>OZ012553.1:1683932-3099352 GCA_963935595.1 Schoenobius gigantellus
TGATAATTATCTTCACTTTTTGTCAAATATATTAAAAAATATAAAGTCATCATAGTTTTATTGACATACTTTGTCAAAGTGATTGCTAAAAAAGTATTATAAATGAACTCGTGCACGTTGCAATCCGTGCTTGCCTGAGGATCAAAATAAAAAAAACTTCAAACATGGTGGAATTTTTTTTAACCTACATAATTAACCTCATTCTGAGGGCCAATTCAGCTAATGAGTTTAAACTCTGCAATTCTGATAATTATCTTCACTTTTTGTCAAATTATATTAAAACATATAAAGTCATCATAGTTTATTGGACATATTTTTGTCGAAGTGATTGCTAAAAAAGTATTATAAATGAGTAGTAACACAATCTTAGTCAAGGTTAATGAGTTCAACGTGATATAAATATTCATAGTTCCGAAAGGTCAAAAGGTTCATGTGCGGTCAAAAGGTCATCATTAATATAGTACAAACCAATGTCATATGATATTATGACAATACATGAAAGAATAATTTACTCTCACAGTACAACAGAGCCACTATCTCAGTAACCAGAGTCAAATTAAAAACAATAACATACCCTTTTATTGGTAGAACTCAAAAATGGTAGGGATATTCTGTGCTTTTAATTACGGCACAATAAAATTGACCAATATATGGTGGTATGGTAATATATGGTGGATATGTAAAATTATTAGACAATAAATGTAGTAGAAAAAAAGCAGCCTTTGAGTAGTTTGTGGATAGACACACCTAATTTAGGCCAGGAAATAATCTTTGTTAGACCAGTCTCAAAAATTTATCTAAACAGTTCTTTATTATTTCAACAAAGCTATAAAAATAAAAAATTGTCTGATACATATTTATTTACCTGATCATAAACAGATTTTTCTTTTTCACAGCCCCTCATTACACAATAGGGGACATATTGTGTAATATGAGCAAAAATATAGCCCCACACTAGTGTTAGGCCACTGAATACTAGCTGTTCTATAATGAGAACATTTATTACCTTTGTTAAGCCACTGACTTCTCCAGACACCACCACTGGGGCTTTGTCATCCTGAAAAATTCAACAAAATGTTTCAAATATAAGCATGGAGTACAATTATCAGCAGCACAATCAAAATGGTGGGAAAGAGTGCTTATCCTACATGATGGCGTCTTTAACCAGGACGTAAGAAATCATATACTGTCTACATGGTATGGTGTTACAAAAATATCCATAAACCAGAAAGGGGTTAAATGGTGCCTTTAGACAATCCTTTTACAATATTTTTCATTAAATTTTTCATTGATGTGCAAACCCTATTTCAGTAAAATTAAAGAACTATGCATAATGACAAGTGTTGGTGTTCCGGTTCTCTGATATGAGAGCTTAGTAGCGTTGACAATATTTTTGGTTTTGATGATTTATCATATTTTATTGGTTATTTTGTACCACATTGTATATGGTTCTGAATGTTAGGGAACAAAGGAGACAGATGAAAGAAGAGTCCATGTGGCAGAAATGGAAAGGTTAAGATGGAGAATCTGCCAGACAATGCAAAATGGATGTGAGTTATTAGATTGGATATGATTAGAAATGAATATACAGGATGTAAAAAGCCTCATAGTTTTGTCTGAAGTTATCAGTATTTTAGCATCCATAATAGAATTTTAATCGGTAGCTCACCATTCTGGCGTGCGCACTAGACCATGTACTGAGGGGACGTATGATAAAGAGGAATGGAACAAAACTTGTTGCACGAACCCCACATAAGAAAAGGGACAGGGTCAAGAGGAATCTTACACATATTGTTGTTTTGTTGGAACACAACAATGCAAGCACCATTTTTTGTCAGCAGAGATAGGTAAGATCATTGACGTATACATTACCTAGACACGCTTGTCTGGTGCAGAGAAATTATTCACTACTACGCTTCGTCAATTGTGGGCGATTGTGACAGGTAGCTGAGCTAGTGTGAAGATTGATGTGAATGAATAAATGCTCACTTTATTTGTGTCGCAAATTTTGGAGTAAAACATGTCTTAAAACTTTAGTGTGACAATAGGCTAGATGACTAAAATTCTTTTACTCTCATACGAGCAAGTGAGTACACTACTGTCTATGCCTCACCTCTGCCTTTCGTAATGATAAAATTTTTCTTTGTAACAGCTTGTCTAGGTTACGTATATGTCAATGGGTAACATAGAGGTACCCATGCAGATGGCTCTGACAACTAGATGTATAATGTTTTAAAGGTTAACTTTATAAAATAGTATTTAAAATATTAATTTACAATATTGATAATTCTAATTTTTTTTTAAACATTTGCTACAAGACCTGAGGGGTAAGGAAGAAATAAATATGGCTAATAATTCTGCTACTTATTGAAAATGGCAGTACCTAGGTAGGAATATCACCAGTCTGAAATGCACCAACATTACTACCATTACGATCAGTGCAAATGAAATGTACCTACTGAGTTGAATATGGTGATATAATTCAGACTGGGTTTGCACGCTATCGGTACCACCAGTGCTGAATAGCTCAATTTGGACCATGGGGCAGTAGTAAAGAAAAGTAAGGATGGAACATGTCTAACGATTCTGCAACTAAAAATCAGTAATACACAAAACCTTTGGAACTTTTACTTTCCATTTTTTTCATTATATAAGTAGGTATGTAGATTCGTCTCTTTCTAGAATGATTCAAAGCGTTTGTATAAACCGGTTTAACATGATGTTACATAATAATTATGTACCGATAAATATAATTATTGAGACATACATCATACATCTAATTTATTTCTTTAAACTGTATGAAAATTATTATCTATAATTATATACTCACTTGTTGGTCAAAGAAAACCGTGCCGGAAACATCTCCCTTGAGCACACAAACAGCTTTAGCCGGCATTTTATGATATTACGCAGATAGAAAGTACTTTTGGAATAACAATTTAATGGATAGATATTAAATTATTTTGAGAGTCGCAACAAATATCCTAGAATTAAATATTCGTCGTCAACACCAAGTTTAACGCTGCTGACCTCGAATAATTAAATTATTCTAAAAAGCTCACTCCTCTTCTCACTTCGAGATGCACAAAATAAAAGTCACAGATTAATTATTGATAAAAGTTTCGAGATCTTAGATAAAGAATGAATAGATAGGACGTGACCGTATACCCGTAAGGGACAGACATAGATGACGTCATACCTGCCTAAAGTAGATGGGTATACCAGTGTTGCTTTAAGTTTTACCCTACTTTATGTTTATAGTGGCTTTTACCACTATAAACATAAAGTAGGGTTGATTGATCTACGTATTTTTTTGAAACATTTTAATGAGCGCCCCTCGCTCAATAATATGTCTCAAAAAATAAAAGTGGGAGGAAGTTGCGATTTTTTTTTATTGAATTCTTCATTCAACCTTCGCCGCAGTCTAAAGTTATTTACACTTTTAAATAAAACTACACTTTTCGGATTTACTCGAGTATATTTAGTTTTAAAACATTTTACTATTATTTATTTAAGCTATTATGTAAACATTTTTTACAAATATAAGAAAAAATATTAGGAATTATCATCATCATCCACACGCGTCCACTGCTGGACATAGGCCTCTCCAAGTGCTCGCCACTGAGCACGATCCGCGACCACTCGCTTCCAGCTTTTGCCAACTAGGTACCTTGCGAAGATCGTCGCTCGATTAAGAATACAGCGGGCAATAATCATTGTTTTTTCTTTATCTCTGCAGTTTATTTAAAATCCAATATTTACACATTTACTAAATATTTGTGAAGATTTAGAAAATGTATAATATAAAATAAACATTGTCTATTTAATTTCTCGCTGATTGTTTCAAACCCAGCATTTGAAGCCGCATTTTTCTCTTTCGGGGCGTATTCAAATTTGAACCGAAATCCAACACCGATGCGTCCTGAAACAATATGTATACAGGTTAAAAATAAAAGCAGGTTCTAATTTTACAACATTAAAAATATTAATTAATAAATTTTTAAACTGTATCTGTACTAATGGTCAGACTTGTTATATTAATAGAAAATGACCAAAATCAAACCATTAATAATATGTTTGGCCATATCAAAATATCATTGTTTTTTCTTTATCTCTGCAGTTTATTTAAAATCCAATATTTACACATTTACTAAATATTTGTGAAGATTTAGAAAATGTATAATATAAAATAAACATTGTCTATTTAATTTCTCGCTGATTGTTTCAAACCCAGCATTTGAAGCCGCATTTTTCTCTTTCGGGGCGTATTCAAATTTGAACCGAAATCCAACACCGATGCGTCCTGAAACAATATGTATACAGGTTAAAAATAAAAGCAGGTTCTAATTTTACAACAGTAAAAATATTAATTAATAAATTTTTAAACTGTATCTGTACTAATGGTCAGACTTGTTATATTAATAGAAAATGACCAAAATCAAACCATTAATAATATGTTTGGCCATTAATAATTTGTTTGGTCGGAGCGTCGGTGGCGCTGTGGACTCGGCACTTGCCTTCCAATCGGGTGGTCAGGGTTCGAGACCCGCCATGTACCAATGTGTTTTTCGTTTCGAATTTCATATGTACATTTATCCGACGCTCCTACGGTGAAGGAAAACATCGTGAGGCAACCTGCATACATCTGCGAAGAAATTCAATGATGTATGTGAAGTCGACCAATCCGCACTGGGCCAGCGTGGTTGACTAAGGCCTAATCACCCTAACATAGGGTAGGCTCGAACCCCTCGGTGGGGACGTATATGAGCTGTGGTGATGATGATGATGATATCAAAATAGTAGAAAAGGATTTGGTACCTACCCTACCCATGTTAATCCAAAACTGTAAAATAAAATTCGAAATCCCCCATAAAAATAGTTGGGTTTGTAAAAAATAAATTTAGGTTTTGGCTTGATAGGGTATGTACCTTGTAGATATAATATGTATAAGTTACTGATCTGTAAAAAAAGTTTAGGAATAGCACCACTCCTAAGAAAAGTGCCTTTTTTGTTTTTCTGAATCCACTGTTGTTCAAAATGCTTAGAACACATTCGGGTATGCTTGGTTGGCTGCCAATTCAATCGACCAGTAGCTTTAACCCAACTGGTTTCGAGTAGTTATCTCCGAAGGAAATCTGTTAAATACAGACAAACAAGCAAATGGAAAGTCTCACTTCAAAAGAATTAACTTTGTTATCTAAAATGCTCAAAATTTTATACTTAAATATGACAATATTAATGTAACACAGAAACTAATATGTGAGTTCCCTTTCACGTAACAAATTACCTACGAATCAAGGAAAAATAGTCGTAGCGTAACTGGTATCATTATAACCCGGCAAAATGTTATACGCGTTGGCTGTATACGTGGCCATATTGTATGGCGACATTCCTAGCTTGTTAGGTTAACAGTAACCTTACTACTTTGTTTGAAATTTCATGTTTAATCCCATAATATGATTGAGAACCATAGTAGAATGATAAAATATTGCAATATAACTTGTATTTATAATTTAAAAAATAGTTTTGGAGCTTTTTATTGACACAATTTAGGTCTTACCTGTAAAAGGTTATATTTTCCTGTTTTCTAGCACTATCACTATTACAACCTAAAACGGAGCAGTGCACCATGATTTAAATGTTCAAATAGTTCACAATTACACTAATTAAAGTGTTAAATAATTACACAGTAAGCTATAATTCACACAACAAAATTCTTCCACGTATTTGTTTAGCACCAGACGCTGGTGATAAACAATCCCCACTACCAGTTTCACCTATATACGGTGACAAGGACAAAAAAAAATGATGGCATCTTCTTCTTTCCTTTGGCAATGTGTATAAGTTTATCTCTTTTCCTCATGTTTGACGGCTTTTATAGCCCATCTATTTCATTCTATATCTATGTTCGAGATGCTTCTACAGACTACGTACGTATACGTAACTCTCCCCTCACAGACTCTCACCACAAGTTATAGTCTGTGTCTATTCGGACTCAGCAGGCCTATTCGCTAACTACGGTTAGTAACTAGAACTGTCATTTTTGAAAGCCACTTTATATCCATTACGGGTTTAGTGATCTTATGTGTTACGGCAGCGTTCATGATAGGAGTAATGGATGTTAAGTTCCTTTCAAAAATGACAGTTCTAGTTAGCAACCGAAGTTACAGAATAGGGGGGCTGGTCCCTATAAAAGTCGATTGCCATTCGGATCCGGAGCATAAAACATGATGTAATGTCACCTGTGACATTAAAACTATTGTTATGTGCTAGGTATCATGGCTATGCCTAGTGGCTCATCCATGCATATCCAAAATAATTGCATGTTTTCATGCTCCGATACGTAGTATCTCTATGAAGTCTGTGATGCTTCGGGTCCGAATAGCAATCGACTTCTATAGGGACCCGGGTCCGAATAGACACAGCCTTCCATTTTTAGTGAGAACATTTCAATATTGGCAACCCTTCTAGAATGTCAATCACATGTCAATCAATTTCTCAATTGTCAAAAATAAAAATTTCAAGGAAATTTTCATTGTGATTTTTCTAAATTGCAATTTTCAGACGAGTTAATAGATATTTTTACTGTAAATAAAACACTAGTTACCGTTGCTATCTAACCGAAATAGTTCCACTATTTGCTTTTAATCATCATGACGGAGGGAAAACCAGAAATACCAACACCGGCTGATTCAACTGTAAGTTGCATTGTGAAATAAAAACAATATTAAAATTTATTGCCTTACTAAGTCTCCAATATGTTATTTTTTTCCACATGAAATAATAATTGTTAAGAAAAAAAATTTCTCTGCTAACAAGGCTTATATTTTTGATATTTATGTCTCCAGTATGCTACATGTTGTTTATAGGAAGCAATATTTGAAAGAAAAAAAAACACTGGTTTTCCTGATAATAAGGTTATAAGGTTTATTTTTATAGTATTTCCAGCTACAACAGAGTGACCAGAGCTTTTAGGTATAGTTTCTATTTTCATGTGATAATTCATATATCATGTGATAATAATATTTTGATAAGTACAGGGCATTATGTGCATTATTTTGCTATTTCTGTTAGATTTTGTTCCTGTCAGTATTTGTTACTATGGCACCAACCAAAGCTGTCTTACCTACTCCTACTTACTTTATTTTATAGCTCATCTATACAATCTGTTGTAAGGGTTGATTATACAAGTGACATCAACATAATGATAGTTATACTGTCCACACGATCATGACTGACATTTACTCACTTGCATTTGTTGAAGATATTTATATTGAAGTTATATAAGTTGCTACTTTTATTTTGGTTTAGTATATTAACAATTATATTTTTATCTAAGCCTTCACTGCATCATCAGTACATGATATGTGTTAAAGGTAATGAAAGAAGGTGTGAAAAAACCTAGAACACTTCAATGATATACAGTAGAGCGTCGATTATCCGAATGTCGATCAACTGAACAACCGTTTATCCGAACTACAACACCCGGACACGCGCATGTACCTCCTCTCGCTCTAGGGTAGGCTTACTTCAGCAGACGAAGATTGAAGATTTTTTTTATCTATTATTTTAAGAGGCTTTAGTTACTCATGGTAACCATATAGGGGCTCATCCTCATAGGGGCTCTCCGGATCGTTACTCAACCCAATGATTGAGAAGTTTGTCATGATTCACAATTTCGCTCCTTGAATGATTGTTTTATAAACCTATATATCTGGCCTGCTGTACCACCTACACATTCCCGCAATATAAGATTTATCCCACCATTCCTCAGATCTAAATTTGATAAATATTTATCTCTGTTCTCCTTTGTCAGAGCACATTCCATCAAAAAGTGAAAGAGGTCTTCATCCTTACCGCATTTGGTACATAGTGGTGATGGCTTAATGCGCATCATATGTAAATACTCATTTAATGGAATGTGCCCTGACCGGACCCTAAATGCAGAAATAAGCAGTTCCCTGGAGAGGCTGGCATGAATAAACTAGGGCGCCTTAAAGATCCTGTCTGTGATGGAGCAGTACCAAATTCCCTTTAATTTTGATTGGTCATTAAAGTGTTTTTGCCAAGTATCCCAACACAATTGTTTGGCTTTTCTACAGAGTTCTGAGATATAGCTCAGAACTCGGTAGAAACTACATACCAAATGGTCACCATCAGTGACAGCTTGGGTAGCCAAGCCATCCACATATTCATTTCCATTAATACCAATATGAGAAGGAACCCACTGCAATTTGATACATTTGTTGCTCTGTATGAAGTATAATAATTTGATGATTTCATAGGCAATCGGCATTCCTCGGGTAGCCGAGGTACACCGAGCCAGATGTTGCAGTGAGCTCCTAGAGTCATTCAGCACAACAACATTCACATTCGGTAGATTATTACTAATATGTTTCAAAGCCTCATATATAGCAGTTAGTTCTGCTCTCATTATGCTTACATCCTTATCTTATTTAATTTAAATAATTATCTAATTTAAATAGTTTATGATGTTTATTATACAATTCACGTCAAAGAAGTCGCTGCGTCAACATCTGCTCCGCAAGTTTTTACGCGAAATCAGTGCTAAAAGTCTTTTTCAGACAATAAAATCTACATAAAACTGTGAATTTGAGAGTGGATCACTGAACTCACGAAAAAATATAAGGTAAAAACTTATATTCTACATGTAAATTGCAAATAAAACCAGCAATATACCTAACAATATCAATAAATAACTACAAATAATTTTCTAAGTAACCTCAAAATTAAAACAAACCACAACATCCTGCGATTGACACTGACAGATTGTCACTTGACAGTCAGTGACACTTAGAACCAGAGACTAAAAAGAGTTCAGACCAGAACCAATAAGAAAATGGTATTGTAACAAGGAAAGTGTTACCAACTAAAATAATTATTGCTTCTTGGTAGAAAATGCGTCTCTTGTTAAATCAACCCTACTCGTGGGTACAACATGGAAAATAAAAAGGACAATAATTTAGAGCCTAAAACACCCCCTCAACCTCAAAATAAAATATTAACTCAACAGATATTTCACACAGCCCTCTTTAACAGAGCAAGAACACAATCGCTGAACAGCCTTGATAACCTGACGCAGGCTAATACTATTTCAGCTTCTGCTAACAACGAGGAATGGATAGATGTACCTGTTAGAAAGAGACAACGAGAAAGCCCAGAATCAAACAAAACCCAAAAACAAAAGAAGCTCAATACATACTGGCTAAGTCAACCCACTCCAACCTCGAATAGCTTTTCCGAGCTAGACAACACGCAAAACACACAAATTAACGAAAATATTGAAAAACCCATTAAATCTCCGCCTTTGTATGTTGACAGAGTAAGCAATATCCAACCACTGTTAAAAACGCTTGATGAAGTAGCTAAGGACAATTATGAAGTGAAAGTCCTACGTAATGACCAAGTCAGAATTCAACCCAAAACATCAGAACTATATACTAAAATAGTCAAAATTCTTCAAGAAAAAATATACTGAATTCCATACCTTCAAACCTAAACAAGAGCGTAGCTTTAAAGTGGTTCTCAAGAATATTCATCCGTCCATAGACTTACAAGAAATAAGAGAGGAACTTGAATCATTTGGACATAAGGTCACTAATATCTGGAATGTCAAACAGCGAATCACGAAAAAGCCGCTACCAATACACTTTGTTGAAATAGAGGCCAATAGTAATAATAAACTTATATATGATATCAATGTCCTCTTGCATTGCAGAATTATAATAGAACCACCTAGACCCAAACGGGAAATCCCTCAATGCGCCAATTGTCAACAATACGGGCATACTAAGAAATATTGTTTCAGGAATCCTAGATGCATTAAATGTGCTGGAGACCATTTATCCGCTGACTGCGAACGCAAAGAGAGGTCTGACTCTGTTAAATGCGTACTCTGCGAGGGAAACCACCCTGCCAACTATAAAGGCTGTTCGATATATAAAGAGCTTCAGAAGATCAAATACCCTTCGCAACCAATGAAACAGCGAAATGCACTGCATAACAGACAACAATCTGAAAAAATAAATACCACTGAGCAGCACGGCGGGCAGTCGTATAGGGAAGTAGTGGTTTCTGGAAAACCGTCATATCCACCGACCAATAAGCAACGTGCAGACGAACCACAAGTCCAACTAATTAACACTGACATGAAAGACATTGTCAAATCTATGACTCAGCTTATGCAACAATTAACCTCGATAACAAATCTCCTGATGGAAGTCATGACTAAATTGACACATTCGATTCATTAAAAATAGCCCTCTGGAATGCCAATGGGCTCTCACAACACGTCTTAGAAGTAAAGGCATTTCTTCAAATGAACAAAATTGACATCCTACTGTTATCTGAAACACATTTTACGAAAAGGAATTATCTCACCATCCCAAATTACAAATTCTACCAAACAATGCATCCAGATGGTACGGCTCACGGAGGATCCGCAATTCTAATAAAGAATAATATTAAGCACCATGAGGCAGAGCCATTCAATACTGCGGAGATACAAGCCACAAGCATAGTAGTCGAGGATTGGCGGGGTCATCTGGTGGTTACTGCGCTGTACTCCCCTCCAAAGCACGCAATTAAAAAGGAGCAATATGTCAACTTCTTCAAAACCCTGGGTACAAAGTTTATAGCAGGGGGAGATTATAATTCTAAAAATACCCTATGGGGATCTCGTCTAACTACTCCCAAAGGACGACAGCTTCAGGCAGCTATTAAGGAACTACACCTTAACACGATATCGAGTGGAGAGCCAACTTACTGGCCCAGTGATCCAAGAAAAATTCCTGATCTGGTAGACTTCAGCGTCACTAAGGGGATACCTTCTGATTGCTTCAAATGTACTTCGTCTCAAGATCTCTCATCTGAGCATACTGTGGTAGTGGTAGAGGTCTATCAGAGGTTTTTACGCGTGAAGCCCGTGGCAAGACTACACGAACGTGGAACAAACTGGGAAATGTTTAACTCATTGGTAGAATCCACGATAAATATCAATCTACCTCTTAAAAGTGAAGAAGATATTATGAATGCAGTGGAACATTTTAATGGATGTGTCCAGAAGGCTTCTTGGAACAGCACTCCTGCAAACAGGAAGCACACTAACCCTGCCGAATGCTCGAGGCCTGTACGAGAATTGGTGGCTGAAAAAAGGCAAGCTCGTAAATTGTGGCAAACTACTAGATTCCCTAGAGATAAGACACGGCTTAACTACTTAACGGCCAAACTCAAAAAGCTACTAAAGAGCGAAAGCAACGAAGCGATACAGAACCATCTGCGCAATCTGGATACCTCAGCCGCCAGTGACTATTCTCTTTGGAAGATAACCAAAAAGCTTAAACGACCAATTACTTCTAATCCTCCAATACGCAAAAGCGACGGTTCCTGGGCAAAAAGTGACCTGGAGAAGGGCGAAGCATTTGCATCTTACCTTACAAAAGTGTTCGTGCCAAATCCTAGTCAGAATGTACCAAGCACCAATAGCGATGAGCTACGTAAGTGTCGCGACGAACCATTCCAACTTGATCTCCCAATCGAAAGGATCAAAACGTTCGAAGTCATTGACACCATCAGAAAACTGAACCTGAAGAAATCACCCGGGTATGACCTAATAACTGCCAAAATACTCCGCGAACTACCCGAGAAAGCGCTGCTGTTCTTGACACACTTGTTCAATTGTATTCTGAGAAGAGGTATCTTCCCACCCCAGTGGAAAGTTGCCCAGATTAAAATGATACTTAAACCTGGGAAGGCTCCAGAGGATGTATCCTCTTACAGACCAATTAGCTTGCTACCCGTCCTATCAAAGGTTATGGAGATCTTATTTTTGAAAAGACTAAGCACAGTGTTGGCGAAGCGCAAAATCATACCTGATCACTAATTTGGCTTCAGAAAAAAACACAGTACAATAGAACAGGTTCATAGGCTGGTAGAAGGCATCCACACGGCCTTTGAAAATAAGCAATATTGCTGCGCGGCATTCTTGGACGTCTCACAAGCGTTCGACCGAGTTTGGCACGAGGGCTTGCTCTATAAAATAAAAAACCTACTCCCGATAAATTACTACATCTTTTTAAAATCATATCTTGCCGAGAGATATTTCTATGTTAAGCAAGGGGAAGACACAACTACACTTCACAGAGCCTATGCAGGTGTGCCGCAGGGAAGTGTGCTCGGCCCGACACTGTATCTGATTTTCACTTCAGACCTGCCAATATCGGATGGCGTAATAATTGGTACATTTGCTGATGACACAGCGGCCATGGTAGCCCACAAAGAACCAACGCAAGCAAGCAATATGCTCCAACGCTGCCTGGATAACATCTCAGATTGGCTAGCTACTTGGCGTATAAAAGCAAATGAGACCAAATCAGTGCAGGTAACCTTTACGGTGAGACGTGACTCATGCCCACCTGTTTTTCTTAACCGAGTACAGATACCCCAAGCAGATGAAGCTAAGTATCTTGGACTTTTTCTTGACCGTCGTCTCACCTGGAAAAAACATATATTCACCAAACGTAAGGCACTGGGAATTCATCTGAGAAAAATGTACTGGTTGCTAGACAAAAGATCACAGCTGTCTATGAATAACAGGTTGCTCTTGTATAAGTGTATCCTTAAACCCATATGGACGTATGGGATTCAGCTCTGGGGGACCGCCTCCAATTCGAACACAAAAATCTTACAACGATTCCAGTCTAAAATGCTGCGAATAATCACAAATGCCCCATGGTATATAACAAACCAACAACTCCACCATGATCTTAAAATCAAATCGGTACAGGACGAGATCAGGGACTCATTGAGATCATACAAGAACAGACTTAAAAACCACCCAAACAGATTGGCCACAAGGCTGATGAGTAGCACTGCAACTTTTAAAAGATTAAAGCGAAGGACTCCCAGAGATCTGTGTGGAAGGGACTAAACTTATGCTCGACACAAATATGTAATGAACCATAAAGGGCGTATGTCACTGGACATACTGCCCCAAAGACCAATAGCAAGTTCTCGACCATTTGCTGAATGTTCTCAGAGGAACAGATTGCATATTTACATATAATTTAAAAAAAAAAAAAATGATGTTTACTATGGGAGTCAAAGAAGGCAGCTCTTACTCCAAGATTAGTTTTGGATCCATCTGTATATATTTTTATAAAGTTGTTATATTTACTATTCAACATTGATAATGTATTCTGTTTCAGATTTGTCAACTCACATATTTTCTTGCTTTCTTTGACCCTCTCTACATAGCAACAAATCATTGCACTGACATCAAAAGAAGATATCCACGTACCAAGTGAATACATTCCTAATAAAGGGGTTTCATTTACCTCTTCCCTTCAATAGGTGTTATAACTAGAAGTTAACAAAGGCTTAAGCTTATTAATCCAGTAACTATGTTCACAAAGCGCAGTTAGTTCTGTATAATACGCTTTGTGACACAATTTGAAGAGGAAGCAATTCTGAACCAATATCTTGCCGCAATCCATTCTCTCCTTGATTGAAGATTTGTTCCTTTTTATTTCTCAGGGGGAAATGCGTAACCGCGCCGTATCCGCCGTTGGCTAGACGGCGAGCGTGTGTGGGGCTCTCCTGACAGAGTGCCAGGCCTACCCACTAAAACCCCCCGGTATTCTTTCTAGGTAAGGTCCACATTGCGACTCCACTACCCACGCGCCCGGGCACGGCCGATCAACTGGTCGGGCTATCGCCAAGGGGGGAATGCCTGAGAACACCAGGGCAATCCCCAGATGGAGGGACTTACGGCGGCGTGCATGGGGCCAATCGTGCACGCAGGCCTCCACGGCTGGGTCATTAGACAGGCATCACTTGTGCAAATTCTTCTTCTTCGCCTGCCTATCCGTCTACGGCGGATGGGAGCGGTTTGAGGATCATTCTCCCGCTCCCTCTCCCTCCTGCGAGATTCCTTCGCAAAAGGAGGTGACAGCCCCCCATTCCACCTCGCAGCGGAGCATGGCCACGACCATGCTCGGCAGCGAGAGGTCTCCGTCTCCCAGCACAGCGTTGAGTTCGCTGCGCTGGCTTCGCCAGGCCGGGCACACCAACAGGGTGTACTCGGCAGTGTCGTTGGGAGCGTCGCAGCGATAACACTGCGGCGTTTCCTCCCGACGCGCGACTCAGTGCAAGTAGTAACCAAAACAACCATGTCCGGTCAGTACCTGCACCATGCGGAATGAGAGACTGCCTTGCCGGCGCCCTATTCACTCTTCCAACACCGGACGTATCGCTTCTATCGCTCGGTGACCGGCAGCTGGGAAGGCAAGTGCCTCGCCCCATTGACGCAGAGCCTCCCTCTGCGCCTGAGTACGAACTCGCTCCACTTCCGCAGGAGCGGATCGTCCCCTCCGTTCTCTAACGGCAACCCGATGTCGATACACCTCCGCATGGACGCGTGCATCGACATCCCGCGGCGTTTGACCCGCAAGAACGCAGGCCGCGCCGTGGCTGACCGTGCGATAAGCTCGCATAGCCTGGGTTACTTTGACTCTCTGCGGACGTCGCAAGAGGCTCACCGTTCGGGGGGAGAGGCACTCCCATACCGGGGCTCCGTTAAGTGCCATCGACCGTATCAACCCGTGATATAGTCGACGGCACGCCGATCCTGGCCCTTCCACGTTAGGGAGGACTCCACTCGGACTCGGAGCCCCGACGGGGGGCGTGGAAACTCATGGCCCTCGTTTTTTTGCGAAGGCTACGTCCCAAAAAGCGTTATTTGTACTTAGTACATATATGTTTTATTACAAGACTGTCTGCACATTTTTGTTTTCCTATTTGTCATTAATGATATAAATATGGTTTAATTCACCCGTACAGAAATATGTATGGTCGAATCAACAGTTCGATTATCCGAAAAAAACCGGTTTTCCGAACACCTATGTCCCCTAGTTAGTTCAGATAATCGACGCTCTACTCTACCTACATAAGTTTTTTAGGTATTTGGTTATGAGTGTGACAAGGAACAATTTTTTTTTACAAAATATCAATCCAACAATTCTGTTTCTATGTATTAAAAAACTAAACTAAAAAATTTAAGATATACCTATCCATATTTTTATTTCTCAAAAATATAAAATATACTTACCTACATATACATAATAACACTTTAAAACCACAGGCTTAAAGTAGTGCTATAATTAAATAGCATATGTAAAGTACTTATAACATTTTTATATCGTCTTATTTTAACAAGTCACAATATATTATATTCATATAATCTGGCTTATTCCAAAATATAGGCTTCAGTAAACTAGAGGTTTGTTATGGGAAAATGTATAACAACAAAGTTCCACAAAGTATTGCTGATTTGCCTTATGTTTAAAATATGTTAACAAGAATTATTAGTAAAGAAATATTATTTAATGATGCCAATGCTTGGTGTTACTTAATAAACATTTCTTTATTGCAATGTAAAAAAAATGTATTGAGTGAAACTATTTATGTAAACAAATATTGTGTATGGTGATAACATAAAGGATAATTCATTGTAAATGTTGATACTTGTAATAAATCTGAATAGTTTTTTCAGTCCATCCTTCTTATCAGCTAAGAGATGCTCTGAATGGGTTTGAAAAATTTGGATGATTCAAAGGAGCTTTTTTTCCATCAAGTCCTATCAAGTAAAGACTAATTTGATTTTATAAACATGACAGTTAAAAAAAAAACATCACCTTAGTTATTATTGGTAACAGAAAACGGTCTTGTAATTTATTTTATTTTTATTACTCATGAAATTAATTTTATGGGGAACTAGGTGTTCCCCGGAACTGTGTAAGCGTGGAGTTCAGTTATTCCGCGAGTTCAGTTATATGATGCATTCCCTAGGGTAGCCATACTCTAAGTGTGTTCAGCGATACCCCTGTAGCGGTTAAGCAATAATTTAGAAAAAAATCAAATCACCCCTTTCTGGTCGTACTTTTATTATGCCTATTAATAAAGATTACACTTTTAAAAACTATTCTTTTATTGTAGGGTTCCCTCACCAAAAAAGTTTGAGAGCCGCTGCTAGAGCAGTGGTTCAGAATACATTATAAAAATTACCCTTTGCCCTTCCTCAGGGCTCAAACTACTACAAATTTTGGTTGCTAACTTTCTTAATTTTAAATCCATTTTTAAGAGGCTCAGTTACTCATGGTATCCTTGTCAGCCTCATAGGGAATCTCCAAACTGTTATTCAGCCCAATGATTGATTACTTAATCATAATAAACAATTTGAGACCTTTTTTACATTTGGTAGTGTAAATAAAATGCACGCCTTCGCCTTTTAGAATTAAGCTATTATAGATTATTTATAATTACTGAATCCATTTAATACTTCTGATAATGCGTTATTTACATAGGCCCGCCAAGACGAGCCAAGCAAACCTACCTACCTACCTACCTACATTTTCTAGGTTTGTCAAACTAGTTATACTATTAGTTATATGATATAATCCAAAATGGACAAAAATCTTCATGTGCTTTGTCGTTTTTTTCAACCCACATATGGCTGTAGCACACCGCCGCCGCGAAACCAACAAGGCGAAACCGCTATGCTAGTTCCGCAGCGAAACCAGGCCACACACGCTAAGTTCGCAATCAGCGAGTGAACCGCCAGGCGCCATTACGCCAGCGGCAAGCTAGTGAAATGTCGTCGTCGCTCTGTGCCCCAAGCACGAACCACTATATTTATGGTTATGGTAATCGTATTATTTTGTATGAAAACTATAGCAGCCTTACGATAACTGTCCATTTAATATCTCAATCGTTATGTGATAGTAAGTAAATAAACTATGATTCGTGCTAGGGATGCAGGTCTTTAATTTTAAAAAGACGAAGAATTTGGGCTTACAAAATAAATCGAAAGATAAAAAGTTAAGAGAAAACAGATTATGCATAGAACTTATGTCACATGAAGACCGCTTTTATGATTATTTTCAGATGACCCCGCAAAACTTCGAAGATTGCATAATCTTTTAAAGACACATTAAAAAACAAAACACAAGATTTTAAAAAGTTAGAAACGAAAAGAAACGGGATAAAATTGAGTACTTTACAGAAAATACTAACTAAAATGACGTATTCTGACGTAAATTTTAATTATAATACCTACATAATATATTGAATATTCTTAAACTATTACATAACTTCTTCATTTAATTCCCGTCCAAGCTGCCTCCATAGGCTTGTATTTTTTTATACTCAGGATGACCTAAAAATAAATCATAGGTCTATTACGGACCTCTTCAATTAATTCCTCTGTGAATTTTAATGAATTTGACACCATTTTTATAAAAATATTACAGGTTTCGCCTACAAAATCTGTCGACTTCGACAGATCGCGCACAAAACTAAAAGCGGAACAGACAAGGTGGCGAATCGAACGCGGAGGTGTAGACGGCGTTGAAGCAGATCGGTCGGATCCGCGCACGACAGAGATAGCGCCATAGTTAAATATGCGTGTTAGAACAGCCTATACATGCCTGAGCTCGAGCGCCATACAAACGACAACGCGGGAGAATCGTTCAGCGGTTTCGCTACTACAGTTCCGCGGCGGAGGTGTGCTACCGGCGATAACGTTGGTTTGGATTATACCAGATCAACAAAATTCTGGGGATATGTTGTCAATAGTGGACTTAGTAATCAACTTATGTTACAATTGGGATGATGACTGAATTCAAATTTTTACGTCTCGTCATTAAATATTAAAATACCGTGGAAAAAGATGCAGACCTGTGAAATTAGAATTAAAATCGGCTTAGAAATACATAAGATACAAGCATTTTAAGTTGTTAATTTGAAGGCGATTAGACAGAGAGATCCGACATCAACCGTGACGTCATTGTTGAGTACGGCCATATAAACTCCTTGTACATTGCCGTTTTGCTAGAAAGAGATGGAGAAAAATCTTTAACACCTTATATCTTGGTTGTTTTTATAGTTATTCGAAAACCGATTTTTTCTTCCTGTTTATTATATGAATGAGCTTCTATTAAAGCCAAAAAAAATTTTTTGTCATCTAGCCTATTGCATAGCTCTTGGTGAATTGAAAAAGATTTATAAAAAGCTATCTAAACAACGATGTAAATATAAACGATGTAAAAAAAAACAATTTTATCACTGACTCACTCTCACTGATGATCATCAAAATACTTAGGTATTGTCTGAAGTCCTAGAAACCTGAAGTTTGGTATGTTAGCTATACATACATAATGAAAAAATTCTAAAACTTGGAATTTTTACCCCCCTCGACTCCTTAAACTAGGGGATGGAAGTTTGTATGAGACTTCCGCAAATTGTGATGAGTCTAGAGAGGTGTGAAAATTGGTATAGGGACTCCTTGTTATCCTAACTATATTATTATTATAATATATTATATTATAATTATTATAATATATATGTCTATTATAATTATTATAATATATACCGGGTGTAACAGAATACCGAAAAAATATTTAAGGTTGTTTTTTTTTTTTTAAAAGGTACATTAACAGCCGAAGCCAAAAAAAATGTACACAGCTTAACAATATGAATACAAAACAAAACAACAATAAGACCATACAACAATCAAAGAATACATTGCAAGTTTAAAATAATGTAGCAATGCTCTCTAACAAAACTTAAAAAGAAAATGGGGATGATATGATGAATGTCCAATAAATAAAAGGGTATATATAAATAATATCTTACATACGATACCTGAATATTTAATTAATAAATATATATAGGCAAACATATATACACTAATTCATAATATATGAAATAATTTTTGAATATATGAAATAAAAATACATAATATATATAAATTAATTTCATATAAGTATAGTTTGAATACAAGATTAATTCATTCCCTTTATGATTTAAAATTTAAAAGAACCACTTTTATTTTATTTTTAAAAGACTGTTTTGACTCGTAAAATATGTCAATTGCCGAAAATTTGTTATTGTACAAACGGGGAAGACGCGTCAACACTGAGTTTTGCCCATATTGATGAATTGGAACATGAAACACTTTAGTGTGCCGTGTGCGAAACACCGGCGTACAATATGACAAACACGACAATAAATACGGGCAGTCAATATGGCCACGTACGATATCCAGACACATATCAAGTAGCTCTCTGCGCTCTGTAAGTGTCAGAATTTTATATTCGCGGCAACCTTTAAGATAGTCGGAAGAAATATGTTTAAATTTATAGTCTAGGTATTTGTTGATTAACAAAAAAATGTTTTATGACTATTCTTTGTATTTTTATTATATGCCTACTTTCGATTTAATACGCTAACAGTTAAGCCTATTAAATCGAAAGTAGGCATATAATAAAAATTATAGATACAAAGAATAGTCATAAAACTTTTTTTTTAATCAACAACCTTAAATATTATTTCGGTATTCCGTTACAGCCGGTATATTAAAATATTATAAATGCGAAAGTAACTCTGTCTGTCTATTTGTTATGCAATCACGCTTAAACTACTGAACCGATTTAGATGAAATTTGGTCTAGACATAGTTTGAGTCCCAGGAAAGGACAGAGGATAGCTTTTATCGCAGAAATCACTTCTTAAGGGGGAGAAAAAGGGGTGGAAGTTTGTATGGGAATCAATAACTGCTGAACCGATTTAGATGAAATATGGTATGGAGATAGTTTGAGTTGTAGGGAAGGATAAAGAATAGTTTTTATCCCCGAAATCATTCCTTAAGGGTGTAAAATTTTTTATATGATTTTTAGTAAATCAGTCCCCACCCTATAAATATAAGAAGTGATGTGAAATCCCACCTAAAACATTTTCATGTAAAATGTTGCCAAGACAACATTTTCATGTAAACTATATGGCTCGCACTCGTGCGTAAATGGACAAAATATTGTTTTGATGTTAACGTCGAGTGCTGCTGCTAACTTAGTCATAGATAATATCGTCAGCTTGTCAGTTGTCACCCTTAATTCGTCGTTGTTGTCTTAAATTTTTCGGCGACCGCGGTGGTAACGTGACCACGGTTTAGTAATTTTTCAAGTCCACCATGTCAGAAGCATTCAAACCAATAACGTTGCGTTGTAGGTAATGCTGCGAGCCATTTGTGCCGCATTGCTACCGCGATTACGACGATTGCTACCGTGTTCATGTTGATAAAAAACCTACAAATGTAGTAAAAACAAAACACTAATCAATAAACAAATGACTGAAAGTGAAAATAGATTCCCATGTTCTTAAAATAGAATTAATTTGAATTGAATTTAGAATTTATTGCCAGCCATACATTTATATTTCAAATGGCCAATATTATAGAATCTATTAGAAATACTTTTTTACTAAGTTCACAGCAGGTTTTGTGCCACAGTAACAAATGTTTTGGAGGGCAAATGCTGACTAAAAATATAAAAGAATCGAAAATAGAACAAAAAAAAACCAACTGCTGTAGGTAAAACTAACGACTGCGTTTAATATTGTGGTTATCCTATCCGCCTATCTTTCTCTGGTTTGTTTCATGATAATCATCACAGCTCATACACATCCCCACAGAAGGGCTCCAGCCTACCCCAAGTTTAGGCCTTAGCCAACCACGCTGGCCTAGTGCGGATTGGTCGACTCACACACCTTTGCATTTCAGAGTAGTAGTAGTAGTAGGAGCGTCGGCCAAATGTACTTAATATTATAAAATTCGAAAAACACATTGGAACATTTCGGGATGGAATCCCGGGCCTCCCGATTGGGAGTGTGTCGAGTTCACAGCGCCACCGACGCTCTATATGACGCGCGGATTTATTTACTGGAGATGGAATTTTGACGTACTCCGTATGGAGCTAATGCCAATTGTACCTATCGCCAGTGACTAATTCCACAGATAGAATATTAAAAACAGCTATTATGGTCAATTTCGCCAACCTTATCAAAGCTTAGGAAACTTCTAAGTATGATGTCACTTTTTGTCTTTAATGAAAAGAATGTGACAGCATGCCACCTAAGAGTATCTTATGCTAAGACAAGGTTGGCCATTACCATTATTAGTAATTTAAGGTTAATATTAAGTCTTTGGTGAACATTTTTAGCGATGCCCCTCATGCCGCTCAAGTGTAACTTCGCACATTATAAATAATAGAGGAATCCGCTTCTGTGAGAATATGTATTGTACGTATGTATTCGATGATAATCTGAAACTTATAAAGAATGATGGATCACTTGGATCAGATGATCTTGACAGCGTCGTGGAGGAGGAAATAAATGAAACACAGAAACAGGCTGATTCAACTGTAAGTTGCATTCATGTAAATAAATACACATTAAATGTAATTGATTTTGCCAATTGACAAGAACATTAATTGTTCCAGCAGAAGCAGCGCGCGCGCGCAAGTCAGGTAACGTAGTTGATAAACATGGACCGTAAATTCTGACCGTGTGGACTATTCATGTTTAAAAAATATCTAATAATAATTATATTAGTGACATTTTCGTTGTTCTGATCTAAAATAACAAATTTCTCATGCATATTTTTATCCCCCGTTTTACTTCCTTAGGGGATAAAGTTCCAAAAATACTGCTAAATTGTTTTTTCTGTTTAGTCAGAAGCTTTATCGCTATCTCCCATTTCAATAACTAAAAATAGCAATTTGCCTTTACAAACTTTCATCCCCATTTTAACCCATCCCGAAGGGTTAAAAAGGGTAATTATAAAAACGTTGAAACAGATAATACTTGTATTTGAATGTTATCAATGAAATATGTCCATTTTAAAAATTTTAAGTCTATCAATGAAGATGTTTCATCGTCAAAACTTTCACTCCCTATTGTTCCTCTTGATGTGGAGGGATTTTTTATACTACTCAGTTAGCAAACAAGGGGGCTGCCCAAATGCGCATTTAAGACGCTATATGGAAAATATTGGTTATTTTTAATGTACTTTAGCACTCAGTCTGTTAAGAATTCCAAAATACCAAAAATAATAGAAAGTGGTGGCTCTTTCTATTTCTATAGGTAATTATTGCTCACATAGGGGGAGTTCAAGTATTACGTAACGCAATTTGGGGAGGGTCTTGTAAAACGTTACGCTGATTTAGTTAGCAACTTTTTCGTTAAATAAACGTGTTACGGAGAATATCTCGATTGTATTGCACTGCACGTCATTTTTATTTTGTTCCTCCGAATTGGCAACACTTTTCGTTAAATAGTTGTGGCTTTTAGATACAACTTGGATGTGTTACGTAACGTTAAGGGGGGGGGGGGAAGGAGGGTACAGCAAAATGTTACGGTGCGTTACATTAGGATCTCCTCAGAAGATTTTCTTCCTCAGGAGAAAGAAAATCTTCAAGAATTGCGTTACGTAATACTTGAACGGCCCCATAGCAACAATTTCAAAAATAATTAAATAGGTACCGTCATCCGTCATTTTCATTCTCTGAAAGGGATGTTTCTATCGGAACTTTCTTTAATTTTTGATTTAATACTTTTATGGAGTTAGAATTAGAACCTACCCAAGGAAGGGTGTTTAGGCCTGAGTTAAACACACTGGCCCAGTGCGGATTGGTACATTTGTTTATATATGTTTTGACAAATTTTTACAGACAGTGTTTAAACTCAAAATGACGTTTTCTTTCAGTAAAATTTTCTATTTACTTTATTTAGGATACTTTCCCTCCTTACATGTCTCGTATTTATATTTGGCTTTTAGCAATGCCCCTTGTGCCACTCAAAAGTAATATCATACTTTATAAATAATGACAAAATCCGTTACTGTGGGAATTTGGATTGTACCTATACATTTGACGATAATACCACAATCAAAAAACATGATGTTTCACACGGATCAAATGCAAAGATTAACAATATCACGACTGAAGGAGAAACTGCAATACTGACACAGGCTGATTCAACTGTAAGTTGCAATGAAAAATAAATATTTCTTTATAAAGACATTATATTTTTGAAAAGTCACCTATAATACATTAATATTTTTTAATCAATACTTTTTTTAGCGATATCCCTTGCGCCACTCAGAAGTGAAACCATTTTCAATTACTGATAGTCAAACAGACCACATGAGTGAGAATTTAAATTGTAGTTATCCGACTAAAGATAATATGATAATCGAAAAGCACGATGCATACGGATCAGATGAGGAGTTAACCAGCATACTGAAGGAAGTAAAAAGTGAAACACTAAAACAGATCGATTCAGCTGTAAGTTACATTTGAAAATACTTACATATTTCTTAACATGTCTCCAATTTATCTATTAATGGGCATATTTTTATTTCCAGCTTCGACATAGTGATCAGGACTTCCAGGTATGGTAGATATTTGTTAAGTGAAAAAGACTTTTTGTGAAATGTAGTTGCAATTATTTTCTTAAACAGAAAAAAATCAAAATGATATTGTGGGCTACTCATATAACATAAATTTTATTATTCCCCATATATATTTATGTACACGTAAATATTTTATACAACACAACACCAATATGTTAATTATAATATAATCATATCTAAGAACCTTATTTAATAATCAATATAAGTATATCAACCAAATAATGTCATACATATAATATTAATTACTTATTAATAACTAAATAAATAATATTAGCTATATACAGACAGACAAACAGCCTGCGCATGCAATATTAGTATTAATATAGGTGTGGCGCGAGCGCGGAGACTGGTTCGGCCGGTCAGCTGTACCGCGCCGTCCCTCACCCGCGCCTCCGCGACACTCCTAGAACTCACTCGCAACGCGGACGCGCGCCAGGCGCCAGTAATGCTATGGTCTCCTATAAACGCCGTCGGCCGCGTACAGCGTTACGCCGCACTATGTGGAGATCGAGTCGGTTTCGGGTCATAAATCTATAACTTCCATGTTTTTATAGATATACAGCTGATTTTTTTTTAGGTAATCTGAGATAAACGTACTTTAAAATAATATACAGTCTATGCATATAAAAATATATTTAATAATTGTAAAAAAATACAAAACATGAAATATTGAAAAATTATCATAAATTTACATTTTAAACAATGTGACCTAAATGTTATAATTAATACAAAATAAACACATAAAATTACTCTTATTAATTAAATATAATAAGAAAAAGAAAATAACATAGAATTATATTATTCTACTAGATCTACAGCTTCATCTATAAGTTCCATAGACTTTTTATTGGAAGGTTTTCTTAAACTTGTTATGTAAGGGTCTGAAGTGTACAAAAGTGTATGTAAAACGTCTTCATTTGTAGCTACTCTAGAGCATTTTCTAGCATGATGAAGTCTGAATCGTTTATAGTCTTTGTTCCTTGATTCCTGGGCATCTTCGGAGAGCTGTCCAAGAGGTAACACTGAATAATGCCGAATTACACTTTCCCCATGAATTAGGACTTTATGGACAGATGATGGCATATAATACCACATATATTTACTAACATATCGTTGTGCTGTATCGAAAGCATACTGTCCAAATTTCGTAGCATTAATTACTTTTCCGCTAGACATAACTTGAAGTAAAACATAAAATCGTTTTATCAATTCCTCATCCACACCGGTAATTTCTGCAGTGCACTGATAATTTTGAAAAAATCGTCTAGCTGTATTACCGTCATTACTGTTACCAGAACCTTGCTTAGGTTTATCTATATTTAAACCAAGTTCTTCTCTGAACCTTCTTTGTACATATGTCTTCTTTTGTTTTTTCAAATCTTTATTTTCTGTCGTTGTAGCAGACCATTTTTCAAAGCCTACATTATAAGATATATGTAAAATTAGTTCCATAAATCTAATCCAGCAATGTAAAGTCGAAAGCCCATATTGATAAGAATTTTCGTCAACAGGTTTATTTTGTACTTTTTCTAAATTGTTCATCTCTGTAGGTCTTGCACCACAAATAGTACATACAGCACCTGATGAAGTTTCTGACAAAACTTGAGCCACTTTCCCGTCAACCATTGTCAAAAATAATGTGTGTTTGATTGCAATACTTTCACCATTTTTATTGATTAAGCTTGTTGTGAGAGCGTTTCTTTGAGCTATAATTTCATTAACTACACTTGTAGTTTTCTCTGGTGTCTCTTTTGAAAATTCTATTAAAATGGGCCTACAAAATCTTACTGATGATGGAACAGGGTTTTCCCACAAAGTTTCATTTGTATTAATATCAACAAGTTTCAGAGGTACTAATGAAGATATAAATAAATTTGTGTCAGAAATTAACTCATCCTCTTCAGTTAAGACTTGCTTGTATTCACTTTGTCCGCTTGAGCCATCACAGCCCCATTTCGAATACAGCATTAAATGTTTTTTGCCAGCTTTGTATACACCATTGATTTTCAAAATTCTTGCAATAGTGTGATCCAGCAGATCTTGCAGTTTTATTTTTGCTGTAATATTATTTATTTCTATGCTTGATCTTGGTGGGTAGCACATTCCTTTAGCTTCCTGAATTGATTTATATGACGGAAATAATACGCAGTTCTTCGCAATTAAGCAATTTCTCATGTTTTCATACTGACTCTATAAAAATACTGAGAGCTTCATCTTTAGAGTACGCTGTTAAATGTGCCGGTTCATTTAAAAGATTTTGACGTATTTCACTTTTTTTATCTATGGGTAATACTCGTAAAATTTCGACAATGAATGCTTCTTCCGTTTCCCCTTGAGATCTCAATCCTTGAAGATATGAATTCAGTATAAAATCAAGGCCACATGTTTCAAGCAACTCCTTGTTTTTTCGTCTTTGTGTTCTATCGGAACTGTCTTCGTAGGTTTTAGAAGGGCGTCCTCGCTTCCCCGTCGATGTCGAAGGTTCAGATTCACAAGTAGGATCTTCCAGATTTACTGTGAATGTGGCATTCAACCACAGGCTATTCTGATTTAAAAATTTTTCTTTATTTCTGCCAGATTTAGTGTAGCGTTGACGAAAGTTCGTAATAAGATTTTTTTGTACACTCGCGACAATTTTAGCGATATTTGCCTCAGAAAAGTTGATAAAATTATTCCGTATATAACTTGTTAAAGCAACAACATAATTCCCGTCACTTTCAATCAAAACAAGACATAGGTCGCGTCTGGTACATTGGAATTCACTCATTGCGAGAGAGTAGGTGGTTAGATACACTTTTAATAACGACAATAACGAACGAAAAACAGTATGTAATTATTCAGTATGCAGATGCTCTATTTTATATTAAATAACTGATTTGAAACGTGTGCAAAGTATGGGAATAAAAACTATTTATCATTATGTGGTTACTCGGTTTCCTATGTGTTTTATTGATAATTTATTTTGTAGGCGAACTAAAAATGGTGAGAAATACTCGATACATTATCAAAACATAAACCGCAATTAATAATATATCACAATTGTAACCTATATCAACTAATAAAACAAATAGATTCGCCCACGTATTTTTAAGAAATTATTACTATTTCATGTTATGATAGATAGCATTATGTTGTGCAATGAAGTTGCAACTTTTTTTTTCTTCCTGTATAAAAATATTAAATTTCCTATCAAATAACATCATTTACAGACCTTCGGCAAATTTCGGCAACTGTCAAAACTCTAATTGAAAGTTTCAGATACGCAAAAATGATATGTCATGAGATAAATATTTCTAGTAAATATATTTATAAATATATAGCATATTTGTGTATACCAAAAAAAAGTATATATTATAAGCTTTCTAAAATGGTATAATACTTGTATAATTTTCATTGCTAGCTTACTAGAAAATCATCCTGAAAAAAATACAAATTATGATGTTTTCGTGATAATTTTTCAATCATCGTATTTAGATGCTCTTTACTATAAAAAAGTACTAGTTACATACATAATTTATACATAATATAGTAGATCAACTTCTTAGCTATAGTTTGAGGTATAATACAAGTACCTGCGCCGATTTTTACAAAATGTATTTATGGCCAAGCTCTCTTAGGCACCTCCACATAGTGCGCCGTACGCCGCGTCACGATGCTTACTATAGAAATGTACTGTTATGGTCTCTTTCACATGCTGACGTTGGCGTGTGGATGCCGTAGGCGACATTCAAACGCTTTGCGCCGCGTCTCTAGTTATTTTGAACCTTGCAGCGTAAACGTCATATTTGGCGTCAGTACAAAATGTCGAAATTTGATAAAGAAAAGGACGAAGAGTGAATCAGTCCAATGTTATAGTGCATTATACAATAAAAGTGACAAGGAACATAAAAATAATATTTATAAACACAAATGTTTACGGCAAATTTTCGTCAGGTGATATGGGATTAGGATGCCTTTTTGATGACGTTTTTTATAAAATAAATTTAGTATTATTGTCTTTTAAGTGTTTCATTATCAAAATCTGGAAACATCCTTCTTTCTTTCTCTTCATAAATATAATCGGTGCCTTATTGCCTTGATTTTTCCTCGTATGCGGTCGTTTTGTACCTCCTCTTCAAGTAATATAAGCTCCGCCAACCAAAAGTGTCGAATTTATAACCATTTTATATTAGACGACTACACGCGAGAACTGTTTGTCGACTACCTGTTGTGAACGAGACGTCGTCGTTCGCGTATGAGATGTATTGACCGCTGACGCTGTGCCTGGCGTTCAGACGTCGATCGGAACATTTACGCTGAAGTCGAATGCCGCTTACAGCATTTAATAGGAGACCAAGGCCTGAGGACAATTTGCTTGTTTGACGTGCAACCCGTATCGCTTGATTTCTCCCGCTAATTACGCGCGACTGTAAATCGTAGCCCTAGATATAGTTCTATCAACTCTAACTATTCTTCACGTCTGTCTTTCTGCTCTGTATCGCTGTGTATGAACTTCTTGTGCTTATTTCTCCTTCTATCTATCGTGTAGTAACTGTGTTGTGCAATTAAACGTTTTGCATACAAAACATACGGCGTACGTTATTTATCGCTGTCAACAACACACACCGCACCACAATATAAATATCAATATCGTTTATCAATGTTTTTTTAAAGTGCGTATTTAGATTCAAAATAAATGACAATACTTTGGCTTTTTTCAGCTATGTCCCAAGTGCCATTCAGAAGTGCGAACATATTTTGTAAATTTTAATCT
The DNA here is from genome assembly GCA_963935595.1 of Schoenobius gigantellus. Lineage (NCBI taxonomy): Eukaryota > Metazoa > Arthropoda > Insecta > Lepidoptera > Crambidae > Schoenobius > Schoenobius gigantellus. Next base: position 1,712,008 of record OZ012553.1, read on the forward strand.
AAAAACCCGGGTGTGTGAGAATATGAAGTGTAACTATGGATTGGATAATCTCAAATTGGAAAAACACGATGACAGATATGCCTCAGATGAAATGTTTGACATCCTAGTTAGACCACGAAATGCAACAGACACAGACAGCTCACCGGGTGCAACTGCTTTGGCTTCACCTACGACAGATCTTCACAAGTTTTTGGAAATTTATGAATTCGAAGGCCAAATTGTTGAACGACCATCAATAAGAAACAGTTACGGAACTAAAAATAAAATAAATAACTCTGCAACAAGTAACATCGATAAAGATAAAGTTGTGCCTGATGATAAAAAATCAAATAATGTTGAATCTATTAGGAAACTATGTCTTGAGTTGAATATTGATAAGAAACCTGCTTTGAAGGGACCTTTGATAAAAAATGAGAAATGGTTAAAGAATTTAATGAAGATGCAACGATCTTGCAGAAAACCCTTGGTTAGTTCAGAGGAAGCGAGTTTGATCGATAACAATAAATGGGTAGGTTTACCGAAGATAGTTGATACTAGTTATACCGATTCTCATTGGTGATGGTGTATGTTTAGAATTAGAAAAAACATTTTTTTTCAAGATATGAAACTATACCTAAAAAGAAATACTCAGTTTATTTCTTAAGGTATAGTTTTATTATCTATAGAAAAAGAGTTGAATGGGCATGACTAGAATGTGCTTGATCATGGCAACGCAGAGACGATATCCGTAGCGCGCGAGCGCGCGTTACATCGCGTAGTACTTTTAGCAGTTGTTTTTTAAAACCTAAAAATAAATTTCGTTTCCAAAAAAAAAAAATATATATTTATTTATTTATTGATCACCAACATAATGTACACCATTAATAACAATAACATGTAATTCTTAAACAGATTGAAATGAACTAAGTGCCATTACAATTATAGACGATGACAGCATTAAATTGTAACAAATTACATAAAAAAGAACAAATTACATTAACTATTAGTAATTAGTAGAATATTCCATTAGATTGAATTTCGAAAATATTGAAAATAATAATATAAATTGAGATACATGAATATTATAACGAATATAATATGCATGTAGCATATTATATTCGTTAGTTCCGTCTGTGATTTATAAAGCAGTTTATTCCGTAGCTAACAGGTGTTTTTTAAGTTCGCCAATAATAATTGTAGTATTAAAGATATCCAATTGCTTGGTACGTGCTACTGCGTTAAACTCTCTAATGATTCTGTTGAGCGATGCATTTTGTCCAAGATTTGAGTTGCTTAAGGATGCATTTAAGATATTAAATCTGGAAGCTCGCGGTAATTTTGCGGGAGCAGAAAATTTTAGTAATGATCAAAGTTCAGGTGCATCCAGAGAGCCATTGGCGAGCCTAAGAAGACAACAATATAACTTAATTTTAATGATCTGAATGCGTAGCACGGTCTTTGTTGGTTTTTTACACCGTGTATATTCACCGTTAATTAGATAAGAAATCAGCCCTTTTTGTGTAACTCGATATCTATTACTACTGCTTTCATTGTGGCGTCAACACAAGGCTTCGCATTTTTTTGATCGCCATAATCCCGTGACAAGAATAACAGGTACAGGAAACACCATTAGGCATCTAATGTCTTTCATAGCTTCTAGTCTATATTTGATCATCTAATTAATACTTCTAGTTGCAAGAGTGTCGATTTAGCCGTCTTGTATTTAAAAAAATCGAATTGACGTATTTTTACACTTAGATTTTAAGGGTAGTTTTGTAAAAAATGAGAAACCTAAGCTGCATGAACACACAACACTGTAAGCTTATGTACATACGATAACAGGTCGAACAGTTGATGTGGATCGTCTCCTTATATCGCTGGCGATAGCTCGGTGTGCGTAGTGCAGTTGTAAAGGTTGTCGACTGTACAGCTTTTGTCATTTAAGTACAAATAGTTTCTGAAGGTAGTTTCTCAATATAAGTGGCTCATCTAATTTCTTTCAAGTAGTGTAGGTCATGATTTTTGATTTTTTTTTATTAAGTAATTGTTTATGTTAACATTCTAGTCTGTCCCCAATATTGAGCTGCTTTAGCTGAGCTTAAATAAATTGATTTAAAACATGATTTATCCCATGTAATGAATGAGGGTCTGATCATAGTAATTTGATTATAATTTTATTTCTGTGAGGTAGTTAAGAGTAGCTGTAAGAACAAACATTACGCTATATTGTAAGAAATCAAGTCTAATCTAAAAATCAATTTTATGTATTTATTAATAAAATAGTTATTGGTACTATCTGTCTACTAGTCGTATTAGTGAATAGTCTTAAACATAGTTCAATAGTATATAATAGTCTGATAGTACATGAGAGTAGCATAGTCTTAAACGATCCATATCATATAGGAGTATACATTCTGATTGTTTTTATTGCGGCATATCATTAGAAGCTTGAATTAATTGGTTATTTTGTTTGTAATTAGAAATGTTTATTTTGTTGGTGAAACAATGATTTGTTAGTGGGTTTCTAGTGATATTTCCTTGAAATTAGACAATTGGACAGTAAATGGTGTCGCCTTCTCACCTCTAGCTTGTTTAGCATCGCCGTTGTCATTTAGATCTACATTCATTATTGTAAAAAAAATACAAGCACCATAGACCACCAATTCTACGGACTTCGACTGTAAATAACACATTGCGCTATGAAATGAGAAAAATCGGCTATTATTTCGACTTCTAGATCTTTGGCACTAATTCTGGTATTTATTAAGAGTTGTTTAAATGGTTAGATGTTTTCCCGCTTTTTATTTAAAGGTGGGGGCTTTAGCAACTCTTTAAGTGTATTAGCGGCAAATGTAATAATACCTGTGTGAAAAAGACGACTCCTTACGAAGTCGAAACTTTCAAAGCTCTATGTGTACTATTTACTCGTCGGCTTTCACGCTCTTTATCCACAGATCAGAAGTTTCACAGACTAACATACAAACCAGTCACTAAGAAACTGAACTATAACTAACAAGTCATTTGTAATCTTATAAATTTGATCTGTGATCTACGATTATTGGTCTAATTTAATTTTTGTTCTCTAAAATAACGAATTTTACGATGTTTGTTATCTATTATGTTTACCTAATTTAATTAGAAGTTTATTTAGAAGTTATAATTTATAAGTAAATATTTGTATCTACAGCGTGTACCTGGAGGGAGTGCGACTCCAAAGGAAGCTGAAATTGGATCGAAAATTGCCGGTAAATTTTTTTTGTAATTTGTCTAATTGTCAAAAATATTGTTGTCTATATTCAGACTTTCGATTACGACGAGAATTTTTTTTCGAAGCAAATCTTTAGTTTTCAATAGTGCCGCTTCTATTAGATGGGATTCAGATTCCTAATAATAAAAATATAATATTATATAATTAAAAAAATGTTCAACCCTGGAAGTGGGCGTAGCTTAGGGCGGCATTTACGTATCATAAAATGTTTGGATTGACTGTCTTGGATTGTGTCTATCCTATTAACATGCCGTGTAGATTTGGACGAGATAAATTGGATCATTTTGTTGACCCTAAATCAACAACAGCTGACGGCTAGGGCTGTCACAGCGCAATTTGCTTTGAAATCTTTAAAAAATCTTTTGCTCCAATAACATCGATGTTTATTGCAAGTGCTAGAACAAGTCAACAATCCCTCTTTCGACTTGATACAGTAATATGATAAGCTTTAAGTTCATTTTACTTTTCATGTTAGAAACATCTTCGAAAATTTCATGCGCTGTTGACGTCTTGAGCAATTCGGACACCGAGCCGCCCGCCCTGATGAAATTTTAACTGGATTGATTTCTTTTTGTAATTGGTTAAGCCAAAGTAGGCTTCATTTAACTACATGTTAACCTCCAATTTTCCTGGGAAGAAAAATCGTTCTAACAAAGTTTGCATATAGGAAAGATATTGCATATTGCACTGGTGTTTTTGTTACGTAATATTTACGATTATTGCACGACTAACGCTACATAACAAATTAAATAAAAATGTGTGTTATGTGTGTGTGTTACTAATTTGGCCTGGCGAGTTCTTGCAAAAAGCGACTTGCCAAGTTTGTGTGACTAACATATTGAATTTTTTGATACCTGAGCACCGTGAATTTTTGCTAGTTTTGAACCCTGAACATATATTTATATATAAAAATCTCGTGTCACGATATTTGCCCGGGATAATTTGATGAGATTTGTCTTATTGACCTCAATATTTATTATTGCTAATTAAATGGTTTGCAATTATTTGTAAGTTTCATAAGTTTCTCACAAATGGCGGCGTGAATAATTAATTTATTGATACAACACTTTATCTAGTTTCGGTAATCGACCAGCAGATGGCGCTGTTTCGATTCCATTATGCTACCAGTACCTGTGACATAACTGCAATCTATGGCTGGGAATGTACATTTTTAACGGTTCCAAAACGAACAAAAATTCACGATGTGTATAGCGTACAGCGAGATCTTATCCTATGCTTATTTAACCTTTCCTTAATTACCTACCTTTACCGACAGTTACCCGAGTTTGCACTGATAAATAACAAAAGCATGGATTAAGGGACCGCGCACACTAGACGTCCACGACCACGACCAGTCGTGACGGACCATTGTTTGAGGCCGTTGGTCGCCGCGATCAAATGCGCGACCATTCATATGGTTCTATCTATAGAGTCTGGCACACGAAACGTGAGCTTGGAAAAAAGCGGAAAATTCAAAAATTCTAGCTCTGGTAATACTGTCTACAGAAGGTAGAACACATTTCATCAACAGCTCATATACGTCCCCACCGAGGGGCTCGAGCCTACCCTAAACTAGGGCGATTAGGCCTTAGTCGACCACGCTGGCCAAGTGCGGATACTTGAAATATTCTAATATTTTTTTATTTATGTAGTAATTTAGAATGTTAAATTTGTGAAAGGATTGTCTTTTTTTGGAGGAGAAGGTACTTTAAAAAGGAGTTGATATATTTTTAAAATTTTTAAAATATTAGGAGTTTCAATGAACTTCCAACAATGAACCTTTTATAAGAAATCGCTGTATTTGGATTTCATGAATGTTAAAATTACTTAATATCTGTAATATTTCGACAGAAATTAAGAAAACAATATTATGAAATTGTTTATTACAAAGTATCAAAATCACCATGTTGAACTAAACTACATGGGGACATTGTATCAGTGTTGCTACTTGAAAAAATGTCAGGTTCATCTTTCATTAGCCAGACTCTAGTTAACACGGTCGCATGCGACCATAGGTCGTGGTCGTGGCCTTAAAGTGTGCGAGATCCCTTACAGTCGTGGTGCAAATAAGACAGCGGGGTGAAGTTTGTATGAACCCATGTATGGCATCTAAAATAAATTGTGCAGTAGAGTGCGCGCCAGATAAGTCTGCGCGCAGTTGGGGGCGCTGCTAACGCTGCCAGTTATTTAAAAACATTTAGCCTGCACTTCTGGTAATTATTAGTAAGTTTGTTTATGGTGGAAAACTAACGAAAACAACACATCGCCAGGAGACGCATTTTCGAATCATTACAAGTGAACCTTGGATTCGAAGACGTGATTTATACGTGCGAAATTATTTTCTACTATTTCTAATTTTAAAGATTTTAGAATTTCGTGCTTGTCTTTAAAAATAAACTCTATATTGAATTTCGTTTTATGCAGGAAAAATGAATAAAGAAAGAAGAAATGAAGAATAAAGAAATGAAGAAGAAAAGAAAGAAAGAAAAAACATTTATTCACTGCTTTACACATCAGTGTTCTTCATTAATTAATTAAAACTAGCATAAAACAAACTTGAGATAGCTTAAATAAACTTAAGATAGTGGTGTTTCGGCAGTGAAAAGGCTACGACTCAGCCAAGATGCTGCATCGTAACGATGCAGCGCTGATTTTCAGTCGTACCCGTTCAGGATATTACACCTTGGTTCCGGTCAAGATACATGCATTACTATCACATGATTATCAAACACAGCCACGCGATGCCGTGGCTCAGTACTTGCAGTTCATAGTACACAACGCCATCCACAGGATGGATTCCCAACATAGATTTAACCATACGTTGTGGCAATAAATCGTACTGGTATCTATCAGAATTAATTAAACTTACAAATAATTACAAACTACTTAATTCTACAAATAATAAAATATTGAGGTCAATTAATTTAAAGAAAGACATAACAATACAACCCGAGGAAATACCGTAAAGAGAAAACCATTATTCCACATCAAGTTTGCATTTGCTTTGCTATCAGCCACTTCTTGTAATGTTTTTTAAACGTAGTTTTTGTAATAACTAATTCTTTTGTGTTTTAAATGGAATTAAAGAACAGTAAATATTTCACTGTCATGTGTACATTCTTTTAGTAGGCAGGACCAATTGTTTTAGAATTCACGGAATGAATATTCATAAATAGTGAATTTAAAAATTTGTACTCGAATTATTACGGTTTCGAATGCGAATTCGAATTCCAGTGCTTTAAAAATGCGTCTCCTGGTATGAATATCAGACGCTTAGTTCCGACTTTGGCCGCGCGCAGAGTTAAGTATCTGGTGCACTCTACACCCAGTTTTGGAAAGGAAATCCCTCTTCGTCGATTTTTCCTAAGATGAGGAATATAGTGAATTGGTTTTACCTAAGTTTGTCGCCATAGTAAAAATGTTATATACAGAGTTAATATAAAAAGTTCCTCAGTTGTTGAGGAGTCCAGATGAAGCTCTACCATTCCAGATGAAACCGCCTTATCGTTACTTACCACCAGATGAGATGGAGGCCAAGAACTCCCCTGTAATGTGTAAAAAACAGTCTGTTATAATTTTGTAAAGTGACGTATCAATCAATCAATACGTTAGAATATGTTATTCCAATATTATTGAGCTTTATATATTACTAGCTTTTGCCCGCGGCTTCGCTCGCGTTAAATTCGGGGCAACACGGAAGATTTCCAAAAAAAATAAGGCAGGTATTTTTCGTTGGTAACAAAGAGTCTGGGTTCCGATTTTTAGCTTCCTACCTTGAATACTGCGAAAAGTCCCATATAAAATTTCACCCCCTCTTTCAAGGGGTTGGGGGCAGATTTCCAAAACAAGTTTTCACGATTTTTTTGTTAGTCACAAAAAGCTCGCATACCAATTTTTAGCTTTCTACCTTGAAAATTGCGGAATGCTCCATACAAACTTCCACTCCCCATTTAAGGGAAGTGGGGAGTTAGAAAGAGACAAAAGGTATCCTATGTCACTCTCCATCCCTTCAACTATCTCCACTTAAAAAATCACGTCAATTCGTCGCTCCGTTTTGCCGTGAAAGACGGACAAACAAACACACACATACACTTTCCCATTTATAATATTAGTATGGATAGATAGAAGGAAAAGTTCCCATCTAGAGACGCACGCACAGCCGTAAACGCTAAAGGTAGAAACGTGAAATTTAGATAGTGGATTTTAAATAAATTTAACCCTGAAGGCATGAAATTGCAAGTGTGTATGGTTTTTTTTTAAATTGGTCAGTCAGCGCGCGGTCATTCAATCTGCACATCGACGACAGTAGGTAAGCCTAGCTACACGTTTGGTTCACAGTTTCATTGCAGTCACGCTGAGTTGAAATGCAATTTGGGAGTCGGTGAAATGCAATGTGAAATCTAGCAATTATAATGAAATGCTTTAAGACTATTATTACGTACATTAACTTAGCAAACCCCATTTTGTGCACCCGAGACCCGACGCCATCTTTGGACAGGTTTAAAGGTTTTCTTTTAATTAGACTCTGTTAGACGAAACTAGATATTGAAAATTATTAATTCATAAATGTTAGTAAAACAATAAAAGGAAAATTTAAATATAACATTTGGATGAGTTGGTCTGCCGGGATTAGGGGTAAATGGTTCTACGTCACCAATTAAGCTCTGATGCTAGCGCGAGCTATATGATCTTAAGGTTCAAAGTCCTTGTTTTTGACATCCAGCAATTTCCCAACAGGGTTTTCTGGAAACTAGTCTGGTGAGCCGCACGCATTTGGATCACCGTCGCAGTCAGGAGCAGGAGACCTAGTTGGGTTCCAACAATTAGTCCCGGACTAAAGAAACCATGAAATGAAGAATCGATAAACTGTGTGTGCTGTTCATATACAGGTGATAATGAAATGAAGAATGAATGTACAGAGTGAAATTTGTGTTCATAAAAAGAAGAGAATCGTTAAACAATGTGTGTTGTTTATGTGCTGGCCTGCTGGGTGAATTTTTTGTTCATGAAATGAATAATCGATGCACTATGTGAGCAGTTCACGTACTGGATGAAATTTTTGTTCATGAAATAGTTGTGCAGTTCATGTACAGGGCGAAATTTTGGAACGGTACCTGAAGCGGGAGTGCTTTCAATAGTGGACGTGCATTTATTTAAACGCAAAATTGCAATAAAATATTTTTGTAATAAACTTCTTACTCCTTTTTTTTCCTGGCAAAAAGCTTTATTTCTGTTCTAATGGGTTCTTTTGTAATAATAAACTGTTACACTGCTAAAGATATTTTATTAGATTCATACAAAGATCACACAATAACTTGTACAATAACAAATAACCTCTCACACACAGACTACCTAGCGATACTCCTAACCTTGCTAAAGGCGGGCTGATAAGTTTATAGATTACAAATAACATCTACCACAACATCCCCCTTATTAGCTCAAACAATAATCTCAGGACCTAACTAAACATTTTATAACATAATCCTCCCTTATTAGATCAAATAATTATATCAGAATATAACTAAAAATTATTCACAAACATAATCATCTAGCCACTTAGGTCTTACTCGTTTTCTATTATAAATCTTGGAAGCATCACGGTTAACCAAAATTTCCTCTTCATCAGAAATGTTAGACTTTGAATTATCCTCCCTTAATCTATTATTTGATTCTATATCACCGTTACTAATTCTATTACTTAAATCTATATTACCATTTTTATCATGCATATTTTTTAAATTATCTGAAATTGACTGCTCTGTGTCTTTTCCCATAGTATAGTATTCTGCATTATCCTGCCTTATTTCCTTATTCATGAAAGGCGCAGGTACCAAGTGCCATCGGTTTCTTCTATAACTAGTTACATTCACTAATACAAAATATGACCTTGGTTCCTTCGCCTTTCTTACAATAACACCGTATTTTCTTAAATCTATTACCCATACAGAATCACCAACAGATAACTCCTGTAACTGCACTACTCTATGTCTATTATTATAATTGTTGGCCATTTTTAATCGTTTTAACTTTCTTTTTTGTGCAAACAAATCATTACAAACATTAACTTTTTTATTTAATTTTCTAGGATGTGTAGGTAATATCTCTCTAATTTTCTTATTAAAAACTAAATCATTGGGACTGTAACCTAAGTCTCCAGGAGTATTTCTATAAGCTAGTAATGCTAGTTGCAAATCTGTATTTTTATTTAGCAACTGTTTTGCAATTTTAACTCCTGCCTCTGCGCATCCATTGCTTTGGGCAAAATAGGGGCTACTAGTAATATGAGTGAAATTATACATTGTTGCAAATTCTTTGAATTTTCGACTAAACTGCGTGCCATGATCTGTTCGAACAATTTCCGGAATACCAAATCTTGCAAATGTTTCCTTACAATATTTAATAATCATATTTTCAGTTAAATCTTTTAATTCAAATATCTCTATATATCTAGAAAAGTAATCAATAATCACCATATACCATGAATTGTGTTTGAATAAATCAATGACTACTTTTTGCCATGCTCTCTTTGGACTTTCATCTAATAGCAATGGTTCTCTATTATTAATTTTACCTTCTATGCATTGTGGACGGTTTTCTATAAGTATTTTAATTTGAGTCGACAGACCTAACCACCAAACTGACTGTTTCGCTCTCTCCCTACATTTTGTAACACCTAAATGACCTATATGAATGTCTTTTAATATATTATGCTGTAATGATTTTGGTTTTACTAATCTGCAATTAAAAAGTAAAAATCCATCCAAAACACTAAAATTATATCTAAATGGATGATACTTTTGCAATTCTTCTGTCAGTTTGTTTTTATCTGGCCATCCTAACTTAGTAAATTGTTTAATTTTCTCACAAATCATGCATTTTCCTTGTTCTTCTTTAATAATTTTTAATTTATTATCTAATAAGCTTTCATTATTAAGCATATTAATACTAAACTCTTTTTCTTCAGTTTCATAACTGTGTGGTTGATCCACTGGTGCTCTGGACAAAGCGTCGGCAACTAAAAGTTTTTTACCTGCAACATAATTAACTTTATACCTAAACCTCATCAATTGCAATCTAAATCTTAATAAACGAGGAGTTAAATCATCCAATGGCTTAGTTTGTAGTATCTGCACAAGTGGCTTATGATCTGTCTCTAATAATACTTCAATACCTATAATGAAATCTTTAAATCTATTCACAGCCCATGACAATGCTAAGCACTCCTTTTCTATTTGTGCATAGTTTTTCTCTGTGCAGTTTAATGTCCTACTAGCATATGAAACTACCTGTCTCTCCCCTTTATTGTTTTCTTGTAATAATGCTGCTCCTAACCCATACGAGCTACTATCTGCTGAAATAATAATTTTTTGATTTGGATCATAATGACCTAAAGTTGGAGCCTCAGATATTAACTTTTTTATTTCACTAAAAGCTTGTTCTTGATACTTACTCCATGTAAATGAGACCCCATTTTTCACAAGACTGTATAATGGCTGTAGTATATCTGCTTTATTAGGTGTAAACCTACTGACATAATTGACGAGACCTAAAAATTGCATAACTTCTTTCTTATTAGTTGGTACTTTATATTTTAGTATACTGTCTATTCTGCTAGGATCTAAAGTAATGCCCTGACTATTAATTTTATGCCCTAAATAAGTAATCTCTTCAACCATAAATACACATTTATCTCGGTTAATTGTGATTCCTTCTTTATGCAATCTACTCAGGACTTCTTTTAATAGCTTTATATGATTTTCTCTTTCACCATTGAATAATAAAATGTCATCAACATGAATAACCACCCCATCAAGGTCACTAAACAAATTTGCAAATTTCATGGCAAAATACTCTGGTGCACAGTTTAATCCCATCGGTAATCTGTTATACATGAACCTACCAAACGGGGTTAAGATAGTTGTTAGTTTACGTGACTCTTCATCAAGTAATATTTGAAAAAACCCAGACGTTGCATCTATTTTTGAAAAATATTTAGCTCCTTTTAATCGACTCAATGTATTTTCAACTTTGTGTATTGGATATATTGGTCGAACAATATTTTTATTGATCTGTGTATAGTCCCCACAGATACGAATGCCATCATTCCCCTTTGGTACCACAACTATAGGTGAGACAAACATAGTAGGCTCCTCCACAGGGACTATAACTCCTATTTGTTCTAGTCTCTTAAGTTCGTGTTTTACTTTTTCTAAAAGAGGTAATGGTACTACTCTTGGAGCATACTGAACGTAGGGCACTGGATTGTCAATTAATTTAATACTAAAAGTGCCCTTAAAAAGGCCCAACTCATCGAATATACCTGGAAATTCAACTTCAATTTTTTCTGCATCAAAACTATTTATATTAATATTATACAATTTCAAAATATTCATAAGTTTAATTGCTGGCCTCCCTAATATTGGTATTGATAAATTTTTAATCACAAAAGCTTTACCCTTATAAATTCTATTATTGTACTTTATTTGTACCCAAATATAACCTAAATTTTGTAATGGAGACCCATTTGGCCCTCTAACTATTTCTTTACATCTTATTATTTTTTGTTTATCTTTAACTATACAGTCAGGTAATGCAACAATGTCAGCCCCGGTATCTATTAAAAATTTTACCTTCTTTTCTATATCTTCTAATTTCAGATCAGCATTGACTACAAAGTTCTCCATTTCTATATTATTAACTTTCCTCTCTCTACACACTCTTGAAAAATGCCCTGTCTTTTTACATTTATAGCACTCTTGTTTAAATGCTGGGCATTGTTCCTTGATGTGCCTATCCCAGCGACCACACCACCAACACTTCCTTATTATTTTAAATTCTTCTTCTTCATTATTTTTCCATATCAATTTCAACTGTTGTGTTTGCTCTTCCGCTTGTCTAGCTAGTCTACAAGCTTCCTCTAAAGTCAGCTCCGGCATAAGCTGTAACCTTTCACTAGTTTTTTTATCTTTCATCCCCACTACTAGCTTATCCCTTATAAGTTCCTCTTGCAAACTACCATAGTCACATGAATCAGCCAGTCTATGAAGCTTCTTTATAAATTCATTTATGTTTTCACCGTCCTCCTGCATTCTTGAATTGAACTTGCACCTCTCAATAATAACATTTCGTTTTGGTAGAAAATATGTATCCAAAGCGGATAGCAAGGCACTATAGCTAGTGGACTCGTCTACTTTTAATTGTTTCACAAGCTGTTCTGCCTTCTCCCCTAATAAATAAAGTAGCAAGTCGCATTTATCTCTGTCAGCTCTGTTATCGTTATTGCTTATCAACATATATCTTTGAAACCTCTTCCTCCATCTTTCCCAATCTGATGGAACAAAATTAAATTGTTCTGGTGGTTGAACAATTTGCATTGGTAAGAGATTTACTATTTGTTCACTCATATTTTCCGATGCTCACTTCTGACACCATGTTCTAATGGGTTCTTTTGTAATAATAAACTGTTACACTGCTAAAGATATTTTATTAGATTCATACAAAGATCACACAATAACTTGTACAATAACAAATAACCTCTCACACACAGACTACCTAGCGATACTCCTAACCTTGCTAAAGGCGGGCTGATAAGTTTATAGATTACAAATAACATCTACCACAACAATTTCCACCTCTATAGGAATGAGTCCTGCCTGTGGTTATGTGGGACTCACCTCGCTAATCGAGACATCCACTTAAAGTACTGGGGGGGTTCAGTCACATCGCAATCTCGACACACAACGAGAATTACTGCTGACTGCATAATTGCTTTGTGTGTCGGGGGCGATACTGCCGGCATGTTTGGGTCACATTCTGATAAGGCGATATTGAAATGTCTTGTAGATAAATGTACAATATAAATATATAAACGGGAATTAACACGATAAACACGAGGTATTTACATACCTATTTTATTGCCTGACGTTTCGGCTAGGTTGCACCAGCCGTGGTCGCAGGTGGACTGGAGCTGCGCTGTCAGGTCTCCGTGATGCGGCGTTCTATATATATGTATGTAATGTAAACACCACGTATGTAAATACCTCGTGTTTATCGTGTTAATTCCCGTTTATATATTTATATTGATAATGCAACACGAAACTTTGAAAGTTAGTAAATGTACAATACTTTTTTTTTTTAATTTTTCTATAATATTTTCGAAGGGAAACTTTCTCATGCTTGAGAGATGTTATATGATTGACGCAGTCGACTGGAGGAGGTTTCGAGGAAACATTTTGGAATACGGGTGTAAAAGTTCGTTCGATGTAATTGCAAAGCCTCTGCCGCCCTAGCACGACCACCAAAACACGATATGATAAAGCGGTTTATAGCGGTGAACTGTCAAAATACAATGTCAATAGAAGGTCAATAGGTTTTCATCGTATTTTGACAGTTCACCACGATAAATTTTATATCCGGTTACTTAGATACGGTTTTGATGGTCGTGCAAAGGGGGCTGGATGTTAATCGAAGAAGGGATACCTATAGTAATTAAAGTTTCACTGAATAGATGCTGTACTAGTGAATGAAATTAAATACTTGCGAATTGTTTACAATAAACTGGCACCTGGCGTCATCTTTGCGTCGTCTCGCGACTTTTCTTGGTGAAAGAGCGCGAGCCTTGCCGGCGGCGCACGGACTCTGCTTTGTGTAAAGGAACGGTGGGCTTGACAGTTTGCTGTGACGTTTGGGTCAATGACATAATGGCATAGAATTGTTGATTTGTGAATTTTGTTGTTTTTAGGGTTCCGTAGCCAAATGGCAAAAAACGGAACCCTTATAGATTCGTCGTCTGTCTGTGTCTGTCCGTCCATATGTCACAGCCACTTTTCACCGAATCTATAAGAACTACACTGTTGAAACTTGGTAAGTAGATGTATTCTGTGAACCGCATTAAGATTTTTACACAAAAAAAGAAAAAAGCAATAAAATTTGGGGGTTCTCCATACATAGAACTAAAACCCAAAAAATTTTTTTTCATCATACCCATACGTGTGGGGTATCTATGAATAGGTCTTCAAAAATTATATTGAGGTTTCTAATATCATTTTTTTCTAAACCGAATAGTTTGCGCGAGAGGCACTTCCAAAATGGTAAAATGTGTGTCCCCCCCTGTAACTTCTAAAATAAGCGAATGATAAAACTAAAAAAAATATATGATGTAGGTACATTACTATGTAAACTTCCACCGAAAATTAGTTTGAACGAGATCTAGTAAGTAGTTTATTTAATACGTCATAAATCGTACGGAACCCTTCATGGGCGAGTCCGACTCGTACTTGGCCAGTTTTTTACTAAGTTTACAGCAGGTTTGGTGCCACAGTAACAAATGTTTTAGAGGGCAAATGCTGACTAAAATATAAAAGAATCGAAAATAGACCAAAAAAAAACCAACTGCTGTGGCCTGTGGGTAGAACTAACGACCGTGTTTAATATTGTGGTTATCCTATCCGCCTATCTTTCTCTGGTTTGTTTCATCATCATCATCACAGCTCATACACGTCCCCACAGAGGGGCTCCAGCCTACCCTAAGTGTAGGCCTTAGCCAACCACGCTGGCCCAGTGCGGATTGGTCGACACACATACACCTTTGCATTTCAGAGTAGTAGTAGTAGTAGGAGCGTCGGACAAATGTACATAATATGAAATTCGAAAAACTTAAAACACATTGGAACATTTCTGGATCGAATCCCGGACCTCCCGATTAGGAGTGTGTCGAGTTCACAGCGCCACGGACGCTCTATTTGACGCGCGGATTTATTTACTGGAGATGGAATTTTGACGTTTTTCGTATCGAGCTAATGTCAATTGTACCTATCGCCAGTGACCATTGCCACAGATTGAATATTAAAAACCGGCCAAGTGCGAGTCGGACTCGCCCATGAAGGGTTCCGTACGATTTATGACGTATTAAAAAACTACTTACTAGATCTCCTTCAAACCAATTTTCGGTGGAAGTTTACATGGTAATGTACATCATATATTTTTTTTAGTTTTATCATTCGCTTATTTTAGAAGTTACAGGGGGGACACACATTTTACCACTTTGGAAGTGTCTCTCACGCAAACTATTCGGTTTAGAAAAAAATGATATTAGAAACCTCAATATAATTTTTGAAGACCTATCCATAGATACCCCACGTATGGGTTTGATGAAAAAAAAAATGTTTGGGTTTCAGTTCCATGTATGGAGAACCCCCAAAATTTATTGCTTTTTTCTATTTTTGTGTGAAAATCTTAATGCGGTTCACGGTATCACGTCAGTCCCACTTAATACGTGCCACCATGCTACTATTTAAGACGTAGAGATTATGTCACTGAAATTGTGAGATAATGCGTGACTCGAGTCCAGTCTTGGCAGCGTGCTACGCCTGTAAGGTTGGCAACTTTATGAGACCCAAGATCTGTTTACTAAGGAAGTTACATACCTACTTCTTTAAATTTGAAATGAAACAATATAGAGTATAGGTATCTTCTAGTTCAGTATACAATTATATGTATCTACTTACGTATTTTTTTTTATTTTAAAATAAAATTTATTGCAAAATAATACATGATGCGCGCAGCATTAGGTGATACGTTGAGCAGTTTGTTCTACGTATTTTTGGGGTGGGCCTGACCCTTGATTTTTGTTTGAAGTTATCACTGTTTGGCGTCCATCATAGCATTTTGAAACGGTAGGCTAACATCTTGAGGTGGGCACTAGATTATTCTCTCTATATACGCCTATGGTCCTAAATAAAGGTTGCTTGGTAGAGGTCGCCTATGGCGATAAGGCCGCCTTTTCTGATTTTTGTGTATCTACCGCCATACCTTATGTTCTGTATTAGGCTAAATAAAGTGTTGCTATTCATCTAGTTATCAATCCGTACAGACCGGAAGAAAAGTTCAGCCGTCCTCAGTACGTCCGATCGTTTTCACTTACATGCTTTCATCTCCGATCACTTCCCGATCTGAAACGACTCGACCGGCGAATAAAACCAGGCTGAGGCGTTCCGGTTGCTGCGTGTCTATATTTCGCTCACTGCATCCCGCGGCCTCGCTTGGGATCACACGTTTTTGTCCAACCAACGGCAAGTGAAATAATCGCTTCCCATTTATTTATTTATTTTGTAACCAGATATTAATTTACAGAAGCTTTTAGCCTTCATCTCACCAGTGTAAGGAGGCCAATTTTCTAATAAGTCAATGCGGGACACCCACCCCCATCCATAAGAATACTGAGAATTATGGAATTAATAAATGAATCTGAATCTGAATCTGAATCTGAATGTGTTAGTGGTGCACTTAAATTGGAAACAAATAACACTACTACTGAATCAACATTTATTATTAAAGTAAATATTTTTCACATGAGTGGCATTGTTTTACTAGTTCAGGGTTTCCTACCTAAGTACGGTAGGTCTCGTCTCGTCGTTCGTATTATTGATGTGGAACACTAGATGCGAGTGAAACGATGGGAAACGAATCTACATCTACAAAAAAAGATAGGAATTCGAGACATGCGGGACGCACTAGACGATTTGCGGTATTACAACTGTCATTACGGGACAGTTCCGCAGAATGCGGACGGTTGGCCGCTTTACACCAGTGGGCCTACTAGACAAAAGTCACACGATTATTTTTCCGCAATCGTTCCCAATCCGAAAAAAAATATGGAAATGACATTAGAATGTGACAACCTCAGCTACTTTTTCCGCAGCTCATTTCCATAAATTTGCTGAAAAATAAGGCTGTTTCTTCGTGGTCCTACTAATTTGTCCTACTAGTGGGACCA
This sequence comes from Schoenobius gigantellus, assembly GCA_963935595.1. Lineage (NCBI taxonomy): Eukaryota > Metazoa > Arthropoda > Insecta > Lepidoptera > Crambidae > Schoenobius > Schoenobius gigantellus. The sequence continues at coordinate 1,729,029 of OZ012553.1, forward strand.
CGAGGAAGCCTAGTTCCTCGTAGTCCTACTGCAGAGAATAATGTCCTACTAGTAGGTCCACGAGGATGCCTAGTTCTCCGTAGTCCTACTGCGAAGTTAAATTATTATATGATAAATAGTAGCTTTTGTATAGGCCCACTGATAGTGGTGATAAGCCAGAGTTGGGAGCGAGCTAATCCTGGCCTCCTCAACTACTGATGAGCTGGCTATCTCGTCTCGTAATTGTCGGAACACAGCAATGTTATTAACATTATTATGGCCACTTTAGGTAAGATGTTGAGAGCTAGCCACGCGGGCTCAGAAGCCTTACTACCAACTAAATCAAGCAGAAAGAATGAGGAATGGAACTCCAGATCGACATAGGGCGGCTTCATTAGACCACGGAGGCGGTTGAAAATTTGGAATAGCAAGTATTGTTTTTTATATACACTGCCACCTGATGGTATGTGGTAACAGTCACCTATTGTACATGTGGCTCTTGTGAGATCCGCAGCAAATCTGCAACCCCCACAAGAACCACAGTGTACGTTGCCAACTTGTGACATAAGATAAAGTCACGGTACCCAGTAATTTCAGTGCCATATCTTACCCTTCAAAAGGGAACACAGCAATGCAAGCACTGCTGCTTTGTGGCAGAAATACGTAAGATGGAGGTATCCAAGCGCAGAGTCGTAGCTAGGGCTAGGTGCGCCCCTGGCAAGATTCGAATTTTGCGCCCCCTAAAACTTATTTTCTAGGAAGAGAAATTACAATAACGTACTCACTTTATCTTTACAAATAGTTTTCACTTTATTACTTTGTGTAGGGAATGTACATTTTTACTTTATTTAGGGAAGGATAGAACATTATTTCAATCATTTACACATAATAAAATAGCTTAAAAGTTTCCTGGCTTTTTCAACACATAAGATAACGTTATACTCTGAAAGCTCTTTCATTTGTAGCGTGGGTTATTATTATTATTATTCGTATTGTTGGGGCTATGCAACTTCAATGAAGCTGTAGTCACTGCGACCTAAAAGATCTATTGTGACTTGCCGCCAAGTTACAGTATCTCTTTTAGCCTGGCCGCTTCCAGGAAATCCAAGATGGCTCTGGCTTTAAGAGATTGCAGTTCGCCTGGGCTGATTAAGTGTCTTCCCAGGTGGATACTTAGCTTAGCTAACTTACAAAAGAAAAGTGATAAGCCATTTTGGAGCCGCGGCCATATCGAATTTGTAGTAATGTCACTTACTTCACCATATTCTTCTCATCATGCTCTTTGAATTGATATTCATATAGCGTGAATTGCAAAAGAAAAGCGAGTGAGTTGCAGAAGAAGAAGAAAAGCGATCCGCCATTTTATAGCGGCGGCCATATTGAATTTGGGGAATGTCACTTACGCCGGCTCCACGTGTTGGCTCGAACGTTGGCCCCAATGCCTTGACGCCGGCTCCACACGTCGGTCCCAACGCTGGTGCCAACTACCAACGCTCGCCCCAATGTTGGAGCCAATTCCATTTTCTAGATCCACGCGTTGGACGAGTGGCGTTATGACCGATGTGTGGAGCCAGCGATACTGTATCGTGTCTTACTGTCAAAGCCCTCTCATTAATTTGATACCAATATTAATATTACGTAAGTCGCAAAATAAATAACATCTTTTTGGAGCGGCGGCCATCTTAAGCGTATTGTAATGATATTAACTTCACCGTGTTCTGCTCTTAAACCCCTTTCATTTGCTGTCCCTGACTCTATGTCACTGACTCCATTGTGTTTTATTTTTAAAGCCCTTTCATTTGATATCCCAATTGCTGGGGTTGCAAAAGAAGTGTGATCTAGCTTTTTTAACGGCGGCTATATTGAATTTACAAAGATGCCATTGTTTTCAGCGTGTAATACTCAAATAGCCTTTTTATTAGGTACCTATATCGAGGTGCCGCAACCAAAAACCACACCGAGGCAGCAAAAATCGTAAATTTTTCAATAATGGCCACCAGCGCCGCCGCTATCTTAAAAAAATTAAATATCATATCGTTTTTTTTTATTTATTCAATAAAGTACATACAATTTTAACATTTTATGTATCGCCAAACTGCTTACCAGTTTGTTGGCGAAATCGTTGACGTAGGTATAGTCGAATGTATGCTCTAAAATACCAGAAATTTATAAAGGCCTAGGAAAGAGTTCAAAATTTCGAAAAGTAAAAAAAAAAACGATAACTTCTCTCATTTGGCAATACTTCGCGTCGATTCTTAACTCCACCTTGCAGATTCCACTCTTGTCAGAGCTGAGGCCGCCATCTTGTCGCAAATCCTGTTAGAAAATGTTCAAAACTTCAACGAACATCGCCGCCGGCATCGCTGGTATTTTGATTTCAATCAACTTTTAGAAAATTCAAAAGCGCACCAGAGTGCTTCGATCAAAAAAATCTGTCAAAATCCCGTAAATCATGCAGAACGTATGTTCGTAACTTCGTACTTCGTAACTTCACAACGTAACTTCAATCCAAGATGGTATGGTAAAATCAAGGCGGTATGGCCATTTTGTTTTTTCACATTTCGACAGTCGCACAGCATCCCCACCCAAGAGCGACACAATCACGCGTTCCAAACGCCATGGCGATCGAAGTCATATTGGAAAAGATGACATTTCACACCGGCCGCCATCTTGGATTTTTTAATTTCGAGCATGACGTTCGAATCGACGGTACGGATCGTGCATCTCATTCTATCAATCGGTCGAAAAAAATCAGTCAAAATCACGAAAAGCACGCAACCAAACACGGGTCCGAACGCCTTTTTCAATCCAAGTTTTCGGTGCGGGCATTTTTTTCACATTTTGACAGGTGCACCGCATCCCCGAGAGCTACACCTCAGCTACACTATCACGCGTTCCAAATGCCATCATGATCTTAGCCATTTTGGAAAAGTTGACAATATGCGCGAACCGGAAACATAGATTTGTAAAATTTCTATCATGCATACATCTCATTCTAACAACACACACACAAACATATTTTACAAAAAATAAAAATCGCCTTAAAAACACTGAAAAGTCAAAAATAATATAAGAATAGGTACAGACAATTTCATCTGTTCCTCTAAATCCTTTAGGGTTTCCCTCGATTTTCATGGGAGCCCATCATCAGATCCTGACTCTGGTGACCTTGGGACTACCGTAAGAGTATACTCTATCAAATACAAAAAGAATTTTCAAAATCCGTCTACGGCGGTCCATCGGTGGCGTAATCGCGTAACATACACACACAAGAGCGTCGGTGGCGCTGTGGACTAAGAGCGTCGGTGGCGCTGTGGACTCGGCACTTGCCTTCCAATCGAGAGGTCCGGGTTCGAGACCGCCATGTACCAATGTGTTTTTCGTTTTCGAATTTCATATGTACATTTGTCTGACGCTCCTACGGTGAAGGAAAACATCGTGAGGAAACCTGCATACATCTGAGAAGAAATTCAATGGTGTATGTGAAGTCGACCAATCCGCACTGGGCCAGCGTGGTTGACTAAGGCCTAATCACCCTAACATAGGGTAGGCTTGAGCCCCTCGGTGGGGACGTATATGAGCTGTGATGATGATGATGACACACACAAAAAAACATACGCATCGAATTGAGATTACCTCCTCCTTTTTTGAAGTCGGTTAAAAGAGAAGTTAAAAATATCCCTGATCATCAATGAGTCAGAATGTACCTATGGCCAGCCTATATTGGTTTGGCGCCGCGCTCCATGCCGGTACATGGCCGCCTCAAGCTGCCGCATGTGTGATAGAATTTTGGTTTGGTAGTGGTGGGTTGCACCCCTGGCAGCCGCCCCTCTGGCCAGCCCCTAGCTACGACTCCGTCCAAGCGGGCGTCCCTGGTATAGAGTCCTTCTGGTTTCTTGATGTAGAATACCACCATTTCTCATTATTTTGAATACTAGCAGCAAAAAAGTGATCCATTCTCTGCTTAGGTTTCGCGGACGATACATTTCTCGTCCCGTTGGTGTCTGCATTCGGGACGTGATTTTTAATCACGGACGTAATTAAGGAGCAACCATTACGATGTATGCAAATACAAGTAGGAAATGCATGCATAATTGCATACCTATAGCTAGAAGTTACGTTTAGATCCACACACGTTTGCCTGATGTCGACATGCAGATTATAAAAAAAGTGCGAGTTGGACTCGCACACTGAGGGTTCTGTACAAACTTATGCTACGACTTGCATTACCTAATCCATACCGATATCTAATCCTGAATACAAATCACTGACTAATTAGTTGGTGACGTAAACTATTTCAAATGTCAAGCCATACCTACTAGGTAAGTAAGCCTATTATTTTACTTCGGACTAGCTGTGCCCGCGACTTCGTCCGCGTGGAATAGTAACTTTTGGCAGCATTTTAATTTTTGTAGGCAATTTTTTTAAAAATCTTAACCAAAAATAGCCTATGTTATACCCTATATAATTAGCTATCTATTAGTGAAAGTCCCGTCAAAATCGGTCCAGTCGTTCCGGAGATTAACGGGAACAAACAGACAGTAATTTTTTTTTAAATTGTGTTTTTCTTATTGGTACCCGATATACATTCATACCCATTTAGTAAAAACTTCTTATTTTGACATTACAAACAGACACTTCAATTTTATTTATTTATAGATACGGACTAACTACATTCATGGTTATTATTTTAGGATATCATTTTATATTACGACACGGTTAGCGCAGAGGTCGAGTGATCCTACTGCGCAACGGGTCGCGGGTTCGATTCCCGTACGGGACAAATATTTTGTATGGCCTACAGAAATTTGTTCCGGTCTGGGCGTATGTGCATGTGATATTCTATGTTTGTAACTGCACCCACGACACAGGAGAAAATCATAGTGTGTATTAAAAAAAAGTAAAGATTATAGGTTTTGATAGCTTTGCGAAATCGCAAAATATGCGAAATAAACGGTTATATTCTTTGATCGCGTTGATTTACAAGTTTGATTTTTTTACAGCTAGAGTAAACCCGAGTATTTAATATGTAGTTTATTTTGCTATCATTACGTGTTCCTAAGAAAAAAAACCGGCCAAGTGCGAGTCGGACTCGCGCACCGAGGGTTCTGTACAAACCTGTAGGTATATAAGTAAAAGTTCACCCATATAATTTTATTATATGATGTAACTATCTTATGAGAATAAATATCTTAATTCTTATGAGAATAAATATCTTAAACCAACCAAAAATTTACGGTTTTCGCAATTTTTCCTTTATCTGTGCTATAAGACGTTACTTCGTACCAAAGGACAATGTCGAAAATCGCCCCATGACCAACAAAGATTTGATTTACGTCATAATTATATGCATATTTTATAACACTCATAACAAATATATGTATTCGACGGACAAATCAAAAATATATAAAAGTACTTTTAGAAACAAAACCAAATGAAGTTACCTTTGCTCGACTGAATAGAATTAAGTCGATTTTATGTAGGTATGGAGATTTATTTATTTGTGTAGATTAAGTTTTTCATAACTTACAACGTAAATTAAATTAAAACATACGTCATTTGACTATTCACGCGCTGTCGCTTTTTAGTTCGTTGAGTTTTTGACTTGCTTTATAATTTCGGAATTTCTTGTTATTTACTATGTGAGTATTATAACGTTCTTTGATTGATTGCAATAATTATTATTTTAATAATTATATCCATACGATAATGTGTATTGCTCTAACGAAATAAAGTGTTACTTCAACTAACCTCAACATCTGATTCATTTTGATATTTAATTCGATTTTGAAGCTTGTCCGTAATAATTGATGTCGACGTTCAGTATTTACTAATGTTCAATTATACGAAAAGCATTTTTTCACTGCTGTTGATATTGGGGCGAACAATGTATGGACGCAGAGCAATGTCCTTTCAAGATTCTGAGTTCACGGGAAGTACCCTGTAGGTTTTGATTCCCTTGCGAGTGTCGAAAATTTGCGGAAATTTGCGACATAAACAGCTGTATCTTTTGATTGCGTTGGCTTAGAAGTTTGATTTTTTCATAGGTCCAAGGGCAATGTCATATTTGCGCGACGGGCGCACCCCTACCTAGGCCCAGCGCGAGGGCTAATGCGTCGCGCTGGGGTCGCCAGGCCGGGCACTCCGAGAGGGTGTGTCCGGCCGTGTCGTCGGGAGCGCCGCAATGATGACACTGCGGCGTCTGCTCCCTCCGTGCGACATGGTGCAGATAATGGCCGAAGCAACCGTGCCCGGTCATAATCTGCACCATCCGGTAGGTGAGGCTGCCTCGCCGGCGCCCAACCCACTCCTCCAACACTGGACGAAGGGCCTCGATCGTCCAGTGACCGGCAGCTGGGTGCGCGAGCGTCTCGGCCCACTGGCGGAGAGCCTCCCTCTGCGCCAGGTGCCTTATGCACGCCACCTCCTGCGGGAGGGGGCGTTCCCCCCGACTCCTCGCTGCTAACCGATGTCAGTGCATGGTCGCAAGGACGCGTGCCTCGACATCCCACGGAGGCGAGCCCGCTAGAACGCAGGCCGCCCCGTGAGTAATGCTGCCCACCTAGTGACAGCCGAACGGCCTTTTCTTGAATACACATCTACATAATATATTCGGTTTTACCGCCCGGCTGTGCCGATTAAGGGTATTACGTCGCCCAATGACCTTCAGCATTTGCCCGCTGGTAAAAGTATTCCCGCGTTAACGCCATCTCTTTCTAGACAACTGCACTACAAAGTATTAAGCTCAAGATAAAATAAGACTACAGACACGCCGCCCAGTCAGTGTTATTTTGCCTACTTTAATCGCTCTCTGAGCGACATATTTTCTCATCACTACATAGTATAAAACAAAGTCGCTTTCCGCTGTCTGTCCATATGTATGTTAAGATCTTTAAAACTACGCAACGGATTTTGATGCGGTTTTTTTTATTATTTTAAAAGCTTTTATTTACTTTCACATATCCCGATGTTTGTCATCAAATCTTGCAAATTAAATTTGATCCACTTCCCGGTTACCGATTGAGCTAAAATTTAACATACAAGTGTAAATACAAATGGGTATGAATGTATATAGGGTACCAATAACAAAAATACAATTTAAAATTTTTTTGTCTGTCTGTCTGTTTGTTCCCGCTAATCTCCGGAACGGCTGTACCGATTTTGACGGGACTTTCACGAATATATAAGGTAAAACATAGGCTACTTTTTATCAACTTCAACAAAAGTAACTATTTCACGTGGACGAAGTCGCGAGCACAGCTAGTTTAATAATATTTAAATAATTATTGTGGCTTCATTTTTAAATAACCGTTTCATAGAAGTTTAGGCACTATACAGATTACATATATTTATTTACATTCTTTTTAGGGTTCCGTAGCCAAATGGCAAAAAACGGAACCCTTATAGATTCGTCATGTCTGTCTGTCTGTCCGTCCGTATGTCACAGACACTTTTCTCCGAAACTATAAGAACTACACTGTTGAAACTTGGTAAGTAGATGTATTCTGTGACCGCATTAAGATTTTCACACAAAAATAGAAAAAAGCAATAAATTTTCGGGGTTCCCCATACATAGAACTGAAACTCAAATTTTTTTTTCATCGAACCCTTACGTGTGGTATCTATGGATAGGTCTTCAAAAATCATATTGAGGTACATTAAATATCATTTTTATCTAAACTGAATAGTTTGCGCGAGAGACACGTCCAAAGTGGTAAAATGTGTGTCCCCCCTCTGTAACTTCTAAAATAAGAGAATGATAAAACTAAAAAAAATATATGATGTACATTACCATGCAAACTTCCACCGAAAATTGGTTTGAACGAGATCTAGTAAGTAGTTTTTTCTAATATTCCATGCCCTTCATGGGCGAGTCCGACTCGCGCTTGGCCGGTTTTTTCTTCAAAGAACGTTTCCACACAGTTGGATTTTCTCCTGTGACGTGGGCGCAGTTACAAACATTTAATCTCACATGCACATACGCCCAGACCGGAACAAAATTTTGTAGGTCGTACAAAATCTTTGTCCCGTACGGGAATCGAACCCGTGACCCGTTGCGCAGTAGGCGATCACTCGACCGCTGCGCTAACCATGCCGCCTCGACTTTATGTACGACTAGCTGTGCGCGACTTCGTCCGCGTGGAATAGTAACTTTTGTTGAAGTTGATAAAAAGTAGCAAAAAAAATTGTGTGCTTGTGCAGACAAGCAAACTGAACAACTTGCACTATGGGACCAACTTTGAAATCGCAAAAAAAAATCAGCTGTTCCATACATCTACAGTGAATGTTGAACATTTGTATGGAACAACTGATTATTTTTTGCGATTTCAAAGTTGGTCCCATAGTGCAAGTTGTTCAGTTTGCTTGGCTGAACAAGCACAATTTTTTTTGTGATAATTAAAAAATAACTTTGTATAATTAGCTATCTATTAGTGAAAGTCCCGTCAAAATTGGTCCAGCCGTTCCGGAGATTAGCGGGAACAAACAGACAGACAAAAATTTTTTTTTTAAATTGTGTTTTTGTTATTGGTACATACCCGATGTACCCATTTAGTAAAAACTTGTTATTTTGACATTACAAACAGACACTTCAATTTTATTTATTTGTATAGACTAGCTGTGCCCGCGACCTTCGTGTCGCTTTACTATAGGTTCTTTTGTTTTATTCTAGTTTTCCCGTCTAATTTTTCCCGTGGGAAAAAAGTATCCTATGTCCGTCTCCTGGTTCTAAGCTACCTCCCCACCAATTTTCTGCCAAATCTTAGTTTTCCCGTTTTCCCGTGGGAATTTTTACTGTGGGAAAAAGTAGACTATGTGTTATCTTATATAATTAGTTATCTATTGATGAAAGTCCCGTCAAAATCGATCCGACCGTCCCGGAGACGTATGTTCCCGTTGTCTGTCTGTCTGTCTGTATGTTCCCGCTAATCTCCGGAACGGCTTTACCAACTTTGACGGGACTTTCACTAATAGATAGCTAATTATATAAGGTATAATATAGGATACTTTTCCCACGGGAAAAATTCCCACGGGAAAACGGGAAAACTAGGATTTGGCTGAAAATTGGTGGGGAGGTAGCTTAGGACGAGGAGACGGATATAGGATACTTTTTTCCCACGGGAAAAATTAGACGGAAACGGGAAAACTAGATTAAAAGAAAAGAACCTATCGTGAGGCGCAGCGAAGTTCGCGGGCACAGCTAGTGTATTACAAAATTTATTATGCTGATCGTCAGAAGGCAAATCATCACAGTCATCTTGTTCTCAGTGAGCCTTTTCAAATGAGTCCAAACACAAAAGTTCTACGTAATATTTATTTAGACTCACCAACAGTTATTACATTATAACAATTACTTACAGATAAAAAACAGATATACATAGTTATAATATATAGATAAGTACAGCATATGTAATAGTATTAATTATTCATACATAACACAACAATTACGATAAAAACGTTGCCTCATAGGAGAATTTTCTCCTGTATCGTGGGTGCAGTTACAAACATAGAATCTCACATGCACATACGCTTAGCCGGAACAAATTTTTGTAGGTCATACAAAATCTTTGTCCCGTACGGGAATCGAACCCGCGACCGGTTGCGCAGTAAGCGATCACGCGACCGCTACGCTAACCGTGACGTCATACTGTAGCCACGTATAACGTAGCATGTGTTAAATACATATATTTTTTTAGTAGGTAATGGAGGCTTTGGTGGTTATTTCTATTAGATTATGAATATACATACATTGAGAAAAAAAGAAAACCATAAAAGCAAAAATATACATATAGGTAGGTATGTGAAAACTAGTGTAAGAATAAAAATAATTAACTACATTGCTAGTCGTTAATACGCTTGAGATCCTATACCTACCTTCGGAGCTGATCATCAAGACGACGAAACCATTACAGCCATCTTGACCTCGGCGAGCTCTTTTAAATGAGTCCAAACACGACAGTTCTACGTAATACAGTGGTTGAGATCCTGTATCTATCTTCGGAGCTGATCATCAGGAAGGCAAAACCAATACAGTCATCTTGGTCTCGGCGAGCTCTTTTAAATGAGTTCAAACACGACAGTTCTACGTAATACAGTGGTTGAGATCCCGTACCTACCTTTAGATGTCATCATCAGAGGACAAAATCATCATAGCTATTTTGATCTAAGTCAGCCCCCGTATTATGAACTCTTATTTCCATTCGGTTTACGGGCAACAAAAACTGTGTGTAAGTTATGAACTTTATTAGCAAGGTATAAGAGTTCATTACCAAATTAAAAATATCCAGTCATTAAACTGCATGGAGATAATAATGGTAGTTTTCCAATTACAGAGCTTAATGCGACTCAGTGGCGCACAATGCCGAATTATGCTGATGCTTAATTGGAACGTGAATTAGTTTTCAAATGCACCAGCAGAGTGCGCTAAGTTCAGTGTTGAAAAAAAGAAATATTCATAGAGTTAGCAATAACCTCATTAATGTGTAAATAATGTGGTATACATAATAATTGGTTGAAAACTATTTACGGTTATTTTAAGTAATTTGGATTTTGATTATTTCATTACCATTTTTTTGTTTTGAGTAATTTTTGTACCTTCATCCATACTTATATTTATTTTTTAACACAGTTTGAATTAACTTTGATTATTTCAAAAAAACTACAATGAAACGAAAGCTTTAAAAATTTTTCAACAATAAATAATATTACTAACGATTATATATAAATAAAACATTTCGATCAATGCCAAGTTAAAGAAAAAACACTTGTTAATTTTCTGTCACTGAGTTGGTATCGATTGCACGCATCACACGAAAACATTGCTTTTGAGAGTGCTCGATTGTGCGAAGTGTTGCTGTAGTTGGAACATTCAACGTTAAGCATTATGCCGCATAATGCGCTCTAGTGCTGTAATTGGAAAACTACCAATACTTCATAATACGGGGCCTGCTCTTTCAAATGAGGCCAAACACGATAATTTTACGTAATACAGTGGTTGAGATCCTTACCATAACTTCAGGGCTCATTATGATAAATATTTGAAAGGGAAATAAATTTTAACCTTTTCATAGTATCTAAATGTAACTTCTTACCAATAATTTTGGAGAGCTCGACCACGAGCCACTCGGCTTTTACTTTTATACTTAGGCATTATTACCTAATCTGAACCAATTTCACTCTATGACAACTACTTATTACAAATACTAAATAAAAACTTATTAAATATATTAACAAGCTAATTATTGTCCTTAATATTACTTATTTTAATTATTTACACTATCTACAATCCGATTTAATTTAAAAGTCATTCAAAAGGAGATGTTTCAATTTCGGCCATGAACATGTACAGTACATTAAAAAATGTAAAAAAATGAATGAAACTACTACAAATTACATTGCCTGATATTTTCAGCCGTTAAACCGTGTACAAAAATATTTTACAGCATCGAAATAAAACCAAACCTGGCAATAAAGGATGCCATACTGTTTCTGTAATCTGTGGCTGTGTTCTGTGAATAAGCGCGAGTACACACGACCGATAATCGGTAACCGATTTTTTGTGTGGTAACGTATACATTTACGAACGTTCCATTTTTCATCGATAATCGGGGTGGCTGCGATACACCGATATTTTTATGACCGACTTTTTGTAGTTTGCGTGCGTTGCAACGTAAAAATCCATGTCTCATTTTCCACCGTCAATAAATCGGTCACCGATAGTCGGTCAAGTGCGAACGCGCCAAGTCTGTCAGTGATATATTTCTTGACTTGATGACCTGGCTTTATTTATTATTTTGGACTTTTGTATGCTGCTAACTTGTTTACCACGGCTTAAGGATTATTTCAACGAACTACGATATAGCTCTAGCGACTTGGATTTTGACGATTATCATCATTTCCTTTAGCTTTTAAAACGGTGAGTATTCTTGTGTAAATGTGTAAAAAAGTTAACAAATACTTGACCACAATAGTTTCAAAACGTATTTAAGTTTTATCTTAACGATTTAATTGCGATTTCAAATAAATATTTATTACTCTTTTTAGTTCATGTACATAATAGATATTAACGTTTAATATTGGTGGGGAGTTTAACGATAACTACTACATGTGTTTATTTTCAGGCTCACAATAACTCGCTGTGTGAATTGTGACTCCCTTTTCAATGAAAATGGTAACCAACATATTTATCTTCTGACTGATATTGGAGCAGAATTAGTTTCCATCATAGAGCAAAAAATGGGTCATGAGGTAATTAGTGTTTACTAGACACCCTTGATTTTTCACAATATGTATAATATTAAAGTGTATCTGAAAAAATGGTTCTTGTTTTTTTAATATGACATTGCTTCATTCTTTTATTTTTAGATCGATCTTGCTGGTGTTTTGTCTGAAAACTGTTTTAATTCGGCATTACAAGAATTGCAGACTGTATCAACAACATCTCACACACATCAATTGCCTGAAGTGCAGTCTGCACCAGTATATCATGACAGATATGTTTGTGTTTGGTGCAGGTCAGTCATCATATCAGAGAAGAATATATCCTATAGTGGTCAGTTGACTTATGATAGCATTGCCTGCAATTCTTTGCAAGATGTCACACATGTACAGTAAGCTCCTTATAAAGCTGTTTGACCTTTGGACCGTTCTTATGTCGCTCGTAATAGTGGCGGTTTTTGTAGGGTAAATGTATGCTTGAATGGGAGCTTACTGTACCTACAAACAAATCTGTATCTCAAAATATTAATCATGTAAAAAAATTGTGCAAATTATATTCATTTTATAAGGTTTTTTTTCTATTAATAGATTCCAGATAATGCATATATCACGTTGGGTCCGAGTTAGATGAATTGTGCAGCAACACATGAAAATTGAACCAACATCAAGCCAATATTCAGTCAGTTACACTAACTCATAATATTAATGTATGTGTATGTTGTGGAGTAGCACTAGTCAATGGCGATCACATGCTCTGCCAGATGGCTCTGAGTGGAATGTAATAGCATCAAGAATTTTTCCCAGAGGTATGGGGTAATTTTAAAAAAATCATGCATGCATGAGTGATTTAAAAATTCATGGAATATTGTTTTGATCTGAATTTGTTTTTTGTATTTCTTTAGATAGCAGAGTTTGCTATGCATGCTGGGTGTCTGCTCAGCGGAATGCTCATTGAAAGACTGTCCAAGACGAACAGGGTAACTAGAGTCCACTACAATAAGATCAAAATAGGAATAATTGTGTTTGGTGGAGGTCTTCATTGATTCGAAGGCGTACACATTTATTGCGACCTGGACTTGAGATAGATTAAATTGCCACAAGGATTTTTCCTAGAGAGGTAACACTGTATAATTTAGTCTAACCAAAACACTAACATTGCCAAATAACTAAAGAAACACTGTACTTATACTATACTTTTGAAATTCACTTTGCCTAACATTAAGTTTGTTAAGTTTTTAGATGTCAGTTATTAAGGAATGTCATTTATTTCACAGATAGAAGATAATGCACTTGCAAGTAGTGAGTGTTGGACCCAAGCTCAACAAAATATACTTCTTCACAATGTGGCACAGGAGGACAATATACCCACAGATTATATTGATTTGGATGAGTTCACACATGCCTGATTCCAGTAGCCAGTGTTTTATTCCTGGGTGTTTACAACCAGAATTGTAAACACTGTTGTGAAAGATTAAATGTTCCAGATTATTTAAGAAAGAGAGTTGACCACAAATAAAATATTTATTACTAAAACTGCTAGTCTATGCCGAATATCAGTCAGAGTATAATTGGAACATTTTGGATGAACATATATTTAGTAATTCTTTCAGTAAAAATACTTTGGAGGCAATTTTAAAATTAAGTATCTAAGGGGGTAGATACTTATCTTTAAAATTGCCTCCAAAGTATTTTTACTGAAAGAATTACTAAATATATGTTCATCCAAAATGTTCCAATTATAATATGCAATGATTTGATGAGTGACAGTATTTTGGTACTTTGGGTGGGCTCGGCATCAAGCTAACATAGAAGGATCGGCATCATTTCTAGATGGAATATTAATAAATGAAATAGAATAAACATTTTTAAAACAGTGTTTTATTTATCAGATTGAACCCTAACACTTTACACACTTTACTACACTTAAAAGGCAATCACTCGACTTCAACTTTAAACCTTCCCAATAACACAGGACATGCAAACAACTTTTAACAAAACTGAATATAATCAACACAATCTGCCTGTTGTGTACCATATTATTATAATATAAGGCTTCTTTAGCATTCACATACTTCAATTAGAACTTTGGTTATTGGGTTCAAGTTATGCACTAAAAATAGATTTAAGTACACTTTTCTGAGTGCTGGATCATTACTTGATCTTTTACAGTTTTGCGCTATAACTTTTAATAGAAGCACAAGCAGCTTTTCTGTAGACATAATATTGACTAAGGTGGTTTTGAATAACTAGTCCTATTTCATCATAAACACTTTTTACTACACTTGAAAGGCAATCACTCGACTTCAACTTTTAACCTTCCCAATGACACAGGACATGCAAGCCACTTTTAACAAAACATTCAATATAATCAACACAATCTGCCTATTGTGTACCATATAATATAATGCTTCTTTAGCGTTCACTTACTTCACTTGGAAGTTTGGTTATTGGCTTTTGGTTATGCAGTACAAATAGGTCTAAGTTCACTTTTCTGAGTGTTGGGTGATTACTTGATCTTTTGCAGTTTTGCACTCAAACTTAATAGAAGCTTAAGCTGCTGTTTCGTTCACATATCGTAAGGTTGTTTCGTATTCGTAATAGTCACAAGAACTGTTTAGTCATATTTCAGGAAGCTCATAAAGAAATCCGTTGATATAGGTATTGATAATGATTAATTATATAAATAATTGTACATATCTATTTACGTTCAATTCAGTTCAATTATAAGAATACGGAATTGTTTGTAAACTCTGTACCGTGTGTTAGTTTTTTTTTTCCAATTATTTTTTTACGTTACTGTGTTGCCATTATATTGATGTTATAAAACTGTCATTGATCATCAAAAAGTATAATGTACACGAAAACAACAAAAAAATAACAAAAATTAATTGCATAGTAATGTTTTATTTTTATTTCCCTAGCATAAAAACCACTGTACATACTCATGGCCGGGACTCCATACAAACCTGAAACATCTCCTTTGTCACTTTTCGTAATGATGTCGCACAATAAAACGCACGTACAGTCCACCCGTTACGAGAGTCAAGAACGCACTAGATTCTAGGAGTGGGCGATACAAATCGTATACAGATACAATATCTATGTACCGGCACAATATCCAATATCTATATATCGCTCGGCGAACAAACTATATATTGGATATCGCACGACTTCACCGACCGGCCATAACCAAGTAATAAACAATACGCATATACCCAAAAAATCTATGATACTCGGAAATCTGACTAAAAACATAGATACGACTGAGCCACAGTTTAACAATATTATATACATGAGCGAGCGAGAAATATTGTTATGTTGGCAGAACGAATGAGCGTATCTTTTTAGTTTGAACGTTATTAGCAACAAAATAAGGTTTAATCTAAAGTTAAAAAGTATGGTATTACTTTGACTCAAGTGTTCTGAAACTATTTATTTATTACCTATAATCTTTCAATGAATGTCAAATTAGTTTTAGACCTTATGTTTTGCAACGTAAATTGTCAGTGTCGACGGTCGAATTTAATAGATATCATTCAAAATTTATTCACAAAACCGAAATATTTAAAAATATGTGTACGATGTGACATTGTGTGGTATATCTAGGTTTCAGAGTACCGTAGATTCCGACCAATATATAGATATTGAAATATATAGTTTCAATATCTGATATTCAAAACCGATATATAGATACGATACAATACAGCGAAAATCCGATATTACCCATGCCTACTAGATTCTCGTATCGAGTAATTGCTGTCCGGGCGTTGCGGGGGTGCCTGGCGCGGGGTTCTCATAGTATTTTAGGTTTTTCTTTATTATTTAAAAGGACTTTGAAGTTATTTAAAATCTGATCAATACGATTTATAAAAGACATCGTTACCTTTTTATTGATGCAAAATTCATGCATGAGTAATAAGCCGTTACTGAGAGAATTTGTAAATAAGTTTAAAATTGGGGACTGTTCCAAATTTTTTTAAAACAACTGGGTATAAGTAACTAAAATTTTAATCAATACGATTAATACTTCGTGACCTTGCGTATAACATATATTTTTTTTATAACCCTTGCTCAATAGGGTTCTTCTACAATCTTCTTCAAACATGCAGTATTTTTTAAGTTTATGCAAGGTAATCCCCTTAATGCCGGCCCGCTTATGTGTGCAGCTACCCTTAATTTTTACGTAAATTTTTACTCTTGATTTTTTCGTTATTGTCTTGCAAATGTGATTCAGCGGCTTGTTAGGCTGCGAGTGGCAGAGGGATGGACACATTGCTCGCGGTACTGACGGCCGTTGGGGCGCAAAGGTCCTCCAGGAGCTTCCAAAAAAATATTGAAGTCAATTTAATCGATTTAAAAACCGTACCTAAAAACTACCCCATCTTTTAAGTTGGACCAAATTACATAATATTATTATTAGCCTTTTAGTTTCCGAGTTTATCCCCGACACACATCGTCACACGAGATTTTTAAAAATATACCGGCAGGCTGATCACGTAACTCTGTTGATAACAATTCTCGATTGAAATCAATGAAATTGTTTCTTTCAAGTGACTTTTGCGATCATCTATGGATGATTTGACAGGTTCAGTTGCTAACATTGTGCGATTGCAATTGAAACCGAAATTGTCCTCGGGTGTAACAGAATACCGAAATACTTATTATTTAAGGTTGTTGATTAACAAAAAAAAAATGTTTTATGACTATTCTTTGTATTTTTATTATATGCCTACTTTCGATTTATACGCTTGACTTTTAAGTGTATTAAATCGAAAGTAGGCACATAATAAAAATAGGTACAAAGAATAGTCATAAAACATTTTTTTTGTTAATCAACAACCTTAAATATTATTTCGGTATTTCGTTACACCCGGTATAAAAGACAGTAGAGTAGGACAACAAAAGTGGGTCAGCAATTTTTTTATAGCTCTTAGGTACCTAACTCTGAAATACTTTATGTGCTTACTAAGGAAATTATCGCTGTACAGCTGATACCTACTAGTATTTATGTCTGATATGATTTTTAAAAATATTTTTTTTATCAATACGAAACATGGCTTCATGATTTTGATGCTGCCTGTACCGGTCAGACTGGACGTAATAATCTTTGGAGACTGAACTTGACTTTCCCTGTAGAATGGTTGACAAGTCTGTATACGACGAATGTGCATGAAGCTATCTATAGGTACATAAAGTTTATGCGAATATGAGTCTAAAACATTAATAATTTTTTTTATTGCTACTAAGTTGGCAAACAAGCTACTGCCCACCTGATGGTAAGTGGTAACAGACACCTTTAATACCTACATGTGGCTCCTGTGACATTTGCAGTAAAACTGCAACCCCCACAAGGGCCATAGTGTACATTGCCAACTTGTGACAAGATGTAAAGTCACGGCACCCAGTAATTTCAGTGCCATATCTTACCCTTCAAACCGGAACACAGCAATGCAAGCACTGCTGCTTTGCGGCAGAAATAGGTAAGACGGAGGTACCCAAGCACACGACCCCGGTACAGAGTTTCCCTCCGGTAAATATAACGTTCAGTATTTTAACTTATTGTTTGATAAAACAGAGTTTGAGAAAATAAAAGTTTTTTAGAACACGTATATTGATAATTGTGTCGATTCAGACACACAACTTAATTTAACTAAACTAATTTGACAGGTCTAAAAATAAAGCCGTCACTTTTAATCCTTTAAAGAAAAAGAAAGATGGCGATAGTTTTAATCCTGTCAAATTAGTTTAGTTAAATTAAGTTGTGTGGCTGAATTGATACCATCGTTTAAGTATAGGTACTTAATTAATCTAAATGGTGTTTCAGTAAGAGTGCACTTTTTAAATTTAGAGTAAGTAGGTAGGTAATTTTTTTGTGTGCAAGTGGCACGACTAAAATTTGACAGGTGTCACCAATGTTTATTCAGCTTATTAAAAATGGAGCGCTTTACGAAAGAACAATGTGTTATAATTGTGGAAACTAATTAGAAAAGTAGGGAAAGTTACGCTGCGACTGTTTGCAAACTTTACGTAATTTTCAGTCGAGAAAGTGCACCTAATGCGCCAACCATACGAAGAGTGGTCAAAAAATTTGAAGAAATTGGGTCGATTATGGACATTAAGAGCCTTTGCGTCAACCTACCAGAGTGAAATTTATGCTTATCATTTTATAAGAAAAGGTAGTAAGGCAACTGAAAGGACGAAATGCAATATCTTTAACACTCAGTTTTTTCCATTTTTCAAAATGAATCAAATTCATCCTTTTATTTTTTAAATATAATATTAATGTGTGTGTTATTTCTTCTACAGGTTTTATGTCAAAACTAAATTTGCAAACACAAAAACGACTGTTTTCGTGATTATGTGTTCAGTCATGGAGCTCCCGTAATCTGTATTTTAGATTACGTTTTTATCAATGAGATAGGTAAGTTTATTATGCTTTACTAAATATCTAATAGTTTTAAAACCATCAAGAGTTCTATATTTCACAGGGCAGGGCATAGAAAGAAATAATGAATTTCACAAAAGAAAAATCTTACCATTTTAGATCGCTAATGTTACTGAAAACTTGCGTCTTCTGTGATTTTGACTTCTTAATTTAATTCAATCCGTTATAATAGCGATAAAAGTATACTAGGTATTGTAGAAAAAACACAGTCAAATGTCAAAATACATGAGAAAAAATCATACAAATATTTGTCATTTGATTACCTAACACCTACAAAATGATTCCGAAATATCAAGCTTCAAATCAAAGTTATGCGATCCGCAATATTCGTCGCATCGGAGCCGCACCGCCTGCGGATCGCTCTTCCAAACGAGCTTATTTATATAGGGTGTTGTGTATCGCAGGCAGTCTTACTTTCTTTGCGCGCGCGCCAGTGATAGCCTGTGGAACTGAGAATTGAAATGTGATTGGATATAGGCCGAGAAATCAGGGTGAGCATTATTAATTTGCACTTATTACTATTTTGATAATTATGATTAGTCTAGATGACAAAGTGTTAATTTTTATCGTATTAAAGCATATTGTGTGCTCTCATTAAAAATTGATTAATCTAATTAAAAACTGTCTTTCATCTCACCTGATGGTGAAGGGTGATAATCAGGATCAGTTTCCAGTTCTGCGACCTATTGGAGTGAAGTGCTGATGATGACGATATATTCATAATATCGTTGTGGCGAATTATTCCAAACAGTAATCGCTTTTCGATAGTAAGGATGAAACAATAATCTCGTCTCGGATCACCCTGACTATGGACATGACGGACATCGAGGTGTGTGGCTTATCCCAGCTGGGCCACAAAAAAACTGTGAAAAATAGATTGAGTATGCCGCTATAACGTCTAGAGTTTGTTAGAGTTTGTCGGCAAGTTTCAGAGTTTGTCGTTTGCGCATTTCAGAGATATGTGTGGCTCAGCTGGGATAACGTTACCCCAGCCCAGCCGGGCCACACGGATCTTGAAATCGAAAAACAACGAAAATCTGTTTGCTGATTATAGATAGGTGGCAGTTTGTCGAAGTTTGTCGGACAAGTGTTAGTGCTCATCGGGGGGCTCAGCTTGCGTTTAAGGGGGCTGTGTGGCACAGCCACACGGCAGTGGCACACGGATCTCGAATACGGAACGACATGGCGAAAATCTGTTTACTGATATAGATAGGCAGAAGTTTGTGGAAGTTTGTCGGACAAGTTACAGAGTTTGTCGATCTACCGATTCAGAGCTCACCTGCAGCAAAGTTGTTGCATCTGAGCCAGCTGGATCTCGAAAACGTAGTCGCTGGTAACAGTTAGTAGATTTTTACATGGTTTTTGACCATTGACCTGACACATACCTACTTTGTTTTCCATTTCAGATGCGCCTCATCTTTCATGTCTACATGCTGCCTTTGTTATGCGTCAGCATTAAGTCATCAGGTATGTGTTGGTTCAGTTATCTAAGTAGATTAGCCACAATCTGGTATTTGTGTTGCTGCATGCGAACTTTTAATGGCTGGTCAGGGTTTGAGTCTATTTATACAGTAACTTGACAGATTTTAAAACACGATCGATTAGGTACTTTACGAGATCATGGTACAGTTAACTGGAAAAAGATCGATACGGTCAAAGTTGCAAAAATATCAAACGAGTTATACGAGTTATACCTATATGAGAGAGATTTACAGTTAACTGGAAAAAGATCGATACGGTCAAAGTTGCAAAAATATCAAACGAGTTATTCGGTTGTGTGCGAGCTTTACAGTAAAAAAAAGTCACATTTTACATCTTTACCATCCGACGGCCAACTCCACCAGCGCGCGCGCTCATCAGTCAAATCAAATTATTCTTGAAAGGATCTGTTCGCGTAATACCACATTTTGGAAAATACTGATTGCCTTGTATTTACGGTAATGTGATATATTTGAAAACTTTGTGGAGGCACAGTTAGACTCTCAATTGTTTTAATATTACCTACGTGCCGCTTTCACAGCTATCTGATAGCAAGCGAATCATGACCCCTTGCTTATGCATTAATGTTTTGTCAATAGGAACATTAAAAAAAGGTGTAATTTTACTCATCGTATTACCTTATGCTGATTAAGCAAAGTGCGTCACATATTTTGCAATTTTAAATTTTTCGTTAATACTTAAAATTTCGCATCTTAGTAGGTAGGTAAGTACTATATTAGGTTTTGAAATGTGACGTTACAAAGCCTAGAACCCTTCCCACCTTGTGCGTATCTCTTTGTAAGTGAGCACTTATCTTTACTGGTCAGTATAGCAACCGCTGTCCAGTCTTGACGCATCGTAAAAAGCAACGCGATGTTATGCCAACATGCTTAGTAAGCATTTTCTCGCGAAACGTCAATAGTCCTGCAATTGTCCAAGTCATTGTGGCTTATGCTCTTCCGTAACGGAAGTCTCGCCGATGCTGTGAGCAAGTTGTTACCTAATATGCTCTCACCGTAATAATTGTACATAATTATTATGTAATTGTTTGATTAGTCGAATCAAATAACAAATTCTGATTTTCTATATTCACGTGTGAGTTTGGTGAAGGTACATACATTTGGAGTCAGAATTTTTTAATGAAAGAAACGTTGAAAAATCCTTGAGTAGGTACAGACTACAGACCTATGATGTACCTCGGTGTTATAATGGGTACGGACTATAGATTCGAAGAAGTTACGATTATGTTATTTGAGGATGATTTTGTATAGTTTATTCTGTTGTTTATTTAATTAATTGACCTTAACGTTCTTCCAGGTATATCCGATTTCTGGGCAGACGACTACAAAGTGTTCGAGAAAGTGTACGGGAAGACATCAGACAAAGATTTATATTCAGACACGCTGCCAATCAGCTATACAAACTTGGACAAGTATAAGGTTTCAGAAGCGTCCGAGAAAAAGGAACGAGTGATCGACACCCATGCGCTCACAGAATTCGACCCGTACAGTTTCAAAGAAAAATATGCTAAGCTATTCGCGCAACAAATACTGGACCAAGAAGCTGTGACCGTAAAACCAGCCAAATCCTACAACTTCATAAGTTTCAACAGCAAACCGATAAGTCTGCAAAGCGATCCAGAAACGTACAATTATTTGAAACACGTCGACCTATATGATTCGTTGACTAAAGACCGCAAAATTCCCAAGAGATTCCAAAAACCATACCCTAGCTCTCAAGATACACAAATTTATAAGAGTATACAGGATATTTTAGACGCACACGAAGCTAATAAAGGTGGCCAGGAAGAAGATGATGAAGATAGGGAGGAACAGGTAAAATATCTTGATTATGGAAGCGGCAGGAGTAGGAAGCCTCTCCCGAGGAAGAGACCAGATGACGAGCCTCTTAAGCCAAGGTGTAGAGTGGTTCGGTGTAGGAAGAGAGCTGCTGGCGTGAGGGTAAGACCGAGAACTTACGTCAGCAGGATAACTCAGAACCGTTGGATTACAGGGTAGAAGCTTATATTCAAGCTGGATTAAGATATTAATTATATTTAAATGACTAATTTTAATTAAACTGTTACGACTATAATGTAAGTGTTGATTGTTTTTGTTTAGGATGTATTTAATTTGTTCGTAAGTTATTATTTGATGATAAAACAAAAAAAAATTCGTCGGACCATTGATCATTGCTGTTAACAAATTTACCAATACAAAACAAAATGCCATAAAACTATTTTGCGCGTTTCTATACAATGACTATAACTTTTATGACATGTATACTATTAATATGTTGATCTATAAAATATTATTTTATGGACATTAAAAAGCTAATTTATTACCTATCTCTTTAAATACATAGGCATATAATAAATGCACGAGATGATTTTGTGCATAATTTAATACTAAGGCATTGTAATTTATTCAATAAATATATTCCTAGACTGATACGTTAATTTCGATCTGTCGGTTGTTTATCGCAATAATTTTGACATCACACCAATGTGGCCAAAATAGATTAGTGTTTTAACTGGTAATTGGATGGACACCGCAGTTGTAGCCATCAAATAACGCGTTGAGTAACGCGTATAGAGGCGTCTCTAGGAACGGAAGTCATTTTATAGAAATAAATAATTTTAATTTAGTTGTTAAATCTATAAAAGTAAAAAGAATTACCTTAGTAACTGTTTAGTCGAGTAAAAATAAAACAGCTCAAAAAATATCGTATCTTAATTTAATACTTAAATAATTATTGACATTTTTCAACTGATCTTTCCAATGAAAGTTAGCAGAAAAAAGTGCATTTTCACTCATATCTTAAATCCACAATACCATTTTAAGTCCAATTTTATTGTCTAGTTGATGAATACCTAAATTGCGTCCTTCGGTATTTAAGAAGTAGTCAATGTTTTTGGACTTATAAATAAATTACTTTTTACATGTACGACTTTACAGTTTCGGATTAGTAATAGTATTACAATTAGGTAGATCAAGTAAAAACATGCAAAAGTTATTGTTAAAAAATTCATTCAATCAATATGGATTAATTAGGTATCTGTTAATACGGTAAAACATATAAAATTGAAAAATCATGCTAATAAGTGTATCCAAATAATTCAGTGCATTAAACATTATGTATATACATACTCGTATATGATATAAGCAATATTCGTGACTGCAAATTTTAATATGCACATAAATATTAATAATTTTATTCCTTCTGTTTAAAAGTTTGTTAAAAAAACATGTCTGAGTCTGTATTAATCGTTATAATTTATGTGTCAAGAAGAGTATGATATAAGGGCTAATTAATCTTCTGGAAGTGATGTTATAAGATTACCCTGTTCAGTCACTTCTTATTATAAAACGACAGCGTGCTGCAGACGACAGTTTTTTCGAAAGCTTTTACAACTCTGGCGTTAAATTAAAATAAATTAAAAATTTCAGTTTACATAAATATTCAAATTGAATACGTATACCTGTGTATATTGAGATATTTCTATATTCAATTTGAATAAATAGGAACTATAAAAAACTAAATCCGTTGTCTGCGAGCACATTCACATCTATATTCTGGGGCTCTATTTTGTATTATTTGTCTGGCATTTTATTGAGATCTTGAAGCTCTTATCATTGGGAGACTACAGTACTCTCTGGAGCTACCTAAATCCTATTTTTGTAAATGGAAACTTAAACTCAACGAAGCCAGAACTGAAGCTTTTATGTTTGTGCGCAAACGCCATGAGTCAGCACGCTGTGGAAATTCTCAAATTGAAATACGTAAATCAAAACAATAAATAAATTTTCCTTTCGTAGTAATATCCAATTGATTTAAAGATTTCTAATGATCAGAGCAGAATACGCTCTCCACCAGAAGAATGATACAGAAATAGTCCAGGACAATATTCTGTCAGTCGACAAAGGGTGACGATCGTGCTAATAGATGAAGTTGGGGTTGGTGTCGCTCTGGCGGCCGTTGGACGCGGGGTTGTGGAGGCGGGCCTGGCTTTTGCGCTTGTTCTCCTGGATGGCGTGCAGCAGGAAGGGCGGCGCCGTGGAGCGCTGCTGCCGGCTGTCGATCTCGCGCTGCAGCTCGTCTACCAGTTGCCCACCGGTCTGCCTAGAGGAATACTTCACTTAGCATTGACAGTGTAACATTGACTTTACTGCATATGGGTGGGAAACAAGCTTTTGCAAGCTTTGACCCATTTCCCGGTTTCCGATTTAGCTCAAAGGGGAATGGCAGATAGCCATACTTAGGCCCACAAAGCACACATATAAACGAATGTGAAAGTAATAGCGGATAATACCATTATTTGATTGGTATCAGAAAAAAAATATAAAAAACTTGGTGAACCTTATTTAATGTAGATTTTTTATTTTTTATAAAATCTTCATAACACATAAATATACCGGGGGAAACTACCCCCGGTATATTTAGCCGACATAATATTTAAGGGGCATATAGGTTAGATATACGATGAACTCTAGGTTCTAGTCTGAGATCGGGAAACCTAATACATTCCGAGTTAATCGACTTTAAGGCGCATAGTGCTCCCAATGACCTTGCGTCGATCGTCCCGCACTGATTACATAGGAGTGAGTGAGTGAGAGTGAGGGGAATATTCAAGCAAACCTTTACGCGTAAGATGAATTATTTCAATAAAAAATTAATAAAGGCGAATAAGAAAAATCTAAAAAGACCATCCCCTAGAATATTGTTCACTTTATTTACTGAAATCAAAAGTATGTGATTTAACCTAATATTTACGAAGCGATTAGGTTTATAGTTTTAAAATCGAGGCATGTTTGGGTCACATTTTAACCAAGTTTTAATTAATTTTTCAAAAAATTAAAAAGACCATCCTCTAAAGAATGCGTTGAATAATCTTTTTTAAAGATTTTTTTATTCAATATTTATGAAGAGAACCGGTTTTTTCTGCAGTGATTTTTTTATGATTGACGTTACTATTCGCCTTAAGCTGAGAGCAAAAAGTTTCATGTGACATGCAACATTAGAGAGATAAAACTATAGCGAGTGAATAAGGCGGTAAGGCCGCCGCCTATCATAGCACACTCGTGAAATTAAAACGATAGTGAGTCACTCGCTATCGCTGTCATTAATCGCTATGAGTTAGGCGGTAGGGCCTGGATGGCGCTATATGCAGCAAGAGCGGTGTCTCTGTTTCAATGTTGTTTTGACCTTGCTATAAGTGATCATGTTATGTATACCCTGCAGGCCTATTCGCTAACTACGGTTGGTAACTAGAACTGTAATTTTTGAAAGACACTTCATATCCATTACTGGTTTTGTGATCTTATGTGTTACGGCGGCGTTCATGATAGCAGTAATTGATATTAAGTTCTAGTTGGCAACCGAAATTAGAGAATAGGCCTGCAGGTAGGTTATTGTCTAAGAAAAAATCTATCACGATCGCCCTCAATTTGATAACCATTGCGCCGTGAAAACAAGACTCTGCGCCGACATCCTTTAGAAAGGAGCGATGAATGGGTAGCGACTTGTCTAATTGTAAGCGACCGCGATAGATTTTTTCTTAGAGAATAACCCCTTTGGTGTACCAAAAGACAATAGAGCTATGATTGTATGATTGACAATTTGACACGCACCGCTCCTTGGCGGGGGCGCGGGCCTGGCTCTCCAGGTCGTCGGCCACGTACATGGAGTAGCCGCGCTTGGACAGCTCCTCGTCCGGCACCAGCCCGGGGTTGTGGAACGCGTGGTTCTTGTCGTCGCTCATCCTCAGCTTCCTGGACAAACAACAACATGGTCAGGTAAAGGCTGGACCAAACCAACGCGTGCAGCGGTGGCGTGTACGGTGGCGATCAGCTGTTTTGTACGAACTTGTAGCGACGTGTTCACATCGATGAGGACGCAGCAATGTGAACACGTCGCTACAAGTTCGTATAAAACTGGTCGCCACCGTGCACGCCACCGCTGCACGGGTTGGTTTGGTCCAGCCTCAAGATAGGTGACATAAAATAAAACGAAAGATATCCAGTTCATCTGTAGTTGAGGAGTGTGATGGACGCGTTTCCATTTTAGCTTTGTCGTCAGTTTATATCGAGTGATATGAAATTCGTAGTTCTTTTTTAACAAATACATTAAAAAGAATTACAGGGAAAAATAAACTGCCTGGAAATGCACCAAAAGGCTGGTTTTAGGACAATTTGGTATTGAACTATTGACATTGCAAATTAGCAATATGGATGCAAAATTACAACAAAATAAATAAAATTCTTTCGATGTATAGGTAGGTATGCTCATTTTTCGCACGGACGCAAAGCCATGACTCCGGCCCACAGACACAGTTCTATCACTATTGGTTCTATGGTCTCCTACACACGCATGGCCGCACACGCATGGCTACCGCGCCGCAGCCTATGTGCCTGCTTGTGTAGCAGAACATACACAAACCACAGGCTCAAGCGCAAAGGACCGTCCGCTGGTATTCCGATGGAAGAAACACATACAGAATCTTCGTATTGTAAAAACGCGCAATCAGAGCAATTTATAAATAAGAATACGGTTCCCTATGATGAATTTACGGAGCAAAAATGAATTAAATGGCTCTTATTCTACGAAGCTTCGCATAGTAGGGAAACGTTCAAGGCATTGGGTAGGTATTCGTTTTTACAACAAGATTTCTATCAATATTCACAATATCGAACGATTCCTCAGAACAAATCCCGCTGTAAAAAGATGGCGAAACACGTTCGAGGTATCTTCTAAGACTTATTATTATGAACAAATAAAACTCACTGGACTCTGATCCTGCCGGTGGCTTGCATTTCTCTGACGGTCTTCCGCAGACTAGCTACCATCACGAACAGCGCGATGACCAGCGCGAACAGCACCAGGCACGCGGCGCCAAGCACGCTCACTACTATGATGAGCTCTGTTTCCTGCGGATCAAAAAAAATCCATCGGTTAATTGGACCACGCATAGAGACCTAATTGTATCATGTAATAAATTCATTGTTTATTTAGACATGCTCAAATTTGGTGTCATGTCCACACAGACTGAAAGCCTAGATAGAAAATTATTATTTTACTACTTAGCTGTGCCCGCGAGCTACGTTTCGCCATATATTTTTTTCCCGTTTTGGCAACATCTTTCATTGATGCTCAGTTCAGTCGTAGCATGATGTTATATAGCCTAGGTATAGCTTTCCTCGATAAATGGACTATCCAACACAAAAAGAATTTTTCAATTTGAATCAGTAAGTTCCTGAGATAAGCGCGTTCAACCAACCAAACTCTTCAGCTTTATAATATTAGTATTGATTAAAAGATTTTTATTTATCATTTGGCATTAATTATGTTATTTACAAAGTTAACACCGATACTAATGGACACATTATATTAACGTGGATTCGCTCACTTACAAGAGCAAAATTACC
The DNA here is from genome assembly GCA_963935595.1 of Schoenobius gigantellus. NCBI lineage: Eukaryota > Metazoa > Arthropoda > Insecta > Lepidoptera > Crambidae > Schoenobius > Schoenobius gigantellus. The sequence goes on from OZ012553.1 coordinate 1,756,572, forward strand.
TACTTACATGGTGATATTTCCTAAATGCAATACAAAATAACATTTTATCTTTCCGTATTCCTTGGTTGATAGATTATTAATTTCAAGTTTAATTTGTATTTGTAAACACAAACATGCTAAGGCAGTGTATCACTAAAAACACAAAAGTTATAGCTTACTTATCTTATATTAAGCGCCTGTCGAATACGATTTACAATGATGTTTGGTGCTATTATTGCTGACAATTTAATTGTAGGACGTTAGGAACTGATAGAGCATGAGTTCATTGAAAAAACTATTATCAATGTGACCGATGTTAATGTATTAGTTACATATATCACTATGTACATGTATGTAAAAAGGAGGAAGTAAATATATATTTTTTTGTTTGTTTAACATAAACAAAAGCAAAGAGCGAATAGGAATTTATATCCCATAACAGATAACATAACAAATGAGAAATAGTTATTATTACAAAATCATAATCAAATGCGCATAAAAAACGAGAGGATTATTTCATTAATTTTTATCATCCATCTACATAGTCGGATGATATCTTATCTGGATTACTAAGTGTTTGCAAGCCCCAAATACCGATGGGTATCAGCCAACAACAGGTGAGAACAAGTGTCCAAGGAAATTCGCAAAGCTAAGATTCGAGTGTTCACACATAAATAAAAAGCAGAAATAAGTAAATGAATTTATTTTTTCAAATTCAATATTCTTTATTCAATTGGGATTTTACAATCGCTTTTGAACGTCAGAGAAGCTGTGCCATTGGTTCACAAGTCTACGGCGGGAGAACTTGTATTGGAAAGAACCAACAAGAAAACCAGCAAGGGCTATTTTTTCTCCCTGTATTGTTACAGAGTCGTCCATTGGAAGCAGAACTCATAAGTAAAAGATTGAGCTCAACTTACATTAATTACAAGATTAGATGTGTCAGTGTACATTATACCTACATTTAAATCTATAAGTTAAGTCTACAAGTAAGACCAAGCATTGACATCATTTAGATAATCATTGACTTTATAATATCCTTTACTCATTAGAGTCTTTTTACATGCTTTTTAACCTTACGAAAAGGTAAGTCAGTAACACTCTGTGGAACTTTGTGATAAAAGGTAATACATTTCCCCATAATGAGCCTTTAGTTTTTTGGAGCCTGTACGTTGGAACGGCAAGTTTATTTTTATTTCTTGTATTTAAATTATTAAATTTAAAATGATCAAATGTGTTATAATTTTTATAAACATAACATGGAACTACAAAATAAAACAATTTTTTTCAGGTCCGTGAAACATAAATCAAATTTTCATAAATATACGAGTACTGTCCTGCTAAAGTCAATATATTAATTTCTTTAAATAAATCACGTAGAGAATCCCGTGTTCGTAAATATATTTAATATTCTCTTGTTGTTATTTTAAGCAATTTATTTCTACAGATATTTTTGGCGTTTTCACTGATAAAAATATGATGTTTACAGGCAACATAGTTGAACAGGAGCAAGAACAATTTTTTAATTCACAACGAACCTTTGTTAGTTGGCACCGGCCAGAAAAATTGTTAGCATAAGTATTTACTTTAGATTTTACAAAAGATAAATATTTTTTCTTCTCCTTTTTAGTTATTTATTAAATAAATGACGACACGGTTAGCGCAGAGGTCGAGTGATCGCCTACTGCGCGACGGGTCGCGGGTTCGATTCCCGCACGGGACAGATGTTTTGTATGGCCTACAGAAGTTTGTTCCGGTCTGGGCGTATGTGCATGTGATATGTTTGTAACTGCACCCACGATACAGGAGAAAATCCTAATGTGGGGCGATGTTTGTTTTTTTTTTTTAAAAAAAGAAAGAGAAAAAGAGAAATACAGTTAATAAGTAAAGTAAATTTTTAAAATTACTTTTTATTAGTCCAGTGGGACCAGGTGCACAGAAAGGTATACCGTGGTCCTTTACCAGTAGGACAAATCAGTGGGACCGGAGGTTCTTCACCAGATCCGATATTTACGTTGTATTTTACCTGGCGATAGATACAGATAACTATTATCATAGACAAAACACTGAAATGACTCACAATTTATTGATTGAATTACTTTAATTTTCCTTATAAAACAATTGGTAACATGTAATGTAAGTAGGTAGGTATATTCTTTTCGATTGATTATCATAAAGGAAGTGTAAAATCGATAAAAAGAAAATATCGCTGTAAAGGAAAACTTACATATAACATGCAGTTATCGTCTAAAAAGAAAGAAACGTCTTGATATTTTATTTACGCTCAAGATAATATAAACATGTCATGGATTATGTACTTTTGTGTGCGTATCTATCAAGGCATAGATGGACCACAGATAATATACATAATACTACAGTGACTACAGTACGAGTATAACGAAATAATTAAGTAAATAGTGTCATTGGGGGTGATTCTGAAGCGACCACCTAAAACTATAACTAAATAAAATTAGAGATAGAAATGTCAATCACCGTTTGGTATTCAGAACTCACAAGTTTACTCTAAAATTAAGAGTGACGTTACTAAACTACTCAATTTAGTGTTAGATGTTATTTTCGTATTCTGACATGCTTCCTAAATGTAACTTTTCCTATAATTTTAAATTTGTGAAATTATTTTAGGAGGTGAACTTTTAGGTGCCGTCTAATTTTATCTTGTTACTTTTTAACGATTTTCTAACATTACGGAAAAGGCAATTTTTTTCGTGCAACTTGCCAAATGGATGATGAATTGGTTGTTATGGCATTAATAGAGTCTTCAGAAAGGTAAAATAATTGTTTTATATAAAAAATTAGATAAATACCTGCCTCATAGTTTTAAAATATATTTGTAAAGTATCGACTTATTTATGTTATAGAATAGGAGAAGAAAAAGTAAAATTGAAGAAGTTGAGGGACAAATCAGACCCATTTACTATGCCCGAACGTAAATTTAGAAAAATATTTCGTTTTCGTCGCCAATCCGCTCGCAACTTGATAGAAGCTATAGACTGCACTGTAGTACAGATTGGCTCCTTACCGGAACATTTAAAGGTTTTAGCCAGCCTTCGGTCATGCAGAGCTGTCACTGTTGTCACTGATTTAATATTGCGCAAATTAACTCCACAAAAAATTTAATTTCCTAAAACAGCAATAGAAAAGGACCTTGTCAAGGCAGAGTGAGCGAGCACCTACTTACATTGTAATAAAATATTTTGAAATAATTATTAAGACATACATTAACATTCTCCGTCCTTTTTCTATTTAGGTTTCTACAAATATATGGAATGCCAAACACACTTGGAGCTGTTGATGGTACACATATTGGTCGAGGCCTGGAACAAACTCCTTCTGTGTGGAGGTAATCACACAGAAGGAGGTGGCAGAACGGGCCAGAGAAGATGACCCAGCGGCAGATCCCTGCTGCCGTAGAAGAACGGGGCGGAGGAGGCGACAGTTCGCCCGCCTTCTTCCTCCTGACGGTGACCAGCGGGACGCGGGCCCGGGAAGCCCGAGTCCTGCATTGCACAGGCCACCGCCAGTCGTCGATACTCCTAATGCCCAGGAGCATCGCCGGCCTTCCCATTTTAGGGAGGTGAGAGGGGCTCGCCATAGGCGAGCAGACGCTGACGAGGTTATGGAAGTGTCCGAAAGGGTTCCCATGGCCTTGTCCGGCGACGGGGCGTCCCTGCCCGACGTATCCTCTTCGTCAGATGACGGGGAGGATGCGGCGGTGATGGACGTTCTCGTGCCAAGGCGTTTGTGAGGGGGCATCGTTGGGTTTTAGTCGGTAGGCCGCGGTTTCTGGTTGGCGCTCTGCATCAGTGGCCGCGGAGAGTCCGACATAACTTCGCGCCTACCCAAGCTCCTGGTATGCGTAACGCATTTCCCAACGTTAAAAAAAATGGTACACATATTGGTATTGTTGCTCCACCACTGACACACCCTACAGCACCAGGAAACTTATTATACAATAGGAAAGGTTTTTATAGCATCAATTGCCAAGTCGTGAGTTGTAATTTGTTTGTTCCCAAGTAGTCTAATAGTACTGACATTTAGATGATAGGTAGGTTATGTATGTATGTATTTACTCTTACAACAGAAATTAATATTCTATCTGCAGATAGAATTATGCCTATCTAAGATTTGTTGCCTAGCAATTAGTTACTATTATTTGTCAATAAATAACAGCGGTTATTATGAAAAGAAAACAAAAATTACTAATGAAACAAAATACGCAATTTTAAAATTCAGAGGAAGTCACGAATTACCTATCTATACAACTACAGACTACCACGTAATTTTTTCTTTCATGGCATAGGCGTGAAGCCATCACAATCGCAGAATAAATGTCGAATAATTTTTCTTTTGTGATAAAATGAATGATAAATAATAAAATTTCTTTTCTGTTATTTACAAATACGATCAAATCTTAAATTAATAATTTCTGATAGTTAAATTAGTAGAATATAGCTGTTTTCAATGTTTCTAAATTATCCCGTTTTTCTACAGCACTAGGTGTATTTATAATCTGTGTATTCAATTTAAGAAATTGTCAAATACAGTTTAAATTAAGAGAGTCCGGCGTTTCAGAATACGAATTACTAAAACTAATTTAAAATTATATGTTTAATTTTAGTTTTAGTTTTAGTGCAGGTAACTTCAGAATTACCCCCATTGTGGCCATAAATATCATTATAGGTAATAATATCCCAGGTAATTTGAATGAACTCACCTAAATTATTAAATTGGATTATTAACCGTGAGTAAAGTCTATTTTGGCCTAACAAAGTAAAACGAGATTAATAATACAGTCGAAGTTTCGCTCGGGTCAAATAAGCCCTCGGTGGCAAGAAAATGCAAAGTCGCAAATTGTAATAATCAACTGAATAATACTAAAAGTTCTCGGTACTAGATCATAGATATATGGGTCTCGAAACACAACTAAATAATACCAAAGTTCAAATTATCTGGCGTCCTGTTACCAGCTATGACTAAAACTCTAGAGAAGAACTCAGTAAAGTTTATTTTAGCTTTACCGAGTTCTCTCGAGTGCAGTAGTTGCTTACTATATAATACAGCAGAAATTGTCAACGATAAAAATACTTCAAGAACATTGACGTCGTTGACATGAAATAGCTGTAAAGTAGACGATACACGTACCGAATTTCTTCTTCTTTCAGACACAAACTAATTATAAACGCAAACACAAAACATTTAATCCTATCAAGCGATCAGGAAAACATTAAATCGACATACTATAGTATGTACATAGTTCGACGGAGAGGTTATATTGACCACAATCTTCAATAACAAAACAATTCCAGTGGCTTACCATGAATGCTGTTAAATGTAAGGTAAATACACTGTGATCTCAACCCATAACGATATTTCGAGAAACCGGCTATAATGTTGGGTTTGTGAACGTGGTGTATCACCAGGAATCCAGGATGATGCCTCACCATTTCTCAAAGCGGCGGTTCCATTTTCAACGAGTCTGCCTGCCCGCAGCGGTACGACTGAGGTCCTGATAGCTGTATCAGAGCTGGCTCTTATCTCCTTATCTGGCTGCGTCAAGATATCGCGCCTGGGAAATGATGTCCAGTTGTAAACATAGATTATATGATCGTTCTATATAACTAGTTGTTTCTCAAGATTTTAACATGAGAATGGTTTTGGAGTCATTGTGGTATTTTATCACTTACACCCCCTTGGCACTTTGTTATATGTGATGAAATATTCAAATATATAAGTAAGTAGCCTATCTATAATCACTTAACACAAAAATGTTTCACGCTCGCATGTTAATAAAATTGAATTTCAATAATATTACAAGCTTCAGCACCACTGTGTTTTACTACAAAATTAACGTTTAGATAACGTTGTACACAAATAGCATTACATCAATATGTGGGTAGTTAGACAAATATGCAACATATTCTGTTCAATTCAATTTTTAGTTTGATTGGCTTCTGTGTTCACATTTTTGGGCAAATTGATTCCGTTACGACATTTCAATATCATATACAAGAAATAAAAGAAAACTTGTCCTTCACATGTACAAGTTTCAAAAAAACTAGAGGCTCAGTTATGCGGAAATGTATAACATTTACAATAAAGTTCCACAAAGTGTTACTAATTTGCCTTCTCATAAGTCTAACGCGCAAGTATAAAAGACTTATCAGTAAATATTATTATACAGTCAACGATTATTTGAATGATGCCAATGCCTGGTGTTAATTTGTAGACATTACTCGTTATATAGTATATTTCCTTAAGATTTTACAAAAGATACATATTATTTATTTCCCCTTTTTAGTTATTTATTAAATAATTACAGTTATGTTAATAATTTTTTTTATTAGTCCAGTGGGACCACCTACCTGCACAAAAAGGTATACCGTGGTCCTCTGCCAGTAAGACAAAGCAGTGGGACCAGCCCCCCTAGACAAGATGTCTTTCGATAATCGCTATCACAATCGCTAAATGGACAAAGTATGAAGCTAAGAGAGGGTTTATGTCAAATCGCATACATTTTCCTTCTAGCGATAGCGATTATAGAAATGCGTCTTGGCTAGATATACAGGGGTTCTTCACCAGATCCGATATTTACGTAGTATTTTACCTGACGATAGATAAAGATAAAAAGTATCATAGAAAAAATACTGAAATGACTCACAATTTATTGATTGAATTGCTTTAATTTTCCTTATAAAACAATTGGTAACATGTAATTAGGTATTTTTTTTCGTTACTCGTTATATTGTAAAGAAATATTGTTGTGTATAACTATATGTTTTACTGAGTTGACTCACCTTCGTTTTGCCGATGATATCGTGGTCATAGCTGAGACCGTGAAAGATCTAGGCACAATGCTCGAAGACCTCTGTAGAGTTTCCCAACAAGTGGGTCTTAAAATGAACATGGACAAGACCAAAATTATGGTGAATTCCCATGTAGTACCCACTCCTGTGAAGGTTGGCGGCTCTACACTGGAAGTTGTTGACGAATATGTTTACCTGGGACAAATAGGTCAGCTCGGTAAGTCCAACTTCCAGAAAGAGGTAAATCGACGAATCCAACTCGGCTGGGCAGCGTTCGGGAAGCTACGCAGCATATTCTCGGCCAATCTACCGCAGTGTCTTAAGACGAAAGTCTTCAATTCGTGCGTGTTGCCAGTGATGACGTACGGAACTGAGACGTGGCCGTTTACAATGAGTCTCATCAGAAGGCTCAATGTCACTCAAAGGGCAATGGAGAGGGCTATGCTCGGGGTTTCTCTACGCGATCGCATCAGAAATGAAGAGATCCGTAGAAGAACTAGAGTCGCCGACATAGCCCAAAGAATTGCAAACCTTAAGTGGCAGTGGGCAGGACACAGCTCGCAGGACTGACGGCCATTGGGGTGGAAAGGTCCTCGAGTGGCGGCCGCGTACCGGGAGACGCAGCGTTGGTAGGCCCCCCACAAGGTGGACCGACGATCTGGTGAAGGTCGCGGGAAGCCGCTGGATGCGGGAGGCGCAGGACCGATCGGTTTGGAGATCCCTGGGAGAGGCCTATGTCTAGCAGTGGGCGTCTCTTGGCTGAAATGATGATGATGATGATGAACTATATGTAAACAAATATTACTGTGTATGGTAATGACTAATGATATATTTTTTGTAAATGTTGTTACTTCTGATAAAGCGATATGTTTCTAGCGCGTGTTCTTCTTATTAGCTAAAAGACGTGCTGGATAGTAGGACAATTAAAACAGCATACCTTACAGGCCATATTTGAATAAAGAATATTTTGATTTTATTGAGGTATATATAATTCGAGAATTCGGGTGAAATAAGTTTCGGTCTTCCGTGTTCAGTCTTTATAGAAGGATGAACATTGGGATCAGCGCCTGCTATCACTTTGCATACAATATGATATATAAAGTTGGCAAATAAGTAGGCTGCCCATATTAGATGTGTCTCAGTCGTAAAGTACGTTGCTGAGTAATGCCCGGTTTCTATATTTAAAAAACGGCCCGTTTATGCTACGTTACATTTTGACACTTTTTCCATTGAATATTGTCAAAATTTTACTGTCCGTAGCACAAATAAATCGCTTATTTGAATATTGAAAGCGGGCATAAGATGTCAAGTCAGTCGACATAAGATGTCAAGTCAGTTTTACTGTTCAAACCGAAACACAGCGAAGCAAGCACTGCTGCTTTGCGGCAGAAATATGCGATAGAATGGTGAGAAGTTAGCTAATCAGAAGTAGCAGCCTACGTTTAATCAAACTCAAACTCAAACTCAAAAATCTTTATTCAACATAGACCTTTACAGGCACTTATTGACGTCAACAAATTACAAAACTCTATTTAATCAATAAATTAATTTAAAAAATGCAACAAGTCAAGATAAGCTATGTATTATTTAAACCTTGTATGTACATACATCTCGACCATAATTAAGATATATGCAAATACAAGTAAAATGAAAAAAAAAAAAAAGTTGACTCTACACCTGTTCGGAAATTGGGAGAGCCTTCTCGAGAAGAACAGGCAAGAAACTCGGAAGGTCTATTTTTTTGTCTCCTCTTTTAAATTGCCAACATTACAATAATATATTATTTCACAAACATAACTTTATATATTATAGATGCCTGTCGGAGTGATTGGAACAGTTACTCAAATACATACATCCAACAATCACAAAGTGTACTTAATGCACGTCAAATTTATACATTTTTTGTCAATCCCAAGCAGTTTTATCTGTCAGATAGTCAGACACTTTATAATATGCTTTTTTCATAAGTACTTTCCTGACTGCAGTCTTAAATTTATTTAAGCTAAGTTCTTTAATATTGGTTGGGAGTTTGTTGTAGAAACGTACACAAAAGCCTCTAAAAGAGTTATTAATTTTTTTAAGTCTAGTATTAGGTAATGCTAACATATTCTTTTGTCTAGTATTTACTGAATGAATATCACTGTTTTTACAAAACAAATGTATATTTTTATGGACATATAATATATTCTCGTAAATATATTGCGACGCAACAGTCATAATACCAATTTCTTTAAATTTTTCTCTCAAAGAGTCTCTCATTTTAAGATTATAAATTGCTCGAATAGCCCTCTTCTGCAGCACAAAAATAGTCTGAATGTCGGCAGCATTTCCCCACAGCAACAAGCCATACGACATTACACTATGAAAATAAGCAAAATATACAAGTCTTGCTGTATCAACATCGGTCAGCTGACGTATTTTCCATACAGCGTAGGCTGCAGAACTAAGTCTCTTCGACAATTTATCAATATGTGGGCCCCACTGAAGCTTAGAATCTAAAGTAATACCAAGAAATACAACGGTGTCCACAAGGCCCACATTTTTATCCTTTATGTTTACAGTGGTCTGAACCTCTCTAACATTAGGTAAGACAAATTTTATACATTTAGTTTTCCCTTCATTGAGGGACAAATTATTCATATTAAACCAGTGAACTATTCTTGAGATAGAATTATTTACATCGTCATTAATTTGCAATCCTCTTTTAATTTTAAATAAAAGTGAAGTATCGTCTGCAAATAATACTATCTCATGCCTGTCTTGAACATAATTAGGCAAGTCGTTAATATATATTAAAAATAGAAAAGGACCAAGAATCGAACCCTGCGGAACTCCCATTTTAACCGAGGAGCCCTGAGATCTCTTCCCATTGACATCTACTTTCTGAATCCTCTCAGTCAGATAGGAGATGAGTAGATCCAGAACAGTATCGTGAAATCCATAGTAGTGTAATTTCCTGATCAAAGTTTCATGATGGACGCAATCAAACGCCTTGGACAAGTCACAAAAAACGCCCAGCGCATCATGTGAGTCCTCCCAGGCCTCATATATATGTTGTACTAACTCAACACCAGCATCGGTTGTTGAGCGACCCCTCCTGAAACCAAATTGTTTACAGTGTAGAAGATTATTCCTGTTAAAATAGCTTTGCATTTGCTCCAACATTATTTTTTCAAAAATTTTACTAAAAGTAGGTAGCACAGAAATAGGTCTAAAATTACTGGGGTCTGATGTGCTACCAGATTTATGTAATGGAATAATTTTACTCAGTTTCATTAAATCAGGAAATACACCACAGTCAATGCAATCATTAAAAATACTAGCCAGTATTGGAGCTATTGTCTCAATTACAGATTTGGAGATATCAACAGAGTTGCCCCACAGATCCACGGTTTTCTTTTTATTCAGAGTTTTAAATGACTTTATTAAGTCGTTTGCACTAATATGATCAAATTTAAATGTATCACTACAAGTTTTTACATGATCTTTTAAAATAGATTCAGCAACGGTAGGGGATGAATCCAACGATTTTGTGATTGAAACTGGAATGTCAGTAAAGAACTTTTCAAATTCTGTAGCTACTTCAGTGTCTACTGTAATTTTGTTATTTTCAATATTTAAGCAAAAATCACCGTTATTATTTTTAACCCTTCCAGTTTCATTATTTATAATATTCCATGTTGTTTTAATTTTATTACTACTATTTTGAATTTTTGAACTTAAATAATTAGATTTAGCAAGCTTACAAACTTTTTTAAATAATTTGGAATAAGCTTTTACATACAATTTAAACTCATCACTAGTGTTAAATGTCCGTTCATAATAAAGGTCATAAAGTTTTATTCTACTTTTGTGAATACCTGGTGTAGCCCATTCACTAAAAGCTAAAGTACCATTAACTGAAATGGTTTTTGGAATAAATATATTTTCAAATTCTGAACAAAATATGTTAAAAAACTTTTCATACAATATATTTGGGTTCTCTTCATAGTCTAAATAATTTAATTTAATACCCAGATTATTATTTAAACGTTCCAATCGACCAGCAGTCTTTGGTACAACAGTGATATTCTTTTTCTCCACATGCTTAAATTTAAAAGGTATAGTAACAAATTGCCCAGAGTGGTCAGATTCTAAATTATTAAAAATATTTTTTTCTAAAGGCACAATATTGGTATAGATATTATCAATACATGTGGCAGACAGCTGAGTAGTCCTTGTTGGCTCTAAAAATAAATTTTCAAGATTATATGATTGAAACAAATTTTTAATTCTTGTACATAAATTAGAACTTTCTAATAAATTAATATTGAAATCACCACATACTATTATTTGTTTTCCTGGCTTATGAACCTTTTTCAACACTTCGTCCATTCTATTTTCAAAAAGATCATACAATCCTGAAGGAGGCCTGTATACGCTTAATACAACAATCTGCTCCAGCTCCACGCAGGCTATCTCTATTGCTCGCTCAACGGAGAGGCTCACAATGTCTTTACGATCTTTAAATTTAAGCTTTTTATTCAATATTATTAAAGAGCCACCACGAATCGCATTTTCTCGGCTGAACGAACTACCAATCTGGTGATTACCGAAATTAAACATGAACTGGTGGCTTTTAAGCCAATGTTCAGTTACACAAAAAATGTCTACTTTTCTACAGTTCATGAATAATTCAACTTCCAGATCTTTGCCCATAATTCCTTGTATGTTCTGGTGCACCAGATTGATGAAATTTACATTATATTATATAATTTACATAATATTATACATATCCAATATAAGCAATAATTGTACAATCGCAGCAATTGCGGTGAAGCCTGCCAGACCAGGCGGACTCAGCCACCAGACCATGGAGGCGGTTGTTTGCTGACGATACGTACTCTTCTCAATGAAAGTTGCGCAATGCACACTGAGTCATCTTCGATTGTACCCGTTCGGCGCATTCCTCTCATTTCGGCGATTGTTACGTTTCTAACAATGCACGGATTAATTGGCGAGGCCCAAAGCAACGACAATAGGAGCATTTACTGAGCGCCTCCTTACCTCAGCAAACAATGAGCGGAGCCTTGAACTTTTCGCAATCTCTGATTGACAAGGGCGGGCGGCGAGAACGGCGTCGAGTGTTTATTTTCGAGAAAACCGTTTAGTCGAGTCAGCGATGAAATTAGGCGAACAAATACGAGATGGAATATGTATACCTACGTGTGGTAGTTCGCCAGGTTTTTACTGTGAGCCAAACTTTGGTAATGCTAGTAATCTAGTAAAGGTTGTTTGGTAGATATCTATCGCCTATAGGCATTGATTTACTACCAAACGTAGATAGAGCGCTTCATACAAAAACGCGCTTGAAATCTGTCACCTAATCGACTATACACGCTGATATATACTTGAATATGCACGCCCGAATGAAAATTACCATAAAGAAAGTACCGTATTTATCGAATTCAACCTTATTCTGCATTATTATTTATTTATTTAATGCCGAGCGTTAGACGTCAAATGCATTTTTTCTTTTTCCTAATTTCAAGTGTAAAATAATAAAATATGCCTTCCTGTGCCTTTAGAAAGTGTTTTTATAACTCAAGGAATTCCAACAAATGTAAGGAAATTACATTTTATGCGTAACTACCTATTTATTAATTATTTTCATCATTTCCCAAATAAATCACTTACTTAATTTGGCGTCCGGTACATGTTTGTACGAGCGAGACCGAACAATACGTGTGTGAGCGAGATCGATATACGTGTCATTGTTTTGTCGTTTAAACCAAATTAGTTTGACTCCTTGCATAATACACCGTTGGCGATTTTAGGTGTCAAAGTTTTATGGCGCGTCGCGTTGTTGTGTGAATTTGTCATGTAACGCACACAGACATAAAATTATGTAGTCACTTCTTGGAAGCGCAGGGCGCATCTAACGATTTAAATCTCTGGGTTTGGTAGTAAATCAATGCCTATAATAGGCGATAAGGCGATATTTTACAAAAAATAAAAACCGATTTCAAAAACACTAAAAAGTCAGATGTCGGTGCCAAATTTTAAGTAACTACATTAGTTAGTTCCTACATTTTCTTAGGCTTTCCACGAGATCATTGCTTTGCACCGACTTCAATATAAAAATGAGGTGTTGTGTGTATTCTTATATTATTTTCAACACACTTGCTCGTAAAGTGGATCTTTTTTTATTATAATGCAAATAATGCGGTTGTTTATCTATAACAGCACTATTTGCGTTATAGTGCTATTTTAAAAAAAAACTAGATGTAATATAAAAGACATCAACGAACTACATTGATTTGTCGTAGGAATGTGGATACGTTATCTATCGAAAAAGGGCTAAAAAATCTATAGGGTAAAATTAAATTAAATCAGCAGTTGTCCTAAAACAGCAAGTAAAATTTTTTTGTTAATTGATAATTCTATTACTTAAAATATAATAAAAAATATTTTGTAGACACAAGTGTGTTGAAAAGCGTCGTAAGATACGTGCGTATATTGGTTATACATACTCTGTTTATTACGCCCTTGCCTTCGGCTCGGTCCAAAATTCCGCCTCGTGAGTCGTGAGTTATACCATATACCATATACCACCATAACGCATTTAAATCGTAATGCACTATTTTGACATTTTAGTGTTTTTTTACACACAACAGAGATAAGCTCCTGGCCTTCATCTCACTTAATGGTAAGTGACGATAAGCCTGGATGTCGAAGCGAGCATCACCTGGAGTCATCAACTGAGGAACTGACCATCTTACCTCTAATTGTCGAGACACAACAATATTATAACTGATTTTTTAACACACCTGCTCGTAAAGTGTATTTAATTTCAATGGTTTTAAATACATAAAGCAGCTCAGAAAACACGCATGTGTTATAGCCGAGGCACGCATCACAGAGTTCGGCAATGCTGCACGTGCCGGCCGCGGCAGTAATAATGTAGGTACTATATTTTTTTAAAGCTAGAGGTAATATAAAAGACATCAACGAACTACATAGATTTTTCAAACGATTATTTACATACCATTATTTAGTTTTGTCTACAAATTAACAATGATTTGTGTTATTTAATCCAAAGATTCACTCTATTAAGTATTTTTTCTTATAAGTGTGTTGATAAACGTCGTACAATATCGTGCTTATTATATTCGTTATACACATGCGGCTCTATTAAGTACTTTAACGGACTGAAATTCCACCTCGTGAGTTATAACCACCATAGCGCACTTATATCGTAATGTACTATTGTAAGTTTCGAATTAGCACATTACTATTCAAGACTTACGTATATGTTTTCCCGACATAATTTATTCAGTGTGCGCTTAGTAACTAGTCTGTGATGTGCTCGTAGCATTTGCAACTTGATAGCTCGCATTGATATTTAGCGGGATAATTAGGGGCGCCTGATACGATGACCTGTGTATATTATATTTCAAGTACTTAGAGCCTTGGTTCGATCGTGTGAACAATACTTTGTTATCAGATCGTGAACTGTCACAGGGGCATTCGGATTCGTGCGTAACTGTCAGAGCTGAGATAATACCATAGACAGGAATTGCGCTTAATCTAAGGATAATAACAATATTGTTGAGAGTGGACTGTATGTAGGTACTTTAGTTAAACGCTGATTTCTTTGTGATAATATTTGGAGCTTTATTTACTTCTTGCAAGACGACTTCCACTGACCGACTACAACTGACTACAATTTAACAGAATTCGGCCCTATATTTATACACTATCTGTTGGTTCGCGGGGGGACATCCCGCCCGCGGACCAATCAAAAGGGGCCGAATTTATTTACGATATGGTTCATTCATGGGGACTTGGCCCGCATAAGCTTAGACTACGTCCGCTGCTTAGTTCTGGGTCCCCGGCACTTGCGAACTGTCGTCAACAAATATAGTCTAGTTATTCTTCTGAGATAATAACTGACGTAGGTCACACTGGTAGATATGTATTAGGGTCTTTCTGGTTTTTAGATATTTGCATCAGAGTGCTGTTCCGCGAGTGTTGCCTACCGGTCGTGCCAGGAGTGCTCCGAGCAATCGTCGAGCCCCTGCACCCGCGAGCCCCTCCCCGCGAACGCACCGTACCGCGCCGCGCGCATTTCGCGCTCCGTGCGCCGTCCTGCTCCGTGGGTGGATTCACATCTACCCACGTCGAGTTTTTATTTACACCGCGACATAGACGCTTATACCTACCCGCGATATTGACGCTTTTTTGTTTGTGTTGTGAGTGTGTTGCGTATACCCGCTCCCTATTTTGATAAATAGGGAGGGGTGATCGCCCTCAGTTTTCTGTGCGTATATACTGTATACCAAGTGCTGTCCTCTAACTTGTACTGTGTGGCACCATGCCAGGGGACAAACCCCTTCCCCCGCACGACCCCCGCGCAAAGAGGCCCTTGACCGTCGCCGCCGTCGCCACGGCCGCTGCGGCCGCCACCACCACCACCACCACCACCACCACCGCCGCCGCGACCGCCACTCGCCGCCCCGAGCCGTCACTGCGGCCTGCTGGGCACAGGGCTGTTGCGGCCGCCGCGCAGCCGGTTGCTCCGGTCCAAGCCGCGCCGCCCACTACCGCTGGGGCGTTTCTAGGCGAAACGCCTCCCGCCGGTATGTGCAGCGGCGGAACCCGTGAGCCCCGGCCCAGGAGCCCCACAAGCAGCGAGGACGGCGCGGATGATAAGCGTCCCCGCACCGGGCCCTCGCCCCCCCAACACCACCAGTCATCCAGCTCGCCCGAGTCGAGCTACTATATACAGTCGATATCCGACTCACCAACCGACGAGACCGGCGTAAGTACCGCCGCAGGAGAGGCTATGTCCGATCCGCCACCACTCTCACCCACGCCATCGACGTCGTACGCGACGTACGTGGCTTCACAGCCGGGGCCGGCGACCTACGCCGCCCTCGCCGCCGCACCCTCCCAACCCAGCTCTCGAGCCCCCACGCCACCACCTGTTGCCGTGCCGACCACCCAGTCGGCTACCCCTGCCGCCGACCAGTCAGCGACTCCAGCCGCCGCCCGGGCCCGCGGTTACCCTCCCATAGTGGTTGAGCGCTTGCCGGAGTGGACCCGACACTTCAATGTGCTGGCGGGCAAGCTCGGTAAGCCGCCTAACGCCCGCCCATACCGCACCGGGGTGCGATTTATCCCCACCACCCCAGAAGAGTACCGCATCGTACAGCGGTACCTGGCCGAGGCGTCCGAACGCGACCCCACGATCACGTGGTACGCGTATACGCCGGCCAGCGAGCTGCCCTCTAAGGCAGCGCTACGAGGGCTGCCCTCCGATACCCCGCCGGAAGCAATCCAGGCGGCGCTTCGCGAACGTGGGTTTGTGGCCACTCACGTTCGCCACATACCACCTCAACGCGGCCGCTCCGGTTGCCTCTTTTACATGCAGCTGGAGCACCTTGACGCCCAGGAGCTCTCCCGCCTCTACGCGGTGACCGAGCTCCTGATGATGCCGGGCGTCACCATTGAGGGATGGCGCGGCCGCGGGGGCCCCCCGCAGTGCCACCGATGCCAGGCGTTTGGGCACGCCTCGGCTAACTGCCACCGGCCTACCAAATGCGTGCGTTGCGCTGGCGACCACATCGCCGCCGACTGCCCGCGCCCACGTGACCAGCCGCCCACGTGCGCCAACTGCGCGAAGCCGCACCCGGCCAACGACCGCCGATGCCCAGCCTTCCGGCGGGAGGCCAGACAGAGGGGCATGAGGGTGCCACCCCCCGTGCCGTCTCGTCCACAGGCGCCCCCGCGCCAGCAGGCGCCCCCGCGTCAGGAGGCGTCGCGTCTCAACAGGCGGAAAGCGCCCGGGCCCGACAACGTTTCCTCCGCGGCCCTCAGGCAGCTGCCCCGCAGGGGCCTGGTGACCCTCGCCAGGCTCTTCAACGGCATCCTGCGCACTGGCCACTTCCCCGTGGCCTGGAAGATGGGGCGTATCATCGTCCTCCCCAAGCCGGGTAAGGACAGGCGCCTCCCGTCCAGCTACCGACCCATTACGCTGCTGTCTCACGTGGCCAAGCTGTTCGAGCGACTGCTGCTGCGGAGGATCCGCCCGTTCGTCCCACTCCGGGATGAGCAATTCGGATTCCGCAGCGGCCACTCCACCACGCTCCAGCTGGCGCGCGTGCTCCACCACCTCGCGGCCGCCATGAACCGGGACAACCACACCGTGGGGGTCTTCTTGGACATCGAGAAGGCCTTCGACCGTGTGTGGCATCCCGGTCTCCTCTACAAGCTGGCCGCCACCAGCATGCCGCCCGCCCACGTGAGACTGCTGGCGTCGTTTCTCCAGAGTCGGAGCTTCGTGGTCTCGGTCGAGGACGCCACCTCCCCGCCACGCCCCATCCTCGCAGGAGTGCCCCAGGGCAGCTGCCTCTCGCCGTGCCTGTACGCCGCCTACACCGACGACATCCCCACCCTCCAAGACCAACTCCAGGAGGGGCAGCGGGACGTGGTGTTGGCCCTATTCGCCGACGACAGCGCCTTCTTCGCCTCGTCGCGGAAGGTGAGATTCGCCTCCGCCCGGATGCAGCAACTACTGGACCGCCTGCCAACATGGCTGGACAACTGGAGGATGGCCGTCAACGTGGGTAAGACGGCCGCCATCCTGGTCGGGTCGCAGCGCCGCATGCCACCGCCGCTGACACTCCGCGGACTGGACATAGCTTGGCAGACCACAGTTACGTACCTAGCATGCCGCATCGACCGCCAACTGCGCATGGTGCCCCAGGTTGACCACGTAGTCAACCAGGCCAAGATGGCCCGTGGCATCCTGCGCCCGGTGTTGGCATCCCGACTACCACTGCGTACGAAACTGATGGTCTACAAGAGCTACGTTCGTACGCGGCTCACCTACGCCGCCCCAGCATGGTATGCGTTGTGCTCCCCGACCCAGCGTTCCAGACTGCAGGTGGTCCAGAACGTCTCTCTCCGTGTCGTGACGAACGCGGGGCGCTACGTCAGGAATGACGTCATTGCCCGGGACGTTCGGATGCCGACGGTGGAGGAGTTCGTCGCCCGGCTGGCGCGTCGAATGTTCGACAGCGCCGACAACGGGCCCCACCTCCACCTCCACAACATTGCTCCCTCTGTTCCCAGGCCTCCAGACTCTTCCGGACGAGCGCTGCCCCGCGACTTGTTGTCGCCCAGGGCGGAGAGAGACCACGACCTACCATCGTCGTCACCACCACCATCACCAGCTGCATCCCCACGACGAGGCGACCCACCCCGGCCAAGACTCCGCTTCGTCAGCGACTTCGCTGACGACGCCACCACCTGACCAGACCTCGTGTCGCTTATGGCTTGTAGTCTGCCGCGGGACCCCACCGCTCGCGCGCGTGACTCGCCTAAGCGACACCACCACCGGATTTGACACCATCACCCAAATTAGACCAACGGCCCCCTCCTCCCCCCACCGCTCCTCCGGGCGCAGAGTAAGCCGCGGCCTGCTCGCCGGCGCTCGCTGGGCTTGGGACAAGCCCCTCTAACCTGGTGTGCTTGACCGCGGAGGGCCGCGCCTCGATCCCGGAGTGGTAGCACAGGGGGGTGGCGAAGAGGGGCCCGTCACTACGTGACGTGCCCAACACCGGCGAGCTGCCGCTCGCCGAGAAGATGCCCGGGCAATGGGCGACAAATGCCCGAAGCCCGCACCCGCCCATGGCGGAAGAAACTCTGACTGACTATTTGCATCGGAACAACCTACCCCTGGCACTTTTAGACCCGCTCTCCCCTAGATGTTTTGTTCACAGCTGAAAGAGACCGTAACCCCGGTTATTTAATATAAATTTCACTTTGAAATTTCTGTGCGTAACCGAGAAAAAGGTTCTTGACAGACAGACGGAAATACGAACAGACGGACAAGAAAGTGATCCTTCATTGGTTCCGTTTTCTTACTTTTGAGGTACCTACGGAATCCTAAAAACACATATTAATTCAACACTTCACCTCTAAGCAGACTAATGTCCTTGTGTAATTCATCATGCTTATCACGACCACAATCGGCTCGTATTGAGAAGTCCTCACCAGCCCCGTCGGGGTTGATCATTAATCACCTTAATCATCGGCGGTTTTCGAACAATGCATGTCCGATGTGTATGCGCAAGTTATTTTAACATTACGCCAGTCGAGTGCAAGGTTGTGTGGTGATTAATTATAATGCCACATCACTCATTCCACATCAAAACAATTTTACTGAGAAGTGTTTAATTAACGGGTACTTGAGGGAACATTCGGGGCCTATAGTTGTAGCATCAAAACGCACACCTTTGACCGACGATAATTTATAAAGAAGTAAGTACTACACAATGGATAGGATATTATGTTTTTAAACAATTATTTTGCCAACTTTGTTGTGCAGTCAAGGAAATTAATTCTCGACTCATTTCGCTCACATACGGCCTTATTAATAAAAAAAATATTCCTTGGATCATCCTCGGATCCTCGGATTAGTTACTCCGTGTTTTGTATTATTTTGACATATGACAGCCGACATGTGCGGAAACGAGACAAAACACGAACGTAACTAATCCGAAGATGATCCAAGGAGTAAAATTTTTATTAATAAGGCCGATAGTGTTTGGCACTGATAATGCAAAAGACGATGCTTTGTTACGTGTAAGCACTGTATCCAAAGTCGTCCTATTCTATTCGTAGCTCTTATGGTGCCATATTGCTTTACAATATTCAACCTTAGTTGGGTTGCAAATTAAATTTCTTGACTGTACTTAATAGAAAAGAAATGTGCTCTAAATATAGTTGTCATCGAATGCTTTAATATTCTAGCCCGCATCTTTGGGTTTATAATTGAGAGAGACTATAGTCAGTAGAACAATAATTATCAGAACTCCTTTAATATTATGGAGATATCAGAACCGCCGAGATCTGAATACTTACAACTTGAATGCAACAACAACGACACAGCTCGATACAAATTTCATAATAGAAAAACATAAAATTACAACACACATAATAAAGTTATGTAAAGCATTGTTCGTGTCGTGTTGTGATCTGTTTTAAATACATACAAAGTAGGCCATTGGCATTGACAAGTTTTATGTCACAAATACACTGCTCAAACGATTTTGATAATGTATCGATGAACTTTAAAACCGATAAATTTCCAAAACCATAAACATAAATACTCCTACGCAATCCAGTGATTAGGTGACTGATATGAAATCGGTAGAGATAAACTTCTATCAGTTATGGTTTTCTGTTTCATATACATTAACAAAATAAATAAATCAACTTCGATTCCCGCCCGGGTCGTTTTTTTCTCTTTTGATTTTTTTTTCAATTAATTTAGCAATTCTGCAAGAAAATGCAAAGTCACAGAGACATTTATTAAAATGGATGTTAGTTTCACCTGTTTTCCTCGATGGAAGACAACAGTCCTGTCAACATTGTGGTCAACGGTGCTGGTAGTGGTCAACGGTGCTGATTTCACAATTATTTAATTTCATTGTAACATGCTATGCCTAAGTTTCATTGTGATGCTGTTTGTTGACCCAAATACAGACGACATGACGACAACCTTAATATTAAGTCCTGTTAGTAACCAAAACATAGCATTTTGTATATTTAACAAGCAATCACTCCTCAACCAAGTCGAGTACGCCGCACCTGTATAGAACCTTGTGTTTCATAAATATAAAGGTGCGCTTGGACAACATCCACGCGACTTGACTTCAGTTCATCTAAAACCAATACAACCACGGGACGATAATATTCAAATTCAAAAATACACTTGTAGGATAGAGAGGTTTTTATATACTATTTTCGTAAAAAAAATTCTCCTTAAACGATTTTCTGTTCTTGTGATGACTAGGCGCGTTAAGAAGCGACCGTTTCCAGAACACAACTCGGACGTGATCCACATCGACCTTTCCGATGCGCCGGCGCATTCCGATTTGACTGTCTGTCTGTAGTACCCGGCCTGCGACCTCACAGCCTGCCCGGATTTTACTCTGCTATTTATTCAATTCAAAAATTATCATATTGATGTAGTGATTGATTTACGCTAACAAATAAGCATTGACCAATATTCTGGGAGATAAAACAGCCCCCAAGAAGGGGTGCTTGGGGGAGATGTGTTTCCAGCAGTGGTTATATGCACTTCTTAAACACATCGGTATAGTATTATGAGAATGATATTTTTTTCAAACTCAAACTCAAAAATCTTTATTCAATTATTTAGTATGGTGCGGTCACGCATTCCCATCAAAAAAAAAAAGGTTCGTGTGCTTGGGTACCTCCGTCTTGCCTATTTCCGCCGCAAAGCAGCAGTGCTTGCGTTGCTGTGTTCTGGTTTGAGGGTAAGATATGGCATTGAAATTACTGGGTACCGTGACTTTACATCTTATGTTACAAGTTGGCAACGTACAGTAGTTCTTGTGGGGGTTGCGGTTTTGCTGCGAATCTCACAGGAGCCACATGTATTATAGGTGACTGTTACCACTTACCATCAGGTGGGCTGTTTGTTTGTTTGCCAACTTAGTTGCAATAAAAAAATGTATATATTTGCAAATCTTGCGATTTCCCAAAGGAATCAAAACATATAATGATATACTTCCCGTTGACCTAGAATCATGAAATTTAGCAAGAAGCAAGGTCTTATGCACATAGGTGTTTAGGCCTTAGTCATCCACGCTGGCCGTGCGAATTAGTCGACTTCACATACTTTGAATTTCTTCGTAGATGTATGCAGGGTACCTCAAGATGTTTTCCTTTATGTAAAGGAAAAGATCTGAAAACCATATTTATGTACATAATTAGGAACACTTGCGTGTTGCTTACTCTGTACAATAACGGCGAACGCACACGACCGACTTTTTACAGGCCCGATGGTCGGGCCGATTATTCCAACCGAACTTAACGCATACGTTTATCACTTTGTCGGTGGCCGACTTTTTGTTGTTCGTATGCGTTGCAACCACCGAGATTTATGTGCTCGGTGGTTGCAACGTTGAGCTTCATTTTCCATCGTCGAAAAATCGGTCACCGATAAACGGTCGTGCGCGTTCGCACTTAAGGGTATTACGTCGCCCAATGACCTTCAGCATTTGCCCGCTGG
Source organism: Schoenobius gigantellus (assembly GCA_963935595.1). Lineage (NCBI taxonomy): Eukaryota > Metazoa > Arthropoda > Insecta > Lepidoptera > Crambidae > Schoenobius > Schoenobius gigantellus. The sequence goes on from OZ012553.1 coordinate 1,778,466, forward strand.
CAAAAGTATTCCCACGTTAACGCCATCTCTTTCTAGACAACTGCACTACAAAGTATCAAGCTCAAGATAAAATAAGACTACAGACACGCCGCCCAGTCAGTGTTATTTTGCCTACTTTAATCGCTCTCTGAGCGACATATATTTTCTCATCACTACATAGTATAAAACAAAGTCGCTTTCCGCTGTCTGTCCCTATGTATGTTAAGATCTTTGAAACTACGCAACGGATTTTGTTGTTTTTTTTTTATTTTTTTTTAAACTTTTATTTACTTTCACCTATGTCGATGTTTGTCATCAAATCTTGCAAATTAAATTTGATCCACTTCCCGGTTACCGATTGATCTAAAATTTAGCATACAAGTGTAAATCGCGTGACAATACAATATTATGATGACATTCGTGCTGATCTGATGATGGAGCTGGAAGGTGGCCATAGAAACTTCGCAATGAAATGACACATCCTAATCGAGTTTGGGCTCGTTTGATTCGACTTGACGAGTACTTTGGTGCTACATGGTAACCAGGGTCTGATGATGGAGCTGGAATGTGGCCATAGAAACTCAGTAAAGCAACGACGCAACCCCATCGAGCCTCGGCTCGTTTGATTCGTCTTGACGAGTACTTTGGTGCTTTAACCAGGGTCTAATGATGGAACTGGAATATGGCCATAGGAACTCATTAATTAATCGACATAGCCACATCGAGTATGGGCTCGTTTGATTCGTCTTGATGAGTACTTTAGTGCTAGATGGTAACCAGGGTATAGGGGATATTTTTAAATATTTATTTAATTGTAAATGTGTGTCCATCTCTCATCGTCGTAAAGAATCTCGCGACCGCTCGCGACGCACGCATAATAGTCCTTAACACCTCGCCTTAGCGATCGGGCTCGCAATGCATCGGAATCTATGGGATTACCTCGGAGGTGCTCGGAGCGATCACAACCTCCCGCGCACCGCAGCTAGTTGACACTCTTGTTTTCTTTTGAATTCGCATGAATTACATCTCTATTGGGTTAAGTGCTCGTAGGTCTAAGCATACGTCTCTAGCGTCCTCCACTTTCATAAATGCTTTCGTACACGCTCGTCGGTTACGGGTACTTTTGACCTGACCTTTTGGTGTAGGTCCAAGATGTCTCCTATTTGGTCCAGGTAAGTTCGTCTCCGTCGTCCCTTACCGACTTGTCCACTTGCATTTGCCTCGTATATTTTTTTCGTAAGTCGTCTTCCATTCATCCTTTCTATATGGCCAAACCATATTAGCATTCCTTTTTCAATTTTTGTCACTACGTCTTCTTTCATCCCACACATTTCCCTTATCATACTATTACGAAACTTATCTATCAGTCACTCCAGCCATTCCTCTCAAAGCTCTCATTTCCACTGCATTAATCCTACTTTCATCCTTCTTTTGCCACACCCAACATTCACTATCATACATAAGCGTAGGGACCAAAACGCATCTATGAACAGCCAGTCGTGCCTTTTTTGACAACATTTGGCTGTTCAGAAAGTTTTTGCAAGCCCTATTTACTTTATTACCTTGTCGCGAAGCGGAAGGCTTCGTGCAAAAAAAAAGGGAGGAAGCTAAAAGAAAAACAAGGTTAAAAGTTAATACCGTATAATTAAAAAATAAATGCAAAGGTAGGGTGATAAGGAGGGCACGACCGAACTTAATTATCTAACTTAACTAAGATCTAGCTATGTACAACAATATTTATATAAAAATCTAGCCTAGCCAGGATAGGACGCGGGGGCGAGTAGCAGCTCAGCCGGATAGCCGGAGCAGGAACAGGCACGGCAGCACAGCTCTCCGGATAGGTAGGTAGCATAGGAGCGCCCCAACGATGCTCCGTAGGCAGACGGCAGCAGGCACACGTAGCAGGCGCGGTGGAGACGCGTGAAGGAACCGGCATAAAGTGATATGATCACGAAGGCCTGGCGGTGGTGGTTAGGTTCCAAGCCGGTGTAAGGAGCTTAGCTACTCCTTAGCCGTTTGCGTTCAATACCAGAGCTGTTAGTAGACTGGCTTCCTAATGACCCTGGTCCGCTTTTATACTGGCCATAACAATAGACAACTACATAAATGTCAAACGAAAGATTTTTGAAAAATAATTAATTATATGACATTTGTCAGTCACGTAGGCATTGAGCTACAATATTGAGATCAAATGTTGGACGCTAACAATTATAATAAGAAAATATAGAAAAACACAATAAAGGACTAATAACTATTACAAATATTTATCGCTTGTGAATAATAGCGTTATACAAAGTGAAGTTCAAATAACTAGTTAGTGCTTTACAAACATTCGTGAATTAAAAAGTGTTACAAGAATTTGTGCATACATATTTACAAGATCGATATGTGAAAAGACAACTCTTCTTCCAGATATGTTTAGGACTTCTGTTTGTGATTGTACTTCTTTTTCGATAATAAGGCCAGGCAAAGAATCTTCATTTTGTTGAAACTAAAAAAATAGCATGTTCATGATTACTAGGCAGTTAAATATATCTTAATTTTAAATTTGTAGTTAGATTATAACACAAATATAAATAAAAATCTATATTCTGACAAATCACAGAGTATGATGACGCTAAAACATACCCTCATATTTTGTACTGGTCCCTCGTCAATAGCGACAGAACGTAGTTCGTTTGATTCTGGCGAAATTCCTTTTACTTTCGTAGTAGGCAGTTGCTTATGTACTGTTTGGGAGTTTTGTAGATTTTTTGATTGCCTAAAAACAGTAAACTTTATAAGCACATTTATTAGCACAGTCAAGTGTAATATCAATTTAATAATTTTTAAATAATTATAGTGGCTTCATTTTTAAATAGCCGTTTCATAGAAGTTTGGGCACTATACAGATTACATATATTTATTTACACTCTTTTTTTCTTCAAAGAACGTTTGTTCTCACAAGAATTTCACAGTTGGATTTTCTCCTGTGTCGTGGCTGCAGCTACAAACATTGAATCTCACATGCACATACATACGCCCAGACCGGATCAAAATTTTGTAGGTCGTTCAAAATCTTTGTCCCGTACGGGAATCGAACCCGCGACTCGTTGCGCAGTAGGCGATCACTCGACCGCTGCGCTAACCATGCCGCCTCGACTTTATGTATGTACGACGAGCTATGCCCGCGACCTTCGTTTCGCTTTACGATAGTTTCTTTTGTTTTATTCTAGTTTTCCCGTCTATTTTTTCCCGTACGAAAAAAAGTATCCTATGTCCGTCTCCTGGTTCTAAGCTACCTCCCCACCAATTTTCAGTCAAATCCTAGTTTCCCATTTTCCCGTGGGAATTTTTACTGTAGGAAAAGTAGACTATGTGTTATCTTATATAATTAGCTATCTATTGTTGAAAGTCCCGTCAAAATCGGTCTGGCCGTCCTGGAGACGTATGTTCCCGTTGTCTGTCTGTCTGTATGTTCCCGCTAATCTCCGTAACGGCTGGACCAATTTTGACGGGATTTTCACTAATAGATAGCTAATTATATAAGGTATAATATATAATACTTTTCCCACGGTAAAAATTCCCACGGGAAAACGGGAAAACTAGGATTTGGCTGAAAATTAGTGGGGGGGTAGCTTAGGACGAGGAGACGGATATATGATACTTTTTTCCTACGGGAAAAATTAGAGAGTAAAACGGGAAAACTAGAATAAAACAAAAGAACCTATCGTGAGGCGAAACGGAATTCGCGGCGGGCACAGCTAGTGTATTATAAAATTTATTATGCTGATCGTCAGAAGGCAAATCATCACAGTCATCTTGTTCTCGGTGAGCCTTTTCAAATGAGTCCAAACACAAAAGTTCTACGTAATATTAGACTCACCAACAGTTATTACATTATAACAATTACTTACAGACAAAAAACAAATATACATAGTTATAATATATAGATAAGTACAGCATATGTATGTAATATTAATTATTAATACATAACACAACAATTATTTAAAAAAACGTTGCCTCATAATAGAATTTTCTCCTGTGTCGTGGGTGCAGTTACAAACATAGAATCTCACATGCACATACGCCCAAGCCGGAATAAATTTTTGTAGGTCATACAAAATCTTTGTCCCGTACGGGAATCGAACCCGCGACCGGTTCCGCAGTAGGCGATCACGCGACCGCTGCGCTAACCGTGTCGTCATACTGTAGCCACGTATAACGTAGCATGTGTTACATACATAAATATTTTTTTAGTAGGTAATGGAGTCTTTGGTGGTTATTTCTATTAGATTATGAATATACATACATTGAGAAAAAAGAAAACCATAAAAGCAAAAAAATATATAGGTAGGTATGTGAAAACTAGTGTAAGAATAAAAATAATTAACTACATTGCTAGTCGTTAATATGCTTGAGATCCTATACCTACCTTTGGAGCTGATCACCAGGAAAGCAAAACCAGTATAGTCATCTTGGTCTCGGTGAGCTCTTTTAAATGAGTCCAAACACGATAGTTCTACGTAATACAGTGGTTGAGATCCTGTACCTACCTTTGGATCTGATCATCAGAAGACAAAATCATCATAGCTATCTTGATCTAAGTCAGCCCCCGTATTATGAATTCTTATTTCCATTCGGTTTACGGGCAACAAAAACTGTGTGTAAGTTATGAACTTTATTAGCAAGGTATTAGAGTTCATTACGAAATAAAAAATAGCCAGTCATTAAACTGCATGGAGATAATACTTCACAATACGGGGCCTGCTCTTTCAAATGAGGCCAAACACGATAATTTTACGTAATAGAGTGGTTGAGATCCTTACCATAACTTCAGGGCTCATTATGATAAATATTTGAAAGAGAAATAAATTTTAACCTTTTCATAATATCTAAATGTAACTTCTTACCAATAATTTTGAAGAGCTCGACCACGAGCCACTAGGCTTTTACTTTTATGCTTAGGCATTATTACCTAATCTGAACTAATTTCACTCTATGACAACTACTTATAACAAATACTAAATAAAAACTTATTAAATACATTTATAAGCTAATTATTGTCCTTAATATTACTTATTTTAATTATTAACACTATCTACAATCCGATTTAATTTAAAAGTTATTCAAAATTTGTCACTTTTCGTAATGATGTCGCACAAAAAAACGCACGTACAGTCCACCCGTTACGAGAGTCAAGAACGCACTAGATTCTCGTATCGAGTATTGCTGTCCAGGCGTTGCGGAGGTGCCTGGCGCGAGGTTCTTATAGTATTTTAGGTTTTTCTTTATTATTTAAAAGAACTTTGAAGTTATTTAAAATCTGATCAATACGATTTATAAAAGACATCGTTACCTTTTTATTGATGCAAAATTCATGCATTAGTAATAAGCCGTTACTGAGAGAATTTGTAAATAAGTTTAAAATTGGCGACTTTTCTAATTTTTTTTAAAACAACTGGGTATAAGTAACTAAAATTTTAATCAATACGATCTATACTTCGTGACCTTGCGTATAACATATATTTTTTTTATAACTCTTGCTCAATAGGGTTCTTCTACAATCTTCTTCAAAGATGCAGTATTTTTTAAGTTTATGCGAGGTAATCCCCTTAAGACGACTGTGAAGTGCCAATTAATGGCTCGAGTAAGCACTTTCAAAAATGCAGTTTGTTGCACACCGCTAAGAGTTGAAAGTCCGAGGCAAGTGCCTACATTTCTTATTGAAATATTGTTTCGGGCGATAACTGTTTTACCCCCCCCTAAATCTTAACGACATTAGACACTTTTAAGTCTCATTAGATTCCTTAATCTAGGTTTGATCGTTTTGCTAGTTTTGTAATTCAGTTTAATTTAGTCAAAAAAGATAAAAATGCCCGAGGTAGTTTTTAAGTCTAAAATATGGATATTTAGATGCTAATAATTAACTAATAATTAAATATTCTGGTAAGGAAATCATCTCAGCAGTTGGTTGCCAGCAAGGAGACCCTCTCGGCCCAGCAATTTTTAGTCTCGCCATTCATCCCATGATCCAACGCCTTAGATCAAAGCTTAATGTTTGGTATCTAGACGACGGGACCTTTGGCGGAGACGTTGATACCGTATTTGACGACCTCACCCTTATAATAAAGGAATTCAGGCACATAGGACTCGAGCTAAATTTTTCAAAATGTGAGTTGTTTTTGTTTGTTGACTGCCCTTTAAAATCTTTGGTTATCAATAAATTTAATGAATTGGCTCCCGGTATCAAAATTACTGATAAATCCGCTCTATGTCTCTTGGGCTCCCCTATCTTAGACTACGAGTTTCCATCTTTCATAGATAATAAAATTCAAATTTTTTTGCAAAGTTCGGATCGCTTATCAAAAATCAACACCCACATGGCTTTTACTATCATCAAATTTTGTCTTTTTGTCCCTAAATTCACATTCATTCTGCGATGTTCTCAGCTTTGGAAGCATACTCAGCTGCTCCAAAAGTTAGACAGCATCCTGAAAACCACTTTGGCATCTATTTTAAATATAAATTTAGACGAGCGAGCGTGGCTACAGGCTTCGCTCCCAGTACGATGGGGGGCTTAGGCATTAGAGCTATCTTTAATGTGGCACTACCTGCATTCCTATCCTTCATTCATGCTACACAGTCCTTGTCAAAAAAAATTCTTTCAGCTTCTATTACGAATTGCGAAATTAGTAGCATGAGTGACGCTAGGAATGCATGGCTCTCGGCCTGCCCAAACTGATTTCCCGAGCAATTCCAGTTCACAGCGGCTTTGGGACGGGCCGCTCTGCGAGCTAGCACGGAAGAAGTTATTAGATACGTGCTCAAGCTCCGCAGATCGAGCCCGCCTCTTAGCCGTTGCAGAGTGGGAATCAGGTTTGTGGCTACATGCCCTCCCATCGCCTAACATTGGCACCTTGATGGATACTACAACCTTTAGAATTGCAGTATCCCTTCGCCTGGGCACACCGTGTTGTGCTCCGCACCGCTGCCAGTGTGGCTACGCCGTGAGCCAACTTGGTCACCACGGCCTAAGCTGCGTGAAAAGTGCAGGCAGATTCCTTCGCCATACCAGCCTTAACGATATCATCCGTCGGGCTCTTACCACCGCTAACTGCCCAGCAGTTCTAGAACCAAATGGTCTGAACCGTGACGATGGTAAGAGACCTGATGGAATGACTCTGGTTCCCTGGAGGTTTGGGAGGCCCTTAGTATGGGACGCTACCTGCGTCGACACTATGGCGCCATCGCATCTCCCAGGGACCCAGGCTAGGTCTGGTGCCGCGGCGGAATCAGCTGAAAACCTCAAAAGGCGCAAATACAACCTTCTTGATAGTAGTTATATATTTGTGCCTTTTGGGGTAGAGACGTTTGGTCCGTGGGGGCCAGGGACCCACTCTTTGTATAAAGACATTTCATCCCGTCTGTCTGAGGCGACACGTTGCCGAAATGCCGGTATATACTTTGGCCAGCAAATAAGCATTGCCATCCAACGTGGCAATGCTGCCAGCATTTTGGGAACGATGCCCACTGACTGCGGTTTAGTGGAATAGCTAATTTAATTTTAATGTAAATTTGTACATATATTATTATTAACTGCTAATAATTTATATTCTGAGCAGTATTACTTCAAAATCAAAACGTACCTAGATCTTCGTTATATCTACAACATTTCCAAAAATTATGAAAATTGGACTACGTGAAGAGGGAGAAAAGCGTTATCGCTTTTTGTATGAAAATTTACAGCTTCATGTGTGCGTTTATGCGTGTGCTTGAACCACGCATAGCTGCAACGCCAAATGCCGCTCTTGTCCGCTGGCGATCATTACAATTGCAATTACCAAAAAGTCATTAATAGCCCTCTCGGAGATCGGTCTTCGTTATGAGCAGCTATAACAACTAATTTGACAGCTATTGAAGTTGATCATATAGCCCTGGCGATAATGGCCCGTTATTCATGCGCTGTCTTGTCCGTGAATTGTTATAATGAGTTCGCTTTGTTATTGTTTTGAGCAGCTCGCTGGCGTAGTTATGTTTTAGTGTGTTTATTCTAAGAGCGTGTGCACTTGATGCTATGCTAAAGTTAAGCAATTTTAGCCCTGACGATATTGATGTTGGGTGACCGAAAGTACAAAGTCATTAGCTCCTCCATGTTTTGGAAGACACGTTAAGCAGTGGGTATTTAAGTAACAGTATTGGCAAACAAGCAGGCCGCCCACCAAGCCCTTATATACTACTAGCTGGGCCCGCGAACTACGTTTCGCCATCAATATGCTTAACACAGTATTTAGTTTTTTCCTCCATTTTATTCCATAATGATTCAATGATTCAACTTTATTGTGCCTTTCTTGAGCAGCGGCCATTTTGAAATTAGGACAATTTTCGTAGGTTCGTAATACTCATAGGTACTCTTCAGGGCCTTTCATTTAATACCCATATTGCTGGGTTTGAAAAGCAACTGTTATCCGCCCTTTTTGAGCTGCAGCCATGTTGAATTTACGTCAATACGTTTATAGTGTACGTTCATAGTACTCTACTGATCAAGGCATTTCATTTGATACCCATATTGCTGGGTTTGAAAATGAACTTTTATCCGTTATTTTTGAGCGGCGGCCGTATTGAATTTTGTGCGATTTTCCTAGGTTCATAGTGCTCTACTCTTTAAGGCCTTTCATTTGATACCCATATTGCTAGGTTTGGAAACGAACTTTTATCCATCTTTCTTGAGCAGCGGCTATGTTAAATTTATGTCTATGTTGCTAGGTTCATAGTGCTCTACTCATTAAAGCTTTTCATTTGATACCAATATTGCTGGGTTTGAAAACAAACTTTTATCCTTTTTTTTGAGCGGCGGTCATGTTGAATTTAGGCCGATTTTCCTAGGTACCTAATGCTCTACTCTTTAAGGCCTTTAATTTGATACCCATATTGCTAGGTTTAGAAACGAACTCTTATCCATCTTTTTTGAATGGCGGCCATGTTGAATTTATGTCAATGTCGCTAGGTTCATAGTGCTCTACTTATCAAGGCCTTTTATTTGATACCCATGTTGTTGGGTTTGAAAACGAACTTTTATCCAATTTTTTTCAGCGGCGGCCATGTTGAATTTATGTCAATGTTGCTAGGTTCATAGTACTCTACTCTTTGAGGCCTTTCATTTGATACCCATATTGCTGGGTTTGAAAACGAACTTTTATCCTTTTTTGTGAGGCGGCCATGTTGGATTTGGGTCGATTTTCCTAGGTACCTAAGGCTCTACTCTTCAAGGCCTTTCATTTGATACCCATATTGCTAGGTTTGGAAACGAACTTTTATCCACCTTTTTTGGGCTGCAGCCATGTTGAATTTAGGTCGATTTTTCTAGGTACCTAATGCTCTACTCTTCAAGGCCTTTAATTTGATACCCATATTGCTAGGTTTGGAAACGAACTTTTATCCACTATTTTTGAGCGGCGGCCATGTTGAATTTATGTCAATGTTGCTAGGTTCATAGTGCTCTACTCATTAAAGCCTTTCATTTGACACCCACATTGCTGGGTTTGGAAACGAACTTTAACCGTTTTTTTTGAGCGGCGGCCATGTTGAATTTAGAGCGATTTTCCTAGATTCATACTGCTGTACTCTTCAAGGCCTTTCATTTGATACCTATATTCCTAGGTTTGGAAACGAATCTTTGGTAGTTTTCCAATTACAGAGCATAATGCGACTCAGTGGCGCACAATGCCGAATTATGCTGATGCTTAATTGGAACGTGAATTAGTTTTCAAATGCACCAGCAGAGTGCGCTAAGTTCAGTGTTGAAAAAAAGAAATATTCATAGAGTTAACAATAACCTCATTAATGTGTAAATAATGTGGTATACATAATAATTGGTTGAAAACTATTTACGGTTATTTTAAGTAATTTGGATTTTGATTATTTCATTCACATTTTTTTGTTTTGAGTAATTTTTGTACCTTCATCCATACTTATATTTATTTTTTTAACACAGTTTGAATTAACTTTGATTATTTCAAAAAAATTACAATGAAATGAAAGCTTTAAAAATTTTTCAACAATAAATAATATTACTAACGATTATATATAAATAAAACATTTCGATCAATGCCAACTTAAAGAAAAAACACTTGTTAATTTTCTGTCACTGAGTTGGTATCGATTGCACGCATCACACGAAAACATTACTTTTGAGAGTGCTCGATTGTGCGAAGTGTTGCTGTAGTTGAAACATTCAACGTTAAGCATTATGCCGCATAATGCGCTCTAATGCTGTAATTGGAAAACTACCTTTATCTGCCTTTTTGAGCGGCAGCTATGTTGAATTTACGTCAATGTTGCCAGGTTCATAGTGCTCTACTCATCAAGGCCTTTCATTTGATATCCATATTGCTGGGTTTGGAAACGAACTTTTATTGGCAGTCATGGCGAATTAGGTAAACGTGGCTAGGTTCAATGTGTTGTACTCTTTAGGTCCTTGGTTCGATATCCATGTTCCTTAGGTGTATACAAAAAAAATGTGATCCGTCATTTTAGATATTAGGATAAGACGTACGCGTAACCCAGAATCATTGCAGTCCGATATATAGCTCAGAGCAGTCATAATGTAATAACATATAACAGCTTTCAAAATACTTTTCAACATTTCAAAAATTGTACCGATTTTGAGAAAATTGGTCAAGAATTAAACCAATTTAAAAAATTTATATTTGTGACGTGATATTGTCATAAAAAATGCTTTATACATTGGTTGTATGGCTTGATCCTTTTGCCTCTCCACCAGGGTAATACATAAAAAAAAGACAAATTTAAACTTCCTAAACTTCTTGGTTTGCTAAATCCAGATGGGCGCAGCCAATAACAGAAAAGATTAAGTTTTTCTTTGCACTATGTGACAGACTTGTCAAAATAATTTCACATGTTGATTTTCTACATATAAGCATTGTGCGGAAATTTGATATGGTATTTTTTCACGAAAAATAAAACGTGAATTTAAACAAATGAAATTATGCCTAAATGTTCTTCCGGAAAATTCTAAGCATTGTGGTGTAAGCCATATCAAATTCTGTCCAGTAGTTTCGGAGATCTTTCCGGACAAACAGACAAACAAACAAACAAATATACAAACAAACAAACGATTTTTTTAAAAACGTTTCTATCGTGTTCTACTAATGATTTTAAAGCGACCTGTGTATTGTTTTTCTTAATATTTCGCAATTACAGATTTTTGCACCCCTACGAGTTTATTATGTACATTAAATACGATTAAGATAATTAATACAGAATCGTATCTCTTCAACTCCATTGCACCCCATCAAGGGATGATGGTATTTTGCGTCCGCCATGTTGGATTTTGATATCGATGTTATTTTCGTAATCTACGACCCAAAAAACCATGAAAACGACAATAATGTCGATATCACATTTTACCACCCCATTTTACCCTATTAGGGGGTGAATTTCAATAAAATACGAAACATGTTATCCTTCCATTCTATTAACGAATGTTTATGCAAAATTTAAAGTGCATTGGACCAAGGAATCTAGTTGTCCCATACAAACTTTGCCCCCCTTTTTCACCCCCTTAGGGGTAGAATTTCGGAAAATCCTTTCTTAACGGACGCCTACGTCATACAAGGAACACACCCTCCAAGTTTCAAGTCTCTACGATCAGCGGTTTAGGCTGTGCGTTGATCCATCAGTCAGTCAGTCAGTCAGTCAGTCATTCAGGACAAAGTATTTTATAGGTATAGATAGAAGATATCTGACAGGTGCAACAATTGTCAAAAAGTATATGAAATATGTCATATGTTTTGACATATTTTTGCACCTGTCAGAGATGGTGAAATGTGCCTGATGCTTGTTGGGGCCAGCCAGATAGACTCACACGGAAAGCTGTAGGCACTATACTATAGCACTATAGCTATATACACGTGGTTCAAACAAGATCACAATGTACGTTGCCAAATTATTATTTTATATGATATTATTATTTACTCGTATAACTCGTCACAGTACTGTGGTAACCTCCTTAATATATACCTCAGTAATCTCACTGCTTGTAGCCTTCAAATCGGAACACAGGTGCAAGCACTGATGCTTGGCCGCAGAAATAGGTAAGATAGATGTACCCATGCAGATAATTCTGTAAATGGTACTAACTACCCAGGCCAATGGTGCACCGCCCGCCCTCCCTCAATCGCATGCGACAAAGGAATATCACTAATTAGTACCACACCCAACATGCAAATACTTAGATTCGACGCATTTCGTGGCATCTTCAGGATGGTTGTCGCCTTCGCTGCGCTCCAACCCTCCAAGCAACGTTTGGCCTGCGTAGTCACTATCCATTACTTTAATTTTTGTTGAAAGTTTTGCTATACGAGTATATCTACTCATTAATAAGTTACCTAGTAATGGATTTCCGAAAAATAGCGCCCGACACCAACAATTATTATGAATCAACACTTTTATTCACGCATACTCATAACTCATAAGCGCATAAGAAATCTCCTGCGCAGTTGGATTTCGTTTTCGCAGCAAGTGGAAAATTCCAGATTTCCTACAGGTGCCTCCTCTTCAACCCATGTTCCACAGCGCTGGGCAGAGGCCTCTCAGACGAGTAGGAATTGGCTTACTGTTCTACACTGGCCAGACGGGCTGAGGTTTTTTAGAGTACTCCATCTCTTCACACTTCACAGAGATTATTGCAGTGATCTTCCTTAGCGCTGTCCACACATTTCCGGGTCAGGGCTATCCGAGTTCCGAGTTGTCCGTTTCAGTGTCTCAGTGAATAACGTGCCACCCATTACCCCTGTTCAGACATATCAGGGAAATCGATATCAGTGTAGTCTTTCGTTGGTTGACACGTACACAACGCGAACACAAGAATTGGCAGTAATCGAAATAGCGTTAGGTGAAGCAGAACAGTTTTCATTTATCTGACGCTCCTACGGTGAAGGAAAACATCGTGAGGAAACCTGCATACACCTGCGAAGTAATTCAAAGGTATATGTGAAGTCAACCAATCCGCACTGGGCCAGTGTGGTTTGACTAAGGCCTAATCGTCCTACCATAACTAGTTAGGGTAGACTCGTGCCCCTCGGTGGGGACGTATATGAACTGTGATGATGATGATGATGATGAAGAAGAAGAAGTAGAAGCGCGTGTATTCATGTTGCCAAAATGTGTTCCCAAAGCGTCCGTGTGCTCCGGGACACTTCTTACAGTCCGGCCCGGATGCGTCTGACATCGAGCTACTTATTTGAACAAGTTCGTACAAATGGTCAGCCCGGATATGGTGCACCCTTTAGTCGGCTTTTACAACATCCACGGGAAGAACAGAAAGTGGGACGCATGTATTCTAAGTCCATCACTGCACGGACATACAGGTGCCTTTTTTTATGAAAACACCATTATTAATGTGTGTGCATGGTAACTGAACCATTAACTATATTATGTGTGACGTAACACCATCATGCGAATACTTAGTCACATTTTTTGTGTATCTCTGGCCATTACCAGTAGCTAATGTTGTTTTTCTGGGAATTTGGACAGAGACCATATTAGGAATGATAATATCTTTTTTAGTGTTTTGTTAGACAATTCCATGACGATTTCATCATATTAATATTTGCTTGCAACTTTGAATGGATAGCACGTTTTTGAGTAGGTAGATATTTTTTTTTAATATATTATTGCACTGCCCCTCTTACCCTTCAAACCGGACACAGCAATGCAAACACTGCTGTTGTGCGGCAGAAATAGGTAATATAGAGTACCAGAGGGCTTAGACAAGTGGCAATCGTTTCAAAGCGAAATGATAACTAAATTCGTCATCGTCTCTGAGATAACGAAAACAAATTCCTAGCCTAGCGATCGCTGTGTCGAATTGTTCTTTCTGTAAGAAATCAACATGTTGGTTAATTTAGTACTCAAAACTGAGGAATGGAAAAGAAATGGTAAAATAAATGATCAAAATTAATATTTTCATTTCATTTTAATGAAAAATGAATTGTTCTGAGTAGTAGGTATATGAAATTTACGAAAAACAATTCGCTACTTCATCGATTCGTTGCGAATCAATTTGTCCACCAACATACATATCGATGACTTTGATCGACTCGCCACGTTATTTAGCGATGTCACATGTCAATCCCATACATTTTGTTCTTAACGAACTTCGTTATTTATTTATTTATACTTCCATGTTACAATAGGTTTGTACATATGGCGGACTTAGCGATGAACATCGCTCTCTACCAGTCAACCATTGGGCCAAGCAGAAAAAATAGATGGCGGCATAAAAGAAAAAAATTGTAATATTAAAAGAAAATACTTACATACACGCACATACTCACACACTCACACATACAAAATATATATATACAGATACATAAAATATATATTATAACTATATAATAATATAAATATTAATACAGATGATGAATGATGGTGTCCACGAACGATATTTATGAGTTGTCAGAGAAAAAGAAAAAACAAGTTATTTATTTGCAATTTTCAAGAAAAGCTCTCGAACTCTCTTCTCGTTATCGTTATCGTTTTTGCATTATCACTTTCCCCGGGTTCCCTGTGCAGACAACTCTACTAGTAGGTTCTGAGTCTCCCACTGGTAAAGAACATTCACTGTTGAAATTGGCAGCGATCGTGGAAGATCTTGAATTACATAATAGAGGAGCACTTTTTACGAGTACATTGCATCATATATTTATTTTTATTTAAGTATTCAGATAAGACACATCAGCAGCATATACATTAATGATTGAATACATTGAAATAGTTTGAGGGACACATAACGATGTATAAGCCTATGTACAGCATTTGCAAAGATTACCTCTCACTGAGCTCGGTGACCACCTTAACACACAGGAACAACTAAACATTGTTTCAAGTGACTTAATTATATGAAGTGTATGTTTTGGGGTGGTTAAATGTGGTGTTGGTATTAAGGCTTTGCCACAGACATGCACACTCGGCTAAATGTTATTATTGGTGTCTTTACGAGTCTTATAATTATTTGCTGTTGCTTGCGACTTCGTGTGCATGAAATTTAGCTACATCGCTAGTTCACGCGTTCCCTCGGGAAGTCATCAAAATTCGGCATAAAAGTCGCCTATATTCTTCCTCAGTGACTTAGCTATCTCTATATTAAATTGCATTTAAATTGGTTGGTTGATGGTTGTTAGGCCTCTTACATACAGATAGACAAACAGAGGAAGTACGGATTAGCAAGAACTTGTTCTATGTAGGTAGTTATCTATCAATCTGTCTTTATATTCTCCAGCCCGGCTACTGCGCAGTGTCTCCTTTACCTCAAATATATCATTCCTAAGATCAACCTCATGATCTTGGAACTACTTGCCTCTTGCAACATGATTGATGTATCGGCGAGCTAATTTGTCAGTAGCATCAGTTTCAAACGTCAGATTGCCAAACCATATTTTGGATTAGCATAAGGCTTTCGCAACCGTCCAACAGTGGCAGATATAGTACCACGCTTCACCGACATGAGAGGAATCAGAGCTAATTGCTCAATGTCCACCAAAACGGACGAATGTTGCTCAAATGAGGAGATTAGTCGCGCAGAATGGATGGTGGTTTCAAACTTTTGTGTGGCAAAATGCCAAAGTCGTTTGGAAAAGGTCTCAATTTCAATTGGGATTTTGCGTTATTAGCATAAGCATTATGAGTGAAATAAATTATAGGGATCGCAATTATGGCAATCATTTTAATAATAGCCGAAAAAATGAGTAAGGTAATTGTGTAAAATGGAGCAATGTGACACGCCACAGAAAGTAAAAAATATATTCTTGTTGTAATAATATTAATTGTAAAAGAAAACTTATAAATGCACGTGTACAAGAATATGTTTGGTCACCAAGTAAATACGTTAAATGTCTAAATTAAGGGGACACAACAGCATTATAAGAATTAAGATTAATAACGTAGTTTAACGTAAACCTATATCAGCCACAATAGAACAATTCTGAATTCGTAGACTGTCCGCTTCAGGGAGGGAGGAAGTCATTAAAACCTTGTTTTTAAAATGACTTTCTACCCTCCCCGAGACAGAATTAAACAACTTGTAGGAATTTCAACAGTGCAGCCACAGCACTGAAAAAACAATAATTCACAAAACTAGTCAAGTGTCAGTGCCAGAAATCAACATTAAGTCAACGTGCGGTAAGGCGAGATCTAAGGCTTCTTGACCACTCCGGGCCGGAAGCCGGACGGCATTCCCGCAAAGTGGCGCTGAAGACGTGCGTTATTGTGCATTGATTCGCATTTTATCAATTTGAAAAGATGAAGAAAATACCTATACACTACGGAACTAAGTCTATTATGTACACTTACATCTCCATCGACTGTGATATTCACGACATTTTGTGTTGCGTTGCTATGTTTAATAAGTGCTGTGCATGATATACAAAAAAAATATGATCTAAGCGCCCTAAGTAAATTATAAATACGCGTTAAAATTACACGTGTCTGTTTATCATGTTAATCAATTTGTAACACTTTCAAGTTAAAACTGCATAACATATAACTGCCAATTTTTAACCGTCTTATTACAAAACATGGTCTAAGCGTAGTCCTGGTTTAAACCAGGATTAAGTTGATGCTGGCTCTATTTATGTATATTAAAACAAGTGAAGCGCACTAGCTTTAAACCAAGATTAACTTGTTTTGTAATAAGACCGTAATGCATTAAACAGGGGTTAAAACTATTAAGGCGAAACGTAGTTCGCGGACAAAGCTAGTGTCAAATAAAAAAAGAAACATGTCAAATTCAAAGCCAAAGATCAACTTGTGTAATCTCTGCTGTAGTAGTGGTGTGTTTGTCTTTTTCTCTAAGTTTTTCTTAATGCTTTATACTGCGTTTAGCAATGCACTGCATAAGCTGTAATAGATAAGTCGCTTGTTTCCCAATAAGAATTGATTTCTTTCACTGACCATAAATTTGCAACAAAGGGTTCCTGACTGTGCTATTTTTTGTAGAAACGTCTTTAATTCAACATAATTAATAATAAATTAGGCATTATTATTATTATTAAAGCTGCAATGATTTAATATTTCCTTAACTTCACGTGGATCGTAATATTCAGTACTAATTTTCAATGAAATATAGTTTTCCGAGTACATTTTATAACTTGGTCTTCTATAACTTTTTAGTTTGTACTTAGTACTCAACTCTGATAGTATTCCTTTAAACTTCGTTACATTATTATATACTACTGTTGTAATTTTTTGTCACGTGTCCATATATAACCGTTTAGCAGATAGAGGGGGGGGGGGGGGACACTTACCTCTAACAAAAATGTGCACTTTAAAACCAAATATTTCAGAAACGGACCCCTAAATCGAAAAATGGTGTTCTGAACCTTGCATTATTTTTTAAAGACCTATTCAACAATACCTCACACGATGGGTTAGTCGAGAAAAAAAAATTACTCCCACTACATTATATGGGAGCTACCCTAAAAAAAAATTTTTTTCAATATTTTTTTCTACCACTTTTTTGGCGTGAATAATATACATACCCATACAAAATTACAGCTTTCTAGTACTAATAGTCTCTGAGTAAAACCGCGGACAGACAGACAGACATGGCGAAACTATAAGGGTTCCTTGTTTACTACGGAACCCTAGAAAACGAAAGGCGGCGCTAGTGGACTGACTGTGCCCCCTTAACATCAGGCGGAAGGAGGTCATTTGTCGGGCCCTCCATAAAAAAAATCGCAAATAACACTTTTGTTTATTTTAAATTATCACTTATGGAGACACTACAAGAGTGTATTATTTATTTCTCAATAATTGTGACCCTATGTCAAAATGAGAAATTTCGTGAATTTTAATAATAGACTTAATTATTATGAAATTCGAACTTTGCAAAATTGGAACATCGAAATTCGGAATAAAATATTTCGGGTGTATTTGGGTGTTCCCAAAATAAATAAGTCCACAGAGAGTTAGTCTTGCTATTAGGTAATTCCACCAGCCTGCTCGCCACACTTCCAAGGGTGTTTTCGACGTGGGTGAGGATCTGGCAATTTTTTTTATTTCATTCATTCAGAAAAAATAAGCATAAATATGATCTAGGTAATAACAAGTTATGTGAAAGTTATGTCCAGGGATTGGAGCAATACCACACGTAGTCGTGGTAAGTAACGTTTATTCCGTCTGGAGTTTTGGACATTTCACGGGTCTAGCGTGACTGCAGATTCTTCTTGTAGATGGTTAGGTACTACATGACTGTACTACCTAACCATCTACAAGAAGAATCTGTACAATGCACTGGTCCGTAGTCAACTGGAATATGGGAGTG
Source organism: Schoenobius gigantellus (assembly GCA_963935595.1). Classification (NCBI taxonomy): domain Eukaryota; kingdom Metazoa; phylum Arthropoda; class Insecta; order Lepidoptera; family Crambidae; genus Schoenobius; species Schoenobius gigantellus. Next base: position 1,796,770 of record OZ012553.1, read on the forward strand.
TCATTTGGAACCCAATATACGCTCTTCACTCGCAAAGACTTGAACGGCTGCAGCGTGCTTTTACAAGGCATTTGTCATACACATCGCGTGGTATCTCTCACAGGCAGCCGTATCAGGCTCGATTAAGCTTTTTTAGAATGTCATCCTTGTATAACCGCAGGAAAGTAATAGACCTTAGCTTTCTTCATAAGTTGGTCAATGGGAAAGTGGATTGTATTGATTTGACTCACCATATTGATTTTGCTGTTCCTCGCCGAATACCTAGATTTGCTCTTACTAGAACCTTCCATCAGAGGACATCACGAACTAACCTAGGTCGAAATGCCCCTTTAAATAGAATGTGCTCACTCTATAATCGTGTAGGCAAAGAAGCAGATATTTGTGCTGACTCGTTAAAGATCTTCCGTAAAAAGATCACAGTGTGTTTTACCGCAAGTGTTAGCTAGGTTTTGTCATCTGTATTCAATTAATATAATAACTTTTTTTTTTTATATTTTATTCATATCAATTTAGTATTAAGCACCTTATTTTTATTATATTGTCATGCTAGGATCTCATTTTATATTGTCATACTATGACATATTTAACCATAGATTTTTACTAGGTTAATTTTTACTACTAAGAATTTTGACTGTTTCTATGAATGTTGGGTATAGTAATAACCGGAGAACAGATTAGGCTGTTACTTTAGCATAGTTCTATTTTTATTGTAAAATCTGTATCTCTGTTACTGCACCTTAATAATAAATAAATAAATAAATAAATAAATGACTAACACTTGTTCACTGCAGTGTCTTCCACTTTCACCATAACTATTTATTTTACTTCTCTTCCTCTTGCTTTCCTCGAAATTGCTCTTATCTTAACTAATGAAATAAACCACATCAAAACATTTTATTATAACCTCAAAAACATTAAACAACCAGTGACTTCATTTCACCTTTGTTTGACACGAACTTTAAGTTTATTTTAAAGCAAATCAACGATACATCATACGTGTCTTATGGATTAGCCAGCAATGTCGTAATTATGACGCCAATTAGCAATTTGTCTTAATACATTAGCAATGAGCAAGAACATAGCATGCTTTTGCGGCACAATTCATCCATTAAAAGAGCATCGATGTTGCGATATCTCGATGCAATTATTCGAATCGTGAGCCCGGACACGAGTCGGACGGTTAGTGTTGCGATAATTGAGTCTTCAAGCTTTAATTGCTTTGCTCGCTTGCTTTAAATACAAGAACAATAAGAAATCGAGAAATTAAAGCTATCGATTCTAATTGTAATAGTCTAACTGATATGTGTAGAGTTGCGAATCAGTTTGTAGATTAACTAAATATTGATATTAAAGATTTTATTCGGAATATCAAAAGCATTATCACTTCATTTATGGACAAACAATCAAATAAATTCTTCAGCTTTATAATATTAGTAAGTAAGTATAGATACTAAGATTAGTTTGTACGGAACCCTTGGTGCGCAAGTCCAACTCGCGCTTGGCCGGTTTTTTATATTCTTGTCGCTAGTCATCGTCATAAATAAACGGGATCATCATCACAGCTCATTTACGTCCCCACCGAGGGGCTCGAGCCCATTGGCGTAGGTATGGGGGGGGGGGGGTTTGGGGTCCGGACACCCCCCATTGAAAATCAACATACACTAGATAGAATGAACTTTTCCTTCCATGTATACGCTATATACGTATACGCTACACGCTAGGCAAATTGAAGAAAAGTTATACCTACGCCTATGCTCAAGCCTACCTAAGTTAGGGTGTATAGGCCTAAGTCAGCCACGCTGGCCCGCTGCGGATTGGTCGACTTCATATACATCTTTGAATTTCTTCGCAGATGCATGCAGGTTGCCTCACGATGTTATTCTTCACCGCAGGAGCGTCGGACAATAAAATTCGAAAAACGAAAAGCACATCGGTTCATGGCAGGATCGAACCTCGCACCTCCCGATTAGAAGACCAGTGCCGAGTCCACAGCGGCAGCGCCACAGTTCATTGTAAAGCTGTGACAGCGCCACTGACGTTCGGATGAACGCTCTTAAACGGGATGATTTATGAATACCTAATGTATTTTATTTTTTACGTATGACGTGGACACCACTGCAGTTTTTTCATTGAGCTCCATTGCTGTTTCACTTTGCGGAACTATAATTATAATCGTATCAGTCTATTTGAAGATAATTCAGGTTAACCCGTTTGTAATAATAGCTCAGGTTATGATTTACTTAGTGCATGTCTTGCTTTCGACCTCAGCTTTGACCTTCTTCATTGGGCTCAGAAACAAAATTAAATTGGTCTTGCTTTTGACCTCAGCTTTCACCTTCTTCATTGGGCTCAGAAACAAAATTAAATTGGTCTTGCTTTTGACCTCAGCTTTCACCTTCTTCATTGGGCTCAGAAACAAAATTAAATTGGTCTTGCTTTTGACCTCAGCTTTCACCTTCTTCATTGGGCTCAGAAACAAAATTAAATTGGTCTTGCTTTTGACCTCAGCTTTGACCTTCTTCATTGGGCTCAGAAACAAAATTAAATTGGTCTTGCTTTTGACCTCAGCTTTCACCTTCTTCATTGGGCTCAGAAACAAAATTAAATTGGTCTTGCTTTTGACCTCAGCTTTCACCTTCTTCATTGGGCTCAGAAACAAAATTAAATTGGTCTTGCTTTCGACCTCAGCTTTGACCTTCTTCATTGGGCTCAGAAACAAAATTAAATTGGGGAAACTCGCTATTTTTATTATATTAAAGAACACGCAATTTGTGTTTTTCTGAAAATCTTTCACTAATGTTTCGCCAGTTCCATTCGATAAAAATATTGTTGTTTATAGCTGGTGCTGAATATTGTTTCAGCCCATTCGGCGTCGAGACTCTCGGTCCGTGGGGCCCAGGCGCTCTAAGCCTCTTCAAGGCTCTATCACAGAGGCAAAAGATGCCACAGGATATCGAAGAGCTGGCAGCTTCCTCGCTCAACGTATTAGTTTAGCGATTCAGCGAGGAAACGCTGCCAGCATCTGCGGTACATTACGGCAGGGGCCATTTTTACACTTAGTTTAGTTTTAATTTATTATTAGCTTACATTAGTTTTGTATGTTAGTTTAGTATAGAGTAGGTTTTTTTTACTATTCTTATTCAGTTTAAATAAATTATCTGACCTTAAAAAACAATAAAAATAAAATAAAATTGTTTGAATTAATCTAAACATAAATAGAATTTAATGTTTTAATTTTTGGTACTTTCTATAAACCTTCAATAAAAAAAAAATGTAATCATTAATACTTATTTTAAAAGAAAAACACCGATTGCTCACCCATTTGTGCGCTGGCGGCACCCCCCGACTAGTTAACTTGTAAATACTGATATTAAAAACACTTTTTTCAAATGTATCAATAATTGCTTTTTTTTAAATTGTAACTTGTTTGTTTGTATATGTATAAGTAAACATACACGCTTTTTTAAGGGTTCACTGTTTTTAGGGTTCCGTACCTCGAAAGGAAAAAACGGAACCCTTATAGGATTACTTTGTTGTCCATCCGTCCGTCTGTCTGTCTGTCAAGACCCTTTTCCTCAGGAACGCGCGGAGGTATCAAGCTGAAATTTATATCAAATACTCAGGTCTACTGTCCCTTGGAGCTGTGAAAAAATCAAACTTCTAAGCCAACGCAATCAAAAGATACAGCCGTTTATGCCGCAAATTTCCGCAAACTTTTGACACTCGCAAGGGAATCAAGACCTAGGGTACTTCCTGTGAACTCAGAATCTTGAAATCTGGTACGATGTCTTATAGCACAGATAAAACAAAAATTGCGAAAACCGTAAATTTTTACTTTTATACCTACAGGTTTGTACGGAACCCTCGGTGCGCGAGTCCGACTCGCACTTGGCCGGCTTTTTTTTTGTAACACGCACCGTAAAATCTGATTTTAGTTAATACGTTGTTAAAATTGGCCACATTCACCAGTCGCCTTCAAATCACCTTCGAACGTCCGTCGCAATAAACAAGTAGGCAGGAACATGAATCTTCGATCCACGTGGCTGTTAGTTTATACAAATAATACGGCATTGTTTATTGTTCGCGAGTTTACTCGAGGCTGCCAGCTGAGGAGCCTCGTGCCATTTAATTGTTGTTCGCCAAGTCCTTGGGGTTGACCTGATTTTGCGTTTTCTAATTAATTAGGTGCCGAATTAAATGAGTCTGAGATCCGCCTCTCGTCCATATTCGTTGTTAGGTATAGCATTGTAAGCGAGAATAGCCACTTGCTGCTTTTTTATTTATTTTGCAACGAGCCCATGACACGGAATGAGTCTGATTCATTTCGTGTCTATCTGATGACTTCTAACTCAACTTCCTGTTGGGGAATGAAAAGAGTGATCACAGCACTTTTTTTATTGTAACTAAGTTGGCAAACAAGCAAACTGTCCACCTGATGGTAGTGGTTGGTAAAAGTGTCCTATAATACATGTGGCTTCAGTGGGATTCGCAGCAAAACTGCAATCCCCCAAGAACCGCAGTGTACGTTGCCAACTTTTGACATCAGATGTAAAGTCACGGTACGAATTGCTTAATAGTTTAATGCCTGCGCACCAACTGTTGGCCACATCTGTGTAATGTCAGATTTATCGGGTTTATTAACGCGCTAGACAGGGGAAGCAGTAGCGATATAGCCTTCACTCAATTTCCCATAGAAACCAAGAGGCTTAATTTGGCCCATATCTCCGCAGCCGGAACGTAATGGACATCAGCGGGTATAATAGCATCAGAAATTAAATTTCACGGCAATCCGCAGACAATAAGCCCCATCCGATAGAGTCCATGTTGCGACGGACATTATCCAGACGATCGGGTGTTTCCACACGTCCGGCAGGGGGGGATAGTGGAACAATTGGGTGTTGTGTCACCGCTGCAGTTTGGCCCTGACGATGATTGAAAGCAGACCACATCACCACATCCGCCGACGTTATATGAAATAAGAAGTGCCGGCTAATTACTGTACAATTATACTTGTCCTGGCTGCACTATACCCAGTGCTGCAGGGCTGTTGAGTCATAAGTTAGCTACATTTCATTTCCTGAAAAGTCACATTTTCGTTGTTGTCTTTAAAAATATTTAATCGTCGGTGGCGCTGTGGACTCGGCACTTGCCTACCAATCGGGAGGTCCGGGGTTCGAGACCGCCATGTACCAATGTATTTTTCGTTTTCGAATCTATTTGTACATTTTTCTGACTCTCCTGCGGCTAAGCATCGTGAGGCAACCTGTATGTGAAGTGAACCAATCCGCACTAGGCCAGCGTGGTTGAATAAGGCCTAAACACTCTAACTTAGGGTAGGCTCGAGCCCCTCAGTGGGGACTTATAAGAGCTGTTATGATAATGATGATGATGTATATAAAAAAAACAAATACTTTTACATACCATATCAGTGATACTACATTGCATTCTAAATTAATTAACAACTACTTTCAAACCAAATTACCGTAATGCCCAGATGATAGGTTTCATTTTTCCATGGCTAAGATGGGGACGTAACGTCATTTGAGTTTGAGAATTTGTTTGGCGGCAATGGCGGTGTCACTAGTGTCACAGTCCGTAAAACAATCACGCACATGCATGGACTTATCAATTGATAAATCTATGCGCACATGTCACAGACGAGGGCCGAAAGTACCAAGAAAATGTGACTTTTGTGAGCATCTGGCAAGACTGACTATACAACCACACCGCGGGATGTCGGACAGTACATACAGAAGGCCAAATTCAATTTGAAAGTGTTTACGGTGCTAGTCCTGATCTGTGCGTTGGACATCTTTATGAAGGAAGACTTTAGGCCGAAAGAAATAGTGTATAGAGGTACTAACATACAATGAAAAGGTGAATACGACGCATCGACCGATTCAATGTCGCAAACAGTATAATGAAATTAGCGCGTGAGCGCAATTAACTTAGGACAAGTGATAAAATTTATAGTTCTCGTTTTTTATATTGTTAATAAACTGAATTTGTCACTAGAAAGTACCAGGATAGCAGCATCAAATGAAATGGCGCAGAAAATTCCACCGTATGTCATCGGCATAGTTTTAATACCATACCTTATATCCTCCTGTCCGACTTCGGCCACGGCGACCTGACTTTATTAGCTATGAGCTGGGATGGTGAGCTCTAAAGTGGCTGATGTACCCTATTTTTGCCCTAATTGTTTTTGTACAGTAAGGGTTGGTGAGGGTGCCATTAATGAAATTATATGGGATGCTTGAAGAAGGCTTATTTTTGATAGCATCTCGCTTAACATCAAGTTCCTGCCTCCTTTCATTTTCAAAATCGTATACACTATTTTGAACAAGGCGCCATTCTAGGCGATTTGAAGCGAGGGTCTCTAAACGGCGTGGCTCAATTTTACATCTTTTCAGATGCCGTTTTTGGACATCCTTGAAACGCAAAAATTGACCGCCATGTTTCCGCTTCCCGTGTTGGAGTTCGCTATAAAATATTCGTTTCTGTCGTCAGACATTCAGATGCCCACACCAACGCAGTTGACGCCGCATCAGATATGCCTCCATACCACAGACGTTAGATCGTCGGAGAACAGCGGTATTGCGCATTCGATCCGACCACTTGATGTTCATTATGTCACGAAGGCATCTCAGATGGAACCTGTCTAGCACGCGTATGTGTTTTCGGTACAGGCACTATGTCTCAGATGAATAAAGAATGTTAGGAAGGAAGTACCATACCTATTTGAAAATGTAAAAAGGGAGTCTATAGCTGGTCGCTATAATTCCCACTTTGCGGTCCGAAGCACCGAAACACCATAAGTAGCTTATTAAGTTCAATACTAAACCTAGTGACAACATCCTAATATACATATTTATGTATTATAGTTTTAGGTGATCAGTGGGCAAAAGCTGAAAAACTATGTGTTAAAGCATAAGTATTTACATACTCATTAGTATTACCTTTAATTCTCAGAAATGGAGGTGTCACAAATATTTATTAGGTGTGAAACAAACGATATATCACAAATGTTCACACCAAACGAAACTTGTCTGCTAATATTTATTGACCAGCTCTTCTTTGTAGGCGATGACTAACATTTTAATATTTCTAGAAATTAAAAAATGCTCGTGAAAACTTCTGCTTTCAAGTACTACAAAAAGCTCTATGACTGCGATCGAATGCCAGTTTCATAAATAATTTTCCAACCTTAGTCAACCACGCTGGCCCAGTGCGGATTGGTCCACTTCACACACACCTTTAAATTTCTTCGCAGGTGTATGCAGGTAGCCTCACGATGTTTTCCTACACCGTGGGAGCGTCGGACAAATGTACATGTAAAATTCGAAAACCGAAAAACACATTGGTACAGGGCAGGATCGAACCCTGGACCTCCCGATTAGAAGGCCAGTGCCGAGTCCACAGCGCCACCGACGACGCTCCATATTCAGTATCGAACGGCAATGTATGAAAATGATTTGTAATGTAGAATTTTTGCATACTTTTTTGTATATTATAACTTAAGCTTGGGATATGCATATCATTATCATGTCTGCAAATATTAACCTATTCGGAAATTAGGAACGTCTTGACGAGAAAGCAGGCACGAAACAAAATATGCTTAATAACCTGTCGCTGTGCCTATCTACACTTATTAACACGAATTAAAAGCATCATCTTGAACCTACTCGTATGACTACAAGTAAGCTACAAGTACATTTTGCAGTAACACTGCTATTGTTTTCTTTGACAGCAACGTATACTTTAAAATATAAAGAAAAATAAGTGTTAATGTTTGTTTCGGCTTAAACTTTAAACCGAAACTAAGAAACACTAAGTTTCGAGTTCCATATAATATAAAAAAAACTACTGTACTTGTACTTTACTGGGTACATGTTCATTGCAAAAGCCGAATTCTCATACTATCAATGGCGGAATAATCACGTGCGTTCATGAAACAAAAGATATGCCTTAAGATTATCGTGAGTGTGCACTTTATCGCTTCAGTTGTCGTGCATGTTGTTTAAGACTACTACCTCGCACCAGGATTGTGCGAGGTAGCTGCAGTGAGCGAGGACGAAGCTAAGCTAGAGACTCTTTCCACCAATGATAATTGCTAAGCGGGAAATTTAGGATGTGATGCATAAAGAGGGTGGTTGTGTGAGAGTACACACGGATTTTAATTATCGCAAAAAATTAACTCGCCGAGATTTGAAAATTATCGCTGGTGTTCCGCAGGGCGGCGTGCTATCTCCCTTACTCTTCTCGGTTTTCATAAAAGAACTCATTAAAACTATTACGGGTCCCTATCTATCACCTGTATGCAGATGATTTACAGATGTACAGACACTGTGATTTTGTAAACATTGGTTCAACAGTGGAAGAAGTAAATAATGATCTCTGTTGTTTAAAGCATGGGCGGATTCGTTTGGACTTCTCGTTAATCCGGAAAATCTCGGGTGATGAATATAGGCAGCAACAGGATGTACGGAAATCTTGATTTTAAAATGCTCCAGAAAGTTTCACATAACTATGTTGAAATTCCGTTTTCCGTAAAAACTAAGGATTTGGGGGTGATATTGGACCTACACTACGTTACTACCACAAGACCGATGGTGAAATTTCTGGATACTTTGACTTGACATCTTCTTGTTAGTGACGTATATTAGGGTCCTTCTTACAGATTAGAAATTTTTACATGAGGTGACGCTTGCATTGCAAGATGTACGGTCAGCCAAAAAGGTGTTTTGCCACCCTAGGTTAAAAAATTACATGTCATAAAACAACACAGTTGACTTTCTTTTGCAATAACATACTGAAAGCTACCAAGGTAACCTCAACGATATATTGTTTATACGCGAAGTTTTGTCAAAGCTAACTTTTGGTTTAGTATGACCCCTAGGTATTTGGTCTCATTTGTACATGAAAGAGGTATGCCATTCAGCTTTGGATTGACAAGCTTTTCTAGTTTCCTCTTCCTAGTGAAAGGTACTAACACGGTTTTATCCGCGTTAATCGATAGTTGTATATAGCCATAGTTACATCGCACAGCTGCGGTGGGTAAGCAGCCTTACGGTCATTCGCTATTTTTGCCCAAGATCCGTGTGAAACTGACACAACGCGCAATTAAACGGTGTGCGCGTACGCATTATTGTTCGTTATTTAATTCGCACGTTAGCGTCAAAAAGGATGTTTACAGTGCATTCGTGAAACAATTGTTTCGACGTGTGTATTTATCACTGTACGCACTATAGTTATGCAAATGATTGTAATCGAGGCCTTAAACAATTTGTTACTTTTGACCATTGCGAAGATTAAGTAATTTTTAAAAATAACTTTGAGATTTGTTATTCTTTTCTTATACAGATACAGTCATTCCAAATGAGATTGCATTTAATTTAAACACGTCATCACCATCTCGGTCACAATTAACGTCCTCCTAACCGATATTCGGTCACGGCGGCCACTCACAACGAAGACTATCCATTTGCACAAGAGATATTAATTTATAGTGCATAAGTGACTGCGCAAACGTAAGTACACTTTCGCTTCCATCACTCGAAAAGTCAGATCAGTCAGAACACGTACCAAGAAATTCAGTAACTAGTTTATATGTCGCACGATTAAGGAATGGAAGACTCTTTCAGCGCATGTGTTTCCTACCTTTCTATAATCCCGGGTCCTTTAAAAGAGGAGTGAAGAAGCACCTTGCAGGTCGGTTAGGTGAGGGTGGCCAATGCGGCGTTTAACCTCTCTCCCGCACTAGCTATCTTCGCATTTGGACTCTACTTCCACGTACCATCAGATGAAATGGGGTCATTTGCTTGGTCTTCTATAAAAAAATGATGGGACCAGAGGGTTAATTTTCATGGATTCGAAATAGTTCGAATAGGAGTTTTTTTTCCAGTAGTAACCACAGTTCAGGTAATGATAAGACAGGAAATGTCGAGCTATGTCATGTTATTACGGAAAGTCGCTTTTTTAAGAATTGTGCGAAAATCGGCCCCACCCAGGCGAGATCCAGGCACAGGATCCATTGTTTAACGTGCCTTCCGAATCATGGAGGACCTCGAGATTTCGTATTATTGGTCATCCGTTATAGGCCTGACTACACCCAACGTTACTTTACTTTAGTAATCGTAAGTCTAGCCGCGCTAATGCGCCACCGAGCTTCTCAACCCTAATACAATAGTTATAGCGATATCTTCCAGTATTTTTGCGCGTAAATTTTTAACACGAAAGTGTTGGCTCTCCAATGAACTTCCTGCTTCTGTGTTTCACGAGCATTGTCTACATGTCCTTTTAAGCGAGGCTTAGGGAGAGAATTAGGTCCTAGACAGCTACAGTCTGATTTTTAATTCGACGGAATTCTGACAGATGTCATCCATAGACAAATTAGATATAAATAACTTTTTCTGTTTAGATTTTTTAAAATATTTAATAACAAAAAATATGAAACTTATTAGATCAATTAATGACAATGTAAATAGTGTTTGTTTTGTGCACTCAATGCACACTAGATAGAATGTACATTTTTAAGTGCTAAATGGAAAAACAGAGTAAATAACATATTTCTCAAATAAAAATATTTATTAATTATCATCACTTATATCATCATTGTCGTTATCATCATCAACTCGGATTATAAAAGAATCACACACACTATCCAGCATATCATTAAGAGGGCACATTTTATTCTCTTCTTTAATAATATGGTTTAAGCATTCTTGCCATTTTTCAGCTGTGATATTATATGCCCTCTAAAATTAATTGTTATACTTTACGCAACTCGGACCACGGTGCATGACGCGGCGTAAATAGTTTTTTTTAATTTTAGATTTTACCTACATATTGTTATATTGACTCTTAGAAGAAGCAAAAATTTTACAAACGAAGTGGTTTTTAACCGACTTCAAAAAAGGAGGAGGTTCTCAATTCGATGCGTATGTTTTTTTTTGTGTGTATGTTACGCGATTACGCAGCTAGTTGTGGACCGATTTTCAAAATTCTTTTTGTGTTCGATAGAGTATACTCCAAGGGTGGTCCCATGGTCACCAAAGTCAGGATCTGATGATAGGATCCCATGAAAATCGAGAAAAACCCTTAAATTTTAAGGTGTTTCCAACGTGTTTTGTGTGTATGTTACGCGATTACTCCGCCAATTGTGGATCGATTTTCAAAATTCTTTTTGTATTCGATAGAGTATACTCGCTAATTTATAAGGGTTTCTTTCACTAAAAATTTAAAAATATAACAATATTTTACAAAAAATAAAAACCGACTTCAAAAACACTGAAAAGTTAAAAATAATATAAGAATAGGTACAGACATCACACTTCTATATTGAAGTCGGTGCCAAATTTTAAGACTTTCTAGGAGATCATCGTTTGGCACCGACTTCAATATAGAAGTGTGATGTCTGTACCTATTCTTATATTATTTTTAACTTTTCAGTGTTTTTGAAGTCGGTTTTTATATTTTATAAAATATTTTTTTTCTAAAAAAGGTTGGCAGCCTATAGATTATTGAACAGGGATCCCAGTAATAGAAAAATAATTTCCTTGACATTTATTGTAACTTCACTATTATGATATTAAACAATGTAATTACCATTTTTAAAATATCAGTAATTTTTTAAGTCTTAGTTTTTCTAATTGAAATCTAACATTTCATAAAGGTTTATTTTTTATTTGGCTAAAATAATCTCCCTTTTTAGGAAGAGTTTTTCGATGTTGGCAACACTTCTGAAGTTTCAGAATTCCATCGAATTAAAAATCGGACTGTAGGCTCTGGATATTGAGAAAAAGCAAGTTTACTGTTTGGCATAGTCAGATTTTTGAAAGCTTTGTAAATTTACTAATTCTATCAACTCTAAATCAATTGGTAAACAGGTCGCGTTCGCTGTATTCTTGTCATTCAGACAGAGAGTTCCTGCTGAGTAGAGACGTCGTCGGCGTTACAAAGGCGTTACACAATATTGATATTGGCATAGTGGAAATGAGCACAGTAACCTTTTCCTTTTCTCACGTGTCTAACAATAGCAATGTATGTAAAGTGAAATGTCAAATATAATTAAAATCACAAAATCTTTGTATACTTGCTAATAGAAAATAAAATTTCAATAATGAATTTCAAAAATAAAACAAGTGAGATAAAAAAATAACTACTTAATTAAATAAGATATGAAAATTTTTCGCTTTTTACTTAGAAATATTTTTTCGTCGCAATGCTTGACCGCCTTGATGCGGACTAAAGACGAATGTACCAACTTATGGACCTACAAAAAATAAAAATAAATAATAATTTTTTTTTTAGGTTCGTGGTCCCAACTACGCACTTACCTATGATATTATCTGCCCTTTTTTTAAGTATCAAATCATTGATGTCTATAGCCATATATTTTTTCATATATATGTCACCGTCAAATTGCAAATACCGTTAGATTATAATCTTACTCGCGAGATTGTAAACTATCGAAAGATTGTGAACCGTAACATACTGCTTACAATTTAACGCATTATTTTTCGGTAGATTATAATCTATCGAAGTGAAACTGTTAGATCACGGCTTACTACGCCTATGCTCACTCGAGATTATCGTATGGTATCATTTTGTGGGGAAATTGCTGTATCGCCAATGAAATATTTATACTTCAAAAGAAATGTATTAGAATTATAACTAATATAGACCAAATGGACTCTTGTAAACCGTATTTTGTAAAGTTAAATATATTAACATTAACATGTACATACATCTTCGAGGCATGTAAATTTGTAAGGAAGCATACAAATCTATATTCCCCAATTTTATCTGTAAGACGAAATAATCGTAATCAAAATAAATTTTACATATCTTTCTCCAAATTAAAATTATATAACTCCGCCCCTCATTCAATGGTCATAAAATTTTTTAATCACATCCCCAACAATATTAAAAATATTGAAAAGAAGTCAACATTTGAAAAACATTTAAAAAGATGTGGCGGTTTTATTTGTACATAATTGTATTCAAGCTCTCTTCAGTATAAAACCTTTTTAGTTGTCATAACGTAGGTAACTAGGCATAGAAAAACAAATGACGATAGTTTTGTCAGGAAATGTCACTCTGAATATTTTTCGGTCGTAATTAAAAAGGTCGTAATTTCTGTTGTAAATATAAATATATTTTTATTGTTTGTGACTGCGTCATTGTTATTCACCCACTAAAAATATCCCAAATTGGTGACCCCGACGTGATCAACGAAGAGAAATATTGATTTGGGTGAAACAATTGCTGCTGCTGACCGACGCGGTTTGGGATGCCGCCTTACTGGTTGTAGCTGAAGAAGACGCACGTCGCTCAAGCTATAACGACAACATATATAGCCCGCACGTCGTGCCTGCTGTTGTCGTCGCCCGCAACATTCAGATAAGAATATAAAACTATTATATAAATTAGTCATTGGCTGATATCGCTGTCGGTCGACGACGTCCGTTGCGCCGCCATTGCAGCTGCTGCCGCTCGTTGTCGCCGCTGTCGCCTGCTATCGCTGCCATCCTCGTCAACGCCGAACGCGTTGCGCCGTGCTGTCTCCGCCGCCGCCGCGTCGTGCCGTCTCCGCTGCTGCCACCGCCGCTATCGCCGCCGCCGCTGCTTACCGTTAGCCGTCGCAGCCATCCGTGCCGCGCGTCAAGTAAACTTTCTCGGATTCTTGTCAAGAGGTACAGGACGGAGGAATATACTAACTACATTTTTTTTCCTTTAATTTTTTAAAATGATTTTTCGTGTGTGTAATTTTATATAAAATTGTTTTTTAGTGTTATAGGTAATCGCCCCAACATTCTCCCACGGAGTATTTAGTAGTTTTATATTATTATTATTATTTTTTTTTTCGTTTATTTCCCTGTTTTCTGTTTTTTTCTTATAGTAAGTAGTTAAGTACTTACATTTTTGTCTAGTTTTACTAGATATTTATTTTTAAGTTTTTAACTAATAATGGCTGACGAAATATTATCTCGTCTCGCAGCACTTGAGGCAGAAAATGCCGCTTTGCGGAATGAGCGAGATCAGAACATTTCGCAACTAAAAGTAGATACTCCAGAGGTTTGCCGGGTGTCTGTTAAGCTTCCTCCATTTTGGTCAGATAGGGTCACAGTGTGGTTTGCCCAAGCTGAAGCGCAATTTCTTCTTGCTGGCATTACAGCTGACGCCACTATGTATAGTTACGTACTGAGTCAAATGGATCATCGCATAGCTGGCGAAATTGAAGATATTGTTACTAACCCGCCTACTGAAGGTAAGTATAAAAAACTTAAGGAGACTTTGATAAGTAGATTGTCATCTTCCGAGGAACAGAGAGTCAGGAGACTTCTCAGTGACGAAGAATTAGGAGATCGGAAACCTTCCCAGTTCCTGCGCCACCTTAGATCACTAGCGGGTACCACTCTCTCAGATGATAACATTTTGAGGCAGTTGTGGCTTCGGCGTCTACCACCACATGTTCAGGGCATATTAGCAGCTCAAGCTGATTTGTCTTTAGATAGAATAGCTGACATAGCTGACAAAATTGTTGAGGCACAGCCCGGCCCCGCAAACTGCTATGCCGCTACTACTGCGCCTACACTCGAAGTTTTGATGGCCCGCATAGAGGAGTTAGGTAAACAAGTGGCTGCATTGTCTGCATCTCAGTCCCGTTCACGGCGCCGTTTTCGATCTTCGAGTAAAGCTTCTTCACGCGATGCCACTCCAAATCGATCCAATCGTTGTTGGTACCATAAAAAGTTTGGTGCCAAAGCTGTGAAGTGTGTGGCTCCTTGCGATTGGGCGGAGGAAAACTCGAAAAGCAATCAGTAGCGGTGGCGACTGATTGCGAATCAAACCCTTATCACAGCCGCCGCCTTTTTGTAACTGACCGGGTAACCAAGCGTCAATTTTTAGTCGATACTGGGTCTGATTTATGTTGCTACCCTCGCCGCTGGCTTTCAGTGAAAAGGAAACCCTCGGACTATGAGCTCAACGCAGCCAACGGAAGCATTATTAAGACGTATGGCACAATTGATTTGACGCTAGATTTTGGTCTTCGGCGAAATTTTGTGTGGAAGTTCGTCGTTGCAGACGTAACCACAGCTATTATTGGGTCCGATTTTTTGTCGCATTACCATCTCTTACCCGATTGCCGTATTAAAAAATTAGTTGATGGCATTACCAACTTATCAGCGCCTGCTGCCGCTCGAACTTCTGCACAACTAAGCGTCAAATCGGTGGCTTCCTCGTCTTCTATTTATTCTGATGTGTTGCTGCAATTCCCGGAAATCACACGACCTCCTGGTATCCACCGGACTATTAAACACAATACTAAGCACTTTATTCAAATATCAGAGGGACCTCCAATATCATGCCGTCCTCGTCGTTTGGCGCCACATAAATTAAAATCCGCCAAACAAGAATTTGACTTCATGGTTCAGACCGGTATTGCGCGCCCATCAAAGAGTGCTTGGTCTTCACCATTGCACATGACCCTAAAGAAGGATAGCACTTGGAGGCCTTGCAGTGATTATCGCTTACTTAATGCCCGAACGGTACCCGATCGGTACCCCGTTCGCCACATTAATGATTTTGCGCACAACCTTGCAGGTGCCAAGATCTTTAGTGTCATTGACCTTGTAAAAGCATACCATCAGATCCCAGTTTTCGAGGAGGATATTCCAAAAACGGCAATCACTACCCCGTTTGGCCTCTTCGAATTTCCGTTTATGACCTTCGGGCTCCGCAATGCTGGTCAGACTTTCCAGCGGTTCATCGATGAGGTCACACGGGGTCTTGATTTTTGTTTCCCATATGTCGACGATATTCTCGTCTATTCAGATAACGAGGCCCGTCACTGTGAACACCTGCGGATACTCTTCAAACGTCTACGGGAGTACGGTGTGGTTATTAACCCTTCCAAGTGCATTCTTGGTGCCAGTGAGGTGAATTACTTAGGTTACCATATCAGTTCTCAAGGCACCAGGCCCCCACAAGAGCGTGTTCAAGCCATTCTGGAATTTCCTCCTCCTAAAACGGTACAGGGCGTGCGTCGTTTTATCGGTATGCTTAATTATTTTTGATTTTTTTGAGTTTGAGTTTGAGTTTATTACCGGCGTTTTGTACCTCATGCTGCACAGTTCCAAGCTCCACTGATAGATGCTATTGTCGCTATAAACGGCAAAGGTAAAAAACCTTTCGAATGGACGCCCGAGCTTCTGGAGCAGTTTGAAAACTGCAAAAAGAGTTTATCAAAGGCTACTCTTTTGCAACATCCGATCAACGACGCACCCCTTGGATTGTTTACTGACGCATCTAGCTTACACATTGGGTCTTGCCTCCAACAACAGATCAATGGTGAATGGGTTCCATTAGCTTTCTTTAGTAAGAAACTTACTAAAAAACAAGCTCAATGGCCAACGTATTACCGTGAGCTTCTGGCGGTGTATGAAAGTGTACAGCACTTCCGCCATATTTTAGAAGTTCAGTGTGTGACCATATTTACCGATCATAAGCCCTTGCTGTACGCTTTCATACAGCGTCGGGATAAACTTCCACCTGTTCAACTAAACCAACTTTCTTTCATTAGCCAGTTCACCACTGATATTAAATATGTTCAAGGAGATAGCAATATCGTTGCTGATGCAATGTCTCGTGTTGACGCCATTTCTCTCGAGCAAGAGTATGAAGCACTTGCCAAATCACAGGTAACGGATAAGGAATTGTCTGACTTACGACAAAAAGGTTCCAGTCTTCAATTGTCCGATGTTGTCATTCCTGGAACTGCCATTACCATTACCTGTGATTTATCTACAGGTAAACCAAGGCCATTTCTAACGATCTCATTTCGTAAGTCTGCCTTTAACAAATTACATAATTTGAGTCACCCTGGCACCCGTGTTACCACTCGCCTTGTGACAGAAGGCTATGTTTGGCCTTCTATCAAAAAAGATATTAGAGAGTGGACTCGCACTTGTGAGGAATGTCAACGTGCTAAAGTATCACGCCATAATTCAGCTCCTCTTGGCAATTTTCATCTACCATCTGGTCGGTTTAGGCATTTACACATTGACATCATTGGTCCCTTGCCAATTTGCAATGGATTTCGATACTGCCTTATTGCTATTGACCGGGCCACCAGATGGCCAGAAGTCTGGCCAATGTACTCAATAACTGCAGAAGAGGTAGCGGATACTTTAGTACGAGAGTGGGTATCCAGATTTGGTGTGCCATCTACCATTACTACGGACCAAGGGACTCAGTTTGAGTCCAATCTGTTTCGAAGGCTGATGACACATTTTGCTTGTAAGCGAACGAGAACCACTTCATATCATCCATGTGCAAATGGTATGATCGAGCGAGTACATCGCCAACTCAAGGCAGCTCTGATGTGCCACGACGATTCTTGGGTGTGCGCACTACCATTTGTTCTCCTAGGCATGCGCTCCGCATTTAAAGAAGACTTAAAGGCCACGACAGCAGAAATGGTATACGGAGAGCCCCTTCGCTTACCGGGGGAGTTGATAGTCGACACCCATTTAAACGTTACAGATGACCCAGCAGATTTTGTAGTGCAACTCCGTCGTAAGATGTCAGCTGTACGCCCAATCCCTGCATCTCGCCATTCAACACCATCCATTTTTATTTTTAAAGATTTGCCTTCTGCTACTCATGTGTTTTTAAGAGACGACACCGTCAGGCGACCTCTCCAACCACCTTACACGGGTCCGTATTTGGTTATTCATCACGCGAGTGATGGTAAAACAATGACGCTACTTATCAAAGGTAAAAAAGTTAACGTTAGCGTTGACCGCGTTAAACCAGCATTTGTAGACCATACTGAAATTTCTGCTGACCCATCTGAATCGATTCACTCTTCAGAACCTTCTGCATTTGTTGATACCCCTGTAACCGATGTAGTACCATATACTACTCGATACGGCAGACGCGTTTGGTTTAAAGACTCTTCTGTGTTTAAAAAGTAGTTTCCTTTCTCCGTGGGGGGGTGGCGTGGCGGTTTTATTTGTACATAATTGTATTCAAGCTCTCTTCAGTATAAAACCTTTTTAGTTGTCATAACGTAGGTAACTAGGCATAGAAAAACAAATGACGATAGTTTTGTCAGGAAATGTCACTCTGAATATTTTTCGGTCGTATTATTTACTGTTGTAAATATAAATATATTTTTATTGTTCGTGACTGCGTCATTGTTATTCACCCACTAAAAATATCCCAAAAAGATACTTAATTAATAAGAGTTACTATAATTTGCAAGAATTTTTTCAAGACAAACACTAATTTAAATGTTACATTAATTGAAGTGCGCAATTGTTTTAATGGATTAGATATGTATTCAATTATCATAATCAATATTATTGTTATTATTATTTATGAATTGTTATTAATTTAATGGATTGTTATTAATTTAATGAATTAATATTAATTTAATAAATTTAATGTGATATAATTTATATAGGATAGAAAAATGTAATTGTTTTGTTATTATAATAATTTGAGCTTATTTAATTTAATGTTGCATGATAATAATACTTCTTTATAATTGCTACGCCCTTACAGGGTGTCACATATGTTCTTTTTTATTTAGACTAACATCTTTTTCAAACTTGTGACATGCAATAAAGATATTGAATTGAATATTGAATTGAATTGAAACAATCTGTAGCGCGTTACATTGTCAACTGTCCGAAGGCTGTCCCTGATTGGTCAGTTTTACAGAAGATCGTTCTGTGGCCATAGAATTAGGAATCAAACACAAGTGTCAGTCAAATAAAATAAATGCAATTCAAGAATAGTGACAGCAAGTATGTATTTATTATTTAGTAGTTAAATAATATTTCTGACATCATAATATAGTAAGAAAAATTGTAACCAAACGAGAAAATCGAAAATGTAACAACATTTTCTTTTCGAATACAAATTAAGATTGAAAAACTAATAAAAAAATTTCGCCGAAGCAAATTAAACACAAACTAATTAAAATAAAAATGAAAATCGAAACGTAACAAAATTGTCTATTAGAAAAAACAACCGAAACAAAATCTTGACTTATTGTAAGAGTAATAAAAATAATATAAAAAAAAATACACCAACAAAAATGTCTCCTTAGCCTACAAGTTCCCAATACGGGAACATTTTTATTTGTGCATTTTTCTTTCATATTATTTTTTATTACTCTTACAATAAGTCAAGATTTTGTTTCGTTAATTTTTCTTACCATATTATGATGTCAGAATTATTGATTATCTACTAAATAATAAATACACACTTGATGTCACTTTTCTTGAAGTGCATTTATTTTATTTGACTGACGCTGTGTTTGATTCCTAATTCTATGGACACAGAACGATCTACTGTAAGGCGGAGCAATCAGGGACAGCCTTCGGACAGTTGATAATGTAACGCGCTACAGATTGTGATCTAACAGTTTCACTTCGATAGATTATAATCTACCGAAAAATAATGCGTTAAATTGTAAGCAGTGTGTTACGGTTCACAATCTATCGATAGTTTACAATCTCGCGAGATAGATTATAATCTAACGGTATTTACAATTTTACGGTGACATATATAAACATTTCACATATACACTATACACCCTTCATTACTATTAATATAGTCATGAAGGATTCGATTACTTGAAAAACAACTCTCCAGATCTCGTTAGAAGTGAAAGTCGTACTATAAATAACAATAACTTGGGAACGAATTAATTTAACTTACGAATAGGTATTTTGCACTATGGTGTTTTTGCATTTTGTATATCAACAGCGACATGATGTTTACCCTTTTTGGCTTTACCAGACTTTACAAACAAATCTTAAAGCAATACTTACTTTCTTCCTTTGTAGCATATTTCCTCTTTCTTTGTTGTGACAGCTTTTGCTTTTCAATTTTTACGCTTTTTGAAGGGACCGGCTAGACTGCTCGCTTTAACAGGATTTAACCATATTCGTTTCTTTGTTGTGTCCGACGGCTGCGATAACAGACTATATGCAGTGTTGCCACTCGCTCTTCCTCGAGCGTAAACAACAGTTTATAACAATTAGAATGAAAGTTGTCTTATCTTTGGAGTTCTTAGTATTCGAGGCTGAATGGCGTTTAAGAGATGGGGAATGATTCATAGTGTTCTGGGTAACCTTCTCATTTCCACTCCCGCACCATAAGTTTAAGGAACTCTCTCCCTGCGCATAGAGTTACCAGATGTAAAGTTTAAAAGTCCGGAGAAAAGCCTGATTTCCTTCGAATAATCCTGAGACTGTCACAATATGAATTTTTTTATCAGTAAGTTACAATTTAAAAAGTTATGTTTTTAATAATTTTGTGCGCTGGGGATTAATATCCATCATACGTTTAAACAAAAAATGATTATTTTGATGTGAAACATCTACGAGTATAGCGGCGGGTCAGACCGACTGTTGGCGTGGTGACGCGTCGCCACGGTATGCGTCGCCATATGTATAGTACCAAGCATAACGTAAGTGACTTATGCATATTACCTGTAGAAAATAATTTCGATGTTTCACATCTACCAGGCGTCCTGCGACAGCTCACAATTTTTTTCGTTTTTTTTACGTTTAATAAAAGATTCAAAAAATCGTTTATATTTTATTGATAAATTCTAAAAATCCTGAGATTACCGAAGTCCAGCCGCAATCCTGAAAATAGTCTAAAAATCCTGAGATCTTAGGACAAATCCTGAGATATGCTAACCCTACTGCGCATGCGTCATTCCTACAACCCCGGGCCATTTAACTGGGGTATGAAAAGGCATCTTGCAGGTCTTCAGAGCGAAGGTCTCCCGCCGTAGACTTGTGAACCAATCCCGTAGCTTCTCTGATATTCAAAAGCGATTGTAAAATCCTAATTGAATATTGAATTTGAAGACACGTTGATGAAATGATGAGTTAAAGTACCGGTGCATCTATCCCGGTCCCTTTCTAGAAATTTTTGAGTGTTGGGCTTTATTGAAGCGAAACGTAGTTCGCGGGCACTAAGTTTTTTATCTACCTAATCATGGTTTCCATAGTTTTTCCTTAAGATGTGCTTTTAGACATCAGAGTGCTTCTTGCCAAATTACATGAGCCTATGTTGACTTCCCGAGTCATCATATTAGCTTATATACGTCCCCACCGAGGGGCTCGAGTCTACCCTAAGTTAGGGTGTTTAGGCCTTAGTCAATCACGCTGGCCCAGTGAGGATTGGTCGACTTCACATACACCTTTGAATTTCTTTGCAGATGTATGCAGGTTACTTCACGATGTTTTCCTTCACCGCAGGAGTGTCAGATAAATGTATAGTATAAAATTCGAAAACGAAAAACACATTGGTACATGGTGGTCTCGAGCCCCGGACCTCCTGATTGGAAGGCAAGTGCCGAGTCCACAGCGCCACCGACGACGCTCCAAAAGTTAACGCAAACTACCCTAAAGGGTTTGATTTTGTTGTGAAATCGCAAAATACCTAAGCGAAAATATGTAAGGTATACAAACGGTCATATTTTCTAAGCACGTTGACTTATTTATAAGTTTGATAACTTTACCGCTGAAAGAAACCGTTAGAATATTCGGGGTATTCTATATAAATATTAGTTTAATATCTCTACGCGTTCCTGAGAAAAAGGATATTGACAGATAGATAGATAGCGAAGTGATTCTTAAAAGGTTTTGACCTTAAACTATTAAATTCATTCATCTAGATATCATAAATAGATATTTTACTTATTGCTGTTTATGTTCTAAGACTGCTGTATTTTTAAACGCTGTGCTCTTTTAAATGGTGGGAATTTGGGCCAGCAATGTGCAAGGGACTCTGGTCACAAGCATCCAAGAAGACAGTAACAGCTTATCATCACTACTTAAGTACTTAGTAACTACCCATGTTCCTAAAATTGTTCTCTTTAGAGAGTCAAGCGTCAAGAGACTTATTATTATTTATTATTATTGTTGTTATTGTACGGGCTTTCGCCTTGTAGGCCTTTTCACCTCGACCTAAAAGATCTATTGTGAATTATAGCACTATTAGAGTATCTCCTTCAAGCCCAAACCCTCTATGAAGTTGAGGATTTTTTGGGTTGGGAGAGTTTGTATTTCATCTGGTCACATGATGTGTCTTCCCAGATGAAGGCTACGCCGATGAATCAGTGGGCTGCAGTCACACAGAAGGTGTTTAGGAGTTTCACGCTCCTAATTGCAGAATCTGCAGACTTATTCAGGTTAAATAACGACGTGGTCGCATTGTGTCTCAATTATCCAGATTTATATAACGATGCGCCCGACCTCCGTTGTGCCAAATTATATAGTGCGTCGGATTCAGGTTGAGCAATAGCCCCGGGCACTGCGCATAGCTCGAATCTAGATCTAGTCTACATAGATCGTTCACAATATAAGTAGTAAATTGACTATCTGATAAGAAAATTTAGAATTAAGTATAGGCAAAGATTAGTCATAAGTTTATCGTGTATTAGTTATTAAAAATTAAAGTTAAAATTGAGCGATGGTATTTTTATACATCTATATAAATAAAAATCAATGTAAGTATTACTGTTTGTTTGTCCTCTATGCGTTCCGAAACCATTCATCAGATTGTAATGAAACTTTGGTAGGGTGTTATGGGGACACCCGTGAGGGTTCCTAGCAAAAAAAGAAAAAAGTTTACGTGGCATTGTAACGCATGCCGGGTACAGCTAGTATAATATAAAAGGAGATGTTGCCATCTATAGACGCACGCACAGGCTACAAAAAAAATTGTAGCTTATTTAAGCTCGGATAATAAAATTCATAGAAATTGGAGCAGATTTTCAATATTTTCCATAGAAATGTGCGCGCGCATGTATATGTGTGTGCGTGTCGTGTATGGTATGTACGTTTGTCTGCAGAAGAATGTTGCATTTTTATTTTTTCTTTTTAATTCTCTTGCACCGCCTTAAAACGTTTTCAGAATATCAAAAACAGCATCCAGAAGAAAATCCGAATTATTTAACAGAGGTTATTTAATGATTTTCAGGGAATTAACCCGTTACATTTAATTTGATAATATTGATGTTTCATAATTATCATCAAATAAATTACTAATTTCTTTAAAAAATGTGAGTCATCACGGGACGCCTGGCAAATGTGAAACATCAATATTATTCGGTACAGGCATATGCTTAAGGAAATCGTGATAAGACGCGTCGCCACGGCATGTGTCGCCACGCCAACAGTCGGTCTGACCCGCCGCTATTGATGTTTCACATCAAAAAATATTTTGATTTTTTCGCTCAATTTCAATAACGCACCGCACCCGTAATCCAGTAGAAACTCATGTCTCAAGGTCGTTGGCGTTACTCAGCCTCTTAAAGATTTATATCAATATGATGTCTATTTAGAATAAAGTGAGTTGTATGTTTTTGGCGTGAATGTAGGGGCCATAGAAATGATACATTGTAGGGGCTTACGATTACGGAGCGGCGGCGCCTGCAGGCGTGGGTAGCTCTTGGCAAATTGTGGCAACGCTTATATGGAACCACTTAAACTGGCAGTTAGGAAGGTTACTTAAATATGTTCCATTTCCACATACGACTAATATACGTGCGGTCATATTGTCGAGAAAAATATAACTGGGTTCATGAAAAAGTGAAGAGCGCAAAGAAAGAAAGGAAAAAGAGATTTTAG
This sequence comes from Schoenobius gigantellus, assembly GCA_963935595.1. Taxonomy (NCBI): domain Eukaryota; kingdom Metazoa; phylum Arthropoda; class Insecta; order Lepidoptera; family Crambidae; genus Schoenobius; species Schoenobius gigantellus. Next base: position 1,820,442 of record OZ012553.1, read on the forward strand.
GGGTGGTCGCCTGTGATGTACCCGGATGTTCATATTTATTTATTTAAATTATTCGAGCATTGATAACACACTATAATGAAATACAAATAATACAAATACAACAAGAATTACTGATAATCTATACATACAAATATTATAAAGCTGAAAAGTTTGTTTGATTGTTTGTTTGAACGCGATAATCTCAGTAACTACTGATTCAAATTGAAAAATTATTTTTGTGTTGGATCGTCCATTTATCGTGAAATGCTATAGGCTACATAACATCACACTACGACTAAAAGGAGCAGAGCATCAATGAAAAATGTTGCAGAAACGGGAAAAAATATATGGCGAAACGTAGTTCGCGGGCACAGCTAGCTAGTATTGAATAAATTGTAATAACAAAAGAGCTCCTTATCAAGTCATATTTGTATTAAGACTATTTTGAATAATGAATAATAATTAAAAAAAAATAAAACCGACTTTCTAAAACACAAAAAAAAAGTCATAAATAATATTAGAATACATACAAAATCACACGTTTTATATTGATGTTGGTGCCAAATTTGAAGTAACTATATTAATTGATCTTTTCATTTTTAAGTCTTTCCAGGTGATCATTGCTTGACCGACTTCAATATAAAACTGTGATTTTGTATGTATTCTTAAAGAATTATGTAAAGAATTATTCCCGAACTCCTAACCTACCAGAAACGTTCCATCATCAGCTCAGTAACATTATATGATGACTACCAGATGTAAATTCCTGAATATTTTCAGCAAAAACATGAATCACGTTCGATGTGCCTATGAAATTCAAGGGTTTCCCTCGATTTTCATGGATCCCATCATCAGATCATGACATAGTGATAATGGGACCACCTCTTTCGATTACAAAAAGAATTTTGAAAATCGGTCCACAAATGGCAGAGTAATCGGTGAACATACGGTGACATGCCTATGAAATTCAAGGGTTTCCCTCGATTTTCATGGGATCCCATCATCAGATCATGACATGGTGACAATGGAACCACCTCGGGAGTATACTCTTTTGATTAGAAAAAGAATTTTGAAAATCGGTCCACAAATGGCGGAGTAATCGGTGAACATACATAAAAAAATAGATAAAATAGAACCTCCTACTTTTTCGAAATCGGTTAAAAAGCTCCGAATATTAAAATTTCATATCAGTTAAATTTTTAACCGACTTCAAAAAAGGAGGAGGCTCTCAATTCGACGCGTATGTTTTTTTTTGTGTGTATGTTACGCGATTACTCCGCCAATAGTGGACCGATTTTCAAAATTCTTTTTGTATTCGATAGATTATACTCCTAGAGTGGTCCCAAGGTCACCAAAGTCAGGATTTGATGATGGGATCCCATGAAAATCAAGGGAAAGGCTAATTTGGTGTTAAAGTGAGCTGCTTTCTTTCACTAAAACGAGTTCAGTCACTAAAAAGTTAAAAATAAAAAATATTTTCCAAAAAGTAATTACAGACTTCGAAAACACTGAAAAGTTAAAAATAATATAAGAATAGGTACAGACAACATCACACTTCTATATTGATCGGTGACAAATTTTTAGACTTTCTAGGAGATCATCGTTTGGCACCGACTTCAATATAGAAGTGTGATGTTGTCTGTACCTATTCTTATATTATTTTTAACTTTTCAGTGTTTTTGAAGTCGGTTTTGATATTTCACTGTGCTATTTTTCCAATAATAAAATAGTCGTTTCAAACTGACATCTAATTTGGGATTTGTGTGCATAAACTCAAACTCAAAAAAACTCAAAAATCTTTATTCAATATAGACCTTTACAGGCACTTATTGACGTCAAAATAAAAACATAAAAATCTTCAACCAAGAATCTAATTAACTAAATTATTTAATCCTTGTATGTACACACACCCCAATCATTATTAAGATGTGTGCAAATACAAGTAAAATTAAAAAAAAAAAAAAAAATTGACTCTACACCTGTTCGGAAATTGGGAGAGCCTTCTCAAGAAGAACAGGCAAGAAACTCGGAAGGTCTTGTATTTTTTTTTTGTCTCCTCTTTTAAAATGCCAACATTACAATATTATATTTCACATACATTTTTTTAAATAATATAGAAATGCCTGTCGGTGTGAGTGGAACAGTTACTCGAATGAAATTTATCCCACTATCACAAAGTGTTAACACCCTTTAAACGTCAATTATCACATTTTTTGTCAATCCCAAGCAGTTTTATCTGTCATATAATCAGACACTTTATAATATGCTTTTTTCATAAGTGCGCCCTTGATAGCGACTTTAAATTTATTCAAGTTAAGTGCTTTAATATTATTTGGGATTTTATTGTAGAAACGTACACAAAGGCCTTTGAAAGAATTATTAATTTTTTTAAGCCTAGTATTTGGTAACGCTAACATATTCTTTTGCCTAGTATTTACTGAATGAATATCACTGTTTTTACAAAACGAATGTATATTTTTATGAACATATACTATATTCTCGTAAATATATTGCGACGCGACGGTCATAATACCAATTTCTTTAAATTTTTCTCTCAAAGAGTCTCTTATTTTAAGGTTATAAATAGCACGAATAGCCCTTTTTTGCAGCACAAAAACAGTCTGAATGTCGGCAGCATTTCCCCACAGCAAAATGCCATACGACATCACACTATGAAAATAGGCAAAGTATACAAGTCTTGCTGTATCAACATCAGTCAGCTGACGTATTTTCCATACAGCGTAGGCTGCAGAACTAAGTCTCTTCGACAATTTATCAATATGTGGGCCCCACTGAAGCTTTGAATCTAAAGTAATACCAAGAAATACTACGGTATCCAAAAGGTCCACATTTTTATGCTTTATGTTAACAGTGGTGTGAACCTCTTTAACATTGGGTAAAACAAATTTTATACATTTAGTTTTCCCTTCATTGAGGCACAAGTTATTCGCATTAAACCAGTAAACTATTCTTGAGATAGAACTATTTACATCGTCATAAATTTGCAATCGTCTTTTAATTTTAAACATAAGTGAAGTATCATCTGCAAATAATACAATCTCATGCCTGTCTTGTACAAAAGCAGGCAAGTCATTTATATATATTAAAAATAGAAAAGGACCAAGAATTGAACCCTGCGGAACTCCCATTTTAACCGAGGCGCCCTGGGACCTCTCCCCGTTGACGTCTACTTTCTGAATCCTCTCAGTCAAATAGGAGATGAGTAAATCCAGAACAGTGTCGCGAAATCCATAGTAGTGTAATTTCCTGATCAGGGTGTCATGATGAACGCAATCAAACGCCTTGGACAAGTCACAAAAAACGCCCAGCGCATCATGTGAGTCCTCCCAGGCCTCATATATATTTTGTATTAACTCAACACCAGCATCAGTTGTTGAGCGACCCTTTCTAAAACCAAATTGTTTACAGTGTAGAAGATTATTTCTGTTAAAAAAGCTTTGCATTTGTTCCAACATTATTTTTTCAAAGATTTTGCTAAAAGTAGGTAGCACAGAGATAGGTCTAAAATTATTGGGGTCTGATGTGCTACCAGATTTATGTAATGGAATAATTTTACTCAGTTTCATTAGATCAGGAAAGACACCACAGTCAATGCAATCATTAAAAATACTAGCAAGTATTGGAGCTATTGTTTCTATTACAGATTGGGAAACATCTACAGAGTTGCCCCACAGATCCACGGTTTTCTTTTTATTCAGCGTTTTAAATGACTTTATTAAATCATTTGCACAAATATGGGCAAATTTAAATTTATCATCACAAGTTTTAACATAATCTTTTAGAATAGATTCGGCTACAGTGGGGGAGGAATCCAAAGATTTTGTGATTGAAACTGGAATGTCAGTAAAGAATTTTTCAAATTCTGTAGCTACCTCAATATCTACTGTAACTTTCTTATTTTCAATATTTAAACAAAAATTGTTGTTATTAGTTTTTACTCTTCCGGTTTCATTATTAATAATGTTCCATGTCGTTTTAATTTTGTCACTACTATTTTTTATTTTAGAGCTTAAATAATTGGACTTTGCAAATTTACAAACTTTTTTAAATACTTTGGAATAAGTTTTTACATACAATTTAAATTGATCACTAGTATTTAATGAACGCTCATTGTAAAGTTCATAAAGTTTTATTCTGCTTTTGTGAATACCTGGTGTGGCCCATTCACTAAAAGCTAATCTACCATTGACTGAGATGGTTTTTGAAACAAAGATATTTTTAAATTCACAACAAAATGTGTTAAAAAAGTTTTCATACAATTTATTTGGGTCTTCGTCATAATCAATATACTTTAAATTAATACCAAGATTATTATTGAAACGCTCCAAGCGGCCAGCAGTCTTTGGTACAACAGTGATATTCTTTTTCGCCATAAGCTTACATTTGTAAGGTATAGTAACAAATTGACCAGAGTGGTCAGATTCTAAGTTATTAAAAACATTTTGTGCTAATGGTTCTATGTCAGTATAAATATTATCAATGCATGTGGCAGAAAACTCAGTAATTCGTGTTGGCTCCAGAAATAAGTTTTTAAGATTATATGACTGAAACAAATTTTTAATTCTCATACATAAACTAGAGTTTTCTAATAAGTTAATATTAAAATCTCCACAGACTAATATTTGTTTGCCTTGCTTACAGACTTTATTTAAAACTTCATCCATTATATTTTCAAAGTGGTCATACAATCCCGAAGGAGGCCTGTATACGCTCACTACAATAATCTGGTCCAACTCTACACAGGCAATTTCTATTGTTCGTTCAACTGAGAGGTTCACAATATCTTTACGATCTTTATATTTAAGCTTTTTATTTAATATGATTAATGAGCCACCGCGAATTGCATTTTCTCGACTGAACGAACTACCAACCTGGTGGTTGCTAAAATTAAACATGAACTGGTAGCTTTTAAGCCAATGTTCGGTTATACAAAAAATGTCTACTTTACTACTGTTCATGAATAACTCAACTTCCAGATCTTTGCCCATCATTCCTTGCATGTTCTGGTGCACCAGGTTGATAAAATTTACATGTTTATTATATTCAAATGGGTCTTCCAGTACATTATCTAATAAACAATTTTCATTTTGTTCTTTATTTAACATTATGCAAGAGGATTTCTCTATTGTCTCAATACCTAATTTAAAGACTTACTAACTAATACATCAGTAATATTACTGACAGTCATCCTACTTCTACGATGCTCAATAGGAGCAATTTTTGTAGCCAAGTTCTTGGCTGAGATATAAAAATAATATGATAGCGATTTTGCTATTCGTCTCTTATAATAATTTGATAGACAATATCTATTATCTTTAGTCAAATACAATCTATTTACATAATTATTGATGTCAATTAAATGAAATTTATTATTATGACATAAGGTACTTAACTTTAAATTCAATTTATATCTTACACTATTTTCCTCTTGTGACAAGTTGTTGTAATAAGGTAATGTGAACAAAATAATTTTTTGTACATTTAAATTATTTAATTTATTTAAATAATGAGTCAGGACTTTTTTGTTCATATTACCTCTATTTGCAATAAATAACAACAATGTAGTAGACTGGTTAAATTCACATTCAATCACTTTTTTTAGTATGTCACAGTACGAAGCACCAGGCATGCAATAGTTCATTATTGAATGTCCCATGTTTGTTAGAAGTTGGCCCATACCTATGCCAATGTCATCACTAAACATAACAATATTGTCACTTGTGACCACTGAAGTCTGTAGTAATTGTGCATAGTCAGCTGCTGGTGGCTGAGATACCATGTTGAGAGCAGGACACGCATGATCAGGTACAACATTATAAATTATTTGGCTATCCAATGTTAAGCTATCGTTAGTGGAACTTAAGGAGTGTTTGTCCAGTAAGGCCTGATATCTGTCTTCATTAAATTGACAAAGTGTGGCTAGCTCTGTGACTGATTGGATATGCTCCTTAATGCACACATATACCAATAAGCACCCAATAAGCTTAATTATCTTATCACTGTCAAATACTTTATTCAACTTTTACAAAGAGATCCATAGATGTTTCCTGTATTCCAAATAAAACTTAGTTGTTGATTACAGGCATACGTGGATGATGATTGACAGATATTGAAAAACAGCCTTAAAATGGCCGAACAAGGCAACGTTTTAAAACGATTAAACTAATTGAAATACTGCAGTCACACGCATCGCACGCGCATGTTGAACGTAATGACTTGGAATAAGTAGTTATCTAATTAAATAAATTGTTTTTTTATTTATTTAGAGGCCAGTCGTGACTGTGCTTCTATTATTTTCTTGAATCGGAGACAGGTACTCTTTGATAAGTTGTGTTATGTTCAATCGTAAGCTGCCCGTGTGATGATAGAATATTAAATGGCAAAAAATCTCTATAGGCCTTTTTACGAGCCCGTACGAGCTTCATTTAATAGCTTTCTTAAGAGCGGTGGTAGTGTGTGGGGTTCTATTCTGTAATGTACCAATGTGTTTTGCGTTTTTCAAATTTTATATGTTTATTTGTCTGACACTCCTACGGTGAAGGAATATATCATGAGGCAACCTGCATAATTCTGAAAAAAAAATTAAAGATGTATGTGAAGTCGACCAAACGGCATTGGGCCAGTGTAGTTGACTAAGGTCTAAACACCCTAACTTAGGGTAGGCTCGGCTTGAGTCCCTTGGTGGGGACATACATGATGATGGTGATGAGGTATTTTATACTTATTTTTGATGTCAAATTGCAATTTAAACTTATTTCACTGCCTGTTCTTACCCTTCAAACCGGAACAGCAATGCAAGCACCGCTGCTTGGCGGCAGAAATAGGTAAGACTAAGTTGTGTCCGCAGATTTGCTTGCGTGAAGTTCAGCTTGGCGGTAGTGTGATCTTATAATAATATAGCCTATAGCCTTCCTCGATAAATGGGCTATCCATGCAGCACTAAAAGAATTTCTCAATTCGAACCAGTAGTTTCGAATTAAGAAATGGGTATGAGATGGGTATGAGAAATGACTTGAGATTCTTAGTATAATATAGATAAAGGTACCCAACCTTGCAGGCGACTCTAGATCTCTATAAATAAATTGCACAATTCTTAATCGAACATACAAAATCTACAAGTTCGCCTATCACACACAATACTACTGATTAATGACATTCAATTCGTAGTTGTATAGAGCTGTTCAGAGCATTCATGGAGCGTCTGTCCATAGCCTGCGGTCGCTCGAGTGGCTCGACCTCAATGGACGTGAAGAGTGAGAATTAATTATTTATTTGAAGCCTAATTTGGCTTTCAGTTTTGTAACAGTTGGCACTAGTAATACACTCATGGACTTTTTAAGTGTTTTATTGAATGAAAGGAGTCTTACGCAAAGTACATAATTATTGTGAGTGTAGGTATACGAGTTTATATAGGTTATCGTGATTCAAATGAACTTGACGCTGCACTAGATAGAATAAATTTTTGAATGTTTTTTGGTTACTTTAATTTGTATTTTTATTTAATTTTATTAACAAAATTAACAACTTGTGTCGATACATCGATTCGACGACATGCTTTAGTTCCCTTCCTAGTGACAAGGGATGTAGTGAGCCCTCACTGCTTATTTTTTATTCGCTTTATTTAGATAGTTTTTATTATATGGACAACGCAGAAAATACGTGTCGATTATTTTATGTTATCTACCTGACAGAATAAAAGGTTTTTTTTTCATACCCAGTCATTATTGTCATGGCCATAGCTGGGATATTATATATAGGTTAATTTGGAAATTGGAAATTAGAATGCGCAATCCGTTGGAAGATTTGCAAGTCTTACAGGAATCATATGTACTATGTACTACATGCGATTATAGCCACTTCCCATCAGGTGGGCAGCCGGCTTTTTTTACACAACTAACTTGGCAAACGAGAATACTACCATCCTGATGGTTAGTGGTAACAGTTACCATAATGTGGCTCTGGTGAGATTCGCAGCAAATCTGAAAATATAACAAGAACCACAGTGCACGTTGCCAAATTGTGACATAAGATGAAAAATCACGGTACCCAGTAATTTCACTGCCATATCTTACCCTCAAACCGGAACACAGCAATGCAAGCACTGTTGCTTTGCGGCAGAAATAGGCAAGACGGGGGCACACAAGCAGGCGAACCTGGTGCAGTTTCCCTCCGGTCCGGTTTGCTTGTTTGCCAGCTACTCGTTAGTTACATAAAAAAATAACTGAAATTGTACTGTACTTTTTTATTGTTATGCTATAGTTCTGTGTGTATTTTTTTGTTTGCATGCAAATTAAATATTTATTTGTTTATTTGAAGAAATTGAAGAAGCTTTCTTCCTTTTTAAAAACGAAGTAAGAAAGAATAAGCTAAATATTTACGTAAATGGATTTAGTTTGAATCGTCCAAAATATTTGCTTGTACTATTCTGATATATTAGTAATAAAAGATGCCATTTGCAGAAACAACCGCAAAATCAATAGAGCCAGAATCATACCCTGGCTGTTAGTCATTCTTAGTGAACTACGATCTAATGATTCACTGATTAACACTCTTATTAAGTGTGTAAGACCACAGATTTGTTAAATTGCGCCCAGTTATTTATTTGACATTAGCGTAGCGCTAGCCGTGAGGGGACATGCCAAATTGCTAATGACTCATGCATTTAGATAATTTCATCTTTCTACTTTTGGCTAGACACGATTTATTATCATTTTATAAGCGTTTGTTCAAGGCGTTTCGTTTGCCTGTTACTTTAGTTTATTAAATGATTCAATTGACATATATTGCGTGTGTGTTGCAGCAGGACAAACAGGCCATGACTCGTATCGTGGTGGTCTGTCTCTCTATTGTATAAAGTCAAACTTTTGGATAAGTTTTTCCATGGAATTTGTTTTAGTTATGTTTACGAAACCAAAGGGGTGGAATATTTCTGTGTGCTTCTTTTCCATAGCCTTCAGCTATACTGGGTGTTAGGGTTGGGTCTTTTGATACTTAACCTACGTGATATACATTAAATTTCATCGACAAAAATCAACTTAGGGTGGGGCGCACTCCTCACCCCACGAGAGGGGGGTGGTTTAAAAATTTAGTGTTTCTGTTTTGCCTTATGTTCGTAAAATCAGTTTTTTTTTCATATTTATTGTGTGTATCTTGTTAAATTACATCTCATTTTAAAGCTTATTAAATTTACTATCTTTTGATACCACATACACTTACAAGTCAGAAGAAAAAAAGAGTTAATTTTAATGACTTAGAAAAAAAAACTTACTTTTTTGTCGTATCTTTTTTAGTTTTTTGTCATTAAAAAAAAACCAAGTCGTTAAAAATGATTTTTTTTCTTCTTAACTAGTAATATTTGAGTTTAGCTTTCGAACGATGCCAAATTTTACCCAGTAATTTCAATATTTAAAACAGATATCAAGTACAGAACCTATCTCATTTACCGTTATTCTAAGAAATATGTAGTTAATAATGAATAAACTCACTCTTTCTTTGTTAAGCGATTAAGCAGCTGCCTGTTTTGTTTAGGGCTAGAACAGGCTCGAAATAGTTAAGATTAGAGAGAGTGAACGAGATAACAATACTAAGTACCGGTCCTAGGGGTCGGGTAGAGCATGGGTACAGCCGAGGCGCCCAACTACCTGATAACCAGTTGTCCTTCGTTTCTCGTTGTGATCGCTACTTACTTAAAGTTTTACTTTCAAGTTCAAATCAGTTCAATTTCTATCTACTATCGTAGTATCGCACTATGGCTGTTAATTATTCAGCTCGTGAAATGGCCGACATAGTGTATATCTATGGTTAAGCCAATGGAAACGCTGCAGCTGCTGTTCGGGAATATCGAATGAGATTCCCTACAAGACGTACACCATCTGCACCAACGTTTGCAAGTGTTTTTGCAAGAATGGGAAATCAAGGTATCCAGCCGCTGCCGAATGAACGTGGTGTTGTGGGGAGACCGGAAATTGAGGAAGAAATCCTTGACATGATTGCCAATGACCCGCGACTTAGTACTAGAAATATTGCCAGAAGAGTCGGGGTTTCGCATTGGTACGTGTGGCAAGTTCTACGTCGGGAAGGATTACGGCCGTTTCATTTTCAACGAGTTCAGAATTTGATTGATCCCGACTATGCTGCTCGCGTTGTGTTTTGTACGTGGCTAAATAGAAAAGTGAGACATGACACAAACTTCTTACGGCGCATATTATGGACTGATGAAGCCAAATTCACAAGAGCTGGAATAACGAACCACCGCAACCATCATTTGTGGCTTGATGAAAATCCCCACGCTATAAGGCCGAGCTCGTTCCATCACGAATTTTCAATCAACGTGTGGGCAGGCATAATCGATGATCAGCTGATAGGTCCCATCGTCTTACCTGACCGTCTAAATGGTGAGAGGTTCCTAGAATTCCTAAGAGGGGATTTCGTTGATGAGCTGCCATTGGCGTACAGACGTCAGCACCGGCGGCGGCCATTTTATTTACAAATGGATGGAGCTCCTGCGCATTTTGCTCGTAACGTTCGAGAACATGTGGACGAGTATTACACTCCATGGATTGGAAGAGGAGGGACAATTGCGTGGCCGGCTCGTAGCCCTGATCTAACTCCGTTAGATTTCTTTCTGTGGGGGACCATGAAAGAGCGAGTTTACTTAGAGGTGCCTGAAACACGCGAAGAGTTATTAGAAACAATTATGACCGTAGCTGACGAAATAAGAGCCGACACAGCTATGGTAAGAAGAGCTACCCAGCAAGTAGCACTAAGGTCGTCTGTGTGTGTCATTGAGCATGGTGGTCACTTTGAACAATTTTTACATTGATTTTAAATAAATGTAAATCAGCAAAACTACGTATGTAATTAAAAAAAGTTAAAGTATTTTTTTTGTCTTTTATTTTGTGTCATTTTAGATTAGCAGTTAGGGCTGTTTCTTAAGAGTTAAACTATTGTATTTAGTATCTTTAGAAAGATAAACTCAAATATTACTAGTTAAGGTTACCTAAAAAGGTTTATGTAGCACTGTGTTAGATAAAAGTAAAGTATAATAATTGTGATAATAAAAAAAAAAAAAAAATTATAAGAAGAAAAAAAATCATTGTTAACGACTTGTATTTTTTTTAATGACAAAAAACTAAAAAAGATACGACAAAAAAGTAAGTTTTTTTTTCTAAGTCATTAAAATTAACTCTTTTTTTCTTCTGACTTGTAAGTGTATGTGGTATCAAAAGATAGTAAATTTAATAAGCTTTAAAATGAGATGTAATTTAACAAGATACACACAATAAATATGAAAAAAAACCTGATTTTACGAACATAAGGCAAAACAGAAACACAAAATTTTTAAACCACCCCCTTCTCGTGGGGTGAGGGGTGCGCCCCACCCTAAGTTGATTTTTGTCGATGAAATTTAATGTATATCACGTAGGTTAAGTATCAAAAGACCCAACCCTAACACCCTGTATAAAATTCTTACACAAGAGGTTGAAGCTGAAAGAAAAATAATTTAACGTCTTCCTTATCTGAAGTTATTCCTAAACATAGTAGCAGCTAGAAATCTTAATATGAATCTAAATAAGTGGTCTACTTAATCCAATAATAAAGTATTCACGCTTGATATGTTAATTCAATCTTCTACGCACCATTGTTGGTAATGCTCAATAATGGGTCCAATTTGACGGAGTCTCTCATCGCATAGCATCTACGATTAGTCTTAACGGATCTAGGCCATAGAATGAATAAGACACCAGAAGGTCAGCTTATATGGGTAAGGATTATGGTTGACTAATAGTTTTTTATTATACACTCATTTGCAAAAAACGGGCGGTTTTGATTTTCATCCATCTTTAAAAAGATACAATACAAAAAAGGTTTCAATCGTTTGTACACGTTACTGGTCGGTTTTAAAAATGCCGTGGTATTTAAAATAGTACGTTCTAAATTCAAATTTTCATTTGATGCTCATTTTTACAGAAAACCCCTTTTTATCCTACATTTATGGCGCGAAGTTCCAGAAGTTAACATCGACTTTCATAACTTTTATTCAATTTTCATCGATTAATTTCATATCCTTGACTGTCAACGCTTTATTTATTGCTGTTTGGTTGTATCAAAAATGGTAGATAAAGTGGTAAAAGCTACCAAAATTATCGCGCTGCTTGAAGAGGGTTGCAGCCAATGCTTCGTGGCTAGGAGGCTAAATGTTAATCGCTCGACGGTCCAAAGGACCTGGGCCCTATTTCTCGAAACTTATTAGCCTAATAATATTAGTCCATGAAGTAATATTTTTTACGAGTTTATTAGTGTGCGTTTCTCGAAGCTACAGTAATAAAATATTAGTTACTAGTTACTGACTAATAAATATTAGCTAATATTATTAGTGTCAATTGGATTTTTGTTTCACGAATATAAAGGAATAAAAATACACTAATAAAATTTACTAATAAAGCTATTAGTCTCGAAAGGCTTGTAAAAAATATTAGTTGTAACTATTAGTGACATATTTTATCAAACAAATTTATAAAATGTGGACTGATTCGGACGCTTCCGACGGTGAAGAAGATTTAATAATAATTCGCCGTCGTCGAATCTTTTTGAACAGAAATACGTACGAATTATTATTTGAATCCACGTTCCAGTTTAACGAAAGATTTCGTTTGACAAGCACGAAAATGGAAGAACTCATTGAAATTATCGGGCCGGGGTTGCATCGGTTGACCGAAAGAAGTCAGGCCCTGTCACCAAAATTAATAACTCTTGTGGCTCTACATTGGATGGGTACGGGAGCACAGTACCACGCAATAGCTGATATGCATGGTGTATCAAAAGCCAGTGTGTGTCGAGCTGTTAATCAAGTTGTTCACTCGGTAGTGCAGAACATGTTTCCGGATATAATCAAGTGGCCAAAAAAATATGGAACGGGTTGTCGAAGCATTCCACAGACAGGCGGGGATGCCTATGGTTGTTGGATGTTGAGATGGCACTTTAGTGCCGATTGATGCCCCATTTGATAACGAAGAGCAGTTTGTAGACAGGCACGGAAACCACTCAGTAAATTGTTTAGTGGTTTGCGGTCCCGATCTGCACTTCTATTACTCATATGCTAATTGGCCAGGGGCAGTGCATGATTCGCGAGTTCTACGCAACAGTGCTCTTTTTCGTCGAATGGAGGATGGCTGGAGGCCTTTAGCAAATACAGTGTTACTCGGAGACAGTGACTATCCGCTTAAAGACTGGTTGATTCCACCTTTGATAACGAATCCTAATGATGAAGCCAATAAAACTTTTTTGCGAGCCCACAAGAAGACAGGAAGAGTAGTAGAATGTGCGATCGGGATACTAAAAGAAAAATTCCCTTGTCTCAATCACTTGCGGCTCCAACCCAAATTTGCATGCGAAGTCTTTAACTGTGCAGTTACTTTGTGTAATTTCGCCCGAATTAACCAAGACGAATTGTACCAAATAAGGGATAACGAGGAAAATATGCATACGTACGAAGTTGCATATAATCCCACACAGCCCGCAAGTCGATTCGACCAGTTTCTTAACTATTTTAGAAGATAAATTAAGCGCAACAAAAAGACAGCAATTCATTATTTATTTCGAATATAAATACATATTTTCAAAACTGAACAATATAAATATGAGCATTTTTACTGTCGGCGTTCTAGAATTGTCCCGTTTCCATGTACTTCAGAAGTGTTAGTGATCAAAAGTACGTCGTCTTCGCTTTCTGTATATAGGGAATACTGAGATTTAATATTATGTTCTTTTTCCTTTGTAAAAATTTCCAATTGTAAATTGTAGTTTTGTAATTTTAAATTTTCTATTTCATGTTCAAGTTTTATTTTCTTTAGTGTTAATTTCTATTAAATCCCTATGTCTTTGACTCCCTTCCTCTTCCGTAACTATAGTTTTTCCTGAAATATTAGAAAATATACATTGTTATTGTTTATTTATTATTTTCCTCTTGGTAACTTTCATTTTATTTTTTACTGTAAAATAAATAACTAAGCTTACGTTTTTTATTTTTATCATCGAAATTTTCCGCCCTTGGTTCGTCCCGAATTTGATTTTCGTTTGGCGATAAAATATCCGTCTTGTTCGCGGATATTCCTGGTTGCTCCTCTAGGTTTTCTTCCAAGATATCCACCACATGAAGCCCAACCACAGTCGGTGATTCTTTGCCCAAAATTTCCAAAACGAGCTCGTCGAGTGCCGTTAGTTTTTTACTTGCCCCTCCGCCAGAACCAGTTTTTTTGGCGTTATCAACCTTTGCCTGTAAATAGAGCGTCAAAAATATGATTTTCAGTAGCAAAGTAATATACATTATTCAGTAAGTAAGATTAGATACGTAACAACTACAATTATTATTACATAATTATATACTTTACTTCTTGTATGTATTTGCGTAATTTGTTTTTCTGATCTGTATTATGACAATCGTGGAAAGTCGAGTAGTAAGTACACATACCTACATTAAATAATCATATTTTATGATATTTATTTGCAATTTGTATTGTGTACTTCAAAGATTAACACTTTATATAGTGTATAGTCACAGTTTGTGGTGCAGTTCAAAGGTAACACAAATTTATATTATAGGTAGGTACTTATCTAGAAAGACTACACTTTAGTGCATGAAGAATAAAACGGGTTTTCATATTTATTTTTAGCAATTACTTAGATAATTATAATATTTACTTACCATTGTGCTTTTTTTAATGTTCGGCCAATAGGCATCCCTTAAGTATTTATAATCTTTAGCGGCAGAAATCGCCCCAAGAGAACGACACAGATTTGTGATTTCTTCCCATTTTTTCCGTTTGTCTTGTTTTGTCAAAACGTCTGAAAAGCTTCCGAACAGAATTTCTTTCGCTTCTAAAATACTTCTCAAAACCATTAATTTAACATCCATTTTAAAACATTAATAATATAAATATTATTTAAAGAAATAATTCGCTATTACCGCCAATCTACTCGTACAAACGTCAACACCAACAGAAAACGAATATTAAAGTGGCGGGAACTTTTCCTGTTTTTTTATTAGGTGTAACGGCATAGGTAAGTAGGTGCATTCAGCCACGCCAGACTAATATTTTTTATTAGTCTACCGGTATTAGTTACCAGTCTAATAATTATTTTTGAGAAACAGAAAATATTAGCACTCATCATATTTTCACTAATAACTCATAACTAATATACTAGTAAACTAATAGTTTAGAGAAATAGGGCCCTGGCAGCGATATCACGAGACTGGTTCCGTCGAGAGAAGGCCTGTTTCTGGAAGAAAACCATGTACCCAACCACAAGATGATCGTTTTCTTGTGAGTCGCGCATTGAGAAATCGCAAATCTTCGTATGTGGATCTTAAGAACAACCTCCAAGAAGTAAGAAATGTGCATATTAGTCTATGGACGGTCAGGAGGAGGCTTCTCGCTGCCAATATACGCAGTCACCGCCCGGCCCGCGGCCCCAAATTACTCCGTGAGCACCGAGTTCACAGGCTTAGGTTCGCTAGAAATTGTAAATGGACTCAAGAAGATTGGAATAGGGTTTTGTTCTCTGATGAAGCCAGGATATCTCTGTTCGGTGAAGATCGACGTCGGCGAGTGCTAAGAAGACAAGGAGAACGCTTTGCAGAGGCATGTTTCGAAGAAATCACACCTTATGGTGGGGGCTCTGTTATGTTTTGGGCAGGAATAAATTCAATGGATCGTACAGAGTTAGTCTTCATTGAAAACGGCTCACTGACTGGGCATCGATACATAACGGAAGTTCTAATTCCTCATGCACAACCCGCATTGGCCGCTCTAGGTGAAGACTCGATTTTTATGGACGACAATGCTCGCGCCCACCGATCTCGCGATGTTAAAGCGTATGTGCAAGAGGTCGGCATTCGTCGTTTGGATTGGCCAGCTCGAAGTCCCGACCTCAATCCCATAGAGCATGTCTGGGACGTTCTGAAACGGCGTGTGAGATCAGTACAACCAGCTCCGCAGACCATCAGAGAGCTGAAGAATGTGATTACTGCGGAGTGGGAACGTATTCCGCAAGCAAGTATCCGGGATATACTCGCTAGCATGCCCAGACGAATTTAAGCTGTGATTTTAGCTAGAGGGGGTCACAAGTTGTTACATTTGCTAGGTTAAGTTTTTTTGTTAGTATTAAGTTATAATGTAACAATTCCTGGTGGTCCAAATAAATAAATAAATAAATAAATAAATAAATAAATAAATAAATAAATAAATAAATAAATAAACAATCAATACTAAACATTTATCTGCTTTAACTTTATTAAAGAAAAACAAACAAAAAAACTTTTTTATTTTTACTTCTTGAGCATATGCACTACTAGCGAACATACACTACTAGTGAGGTTTAGCATTATTTCCCATAAATTGTATCAAAATTTTATGAAATACTGATGAAAACGATTATTTTCTTATTAATTTATTAAATTGTGAGGATAAAACTATAATTATCAAACAAATCAATACTAACATTTGAAATGGTTCATTGCTTAGGTGCGCGTTTTTTTTTGCAAATGAGTTTATTTTAATTGAAATTGACAATGTTAGAGCCATGTACTTTTGTAGTAATATGGACAATGTTCGATATTTTCAACAAAACCTTGACGTTCTCATTATAATCCTAAGTGTCGACAGCCCTATATCAGCGACTTTTTTTACTAAATGAGTAGAGTGATCTCTACTCATGTGCTTTTACTTCATTCAATGTTTACATATCTTTTGTGTTGATTGCGTTGTCAGCTGAATTATGGTTGTCACTTGAAAGTTTTTGCTTTTATTTGAAAATCGTTTAACTCAGGAAGTATTAGGTTTCCATATTTAAGGCAAGCACCTATACCTGCACAAGAAGTACATAGTTTGATATAAAAAACTCATATATCAAACTATATACCTACCCATTACACATTATTTCTGCGTTCAATTACACCCGGTATAATGTGTCTATATGCTGTAGATGATAGAGTGTAGCTCATGTCGATTGCCAACTGTGTTAGTTTCGAGTAAGTGCTATATAAGGGAATATTTAAAAGTTTATTGTGCATAAGGAATATTTTGTATGGGGTGGTATCTCCATACATTTTTTTGCTGCATGGCAGAATGCTATCTCAAAATGATTTTGTAGAGACTCGGTAATTATATAGGTTCATGCGAATGTATCACTTGTATGTAGCCAGCCTTCTGTATCTATTCATACTTTGTACTTACTCTATTATGGTCCTTACCGCCTCCATGTATGAAAATGTCAATTTGTCAACACAGTCAAGTGAAAGGAAGTAAGTAAAATGCAATGCATCATACTATGAAACTTCTCCATAATCAAAATGAGGAAATTTCAATACAATGAATTATGATTCATGCATTGTAATTTGTAATGACAAGCTTTTTATCTAAAAAGGTAAGTAAGCTAGTCGTGTCAAAAATATAAGCGTAAAAACAATGGGTAATTTCGTAAAATATAAACTGAAGTTCGATTTTAGAGCTGGTTTGAAATATTTATTTGAAAATAATTATTTATCGACAAATATGCACAAAGGATTCAAGAAGTTGTATTTTTTCGAGTTTTGGTTTCATGAAAATAAAAGAAAATAAAACACGTTTATTCTAAAACGACATACGTGCAACCGTAGATGTTTTGAAGGTTAATGCAATTAATAAATAATACTTTATTGCACATCCTTACTAATATTATAAACGCGAAAGTTTGTGAATATGGATGGATGTATGGATGTTTGTTACTCTTTCACGCAAAAACTATTGAATGGATTTGGATTTAATTTTGTAGGTAGACGGATTACGACAGGGATTAACATATAGGCTACTTATTATCCCGGAAAAGTAAGTAGTTCCCGCGGGAACGTAGATTCACTGTTTTTTCTTTAACTAAAGGCGAAACATAGTTCGCGGGCACAGCTAGTTTTTTATTTATGTATAAAGATAAAAACTACAAAGAGGTTAGTTTTAAAAATAGAGGACAATGACAATCACTATTAGAAATCATACGCTCCCCATTTGTATGTTGAAAGTTTCATAATAAATTCCACGTCCATTATGTAGGTTAATACAAATAAAAAAAATGTTGGACCATTTGGTTTTTCAATAGTAATAAGATTGTAACTTTTTCAAAATAATACAAATGATTGTGTATTCTCTATGTTTTTACGGATTTTATAGTGACATTTAATACAGTATCGTAAAGGAGTTTATTGACTAACAATTAAGCTAACAATGCATAGCTTAATGGGGGGGGGGGGGGATCCGATATACGTTATACGAGTACGTCGATAACATTGAGCATACTTTCCCTACATTTTTATATTTGCATTATGAAGACTTACAGGCGGTTGCACCAAGTTTTACGTTATACGATTTCCTAAAAAGTAACAACTTAATACCTAATAATGGGTCGTTTCACTTATAAACATATGATTCGCGCCGTATATTTAACCTTCTTAAACGTAAAGGATAACATAAAACTACAATTGAAACTAGATTGTAGTGCAATTTTTACGTATTTATATTGTTACTTTTACGAAATCGTAAAACGTAAATTCGGTGCAACCGGCCGTTACGGTGTTATGAGTACCGAAGAGGATTATAGGGCGATAGCAAAGCCCTTTAACTGAATTTTAGTTTGTCCATTACTTTAACAAATGCCAAGACCAGTCTAGCGGCAATGTTACAAAATGCTAAACGCATTGAAAAATCGTTATCAAACAGAATTTTTGAATCTATACCTACACAACGACCGATTATCGATATAATATGAGCTAAAAGAGGGCCCTCTAAAACCGATCATACCTTGAGGGTCCAGTTATATGGAAATATTTGACATTTCGGAAGACCCGTACTGAATTCACACAACACTAGCTGTTTACAAAAGCACACCCCTAAAGCTACTCGCATTGTGTTTCGTTGAAACCAGGTCGCATCAACCCAAATAAACAATCGTAGCGTTCTGATAATAATCGATATGTGTTGAGATGTCGATTGTCAGAGTCAGCATCCGATGAATCGATAGCGCGCGATCGACTAAAATGCGAGTCCGATATATCGATTGAAATCTCGTCGATAGGCTTTTACGGGACGCGTGCATGTGTAATGCCATGTTGTAGGTGATATTTGAATTAATAGCTTGGAGTTGTTTTTCTCTGAATATTATAGGATTGATAAGCTTATTAAGAAGGGGGTAACTTTATTGCTTTTACCCAAAATCCTTTTTTAGGCTTCCGTACCTCAAAGGGAAAAAACCAAAAGCTTATGCAGGCTCAATTTTAATGCACCTGCAACCTCGCAGGATTAGATAGCTAACGTCATAAACAACAACGTTTGTTCTACGATTTTTGATAAGTTGTTAATATACTTCTAGAATCGTGACATTAGAACAATAGTTTTAATGTCACAGTTGACATTTGAAATTTCTAATGTCACGAAAACGATAGCGAGTGATCGCTATATGTTAGGCGGTAGCCCCCCTGGTCATGGGCGTAGAGTTACAAACGTTCTAAAAGTATGTTAAATGAATATTTATTTTTGCATTATTATTGCGCGTATTAGGATTAATATAATTACTCTTTATATTTACGCCTGCGGTATTCGCCTGTGACCGCAATAGAAGAAACGAGATAATCTCTGTTCTCTGATTATCTGCTGGGCGGATCTGTGTTTATCGCTCTTGTGTAACTGCAATATTCAAAGCAGTCGTTTTGGCGCAACCTTATTGTTACTAAGATTATGCTTTAGGTAATGCGTGATTATGTGCAACTGCCCAGTTGATTTGCTAGCTACGGTAAATGACTCCGAAAATCAGTTAGGATCCGTGTACAAAATTTGATAATTCTTGTAATAGCTTGGAGTGCAACTTCATGTTTAATTTTTTTTACAAAAAATAGAACCGACTTCAAAAACACTGAAAAGTTAAAAGTAATATAAGAATAGGTACAGACAACATCACACTTCTATATTGAAGTCGGCGCCCAACGATGATCTCCTAGAAAGTGTTAAAATTTGTCACCGGCTTCAATATAGAAGTGTGATGTTGTCTGTACTTATTCTTATATTATTTTTAAGTTTTCAGTGTTTTTGAAGTCGGTTCTATTTTTTGTAAAAAAAAATATTTTTACCTTTTTAGTGAATGAAAGCTTTTTAGTGAAAGAAACCCTATGGAATCCCATCATTAGATCCCGACTTTGGTGACCATGGGACCACCCTTGCAGTATATTCTATCAAATACAAAAAGAATTTTGGAAATCGGTTTAAAAATGACGGAGTTATGAGGTAACAAACATAAAAAAAATACAACTGAATTGATAACCTCCTTCTTTTTTGAAGTCGGTTAAAAATTACTAATCGAGTCAAAATCAAAATCAAAATCAAAATATTTTATTCAACTTGGATTTTACAATCTCTTTTGAAAGTCAAGGAAGCTACGCCAATGGTTCACAAGTCTACGGCGGGAGACCTTGTACTGGAAAGAACCAGCAAGAAAACCAGCAAGGGCTATTTTTTTCTCCCTGTATTGTTACAGAGTCGTCAATTGGAAGCTGACCTCAAGGCAAAAATTTGAGCTCAACTTCCATAACAAATGTATATTTGTCAGTTCTCTTCTTAGTACAACGTTACCAATACTACTTAATGAATAGTTATACACAACAACACGATTATTTACATTATTATCATTAATAATTTCTTCAAATTAACACCAGGCATTGGCATCTTGTAAATAATCGTTGACTTTATAATATCCTTTACTCATCAGAGTCTTTTTTACATGCGCTTTAAACTTATCAAAAGGCAAGTCAGTTACATTTTGTGGGACTTTGTTGTAAAAAGTTATACATTTCCCCATAAATGAGCTTCTAGTTTTTTGGAGCCTGTACGTTGGAACGGCAAGTTTATTTTTATTTCTTGTGTTTAAATGGTGAAGTTGGAAATTGGTTTCAAATATATTATAATTTTTATAGACATAAATCAAATTTTCATAAATGTACTGTCCTGCTAAAGTCAATATGTTAATTTCTCTAAATAAATCTCTAAGAGAGTCTCTTGCTCTTAAATTATAAATAGCGCGAACCGCTCTTTTTTGAAGTACAAAAATACTTTCCATACTAGCAGCTGATCCCCACAGAAGTATTCCATATGACATGATGCTATGAAAATAACTAAAGTAAATTAATCTTGCCGTTTCAACATCAGTAAGTTGTCTTATTTTTTTTACTGCATATGCTGCAGAACTAAGTCTGTTTGCCAAGGACTCAATATGTGGATCCCACTGCAATCTAGAATCTAGAGTAATTCGCAAAAATTTTGTAGAATTGACGAATTCAACAATTTGGTTGTTCATTTGCACAATAGTATCAACTTTTCTTACATTTGGCAATCGATTTGATTCAAAATTCCTTCGTTATTGTGACGGTTGAGTAATGTAGCGCAGCACTCAATTCGTGTTTGCCGGAGTGCTTCACTTAATTCACGCGGTCCCCATTTCTCGAGCTCTTTCACTTTTGCAGTTTTTTGAAGTGTATTAAAATTATTTTATTACTCGCACCGAATACCGTACTGTGACGTGGTTTGCGATGGTAAGTGATGATAAGGCCGAAGGTGGAAGCGAGCTTCTCCTGGACTCCTCAATAACAGAGGAACTGGTTATCTTACCTCTAATTATTACCGGAACCCAAAGTCGCTATTAACATTGTACCTATGGAGACAAACTTAGGTATGATGGTGGTAGCTAGCTGGGCGGACTTGGAAGCCCTACCAAATACCTATCAACCAAATCCACCAGAAATACTTCTGAGCCCATAGGGAATCGAACCCCGGACCTTTAGATCAATACTGGCTGATGTCAACCACTCAATCACGGAGGAATTTAAAATACCGCGTTGGTTACACCAAAAGAGTTTACAGATCCAAAATATTATTTAAATCAATGGACTATATGAGATCTGTTTAGTTGACCTCTTAAGTGGCAATTAAATCAATTCACATGCGATTCTTGTATTGATTATCGCGAGGAATTTGGATTCGCGTAGGAGATAAACTGAATGAGGCAAGCTCCAATAATTATGCGCGCAGGTTTTTGCCAAGCGAAAACCAACTTTACCTCTTATAAAATAAATTGTACGATTCTGTGTTTAGATTTCACTGTTTATAATTTAATTAATGCTGTAATGCCCTTTGCTGTTAATGACAGTTCAATTGTTTTGCCTCCTTGACACCTGCGCGTTTGAACTGAAGTTTTTACAATTGTGACTTTGGTTTAATATTTAATAATGGCGGATTAGTAAGTCGGTGGCGTGAGTAAGCAATTAGTGTCAGTTTTTGTGATACCAGATTAGGAAATATTTTGTCCCAAGTTTGTATTGTACTCGTATAAGGACAATTTCAGTTGTTATAGGTGTACACCTAAGTCTTATCTATTCCAGGCGTATATGTCATCAAAATACATACGTACACATTTTATTATCACACAATCATCACATCATCATCACACACAGCTCATATACGTCCTCACCGAGGGGTTCGAGCCTACCCTATGTTAGGGTGATTAGGCCTTAGTCAACCACGCTGGCCCAGTGCGGATTGGTCGACTTCACATACAACATTGAATTTCTTTGCAGATGTATGCAGGTTGCCTCACGATGTTTTCCTTCACCGTAAAATTACGCTAAAATGTAAAAAATAATTGAGCTGGCTTCGCACTTTGAAAACATAAATTGTGGAGCGTATTTTTAGGGTTCCGTACCTCGAAAGGAAAAAACAGAACCCTTATAGGATCACTTTGTTGTGTGCAATACGGACCGCACACTAAAAAAATAATTTTGTATCTGGTGGTGGCAACATCGCTTGCCTCTCTCTCTTGACCAACTCATCGCTGTGAACAAGTCGCTCTGTAATTGTTGTAATTAAAATTTATTTTAAATTAAATAAACCTGGAATTTGTCAAACCAGCGAGTTTAATTTATGTTCCACACAGTTGTCCGTCCGTCTGTCTGTCTGTCAAGACCCTTTTTCTCAGGAACGCGTGGAGATATCAAACTGAAATTGATATCAATACTCAGGTCTACTCTGTCATCCCTACGAAAAGTGCAATAACTAGGTCAAACCTGATTTCGAGATAAACGCGGGAAAAGATTTTATTTTTATTTTGATTGTATCTCCATCACTATACATGGTATCGGATTGAAACTTTCACTACACGATGTAAAACAATGTAGAGAATATTATGTGGTACTTAATGTTTGTTCCTGCATTTATTCCCGATATAAAAACCAATAAATACAATAATGGTAAGTATTATTACTATGTAGAAAGAATGTTTACTAGTCATAACCGCAACAAGTAACCTATTTATTGCACTAATAGTTAGGAAACCAACATGATGCATTTTTGACTAGCAATTCATTTTTTTTAACTGCTTCCTAACCAAATATGCATTAAGTTTCTTATTTATTGCGGTTTTCATTAGTAAGAGACAAGTTTAAAACGCCAAAGTTTTAACTTGTTACTATTACAAAAACAGAGATGTTACACTTTTATGTCAAATACCTATCAATAAACAGAAGTTTGCAAAACATTATTTTACCTCTTACCGATTTAGCATGAAACTGTTTTCGGTAAAGTCAAGTCTACTCATAATATCTGCGTTCAGTTGTGTTTTTAAAATAATGTGAAATCGGTTATATTTATAATTTAATGAATAAAAAATAATTTATCATATTAAATCTTTTTTATTTCTAACTAAAAAAGTACAATCACAATGGCAATCACTTCGCTATTTTACTAATTAATTCTGGTCTATTAGCCAGCATTTAAAATTCAACGGTTACTACAATTAAATAACAAACATTTCAAAATTAATCTTAATAGTAGTTAAAGTACACAATCGTTATTATTAAAAACAAACTTAAAAAAATGTAATCTACTTTTTTATTTTAAGACACAATTTGAGATCAATGCTTTTTTCAGTGTAACTTATGACTAATTAAATATTTTTAGTCTAGGTTCAAAACTCGGGACGTTTCAGGTAAGTTTAACCAAAAACCTCTCCTAGTTTCAGGCATCAAAGGTACTAAGTCGGCTATTATTCTATCTTTTCGTTCTTTTGTTATTCCTCTCGGTGAATTCTTGTTTGCAAAATTAGGAAAGCTTTTGTTTTTAATTATTTTGACTTGTAGAAAATCTAGTTCTTTCCAATCAGACACGTGGGTAGCTTTTTGCTTTATGGTAAATGCTCCTCTTTCGGCTCTGACTGCCATGATGTCTTTTAGATAGACTCTGGGTTCCATGTTTCGAATTTTATGCTGAAACGACACATCCTCATAACTATAAAAATCAGATACTGTCATCACTATTACTATTTTTTTTTTTGAATTGGCAATTTTTACCGAATCTACAAAGTCATCAAAATCATAAACTTTCTTTTTCTTTTTTAATGCCATTTCTACCTGATGGTGAAAGCTATCAGCCGACATGAACGTATGGCCTGGTTCAAAATATTTTACGGTAATTGATTCGGCAGCAATCAGCTGACTAATTACTATGTTCACCAGAAAACACATAAACGCCCAGTTTTTGTTTTGGGCCGCGCAATCGTCGGCCCATACAACGATATGTTTCATGTCGCGTTCATGTATAAAAAACGATCTGAATGCTGAAATTATATCTTCTTGGCTTCTACCAGAGACAATTTCATTCCAAAGCACTGCATAAGGAACATTTGTACCATTACTACCTCCAAGTGGAACGAAACTTTCGTTAAATGTAATAACACGAGGACAAAATATCGCTGTTTTATATTGATCCATTCGTGGCAACATGATTACAGATCTACAGAAAAGTATATGCAGTCTTTGTCAGTAAGACCTTGCTCTTTGTCTCGTTGATATTCCTCTCTGGATTCCGTGTATCGTGACTTATGTTTACTGTTTTGGATACAGAGGTCACAGTTTTCCTGAGAACACCCAGTATGTAATTTAAAGAGAGCACATTGCTCACATTCTTCATGCCCGAGATGAGCAAAGGAAATATTCATTTCTTTTACAACCTTTCGATATGTTTCAAAAGAGACCGACATATTGGGATATTTTTCAATGAAGCATTGATGCATCATTGTTACATTGATGTCACTCGGCAGATAAAGTTTATTAGGGGCATGTTCGCGACGGTAATGTGAAATTGTTGGATTAAAACTTTGTATATGATCCTTGATTACGTCTCTGTCTATGACATTTTGGCGTTTGTATGATCCTCGTTTATCTTTTTGATTATCAATTTCCTTACTGAGTGCCGAGTGAACATGTCTGTTATTTTGTGGGTTGTAACCAAGTGTCGTTAAAAAAAAAGTTTTGCAAACATCAATTTTTTTTATGTTTGACTTGAAAATGATAGTAATACGAAACATCTCTTCTCTTATTTCGACCTTCCTTAGTAGTTCTTGTTTTTATTTCCTTTGATTCGACCATTCCTTTAATAAATAAGCCTCTAGACTCCCAATCTAATCTTATGTACCGATCATGTATTTCTCTTCTAATTTCTTCAGAAATCTTATTTATACATTTTTTCCGACATTTACCATCACACGGTGGTTTCAGTGACAGCTTTTCATCAGTATTTTCTTTTTTCTGTCTTTGTCGATCCGCAAGAGATATATCAAATCTACGTCTTTTCCTTGGAAAGCCCGCTTTAGTCAGCCCTTTCTCATTCTCAGGTATTACGAATTCTTCTACTTCACTATTTTCACGTTCAGTCTCCTCACGTTCAATCTCCTCACATTCAGTATCTTCATGTTCAGTCTCTTCACGTTCAATCTCCTCATGTTCAGTCTCTTCATATCCAGTCTCCTCACGTTCAGTCTCCTTACGTTCAGTCTCTTCATGTTCAGTCTCCTTACGTTCAGTCTCCTCACGTTCAGTCTTATCATATTCAGCCTTTTCGCGTTCTGCTTTTTCACGTTCAGTCTCCTTACGTTCAGTAGTCTCCTCACGTTCAGTCTCATCATATTCAGCCTCTTCTCGTTCAGTCTCATCTTGTTCAGTCTCATCATGTTCAATCTGTTCACGTTCTGTCTTTTTGCCTCTAGTTTCTTTATGTTCAAGTAAATTTCTTTTAATACAAATGGGTGAATCAGAATCAGAATCTGAAATTATAAAATCTGGGATATAGTCTTTATCAATGACACTATCGTCGGAATCTTCAAAATAATTTACAGGTCTGTTCATGTTTTCATATTCTTCTTCGGATGGTAGGGTTTCATAGCACTTTAGAGAATGTCTGGTAACAGTTGTTTCAAAAGATTTGACTTTTTGAACAGCAGACGGTTTAATTATTGATGGCCTTGGAATCAGCTGATGGCTGGTAGGTTCAGATGGAGAAACATGTGGTTTTGAGTTTTGTTTTTGCGAAATAGCTAAAGAAAGAATTTTGTCTCTTCTGGACATGGTGTTGCCTGAAAAAAAGAAATATTATGCTTAGGGACAAAAAATCAACAGGCGTAAAGAAAGCATAAAACACACACTGATAAATATAAACAAACATAATAATACTGGGTATTGCCTCAATGGTCAAGTGGTCACAAGCGCCTAATTCTCGTGCCGGGCAAGTGTTATTGGATTTTTCTATCAAGAAATTCTTAAGATTGCCACCTTAGGTAGGTGGCAATCTGAAGAATCTTACAAATGGCTCTTAACCATCGTGATAAAACATCCACTACGCTACCCGAGTGTGGAGTAGTAAACTATATACTTATATTCAAGAACTTGCAGGCTTATTATAGGTTTTCTTACTTTTCCCTTCACGGTCAGAGATCGTGTCAATGAAAACAAAAACTTTGGAAAAGTTAGTGATGAGTACCTGAGATTGAATCCGAGTGACTTGGAAGTCTAAAGAGAGATGCCACACGAGCGTTGCTGGTGCGCTGTGACGCCTGGACGGTGACGCTACGAAGTTCTATTATAATATTTATAATATAAACGCTTACATATTAATCGTTTTAATCCGTTGTA
The DNA here is from genome assembly GCA_963935595.1 of Schoenobius gigantellus. Lineage (NCBI taxonomy): Eukaryota > Metazoa > Arthropoda > Insecta > Lepidoptera > Crambidae > Schoenobius > Schoenobius gigantellus. The sequence continues at coordinate 1,847,470 of OZ012553.1, forward strand.
CCAATGATTTATCTTACAAAATACTATTTATCAAAAGCTTGCACAGTATTGCACTTAAAATAAAAAAAGTAAGTGATGACGTAATAATAGCAAAATGCAATTAACCGGTAGAAGCGCCACGAGCTAGTTATCTACGCAAACGTCGCGCGTCGTAATCGTCGGTTAGTGCGTACCTAACTACCTACACTCAGCCGCGCCCGGCGCGCGGCGCGCATTTTGCATTGCCAATCAAATGGAGCGTGGTCAACGGCCGTGTGGCATCGCTCTTCAAAGTTATATCAACTTTTAAGTACATAAAATTAATAACTAAATAAAGTAGTACTGGCTAATAACATCATAGCGTATTAATATCCGTGATATGTAAACATATTGTAATATTAAATACGTTAGGTACTTACCGCCCAAACTGGTCGCACGTGCGTGTGTTCGTCCGACTCGAAGTAAGCGAGCGCCGCGACTGACGTTTGTACGAAATATTTTACTCCCCCCACACCTCCTGGTGCTAGTTATAAACGCAATAAATAGTGAATTTATTGCAATTTATTTCGCGTAGGTATACTGTATTCGTTTAATCTTCCTACAAATAAATGCAATATATCTACTTACTAAATCAATTTTAGTATTCATCCCATAATTATTAGTAAGGTCCCTTAAGATAACTGCAATAACTCAAGCTTATTGTACTTATAACTAGTAAATGAGAATCACAAAAAAACTAAATATGGTAGTTATAAATACAATAACTCTACTTATTGCAGAAATAATTAGCACATTATTTAATACCAAAAATAAGGATCCGTATCATATCTGCAATAACTCAAACATATTGCACTTATAACTAGTCAATCAATATTACAAATGACGAACTATGCTAATTATAAATATAGTAACTATACTTATTGCAGATATAGTTAGTAAAATTACTAAATAGCGTAAGTAAGTTATTCCTATCTATAGTTATTTCGGTCTTGATATGTAAATCATAAAGCATCGACCTAGATATTGCAGTTAGGCTTAGTATTAAAACCGGCTACGTCATAGATACGTAAAAAGTGTCTAAAAAGAAATTATAGATCTCGTTCTGCTAATTCCGAATATGTACTTATCTCAATTTGGTGCAAAACTCGAGTTATTGCACTTTTCGTAAGGACGGCAGTACTGTCCCTTGGAGCTATGAAAAAATCAAACTTCTAAGCCAACGCAATCAAAAGATACAGCCGTTTATGCCGCAAATTTCCGCAAATTTTCGACACTCGCAAGGGAATCGAAACCTACATGGTACTTCCCGTGAACTCAGAATCATCAAATTTGGTACGAAGTAACGTCTTATAGCACAGATAAAGGAAAAAATTTCGAAAACCGTAAATTTTTAGTTACATCATATTATTATAATAGCAATATTTTTAATAATTTTGTAGCGCGAGTCCGACTCGCACTTGGCCGGTTTTTTTTTATTTTCTTAAGCTGTCGCTTGAATTTCAATCCCTTTTATAATGTGGTTTTAAATACTTATAAGGTCACTAGCTAAGCTAGAGTTTCGCTGGCGTATAGCTAGTATTTTAGAGGTTAGTGAAGATATTGACTGTCATTCATTAATTGTACCATAATATGACGTTTTTAACGATTTAAGAGAGCAGACAGAAAATTAGACTTCTAGTGGAGTCTCTATTAATTTCCGAGCAGATGTAAAACAACTTTTCTTTTCATTTGTATTTTATAAACATCTAATTATTCTGGGGTGATGTACAGGAATAATTTTTAAATACCTAACATATTATTTTCTAGATAAATTAGCTTTTTGTCATATTTGTGTTTGATGTCAATAAGAACTTGTATAGGTCTATGTGGAATGAACATTTTCGAATTTGAGTTAATATACAACGTTTAATATTTATATTACAATATAAATAAAAAATATATATTATTCTTGAAGTAAAACCCTATTTTAAAACCACAGAAAGTTTGTTTTTCTGCCAGTTATAATTGACTGAAATTACATATTATTAGGGTTGGATGTCGTATTTGACATTCTGGATTTTTTTTGGGTATTTATACATGTATTTATATCATGTATTTATACATACATTTGTATATATAACATGTTATAAATTTTTAATTATAATAGTGCTCTTTCGATTGAGAACCTGTATACAGCAAAATGCTAGCTCTTCAATAAATGTTTCTCACGTTTCGTCTGATAGGGTGGTGAAGCGTGAAGCGCGCATGACCGATGCTCCCTGGTTCCGTGCGCGCTTCCTCGCAGGTGATATAACGTGCGCGTGCGCTCCACAGACCTTTAGGAAGTCGGCAATCGATTACGGCAAACGCACACGACCGACTTTTTGCAGGGCTGATAATCGATCCGACTTTTTCGCCGAATCTTATGACCGACTTAACGCACGTGTCTCTCATTTTGTCGGTGGCTATCGAGAGAGTGCACGTCATGGATTTAATGGATTTGACAGGTGTTACATTCATCGCCGAGCAGTGACACGTCCTTTCTCATTAAGCAAGTGCAAGCGGCCAACTGTCGGCCAGTAAGTAGACAGTGTGCGTTTACGAACGTTCCGACTTCGAAAAGAAGGAGGTTCGGCTGTATCTATTTTTTTATGTATGTTCACCGATTACTCCGCCATTTGCAGATCGATTTTCAAAATTCTTTTTTTAATCGAAAGAGTATACTCCCGAGGTGGTCCCATTGTCACCATGTCATGGTCTGGTGATGAGATCTTATGAAAATCGAGGGAAACCCTCAAATTTCATAGGCACGTCCAAAGTGTTTCATGTTTCTTAAGATATTCAGGTATTCGCGTCTGGTAGTCATCATGTCATGTTACTGGGCTGATGATGGAAGGTTTCTGGTAGATTAGGAGTTCGGGAATAATTCTTTCGAAGCTGTGTAGAGCGAAAGAAGTTTTATTTTAAGTTATCCTGGTGTTTGCTTTGGCTCAAATTATAATATGTTCACTAAAAAGATTGAAAAAAAATTTTTTTTTACAAAAAATAATAAGACCAAAACAACCAAAAAGTCAAAAATAATATAAGAATATACATCACAGTTTTATATTGAAGTCGGTGCCAAGCAATGATCACCTTGAAAATCTTAAAAAATATAAGAACAATTAATGGAGTTACCTAATTTTAGCACCGACTTGAATATAAAACTGTGAAGTTGTATGTATTCTTATATTATTTATGATTTTTTGGTGTTTTTGAAGTTGTTTTTATTTTTTTGTATTTTTTTTGTAATTTGTGTGCGTTGCAACGCTGAACTCCATGTTTCATTTTCCACCGTGAAAAAATCGGTCACCGATAGTCGATAGTGTGCGTTCGCACTTATTAGCCTATGACTTCGGTAATAATGTATGTACAACAAGCATTGTTACATGATTTTTGTGTGTATCACTTACGATTAAGTAATTGGTGTTGATTGCATAATTAACAAATGCGTTAAATGTCAAGTTGTTTTTATAGTTGCTAACTGTATAAAACAAACCAGCCAAGTGCGTCGGTGGCGCTGTGGACTCGGCACTGGCCTTCTAATCGAGAGGTTCGTGGTTCAATCCTGCCATGTACCAATGTATTTTTCGTTTTTCAAATTTCATATGTACGTTTGCTGACGCTCACGGTAAAGGGAAACATCGTGAGGAAACCTGCATAAACCTGCATAAATTCATAGGTGTAATACACCTATGAATTTCTTGGCATTGGCACTAAATACGCGACCCTGATCTGGCACAGTTTGATTTTTAGATCTTGTGGATCTGACTGAATTTGATACCAATGTGACTTTTCAAAGTGATTTTAAAGGCAAAATGCTTGGATCTGGATGATTTTAAACCGAAGCAAATGATTATTTTCTACAACATGAAGATAGCTGTATACTTGGTTTGAAAAAAGTAAAATATGAATTTGGCTGAATTTGAAACCAGTCAACTCGTATGTGAAGTCGACCAATCCGCACTGGGCCAGCGTGGTTGACTAAGGTCTAAACACCCTAACTTAAGGTAGGCTCGAGTCCAGGTGGGATGGAGATGGAGGTCACTGAGGACGTCATCGGGACCCCCATCATCCAGGAGGAAGAGGCCGCGGGAGGGGTTCCCCGCGCAAAAAATGGTCCCCAACCCCAGGGCACCTAGTGCTGGGACGTCACGGGGTGTAAAGCGGCGCACAACACCTGCGCCGCTCACGAAGAAGCAGAGCCACGCGCCTTTTGGCGTAGCGCGAGTCCGGTAACGGACCACTCACGGTCAGGGGGTCAGCGGGAATAAGGCCTCGCTGTTGTCCCCTTCCCCCTGTCCCGTGACGGACGGAGGAGCTGCGGGGGGTTTTTAGTGGGTAGGCCTGGTCCGAAACCGGCCCGGGGAGTCCCACATACCCTCGTGGTTTAGCTCGGCCACGAGGGATGCGTAAGGCATTTTCCCCCTACCAAAAAAAAAAAAAAGGGTAGGCTCGAGTCCGAGTCCCTTAGTGGGGACGTATATATGAGCTGTGATGATGAAGGACGTATATATGAGCTGTGATGATGAAGGACGTATATATGAGCTGTGATGATGAGCTGTGATAATGAAGTATATATGAGCTGTGATGATAAAGGACGTATATATGAGCAGTGATGGTGAGCGGTGATGATGAAGTATATATGAGCTGTGATGATGAAGGACGTATATATGAGCTGTGATGATGAGCTGTGATGATGAACTGTGATGATGAAGTATATATGAGCTGTGATGATGAAGGACGTATATATGAGCTGTGATGATGAAGTACTAGTTGCACTTCTAACCAACAGTGAATAACGACTACTTTGGCTTAACAAAGTACGGGGCTGGTAAGAGCTCGGTGGCCGAGTGGTCAAGGCGTCAACACGGTAATTTGAAGACGCGGGTTCGATCTCCGCCCGAGACGATTTCTTTGTTCAATTTATGTAGCATTTTAAAAAAATTGCAACGTTCTATTTAAGACGAGGTTTCCCAGAAAATCTACGCGTGCACGGCGACTGCTTTATTGCAAAGTAATAACGTTGCTTTATGCATTGCTTCTAATGTCGCTTACGCGCTGTGACCGAACTCAAGACGTTACTTTTTACACGTTTTAATCGATTTTTGGAAAACTGGGGTACAAAATAAAAATTGTACTTTTGCAATTTTCGAGATAATAAAAATGCACGTCTATTAGTAAAACTTTTATGTCATTTATTATTGTATTTTCTGATTCACGGCAGTTTTAAAATATTCAACAGAGTGATCTTTGGATTTTATTTCTATCGAGTGAAATATTATTAATCATGTTTCTGTCTTTAAGAATGTTTAGATGAAATGTTTAAAAATGTCGCATATGAATTTTAGAACAGTATGTTTAATATTTGTGGCGGTGCAGTCAATCGAAATTGTTCGAAAACGGGAAGCAGCGCCTTAAAATCGTGTTATCCGTCAAAAATCGTGTTATCCGTCAAAAATCGTGTTATCCGTCAAAAATCGTGTTATCCGTCAAAAATCGTGTTATCCGTCAAAAATCGTGTTATCCGTCAAAACGGATTTTCTTTTGTTATTATTACTTTGATCCGTCTCAGTGTCCAATAGTCGAACTGGTTCAGTTCTGGCGCTCTGGGGTTCGATTCCTATTTCGATTAAAAAATAAAGTCACGATATAATCGTAAGTGTTATTAACATAAGAAATAACTATACCTGATCACGGGTTTGTCTACCTAAAGGTTGTCTGGTAGAGATCACTTGTAAGATAGGCGATAAGCCCTTTCGCTGTCTATGTATATGTATTGTCGTAGTTTGTGTTATTTATAAAAGCGAAATAAATCTTTGTCACGCCATTGTCACAAATATTCTCTTAATGATATAAATAGCGCACCTTCGGTAGAATAACACCTTATTACATGACTCATCAAACTCATTTAAAAGATCTTGCGGTCGACTGTAATCGGTAGTTAAATGTGAATATGCTGTTTCACAAATGTGCTTATGATAACTGTGATTCAATTAATTGATGATTTTCGGTCTTTATTTTTGCCGTGTTTCATTATTTTGGTCAATGGCGTGCATGCACAGTCAGCATCATTAGTAGCTTAATACCGGTTTTTCCGGAAGAATTTCATTGTAAAATATATCACAATAGTCTAACATAAATCATAAAAAAACATAATATTATTATATTTATTCTATAAAAAAAAGAAAAATTTGAAAATTATTTTAATATTTGGTTCTATGGAATGTGGGTACCCTACAACTGCTTTTTGCAAGCTTTTTTATTATATTACTAGCTGTGTCCGCGAACTACGTTTCGCCATAATAATCACCTAGGGGTATAAAAAATTGTGTACGACCTATTCTCAGACCTACCGAACATACATGAAAAAATCATAAAGATCGGTCAAGCCGTTTTGGTAACACACAATGTGACACGAGAATTTTATATATTAGATGATTTTACTGAAATTTTGCATTCATGTGTATATTACGTGACAATGCAATATTATGATGACATGGAGCTGATCTAATGCTGGAGCTGGAAGGTGGCCATAGGAATTCCGCAATTAAACGACATAACCTCATCGAGTTTGGGCTCATTTAATTTGTGTTGAAGAGCACTTAAAGCTTGTAGGTATTTAAAAAAGTTTTTTTTTAAATAATTTATCTTGTTATCAAACTGTTTCTACAAGCTTTTATTTACTTTATGTTGAATTTGACACACTTCCCGGTTTCCGATTGAGCTGAAAGGACAATGTCGAAAATTGCCCCATGACCAAAAAAGATTTGATTTACGTCATAATTATATGCATATTTTATAACACTCATAACAAATATAGGTATGTATTCGATGGACAAATCGAAAATATATAAAAGAACTTTCAGAAACAAAACCAAATGAAGTGAAAATACGAATTGTTATTGTTTCCTTTACCTTTATGTAGGTATGGACATTTATTGATTTGCTTAAATTATGTTTTTTTCATAACTTACAACGTAAATTAAGTTGAAACATACTCGTACGTCAATTGACTGCTCACGCACTCTCGCATGTTAGTTCGTTGTGTTTTACCATTTCGAGACTTCTTTCTTGTTCTTTACTACGTGGCTATAACAACGTTCTTTGATTGATTGCATTAATTATGATTTTAATAATTGTATAGGTATGGATTACGTGTATTGCTTTAACGAAATAAAGTGTTACTTCAACTTAACTCTAAATCTGATTCATCTATAATATATAAAGCTGTCTTATATATAATTCGATTTCGAAGCTTGTCCGTCCGTAGTAATTGATGTGGACGTACTGTATATACTAATGTCTAATGTTATACGAAAAACATTTTTTCACTGCCGTTGGTATTGAGGCGAACAATGCATGGACGCAGAGCAATTTCCTTTTGCATGCATGTGTATATTGCGTGACGATACAATATTTTGATGACATGGAGCTGACCTAATGCTGGAGCTGGAAGGTGGCCATAGGAACTCCGCAAAAAAATGACACAACCCCATCGAATTTGGGCTCGTTTGATTGGTATTGACGAGTACTAAAAGCCTGTATTTAAAAAAAATATTTTTTTAATATTATATTCAGGCTATCAGAAACTTAAGAATTAATTCGTTTATATTGAATAATTTTTGTATCTTATTATTTTGATAACACCTTTTTTGACTATTTTGATGCGTTTGTTCTTTACGAAAAAATGTAGGCCAGGTTTTTGTGAAAATCAGTAAGTCTTTAGTTGTGAATATACAATCCTCCTTTTTGCTTAACCGTAGCAAAGTAAACATACCTATAAACCTATTCTATTTATATGTTGTTCATTCAACAACATTGTTGACCAAATCGTTTTTGCTAAGGAAAATAAAATTAATTGAAATAAAACGTGCAGACAATGACTTTAGCCCCGAGCTTTTATAAATAATTGGCTCAATATAAATGAAAATTTGTAAAAATTGTTTAATTGCCAAATCAACTTCAACACTTCCTAGACGATTATAAAAAATATCAAAGGGTAAGCACAGATTATTTATATATTAAGGTGCTATTATTCGATCATTCGTCAAATTTTCGATAGCTTATAACTAACTTACAGACATAAGATACTTTGTCTGAATTGAAAAAAAAAAATCATCAATAGCATCTCAACCTTATATACAAAAATCATTAAATATATAACTTAAAAAACTCAGGGACGCGGGTATTTGTAACCAGTTTAATATCATAAGCATTTCTTTGCATGGAAGCTTTGAGATAATACCAGTCTATCAGAATATAGGGAATGCTGGTTGGTGTAACATTTTTATAGTAAAACACCTTTCGGTGTACAAAAAAATCAGCATTTTCTTTAAAATATCAGTGAAATTTTGATATAATACGGATAAATATATGGAGATAACAATGCGGCGTATACATCTCTACTTTTGGGAAAACCTTAACAGAGAAGAATAGGCTAGAGTCTAGCCTAGACATTAGGGTGCAATGTTTTGTTTTCATTAATTGTGATATTTGTCTACACTCAAGTAATTAATTGATCATTTTATCTCACCTGATGGTAAGTGACGATAAGGCCAAGGATAGAATTGAGCTTAAATTGGGCTCGTGAGCGTGGATGGCGCTGTGCACTCGGCACTAGCTTTCTAATCGGGGGGTCCATGGTTCGATCCTACCATGTACCAATGTGTTTTTCGTTTATCGAATTTCATATGTACATTTTCCGACGCTCCTACGGTGAAAGAAAATATCGTGGCAACCTACATACATCTGCGAAGAAATTCAAAGGTGTATGTGAAGTCGACAAATCCGCACTGGGCCAGCGTGGTTGACTAAGGCTTAATCACCCTAACATAGGGTACGCTCGAGTCTAGCTAGGGAAGTATATGAGATCGAACCCCGGACCTCCAGATCACAAGCGTATGGTCTCAACCACTATACCATGGAGGCGGTTAGGCGAGGTTACGTTACTGCGCCTTAACAGTTTAAAGCAATTATTAAAGTCAATAACAGCAAAGTTATCACGAAGCTCGAAGCTTGCATCAAGGACGCTGCAGGGTAGGGGCATCGCGAGCAGAAGCGATCCCGCTAGCGCAGCATCAGTGCTACCGCGTATTCGAACGCAGACGCGCGCGTCGAACTGTCTCGCGTTGAAACGAACTATCGAAATATTTAACGAACTTGCCTGTGATTCCAAATTTAAAGTTAAGCTCTTAATTTAAAAATAAGATAAAACTTTAAGTTAAAACATAAGATTTTTATTTTATAGGTGCGATTGTTTTTCGGGTTTGTTTAAAAATTACCGCGGTAGGTGTATGTGGGTGCGTTATCAATGCAAAGGTGGTTGGATACATCTATTGGTTGTCGCATCAGCCGGCCTTTTGGGTAGGTTAAATTTTATTGGAAGTATTTTTGGTGTATTCCATTTCATATTTTAAGTTTGTTTGATATGTTTATTAAATCAAAAGCTTTTGTTTATAAATAGATCTAGCAGTGGTACCTAACTGGTAGGCTTACACAGAAGCTAATTGACTTGCAGTTTTGGATGCTTTGGGATGTTGTTTATAAATAAAATGTTATGACCACATTAAAATACTATATTTAAAATTACTACACTAGTATTTTAAAACAGTATCACAATTAACATTCTCATTCTGAAAATATTAATTTATCATAAAACATGTAAAGTATTGCTTATTGGCAGCTCATCTAAATAAATATATATTTCTTCAAAGCAGTAGATTTTACTCAGTTATGTCATTTCATAAATGATTTAAAACAATATCTTCTTGCGCTTTTAATTTTCATTTATTTATTGATGTATTTTAATTATCTACATATTATTTAGAATGAAAAAAGTATTTACAATTTAAAATGTAGAGTTCTATAGAGACGATCATTGTTTAAGTTTCATCAGTAAATATCAATACTAGCCTATAATTAGAACCGGCGAGGTCAGGAAATAGGTACTGTCTCTTCGCGATGTTTACTGTCACTATGTCAAAGGTTATCAGAACTATTCTGTTATCGTTTTGTTCCAGAACAACACGTTTCTTCTAAGCAATAAACAACGAGAAAATGTAGCTGCTCTACATAAATTGATACATTCAAGCATCATCCATTCTTCTTCTAATATTATAAATGCGAAAGTGTGTTTCTTTGTCTCTTACCTCTTCATGCTTAAACCGCTGAACAGATATTTAGATAAAATTTGGTACAGATTTAGTCTAAGTTCCAAAAAAGGACATTAATTTTATCATAGAAATCATCCTTTTAGGGGGTGAAAAGGAGGGTGGAAGTTTGTATGGGAAATCAATATATAGGTAGATAAAGATAAAATTTGGTACAGAGATAGTTTGAGTTCCAAACAAGGACATTTTATCTCAGAAATCTTCCTTTTAGGGGGTGAAAAGGGGGGAATAAGTTCGTATGGGGAATCATTAATCGCTGAACCGATTTAAATGAAATTTGGTATGGGGATAGTTTGAATTGTGGGGGAAAAATATAAGCAGATAAAATATTTTTTTTTTACCTTTTTCGTATTAATTTTCAAACATTTTTAGGTATAAGTACAAATCTTGCCTTGACAATAACGAACACAACAAAAAGAGAATTATCCAACTTGGTGAAGTCGTTCGTAAGTTATGCGCATGCATACATTTCGGTGATTGACTTTTGTTTAATAAAATTTTATCGATAATGTATAAAAATTAACGTTTTTCTAATTTTCGTTTTCATTTAGAAAAATGTGTAATATTGTTGTTGTATTTCTTTAATAAACTACACTGCGCATTTTTCAATATATATTTTCTATATATTTCAATATATAATTATAAAATTACCTAGTTTCCGTTTTTTTCTCAGAAATCTTTTGCTTCTAAAAACGCCTAATACGCCGTACGCCTTATAAAATGCACGCGTTGAAGTCTTTTCTACCGAGCGCACGCATATACTATTACGTCCGCGAATATTCAAAGTTTTTGCACATTTTTAACCGACTTCAAAAAAGGAGGAGGTTCTCAATTCGATGCGTGTGTTTTTTTTGTGTGTATGTTACGCGATTACGCCGCCAGTTGTGGGCCGATTTTCAAAATTCTTTTTGTATTCGATAGAGTATCTATACTCCAAGGGTGGTCCCATGGTCACCAAAGTCAGGATCTAATGATGGGATCCCATGAAAATCGAGGGAAACACTACCATTAAATACTAAATATCAGCTCACCTTCGGTGAGCTGGTATTTAATTAGGGTTTCTTTTTCTTTCCTTTAAACCCTTAAATTTTAAGGTGTTTCCAATGTGTTTTGTGTGTATGTTACGCGATTACTCCGCCAATTGTGGACCGATTTTCAAAATTCTTTTTGTATTCGATAGAGTATACTCCTAGGGTGGTCACAAGGTCACCGAAGTTAGGATCTGATGATGGGATCCCATGAAAATTGAAGGAAACACTAATTATGACCAACAAAGCTGGTATTTAATTAGGGTTTCTTTCACTATAAAGATTTCATTCACTAAAAAGTTAAAAATAAAAAATATTTTACAAAAAATAAAAACCGACTTCAAAAACACTGAAAGCTTAAAAATAATATAAGAATAGGTACAGACAACATCACACTTCTATATTGAAGTCGGTGACAAATTTTAACACTTTCTAGGAGATTATCGTTTGGCGCCGACTTCAATATAGAAGTGTGATATTGTCTGTACCTATTCTTATATTATTTTTAAGTTTTCAGTGTTTTTGAAGTCGGTTTTTTTTTCTTTGTAAAATATTTTTTTACAGTTAGGTATTAAATGACAATTTAATTCTAAATTTAAAATCTACAGTTTAATCTATATAAATAAAAATGGATTTTCGAAATGTATGTACGCCCATAATTTTTGAACGACTGCACTAAATGGGATGATTCTTAGATTTATGTATTCTTTATTGCTTGGACAAGGTTCGTGTAATATAAAAATTACAATAATTTAAACAAACATTTCAGTAATTTAGTCAAAAAACAAGGCGATACAAAGTACGCCGGGTCAGCTAGTGATTTAAAAAAGAGTAAATTGTTCTGAAAAAAAGGTTATTTTTACTTGTTTACAGAACCAGCTGCTTAGGATTTTTTTCCAATCGAATTTGAATTAATTTGTATCATTAATCTTTCATAAACGATCACTGAACTTACTATAACTAGACTTTGACATTAGAATTCAACAAAACTAAGAAACGATGCATTGAATTTAGTTAGTAATTATGTAGGTACCTAATTAGAACAAACTCACCATAACTCAATTTTTTACATTAATTTGTTTATGCGTATTTTACAGATTTGTATATATTGTGTTTTAAAGAGTTGTGACGTTAGAGGAGAGTTCAGAATGTAATGTGTGCTGCAGTGTCTAAAAGGACAGTGGCGATAATTTTTTTTATTAAATATTTCGGTAATTAGGTAGGTATATAATGTTTTCCCGTATAGTAAAAACCATAAGACCTCCTGAATAGTAATAGGCGTCGAAATTGCACGCACGTATGTATTGTTTTAGAAAAAGACTAATTTCTATTGTCTGAAGAAATCTGATAACAGATTGTCATTATCAGATTTGTTAGAACTATGGGAATTAGTCTTGTGGTAATTGGGAAGGTGAATTGGGTTTTAATAATGTAGATACGCCATGTACAGTCGACAAAGTTTCCGGTTAACCAGTACAGTTTTTTTGATCAGCGATATTTGAAAAAGTAAAAGCGTTAAAACAGGTTTTAATATTATATAAAATAGATAGAAGTATTTTAGGATTTTCATATATGATTTAAATGATTGCTTTATACCTCTTATTGTTTGAAATAATGCTTCCCAAAAAACTATACTGAACGGACCGCAAACATTGTCGACTGTACATTATCAAACAATATTATACACATAGTTTTCGTTTTTTAGGGTTCCGTACCTCAGGAGGAAAAAACGTCTGTCTATATTTTTTTTATTGTAACTAAGTTGGCAAACACGCAAACTGCCCACCTGATGGTAAGTGGTAACAGTCACCTATAATACATGTGGCTCCTGTGAGATTCGCAGCATAACTGCAACCCCCACAGGAACCACAGTGTACGTTGCCAACAGCAGATGTAAAGTCACGGTAATTTCACTGCCATATCTTACCCTTCAAACCGGAAAACAGCAATGCAAGCACTGCTGCTTTGCGGCAGAAATACGTTAGACGAAGTTTTCGAGTAAGTATATCTAATTCTCAGGTCTACGGCCACTAAGGCTAAGTAAATAAAGACTTTCAAGTTTCAACTGTAAAACAATCAAAATACAAAATCAATGCGGATTAAAGATGGGACCTATAAGTACTGCATATTTTTGCATAATTTGCGATGTCAAGGGAATCAAAACCTATCCCGTTGTCTTAAAATCATGAAATTTGCCAAGATGCAATAAGAAATTTATATCAAATAGCTAGTGTGAGCCTTACAACAACAATACAATACAACCATGTAAGGAACCTGAATGTTAATCTCTCAATTTCGTCACTTTTCGCCTTTATGAAAATTTTTAAATTTACTTTTTTTTTGTAGATTTTTGCAAACAATTTCTTTTTTTACAAACCTTGTCCTGATAATAAAAAACACAACAAAATTATATATAATTAATCAATTTGTTGCAGTCGTTTTAATTATGCGCGTACGTACATACATTTCAACGAATCATTTTTATTATATAATCTAGCGACCCGCCCGCAGCTTTGCCAACGTGGATAATTTAAACTATTATCCGTGCGAAGTCAGGGCGAGTCCCTAGTTATATGTATATAAACCTTCCTCTTGAATCACTCTATCTATCGCTGAAAACTGCATTCATATCCGTTGCGTAGTTTAAAAGATCTAAGCGTACAGACAGCGGGAGCGACTTTGTTTTATAATTATCCTGTCTTCGTCCTCCGAGATTTATTCCTTAACCATGTAGTAGCCCTGCTACGCGCTAACCCTATCGCACAAGTTTTAAAGTCAGAGAAAGAAAACCACTATATCTTCCTCTGCCTAATCACACCTGACAAGCCTCCGCAGTACCGACTTCATTCTTGTCCGTGCGCGCGCGGCGTTCGCACGAGTGTAACAGTAATATAATTTGTGCATACACTGTGAATCCGAAGAAGACAGATGCAACGCGAATCGAAGGCTAAGGAAGATGAAGAGATACGAAGAAAAACTGAATTCGGAAAAACGTAGGGGCAAGCCGGAGGCACATTTTGTACTCAAATGATGGCGAAAATAATGTGCAACCAGAAGAATACTTTTTTACATTCCCGTTGCATTCATCGGGAATCATTTTTATGTCCGTTGTATTCTTCGGATAATATTTTTATGTCCGTTGTATTCTTCGGATAATATTTTATTATATTCTCGTTGTATTGAACGAGTAAGCGGGTGGATACCGCTCGTCTGGGCCGCCGAATACGCGCGCGGCGCGACCACGTGAGTAATATTCGTAATGGAAAATGTGGGTATCCTTTTTTCCCCGCTGCATAAAAATTTCCGTTGCATTCATCGGAAATCACTTTTATGTCCTTTGTATTCTTCGGATCATATTGTTATTATGTTCTCGTTGCATTCAACGAGTAATACTCGTAATATGTACTTATGGAACATATAGGGGCTGTCCTTTTTTCCCCGCTGTTTAAAAATTTCCGTTGCATTCATCGGAATTATTTAAAAATATTTTTTGTGCTAGGTACCTAAACTCTCATTAAATTTTTATTAGTATCTTTAACATACAAACGAATATGGTGAAAACTGATGACTTACAAACCGATGTAGCGGCCAGGTTTCAAGTCATATTGCAAAACGGTTTCCAAAAGTGACCAAAGACAAGCATTAAAAAAATGTACTATAGTATCTATGGCGAAAGGCCGAACTCTAGTTCGGAAGTAAGTGCTATGTTGGTAGACAACAGAATCAACTTGGTAAAGCACTTTCAGCATTGGGAAGGGCACTATCGTGTCTTTTAAAGAAAAATCCTAATATTCCAGTAGTTACGTTGAACGATGCAGGTAAATTATATAGAAACGGATACCTGTCGATCCGTGATTATTCCCTTGATAGATAAATCAATATTATATTCTTTTAAAAACAGAAGAATTTGCTATTTAGAGTATCAAGAAGACCAGTAAATTATTACAGACACCAATTTCATCTAAGAGTCATTTAAACTTGAAAGGCGCATCGTCCCGAACGCGACAGCAAAGCAGCGGCCAATCCTACCCTCATCGAGCCGGTGGGCAGACAGTCAAAGACGTCATACTAACAAGCGAATCGACGGCGAGCAGCCGCGTTCGCACCGCTGCCAGCTTGTCGCCAGCCAGCCCCGCCGCCGCCGCCGCTGCCGCTGGCACCGCCGAGGCACCAGCCAGTCGCGTCGCATCACAACGGTCATCGAACAATCGCGCTACCTGAGCGCGCAGCCGCAAGTACATGCCGGCCGCTTTAAATATTAATTTTGTCAATGAGTGGTGAACTATCACTAGCGATAGGTTTATATTAGACAATGTGTCAAGGATTTCATTTATTAAGGAACCTTATCAAAATCCATACAGCCGTGCGCGGCGTTCTTTTTCAAAAAGTGAGTGAATAGCAATTTCTCTCGAATTAAATCATTTATTAGAAATAACAGCTATTAGGAGATGTAACCCGAGTCCCGACAGCAAAACAATTCGTTTATGATATCTTCATTATTCCTAAAAGCGTGTGCTTTACATATATTAAATCTAAAAAGCTGAATTCGCAGTCGAAGTAGGCACCTATCTCATTTCAAAATGGAAGATATCAGAACGGCTACTCGATTTATGACCGAAGACTCATACGTGATTAATATTGATATTAAGGAAGCTTAAGTTTTGCTGCCGATTCACAAATCACAAAAAAAAAAAATATGTTAACGCTTTTATTTTCATGATATTTTGTACGAGTTTCTAGCACTCCCGTTTAGCCTATAATCCGCGGGATATACCTATTTTACAAAAATATTACAGCCAGCTCTTACTCATTTAAAATCTTATGGTCTGCTATCAGTGATATATCTATGATATGTTGTGTTTAGCAAACTCTGCTGGAGAGTGCCTAGAGAACGCAAAAAGAACTATTTAATGTCTGACACGATTAGGGTTAGTTATTAAAAAAAAAAGAAAGACTAGTCTAATACCAGAAAAGCTTTGTAAATTTTTAGGTTTCATTTTAAACTCTAATAAAATAACATACAATTACCAGATTCAAAGTCACAAAAATTTATTATACACATAAAAAATATATTTAAATCTAACAGAATTCGAATAAGGTTCTTTGAACGTTTACTACGGCAGCATGTCGGCTGTAGTATATGGGTGATTACACACAAAATCACTAAAAAGTGCTCTTTTTAGAAATACTAACAATTACGACGTTTTTATTATAATTACAGATATTTTATAATAATATGATGATCTCCATTGGTGGCAGATCAATATTCCATTGGCAGTCAATTGAATAAAAAATCATAAGTACAATTTCGGATTTTTTACGGACGCTTCGACAGCAGGCTAGGGTGCAGCTTGTGCCAACGAAAAGACTGGTGGTTTCTGGACCAACATCGAGCGAACCAATCATATAAACTGACTGGAACTACTCGCTGTTTATTGTGGGCTAATTTCATTTGCTAAAAATATTGCTAATTGTGGTAGTCTTTTAAGTGTCGATAACACCACTGCCATATTCTATATAAATAGAATGGGGAGAGTGTAATACCAACACTTAAGTCAAGTTACTAAAATAATTTGGGACTGGTGTGAGAAAAGTATATTTATTTTCGCGTCTTATATTCGTTACTCGTTAAATATATAAGCTGAGAATCGAGAAAAATGAACTTCGACACAGAGTGGCAGTTGGGTATTCGACAACTTTTGAAAATTAAAACATTTTTTTGGTGAACCATCTATTGACTTATTTGCATCTCGTAGTAATGCAAAATGTCCCGCGTATATTTCATGGAAAAGGGATCCCTTTGCCTATGATATTGACGCGTTTAAACAGTAGATTAGTCGCAATTTTATTTTTACGCTTTAACACCGTTTGCACTAATTTTTAAAACGATAAACAAAATAGTTACTGATTCAGCCATCGGAATTATCGTTGTTCAACTATAGCCCTCTTAACCATGGTATACCCTTTTCATATCCCTGGGTGTCACAGAGATTGTGATATTTCCTCCAAGAAAGATCTACTTACTTCCTTTCTGGATGGTACACCATCTGCGCCGTCACCTTTCCCTGCCAGCGTGTGTATTTTCCGGGAAAGCTTTCATGACGTGCCAGAAACAGCCTTAGATGTTATGTTATCTTCGATATCACATAACGCCGGGTCATAATATAATTCTAGTCTAAAGATATGGTGGGAATTTTGTAAAAAGAATACAACAGATTTTTTAAATGTAAATACTACATTTTTGTTGGAATTTCTATTAATGTGTTTTGAAATTTTGAAGTTTAGGTAGAACTATTGTTCTAATGTCACGAAAGCGATAGCAAGTGATCGTTATTAGTTAGGCGGTAGCCCCCTGGTATTATAGTATTAGACTATTAAACGATTTGAGAATGATACAATTAATCTTGAAAAAATGAGTAAGAAGTTAGTCATGTTATTAGCTGGACCAAGGACGCATACAATTTCTCTAACAAAAATACGAAATATTAATAAAGCATATGAAGATCGAGTAATTATAAATTTAATTAAAACATTAGCAATTGGCAAAATTGGTTTTAAACTTAATTTTTTTTATCCTTTAATATCCCGGTATTTGTTCAGCATCAGTGGTATTAAGATATATTGCTGTATCATCTTCAATTCGCTCAGATTCAGAACAACACCTGATCCTCACACATAAGAAACCACGTAGACCTGCTTCATCTCAACCCATTGGGCGCTGGATAAAGCAGATCATGTGCGATAGTGGCATTGACATCTCAATATTCGGAGCGAGCGAGACACGCATCAACATCAGGCGGCGTCTCGTGCTGCCCTCAACGTCGATGTAATTAGAAAGACCGCAGGATGTTCGGAAAGAGCAGCTGTATTTGCTGATTTTTATAACAGACCGGTACATTAGTTCTGAAACCAATTTTATTCAATCTTTGTCACAATTATAATTATTATTAAGTACTTAAAATAGGTTGATTAGTTTTTTGTTCACAATATTTTGTTGTTTTGAAATTTTTGCTAGTGGCGCAAAAAAAAAATGCAGTTGCGTAATAATTATGTTTGATATTTTACTGTAATATTGTTTTATTTTTTATTGTCGCAACATTGATTTTATACTCTCTGAACATCTACATGGTTAAGGAATAAATCTCGGAGGACGAAGACAGGATAATTAAATGATCAAACGAACTTACCTGAAGTGAAGTTCGATCTTGATTATCCTGTCTTCGCCGAAGAGATTTAAGGTCCCTCCCTCCCTGAATCTTATCCCCCTATATATCAATGTTGCTCTATTTCTCTAAAAAGAATGAAGTCGGTACTGCGGAGGCTTGTCAGGTGTGATTAGGCAGAGGAAGATATAGTGGTTTTCTTTCTCTGACTTTAAAACTTGTGCGATAGGGTTAGCGCGTAGCAGGGCTACTACATGGTTAAGGAATAAATCTCTTCGGCGAAGACAGGATAATCAAGATCGAACTTCACTTCAGGTAAGTTCGTTTGATCATTTAACTATGTAATAATTATTATAAAGAGGAAAGATTTGTATGTAACGAATAGACTCAAAAACTTCTGGACCGATTTCAAAAACTCTTTCACCATTAGAATGCTACATTATCCCTGATTAACATAGGCTACAAAATTATCTTTCCTATGGAAAAATATAAAATAAAGTATGCTGGTACTATGTAAAGGGAAAAATCTGAAACCTATCTATGTAGTAAATAACTTATATAGGTATCACTTCGATTGTACGAAACCTTCGGTGCCCTAGTCCTACTCACACTTGGCCAGTTTTTTATTATCTAACTGACGAACTATTCAGATTTTCATTTTTTATACTCTTATATCGGTCCCTATACGCAAACTTCATATTATAATACAGACGTTTCACTTTGGAAATCGTTGCACGTTTCCGTCATGTGTACAGAGTGGTAAAATAAATGCTCAACCAATTTGTACTC
Source organism: Schoenobius gigantellus (assembly GCA_963935595.1). Taxonomy (NCBI): domain Eukaryota; kingdom Metazoa; phylum Arthropoda; class Insecta; order Lepidoptera; family Crambidae; genus Schoenobius; species Schoenobius gigantellus. The sequence continues at coordinate 1,866,619 of OZ012553.1, forward strand.
GTTTCAATTTGACATATTCGTGAATGCGAGACGGTTGTCAAAATAACAAAGGTACCCATAAATTTAAGCAATTAAGTTACAAGCACTGACATAATATACGCACTGGTATGCATAATTATGCATAATTGATTGTTGACGTCTATTTGCGGAGTCAAGTGCGTGTGTACAAAGCATAAGTGATGGCTTCAATTTATTTGCGATGCAAAGACGTAGATGACAGTGCCATGAGAATCGTGCAGCCTCGCGTGACAGACGCCGGGCTCTCAATCTTATGAGAACAAGGGTCCTACCATGATCGCTTATAGTAAGGTTTAAACAATATTCAAACAGAGAATATAGTGGTGGAAACTAAAATTGTTAATGTAAAAATTTGTTATTAGTGTCACCTATACATTTATAAACTGTATGTTTCCTAAAAAAAATAAAAAGACATCGTTCGCCGTGCCACGGTCACCCATCATTGGCCTGACCAAAGCCAACGCTGCTTAACTTTAATATACGTTAGCCGAGAGCACATCCCAACGCGCCACTGCCAGTGCCACTGAGACCCTCAACTCGTAACATAGGCAATGGCAGGTAATCACGAATATCAGTGTTCATCTAGGCAGGTATAGCACATACGTCCTCCACCTCGTGAAACACAATTGTCTGAATCGGCAAACAAGCCATCTTTTTTATGGCAGTGTCGATTAATTTCTTCACTTAATTACTCGGTATCAAGCCGATCAAGCTGCGTAGAGTATTGTCTTGCCAGCTACCCGTCATTGCAAGGAGGTTTCTCTGTTTTTGTCAATGCAAGCAACGAATGTCTGACTATTCATGTCCGAGTTTATGATATTTACAAAAAGGCCTTTATTTAGGTTCCGTCCCTCAAAAGGATAAAATCGGGACCCCATTTCATTATCATAACAGCTCATATACGTCCCCACTGAGCGCTCGAGCCTACCCTAAGTTAGGGTGTTTAGGCCTTATTCAACCACGCTGGCCCAGTACGGATTAGTCGACTTCACATACACCTTTGAATTTCTTCGCAGATGTATATGCAGGTTGCCTCGCGATGGTTTCCTTTACCGTATGAGCGTCAGAAAAATGTACCCATTTAGATACCATTAATTAACATTTGATCCCATTTCATCATCACAGCTCATATTCGTCCCCACCGAGGGGCACGAGCCTACCCTAACTAGTTAGGGCGACTAGGCCTTTAGTCAAACCACGCTGGCCCAGTGGGGATTGGTTGACCTTTGAATTACTTCGTAGGTGTATACAGGTTTCCTCTCGATGTTTTCCTTCACCGTAGAAGCGTCAGACAAATGTACCCATTTAGATAGGTACCATTAATTAAGACATTTGACCCCATTTAGATATCATTAATTATAAGTGAATTCACGATATAAGTAGCTGATCTCCACGAAGGTTTGTTTATTTGCTAAAATTTTGAAACTGGAGCAAAAGACTGTTACCGGTTCGAAATGCATGTTTATGTAGGTTACGTAGTGAGTTGCAAGTATTGTTTACGTATATTTTCACTGACTTGGAAGTGTAATGACACTACGTGAGGGTTCACCTAACGACATATACAGGCTACGCAGCTAGTTAAAGATCTTAAAATTAGCGACATACAATTGAAAATACTCGGCAACTTTTTGGCAGTGTATGGTGATGTGTACTAGCGAGCAACGAGCAATACGTTGAGTTATTTCGTGGACATAAGGTTTATTTTTAAATGTGGGTTTAGCATTTGTTTTGTTTGTCCCAAAACTACATGAAATTTGCATTCTGACGTAAATGCGTGCTGTGCCAAATTGTACCTTCATCCTCTAATTTGTATGTAAGGCTCGCAAGTACTACTTCCTTGGTGATGTATTACGTTGTGATTGTGAATGTATTATACATTAGCAGAAACATGTCAACATTTTCGCGCATTATGACTTATGGTTATCACCAAATTTGCGCGGAAATGAAGCAATTTTTATGTGTAGCAGGTAATTATGTTGCCAGTTTAGATTTCCAGTTTTATATCTTTTACGAGTATTACACTTCACCATATTTCAAAACACAGAAAAAGCGGTTATTTCTGGAGGGATTTTCCGTGACAGACGCAACTAGGTGCTCTTAATATTTTATTATTCTTTTTTTTCGGCGTAACCGCATCGTACCCGCCGTTGGCTAGATGGCGAGCATGTGTGGGGCTCACCCAGCAGAGTGCCAGGCCTACCCACTAAAACCCCCGCGTGTTCTCCCTGCCCTTGGTAATTATAAATATTTTATTATACCTATGCGAGCGATTAAGATCGTATTTTCTTGTTACAGGTGTCAGCGATGAGCCTATGTTCATAGACTCTAAATAAACAGTTTAGTGAGTGCGTCCCCATGGCTCCCGAGAGATTTGTGAGGCTGAGCGCGGCGGTGGCGCTGATGTGCATTGCCGTGGCGTTGACGCAGGTAATTGTTTTTTAATTTGCAATGAAAGGCTCCAAGCCGTGCGTATAAGGGGTTTCGAATAAACCTCAAAAATCCCGCGCTTACCTCACCAGCTCGCCAATCTGCACTGGGCCAGCGTGGGGAGGTGATTTCGCCTTCTTGAATGGCTATGCCCAGAAGTGGGCGTTCTTGCTGAGATGATGTTGAGGGATTCCGCTCATGAGTAAATACCGTAGCATACTTCAATACTTTGGGTTGTGCTTGTTTTTTATTATCATCATACTTTGCACACAAGTAGACAGTTCAACTAATGGTAAGTATTAATAAGCAGCATATTGACTGCTAGAATAAGCTGCCTTTTATGTCTTCTGTGTATCTCTTTACACTGACTCGTTTTAGGTAAAAGCAATACACTTCGACTCCCTTGTGTTGTGCGTTAAACTTTATGAAATATTATTAAAATCCAAATAGTTAACCATCACTCTTAGTTCTATCTAACGGTATCAAATAATACACGTATGCAAAACATGACTGAAAGCCAATAATTATAAGTCAAGAAATTATTAAAAGAATAAAAAATTGGGCAAGTGAATGCAGAATTAATTTATACTTAAGAGCCCATTGGGCAACAAATTGATTAGCGGCTAGTTCGCAGTTCGTCGGATTAGGTGGAGAGAGCCACTTAGGCAAATCACGAAACGGTTTTTGGGTAAAGGTCACGTGAAAAACTAAGCAGAAATGAATAAATTAAATTAAGCTTTGCGCTTATAAAAAACATACACCTTTTTGCGTAATGTTAAGATGGAAAGCGAGAAGCCCTCCTTTAATTTGCGGCCACTAATGTCTGGTTTCCAATAGTTTCTAGTGCACTAGAAACTGTTGGAAAGCGTACCTCCATGTACCTACACTTGCAACCAAATAGCTTTTTTTCCATTTTTAGTTAGGTGTATTTTTTAAGATACTAAAAGAACTGAGGAGAAATTAGTCTCTCGGTTATGCCTGCCTCCACTGGCGTCCTCCCCCTCCCTTGTTTGGTATCGGGAAAACCCAATTCAGCGAGTAAAACCCCTAGAACAGGCCCAGCGGCTTAACCCACCAACTGAAGATGTAACACAAAGTTTTTAATATTACTAGCTGTACCCGCGAAGTATCTACATTTTGCTATAATAATTGCCAAGAAATTCTAGAGAGGGTCACTCTTTTAAGACTTTCTCGGAGATCATCGTTTGGCACCGACTTCAATGTAGAAGTGTGATGTTGTCTGTACTTATTCTTATATTATTTTTAACTTTTCAGTGTTTTTGAAGTCGGGTTTTATTTTTTGTAAAATATTTTTTATTTTTAATCGAAGTCGGTTAAAAGGAGAACACAATTCTACTTATGAAACTGAGCAACGTTCCCTTAAGAACGTATGTCCAAAGACGCAAAAAAATGGACTTTCCATAGCAGTTTCCATAGTTAAAATACTATTGTGTATTGATAGTGCGAAAATTTTATCGTTTTTAAACATAATGTTCCTTGGGGAAAGTTGCTCAGTTTCACAAGTAGAATTGTGGTTTTTTTTAAGCTGTTGTATTTATTACATCCTGTATAACTGACGCGGACAACAGCTGGTAATTTATAATTCCAATTCACAGTTGAATAGACATAAATCGTGAACATGATTTAAATTATTAAATAAATAAACACAAGTCTGTTAGATTAATCGATTAGCAATGATCATGTGGTTTACAATCAATTATGTGCCTATCGACGATGTGGCGTTTAAAGATAGGTATAGCTATGCTTACGCAAATTCGATTAATTTCTACGATTAAGATGTAATGATATGAGCTGAGGTCGTGACCCCTTGTCGAAAGAGGCGGGTTATTAGACTTTATATACTGTTCTTTAGCAAAAGGTAAAAGCCCGAAAATCGACAAGCCGCGGAATAATCTTCGTGTCAAACTAAAACGACTCTTCAAAGCTTACGTAATTCTGCAAGTAATGTTTGAGGTTGTAGTTCAAAATTCAAATCAGAATGAAAATATTCTTTGTTCAAATATAGCTCGATAGAAAGCTCTTTTAAATCACCCGAATAAGAATTTCGTTCAGGTTGCAATGATGAAAAAATGTTTCATCTTGATCAGAAAGTAACCCAAACGTGCCTCATATTTATTACTTATATTATATTATAGGAAAAACATGACATTTTTATAATTCAGAAACATATTGTTGAGATATGTCTTTTTAATTAAACTTCCCTAGTGATTTGGTTTCAAGCTTAAAAAACGCGATTGATTTCCAATGTAAATTAACAAGATTAGTAAAAGTTATACTTTTACTAATCTTGTCAAAATTATAATGAAAAAAATAAATATGTAAAGTGACTTTTCTAATAATAATATTTTATATGTTTTTTAAGCTTGAAACCAAATCACTCGGGAAGTTTAAATATTTTTCAGAATTTCTAAGGTGGTGGTTTTGTTTTAGATTATTTATGCAGCTTACGCGCAGTGTTTTCTATAAATACCCTTCATGCGGTCTCACTCACACTCTACTGATTAGACACTTGGTCCGGGGTCGTTGGCACAAAAAAAGTCCCTTGATATTGATATGCTGTCCATCTTTAGTATCGAAATAATATGCGCCGAGTGTGTGATTTAAGTGATAACAAAATAATAAATAATAAAAAAATCATAAATGTAAAATATATTTTTATTACTAAAGTATCATACCTAACGTGACCATTTATTTTTTGACTCAGAACGGGACATTGGTTTATGTTAAATAACAATAGGTAGTCATTGAAAAAAAACACTTTTTTAGTTATAGGTATTTATATATTTAGAGAAATTAAGTTAGCATTAAAGTTACTCATTGAAAAAATAATATTAAAAATTAAATGTTTAGTTACTTATATTTATATTTGTCAGAGGAACAAATTTGTTTCAAAATAGTTGGTGATGATTTTAAGTTAGACTCCAGTAGAAAATACTTTTTCTACTGGAGCATTTGTAGCAGGGAAACATAAAATATATTCAATTAAAATAGAGAAGTTTTTATGCTGAAGATTTTTGGCGTGAAAGTGTTTGAATACTTCCACCCAACGAGTTTCCGTGGAAACATTTAGATTATTCCATTCGATTACTTTTTGCGATGTAATGTAGAACTAGAAATTAATGAAAATTGGTCAAAAACTTCTGTATCTCTATTACTGTCAATCCAGAGATTTTTGAACGTCTTCCCATGCGAGGACTTTTTTTAAATCTGCCCAATAAAATCTCTCGGCTATCGTCGCGTCGACGGGCGGGCGACGCGGTCGGTCTTGCTCACACACCGCACGCGCCCGGCCGGCCTCCGCGCAATTTTCGCGCGGATTCCGAAAACGGGACAATTTTGCGTCCCAGGATTCATTTCGGGGACACCGGGACTCATCATTATAAAACGGAATAGTCCCGTTCAAAACGGGACGTCTGGTCACTGTAATCATACCCACCATTCAGCATCATGTGTTGTCAAGAAAATTTACAGTTTTTTAATACCGAGATGTTAGATCCTAAGTATATCTAAGTATTTTTTAACATTTTAGAAGGGCATAATTGTTTGAAAGTGCTATACTCGTATGTTAAAAAAACAGATATAACACTTTTTTATCTATGGGTTTTATTGGCCTATTCTGTGGATCACCGATGGCATTTACGGCTTCATCTTGAATTATTTAAATGAAGGTGAGAACTTTGATGGCTTCCCAAGCCTTTCCGCCAGGAATCAGGAACCGGGATTTCTAGAAGGGCATTTTGGGAGGGAATTTTTATACTTTAGCTGAACAAAGAGTGACGCAACGTAAGCGCTGTTCCCATCCAAGTAACGTGACACGTGAACTGACCAACCCCCCTACCACGCTTCTCCGGCTGGCAACATTGAAGACGACATTTGGAAAAAACATGGTAGCAATGGATATAAAGTGCATGTCGAAATGACAACTCACATCCGGCAACCGATGCTACATTATAGATGATGCTGCATTATAGCATGGTTATACAATGCATTGTTAAACTGTGATTATAGGATGGGCCAGTTGATATCACGCGTCACGTTGCTTTGTCGTGTATGGGGGGGTGGGCTATCTCTGGTTTTACGAGTAACCATCATGCAATCATCATCATCAGCTCATTATACGTCCCCACCGAGGGGCTTGAGCCTACCCTAAACCCGTAAAGAAATTCTTTCTTCACAGGTGTGTGCAGATTTCCTCACGATGTTTTCCTTCGCCGTAAAAGCGTTGAATAAATGTACGTATGAATTAAAAAATTTAAAACACATTGGTACGTGGCGGGGCTCGAACGCCTTACGCACTACGCCATCGACGCCAACCATCATGCAATATAAAGATAAAAAGTTGTAGAACTATTGCCTATTACGCTCTGGGTTAAAGCTATTAGACACTCCTTGAAAGTTCACGCGAAACTAGATCTCATACTCTACAAGGATAGAGTTAGTACTTCCAAATGTCAAGACGCTACATTTATTACAAAACGCGAGAACATCGCCGATTGTCATCCGTCACGATTTTATTCGAGCCGCGAGATAGCACCCGATTGCCAAAGTATCGATTACAAAACGACGTATCGATTGTGACTCGTGTCGTAACGCGCGAATCGATTGTTGATTTGATTAGTGCTAATTTCGGTGTATGCGAGCGTCCGGTGAGTTATGTGTTACAAGATCATTGACGATTGGATGTGAGGAGTAATGGCATTGTTTGCATTGTTGATTGCGGTTTGCAATAAATCTTTTTTAATGTTGAATAGTGGCTGTTTGGCTTGAAATATTAGTTATTATTGGGTGATATATTGGTTGTATCTGCTGGATTTGATCATTCGCGAATGTTGAACGTCATTATGAGAGAAAAAAGTCGGATTGCTGTTTCACAGATCGTTTTGAATTGAAAAGCTGCGAAACCACTGTTTTTAAACTACTTTAAATCATACGATATTTTTACATTTTTATTACAACAAACTGAAAGATGTGCCAGATCGAACATCAATTCAAATTACAAATAGATGTCATAAATAAGGAGATTTTCGACACCAGGGTTCCTATGTAACTGTCCGAGTATGCTTGTATCCTACATAGAGCCTGTGCTCTGTACCCACAACCATCAAAGCTCGTATCGCGAGTTTTACTTGAATTCATTAAACGATGTATTATTGGCCTACGGACTGTCCATTATCGGAAAATCTTTAAGGTTGTTGTTTTGGCTACAATTTAGGTCAATAGTGCTATTCTCTAATCCCGATTCCGATTCCAAAGCGTATCAAAATCGCTGGTCATTTCTGCGTGCTGTCATCAACGTCCCAAAGCATGCGCAATATTGCTGCATTGTACAGCTAACTTCAAAACAGACATCAAAACTTTGATTAGGGTGTCAAAGAGAAGCCTTTTTGATATAAACAGGGTGATCAATCCAAATGGGTCAGTACGGACAAGTCAGAAACTATGAGAGTTAGCGATATCTGTTCTTAGGAACCATGGCGTCGATTTTAGATTTAATAATAATAACGGCATTCAATTTTTTTAATTCGCATACATAACCGGAAATAGAACCTGGTCAAAATCTCTGTAAAAAATGTTGTAAATTCTGCAAGGTTTTTAGTTGTTATTGTTGATGGTGTGAATCAAAAATCACAAGGAACACATTTTTAATGGAACCTTGATCAAATAAAAAAAACACTCAAAAAGAAGATAATTATTTCATTTAAGTATTTTTAAATATTAAATAAATCGGCCCGCCCGCTGAACGAATATGTCTAATCTTAAATAAACGCAATTTGTAATACATAATATCGATGCATAAGTAGTTTCTTTAGATAAATTATCCGATTGAATCCACCATCAACAATAACTACGAAAAACTTGCAAAATTTATAACATTTTGTACAGAGATTTTGACCAACACGCGTAGCACAAGGACCCCGAGATAAATAATATGTCTATCTTTAAATGTCACTTTCTCGACACCAAACAATAGCTATCTCATTCCGTACTGTCAAAAGTGACATTTCGGCGTAGATAAACAGGCCGAGAAAATACTCTCGCGATCCTTGTGCTACGCGTGCAGGTTCGATTCCCGGTATGTATGTATGAAAGTTTAAAAAATTTGAATGCCATTATTATTAAATCTAAAATCGACGCCATGGTTCCTAAGAACAGATTTCGCTATCTCTCATAGTTTCTGATTTCTCCCTACTAACCCATTTAGATTGATCACCCGGTATAGCTAAGTGATCAAGGAAGTTCTACTACCAACCAAGTAAAACAGAAAAATTCTGTCTTGATGGGATGTAATTTCAGCCTTAAAAATATTTGCACCAGGTGGTATCATCCATGAGACCACGAAGCAGTTCGTCAGAAGTTGAGGAGGATTGCTGTTTAGGTAATCTTGCGCTCACAAGTATGACCCCATAAGAGTTCGCTTAAAAATCTTTGCTTGCATAGGTCTCTAGCCCCTCTTTTTTATAGTGGGCCTAACAAATGACTCCATTCCACCACATGGTAAGTGGAAGTAGAATCCAAATGCGAAGATAGCTAGTGCACTGCTGCAAGGTGCTTTTCACGCCTCTTTTAATGGATCCGGGATTGTGAGAAGGGGGTAACGTGTATGCTTGCAGGGAGTTCCATTTTTTTCGTGTTTGACAAAGGAATAAGGAGGGTACGGAATTTCTTTGTTCTTTAAGGTACAAGCATTAAAATCTCATGCTATGGAAAGGCTCGCTTTATTGCGCAACGTATTAAGAAACGGAACAATTACTGTCGCAGACAAACTCAGACAATGACCGTCTGCCGTTCCCCTGTTGCGTCACAGCCTTTGGTCAGAACCATTAATACTTATGATTGGGGTATGTATCGGCTCAATAAACTTTCTATAGGTCTAACTGCACTAGTTTTAAATAGTCTGAAATAGTCACTGTTGTTGTTGAAAATTGTTAGTTCTGCATTTGATTAACACAAACTCGTTTTGGGGGAAGCTCATGTTCAACAATGGGCGCGTTATGACTCTTTCTTTCTTCCCATGCATGTCAAAAGAACCGAACTTACCGCAATCGAGAGTCACGAATTTCCGTTTTGCTAGAAAGAGATGGAGAAAAATCTTTAATACCTTATATCTTGGTTGTTTTTATAGTTATTCGAAAACCGATTTTTTCTTTCTGTTTATTATATGAATGAGCTTCTATTAAATCAAAAAAATTTTTTAGTCATCTAGCCTATTGCTAATATACCACATTAATTACATTTTGTAAGCCAATTATAGCTATCCACGGTAAAAATAAACATACTTATCCACATCTGGTTACAAAAAATTACAATATACGAGTAATTTGGTTGACATTGAGGCGGCGAGCGATTTACGTACATCTTCAGACAACAAAACTAAAATATGTAATTAATGTATCGGTACGTTGATATAATTTTTTCCGTGTTATTTTTTGTTATATACATAATATTATATATTTTAGATTACCTTCTTAGACAGTGCCCAGCTAAAGGAGCACATTTAAGGCCTAATAAGTCTTACTTGGAGGCTAGTCACAATAATAATTTTACTAACATAGCCTATTAAGTACTGAATACTAACAAAATTGTATTTTATATATGTATGTTAGCTTATAAGGTATGTATCTATGAGCCTAAGTTCTTCGAGAACAAACAAATAAATAATGAAAAAAATAAAAAAGATCTTTGTAGGTCGCAGTGACTCTGTCCGTGGGAGAGCCATGCTTCGGCACGAATGGGCCGGCTCGACCGGAGTAATACCACGGCCTCACAGAAGACCGGCGTGAAGCAACGCTTGCGTTGTGTTTCGTCGAGTGAGTGAGGGTACCGGAGGCCCAACCCCCTAACCCCCCTATGATGGCGCAGTTCAATAGATTGTTACCCCAGGAGGGTACCAACTGCGCTAGCGTTGGAGAATCTCTGGACGTCCACTTTCAGGACGCAATATATCTGGGCGTGGACGCCTAGGCCGCCCCTCGTATTCTGGGGGGGCAAAACCGCGCTCAACCATACCTGGGGCAAGAGCAAAACCACGGCATCCCCTGCCAGACTGTATGTGGACTTCTGTAACATCAGGGGGCTTCACTCCAACCTGAATGCTGTCCACCACCACCTCGAGACAGCAAAGCCGGCCTTGCTCTTTTTGACCGAGACGCAGATATCGTCCCCGGCGGACACTTCTTATCTCTCCTACCCTGGGTACGGACTTGAACACCTCTTTGCACCTAAGGCCGGTGTGTGCGTGTGCGTCAGAGACGATATTTGTTCTCGGCGCCTCAGTCATCTTGAAAGTGGGGACCTCTCCACCTTATGGCTCCGTGTAGACAGCGACGACCATCCCCGCGTCTATTCGTGCCTCTATAGGTCCCATAGCGGTGATACCGAAACTGACCGACTCATCGAGCACGTCCAAATGGCTGCAGACTCTGTGCAGCAACAGATCCCACTCGCAGAGATCGTGATACTTGGCGATTTTAACGCTCACCACACCGAATGGCTCGGTTCAAGCAAAACCGATCATGCGGGGAGATCTGTTCACGCCTTCGCTCTTGCATATTGCGAGTTGGAGAGCAAGAACCTTCACTGTTGGATCTTCTGCTGACTTCTCATCCTGATGGCTACCTCATATTTGTCGACACCCCTTTTGGCTCCTCGGACCACTGCCTTATAAGGAGTACGGTGCTACTCACGTGCTTGCAACGACCTCGAGTTGTACGTAGTCGCCGTGTGTGGCACTACAAGTGCAGACTGGGATGGGATGCGGTCCTTTTTTGCGTCCTACCCTTGGAGGCAGGTTTGCTTTTCGCCGGACGATCTCAACATCGCCGCTGAGTCTGTTGCTGATGTGGTGTTGCAGGGTATGGACAATTTTTATTCCATCTTCAGTAGTCCCCATTGGTGGCAGGTTCCAACCTTGGTTTGGTCAATCCTCCAAAAAGGCTTCTCGCTGGAAACAGGAAACCTACCAAGCCTGGGCAAATGCGGCGACGTCTCGGGATGGAAATACCAGCGCCTTAAAAAAGCAGTATAGCTATGCCTCCAGATCCTTCAAAAGAGACATTGCAAGAGCGAAGTCGGAGCACATCAGTAGAATTGGCGAGAAACTAGAGCGTCTTCTTTCGGGGACTCGTGCGTTCTGGTCTCTTGCCAAAGCTATTCAGGGAAATTTCTACACGCCATCCTTTCCACCACTGCACAAGGATAACACATCGTTAGCCCATGATGCAAAAGAGAAAGCCGATCTTTTTGGGAAACTCTTTGCCTCCAACTCGACTTTGGATCACGGCGGCTAGGAACCGCCGACCATACCGCAGTGCAAGAGCTTTATGCCAGATATTCGGTTCCACCAAAGCTCAGTGCGTCGAGCACTATTCGCCCTGGATATCCATAAGTCTAGCGGGCCCGATGGTATCCCTCCTATCGTGCTAAAGACGTGCGCTCCAGAGTTGGCACCGGTTTTAACGCGTTTATTTCGGCTCTCTTACTCATCTGGCGTAGTCCCAACTTCATGGAAGACAGCTTTAGTGCATCCGATCCCTAAGAAAGGTGACCGCTCGAATCCGTCCAACTACAGGCCGATCGCTATAACCTCTTTGTTTTCAAAGATAATGGAATCGATTATCAACCGCCAGCTTCTTCAGTACCTAGAGGATCACCAGCTGCTTAGTGACCAACAATACGGTTTTCGTAGGGGTCGCTCTGCTGGTGATTTTCTAGTTTACTTGACACATCATTGGGCAGAGGCAATTGAAGCGAAGGGGGAGGCACTGGCAGTAAGTTTGGACATCGCGAAGGCCTTCGATCGGGTCTGGCACAAAGCGCTTGTTTCTAAACTTCCTTCGTATGGGCTTCCCGAGAAACTATGTGGATGGGTCACCAGTTTTTTATTAGACAGAAGCATAAAGGTCTTAATTGATGGTGAATGCTCAGAATCGCTGTCTATAAATGCTGGTGTCCCCCAAGGATGTGTGCTATTACCTATACTATTCCTTTTGCATATTAATGATATGCTGCAAATTAGCGGCATTCACTGTTATGCAGATGACAGCACGAAAGATACCTCCTATAACGGCCGTGCGAATATTTCTCGGGAAAACGTCATTGAGTGCCGGAATAAACTTGTGTCTGAAATTGATACATCATTAGAGAAAGTCTCTAACTGGGGTCGACTTAATTTAGTCTGTTTTAACCCTACAAAGACACAGGTTTGCGCATTCACCGCCAAGAAAATGCCATTTGTCGTATCTCCTCGCTTTCAGAGCATTGCCCTATCTGCCTCAGCCAATATTAAGATCCTTGGTGTCGACATATCGAGCGAAGTCCAGTTCCGTGGCCACTTGGAGGGTAAGGCTAAATTAGCCTCTAAGAAGCTTGGTGTGCTCAATAGATCGAGAAGGTATTTCAGTCCAGCGCACCGCCTACAGCTTTACAAGGCGCAGTTTCGGCCTCATATGGAATACTGTTCTCATCTTTGGGCAGGGGCACCCCAATACCAGCTTCTCCCACTGGACCGCATTCAGCGGAGAGCGACTCAAATCGTCGACTGCCAGGAAATTTCTAATCGGCTTGATACCTTGGCGCTGCGTAGAGATGTCGCCTCACTATGCATCTTCTATCGCATATATTACGGGGAATGCTCCGAGGAATTGTTCGGTCTCATACCTGCCGCCTCTTTCCGCCATCGTTCCACGCGACAAAAAATCCATGCCCATCACTTAGATGGTTGGCAGTCCACAACTGTGCGTTTTTCTCGCAGTTTCCTGCCTCGTACAGTCAAACTTTGGAACTTCGGTATTTCCGGACCGATACGACCTTCAAACTTTCAAGAAAAGAGCGTATTCCTACCTTAAAGGCCGGCAACGCACTTGTAACTCCTCTAGGGTTGCGGGTGTCCATGGGCGACGGTAATCACTTACCATCAGGTGATACATTTGCTCGTTTGCCCCCTATCCCATAAAAAAAACAAATAGCCCCGAATTAATTAATAATAATAATATTTTAGATTATATTAAAAAAACAATGTTTATGTTCTATAACTGCTTCGATTAAAATGGCAGTAGGTACGAGTATATGTTACAAGTTGCAACTCCTATTCATTAAAAAATGAATTTATCTACTTTCATATTTTAATATTTCAATGTTAAAATTTAAGACTAATTAAAATTAACATACCTACATTGAAACAACACCAAAATTTGAAAATAATAACATATTACACTTTTTTCAATCAAAATTATGTTATAATACATACACATTTTAATACCACATAATTATCAGGGATGTTGTGGATATAATATTTCGGATCTGGATACGGATACGGATATAGGAATAAAATTATATCGGTTTCGGATACGGTTACGGATATATAATTTCGGATATCCGATAGTTTCGGTTACGGTTACGGAGCTCCATAACATCCCTGATAATTATTATGTATTATATTTATAATGACCATAACGATACAGCCCTCCTAGATAAAAGCCACACGCTTATTCAATTTTTTTTCCTCAATTCTTCCGCAGAAAAATGTATGGAAATGACATTAGCCTGCGACAACCTCACGCTATTTTTCCGCAGCTAATGTCATCTCTATACATTTTTCTACGGAACAAATCGCGCGTGACTTTTGTGTAAGGGGTTAGGTCAAATAAAAAAAATTATAGACGCCTTAAGTGTTCCATCTTAAATAACTTTATGAATAGACTAAACTTGCTTGGGTAACAATGTACTATTTCAAATACCTATTTTTGCATTCCCTAGAGTGGAATTTGTAAGCTGAAATAATGAAATAAAAGTAAATATGTTTTTTTTTTATTTAAGAAACCGCCGTTGCTGTACAGATAAAAATTACATTTTGGAGATATCTTTGAAATTAACGTTTATTTTTGGTAAAAAAATATTTGTAGATGATTTGTAGATGTAGATTTTAAATATAATCTATACAATACTATTGAAAATAGTTGAATTTAGTATTAAATGATAAACCGTTATATAACCACCTTTAATGTTTTAACTTTAGTTCACTTTTTGCAACTAGCTGTGCCCGCGAAATATTTTTTCCCGACATCTTCAACAAATATCGTTAATGTACACAGAAATAAATACAAAAACTTATATACTAAAACAAATTATAAACTAAAACCTTCCTCGAGAATCACGCTATGGAGCGGTGAAAACCGCTTGAAAATCGGTGCAGTAGTTTTTGAGTTTATCGCGAACAGACAGACAGACAGACGCGGCGGGGGACTTTGTTTTATAATATGTACGGATATCATCGAATCATCACACTTTTTGTCATGATTATTTTATAAATTTATTTGGTTAAAATTTTAGAAAATGACCAGGGGCCGTACTCTTAAAATCGAACTTACGATATATCGGCGCTTCATCGTGTCGTTTGCTCCTCTAACTCGCATGTTTTGTTTCGCTTCTGTCGCTCGACGGAACGACCGAACGAACGATTGACATAAGCGAGCGTCATAACCCTACTCTTAAAATCGAAGGTTCGTCTATCTAGTGACAACGTTGATACATTTGACAGACGAACATTCGTAAAATTTACGAACATTTCAACGACACCTATTGAGGTATCGTTGAAATTATCGTAAAGCGAAAAGGGCAGCGTAATTGATTCAATGTTGAATTTCACTCTTATCATTAAAATTTCTCTGTCTCTATTGGAATTTTTGCAATTATTGTTCATAATATTTTACGATAATAATAAAGTAAGTACTCAAATAGCACTAATTATTTAATAATTTCTAATTAATTATGGATTTTTTAATTTTATTGATTTAAATGCTTTAAAATAAGAAAATGAAGAGAATACTGCAAGTACAGTCCGAAGTTTTTTCTAATATTTTTAAATATAATGCGTAATTTCTCGAAAGTATCTTTAAATGTTATCTTTTATAAAGAAAAAAAGGTTGTATTTATGAAAAGCGTTGGAGCCATTTTAATGGTATGTATTTTGCTTTCAGACATTCGTTATATAATTAAACTAGATGTTGCCGCGGCTTTGTTCGCATGGAAGGTGATTATATTTACAGATTTAAAAACTGTATAAATATGTATGAATAATTTATTCATGTTTTTAAGCGTAGTTATTTATTATTAATCAATAGTCCATTAAATAAGGACTTTCATACAAACTTTCAACACTTATTTTACCCCCTTAGGAGTAACATTTACATAAATGCTGATATACGCTGATATAAAAGTTGTATATAAATACAACATTCACAGCTTTTTTGTCATTAGACAATCTATATACTTATATAAAAGGAGATGTTCCCATCTATAGACGCACGCACAGCCGTAACCGCTAATGGTAGAAACGTGAAATTTGGACAGTGGTTTTAATTTAAAATGCGGACGCAAATTAAGAAGGCATTTAAAAAAAAATTACCCCGAAGGGATGAAAAAGGGGTTGCATGTTTGTATGGAAACATATTTAAATTAGCATCGATTTTGATAAAACTTGAGATTCATGCTCTTAAAAATATTTCATTGAACACGTGTTTCATGGTTTATTGGAGTTACCCCTATTTTGCACCCAAAGGGTCACCCCCTTTGGGTGCAAAATAGGGGTAAAAGAAATAAAATAGGGGTTGAAAGTTTCTATGAAAAATATTTAAAATCTGCTCCAATTTCTATGAAATTTATTATTCGGGTTTAAATAGGCTACAACATTATTTTTCCTACGAGAAAATTTAAATTCCCACGGGAAAACAATAATAACGCGGGCGAAGCCGCGAGTGGAAAGCTAGTAGGTACATACTTTATAGGCACGCGCCGCCCGCCCGACCCCGGCCGGTACCACCGAAACCGCATTGTCCGCAACGTCCCTACGTTTTAAATCTGTAATATCTTCGAAAATATACATTTATATTACATGCTGTAAAGGGCCAAATTGATCTATATTAAATGCACATTGTATTTAAGGTACTTAATTGGATAAGGATTAATACTGTATTGCTTAAAATCGCTTCGCAAATAAGCCATTATTTCTCGTAAAAAGTAAAGGATAAAAAAGGGTTATTGTGGGTTATCCCTAAGAGATAGATATATATTATCGCGGACTTTTTTGTAGACCTTTTTAAGGTGTACAATACTGTAATACATTATTTTGATTTATCTCATAGGGTTCAGCCAGCGTTTGCAATCTAAGCGCAAAAAAAGTGTTTATTTACGACATCACATTAGAAACCTCTAAAATTATCAGGGTTTCTCTACTATACTATGCATGTATTATACATATAAGCCTTCCTCTTGAATCACTCTATCTATTAAAACAAACCGTATCAAAATCCGTTGCGTAGTTTTAAAGATCTAAGCATTTATATTATGTAGTGATGGATCCGACGACGACAACGATAACGCTAACGATGCCGTGTTTAGAGTAGGGCTAATCCGATATTATCGTTGTCGATTTTAAGAGTACGGCCCCAGGCCCCTAACCATGATCGCCCAAAACAATATTAAAACCGCCCTAAAAGCGGGATGGCGCTATACGCAGCAAGAGCGGTGTCTCTGTTTCAATATTGTTTTAACCTGCTATAAGCGATCATGGTAGGGCCCCTGTTCTTCTGAAGAGATTTTCTGTGTTTGAGACCACAAGGGGCCTTAAAAACATACAATCACTAGATTAGTTTTTTAGTTTAGGCAATTTTTGATCTGTGTCAATTAAGTGAAACAAATAAAAACAGAACTATATTCTAAACGCGTTTAGCACTTAGCAATAAAATCAAAGAAGCTAGTCGCTTTTATTCTATAAATACCAACAATAACACGATTAGTAAAATCAAATGCTGTCTATACGCTCGACGACCCAATGATTCAGTCTCGCAAAACCAACGATCTATCACGCGAATGACATAACTTTAGAATTTATGTTAAATAATGAAAATCTTCGTCGGTGACTCTGAAGATCAAGGCTACGGCGAGCGCTGAGGCGGAGCGGTGAATATTAATTGGGACTGTGTCACTGGCTTCGTTAATTTACTTTGTACCCAGCTGTTCTACAGTAAATTTTTAGGGTTCTGTACCTTAGAAGGAAAAATGGAACCCTTATGTGATCGCCTCGTTGCCTATCTCTCTGCCAAAACCCGTTTTATAGGAACGCGTAGAGCTATCAAATTGAAATTGATATCAGAGTTTTTTTCGCTAGCGTAAATGCATTTTATTTACGCTTCAATAGCATTACTTTTTGCGGCAGTTATTGTTGGTTATCCGATAACTAGGTAATATTTGTCGCTATTGTCTTGTCATGCAAGTTAAGAAGAAATAAATTGCACCACAAAAACATATTTCTTTTAATTTTTTTTTCAAAAACGTCGCCCGATACTAGGATTTTTCCTGTGTCGTGGGTGTGGCTACAAACATAGAATGTCACATGCACATACGCAATATAAAAGTGAGAAAAGTAGTTTTATTGAAACGCTATTAAAACACGATTACAACGTTTACATTAGCAGAATTTCTTTGAATTTGAATTATTCTGCTAATGTTGCTAGACAAAAGATCACAGCTATCTATGAATAACAGGCTGATCTTGTATAAGTGTATCCTTAAACCCATATGGACGTATGGGATTCAGCTCTGGGGGACCGCGTCCAATTCGAACACAGAAATCTTACAAAGATTCCAGTCTAAAATGCTGCGAATAATCACCCCTGGTATATAACCAACCAACAACTCCACCATGATCTTAAAATCAAATCGGTACAGGATGAGATCAGGGACTCATTGAGATCATACAAGAACAGACTTGAAAACCACTCAAACAGATTAGCCACAAAGCCGATGAGTAGCACTGCAACTTTTAAAAGATTAAAGTGAAGGACTCCCAGAGATCTGTGTGGAAGGGACTAAACTTATACATGACACAAATATGTAATGAACCATAAAGGGCGTATGTCACTGGACATACTGCCCCAAAGACCAATAGCAAATTCTTAACCATTTGCTGAATGTTCTCAGAGGAACAGATTGCATATTTACATTTTACATTACAATTTACATTACAAGAGAATTTAAATCTATGGGGTACGTCCCCGTGACAAAGAATCATGAAATTCGACAAGACGCCTTACTGCACATGTAAAGAAAAAGCATTAAACAGTAAATATGGAGCTAGTTCGAATCCGATGTTAAAGTTTCATCGGAACTTACGCTTGAAACAAACTATTGTGTCGTGTTGTGTTATGACGCGTCAGAAGCGTATCGGTTTCATACATTTTATATGGCTAGAAACACACTAACGCCACGACACAACACACTGTAATAATGTGTTTCCAGCCATATTAAATGTATGCAACCGATACGCTTCTGACGCATCACAACATACCACGACACAATAGTTTGTTTCTGCCTTTACGGATGTCTTGAGAGTCGACTACCCAATCAGTCTCGCTAAAACATTAAGGGATACACTTAGGACATAAAACAACACTATTAAATAAAGTCACAAATATACATGACACGAACAACAAAAAACTGCAACTTATCCAATTTTTTACGTACAATGCAATTTTTTTCCAGGCAACCATAGAAAAAGGATATTAAAATAAAAAACGACGATAGGCGGGATACTGCAAAATTTATTACGTGGTGATAGAAAACAGATAAAAAAAGATTTATATACATAATAAGTACCTAAATATGGAATATGGAATACATAAATAAAACCTTGATAATAATATACAAGATGTTTGGTCACTACCCTTTTTTTTACGAGAGGGGAATGCATTTGCGCACCGTCCACCCCGCAGGAGCAAGGGTGTGTGGGACTCCGTAGCGAGCGAGTACCCACTAAACCCCTCGATATGCCCAATTTGGCGCCTGGCGCAGCCACGTCCAAAGGCGCGCCGCTACCGAACGAGGTCGTGGGAACCCTTATGGACCGACCATAACCCCGTCCGCGGCACCTGCCCACCAATGGCGGGCCCCTCACGCCCTCTCCAAGATGGAGATGGAGAGGAGTTCCCGGGGCATACTCCGGGTGGTAATTTTTTACTGTGGTTTTCTTCCACGCGGCCCGACGCTCAGTGCGCCAGGCCCCCGGCCCCGCGCAGTGCGGGGTAACGGGTTTGCCCGACGGCAGACCCCACTGGATCCACCGCCGCGCACACGAGCCGAAGCTCAGCGGCGCCAAAGCGCCGACCCACCGCAAAAAGCGGTCATGGTAGCCACACGAGGTGGCCCGCCGAGTAGCACTCGGCCATCCCACGCCCCCCTCATGGGGGCCGCACAAGTGTGCCGCAGCCACACGGTGATCGGATCAGCCTCAGTCCTCGGAACAACGACATGCCGAAGCTCAACAAGGACCCGCACCAACCCAACCAAAGGGGCAACGGCACAAGGCGCAACGCGCCATGACCCGGATCCCCAGGCGACACACAACCCCATTTTCAAAAAGAAGGGGAGGTGACGCCCCACATGGCCACGTGAAGTGGCCCGCCGGGTTGAACCCGGCCACACCACGCCCCCTCCACGGGGCAGCTGTCAGACTCTTAGCCCGCGGCAGAAAATCTGCCGGGTTGCCCAGGGTGCACCACGAGGAGGTGTTCTGACATCGCACCCCGTTTGGTCACTACCCTATCAAGCCGAAATCTACCCATGTTAACATAGTCATATAAAATGTATGGAATCTTGAATACAAAAAATTGTAAAAATAATTTTCTAATTCCCCATAGATTTTTTTACAGACCGGATGGACTCGGAAGGTCAAATTTTTTATCTCCTCTTTTTAATCGTCATTTACAATATTGTTTTCATCACATAGTCCGCACATAAAAGGACCAGGAATGGAATTGGGGTGGAAAAAAGGAACATGTACAAGCATGTGTAGTAGTACCACGTTTATACCTGCGCAGAAGTGTCATTTTCTGATTCTGAGCGAGATAGAATAAAATTCTGATTATGGTGACTTGAAATCTTCACGGAATAAAGTCTATATTTTAATGGTGTCGGCAGGGCTCTTAAAGTCGATTAAATACGAGTATTTAATCGACTTTAAGAGCCCTGCAAACGATCAAACATGTTTGTCAAACTTGCTTGACAAACTTCACGTTTTCATCAAAAACGACGTCAATCCAGATCCTTTTCAAACACATCAAACACGTAGTTTGTTTGTCAAACGCGTCAAACACAGCCCTATACGAACAAACATGTTTGTCAAACACGTAAATTTGTCCAACATGTTTGATCGTCTACAGAGGCCTTTAGTTTACTCTTCTCTGCGAAGCCGTGCTGTAACAAATTTATTCTATTCCGTGTGCGTGATTGGCACGTTTGGTTGCCATGCCTCCCACCCCCCTCCGCACTTATTGAGACAATTTTATAGGTATAGCTTCCTCGCATATCTCATATGGAAACACCTACGTCTTAAAGCCTCGCTACCATAAGATCTGGTGTGCTAAGGTCCTTCTAAAACACTGATGAAATTGTTAATGAATTAATACACCATTAAACCTTAATGACGGAGTCGTAAACATGGCCGTGGGCGGTCGTGGGTAGCCCGACTGACACACCGGCATATATTTATATTCATCTAATTCGCTATTTTTAATGCAGCGTGAGCAAGGAATCAAAGCACTAAGGCATGACACAAAAATACCAAAATTTTAGAATACCATATCACATTTTACTATTGAAGTCGGTACCTGAATGAATGAATTTCAAAACTCTATAATCACGGCAAAAGTTAGTATGATGATAGGTTAGAAGAAATCAAAACGAGTATTACATAAATTTTTATTTCAAGTAACTAAGCATTAGAGGTTATCATGTCAAGTGGAAAGACAATAAGTTAACAACGAAACCAATTTGCTTATCTTATACTACACTGGCGTGCCAAAATTGTTATAGACATTTGTTCAAACTAAATTCGACATTGCATTACAAAAAAATAAAACTAATTATAACAGTACTTTAAATTCAAAAAATAATATAAGAGTACACAGAACGTCTCATTTTTATTGACACTAAAATCGTAGTCAAATTTTGACTAACTACATTAATTAGTTTTTCGATTTTTTTAAACTTTCCAAGAGATCATTGCTTGGTAACGTTTTCAAGGACCACATTTTGGTATATCAAGACTAGTAGACTAGAGATATCTTGTGGGCTACTTAGTAGCCCAGTAATAGGGGATGATTGTCGCACAACTCGTAAAAAAACCGGCAAAGTGCGAGTTGGACTCGCGCCCCGAGGGTTCCGTTCTATACCATATTAACAATGTACATATTTCCGGTTTTCAGATTTTTTCCTTAATATGTTCTATAAGACCTTGCTTCTTGCCAAATTTCATGATCAACGACAAGTATAAATTTTGATTACCTTGAGAGTGTCGAATTATACGTTAACGTTTTTTTTGCGGCATAAACGGCCGTACCTTTTGTTACGTTAACTTAGAAGTTTAATTTTTCACAGCTTTTAGGGGCTGTAGAGCTAAATATGTGGTTTTATTTTCATCTTGATACCGCCACTTGTTCCCGAGATAACGGGTCTTGACAGACAGACGGACGGACGGACGACAAAGTGATCCTATAAGGGTTCCGTTTTTTTTTTCTTTTGGGTTCGGAACCCCAAAAAGATTCGAATTCGTTTCTTTTCTTGAGTTATCACAGTTAAACCAATCAGAACACAGGGCATGTCGAACGCCGATATTTTTTAAAGCAAATATGATTTTTATTTCATTTCCTTTAATTTTTTTATTCTGTGATATATTTCAGTTAAACTAGATATTTATTGTAGAATTTAATTTAGCGTTTCGTCTCAATAAACACTTAAAAATATTATTATTTAAATTATTTTATTGAAGTTCTATTTATCTTAAATAAATAATTATTTTTATTTCATACATTAAATGTTGGGAAGTGAAAACCTATCCTACTATTCGAGACAAGTCAAGTCAAGCGACGATCCTTCGAAAAATGGCGGTGCTCGACATATTGTCCAGTATTCTGCCCCCTTAATTGTATAACTCAGTGGTTTGGTGGCCCAGAACCCAACTGACCACAGCAAAAGCCAAGCTCCAGAGTCTGCAACGCTTAGCAACTACATCGACCAGTGGATGTATGAGAACCACTCCATCAGCTTCCCTAGAATACCTCTTACAACTGAGACCTCTAGATCTAGTCATACAAGAGGAGGCGAAAGCAGCAGCCCTAAGACTAAGATCGCAGGGATTATGGAAACGCAACATAGGAAAAACACACACGATAATCCTAGATTGGAGTACGAAAGAAATACCTCTTCTCGATGCCCCAATCGATAGAATACCATGCCACCATGTCTTTGGCAGAAGATACGATATCCAACTTACAGCGGAATCAAAAGATTGCTCTGACATTAAAGAAGTTAGGATATACACAGACGGCTCCAAGACCTCTTGTGGAACTGGGGCCGGCGTCTTCTCAAATGACCTAAATATCAAATTATCAATAACCTTAGATAGGCAGAACACCATCTTCCAAGCAGAATGCATTGGCATCACCAGAGCGGCACAGGCGATTGCAGCTAGAAATGTTAGCAATCTTAACATAAAGATTATCTCAGACAGCGCATCTGTCCTGCAGGCCCTCCAAAACAATACTATCAACTCTGTCCTTATACTGGAATGCCATAACATGCTCCAGGCCATAGCAGATACAAACCGGGTAACTCTGCAATGGATAAAAGGGCACAGTGACTCACTTGGCAACGACGCAGCAGATGAATTGGCTAAGAGAGGTTCAAACACGAAAGTGTATGGACCAGAGCCCTTAATGCCCATTCCACAGGCCCAAATAAAAACCTGGCTGCGTGAGAAAACCGAGGAAAAACATCTAACAGAGTGGAGAGCCAATGAGGGATGCAAGCGAACAAAAGACGCAATCCCGGTACCATCCAAAAAGCTTGCCCGTTCCCTCATCAGACTAAGGAGAGACAAAATCCGAAAAGTTATAGCTACTATAACCGGACATTGTCTTCTAAACAAACACCTATTCACAATAGGGGTGACAGACAGCCCTCTATGCAGAGGATGCATGGAAGCAGAGGAAACGCCACAGCACGTCCTTATGGAATGCACAAGTGTGGCCGATCAACGGGCGAGACTTCTCCATTCCCCAGCATCCATGCCAGAAGCATGTAGTAGCCCACAGAGGCTGCTGGCATTCTGGGAGGAACTGGGATGGATGGAGTAGGATGGAGGCTGACGTAACGTTAGGACGCACAATGGCCCAATCATGAGGCTAAGTGCGAAAGAGCCCAGCTAAACTAAACTAATTGTATAACTCAAAATCTATCGCGATCGCTTACAATTTGACAACCGCAAAACATCTATCACTGCTTTTCTAAGAGGAAGTCTGCTCCGTCTTGTGTTGACCGTGCAATGGCGACCGTGGTACCCTCTGATTGGCTGAGTTGTAACAAAAAACCGCTCGAGAAAAAATTCGAATTCGAAATGTATTCGAATCCGCGACAATATGAATCCAGTTTATCCGCATGCCACCCAGGTGTCCAGATTTTTACGTGTGAGCACTGATTCTTGCTCGGCAATGTAAATTATCAAGTGTTTGTTTACACCTGTAGCAACTAATTGCTGTAATAGCAAGCATAGGCAGACACCTCGCGTTGCTTAAGTGCCGGCGCCGGCGCAACGTCAAAGACCGAACTGTGTCAAGTTCTACGTTTGTAGAAAATTGTAATTAGCCACGATATGGCTGTCGTACTTATGCTTAAATAAAGTATTTGCTTTAATACTTATTAAGTAACATTGTCCTGATTCACCGACTGACTGACCGATTCAACATAGCTAAGCGTACACTATTGAAGTTAGACCTATTAACTTTGGTCAGAAGGGTTATTATATTTAGTAGACATTCACTAAGAGAAAATTTTTGGAAATCCGACCCTTAAAGGGGAGAAAATAGGGTTGAAATAGGGGTTTAAAATTTGCATGGAAGTGCATCATTCTTTAACCGACTTCAAAAAAGGAGGAGGTTCTCAATTCGATGTGTATGTTTTTTTTGTGTGTAAGTATGTTATTATTATGTTACGATTATGCCACCAATTTTGGACCGATTTTCAAAATTCTGTATTAGATAGAGTATACTCCTGGGGTGGCCCCAAGGTCACCAAAGTCAGGATTTGATGAAGGGATTTCATAAAAATCGAGGAAATCCCTTAAATTTTTAGGTGTGTCAAACGTGTTTTGTGTGTATGTTACACGATTACACCACCAATTGTGGACCGATTTTCAAAATTCTTTTTGTATTCGATAGAGTATACTCCTGGGGTGGTCCCAAGGTTACCAAAGTCAGGATCAAATGTTGGGATTCTATGAAAATCGAGGGAAATCCTTAAATTTTATAGGTAAGTACGACTAACGTGTTTCACGTTTTTTTCAAAGCTATTCACGTATTGCGTCTAGTAGCCATAAACCGAGCTGATGGTGGAAGGATCCTTAACTTTTGGACTTGACATGACCTGACCTGACCTTGGACCTGAATTTAATACCAACTCACCGCAGCTGACCTTCGGTGAGCTGGTATTAAATTCAGGTCCAAGCCAGGAAAGTGAGCTGGTTTAAATTCACTAAAAAGATAAAAAAATAAAATATTTTACAAAAAATTAAAACCGACTTCAAAAACACTAAAAAGTTAAAAATAATATAAGGATAGGTACAGACAACATCCCACTTCTATATTGAAGTCGGTACCAAGCCAAACTTTAAGACTTTCTAGGACAGGGGTTCCCAACCTTTTACCCTATGCGCCTCACCCAACATTATGCTAAAATACTACGCCCCCCTAGCGGCCGAAATAAGGAGTCAAGAATGCTTGTTTCTGCGTTTGTAAAAATTCTATCCCTAACGGGATGAAATAGTGGTTGGACAGTGCGTATGTATAGGAAGTCAGTCATTTATGGAGCTAGAAGCATTAAATTTTGTATTTAAGCTAATAATTAGAAATGAGTGCACAAGTGTTTAAGCGTTTATGGTAAGTTCCCCTCTTAGAAATGTGAATTAGGGATTGAAATTTTTCGAATACCTATATCTAATTACTTAATGTATTTAAACGGTACTTTTTTGAAAGCTTTTGCTTTCTAATTTGAATATTTTTACTAAGGGAAGATATTGTATGCCCACGGGGACAAATTCCCACGGGAAAAACGAAAATAATTCTTGAGAAGCTGCGGGCCGGAAGGCCAGTTTATATAAGTATATTATACAATAGAAAACTCTGGGAAACGCTAAGATCACTAGGATTAGTAGAGCTAGAAGACAGGAACTCGAGACAAATTTTCTTTAAAAATGGTAAATTGATTGATAAGCAAATAAATCAATACAATAAAAAAAAATCTCAATTTGATTTATTAATTTTAGATTTTAAAAGTCACAAATACAAATTTTGTTATTCTGCTATATTTTTAACCAATTCTAAATCGGATATTAAGATTTATAAATCGGATATTGATACATAGCTATTAACAGGAGGAACTGAAGTTTCATTCGGGTTATTCATTCCGACCTCGGTGGTTCAATAGTCACAGCGTCAAAACAGTATCTTTAAGAAGCAGAGTCGTCGTAGTCGCGGAAGGACTTCAGATCTCTTTGCATTTTCTATGGACTTTTCAACGGTGAGTGCTCCGAGGAACTGTTTACCTTGGTATTAACGTCACCTTTTTATCATCGTACCACTCTACATCGCAGTATACAGTTTATGCGTATTACCTGGAAGCAAAATCGTCCAGCACGGTTCTCTCTCGCGTGAAAGAGAACCGCTCATTCTTACCAGTATACGGCCCGGCCTTTGAACGAACTTCCAGCTGCTGTGTTTCCCGAGCACTATAATAAATGTCCATCTTCAAGCGATGTTTAAGGAGAGTATTCAACGTACGCAGCGACATGGCTATGTCCCGGCGGTTATCACTTACCATCAGGTGGGCCGTCTGTCTTTTACAGCAATAAAAAATCTCATTGACGCTTAAGCCAGCGCCGTGGGCAGACGATAATCAAAACAGTACAATTATCGGTAGATAGCCAAAAGTATCGTGTGACAGATTTGGCATTTCAAAGGCAATGTCAATTTATGTCAGAGCGTTACTCAAGTGATTCTAACCGTTGCATAAGAGTGTGCAAGCTTGTTTTTGGACGAAAAATGTTGTTAAGCACACATACCCGCCTCCGCGTTGAGAACTTGAGACATCCGGTATTAATCTGGATGACTGGGGTCTAATTACCCCAGTTTTTTTTTTTTTTTTTTTTTATTGCTAAAGGTGGCAGACGAGCAAGTGGCCCACCTGATGGTAAGTGGTAACCACCGCTCATGGACATCTGCAATGCCAGGGGCAAAGCTCAGTTGCTGCCTACCTGGAGAGAAGTGCTCTTTTTAAACCTCGTTTGAAGTTGGACATATCGTAGCGCTCAGGAAACACCGCAGCTGGGAGCTCGTTCCAGAGTCTGCACGTACGTGGAAGAAATGAACGCTGAAACCGGACTGTGCTAGACGAGATCGGTTCCAGGTGGTACGGATGAACTCTATTGCGGTGGCGGGTGGTGCGATGATAAAAAGGTGACGAGGGCACCATTGCAAACAGTTCCTCGGAGCACTCTCCGTTAAAGAGCCGATAGAGCACGCAAAGAGAACCAAAGTCTCTCCTTTGCTCCAGCGTCTCCATTGAGGCCGTGATATTGGGATCACCGACGATGCGGAATGCACGCCTTTGCAGGGAGTCAAGAGGGTCGAGTTGATATTTCGGAGCTCCTGCCCAGAGGTGCGAGCAGTACTCCATATGCGACCGTATTTGTGCTTTATAAAGCATCAGCCGCTGGCTAGGAGTGAAGTACTGCTTGGCTCTGTTCAGGACGCCCAGTTTTTTGCTCGCCAATTTGGCTTTGTCCTCCAAATGACTCCCAAACTGCACTTTGGCCGAAATTTCCACACCGAGGATCCCAATACCACCGGACATACGAAGAGTAACTCCCTGGAACTGAGGCACTACGATAAATGGGTCCTTCTTCGCAGTGAATGCGCAAACTTGTGTCTTCGTGGGGTTGAACTTAACTAAGTTCTTTGCACCCCATTCGGAGACTCGCCCTAGAGAGTCCTCGACTTCAGACACAAGTTGTGACCGCCTTTCTTGCAACGAAATCCGAGGGACATTCTGGTGGTCGGTATACCGCACATCACCCGTACTATCATCTGCATAGCAATGTATGTTCTCAATGGACAACATGTCATTGATATGCAGAATGAACAGGGTTGGGGAGAGCACCGAACCTTGTGGAACGCCAGCGTTTATGGGCATGGTTTTGGAACAGCAGCCGTCGACGACGACTTTAATGCTCCTACCGTCCAAGAAGCTGGCTATCCATTTGCAGAGTCCCTCGGGGATTCCATAAGATGGTAGCTTCGTGAGAAGAGCTCTATGCCAGACCCTATCAAACGCCTTAGCAATATCTAGTCCCACGGCGAGAGCCTCACCTTTGCCCTCCAAGGTTTCCGCCCAACGGTGGGTCAGGTAAACTAAAAGATCACCAGCTGAACGGCCGTGACGGAAGCCGTATTGTCGGTCGCTAATCAGCTGGTGCTCTTCCAGGTACCGTAGGAGGCGGGAGTTGATGACCCGCTCCATAATCTTGGAGAGCAAGGACGTTATTGCTATTGGCCTGTAATTTGAAGGGTCGGATCGGTCACCCTTTTTGGGAATTGGGTGGACGTGAGCAATCTTCCACGAAGATGGAACCCTGCTGTTCTGATAGGAAAGGCGGTAAAGGCGCGTGAGTACGGGGGTCAGCTCAGGGGCGCACGTCTTCAGCACCACTGCTGGGATGCCATCCGGCCCACTCGATTTATGGACGTTCAGGAGCTTAAGCTCCCGCCTGACCGCACGTTGTGTAATGCGTATTTCAGGCAGTGAGCTTTTACACCGAGGGATGTTAGGTGGTGTGGCTCCTCCATCGTCCATTGTCGAGTTAGAGGCAAAGAGTTGGACCAAGAGATTGGCCTTCTCTTTTGCACTGTGGGCCAGGCTGCTATCAGTTACACGCAGTGGTGGGAGACTGGACTGGCAGAAATTACGTTGCGCAGCTTTGGCCAGCGACCAAAAAGCACGACTCCCACTGGGATAGCTTCCTAGTCGCTCGCCAACCCTGGCCACGTGTTCCGCCTTGGCTTCAGCAATAGCCTTCTTGTTGGATCTAGAAGCAGCGTTGTACTGTCGCTTCTTCTCCGTCACGTCAGGATCCCGTTTATTTTAATACCGTGTTACTTCTGTTTGTCGCCAGAAAAACAGTTAATAACATAGTTGTGTTTCAAAAATAGGAAATATGCGTAGAATGGATATTAGTATAATTGTATTCATAATACAATAAAAAATTGTGAAGAAACTGTCGAAATACAATAAAGAGACAAGTTATAAACAAATGTTAATTACATGTCATCTCTTTCTTGCAAAACCGATTTTTGTATGTATATTATATATGGCGGGCATGTACGTAACAGTCTATGTCGGATCTTTGTCTAGCCGGCAACCTAAAATCTTTATAATTTTGAGGTTTGTAAAGTTACCTATTCCGAATATAACTTCACCGAGTTGTTTGTCTAGTAAAAAAGTTGTTGCCAATACAATAATATAAAAAGTGCATATTCCGAAGCATATTCCCTATTAGATGTAAGACAGCTAGTTCTTATCGTCACGATATGCTTCTATATTATCGTCACTTACCATCAGGTGAGATGAAGGCCAAGAGCTTTCCTGTCGTATGTAAAACGAGATAGCGTTATCAACTTCATATAAAAATAACATATTCCGTGCATCACTTCAACCAGTAAACGGTCTACTTGGACCAAAACGGATGGTATATAAACGTGCCAGGGTCGCCTGTTTGCTCCGTCGTACCTATTTCTGCCGCAAAGCAGCAATGCTTGCATTGCTGTATACCAGTTTGAAGGGTAAGATGTGGACAGTGATATTACCACATGTACGATGGTAACTGTTACCACTTACCATCAGGTGGACAGTATGCTTATTTGCCAACTTAGTTGTATAAAAAAATTACTAACCCTCGTCCCGTCTCGCTTCATTTTTATATGGGAGAGCGAGAAGAAACATTTTATTTGTCTCTTGTCCCGTTTTGTCCACGGTCCGTGCGACGCCTGCTGGTCGCTGGTGTCTTGTTAGACTAGGAGGCTCAGGCCTCCTAGACCACCTTAGCCAGATGGGCTGGTTTAGGGCTTTGATCCAGTTTACCATTCCTGTGCAGAAGTGTGTATTCCCTTTGTCGGCTTTTACGACATCGACGTGTGACGTATGATTGTGACTGTTAAATCAGTTTCAGAGAAAATACTTCCATAAATTTGAAAAAAGAAATCAGACAATATGTATTGATTTGTTCACAAAGTTTTCACAAAGATTATTTATTTATTAGGATCGATGTGTGGCTGCATTTGATTATTATCATTCCGAAAAAAAGTTTTTTTATACATTAGATGTAGCTGTATTGGTCTTGATACTTTGTATATGGCCGCATATGACAAATAGTAAAATTCTTCTTTAAATTACTTGTTGGGTCTAGTGGCGCCTAACTCTGACCAACTTTCAGAATATGAGAAATAAAATAATATTTTTAGTGTCATTTTATTACATGCTTAAGTTGCCTTTATATGTATCACAATCAAAGAAATAGTGGAAGGTACAGGAGTACTTAACACAGTACTTAATTGAATTATCAGCGTATTGATAGTTTGACGTCTCCATTCGAAGAGTCCGGTCAGATTAGACACGCACTCGAGTTCGAGCAGAGGTTAGATAACTTAAGTACAATCGCGGGAAACGCTAACAATGACCGTTGCGAGAGCCGACAGTTGTAACGTTTCATTTTACGTTAATTCAATTACTCGCATTAGGCAATCGAATTACTCAAATCACTGGGATGTACTGTACGTGTACAGGTTGCATTGTTAAATAATGCTTTCATGCGAATGACATTGTTTGCTGTCGCCATAATTTTTAATTTAATTACTGGGAATTATATTACTGAAATTCACTCAATCAACACTAGTCAGTCCGACTTCAGGACTAAACTGGAAACCAATACGACTTCAGTGCGGCGTGGCGTGAGACAGGGTGACGTTATATGCCCGAAACTGTTCACAGCTGCGTTGGATGGAGGATGTATTTAAGCATTTGGACTGGAGGGGACTCGAGATCAACATAAACGGGGAAGGCGAATACATGACTCTTCGTTTTGCTGATGACATAGTAGTCATGGCTGAGATCGTGGTAGAGCACAATGCTCGAAGACGTTTATAGAGTTTCACAACAAGTGGTTCTTAAAATGAAGATGGACAATACTAAAATCATGTCAAATTCCCATGTAGTACCCACTCATGGAGGCCCTGCATTAAAAGTTGTTGATACCTGGAGTAAATAGTCCAGCTCAGTAAGCCCAACTACCAGAAAGAGTTAAATCGACAAATCCGACTTGGCTGGGCAGCCTTCGGGAAGCTACGAAGTATATATTCTCGACCGCAGTCTACCACAATGCTTCCAGACGAAAGTCTTCAATACGTGCGTATTGCCAGTGATGACGTACGAAACTAAGACGTGGTCGCTAACAATGGGTCTCGGTATGCTTATGATTCTCTACGCGATCGCATCGGAAATGATGAGATCCGTAGAAGAACTAAAGTCACCGACTTAGTCAAAAGAATAGTTAACCTTAAGTGGCAGTGAGTAGGACACATCGCTTGCAGGACTGCCGGCCGTTGGCCGCCGACGGCTCGCCGGAAAGGTCCTCGAGTGGCGGCCGCGTACCGGGAGACTCAGCGTTGGTAAACCCCCATCGATCTCAGACCGACGATCTCGTCAAGATAGAGGAAGGCCGCTGAATGCGGGAGGCGCAGGACCGATCGGTTTGGAGATCCCTGGGGAGGCCTATGTCCAATAGTGGGCGTGTCTTGGCTGAAATGATAAATATACATATTCACTAACCCGATATCTTGCACAACAAAAAACACAAGCACATAACAGTCCCATTTCAATCTATTTACAAATCTGATTTTAAAATATTTGTATGCAAAACATTTTAAATATCTGTAGCGATCCATCATTGTAAAGCACCTTTTGTGGGGATCTGGCGATAGGGCCACTGCTCAACATTCTCGGTCACCAATCATGATCCTGGCCATAGCGAGCGCTAACTTTACTAAGCTTCGACCAACCTCCATTACATTCCATTGCGCTGAGATCAAACCGTTGCACCATCTTCGTGGGAAGACTCTGCAGATGCGAACGCGTGCCGAGTGCCGGCGCCGTCAGATCATGACCAAGTGCTGACACAAGACATGAGTTTAATTTGAAGGGTTCAAGGGCTTGCCTTGCGAAACTCGCCTCTTCAACGGGCAGTGTAATTGGCAAATTATTACAATATCGGATGCATGTATGCATCTTGTTTTAAGTAAGGTGCGATTTTGAAACTCCTCAATATAGAGTCTATTAATAAAAGTTTCACCCGCACTGTTTGTCACAAAGTACACTAAGGCCCGTATTAATAAAGCGATCTCAAAACTGCTCTCAAGTGCGAACTCAGCCGAGTCACTCTCAAGATGTGATCACGCACTTAAGATAGTCGCTAATTAATAAACCTACATCAACAGCGTATCACTTGAGATATAATATCAAGATCGCGCTCTTAAGAGCGTGATCTCAAGTAAACGTAATTTTTAACCGACTTCAAAAAGGAGGAGGTTCTATGTTCGACTGTATCTATTTTCTTATTTTTTATGTATGTTCACCGATTACTCCGCCATTTGAGGACCGATTTTCAAAATTCCTTTTGTAATCGAAATAGTACACTCCCGAGGTGGACCCATTGTCACCATGTCATGATCTGATGATGGAATCCCGGGCAAATCTAGGGAAACCCTTAAATTTGAATGCCACGTCCAACGTGTTTTATGTCTTTTTAGGGTTCCGTAGTAAACAAGGAACCCTAATAGTTTCGCCATGTCTGTCTGTCTGTCTGTCTGTCTGTCCGCGCTTTTACTCAGAGACTATTAGTACTAGAAAGCTGTAATTTGGTATGGGTATGTATATTAATCATGCCAAAAAAGTGGTGGAAAAAAACATTGAAAATATTTTTTTTAGGGTAGGTCCCATACAAGTAAAGTGGAAGTAAATTTTTTCAACTAACCCATCGTGTGGGGTATTGTTGAATAGGTCTTTAAAAAATAATGTTAGGTTCAGAACAACATTTTTCGATTGAGGGATCCGTTTCTGAAATATTTGGTTTTAAAATGCACATTTTTGTTAGAGGTAAGTGTCCCCCCCCCCCTTTTATCTGGTAAACGGTTATATATGGACACGTGAAAAAAATTACAACAGTAGTATATATAACGAAGCTTAAAGGAAAACTATCAGAGTTGAGTACTAAGTACAAACTAAAAAGTTATAGACGACTTACTTATAAAATGTACTCGGAAAAGCAAAATTTCATTGAAAATTAGTACTGAATTAAAATTTACGAACCATGTGAAGTTAAGGAAATATAAAATCATTGCAGCTTTAATAATAATAATAATGCCTAATTTAATAGCAACGTATTTAGTAATCTGTGGCAAAGTGTTGTGAGGTGTGACTGTGAACTCAAAATTGGCATTTGCAACTACGGAACCGTACACTGCGCGTGGCCCGACACGCACTTGGCCGGTTTTATTAAAGATATTCAGTTATTTGCGTATGGTAGTCATCATGTCATGTTACTGAGCTGATGGTGGAAGGTTTTGGTGAAATCTATATCGTTTCAAAAAGTCTTCATTTCGTATTTCAAAGTATTCTGAGTATTTCTTATATATTTTTTTGGATTTCGATGCTCCTTTATCTGAAAGATATACTCATACCTAATAATCTATTTTGTCATAGTGATCGATTTCGTCGATAATATTTTCAATGTCCATTTTAACCAAACAACAAAAGTCGTCAAACGTGATGGACATTGGGCATTTTTACCCGGTTTTTGAAAAGTCGCGAACATAAACCAAAATAAGTACTTTTAGATCCTGCACTATTATCTATTCTGTGATCCTGCTGCTTTTATTCAGCTTTCATTTTCTGTAGTTATTTTAATTCAGACCAATGGGAACGGAAATTATCAGTGTTTATTACTGTTTATATCATGCGAGTATTTCGTTAATTTTTACTACTCGTTATATTAAGAGAAAATATTTGTTTGTTTGTTTGCATTGAATAGGCTCCGAAACTACTCGACCGATTTGAAAAATTATTTCACATTTAGAATTCTACATTATTCCTAATGAACATAGGCTGCAAAATTATTTTTCCCAAGTAAAATTATAAAATTCCCACGGGAAAACAAAAATAACGCGGGCGAAGCTGCGAGCGTTTAGTTAGTATTTGACAAAAATGTCCAACTGAATAATACTTGTAATGCGGTCGGAATGTTTTGTTCGTCTCACTCCCTCTCCCTCTGTCTCTCTCTCTCTCGCATAGTGTAAAACGGGTTGTGTCACGTGCGCTTGCGCCAGTTGACAGCGTTGCCAGAATAATAATAATAAATAAATAAATATCTATTTAAACCTACCTACTTTTAGGACTTAATAAAAAAATAACAAAAAACTTTAACCGCCCATGCGTTCACACCGTTGCTGCTAGTAACTATTTACTCATCTGTGCCATTGCATAAACCATTACACACACACACGATGCCGTTATACACCACGCCCTACCTATGCACATTAAACCGTATGTTTTTTTTTTAATTTTATTTATTATAATTAAAGGTTTCAATCATAATTTATTGTTTGACACCTAAGTGACCAATGCTGCTAATTCCTAATGTTTGTTGCTCCAAAATTAAAGTCCTTTTTTTAAAATTTCGCCTGGTGACGAAAACTACCCTCAAACACTACAGTTTTATGCCTATAGACAGCTAAAGGAGCCCGATCGTTTCTAGGTATGCCAGAACCGTAATGATGGCGAATAGTTGAGAAATTTAGTTTTGAATTCGGGAATCTTGTGTTTCATTATGTCGAACATAAGAACAGCAAAATGAATTTTTCGTCATGACTCCGTATTTAACATTGAAGCACTGTTGCAGCAGATGTAAGTAGCCGGCGTAGAAGTGTAGGAAAAGTCAGAGAATCCATATAAATAATATGAAGCTGCCGTAAAGAGTTTTAAATTTCATCTAAAAAGGGTCGCTGCTCGGTCTTTATTTACTTATTGAGGGCTTTCTAACCTTAATTGTACAAATAGAAGGTATATTAAGTCCCAGACCATTGTGCCCTATACCTTGTGGTAATGACGATAATTTTCCTATTCTGACGCCAGCTCACTTTCTCGTAGGGAGAGCGCTTACGGTGATCTCTGAGTATAGAGTATGAGAGCGACACTCCTGCATTAAACAAGTATCAGGTTTTCCAGCAGATCCAGCAGGATTTTGGGCGACGGTGGTCACGAGACTATGTGAGCCTTCTACAAGAGCGAGTGAAGTGGCGCAGCTCTAAGGGCCCCGCCCTTACTTCCGGAACTCTGGTACTCGTGAGGGAAGACAGGCTACCACCGTGCCATTGGACACTGGGAAAGATCTTGCAAGGATGGTGTCACAAGAGTCGTCGACATCAAGACAGCGAGCAGAATTGTTCGACGGTCATTTGGCGGCATTTACCCGCTGCCAACGAGTATTTAGTTTTTGCGGGGAAAACAATGTATTCTGCATCATCTTGGCCCTTATAGAGGTGCTGTTATTACTCTATGATAATTGTTGGATATGATTTGTTTGTATCTTAGCAACGACGCAACAATAAAACGATGGTTGTAAAATAAGACTTTACCGAAATATAATTATTTATATGGATTCTATGACTTTTCACACTTCTTCGCTGGCTACTTACATCTGCTGCAACAAGCACCATCAATGAGAGGGGACACATGGGTACGTGGCGGAATATCAAAGCAGAACCTCACGCAGGCATTTTGAGCCCTTTGTATCTATTAACTTTTTAGTTTTATATAGTAAGTGGTACACGTCGATTTTGGCACTCATTGCAGTGTCTACGTGTGCGTCTATCGTTCCCACCGTGGTGACTTGGAGACAACTCGACTTTTTGAACACCTAAGTCGGGTGGCAGATGACGCGCAGGAGCAATTTCCTTCCGCCGAGCTGGTGTTTTTAGGGGACTTCAATGCTCACCACGAGTTGTGGTTAAGTTCCTCTAAAACTGACCATGCGGGTAGGACTGCCCACGCATTCGCTCTCACGCACGACCTGACACAATTGGTTACCCAGCACACCAGGGTACCAGATATTATCGGTCAAGCGCCCTCTTTGTTGGACCTTCTGCTGACAAATCGCCCCGACGGATATCAGGTGGTGATTCGAGCTCCACTAGGATCTTCAGATCACTGCCTGGTATCCGTCTCAGTGCCTCAGGCGTCACGACCGTCGCCTGTGGTTGCAGCACGCCGTCTGTGGCACTATGCGTCAGCAGATTGGGACGGTATGCGGGATTATTACGCATCTGTTCCTTGGTGGCAGCGCTGTTTCAATAGGATGGATCCGGACTCCTGCGCTACCTCTGTTGCTGACGAGATCATACTAGGAATGGAATATTATATTCCACATTCCAATCTCGTCAGTAGAGGGAGACGTAACCTCTGGTTCAATCGCGAGTGTGCCTCTGCTGTTGAAAACAAACAGCTAGCTTACCGCGCTTGGATCAGAGGTCGAGCTTCTAGGGATCCCAATACTAATCTACTGAAAACAGCCTATAATAATGCCACCAAGTTGTGTAAGAGGGCTTACATTAGAGCGGACGCTCAGCGCATTGCACAAGTGAGTCAGGAACTGCTAGCGCACCCTACGGGTAGCCGTTCTTTCTGGCGCCTGGCCAAAGCTGTGCAATCAAACTTCTGCCAACCCTCGCTGCCACCGCTGAGACATGCCGATGGCTCACTTGCTCATCAGCCGCAGGAGAAAGCCGACCTCCTGGCAAAACTCTTCGCGGCCCATTCCCGTATCGATGACTGTGGTGCACAACCTCCGACACTGTCCCATTGTGGCAGCACTATGCCCGATATCCGCATCAGACAGCGAGATGTGCGGGCGGAGCTACAGTCGATTGATATTCGAAAAGCAAGTGGACCAGACGGCATTCCTGCGATTGTACTTAAGAAGTGTGCAGCGGAGTTGACTCCGGTCCTGACGCGTCTATACCGTCTGTCGTTCTCTGCTGGTTGTGTGCCGAAATCTTGGAAAGAGGCCAATGTCCAGCCGGTTCCCAAAAAGGGAGATCGTTCTGATCCGGCTAACTATCGCCCTATAGCCGTCACTTCCATTTTGTGTAAAATCATGGAGAGGATCCTTAACACCCAGCTGATCCGTTACCTGGAAGGTCACTCGTTGCTTAATGACCGTCAGTATGGGTTTCGTCCTAAACGGTCAACAGGTGACCTTCTAGCGTTCCTTTTGCACAAATGGGGTGAATCTATCGATAAGCGCGGCGAGTCTGTGGCTATTAGTCTCGACATCGCCAAAGCTTTTGATAGAGTCTGGCACAAGGCTCTCCTTTCCAAGCTTCCGGCATACGGATTGCCCGCTCAGTTCTGTACGTGGATTGCCAGCTTCCTCCACGAGCGTAGAATTCGCGTTGTCGTTGACGGCTGCGCTTCGCGGTTCGTGGCAGTGAATGCTGGTGTTCCACAAGGCTCCGTTCTATCCCCAACATTGTTTCTTCTGCATATCAATGACATGCTTTCCTTGGGAAGTATACATTGCTATGCAGACGACAGTACAGTGCATGGGGGATATCACGGAAGCTCAGGGGCTGCTCGTGGCAATATTGATAGGGAGAGGCAGAATCTTATCATTGAGCTCAACAGGACGCTGGACCTCATCTCCGAATGGGGTTCCAACAATCTTGTCGAGTTCAATGCTAAGAAAACACAGGTGTGCGCGTTCTCGGCGAAAAGGTCACCTTTCCTCCCCCCTCCTTCTTTTCAGGGCACAACCCTTCACACACAGAGTAACATCACCTTGCTGGGAATGAACATTCGCTGCGATCTGAACCCCAGAGACTACATCGAATCCGTTATAACTGCTGCCTCACGGAAACTCGGTGTCCTAAACAAGGTGCGTAGGTATTTTGCGCCGGACCAACTATGCCTGTTGTATAAAACTCAGGTTAGGTCTTGCGTGGAATATTGCTCGCACCTTTGGGACGGCTCCGCTCAGTACCTCCTCGATGCTCTGGACAGATTGCAGCGTCGCGCTATTCGAATAATTGGCGATGTAGAGGCAACTAACACCCTCGAGCCTCTACAACTTCGTCGTGACATCGCCTCTCTTAGCGCCTTTTACCGAATGTTCCATGGGGAATGCTCTGAGGAGCTCTTTAACCTTATCCCTCCCTCTCCATTCCTTAACAGAAACACGCGTAAGGGCCTTCGGAGTCATCCGTACACTGTGTCCTCCTTTTCACACCGTACCAAGAAATTCCAAGATTCCTTCTTCTGTCGTTCATCCCATACTTGGAATTCTCTACCTGCGCACGTGTTTCCTCCATCCTACAACATGGGTTCCTTCAAAAGAGGTGTGAAAAAGCATCTTTTAGGCCGGCAAGGGGCGGGCAGGTAGGATAGTGGATGTCGTCCCTACTCTATCTGTCAACTCATTTGGGCCTCTTTCACCGCTTAACATCAGGCGGGAGGAGGTCATTTGCCGGGCCTTACATAAAAAAAAAAAAAAAAAAAAAAAAAAAGTAATCGCGGTCCATATACAAGATCACCAAAATTAAATTTTGATAATATTACTGATACGCATACGGTGATGCGTGATTTCTGCGTTAAATAATCATGTATTTTATACAAAATCTTCAAACGATAGAAACAGTTTCTTGCTAAATTCAAGACGTGACTCTCAAAACGCAAGCGGTCATCAAATAAGATACCCAAATTTCGTGCTTCCTGAACGTATTCTAAACTGTGGTCCAGATGTTGCTCGGGAGGTCTGGGGTTTAATTCCCCATGGGGGCAGAAGTTTTTCTGTACGGTTTGGTCGGTGGTAGTGCTTCTGAGCCCGCCTGATTAGCTACCGCCCGCGACCTCTTATCTAAGTTCTTCGCCATAATAAAAATGTTAATAGCATTGTTGTGTTCCGACAATTAGAGGTAAGAAAGCCAGTTCCTTAGTTGTTGAGGAGTCCAGGTGAAGCTCGCTTCCTTCGCTTACCATCAGGTGAGATGAAAGCCAAGAGCTTCCCTGTCGTATGTACAAAAAAATTATGAGTGGGCGCGAGATCGACGCGACGACTGGCGCGAAAAGCTAAAAGCTGTCACTTTGTCATCCGTTGTGTGATCTGTTTAACTACTGTTATCTCCCTGTGCCTTGTGTTTGGATGCAGCAGAATAAAAATGAATCGAAAAATTTTTTTTTTCTTTATATTACCTTTATATCTTTTTGATTTTTGCAAGAAAACAAGTAAAAAATACTATTCCTACTATGTTTTTATACTTTCATGGTAATTTTCGTGTTAATCCCACGACCCACAGATATGCAAACTATCCCATTATAATCTAGATGTAGGTAATTACCTATACTTACATCTAACCAAATTTTATTTTTGTTCGCCGTGGGTAAATGTTCCACAGTAAAATACCCAATGTCCAAATGACATGTGAATAAACCGCCAAAACGCGCACTTAAGTCATGGTTCGACCACACTCAGAAAACAGGAACTTAAGTAGCATCTTGAGAGTGCACTTGAGTCCTGAAATCGTTTTATTAATACGTCGCTACTCAGCTGATACTTTGTACTCAAGTGTGAACTCAAGTATGATATATTAATTAGCACAGTATCTTAAGCTTGCGCTCAAGTTCTATCTCAGAGCTGAGTGCGGTTTATTAATACGAGCCTAAGAGTTTTTGAGTTGATAGTATATTTATTTAGTACTAGCTTCTGCCCGCGACTTCGTCTGCGTGGACTTCAGAATTGGGTCTAAAGCTTCGCTCTTTAACAATTTTTAATCTTCCCACGGGAACTTTTTGAGAGATCATTAAGGAATATAAAGTACATGTCCTTTTCCATAGCATTGGTGAAATGCATACCAAATTTCAAAGCTGTCTGCCCGCGGCTTAGCTCGTAAACAATTTTTAATTTTCCCTCGGGAACTACTTAAGGAATCGAGATAAAATGTTGCCTATGTTCTTTTCCGTGTCAAAGGCTACATGCATGCCAAATTTCATCCAAATCCGTTCAGCCGTTTTTGCGTGATTGAGTAACAAACATCCAAACATCCACACCTTCACATTTATAATATTAGTAGGATTACTATTTTCTCAATAATCACGATGTCAAAATTATTTCATCTCATGTCTTTGGCCTCATTAAATATTCGTGTCCAAGGAAACTGCGAAACGTCTCATGAGCCAGCCCTTTTTTAAATAATTAAGTTTTTTTTGGGGTATGATTGTGTTATTGTTCTGTGCGTTGTTGTTGTTTCTACAATGAGGACCTCGAGACCTATTTTTGAATTACGTATGCGATTTAGAAATCACTTTGAAGTCACGAATTCCTAAATATCCTATTTTTGAAAGTCGAACGCAGAGCTGCCAACATAGATAAAGTACACACATACGTAAGGGTTCGGTTTCACGCAGAATGTAGCCGTTTTCGGTATATACCGGTTATTATACGGCTAAAAATTCATTGCAACTAGGCCAAAATATAAGAAAATACTGGTCTAAGTTTGTTTGTGACACAAATTTAAAAGATTTTAAACTCATACACGGTTATTATTTTATCACCCTGGAAAATGTTAGGGACGCTTCAGGACACATCCAATATTATATAAAAAAAAGAAATAAAAAATAA
Source organism: Schoenobius gigantellus (assembly GCA_963935595.1). Lineage (NCBI taxonomy): Eukaryota > Metazoa > Arthropoda > Insecta > Lepidoptera > Crambidae > Schoenobius > Schoenobius gigantellus. Next base: position 1,906,961 of record OZ012553.1, read on the forward strand.
AAAAAATATATGAAAAACTAAAAAAATCTCTAAAAATGCTGCTCTCATTATTATTATTGTTGTTATTGTACGGGCTTTCGCCTTGTAGGCCTTTTCACCTCGACCTAAAAGATCTATTGTGAATTATAGCACCGTTAGAGTATCTCCTTCAAGCCCAAACCCTCTATGAAATTGAGGATTTTTTGGGTTGGGAGAGTTTGTATTTCATCTGGTCTCATGATGTGTCTTCCCAGATGAAGGCTACGCCGATGAATCAGTGGGCTGCAGTCACACAGAAGGTGTTTAGGAGTTTCACGCTCCTGATTGCAGAATCTGCAGATGTCGTTGTCCCTAATCTTGAGGTTGAACATGTGTCTATTCAGGCCGCAATGTCCAGTTAAGGTTCTTACGACTGCACTGATGTTTTTCCTGTTAAGCTGCAGAAGCTCGTCAGTTAGTTTACGCGAGTAGCCTTGTATTAGTGCCTTCGCGTGTTCTTGCCCTGGAGTAGATTTCCAGAGTTCGAATGAGTTTCTAAGAAGTTGTTTATTTAGAAAGTTGTGTACCTGGTTCTTTGAAATCCCACAAAAAGGTTCCGGTCCTATTTGTGGTTTTATAGTTCCAGTTTTAGCGAGTTCATCGGCCTTCTCGTTGCCAATGACACCAGAATGCCCAGGAACCCATCTTAAAACAATTTTGTTTTTTTGTCCTATAGCATTCAGGCGGGTGAGGCAGTCCTCTACCAGCTTCGAGTTTATTTGGCTCGAGCTAATGGCTTTTAGAGCTGCTTGACTATCTGAATAAATATAGATATGTTGGTTTGAGTAGTTTCTTTGGTTTATGATATCTGCACATTCAATGATGGCATATATCTCCGCCTGGAAGACGGATGCGTACCGGCCCAAGTTGGTACTTTTGCTCACCCTGGGCCTTAGACCGTACACTCCGCACCCTACATCAAATGATTTTCTGGAGCCATCCGTATACCATACGAGGCTTCCATCCTCACAGGAGTTGAGATTCTCTTCCCATTCATCTCTGTGAGGGGTTTCCACTTTAAAATTTCTAACGAAGTTTACTCGTGGAAGCATGACATCGCTGGTCATAGCTAACATTGGATGTTTCAGCACAGAGTCCTGAAGGGTCCTCAGTGTTTGAGAGAGCCAGTTAATGCGACAGCCTATGCCGACCCTATGTAGGCAAGCCTTCGCCTCCTTTTCTATTACTAGATTAAGGGGCGGCAGGTTTAGAAGGGCGTTTAATGCAGCTGCCGGTGTTGTGGACATGGCTCCCGTTGCCATTCGACATGCGGTTCTTTGAAGGCTATTTAGAGTGTCAATGATTGTCCTCTGTTTAGCCTTTTTGTGCCAAACCACAGCGCCATAGGTTACTATGGGCCTTACTATGGCGGTGTATATCCAGAGGGCGATCTTTGGGTTGAGTCCCCATTTCGTCCCTACCATGCGATTACACACACCAAGTGCGATTTTTGCTTTTTGAACCACATTATTAATGTGTGTGTTCCAGGTGAGCCTTTGGTCGAAAGTGACGCCCAAGTACTTCACCTCAGTGGAAAATGTAATAGTCGATCCGTTTAACACAGGTTTAATAAGTTTATTCAGCTTATGTTTCCTAGTGAACGGTACTATTGTAGTTTTGTTCGGGTTTACCGATAAGTGTTTTTCAGTACACCATTTTTGTATGGTGTTTAGAGCCCCTTGTATTAGGGATGATAAAGTGCTTTGGCACGGTCCGAGGGCTAAAACAACCACGTCGTCCGCATAGCCCTGTACATCAAATCCCTTACCTGAGGCTAATACAATGAGTTCATCCACAGCTTTTGGCCATAGTAGAGGTGATAAGACTCCTCCCTGAGGGCAACCTTTGGTCAGCTTATAGCTTGCGGAAGAGTCGTGTAGAGTGATGTTCACAACCCTGTTGAGGAGCATTGTTTTAATCCATCGGGTCGTTGTTGGGTCGATCCCTTTGTCCTCCAATCCTTCAATTAGAGTTTCAATATGGATATTATCGAATGCTCCTTCGATATCTAGAAAGGCACAAAGGGCGATTTGTTTGTCATCCATAGCTCTTTCTATTTTGTCTACTAGACCTAAGAGGGCAGTTTCAGTTGATTTGCCCTTTTGGTAAGCATGTTGGTTAGGGTGAAGAGGGTGTTCCATCAAGGGTCCATCCCTAATATGTCTGTCTATAACCTTTTCCATTGTTTTGAGTAGGAAAGAGGTGAGGCTGATTGGTCTAAAGGACTTTGGCTGTGAGTAGTCCTTTTTGCCGGTTTTCGGTATGAAGGATACCTTAACATCAGCCCATATTTCTGGTATGTGTCTCCAGGCAAGGCTTGCCCTGAAGATTTTCACCAGATACGGGATTAGTATATCTTGGCCCTTTTGTAAAAGGGCTGGGAATATACCATCGCTCCCAGGCGATTTAAATGGCTTAAATGAGTCTATGGCCCATTGGACTTGTTTCGGTCTAAATATAGATGTCGCCATTCTCCAGTCCTCATTCTTAGGTCCTAGAGTTGTCGTTTCATCTTTGCCCGATTTGGTACTGGTTACCCTTGCTGATCCAGGAAAGAGGGTTGTTGCCAAGAGGTTGATCGTCTCCTCAGTTGAATCAGTAAAGGTTCCATCAGGCTTTTTTAGCAGACCGATTGGATTAGTAGGCGTCTTTGACATGACCTTATGAATGCGAGCTCCTTGAGGCGTTTTCGTAATCTCCTCGCAGAACCGCCTCCAAGACCGTCTTTTCGCCCTTCTAAGTTCTGTGCTATATTTCGTTAGGGCCTTAAGGAAATCCCTTTTGGAATCGGGAGTTTTGGCCCTGTTGAAGAGTTGTCGCGTTTGCGCTCTTAACTTGTCTAGCTTGGGTGTCCACCAGGGTATCGTGTTTCCCTTACGGGTCTTGAGGGGACAGTTATCTTCAAAGGCTTCTATGATAGCCTGGTTAAGCTGGTTCACCGCAAGCTCGAGGGCACCGCGAGTTTTTATCGCTTTAGGAAAGTTTGCTAGGCTGTTGCGCAGATGGTCCTTATATGATTCCCAATCTGTAGCCCTGCGGTCTCTGAAAGATTCTACTTGATCTTGAGTGTCCTTTCCTATAACGAATCTTATCTGTCTATGATCAGACATGGATACCTCGTTGCTGACATGCCAGTCGTTTATCGCCCTGTACAGATTGTTAGTTGCAAGAGTAATGTCGAGTACTTCCCGTCTAACTTTAGTTATAAAGGTCGGGTAATTCCCTCTATTCACTATTTGTAGACGGTTAGTAAGGATAAAGTCATGAAGGGACTCACCTCTGTTGTTGATGTCCGTACTCCCCCAGTTAGTGTGGTGTGCGTTGGCATCACAAGAGATCAGAAGCTCGGCGTTGTGGCTGCGGGCATATTCCACAACCGTCGCCAAGTCTTCTGAAGGGTCTTTGCTATCCCCTTTTTTTTTTTTTTTTTTTTTTTTATGTTGGGAAATGCTTTATGCATACCTCGCACGAGGTTATGTCGGACTCTCCGCGGCCACTGGGGGCAAGGTGCCATTAGGAGACCGCGGCCTACCGACTAAAACCCAACGATACCCATCACATGAGCTCTGGTGCGGGCACGTCCATCACCGCCGCATCCTCCCCACTAACAGATGGGGAGGACAAGCCGGGGAGGGACGTGTCGCTACCAGACAAGGCCATGGGAACCCTTTCGGACACTTCCATGACCTCGTCAGCGTCTGCTCGCCTATGGCGAGCCCCACTCATCTCCCCCAAATGGAGAGACCGACGCTCCTGGGCATTTGGAGCATCGGCGACTGACAGTGTCCTGCGCAATGCAGGACTCGAGCTTCCCAGGCCCGGGTACCGCTGGTCACCGTCAGGAGGGAGAAGGCGGACAAATTGCCTCCTTCTTCGGCCTACCCTTCTGCGACGGCATGGATCTGCCTGTGGGTCGTCTTCCCTAGAGCGCTCTGCCACCTCTTTCTGTGTCATGACATCGACACAGAAAGAGTTCATCGCGTTCCAGGCTTCCTCACTCCCGACCATCCTCGAGATCAAAGACGGGAGAGATTGATCGGGGCCGAAGCACGACACCAGTGTGCTGCGCTGGGATGAAAAGGCAGCACACTCTTCGAGGGTATGCTGTGCTGAATCCTCAGCAGCGTCACAGTGTCTTTGCTATCCCCTGGGAGGTACGCGGAGCAGATTAGTGTTCTTTGTGCTTCTCGCCCCCTGAGGTTAACAAAAGCTGCCACCAGGTCGTCACTGCAAAGCTCTGGTACAGGAAGAAATTCGAGTTTTATATTAAACACGATGCAAGCTCTCGGTCTTGTTCCTTGGTTGTTGTATAGTAACTTACCGAAGTTAAGGCCCGAGATGGTGTTCGCCTCAGACAGCCAAGGTTCTTGAATGCAGGCGATGTGTAGGTCCTCCTCGCAAAAGACCTTTTCTAGAACCGCCGAGGCGGCTCTAGCGTGGTGCAGATTTATTTGCACCACCTTGGCCATTATTTGCGAGAAGTTGGGTCTTTGTGCGGTGAATGCTGAATAGGCGCTTTACCTCGCCTTCGAGCCTTTTTGCGGCCCTTAGGCGCTTGGTTCGCCCTTCCAGCATTGGTACCACTGCTACCAGGCTTAGGTCTATTCAGCCCTTTGCCCGGCGGTGGTGCACTGGTCCCTGGGGTCGGTCCATGGGCGGGTCGTTCTGCCTCTCCAGTAGAGGTATTAGGTCCTGGTACCTTAGAGGTAACAGTGTCCTTCGCCCGGGAGCTACTGGGAGTAACGACTTTCGCTGCCTCCACCCGATCTTTGTGGGCCGTGGTTGTTTCGCCTCTAATGCGAATTTGGGCTTTGCGAAAACCAAAATTGGGACTGAAGTTCATCCCGCGGAGTACCTCCACCGATTCATCGTCAAGAGAGAACGCCATGTCGAACGACCTCTCTTGCTTCTGAACGTTGAGAACCCTCCACAGGCTTGTCTCCAGGCCCAAGTTTTGGGATTTCAAAAGTTTCAAGGCCTCTTGGGGAGTTTTCGCGTCTATCAGCGGTACATGAAGGATACCAACCCTCTTCCTGGGTAGTTCGCTCTCGTTTTTAACCGAGAGTTCTGCCCCAGGCCAAGGCCTGATATCCTTCACTTTCTTGCACATCCAGTCCCGGCTATATTGATCACTACAGTGAAGTAGCAACCAGCCCGGCTTGAATGTGCATCCGCTGAAGCGCGCACCCCCTCCTGCCTCATCAACATCGCGAACGGCATCTAAGATTGCCGTGCGAACAAGTAGCAGCTGTTGGTCGTCCATAGGTTCCGTATTGAAGATCCCTATGCGAACCGATGCTGCTGCGTCCCTAAACGAGGTAAGTCCTGACTCACCGGAACTTCCTGGTCGTTCTTTATCTCCCAGTGGGGTGCCGGTTTTGTTCAGGTCTTCCCTCTTTTTAGGTGGCAGTTGTGGAGAATCCTCCTCGGGTCTAGTTCGTTTGACCGCCCTAGGACCCGGGGTGGCGTCTGCCGTGCTGCTGCTTGAGCTTTCGGGCTGCTGCTGGTTCGCACCAGCGGCAGGGCGAAAACTGGCTAGAGCTTCAGTGTAGCTCATGCCACTCGCCAACAGCCGCTTAAGGCGTCGCCTTCCAGCCCCGCTCATGCGAGTGAATGCGGTCTTCTTGGGCGTTTTAGGTGGCTGTTGTTGCACACTCGTCCCAGAATTTTCCGCCTTTGTCTCAGCTTCTGCGGTGTCCATAGGGTCCCCTTCAGAGCTGAGAAAGATCCCTGATAAGTCAGGTGTGGTAGAACGCGATTCCGCGTTGGTGGTATCCCGGCGTTCGTTATCGCCTAGGAGGAAAGCTTCGAGTTCGTTATTAGCGTCCATGAAGTTCCCACGAGTAGCTAGGGAAATAAAAGGTCCACCCCGGCACGACCATGCTGTACCATGGCCACGCAGCTATCGGCACGGTTCGTTTGACACCTTAGCTTGTGCGGATATGGGGTAAGGGTGGGGATATAGGGTAAGGGTAGGGATATGGGATTAGGGTAGGGATAAAAATGGGAGGGATTTGGGTTTGGGTTACACCTGGTCAGTGGGAGAGCTGTACCAGGCACGCCCGTCATACTTGGCTGACTCAGATTCGGGGCAGGTGGTAAGTAATGCGACGCCCGTTGTCAATCTGAGCCATTTCCAGGGCACACGACCCACAACAGTGGGTCCGCCCCAGGTCTGTACGTCGGCAGTACCTGGGGCGGCGTGGACGTATATGACGGACTTAGAGGACGGGACTTATAGCCCAGCGTCGCATGCCCAGGCGTTCCCCTCCTCCCGCGCCCATGCTGCTCTCAACTAGTGCAGCATTTTTTGTATTAAAAAAAAATAAGTGAGTTATTTTTTTTATTTATATTTAAATCATTCTAATACCATGTCGTGAAGCGTCCCTTAAATTTTCCAGGGTGATAAAAAATAACCGTGTATATGCACTTATTTGACAAATTTGAAAAATTGTAAAATCCAACTCAAAATCAACACACATCAACTTCAAACTTGTCAATATGTTCTCTAAACAAAACACAGATAACGTTTCCACAGTTATGACTTGTTTACGAGTGGGTGAGGGCACTCGTAATGAAATCACATCCGTGACTAAGGTAGTCACAAGTGATATTCAAAAATTAGAATTATTGAAAATCGGTGATTATTGGTCACATCGGTGATTTGGAAGTCGCATACGTAATTCAAAAATAGCTCTCCTGTAATTAGCTTTATGTTATAATTTTTTACAAGTTTACTATCCTCTGAATCAGCTCAATCATATTATATAAAAGCCCAAATTTTATATTCAATGTTAACTCATTTTAACAAGCATTTAGTGACGTCAAAACTAATAAAAATGTAATTATGTAAACAAGAATTAGCATTAAGCATATTCAATTAAGTAAACCATTATAATACTAGCTTTCCGCCCGCGCGTAGTCTATACGATTTTGTTTATTGGACTTTAAAAAATACGACTTTCTTATTAAGTTTTCACCCTATTCCACACTTTTTAGAGAGGAAGTTTTCCAAAATCAGAGATAGAGGTATCTGAAAGAGGTATTAGCTGACATATTCTTATCATATTTTACCTCTGTGCCAAACTTTAACATATACATATAAAGGTTTTCATCATCACAACTCATATACGTCTCCACCGAGGGGCTCGAGCATACCCTAAATTAGGGTGTTTAGGCCTTAGTCAACCACGCTGGCCCAGTGCGGATTGGTCGACTTCACATACATAGGTTGCCTCATGATGCTTTCCTTCATCGTAAGAGCTACGGACAAATGTACATAATAAAATTCGAAAAACGAAAAATACACTGGTACATGGCAGGATCGAACCCCAGACCTCCCGATTAGAAGGCCAGTGCCGAATCCACAGCGCCTACCATTCTCTTAGTCTCTGAGTCTTTATTGAACAAATATAGACAAATATGAACATAGTTCACCGAAAAATAATCGTATATCCAGAGGTGGACTTATCACTGAAAGAGATTTCTTCCAGCCAACCCTAGCTGATATAAATAATGTTAGTTTGTTGGAGGCTAGAATAACCCAAAAAATACTCATCATAACTAGGTTCGAGATTTTATATACCTACCTTCATACTAGTCCCGCGCAGAAAGTTTGCCAATGACTAAGTACCCTATCAACACCCACACGTTCCACTTTATAGCCGTAACAGACGATCCGATTTGGTTGGAGCCAACCGCCCGACCCCAACCAAATTGGAACGTGTGTACGGCTGTCGGCCCGACAATTATTATTAACTTGTTGGGTGCTCGACGGCCCGATCGCTCATCCGACAAGTAGGGACGCGACAAAAGACAAAAGTATCGATACTTTGTGGTTTAATTTAATTATGTGTGCTTAAAGTAATAAAGTAATAATTTAGTAAACTAAAACGACTCGACTGCTGTCCTGCCAAACCACAAAGTAGAAAAAAAAAATTATTGGATTTTTATTAACTTTTTAGTTGAAATCGCTTCATCCGTTCGGGAGCTATGATGCCACAGACAGACAGACACGTCAAACTTATAACACTCCTCTTTTTTTGTCGGGGGTTAAAAACAAAAAAATAAATCAAATAAAATAATCACCTGTCTGGATCGGTAATCGAACCCGCCAAGTTAAGAAAATGAATATCCTGTATTTTTATGATACCGATCGATAGAGTCGGATCACAGGAAAGAAATATCTCTAACAAAAATTACCCCAAAAACTTAACCCCTTACTGCATTTTGGTCCAAATATGAACCAAACTGTACTTAGATAGTTTTTTCAAACAACTGTTAGAGAAATGATGGTTTTCTGCATGATAGATCATAAATGGTACGTACGCTTCCATATGAAATACTAACCGCGCCATCTCTGTGCACGCTTCGTAACTAAAACCTAGTTAGAAGTTACTCCAACAGGTTTCGACCGGTGCACGGTGCAACAGCAATTTGAAAATTTGTTAAAATATAGTTGTTGTCCCAATTCCGTACCAAAAAATACGTTTTGCATTGGAAATACCTTCATTCATCAGGAAAAGGTAAGTTCTTTTTTAATTTTGTGGTTTTAGATACATAAAATTATATTTTTAGGTATTGACCAAATTTGTGCCAGTATGCAGAAATATACATTTCACCCTTGGTCCATATTTGGCACATCATGCATCAGAATGATATGTAATACTTTGTTGGCCAATTAGATACTGGGTTTATGGGTTCGATTCCCGCATTGGAAACGTTTTTACGACCTTTAAGCGATGTTAAGTTACCCTTTTTGAAAGCTCAATTTTTTTAGATATTGATTCAAGAAGGTTTTACGGAGGTATATATACTATTCCGATCTTCCTGTTGGTAGTACTGACGATGATCTGTCTGATGATGAATCTTACAGAAGATTAGCGCGAAACCGACCGCCCGTAATAGTACCTGAATCAGAGGAGTCTGAATCGGAACCAGAAGATAATATTCCTTTATCAGATATTGCCAGCACGAGTTCACGTGCAGCAATAAGCGCAAAACCTAGATGGAGGGATGGTTCACTATATACATCAGAATCCGCCATAAAAATTTCTGGCGATACAAACTTACCTGCTGATTTCATAGAATTGGAAACACCTGTGCAATTTTTTAAGTTCTTGTTTACTGACAGCATGTTTGTATACAACAAAAAAGAAAAAGAGTATGAAGCTCTTCCCTGTCCACAAGCTGTCATCACATACAACAAGCATATGGGGGGTGTGGATCTTTCAGATTTGCTCTTTGGTTACTACAGGATTCAGATAAGATCTCGTAAGCTTTATAGTCGCATTTTCTTTAATCTTATAGATATGACGACAGTCAATGCATGGCTTCTGTATAGACGCAAAAATGCTGATGCCGATGCATGGGTACCGCTATGCGACTTCAAGGTAGCAGTGGCTGAAGCCTTGATAATGTCTAATAAGCCTAGTACAAGTGCAAAACGTGGACGGCCATACCCCAATTTTATAGAAAGTGCGATATAAGAAAAATAATCTAGAGGAGCTATTGCAGTAATTCCTTCCCAGGATGTACGTCTGGATCAAATGGACCACTTGCCTGTCTGGGCATCAAGACAACATTGTAAAGTGCCAGACTGTACCGGAAGATCCTATGTAGAAAATGCAAGGCCAACCTATCTCTGAATGATAATAGAAATTGCTTGTTATTTCGTACCAATTTATATATGTTTTTGTGATTTCTGCAAAATGTACCATATTTAGACCGACGTGGAAAATCCCTATTATATTAATAATTTGTGATAAAAATAAAATTTCCTAAAATACGTCTCATTTTATTTATTTTAATAAACAACATATTTTTTTTTTCGTTGAAAAATAAAAAATCATGCAGGAAGGGGTTAAGGACAACCATGTAATCTATCTGTACCCATTTATTTATTCTTTATAAACTAATTTTATAAACTTTATAAAATATAAACGAACGGTGTTAATTTATTTGAGTTTCGTAAAGACAAATAGTGTTTTTGTATTGGCCAAAATATTATTTTGTATCGATATCGATATAGGTACGTAATACTTTTTGGGGCATCCCTACTGTTGGATTGCCAACCGCGTCGGACCGTCTGTAGGCGCGTCGGCTCCTCATTTGGTTGGATCACGTTGGATCCAACCAAATCGGATCGTCTGTTAGCACTTTTAGATCCCATGTCCCATGGAGGCGAGCATATTACCTACCTCTTACCAGTCTCAGTAGTTTCTGAGAAAAAAATGTGAAATCATCGTATACGAACTCGCACAGTGTTTGCACATAAATACAAGCAACTATATTTAATTGAATGTGTTAAAAGTAATTTCATATTATTACAAACAGTCAATAATAATATATTGCAGCAGTCAAAGTTCGCCACTATAAAAGAAAAAGTATTGGGTTTTCACACGACGCCACTATTAATGTTAAAGTCCCGATGTTATCGAACACCGATCATTACGGTTTTAAATGACCAGCACTGCATTGTTTGCGCGTTTCACAAGCCACGGACATCAATCGTCGCAAGAGTGCAGGGACGAGAGATCAATCTCAACAGAGCGAGTCAATCGATTCGTGAGCCTAAGGTAACGAGTCGAAATCGATTCCTGTAATCGATGCTCGCATCGCGATTTCGGTTACGCGTAACGGAGCTGAACAGTCTTTGTCCTAAAGAGCATCTGATAAGTGTTTTGCAATCATCGTAGTTTAAAAAATTATAGATTCGCTAAAATTGAGGAATCTTTTTTAAGTTATTCTTTTTACATACGACAGGGAAGCTCTTGGCATTCATCTCGCCTGATGGTAAGTGGCGATAAAGACGAAGATAGAACCGAGCTTCATCTGGATTCCGCAATAGCTGAGTAACTGGCTATCTTACCTCTACCTAATTGTCGGAACACAATATTGTTATTATGGCGAAAAACTTAGGTAAGACGGTGGTAACTAGCCAGGCGGGCTCAGAAGCCCTATCACCAACCAAACCGAGCAGGAAAACTTCTGCCCCCATTTTGGCGACCCATCCTAGGCTTGACCACAGCCGACGTTGCTTAACCTTAGAAACTAATAGTGCACACGCCACTGCGCCAAACTTCTTAATAAACAGTTCTGTTTAACTGAATGACCCAATCCAAATAGTTGTATCCTACGAGTATATTCAAAACACTGAAAAATTAAATTCCATGTGTTACTTTTATTTTTAGTAATTAAACACAAAGATTTCTCGTTTATATATCGTCATGCGGAACAGAGGGCCTATTACCGATCTCATGGTTTTGCAAATGATATCATATGATATCATAGTGCAAAACGAAAAATACGATTTCCGGACGGATTTTTGATCATTTGTTGATTATTTAATGATAACATCATTGAAATTATGCCATAGTGATGATATCAATGGAGTTCGGTAATAAGAAATGCAGCATTTCATGATTTCTTTTTCTCAAATTTATACCATGTCATACGATGAATGATCCATAATTGGCCTGCTGATTAATTTAGCGTATTTAAAGAGATCTGCGGAACCTGCTCTATAAATTTACGACCTAAGCTTTGTCCTTGGAATCAAAGGCTTTTAAATCGTTCACATCTTGCCTGCCTTATTAGGTGCCTTAAGCATGGCCGCCTTTGATCCAATAAATAGTTAATGATTCACAACCAGGAACCAGATACGGCCTATAGAAAAGTAATTAAATGTCTGTTTAATTTATTGTTATATCAAAACTCTTCATTAATCATAGCGGAATATAGACAATCGAGGTGATAGAACGAGGTATTGTTGTTAAGTTTTAAATAGTTTTTGTGACATGAGGCTTTAATGGATATACCTATTTTAATTTTTTCTTTGATACCTTAAATAGAGATATCAAGGTTAAAGATTTCCAACCGGTGTTACCTTAACATTGTTTATAAGATATTGACCACTATTATCTAATCTGTGATAGGTAATATAATATGAATGCCGTCAATCCTTTATACGGGAGAACTTAGAATAAAAATTATGAAAAAATAGGTGTCCCTTACTTTTATATATTATAGCTTTTGCCCGCGACTTTGTCCGCATGGAAATCCTTTTTTATTGATTCCCTTTAATAACTCAAACTATTTCCATACCAAATTTCATCTAAATCGGTTCAGCAGTTATTGATTCCTCATACGAATTTCCACCCCCCTTTTCTCCCCTTTAAGGGATGATTTCTGCGATAAAAGCTATCCTTTGTCCGTGGTTCTAAGCTACCTCCCCACAAATTTTCAGCCAAATCGGTTTAGCCGTTCTTGAGTTATAAATAGTGTAACTAAAACGACTTTCTTTTGTATATGTTACCGGAAATGTATGAAATCTAAGAATGGTATATTTTTTATTTTAAAACGATAAAAGAGGATGTTAGCTAAATTAAAATCCTTGACTTTTTTGCTCTCAGTGAGATAATTTAGACGCTATGACAAGTTGAATAAGCACCTTTAAATGAAATTAATGAAAAGGGTCACATTCAAGTTGTTATATCTTCTAAAGTATCTCGACACTGGTGACGGGACACATTATACATATAGATTTCAATATACTTACCAAATAAAATGCATCATCACAGCTCATATAAGTCCCCACCGAGAGGCTCGAGCCTACCCCAAATAAAATTATAAGACAATAATCATAAAATCCTGTCTATTATGAACCATTTGCAATACTATTTAAAGTAAAGTAAGACTATGGTTCTATGAGTTGTAAACCCTTTGTCATTCCAAAAAAAATGTGAGATCAAGAGCTGACTTTGAAAATTGGCCTTCCCATGATGGCATACTTTTGATGAATGCGTTGGCACACGTGTGTGAGGTCGAGGATTACACCAGATTACTTAGCATAAGTAGCGAGAGTATTAGGCCAGCATTGTGTCGGTAGCCTAATGAGAAGCTTAGATGTAATCCTGTTACCGTCAATGTTGCTTGCTATAGATTGCGCAAATGGGAAAGGCAAATCCTTGACAAGGGATAAGTGTAAAATAATTATTACCTTCAGACCAATAAGAGATTTAAATCTAAGTGTGTTATCAGTATAAATACCTAGTATTTAATCTGTCATATGTATGGTGCATCTGCCATGTTACGTCCACGAGCTTAGGGCTTGTTTCCACCAGAAATCTGGGCGGAAACTGGGCTGTATGCGAATGGATAGCACGGTTGTGGAACGGTGTACATAATTCATACATACGAGTATATCCTTTATAGAACACTATAAATCAACAATTATAACTTAAAACATGACGGCAATTGTGATCTTATAATACCGGATGTGCGGATACTTCCTAACATAGTCCAGCATGTATTCTTTTGCCTTTTCTAGCTGTCTTCATCGCATTTTGACTTCACTTCCACTTGCAATTAGGTGGAATAAAGTGATTTGCTAGGCCCACTATAAATAAAAACAAAAATAGTAATTACTCCTTCTGTCTCTTACTCTAGTCGCTCACTCCTTACTAAGGATTGCGGTGAGATAATCTGTTGGATGCAAGAATCTACCTCCACCGGTTCCGGTCCACTGTCGCTATGATCCTGGTGAAATATATAGAAGACGATATTTCTTGCACTTGCTCAAACCATCGCGTAGATCGACCCCGAGCTCGTCTGCCCTCAATAATACCAGCAATGTCCAGGCTTTCCTCTCTTCTACGCAATATGTGGCCGAAATAAGAGAGGATGCACTGTAGACGTAAGTACATAGGATAACCGAGTTTTCACTTGTAGTTGCGTAAAGATAGGTGTATTTGTGTGCTTAGTCGCCCAATAGTTTTTTAACATACACCTTCAGTACTACATTTCGGACGTATTTGTCTTTGTCTCTTTCTTACTTTAATAATTTACGTCTCCACTCCGTTCTCCGTGCAGAAAGATCGGGAATAACAGATCGATTCGTTGTTTTAGCTTATTATCCAGCTTTTTTATTTTCTTTTACATAGGTATATTTATCAGTTTTGTATTTTCGTTTAAGCATGATGGAATAATTTTGAACATTTCAAGAATTTTTATGTAATTAACGGTTAAGCACTAGAACACGACTGAAGGTAACATTGACGGTGTTGCCAATGCAGATAATAAAAATGTTTCTTTTTAATTTTTATAGTCTCTAGGTACTATAGTGTATAATGAATGGCTACACCGTACAAGTGTTCTTATCTCGAAGACAAAGCAAATTATAATTATTAGGAAATCTTAAAATACCTTCTACCTTTTCCGACTACGAATGCCTATTTCATGTCTCGTGCATGACTCAACTACATTTTCTGACATAGTTTTCATTTATTCTCCTTATCAAAGCTTTATCAGCGAGTTTCACCGGCCTGAGTCAGCTGGACCTGTTATAGTTTTACAACAAGTTCCGTTACGGCACGGCGCGCGGCGCGGCGTGAGGCGTGAGTCACGTGGCTTAGGTACTATTAATAGCCGGGAGCGTGAAGATTGTTCAATGGAGCGTCTAATAGCTATACTTACTCGTAGTATTGCATGTAGAGTACTTTATTTTTATAGGTGTTCCTTCAACAGAAGACTGCCCGCACGTAGGCTCTGAAAGATTTCCTAAATAGGTGGTACGTTAAACACTCAAACTCAAAAATCTTTATTAAATATAAACCTTTACAGGCACTTATTGACGTCAACAAATTACTAAACTCAATTTAACCAATAAATTAATTTAAAAATGCAACAAATCAAGATAAGCTATGTATTATTTAAACCTTGTATTTACATACATCCCAACCATAATTAAGATGTATGCAAATACAAGTAAAATGAAAAAATAAACGTTGACTCACCTGTTCGGAAATTGGGAGAGCCTTCTCGAGAAGAACAAGTAAGAAACTCGGAAGGTCTATTTTTTGTCTCCTCTTTTAAATTGCCAACATTAAAACATCTAAAAAGCTTAATCTTTAAATACTATTAACATTGCTATTACCCAAATCTGTCATATTTGGGTAAGGTAGTGTTAGCTTGATGGCGTAGGCAGAGTAAAACATCGTTCGTGCAAAAAGCTCGGCTGGATAGAGTCTACAGCTTTCGGGAGTTGGAGAACTGCACTGTTATCGCGTCGCTTTCGACACACAAAGCGATTGCGAAAAGTTTCCTTTGCCTGTCAATAATGCGGTTTGATTGACGGAACTCCCGGTACGTATTTTAGTGGGCACGCCTCGATTAGCGAGCGGAGTCCCACACGCAGTTATGCGGGTAGGAGTGGAAGGATTTAGCAGTAGATATAAAATCTTTTTACAGGGTAAAAAATGATTTCAATAACAATTATACATACAGTAACATTTATAAACGCAGCCTATTCAAGCAGCGGTAGTTTCGTAACATTTTAACACATTCGAACGCTACCATTTCGGGAGATAAGACCTTATCACCTCCAAACAATGCGCCGGCGGTCCGTGCTTGATTTGCATACAAAAACACTTTTATGGAGATTAAGAGTGCTAATAGCACACGTTTGCTTATCTGATTAATATGCACACAAAAGAATCGCATATGGCAAATATGCTTAAGCATTCTAACATCTTTCATGACGGTCATATTTCGTATCATGTACTCGTATGCATCACTTCGGTTCATTATCTATACTCAATACTCAATATTTTTATTGCGTTCCATAAGTACATTTAGATGGTAATTGAATGATCAGAAACAATTATGGACCCTGGCGGGCACAACACAAATTAATAGAAGAGAGGACGAGTGCTATATAATATTTTTTTTCTTTTTGTCGAGTTGTACGAGTACGAGTTTGTACGAGTATATATATATTTTTTCTTTTTGTCGTTACGATTATAAAAATATTAAGTACTTTTAGGCGGATTATACTGAATTCTTTATTTTTATTTATTTCTTAAAATGTAAATTTGTCTATTATATTAATTATCATTATTTTTATGTGGCTTTTAGAACTTAAGATTATTATTAAAAATCAAACAACAATAAATTTAAAACACAAATTAAATAAAAATTGATACATCACAGAAATTTTTGTTTACATTTTCTCAAATAATCTTATTGATTTCATTTCTATTATTTATTTATTTACTATTTGATATATACTTATGTCTAAAAGATATTTGTGACTAGGGTGTTATAATTTTACTTTTGGGTGTTATTTAGTATAGTTAGGATTTATGATCAAGATATTCTTTTATACTGTAATAACTTTTGTTAATTAAAAAATGTTTTAGTTCATTAATAAATGTATTGAGTCTATTGTGATTTTTTATATATTCTGGTAGCTTATTATATATTTTTATGGACATGACTAAAGGACCGGATGAGTGCATTTTCAGTCGGGAATCTGGCAAGTTTAATTTATTTTTATGTCTAAGTAGATATCTTGTTTGTATATTCTCTCGTTCTGTATAAAATTCCGGATGTTTTCGAACAAATTTACATGTTTCTAGTATATAGATGGAAGGAAAAGTTAAAAGTTTTTGTTCTTGGAAATGTGGTTTACAAGTATCTGTTTGTTCTATGTTTACCAATATTCTAATCAATTTTTTCTGTAAAGTGAAAACTGTTAGTGCGTCCGTGCTATTTCCCCATAAGATTACGCCATAAGTGAGCCATGAATATGCATAAGCGTAATAGGTGACCAAAGCAGTAGAAAAATCTGTGGTTTTTTTGACTTCGCGTAAGGCGTATGAGAAACTAGACAATTTTGCCCTCACTCTCTTTATGTGTGGTTTCCAATTTAAATTGTTGTCTATTAGTAGTCCAAGTAGGTTGAACTCATTTACTACTTGTAACTGTATGCCTTCAAAAGTGAAATTTATATTTATAGATGCCTTTTGGTGTGGATGAAAGGTCATTAATTTAGTTTTATGGAAATTTATTTCTAGGTTGTGTTTATTCATCCAGTCTACTATTTTGGTAAGTATAGAGTTTAGATTTTCTTTTATATTTAAGTTAGTTTTACATGGGACAAGCAGGGATATATCATCCGCAAACAAAACACTTTGTTCCTCTATATAATCTACTTAGGTACTAGTTCAGTTGTATATCATGATGCTGCGGCGCCACCTGCATTTTAATGCGTTAAGGCGCATAGTAGGGTCAATCATGAAAAAACCGGTTCTCTTCATAAATATTGAATAAAAAAATCTTTAAAAAGATATGTTATTATTCAACGCATTCTCTAGAGGATGGTCTTTTTATTTTTTTTGATAAATTAATTAATACTTGGTTAAAATGTGACCCAAACATACCTTGATTTTAAAACTTTAAACCTAATCGCGTCGTAAATATTAGGTTAAAATCATATGCTTTCGATTTCAATAAATAAAGTGAACAATATTCTAGCGGATGGTCTTTTTAAATTTTTCTTATTCGCCTTTATTAATTTTTAATTGAAATAATTCATCTTATGCGTAAAGGTTTGCTTAAATATTCCCCTCACTCTCACTCACTGGCTTCTATGTAATCAGTACGGGACGATCGAGCAAGGTCATTAGGACCACTATGCGCCTTAATAAACGCATAATTTGGTTATCTAATGGTTATCCATCACATATATGTGACCAATTAGTATGTGGCATTAGGGGCGTTACATTTTTTTAAATTTACTCGTCACTGACTTGTGTTCCGCGCTTTCTTCATTCATATCTTTTTCTTTTAGATATACTTTTATATTCTGATTACATTAACAATTATTTTCTCTTCACGTTTATTTTAAGGTGAGTCGCGACTCGCGGTAGATGTTAAAACAACTCCCGTAGCGAACTCAACAGCGCCTAGACAAAGTGTCAATTCAAAAAAGATAACGAAGTTCGATAGGAACAAAATGTATGGATGGGATTGACTTGACATATGCCATCGCTAAATAACGAGGCGAATCGATCAGAGCCATCGATATGTAAGTTAATAGACAAATTGATTCGCAACGAATCGATGAAGTAGCGAATTGTTTTTCGTAACTTTCATGTGAGTACGTACTACTCAAAACAACTCATTTTTCATTAAAAGGAAATGAGAATATTTATTTTAATTATTTATGTTACCATTTCTTTTCCATTTCTCAGTTTAGAGTAGGTACTTAGGTCACCAATTCTTATTATGTTGTTTTCTTGTAGAAGAAAGGTAATGCAGGTAGAGAGGAGCGTCGGTGGCGCTGTGGACTCGGCTCTTGCCTTCCAATCGGGGGGTCGGGGTTCGAGACCCGCCATGTACCAATGTGTTTTTCGTTTCGAATTTCATATGTACATTTGTCTGACGCTCCTACGGTGAAGGAAAACATCGTGAGGCAACCTGCATACATCTGCGAAGAAATTCAATGATGTATGTGAAGTCGACCAATCCGCACTGGGCCAGCGTGGTTGACTAAGGCCTAATCACCCTAACATAGGGTAGGCTCGAACCCCTCGGTGGGGACGTATATGAGCTGTGATGATGATGATGAGGTAGAGTCAACTATAGAGTCCCAGCCAAATTATAATAAAAAACAGGTGAAAAATCTTCTATGCCAAATAGTCATTAATAATGTAATTTTAGCCATTTCACATGTAATTCTTGACATTATTCTCACTCAGGGTCGATCTTTCGAATCGAATTTGAATAGTCATATAATGGATAACAATATTATTCAAAGAATAAATGACAGTTTTTATTTTAAAAAAACTGTTAAACCTCCATTATTTTATTCCACGGTAAAAAGTTATTAGACGATTGAAAAATAGACCCTAAGTTGGAGTTTTTAACTTTTTTAAACATGTGAAATGAAGGCTAAGAGATTTTCTGTTATGTGTAAAATGAGGTGCCTAACCACCGTCAATTCCATCATCCAAAGTATCAGCAGTATCCAAAAATATCCCACCAATAGGGAAGAAGACATTTTTTTAATGTCCGATCCATTGACGTACCTATATACGTCAATGGTCCGATAAGATAATATCCTTAAAAGGTTAGGAACCTAATGTTTGAAACGTGTTTCTTCATTTTTTACACAATCACAAATTTTTGACGATATACTGATGTGAAACGTCGCAATACGTCATTCTAAGCTAAGGTATCTCCTGACTTGTGATAAAGCGAGCCGCCCACTCATTAACTTTAATTCGCTTTATTTCAGTAGTTTTTGTTATTGCGACAAAGCAAATATTAAAAGGTATTGCTACAATACTCGCTCCACTTATAATGAATTTCTTGTTTTTTAAATATTAAACCGTATTTTTATATGTGTGTATAATAAAGAATTAGATATATTGATGTCAGGGTTAAATGTTTGAAATGTTTTAAAATATGCTTGTTCGAGTATTTATATATGTCAGCTATGTAGGCTATATCATTAATCATCGTGTTAGAGGTTAGAGGCGCCGAAGAGATACAGATTTAAGTATAGGAGTTTAAAACTGTAAGCACTTTCAAATGATAAATATTTTTCGTAATTTTAATATGAAGACAAACTTTGTAGTCAGGTTTGTGGTTCCCTACACAAGATCGTTTTCTTTTCTTCTTTCAGTTAAATTGTAGAATTACAATTTGCAATCGCTACAAAGAGCCAAGGCTAACACAGTAAGTATAATAGTAATCCTTACTATAATATTATAAATGCGAAAGTAAAATCACGCATAAAACTACTGAACCGATTACAACTACTAAAAATTAAACAACTGAAAATTAAATTTGGTATAGACATAGTTTGAGTCCTAGGATAGCTTTTATTGCAGAAAACTTCCCTTAACGGGGATAAAAGGGGGGTGGAAGTTTGTATTGGGAATCAATAACCGCAGAACTGATGAAATTTGGTACGGAGATATTCTAAGATGTGGGTAAGGATAAAGAATAATTTTTATCCCCGAAATTATTCCTTAAGGGTGTAATTTGCACGATGGATGCAATATTTATAATATTATTGAGTATCATAATATATATTTACATTTCAATATACAGGGTGTAACTGAACACCCCAATAACATTTAAGGGTATGTATCCATCAGAAGTAGAGATTCTATAGGAAAAATATTAGGGCCAACAAACCTACTTTTTTTCCATACAAACTAAATAAATATTTTTTTGGTATTAAGTGCCGACAACCCTACCTAAGCGTAGGAGGAATACTACGCTCACGTCTGTCACGTGTCATTTTGTGTTTTAATTTTTTTTGTGTTAAGAGCTGCTTATGGTTGTGACTTGAAAGTTTTTGCTTTCAGTTTAAAATCAAATAACTCTGAAAGTATTGGGGTTCCAGGTCTCTGACAAGCACCGAAGGTCCATTTAGTATCTAACTTATATGCCCCTTAAATGTTATTGGGGTGTTCAGTTACACCCGGTATATTTCATAGCAACAGTAGGTACTGAGACAGAGTTTTCATCACGGCAGTAATCTTAACAAAGACTAAAAAATGTACCAGCATGTTTGGATGTCCAGCGCAAGTCGAGGCGCGGAGGATCTCGAGTTGTTTAAAATTGGTCACCCATCACAATCTTGACGTTGCTTCACTTCAACAATTGTAACGCTGAACGCATGCGCCACTACTACCCCTCCTCTAGCGTATTTCATAGATTAATTTCATAGATTAGTAATGTCATCTGTTTATTTGCATTTTATATTATTCTATTCCTCTATATCGTGTCTTTACTAAGTACTTTATTAGTTATTTTCCCATTCAATAACTGCAAGTACAGAATAACTTATAGTATGCTATAGGCGTGCTAATAAGTGTTTTTATCTTGTAACACTCTCTTCCCCCTTTCTTTGTTGGGTAATACGCCTGCACCGCTTACAACAGATTAAATCTAGATTAGATCTAGACCAATGTAGCTGCTTATAGAATACTTCCGTGCTAGGGTGCTGCAATGTCTTGTTTTTATCGATAGATGAAGGTATGGTCTCCATCGAATTTACACCGTGATTGATAGGCTAATATCCTATCGTTCTTTTCTATTCTGAATATTGAGCTTTTATTCAAACACTTTACTAATATAAACGACTTACTACCACCCCTGAAATCTTCTAGGAATACTTTCCAACTCCAAGATATTCTCACCCAGCACTTATCGGTGCTTAGAGTGGGGGAATTCCTAAAAGTTACATGCCTTTATTTGACTAACCACTTTCCCTGCTATAGGTAACTAGTTCCAAAATAATTAAATACATTAATAAAAAAATAAAATAAAGTCTGTACATTGAATCTGATGGAAACAAATTTAAGGAAATTTATAATTACACTAGCTGTGCCCGCGACTTCGTCCGCGTGGAATAGTAACGGCTGGACCGATCTTGATAAAAAGTAGCCTATGTTATACCTTGTATAATTAGCTATCTATTAGTGAAAGTCCCATCAAAATCGGTCAAGCCGTTCCGGAGATTAGCGGGAACAAACAGACAGCCAGACAAAAAAAAATGTGTTTTTGTTATTGGTACCCGATATACATTCATACCCATTTAGTAAAAGCTTGTTATTTTGACATTACAAACAGACACTTCAGTTTTATTTATTTGTATAGATAAGATATATACTATTTGTCAAATATAACATTCCTTTGTAATTTGTCTAACACTAATGGTCGATTTCACCAACCATTACTTAGCTTAGGTAGCCCCTAAGACGCATGCTGTCACTTTTTGTCTTTAATGAAAAGAATGTGTCAGCATGACACCTAAGAGTCCCCTAAGCTAAGAAGAGGTTGGTGAAAATGGCTATAAGAGTTTAGATTTGAGCCTAAATATTATGAAATACGAATTAGATGAAATTGAGAAGTTGCGTTAAAGTTGCTTTTTTAAATAGTTTATTTAAAGGGTTTCTTAATTTCTTCAAAATAAAAAATAAAATAAAATCGATAGCTACCCACGTGGTGTTCTTTTATTGTAAGTTAAATAATAAGTAGTACTACGGGCAAAATTAATCACCCGTAGTACTACCGCACACGTGAGTAGTACTACGGGCAAAAAAATTACCCGTGGTACTACCAGTAGTACCAACGGTAGTACCACGGACGGGTAAGCACCTGAGTTAACGTATAATTTTTTTAAATATTTTTAGTGCGGTTCTATGTAACGGATTGCCGGTCGATCTTTTGGTCGCTACGAGGTGGTGACTGAAAATCAACGCTATATCCTGTGACATAAACGTCGCTGAGCCTTGACCCTTTGCCTGCTGAAGCACGCAAACATAACGACGCAATGTGTATGTAAATCCGATATTACTGTGTGTATTCTCAATGTTTGTGTGTTGGTTGTAAGCAAAAACATCCACTACTATTACTAATTTAAAGAACATCAATCCCACAAAAATATATTAAGTGGAAATTTGAAAACATTTATTTTAACACTATAAAAATCCGATTATGTTAATGAATGCAATAGGCTTACTGACGTTATATAACTTACAAGTATTACAAGGTTGGTTCAAACTGGTATTGTGGGTAAATGATGAGCTGGTCGATTGATATAGCGACTGCCGGGGCATCGGTGACGATCGGTTCAACGATTCAAAAGCGGCACTTGTAGGATCTTACCAGATATGGTTGGCGTATCTAGAGTTTCAGGGCTGGAAGTTATCAGTATTTTGGCATCCATCATTGGATTTTGAATCGGTAGCCTAACCTACTGGGGTCTGCATTAGACTATAACCCCCCCCCCCCCCTCCCTTCTATATACGCCTATGGTTAGGCAAAGGAAGGAGCGGGGGGTAGTGAAGTAGGCGCTAATGCATGCATTTATCAAGGGGCCCCTTGACCTACACCTTTTTTTTGCAACGCAATGGACCCGACATCCGCACAGTGAATCCATGGAATGCTAAGAAAATTGCCTCTTTCTTGTATATGTAACAGGAAATGCATGAAATCGGGGTGAGATTTTTTAGAAAATCTCTAGATAAAATTTAGAAAAATGTAGAAACATATAAAATTTCACACATTCCGAATTCTGTTGAATTGTAAATACTGTTGAATGTTAGAACTTACATCAGCTAGAGGCGCTAAAACTACTTGTCTCATCTAACCATGCAAATAAAACAAACACCGCTAAAACGCTTTTGGAGTATAGATTTTGTTTAAGCAAAACGTCATAAGCGCCAGGAATTTGATGGCGCTTACGCGTTTCATTCAAACAGCGAGACATCATGTTGTAGCTATGATTTTCAACAGCGCGACGTCAATAAATAGAAAACAATGTTGTTTACATTGTGTTATTTTAATATTATTAGCAATATATATATTCACTTGAACAACTAGATATTTTACTTACTTGAATACTCAATTATTATTTATGCCCAGATCATGATTCAAAAACCCTATTTGGTGCGGTGTTCTATGCTAAAAGTATGTATTCTTACACAAATAAGTCCTAAACAAAATTATTATGACCTAACTTCAAGTTTAAAAAAAGAAGACACGTAGTAACCGCATTGGCCTAGTTGTTGGTGGCGGGCGGAAAATGCCCCTTTGTGGTGAACCATTGTTCTCCTATCTCCCGAATCCTAGTTTCATCGGCGCCGGCGCAATTTTGCAACGCAAACAGAGCCGGCACTTGCGAAACAGCCTGTTTATCAGAAGACGCTTCACTGGTTACTCGTATGGTATGTACTGAGGAGTTTGGGGGCTTATTGGCGTATGCTCAGCATTACGATTGCCAATTAAGCAATTTTCGGCATGGTCAGGTCCATGATGGCTGACCGCATGTGTGACCATCGAGCATCAGAAGGCATAATCAAACAGATATTTGTAAGACAGTGTTTGTAAAGTTATGAGTATCATTAAATAATGGTGTATCATTTAATAGCTCTATGACTTTTATACTCATCATCATCATTATCATCAGCTCATAAATATACGTCCTCACCGAGAGGCTCGAGCCTACCCTATAAGTTAGCATGTTTGGCCCTTAGTCAACCACACTGGCCGAGTGCGGATTGGTCGACTTCACATGCACCTTTGAATTTTTTCGCAGATGTATACAGGCAACCAGCGATGTTTTCCCCACGATGTTTTCCTTTACCGTAGTAGGAGCGTCAGATAAATATACATATGAAATTCGAAATCGAAAAAACACATTGGTACATGGCAGTCTCGAACTCCGAAACTCCCGATGGAAAGGCAAGTGCCGAATCCACAGCACTACCGACACACGACATTTTTACTCGAATGTATTTAAACACGAAACTTTTTAGTTGGTAATTTGTTGAGCGGGCCCAAATGACGAATAGAAAATAGTAAAAATTATTTATTATTATTTATCCCGCAGGCCGTATATCACAAAGGCTATTGTATTCTGCAAACAGAGAATTCGATTATATTTGAAAATAGTTTGTTTCTACGAAGTCGGAGCTACGATTGTCTACTACGATCTAAGTTCTGTTTTTTAGTTCTTTGGTACTGTTTTTTACTTACTTCAATTGTTTGGTTCAATTATTTGGAAATCTTCAATTGTTTGGTTTTATTGATGTTATAATGCAATTTACGAGTTGATATGCTCATAATTCACTTTTCATATTTTTCAACTATTTCTTCGCTTCTCAATTACGATTTCACCATTCACAAGGTACTCTAAAGATATGATTTCTTTTATCATAGATACCGGAACTGACAATTATATTCACAGTGGGAAAGAGTTATTGAATATTGATATTAAAGTCTTGTAACAATTAATAATGAGCAGGCTTTGTAAATTGTAAAAAAAATGAACCCGGACAATTGTAAGATGAAACCGGTATTATATTATTTTTTATACAGTTTTTGAAATACCTCTCGGTTCGTTAAATTATTTGCACGGGTAAATCTAATATATAAAATTCTCGTGTCACAGTGTCTGTTACCAAACTCTTCCGAAACGGCTTGACCGATCTTTATGAAATTTTTTGTGTATATTCAGTAGGTCTGAGAATAGATCGTAAACTATTGTTTATTATGGCGAAACGTAAGTTCGCCGTTATTATGGCGAAACGTAGTTCGCCGGCACAGCTAGTCTAATATATAAAATTCTCGTGTCACAGTGTTTGTTACCGAACTCCTCCGAAATGGCTTGACCGATCTTTATGTTTTTTTTTGTGTATATTCGGTAGGTCTGAGAATAGGTCGTAAACTATGCAGCCTTATCTCTGCCTGAGCGATAGCGACAGCTTATTGTGACCTGCCCCCGAGGGATTTAAGCTCACTCAAGACTAAGACTGCTTTATCCCCGAGGATATTTTCGCACCACCTGCGCATAATTGACGTATATAGATGGTCTAGTACCCACCCCAGGATGTGAAGGACGTTTCAAAATTCAATGATGGACAACTTCAAACAAAAATCAAACAGTGATAACTTCAAACAAAAATCAAGGGCCACCCCAGGAAAAAAAACTCTATATACGCCAATTCACTTGCGAGAAAATAGAAACAAATTAAAGCCACTTTAGTCACAGTTTATCAATGTATAACGATTGCAAGTGATCTTGTGTGATTCTATACAATAAAAATTATTTTGATTTGATTTGAATACGAAAGAAAACTATTCACGAAACTTGTGTATTGGAAACTATACAGAAGAAATGGCTGTATGTACTTAAATCCGTTTGCTTTTTTACTTTTCAGAATCTTTATTTTTTCCGCATAACAATATAATAATATGGATTTCTATCAAGATTTAACTACTTTTTGTGTTCCAAATACAAATTAATTCTATCCCTAGGAAAATAAGGGAATTCAGTACAAAACTCAATCCCTGTTTAAGGGGGTTTAAATTACTTACTTTATGTTGGGTCTACATGTCATTTTTGAGCAAGTGGTGCGAAAAAGGGTAAAATATCATTTAACAAATAATTTACCAAATTTACCAAAAAACCCTAAACCTGGCAAAGTAGTCAAGTCGTTTTTATCTCTATATTATTATTCCTGACCTTTACTAGGTTTTAAAATTTCTCAGCTGACCCGTATCCAGCAGTTGGAATTGAAGTCCCACTACTGAGAAATTTCAAAACCTGGGGGCCTATTATGGACTTTTCATCGTATGACGTGGTATAAATTTTGAGATAAAGTCTGAAATGCTTCATTTGGTGTTACCGATCTCCAATGATATCATCACTATGGCATAACTTCAACGATGTTATCATGATGTAATGAATGAACGAATGATCAAAAATTTAACCGAAAATCTTAGTTTTCGACTTGCACTATGATTTCATAATGATATCATTTGAAAACCATGAGATGGGTAATAGGCCTGCTGGATTGATTATTACGCTTATGTTAATACATCGAAGATGCCGTTGTATTATCATAAGCAATATAACTAGAATGTATATGCCATAATTGCGAAAAGGCATTTGATCCAGGTGCTCTCAACCGTGAAATTTACTATAAAAATTGTTGTTAATAGTAAATGTATAAAAGCAATAAAATGTAGGCAAGATACTTAGTTCTGATCATGTTTCACCGCGAAATCTCAACGAAACAATTATGCAAATAAAGTGCTCAGAACCAGAGAAAGCCGATCAAGAAGGTTGCTACGCCGATTTTGATGCCGCAACCTTAGGAAAACCCTCCTGAGTATAAACCCATGAACCGCCGGTAAATACGCGCCAAATTTTAATATTCATAACAAATAATTAAGATTTGCTGTTTAATTAGTGCCTATTATTAAGAAAATAAAATTGATTTCAACATTCCATTTACCCAACGATTGGCAATTAGATATTTATTAAACCTTCAATTGCCTGGGAATCGGATAGACACAGATAAATTCTTGCAAAGTAGTAAGTTGAACGAAAGTATATTATAATTATGGTACAATGGGTGATCTTATCGCAATGAGAGATTCCTTCCAAGCAATTAGTGTCCACTGTGTAGCATAAGGAGCACTTTACACTTTGTCTTGTTTTTTTTGTTCAGAAGAAACCCTTTTCTCCCTTACAACGCTGTCTGTAGACCAGAATGATTAAATTGGTAACGATCCCAATACTAACAATTTTTCTTGCCAGCAACACTGGCATTACTTTTAAAATTCGCCAATTTCGTCGATTACTCGATACTCAACCAAGTAATGACGAACGCGAACTATACTGTTAAGCTGGAAGACTTCGCTTTATTTCATTTCATAGAAGCTCCCCATTTTAGTAATTTTCTCTTCACAATTTTTAATATGTTATTGATTGAATACGATGAACCTGTAATACGATAAATCAGCATTACTTCTTTCTGGTTAAAGTTATAGTAAAGCTCAGAAAAAACAGCAAATTCTAACATGTCACAACCGGCATCCGTTTCATCACCAAGGTCGAAAATTTGACAGATGATCGTATAATTTGTTCATTATGTTCGCACGTCCGTCCAACCAGGCTCACAGTTTCACCATCGATCACTCTATTGTGTCTGCAACAGGTGACCTCTCACCCCTCGGGCTTATAAATGCGCTGTTCTTCTGCTATCATGTATGGAGACGTGTAAACATTGACGATAGATCGACGACATTTTAATAATTTCTGTATATTCTTTGTCAATAAAAATATTAGCAATGTATTGTTGCAAATTCTTTATCACGTTATGTACGTGATCTTTGTCATTCTTTGATAGATGAATGGTATGAAATAGAGAGTGCACTTGTTTGAGCGGACGCTTGTGCTGAATTTAAAATATTAAACTTAAACTCAAAAATCTTTATTCAATATAGATCTTTACAGGCACTAATTGACGTCAAACAAAACATAAAAATCTAAGCAAATAAGAATCTAATTATCTAATTATTTAATCCTTGTATGTACCACACACCAGAGCTGTTATTAAGTTGTATGCAAATTCAAGTAAAGTGAAAAAAAAGTTGACTCTACACCTGTTCGAAAATTGGGAGAGCCTTCTCGAGAAGAACAGGCAAGAATCTCGGAAGGTTTTGTATTTTTTGTCTGCTTTTAAATTGCCAATATTACGAATGTTATATTTCACAAACATTTTTACTTTACAAAAATAATAATTATAGAAATGAATGCATGAATGAATGCTACCCTTGAATTATTCAATCATGACTTTAGTTTTGATATTATATTTTTTATTATATAACATTTGACATTCTAGGTATTTCACGTTACATTGAACATACTCGTAATTATGTAAAATGTACGAATAGTGTACTATTATGTACTAACTATATGAATTATTATGATTATTAACTTTTGACATTTCGCTGTAATCCGAAACGGTTTGACCGATTTTATGATTTTTTTGTGTGGTAAGTGTGAGAATATAGGTTGTAGGCTTCTTTTTATACACCTACGTGATAAGGGTGGCCCACTCCAGATATTTTTGGCATTTTTTATGATTTGGTATTAAAAATACTTATATATAACCCTAAATTTTCACCCTTCTATAACCAACCTCTATTTTTTAAAAGCGATATTAGTATTTTTAGTGGCCAAACATAGTTCGCAGCCACAGCTTGTATGAGTATAATTTTATATGGGTTACATTAATTTATTCTAAATTTTTAGCGTTCCGTACCCTGAAAGGAAAAAAAGGGAATCCTTATAGGGTCACTTTCTTTTTCTCAGGAACGCGTGGAGGTATCAAGCTGAAATTTATATCAAATAGTCAGGTCTACTGCCCTTGAAGGTGTGAAAAAATCAAACTTCTAAGCCAACGCAATCAAAAGATACATCCGTTTATGCCGCAAATGTCCGCAAATTTTCAAAACTCGCAAGGGAATCAAAACCTACAGGGTACTTCCCGTGAACTCAGAATCTTGAAATTTGGTACGAAGTAACGTCTTATAGCACAGATAAAGGAAATATTGCGGAATCCGTTAATTTTTAGTTCATCTTATAATAAAAATATTTTTATAAATTTTGTACGCAACCCTCGGTGCGCGAGTTCGACTCGCACTTGTCCGGTTTTTCTCTTATTTGTATACTTTACAGTAAGTCATACCCAAACTATTTTGCGTGTTTTCTATCTCTGTATTGATGACCTACTTATTACTCCCATTAAGTTCCATTTAAGGAGTTAACTAAACTATTCTTATGCCGCCAATTAAATTTATACAATTATTATTATTCCTTCATCATCATCATCATCACAGCTCATATACGTCCCCACCGAGGGGTTCGAGCCAACCCTATGTTAGGGTGATTAGGCCTTAGTTAACCACGCTGGCCCAGTGCGGATTGGTCGACTTCACATACATCATTAAATTTCTTCGCAGATGTATGCAGGTTGCCTCACGATGTTTTCCTTCACCGTAGGAGCGTCAGACAAATGTACATATGAAATTCGAATCGAAAAACACATTGGTACATAGCGGGTCTCGAACCCCGACCCCCCGATTGGAAGGCAAGTGCCGAAACCACAGCGCCACCGACGCTCTTATTATTCCTTATGCAAACTAATTTTTTAAATATATTTTTTTACGATATAAAGAAATAAAAAGTATAAAAAAAACTAAATTTAGCCAGCCCATTATTATCTATACTAATCTATAGAATATTATTAAGCTTAAGAGTTTGTTTGATTGTTTGTTTGTTTGTTTGGTTGAACGCGCTAATCTCTGGAACTATAATAGAAGATATAACTATGAGCGCGTTGAAGTCTTTTTGTCGCGAAACGTAGTTCTCGGGCACAGCTAGTTATTTACTTATAATATCTCACGCACATATATTCGATTCGATTAAGTTATCCATTAGATCCCTTGGGGAGGGCCTATGTCCAACTGTGGGCGTCTCGTGGCTGAAATGATGATGATGATGATGATCCATTTTGTGTCGAGGATGCCGGGGGGTTGGAGCCAAATAGGATTCGGCAGCCTCATTTTGAATGCACACACCAAAACAATGATCCGGCCAAGATTGGATTAAATTATTGTTATCGCCCTATATTGTCCCATTCTGTAGGTACCTCGATACATAGTTTTTCGGGCTCTTGGTCTAAATTAGAGCGATAAACACCGTACCCAATCTGTCTTAGTTTGAAGCTAATAGTGATGTTTGTTTCAGGAGAACCAAAGGCCGTTCGGGACTCGCTTCACATGCCACGGGCGCGCCTCGGGGTACTACGCGGACGTGGACACGGACTGTCAGGTGAGTGCTGTACACCCTAGGTACATCCGTGGCTTGCCCGTGGCACTCACACTACCAGTATGCAGTGACTTGTAGTCTGCTGGGACCCCACTCCTTGTGCGCATGACTCGCTTATGCGACACCACCACCGGACTTGACACCACTACCTATTAGAACCATATGGTCCCCTCCTCCCCCTCCGTTTCTCCGGGCGCTGCCTGTTCGCCGGCGCTCGCTGGGTAAGATCCAATCTACCGGTGTGCTTGACCGCGGAGGGCCGTGCCTCGATCTCAGAGTCCAGCACAGGGGGTTGGGAAAGAGGGGCCTGGGCAAGGGGCGATATTCAATTCAATGCCCGATGTCCGCAGCCACCTATGGTGGATGAAAATCTAGATGATTCCCACTACGAGAGCTTTGGACCTGTCATCGTATTTTCGGCCCACAGCAACGATTTGCTTAACACTAAAAACTTTAAAATGTATATGGCTAACCTCCACAACCGTCTTCGAAAAAAAAGAGATGAAACAAGCTAGAAAAATAATAAATCTGATGTTACTCTGTGACGCCTACTAGCCCAGACCACGAATGCTGTAAAGTGTTCGAAACGTCGGGCTAAAATGTTTAAAACCAAATATACGCGAGTAAATTCGAATAGTATAGTTTTATTTAAATGAAATAAGTTTTAAAAAAAATAAATTTTGTTTAGTACTTTTCTTTAATAACTTTCTTCTGTATTATTTAGCAAATGTTAGATAATTAGTTGGAAGGTCTTCTCAAGCAGAATATTATAAGCCTTCGATGCACACTGAACCAAATCACCATGAAACTATTTCAAAATCAACACAAATGACCTTTCAGCCAAAGAGTGGGCGCAGAGATACTTCTTCATGATACGGTGAATGCACTGTAACACGTCGTAATGTTCATGACAATTCAATCAATATTATTTTTATTCAAAGGTTATCTATACTTATCTTATGCTAGCCAGCATATGTCACGATTTATACATATATGAGAAGGTACACAGCGTTCTAATGTTATCTGGATGTGGAGCGGGCATCAATATGGCATTCAGCATATCAAGGTTGATATGATGGACATTTGATGTGGATATTGTGTAAGGAGTTAAATTTCGATCGGAATTCACAACATCGGTCTCTTTTACGAGGTGGAATACCGTTGCACGTCGTACTGATGACAAGTTCATGTAGAATACCCTCCACAAAATGTGCGGCATACCCACTAAAGCAACCTAGGCATCCATCTTGATCTTTTGGCGGGTTGATTCAGGGTTAGACTTCGAGATAGTCCGGATTAAAGTAGCCACTGCGGGGAATTATCCTCTGCCCCCCTTGAGAGGTTATAGAACGGGGGCTGCATAGGTGCACCTTATTTATTTATTTAATACTTTCAGTACAATTTGTGTACATAGGCGGACTTAATGCCAGAGGCATTTTCTACCAGTCAACCTTTGGGTGATGCAGAGAAAAAGAAGTAGATGTACTATAATAAAAAAAAATACTGGTTTTACATTAATTTAACATTAAACAAAGAGATATATATATGACAATAATTCTAACACTAACAAGATCAAAAGTAAACTTGATATAACCTACAAAATGCATAAGATACTAATACATACATATTATAACAAAAATAAATTAATATACATATTATATATAAATATAATATATTCCTCATGAATTCACCGATGTATGACGATTATCAGCAGTCATAGTTAAATAGTCGTAACCAAATGATTTGTGTGGTGAAGCTTTCGTAATTTGTTTTTAAAACCAGATTTACTGGTGGACTTTCTGACATCAAGATGGAGTGCGTTCCAAAGAAGGGTCGACTGGACAAGGAAAGAAGAATGTACGATATCAGATTTATGAGAGGGACATTTGAGAAGACCATTAAAGGCAGAACGAAGGGATCTTTCATGGGAGGAGCATAAAAATTCAAAATTATTTTTAAGGTAACTTGGGGTATTGGGACTGTTAAGTAAAGAATAGAGTGTAGTCAACGTCCTCATGTGCCTGCGCTGCCGTATAGGCAACCATTTCAAGCGAAGCCGATATTCAGAGACATGATCAAACTTTCTTAAATTAAAAACGAATCCAATG
Organism: Schoenobius gigantellus; assembly: GCA_963935595.1. NCBI lineage: Eukaryota > Metazoa > Arthropoda > Insecta > Lepidoptera > Crambidae > Schoenobius > Schoenobius gigantellus. Next base: position 1,939,076 of record OZ012553.1, read on the forward strand.
CAGTTATTTAGAAGTCGGTCGAGCTTATTGAGCAGATCTGCATTCAGGTCGAGATAGCACACGTCACCATAGTCGATGATAGGAAATATCAAGGTCTGTACAAGCACTTTCTTCGTATCTGGAGGCAGAAAATTCCTCAGACGATAAAGAGCTCGTAATGTGCCTGTTACTTTTTGACCAAGGCTGGCAGTTTGGGGTCGCCAACTTAAAGTGGAATCCAAGTATAGCCCCAGGTTCTTCACAGTATTACTGAAGGGAATGATTTTATCATCAAAAACTATGGCATCAAGGTTGTCTGGCGCCACCCTGGACATAATCCTGGAACCGCCAATAATTATGGCTTGGCATTTTGTTGGATTATTAATAAGGACCCCAAACTGCTCAGACCAACTCTTAATAGATCTAAGATCCTGATTTATTCTACCGATAGCGAAACTTATATTATCAATATCCGCCTGGACGTAAAGTTGCAAGTCATCGGCATACAAATGATACGAGCAGCGAAGATGATGAGTAAGAAAGTTTATAAAGATGGAAAACAGAAGAGGGGATAAAATGCCACCTTGGGGGACTCCAGCTACAAGGCTCCTCCACGAGGATGATAGCTCGTTGCAGACAACAGACTGTAGACGTCCCTGAAGATAGGAAGAGAACCACTCCAATACTTCCCGAGAGATCGAAAGATGAGCGAGAATAGGAAGAAGAATTTCATGGTTAACTGTGTTGAATGCATTTGAAAAGTCGATCAAAACCAGAATGGTAACTTTCCTATCTTCAATTCCAGATCTAATATCGTCCGTAACCTTAAGGAGAGCAGAAGTAGTGCTGTGACCAGGTCTAAAGCCAGATTGGAAAGGACTCAAGATGGTATTGAGATGAATAAAAGAGGAAAACTGCTTATGGACGCAGGCCTCAAGCACCTTGGAGAGGTATGGAAGGATAGAAATAGGGCGAAACTGACTAAGGAGAGCTGGATTTGGGACTTTAGGAAGTGGACGAACTAAGGCTTTTCGCCATAGTACGATATGTACTAGAGTTGAGAGAGAAATTAATGATGTCGGTGATGGCAGGAAGGATTTAATCGAGTATAGGAATAATCATCTGACGGCTGATGTTGTCGCAACCCATTGCATTAGACCTGATTGATAGTATGATCTTTTTAATATCATTCGAAGTTACAGACGAAAACATAAAAGGAGGAATATTGGGACTTGGAAGACTATCAATATATGTGGTAGTATTTAAAATAACTTCACGGCTCAAATTTAAATCTTTTGAGAAGTGGTCATTCAGATTTTCTAAATTTATATTGATGGGAAGATCAGAGTGGTGAGCCTTACCAACTCCAAGAGTTCCAAGGAACTTCCAGGTTGCGGCAGAAGAGGAAGAGCAGATATTATTGAGAATATGGCGGCGTTTAGCATTACGTATCACCTGGTTACACCGATTCCTTGCAGCTTTGTATGCATCCCATATATCATCGACTCGATGCTTTTTAAAATTACGCAGCGCTTTGTCTCTTCGTTTCATTGCGTTTCGGATGTCCTCTGACATCCATGGAGCTGGCCGATGTTTAACCTTTATTTTCCTTATAGGAGCATGTTTGTCATAAATGTCAGTGACAATACCATTAAAAGCCTGTAGCTTAGCATCAACTGTACAAGCATTAAACACTGGCTGCCAGTCAATTTTGGATGCATCTGAGAGCAATTTATCAACATCTACACGAGCGAAATTGCGTCTGTACAGAACTTTGGGAATAGGTTTAGGAGGCTTAAGGATATACGAGAGGAAAATAAGGTCGTGATGGGAGAAACCGGGGGCAGGATATTGGTCGTGAGAGTGGGCGCGCGAAGGATTTGAGACAAGGATTAAGTCAAGCCAGGAGTCATTACTACCCATGTTAAAATGTGTAGCTTGGAGAGGCAACACATGTAGACTGACTGACTCAATCATTTGCAAGAGCTATCGCGGGCGAGGAGATTGAGGAAGAAGGAGATTAGTGTTGAAATCGCCCATGATGATATGGTGTGCATAATCAGACCCTAAAGATTCTAAAACCGACTCGAGGTCAGTGAAGTAATCAACAGAAGGAGGACAATATACAACGCCAAGCACCAACTTAGCAGCGCCCACGCCAATCTCTAAAAATAGAAACTCAGCAGAGGCAGAATATTGGGGAGTTGAAGCAGCAATTATCTTATACGGAAATATGCTACGAAGGTAAATTGCTACACCTCCGCCACCCTTGCCCATGCGATCGTTTCTAATAAGGGTAAAACCTGGAAGTGGATACATTGTAGAAGAGAGATGCGGCTTTAACCATGATTCAGAGATGAGAATAGCGTGAACGTTGCAACGGTGAAACGTATCAAAGAACTCCGAATAATGGCTTGGAATACTTTGAGCATTAATATGACACACATTTATTAGACGGTTAGGAAGATGCTCAAAGTTAGTAGTTAAAAAATCAGTTACGTTATCAGCAACTGAGCAAAAACTATCACCACTAGATGAGGGTACAGACTCTTCTGCAGAAAAGTACAAATCGTCAAAATTCATAGAATAATAAATAAATACCTATATTAAATATATAAAAAAAGGAAAATAATAATATAAAAAAGAATTTAAAAAAAATATACAAATAAAAATAAAAATAGTACCCACAGTGCTGCAGAATATGTATCTCTGCACCACCCGCCAGCTCACAAATTAGAGAATTAACAGTGTGAAAACTCAGAATACAACTAAGTACATACTCTTAGAAAGTGGTATAAAGAAATTAATTAACCGCACAAGCAACATTCTTTACACGTACACATGAACACACAAAAATTAAACTATTTGCAATCTGCAAATAGATAAAGCTTACATTGAATATATTCCAATTATAAACAAACTAAATAAAAAAACAAAATGAAATAATTAGGACTAATGTAAATCGAAAACGTCTGTAAGAGCTGGGTTTCCTTTGTCTTTCAAAAGAAAAAAAAACGCAAATTGGAGAAAAAAAAAGAATAAAAAAAAATAATACCGGATATGGCTGTATGGCTAAGCCTTTGCCTGTCTCAGTGAGAAGAAGATACATACAAAAAAACTAATTGACATTGACAGGTATTATAGATACTCGTCTGTGGCAGGTACCTACCTACTACATTGAATTGAATTATATACGTTTGTGTACAATCTCTGCCTATAAAGAGTACTAATTTAATTTATTGTGGCATAACTGGCAATGAAAAGAGAACAACAATAAATTATATTGTTTTGTTTTACCTATAAACTTTGAACAAAATATAACGCATTGGTTGAACAATTAATAGCAAACAAATGTAAACAAACTCAAACGCAATAACCACTTAAAGCTTAATGTACCGAAATTCCTTATACACCTATGCCAGAAGAAACACTAACAAATTTTAAACCGATAACCCAAAAAGCAAATTCCATGCAAAAATACATCATTATCCTGTACTTTCTGTGATCAGCAGCAAAAAGCAAATATAAGCCAAGATACACCTTCTAAGCTCCCAACCGTTTGCCTCAGAAGGGAGTAGCAAGAGGATTATCCCACTCTATAGTAATACTAACAATACAAAACACTAAATAGTACAATCTCGCGGAGGAAGTGAAAGCCTCTCTTTCTTCTTAATACTCGTATCTAGTAAGTTTTGAGTGATGTCTGGTAGCGGTAGGTCACCGCCGCCCAACCATTCTAATTCATTATTCTTCTGCTTCTTATATATAAAAACGAATCGCTGTGTGTTAGTCTCACAAAAACTCAAAAACGGCTCGACCGATTCTTACGAAATTTTCTGTGTATGTTTTAACAGGACCATGGAAGGGCAAGACAATATCTTCCAGGCCCACTAGTATTCTAATAAAGTGTGCTTGGCCGTATCGTATTAGAAAACTATGCTACTTATTGTCATGTACTATCGTGAGCGTCGCAGTGATGACATTAGGGCATTTCCTCTCTATAAGCAATCTTGCGTAGGTATTATAGCATAGCTGAAGCATTCATGTCCGATAAACACCTGCGCTATGCAAGATGAGAGACAACAACCTTGAGGACTCTTGAGATTTGATTTCAGTCGAAAAGGAAGAGAAAAGTCTTTCACTTCCATAGCCGTTTACCGTATTACGACCAAAGTATCTTTCTGTAGGAATTACTCTCAGAATGACGTTGCAAGCCAAAATCGACCTTATACGATCTTTTGACAGAGCTGAAACTTTTAATCTTAAGCTGGTGGATGCATGGATTTTGAAGTTTCTTCGAATAAAATTATAGCTTGTTGGAATCAATCCTAAAGCTAACCTTTTTTTTTTTTTTTATTAGGAGGTAGAAAATGCTTTTACGCACTACCCCGCGCCGGAGGACATTCGGCGCGGGGGTGTGTGGGACTCACCCAGACGGGAATACCCACTAAAACGTCCTCCTGTTTTCCGTCATCAGTGATGGGTCATGGGTTCGGAGCAACAGTAGAACCTTATCTCCGAAAATCCCACGAGCCATCACTTCGCCCGTCACGGGGCCCACCAAACCGCGGTTGCCCGCACTACTCCGCGATGCGGCGACATACCGGAAAACGCGTATGTCGCCGCGGTGCCACTCCATCGGCCATCATCCCTGGTGATGGTTGTCCTCCTCCATCACCCAGGAGCCGTTACCGCTCCTCATTTAGAGAGCTAGCGCCCCGGCATACGCCCGGCGCCGTCTGCCTACACGTCGTCGCCTTAGCGGGTCCGCCAGAGGGTCCTCTTCACGGGTCCGCTCCCCGGCCTCCTTCCCACTCATGGCCGCTTCGCAAAAGGCGCTTACGGCATTCCAGGACTGTACACTGCCGACCATAGCGCGAACCACAGCCGGCAGCGACAGATCATTGCCCACGACGGCCACCATGGCCGCCCTCTCCCGTGCCCAGCTCGGGCATGCCTCAAGAGTGTGTTGCGCCGAGTCCTCCGATGCACCACACTCATGACAGACGGCAGATCGCTCCCTTCTCGCAATGTTGCACAGATACCTCCCGAAGCACCCGTGCCCCGAGAGGACCTGCACTAGGCGGAAAGAGAGCGAACCACCCCTTCTCGACAGCCACTGCTCCAACACTGGAAGTATAGCCTGGATAGTGCGATGACCAGCACTAGGCTCTTCCAGCATATGGCGCCACCTCCTACAACCCACCACTTCGGCGTCCCTCCGCCATGCGTTAGTCTCCTCTGGGAGGGGATTTCTGCCTTGGATCCTAAAGCTAACCTAACCTAACCTAACCTAACCTAACCTTACAAAAAATAAAATAAAATTTAAAAAGCACGGATCTCGTGCTAAGTACATACCTAACATTAGCAACACATGGATACAGGAATTACCCAGTTGATCGATAGATATGCAAAACTTGCACTTCTGCGCATCGCTTTCAGATTTATCCGCGTCTCATGATAATTGTTGCCTAAATGTCGCAACTGGTATTTAGGTAAGTCATGTTTACCCCATATTGTTGGTTCGCTTTCGCGGCCTTCGCGCTGGCGATGTCAAATGTCAACAGAATCGGCATACGATATTGTCATCGCGCTGGCAACCTTTCGGTGCAGTGCCGTGATGTATTATGGCAAACGCACACCATAGACTTTTCAGAGCCAGAGCGCACTAGAGACTTTTAGTAGGACGATAGTTTGATCGTTCAGGGAATCAGTATAGAGCTATATTGAAGTGCACAGATTTAGCGATTCAAAATCGGCCGATCACACGATCGAAAATGACAATGCAATTTCTAATCAATCAAACTATCGGCCAATACAATAATGTGCATGAAGTACTATGCGAGCACGGCACTGCATTCAACTAAACAGTCGCCCGACTGTCGTCAGACTTTGCCTTCAGCGCGGCGCCATACGGGCGTGCGTGCACTTGACAAACTAAACGGTTGGCTGATCGTTTGCTGTCAGCTCGGCCTAGACGTGCGATTGATTAGGTACTAACAGATCGGTGTAGTGCGCGCGTGCCTTTTGACTAAACAGTCGAAAGATAGTTTATTTTCGATCTGTGTGTGATAGCGACCAAACTTTAGGGCGACAAAAAGTTTCTATTGCGCTCTGGCTCTTACAGACCCGATAATCGGCCCGATTTTCCCGACTGACTTAAAGGCGCCGACACACAGAGGCGGGAGCGGGACGGTAGCGGAAGTTTTATTTGCGCCGCGCCGCTTCCGCGGGCGATGTCTGTGTGACGTTGTCCATAGCAACACGAACATTACAAAAAATTCCGCTCCGCTACCGTCCCGCTTGCCGCCTCTGTGTGTCGGCGCCTTAACGCATACGTTTATCATTTTGTCGGTGGCCGACTTTTTGTAGTTCGTGTACCGACTGTCGGTAACCGATTTTTTGACGGTGGAAAATGAAACATATGGAGTTCTACGTTGCAACGCACACAAACTACAAAAAGTCAGCCACCGAGAAATTGATAGACTTTTAGAGCGAACGCACACTACAACCGACTATCGGTGAGTGATTTTTTGACGGTAGAAAATGAAACATATGGAATTCTACGTTGCAACGCACACGAACTACAAAAAGTCGCACAAAGAGATAATCGTATGCGTTGAGTCGGTCAGAAAAATCGGGCCGATTATCGCGCAAAGAGTCGGTCGTGTGCATTAGCCGTTACAAGAATACCTGCTTTAAGCAAAGGCTGCGTTCGAAAGGATGCAAGCTTTTAGTTTCTTGCTCTTTATCTCCTTTATGCAACTAACTAAGCAAATATAATGGTAAAGTCGGAATTTTTATTCATAAATCTTCAATTAATTGTTTCTAGTCTCCGTTATCTAGTTTAGTGGTTTAGTTTAGACCACTGGGCGTTGATCAAGAGGTTCCAGGTTCGATTCTCCATGGGGGCAGATGATTTTCTATTTTTCTGCTCGGTTTGGTTTTCTTATAAGCCGTCTTAATAAAGTTTGTCGCCATAATAACATTGTTCGTATCATTGTTGTGTTCCGACAATTAGAGGTAAGATAGCCAGTTCCTCAGTCGTTGAGGAGTCCAGGTGAAGCTCGCTTCCATCTTCGGCCTTATCGTCACTTACCATCAGGTGAAATGAGGGTCAAGAGCTTCCATGTTGTATGTAAAAAAAATTGATCCTTTGTGTCTGCAGCCCTACTTAAGCGTACCTTGTTTCTCCATTCGGTCTTTGCATTACTATTGTATAATTACGTAGTCAGCTGAAGTATGGTTGTTACCTACTTAACGTTTTTATTTTCTACATGTTCAAAATCAATAAACTCGGAGAGTATTAGATTTCCAGATCTAAGACAAGCACCTGGGCTCCATCTAATATCAAGCTTGTTATGTCCCTTAAATACTATTTTGGTGTTCAGTTACATCCGGAATAGTAGAACTAGTTTAGTCTGTACTGTAAGCTAACAGAACATTTATATTTTGTAATATTGGACACTCTTTGTCTGCTATTTTACCAATAATTTTTTGGGAAATATACTGTTTGTGTCAAAATAAAGAGAAAAAAAAGAATAAACAGTACTTGGTATAGTCTTTAAATAATTGAACTATCCTATTTATTTTAGCTCAAATTATATGTGAAAACTTGTAATTTGTCTGTTAATTCTTGTTAATTCTATTTATTATGTACCTACATTTAAAAAAAATGAATGGACGTGGGTAATTAGTGTATAGGAAATACCAAAAATCGCAAAAGAAAGATATTGTTATTGCAAATATTAAACAAAAGTAATGCCCCCGCCCCCCACCCTGTATCCGCCCTTGCGTAGAGTGATTGAGATTATTGTCGACCAACTAAGTAGTATCGTCCCTGATATGCTCATGATTATTATTCACAGAAAAATTTAAATTGAAATTAATTATATCCAATCAAATCACGGATGCGCCATTACATTAATCACGCAACACTAAAGCGTTTAACTTTGCTTGTTTAAAGGAAAATCGCCTCTATTATTTCAAAAAATATAAATGATTATGGATATTTACAGTGCGTTGACCACTGTACACGGATAAGTCCCCGTTCACATGTGTAACTGACGTGCAATTATTTATAAGGATTCTCTCGGTTCTGATTACAGACTTCCTGTGTGTACACTGTAATTTGTTTATTATTACATTTAAATTATGGGTATTTTTGCTAACTACGTGCTTGCTATTCTAACGGGGTGTTTTTATGTTAAAGGCATCTATACAAATAAATAAAATTGAAGTGAATGTTTGTATGTTTTTTACTAAATGGGTATGAATGTATATCGGGCTCCAATAACAAAAACACAATTTAAAAAATTTTTGTCTGTCTGTCTGTTCCCGCTAATCTCCGGAACGGCTGGACCGATTTTGACGGGACTTTCACTTGTAGATAGCTAATTATATAAGGTATAACATAGGCTACTTTTTATCAACTTGAACAAAAGTTACTATTAAAATAAATAAACTCGTAAATAGATAGAAATACTTTATTTTTTTAATTACACGAATAATGTAGGTAGAAGTAGTATTTTTTCACAGAGTTACCGGACCGTTTTTTTATTCTATTCGGTTGTTTTTGTGTTGTCCGTCTGTCCATATGTTCATTCATCTGTCTCTCTGTTAAAATATTTTTCTCCTGAACGCGTGGAGACATCAAACTGAAATTTATAGGTACCAAATACTTGAGTTTACGATCTCTTTCAGCTGTCAAAAAAACATACATGTAACTCAATGCGATCAAAAGATATGACCGTTTATCTATACTTACTAATATTATTAAGCTGAAGAGTTTGTTTGATTGTTTGTTTGTTTGTTTGTTTGTTTGTTTGAACGCGCTAATCTCAGGAACTACTGATTCAAATTGAAAAATTATTTTTGTGTTGGAAAGTCCGTTTATCGAGGAAAGCTATATAATATAACGCTACGACTGTTAGAAGCTATCAATAAAAAATGTTGCAAAACGGGAAAAAAATATATGGTGAAACGTAGTTCACGGGCACAGCCAGTGTCGTTTTAAGCGATCATGGTAGGACATAGTATTGATAAAAAAATTAAGAGGTTTCATGCTGACAATTCCCCGAGGATAGTCTTGAAATCGCAACCGATCGCGCCGGTACAATATTGACAAGGGTATAGTCGGTCCGAAGGGCGTGCGTATAACCATAACGCTTGATCCACACTATATTATACGTGCGAAAGTGTGTCTGTCTGTCTGTTACCTCTTCACGCTTAAGCCGCCTGAACCGATTTAGATGAAATTTGGCATGGAGATATTTTGAGTTGTGGGGAAGGATATAAGCAGATTGGATAAAAAATAAGCTACCCAAATTACTATTCCACGCGGACGAAGTCGCGGGCCAAAGCTAGTAGTTGAATATTTGAGATATTGGATAATATTTAAGACATTATTTTTTTGAGTAGAATTGGACTTTTTCTTGCTTCCAAAGATCAAACTTTATTGTTATTGATTTAATGAAAGCTAAGAATTATTCTCGTTGTATTGATTTGAATTTTTAAGGACAAAAATATTTTCAAAATATTTAGTACTAGCTTTCCGCTCGCGGCTTCGCCCGCGTTATTATTGTTGTCCCGTGGGAATTTTATATTTTCCCGTAGGAAAAATAATTTTGTAGCCTATTATATAGAAGACTGTTATTTATATTTTTAGGAGCTCGGATAATAAATTTCTTAGAAATTGGAGCAGATTTTAAATATTTTCCATAGAAACTTTCAACCCCTATTTTGCACCCTAAGGGGGTGAATTCCAATAAACCATGAAACACGTGTTCAATGAAATGTTTTTAAGAGCATGAATCTCAAGTTTTATCAAAATCTTTGCTAATTTAGAGATTTTTCCATACAAATTTGCAACTCCTATTTAACTCCATAAGGTATTTTTTTTTAATATCCCTTCTTAGTGTACGTACGTTCGCATTTTAATTAAAACAACTGTCCAAATTTCACGTTTCTACCGTTAGCGGTTACGGCTGTGCGGTCTATAGATGGGAACATCTCCTTTTATAATAATATATAGAAGAAGAAATATAGATTTGAAAAAAGGCGAAGTCGTTATACAAAATATTGCAAAAATATTCAATCCTCAATCTGCAAAACGTGTTATCGATTCGTTACGCTTACTATAAACTCGAAGTTGGAAGTCGCTACATCTCGTGCAATCAAAATAATATTAGGTTATCGATATTTTAATCGCTTCCATTTATATGCATTCGTATTTTTCAATTGCCACTGGAATGAATTATACATGGACTTGTGAAGATGGGACCAGTCATTCATCCGAACATTTTTTTTTAAACACAATAGGGAAGCGTTTGACCTTCATCTCACCTGCAGGCGTAGCACGGGCTGCCAAGGGCCAAGACTGGACTCGAGTCACGCGTTATCTCACAATTTCAGTGACATAATCTCTATGTTTTAAAGAGTAGCACGGTGGCGCGTATTTAGTGTGACTGACGTGATAAATTTTCTTGACGCTCATCAAGGAACACGTGTGACTGAGCTTTATCACAGTTTTTTTGCTTTCCGACTGCTACTACATCTTCTGAAGTATTAAAACCCTTGCTACAACCACAGCAGTCCGCGCACAGGCACGCCAAGAAATTTGTAATAAAACTCAGTCACACGTGCTCCTAGACAGTCACACTAAATACGCGCCACCGTGCTACTCTTTAGGACATATAGAGATTATGTCACTGAAATTGTGAGATAATGCGTGACTCGAGTCCAGTCTTGGCAGCCCGTGCTTCGCCTGCTGATGTGAGACGATGAGGCCAATGATGGAGCTCCACCTAGACTTCTCAACAACTATATTCGAGTAACTTACCTTATCCATATCTCCAATTATCAAAAAGGCAAACTCTGGTAAGACGGTGGTAGCAAGCCAGCGGGCTCAGAAGCCCTACCACTATCAAAATTTTGTTATTTTTGCAATTTAAATAAAGGCCATTTTGTGGTATTAATAAATTAATCGTTCGCTTAAAAAAATGTGTACATGTGTGTCAAGTTACTATATCTTCGGGGATCGGCGATCTAACCCGGGACCCTGTGATTAGTGCTTGTGACAAACTAAACTATCGAGTTGTCTTGACTTGATTACTTTTGATCCAAAAATATCAGCGGGAAGGCGTCTGAACTCGATTTTAAACTGATATTGACTGAAAAAGGAATAAATCTTATCAGCCCCGAGCAAATTTTAACTATACTGATCTCTTTTTTCTTTATTAATTTATTCGTTTTTTAATTTATTTAGCATTTTTAAAGGAAAATGCAAAGTTCTATATAAAAACCGATATTTACTTTTGATATTTTTATTAGTGCCTCGAATCAAGATTAAGAAACTCCTAAAATTTATCAGAACTTATTGTGACCCTACTGTAGCAGTTCGTAACCAATTTCGGCGGCAGCTCACCTTCGACGCCAGCGCATCTGTTGCATTATCACGATTAACGATCCATTTAAGTGCTTTCATCTATATTTCTATGTGCATAAAGATCAAAGTTGTATTACAGTTATGCATAAAATGTATAACACACGATTTTAGTATCAAAAATATTGATTTGTGGTATAGCATTGTCGATAGAGGTCAAATTTCGATTTTAGTCTTTAGAAATCATCTAAAAGATAAAGAAAATAATACTTAAGCTAAACTGTAGCTATTTATTTCAACGACGCTGTTAACATTATAATCACGGATATCGAATATGAAGAGGTTCTCTTCTATGTACAAAATTATTCACTTAAATATTTATTAGTAATACAATTTCACGATCATATTTACAATACAACAAAATCACAGCTCATATACGTCCCCACCGAGAGGCACGAGTCTACCCTAACTAGTTATGTTAGGCCGATTAGGCCTTAGTCAAACCATACTGGCCCAGTGCGGATTGGTTGACTTCACATACACCTTTGAATTACTTCGCAGGTGTATGCAGGTTGCCTCACGATGTTTTCCTTCACCGTAGGAGCGTCAGATAAATGTACATATGAAATTCGTGGAACGAAAAACACATTGGTACATGGCAGGATCGATTGCGGGCCTCCCGATTCTACTCGGAGCACAGAATAGATAATAGTACTACGTACAGAACGGCCACTCACCTCCCCGCACTCATTTCAAATACCTCATCCCACGCCGCACTTCGTTGGAGACATCACTGACACATAAACAAGGGCGCGCTCGATCGCTCGAACGAGTAGACGCGAGCGCCGGCCGATAAAAGAGAAGGCAGTCGCTGCACTCCTCGCATCATTTCGATTGATAACCGCGCACTCAGCCCTACTAGATTCCACGCACACATTTGCGCGTGTACAAACGTCATTTGCTTATGTAGTAGTAATAGGTAATTGATTTGCGAACGTTGTATGGAGTGTCCGGGGTGTGCTCGGGCACATTTCAGTGCCGAAGCCACAGCGCCATACGTAGCGCAATAAAATATGTTGATGTGCGAGAGGACAGAAGACAGCGAATGACAGAATTTGTGATTGTAGATGAAATATAGAATGAGGACCCAGTGTGGGAGATGATGGAGGAGCTAAAACCTAAAACAAACAAAAGGGAGCGGTGACAGATGTGTAACTTACGTGAAATTATTTGTTACTATAATGCAGGTGACCCATTATCCGCAGTCCCGGTGCATAAATCCATTAACGGGTCTAAGGATATTTTTTTTATTGCAACTTAGTTGGCAAACGAGTAAACTGCCCACCTGATGGTAAGTGGTAACAGTCACCTATAAATATCTTGTGGCTTTTGTGAGATTCGCAGCAAAACTGCAACCCCCACAAGGACCACAGTGGACAGTGTACGTTGCCAACTTGTAACATCAGATCTAAAGTCACGGTACCCAGTAATTTCACTGCTATTACCCAAGCAGACGACCCCTGGTACAGAGTCTCCCTACGGTGAAAATAACTATCGATAACGGAAAGTTAATTAGCTTCTGCAATCAATATAGGTTACGTACATGGACGGTAGGAGACTTTAAAATTATCCATCAATAACTCTAAAAATCTCTCAGTGCAATACTGCATCTAAGTTCATTCTGAGTGATTAATAGACAACTTACTTAATCTACTTCTAACTTATTTTACTCTTTCCGCAAAGCAGCAATGCTTAGGGTTGCCTGCCACCCGAACTCTAAAATAGAGTATTGTCCTCTCCTTCATGTAGGTGTACTTTCTACTCCACGATACCAATAGTGTAAGCTAAAGTACTCTATTTAGGGCGTAACTGACGGAACAAAGCTTTCCTAAGCCGAAATATAAACGAAGTGATGTATATGTTAATTTCAATATAGATTGCAAAGAGGCTGTCTTTAAGAAAGTTAAATATTTATAAAATGTTGGCTAAAGTAACAAAAAATAAGTTTAAAAAACACTGTGAACTTTATTTTTGTTGTACCAAATGAAAAAATACTTTATTTGTCTCAAAAACGGTGGCAATCCCCCCGTTGCTGTGTTCGCGTTTGAAGACACTGAAATCTTGTTGTTGTGACTTGACATCATAATATGTCACAAGTTGGCCACGTACCTACGTGGTCCTTATGGGAGTGTCAAGGGAGTGCAGATCTACTAATCTAAAAGTTCCACATGTACTAAAGGTGAATGTTACCATTTACCATTAATGCAGTCGGCTTGTATGTCAACTTTGTTAAATAAAAAAACAAACGAGCCTTACACCCAGTTTCTGAAAGGCTGTTCAGCGATAAAATTAACTAACAAGCTTTCAAATCTAATGCTAACTATGAATTGAGTTGCTGAAAGCTAAATCAACTTATCAATGTGTTAGTTGACACAGCTGTCAAATTTATTTCAAAATTATTAAGGAATAACCCATTTTGGGTTTCCAAAATACATAGGAAAAAAACAAAATATATGATTTCAGCAACGTGACAGTGTCTATATTTCTTACGAGTATATTTCGTGAATATTTCTTACGAGAAATCATTTGGCTAACCAACGTTTTCGGAAACTTAAATTAATTTGACACTTCTGTTAAGATGACATGGATGTTAGTTGAACAATATTTAAATCAGCCTTTCAGAAACTGGGAGTTACAGTAGTCGCATATGATGTGTAACATCTGACATCTCACTACCATCTGACGGCCACATCTACCACCGCGCACGCTCATTAGTCAAAACAAATGGCGCGCGCTTCCCCGGCTTCCTGCTACACACTTCCGTCTCATTTCACGAAATCACTTCCACAGAATGCAAGAAAACGAGAGGAAAAATGTTACAATCAAAAATCAAACACACCAATTTTGTTATTTCGCCGATTTAATATCGACGTAGCCTCTTTTGCTAGCGTTTTCAGATACAGCCAATGATACAGCGCTTGAGCAATCCAAAGGGCGCTGACTAAGAGACATTTCGAACAGGCTTTTACTTAGCCCATGACATATTATTTTGAATAAGATGACAAGGGCCGTGGCTTGCGCAGTACACGTCATTGATTAATTTTGATCATGTTGACCCATAAATCTCGCAGGACATTCGTGGTGCTCGAGCGCAGATAATAATCTTGAGTCATGCTTCAAAATTATGATCGCAAAATTTCTATAATTTTTCTTCATCTGTATAGAGCTTCATAAGTACAAGATGGGATCAACAGCTATTAAATCTACGATCACATAAAGATTAGAACAACAAATATAAAAATTAGGTAACCCCAACCTAGATAAACAAGTGTTATGTCGATAAATTAGGTCAAAGCGCCATCTGTAAGAAGCTTATGGAATTTATAAATAATTACAAACCATTTAATTCGAAATAATAATTAAATTATGAGGTGAATAATCGAGATAAAAACTATCCTATCTTTTAAATTGGACCAAAAAAAGTAGTATGCAACTGTGCGCTCGAGTTGCATTGTCCCCCTTGCCGCTGTCTTGAGCTGAGACATCGTGTGCTCGCATCGAAATAATCAACTGTGATTTTCGACACTAAAACCATCTCGGGATAATCCGCAAGCATATGCAGTATCTACATATTTGTGGCTTTTCGTAAAAGGGAAAGCAGTGTTGGATCGCGTCTGGAGACTAGCTAGGTGAGTGTGTACTTTTTATTAATGCAACGAGGTTTTTGTTCTTTGCATCACTGGTAAAATTTGCTGATAGGCTAGACCTGAGCCCTACGCTGACTATTGGAGGATAGTTAATTCGCTGCACCAAATGGTTAAATAGTTTCGAAGCTAATCCCGGACAAACACCGCGACGTGAGATTTTTATACGTATAGATTTTGTACACTTACGCACAGTCAGCTGGCAATGCGGCGTAGGCGTCGGGAAATAAGACCAAGGCTACTTTTTGCCCGCCGCGCCGGGCCCGATTCGGCGGGACCTATGTTTTCACCTGAAAAAACTAATTTGCGCAAGGCGCCGCAATGTTTCGTGTTAGCTGCCGAAATTTCACTTTGTGTACGAAATAAGTTCTTGGTATCTAGGGGTGTGCCTAAAATACTTTTTGTTGAAAACCGGCGAAGTGCGCGTTGGACTCGCGCCTGGCAGGGTTCCGTACAAACTTATTTAAGCATAGAAGTTCCTAACTACATTTTACAGTTTTCAGGTTGTTTACTCAACATGTGCTATAAGACCTTGCTTTTTGATAAATTTCATAGTTCTAGGTCACCGGGAAGAACCCTATCGGTCTTATTTTAAAACCTGGTTTAAACCTGGTCTAAAGTTAGTCTTGGTTTAAACGTAGTGCGCTTTCACTTGTGCCAATATACATAGATAGAGACAGCTTCAACTTAGTCCATGTTTTGTAATACGACGGTATAGGTTTTGTGAAAATAAATATTCAAATCGGTGAAGCCGTTCTTGTGTTTTAGTGAGACTAATGGACGGAGATTACGATTACAGGTATTGATGATGTCAAACAAAACACAAAAATTTAATTAACCAACAAACGAATCAACTAAAAATTAATTGATTTATTTATTTTTGAGATATTTAAAAATTACTTATGTCAACCTTTTATGCACATACACCGTATACACAGTATCTCGAGCCTTCTCGAGAAGAACAGGCAAGGAACTCAGAAAGTCTAATTTTTGTTCACTTAACCCCTTACGATTAACTCTTAACAATTAACCCTTATCCCCATTGACGTATACGTAAACTATGTGTCAATGCTTAATCCCTTATACAATCACACAATTTTTGGAATATTGATATAAATCGTTAAAAAAAGGAATTTTCGTAACGAAAGAATAAAGTTTACACGGTGAATTGACAAGAATGTACATTTTCTATTACCCTTAAAATTAACCAGTTACACCAAAAAGATCATTAAGATTTATGTAGGTATATAAATCTTACTGATCTTCGGTACGTATGTATGCACATAATGCAAGGATTTATCAGTTTTAAAAGTTTGTTCTCGGGTAATTAGAATTTTGTTTACAATTGCAAGAAAAGATTAGTACTCGTCATTACAACACTGGACGTAAAATACGTGATTAAACACATTATTTTGTTGGTGTCATTTGAAATACTTTTATTCAGTTTAGGTACAAGTAATAAGTAGGTACAATTACACAAAATTAAATGATACACATTTGTATACAACAAAATTAGCTTTAAAAATAAGTTACGCAAGCAGTCATAGGCAAAAAAAAATTAGGTTACTCTGGAATACTCTGGAATTTGAATTTTATATCTATCAATATATAACTATCTGAAAATATATTTTTTTGTTTTTCGGAACATTTACCACATTGTTTCTCTGCATCACCCAAAGGTTGACTGGCAGGAAATGCCTCGGGTATTAAGCCCGCCTCTGTACAAAAATAATTGTACATAAAGTGTTACTAAACAAAAGTTCGCAAACAAACAGACTGCCCTCCTCATGGTAGTGGCTACTGTCACCATTCACCATATCATCATACACGTACATGTAGTTCCTGTAAGTTCTGCAAATATACAGCCCCCTTTTTGTTCCCAGTCAGAAAAGATTTTATTATCTACCCAAGAGACCAAGGCTGTCTCTTGATGTAGGATTTTTCTGCTAGTCGGGTGGAGGTTTCCCATTAAAAACATTTCCGGGGTAGTCCGTCGATCCAGTCGTAGGGTGACCACCGTACCCGCCGTTGGCTAGACGGCGAGCTACCCACTGAAACCCCCCCGGGTGTTCTCCCTGCCCTTATAGGCGCGCTAGGTAAGGTCCATACTGCGACTCCACTACCCACTCGCCCGGGCAAGCCTGACCAACTGGTCGGGCTATCGCCAAGGAAAAAGTCGTAGGGTGATCTGGGATGGGTGACCCAAAGTCACCAAGTCACCTCTTGAAATACACAACCCCTACAAAGTCTGCAATGTTTTTAAGAACGAGACTTTCCCTCGCCTTAGCATCTGTCTCTCAAGAATCGGTCTGTTAGCCAAAATGGCCGCCAATACTGTTCGTTCGCCTTGACCGTGTCGGATCGCAAAAAGACGCCCCAAAGAATAGTTCAAAGAGTATTTTTTCCATTTATTCCGCAAACAAAGCGTCATCGTGACTCGCTCGCGTGCTCTTTGTTTTCAAACATTACCATTTTGGCAATGTGAGCGTTAAAATTAATTTCAAGGATGGCTTTTTACAGTTTTGTTGTACTGATAGCAATGGCAGGGGATTGACAATATTTCATTTGCTTTTAACAATTGTAGATTCTGATGCCCAATCATGCATGAATATTTTTTTACGAAAAAATAAAAAACGACTTCAAAAACACCAAAAAGTGATAAATAATATATTAAGAATATATTATACAACATCAGTTTTATATTGAAGTCGGTGCCAAATTTGAGGTAACTCTTTCTAAAGTTCTAACTACATTATTTGTTCTTATATTTTTTTAAACTTTCCAGGTTATCATCGCCATTCATTTCTTGGCACCGACTTCAATATAAAAAAAGTATTATGTTGTATGTAGTCTTATTTTATTATTATTTATCACTTTTTAGGGTTCCGTACCTCGAAATGAAAAAACGGAACCCTTATAGGATCACTTTGTTGTCCGTCCGTACCTCTGTCTGTCAAGACCCTTTTTCTAAGGAACGCGTGGAGGTATAAAGCTGAAATTTATATCAAATGCTCAGGTCTACTGTCCCTTGAAGCTGTGAAAAAATCAAACTTCTAAGCCAACGCAATCAAAAGATACAGCTGTTTATGCCGCAAATTTTCGACACTCGCAAGGGAATCAAAACCTACAGGGTACTTTCCGTGAACTCAGAATCTTGAAATTTGGTAAAGCGAAAACCGTAAATTTTTACTTTCTACCTACAGGTTTGTACGGAACCCTCGGTGCGCGAGTTCGACTCGCACTTGGCCGGTTTTATTTGTTTTTAGTGAAGTTAATACATGCGTATTAAAATTTGAGCCAAGGCAAACACCAAAATAATTTAATATAAAACGACTTTCTCTCTAAACAGTATTAAAAGAATCATTCCCGAACTCCTTACCTACCAGAAACCTTCCATCATCAGCTCAGTAACATGGTTATGATGACTGTCAGATGTAAATATCTGAATGTCTTCAGCGAAAACATGAAACACGTTGGACGTGCCTACGAAGCTTAAGGGTTTCCCTCAATTTTTATGGGATCCCATCATCGAATCATGACATGGTGACAATGGAACCGCCTTGGGAGCATACTCTTTCGATTACAAAAAGAATTTTGAAAATCGGTTCACAAATGGCGGAGAAATCGGTGAACATACATTTAAAAAAATATATACAGTCGAACGTAGAACCTCCTTCTTTTTCGAAGTCGGTGAAAAAGAGATTCCAATATAAAATCAAAATATTCTTTATTCAAATGGCAGTCTGCATATGGGCACCACTATCTTACCTTTTGCTGATGCTAAGCAGCGGTGCTTGCAGCTCCGTTCCGGTTTGAAGGGCGAAACATGCAGTGAAATTACTGGGTACCGTGACTTGACGTGGCAACGTATATTGGGGACCTTGTCGGGGCTGTATATGTATTTGTAGGTCTTGCAGGACCCACGTCTACTATATGCGACTTTAGCCACTCATCAGGTGGGCAACCTGCGTATTGCCAACGTTATATCAGCATAACCCCTTTTAATATTATTTCTAGGTATGTACTATGTCAATTACTTATTAAAGCGGTTAACCAAAAGAATATGCTGATTACTTACCCAAAATATTGAATACCAATGAAAGTGACATTGAATAACTTACAGTTCATTTTATCTTAATTATCATTGAATCTAAGTGGTCAATATTGTCAACATGTTTGAGTGTAACCACCGATCATAGATATGGTCAATTGTTACATTAGTGTAACTGTCAGTCATAAGTGTGCTCAACGGTTACACCAGTGTAACAATGGGTCAGAATCGTAAATAACTGATCGCGCGTTTAAATTTAATTGACATAATTTTTGGTTATTGCGTGATTAGTCAATATCCGTGGTCTTTTATATTTAAAGCGATTTAGAGTGACTGTATTCAAGTGTCATTGTCGAATTATGCTTTGAATGCCAAATGAAACCGATGGCTGTAGATGTCGATGCCGTGACGAATCGAAAAATTGAATTCATTTTTTCCATCATTGACGGTGTGTTAGTAGTCCTCAGCCTCATTTTGTAGGTAACAATAAAGGGATCATACTAAATTTTTCATTATTTAATATCTGGGTCGATAGCTGATTTACTGACTCTTTCTTAGGTTAATTGTTTGCTGCAGCATGGACACGCAAACTTCATTTGTGTAATATAATATAATAAGTTTTTACTGTACTGTAAATTTCTATTATTTTTATGTATTTACATGTAAGTTTAAAGGCCAAAATACATACGTCTGTAACCCTGTAAATAGCACAATCGCAAATCAACTTCTGTCCACAGAGATAAAAATCTGTACTTCTGTCTGATTTAGCTAATAAGTGCCTAATCTTTGATGTGCATCTCTTTCACTTGCGTAATTTTGTCTAACTTTTGTAGACTTTTTGAATGCAAGATTTATTTCATTTCAAATGTTTTGCAATGCAATAATTAGTATAAAATTAACTCGGAGCTGTCATAACTGCAATTAACTGTATCCGACATGTCCCCTCTAATAACCAGTAGGATCCACCAGTTCGATCCATCAGTGGATTGAGTCAGCCTCTGTGTTCCATACATGGGTATTCTCACCTTTGCGTGGGTGAAGATATGAAGTTACAACTAAAAAGACTCCTTCGACATGACTGTTAGTCATGCAAAGATCGATTCACTTAAAAGGAGCACAAAACAAGAGTAATCTCATCGAATATGGATTTAATTGCACCATTGACTTACCGCGTGCTATTTTGTAATAGAAGGAAACTATATAATAGGAATATATGAGCGCATGACATCCGTCCATCATACCATATGCGTCCACAAGAGCAAGTTTATTAACTCGTGTTCTATATGGAATCGACAGCGGTAACCTTTAAGTCTCAATATTAATCTTGGGACGAGTTTGTGCGTGGAATGCGCGCGCATGCCGAGCGCCATAGGTCATGGTTGACAGCCCCTGTAACTGGGTTGCTACGTGGATTCACTCTGAGTCGAAGATGGTGAAGCTTACTTATCCTTAGGTCGTGTAGCCAGGATTAGTTGGGGCAAGCTGTAGGCCTCGCAACACCGCCGCTTTTTGTCCCACTCTGGAGTAACTTAAATAATCTGAACAAGATGACGAAGACTTCATTAGCGTGTCTGGTAACTATTGCTTACGTCGTGTTGCCAGGATTTGTTGGATTAGCTCAATTTAGCTCATCTGGGCCTCGCAACACCACCGCTAATATCTATACTCACTAGGGACTGCGTGATAAAACCGACCTCGTGATATAACTAAATTCCACGCAGACGAAACCGCGGGTAACAGGTTGTTTTCTCTATATATACTTCATATATCTTAGACCCGATCTTATGTGACAATTGATATTACAAATTAATATCTTAGACCCGATCTTATGTGAACCTGGACAGTGTCTGGATCAAATAAAATATCCAGACATTTACCTAAAAATATTACAGCAAAATATACGTAGCATCAATCACAATTTTGATGCCTTCTGTGCCCTTATATCTAGCTTGAAAATGCAGTGTGACATTTTGGTTTTAAGTGAGTGTTGGTTAGCTCATACTGATAATATCCCTTGCTTGGCTGGCTATAACGTATTTAAAACGACAAACAACTTTAACCAAAACGACGGCGTTGTTGTTATGGTAAACAGTTCTCTTAATTTTCGTGTTGAAGAGTATCGGTTGACTGAAGCGAACTGTTTACTTATAAAGCTTGGACTTGAATACGTAATTATTGCTATATATCGACCGCCAAGCTTTAATAATCTGGATAATTTCCTTAACTCTCTACAAAGTCTCTTTTCTGTTCTTTCAAACTTTAATAATATAATACTTGTAGGTGATATTAATATAAACATTAGAGATGAGCTGACTTCTTGCAACTACCTTGAGTTAATCACATTCAATGGATTAATTCCTTCTTATTATACACCTACCAGAGGGCGTAGCTGCCTTGATCACGTCATTGTAAAAACCAAATTAATTACGAAAACGTTTATACTTCAAACAGCTATAACTGACCACGAATCTGTACTAGTATGTTTGCAAAACAAAGGGTTTAATAAGTACAAGACTCAAACAACAGTAAAAATTAATTATGAAAATCTCTATTCTGACTGCAAAAGTCTTGACTTCAATAACATAATAAATATCGAGGATATCAATTCAGCTACAAACCTTTTTCAAGATTACATACAAAAAATCATAAACACAAACAGTAAAAAATATAAAATATCTAGAAATAAAATAATATTAAAACCGTGGCTAACGCCCGGTTTATTGAGATGCGTTCGAAACCGAGACCGATTACATGCTAAACTCAAGAAGGATCCTAATAATGAGGTTCTAAAGATTACTTATAAAAGATACCGTAACTATCTTAAAAATATTACCAAAGCTCTTAAACAAGCTCATAATAAGCAGGAGCTCATTAACTCCAAAAATGACAGTAAAAAGTTGTGGACAGTTGTCAAAACTATGGCCAACTTAAACAAAACTAATAGTCCACCTATTGAACTTTTGGATATCTGTAGTACAAGTGAAGCATCTATTGAAGAGGTCAACAACTTTTTTACTAATGTAGGCCATAACTTGTCCACTAGAATAGGGGCTAATGTTCCACCCTTTCCCCCTGAGTTTTTACCAGTTGTCTCACAAAATAGTTCGTTCTTTTTAGCCGAGACAAATGAGGAAGAAATAGAGTGTACAATCAGAAGCCTCCACGGGTTATGATGGCATTTCAGCCCAGGTCTTAAAGCATTTGAGTACTTTGATTACTCCGACTTTAACTAATTTATTTAATAAATGCTTAAGACTTGCAAAATTTCCGGATGCACTAAAAAAGTCTGTTCTTATACCAATTTATAAGGCTGGGAGAAGAGACTGTGTCGATAATTACAGACCTATTTCTATATTAACGGCACTTTCGAAAGTCTTGGAGAAAATTATAAATAAAAGATTGCGTAACTATTTAGAATCCAAAAACATATTGTCTGAAAACCAATTTGGTTTCAGAGCCAATAGATCAACAGATGACGCACTTCATACTTACACTAACTTTTTGGCCACCAAACTGGATGATAAAAAGAAATGTATTACAATTTTTCTAGATTTGGCTAAGGCATTCGATACAGTCTCTTTTCCTGTGCTGTATAGAAAGTTGGAGGGTATTGGCATAAGAGGTGATCAACTTCTTTTGTTTCAAGATTATATGAATAATCGCACTCAGAGGGTTAGGATTAATGATTTGGTAAGCGGGGAGGGTTCAATTAAGTATGGTGTGCCTCAAGGCAGTGTCCTTGGTCCGACACTTTTTCTTTGTTACATCAACGAACTCTGTAACCTTAAACTTGAAAATTGCAAAATCCTATCATACGCTGATGATACCACTCTCACTTTTTATGGTGATAATTGGGATGAAGTTTTCACTTCAGCTCAAAAAGGATTTGACAGGGTTTGCCACTGGCTCGCAGCACATTCGTTAACTCTAAATGCCTCTAAAACTAAGTACTTAGTCTTTTGCATCCGTGATCCCGTACCATATTCATCTGACCGTAATATTGTGGCACATTCCTGTTTTTCTTCATCTTGTTCTTGTCCTCCGATTAGACGCACTGATAGCATTAAATATTTGGGTATAATAATTGACGACAGACTTAATTTTAAGGAGCATATTTTATATTTATCTAAGAAAGTTAGGAAACTTGCTTTTGTTTTTAAACAGTTAAGATCAGTTGCTGATAAGGACATAATAAAATATATTTACCTAGCTCTTTGTCAATCGGTTCTATCTTATTGTGTTTCGTCATGGGGGGGTGCCGCTAAAACTTTTATTCTGATGCTAGAACGAGCTCAGAGGCTTATCCTAAAGTTAGGTTATAGCAAGCCAAGACTGTACCCTACTACTGAGCTGTATAAGGAGGTGAAAGTTCTGACCGTTAGGCAACTTTTTATTTTATCTATTATATTACGGAAACACTCCCTTGAACACTACAATGTAAATCATGCTAGAGCCAATACTAGAAGAAAGCACACGGTTTGCAGCACAATAAGTTCAAGAACAGCTTTTGCTAAGAAATTTTTTCCGACTCTCAGTGGAAAAATATATAATAAAATTAATAATATGCTATATATATATCCCATGACCAAACACATATGTAAGAAGATTGTATCTAAATACCTCTTAACACTAAATTATGAAGAAACGGAAAACATATTAAAAACAATGATATGATAATAATAAAAAAACATAAACATACACACGCACGATTGCACACATCCACCCACACACATACACACGCACACGCACAAACTCATACATACTCCCACACCCACACACACTTATACATTTTTAAATAATTTCACACACCATGTATTTATAAGTGGTAACTAGGTACATTTCTTTTGTAATAAGTCCTAAGGGGGTGGAGACCAGGAGATCCATAGCACGGGTTTACCTATTTGGACTCCTGTTCTTCCACGTTATACTGCACTGTTAACATATTTGTTTGAAACATTGTAATGTGGAAGGAAAATAAATATATTTATTATTATATAGTATAAGAGCGTCGGTGGCGCTGTGGACTCATCACTGGCTTTCTAATCGGGAGGTCCGGAGATCGATCCTGCCGTGTTTTTCTCGTTTTTCTAATTTTATATGAGTATTTTTGACCGAAGCTCCTACGGTGAAGGAATACATCGTGAGGCAACCTCACGATGTATTCCTTCATCTGCGAAGAAATTCAAAAGTGTTTTTAAAATCGACCATTCCGCACTGGGCCAGCGTGGTTGACTAAGACCTAAACAAACACCCTAACTTAGGGTAAGCTCGAGCTCCCCTTTCTGATGGGAGTGTTCGGGGAATAGCTAGTCCGATCCGGAACGTCGAACGTGCCTCCATGGGATGGATTTTACTGGGGGTGGTATGGGGTATGGGGTTTAACCCGAGTCCAATGGCATATCCAAGGGGCGGCCTTGTCAGCTTGTCGAATCGTAAAGAGATTCCCCCGCCGCAAAAAAAAAGGCTCGAGCCCCTCGATGGGGACGTGCATGAGCTATGGTGATATACGAATACTACATATAATAGTGTTGAGTTTGCAGATAACGTACTCGTACTTACCTTAATCATTCAACCGGCAGAAACATTTTTTTAACACACGCTTATCTTTTCGGAGTAGTTTTTCGTAGCGTGCGCTGACAGGTCACGGTTGCCATTGCGACGCCCGCCGTGTGAACCCTTTGTCTGCGATGGCTTTACAACACCCGACCCGTGCGAATCCGCCTTCCATTACATTATGAAATGTTGCACCCGTATACACCCACTATCAGGTTAGCTTAGGAAGATAGCATCTTCATTTTAATGATTTCTAATATGGTAGGTTTCGATTGATGGATGTGATAGTATAAGGGTACAAATGAGGATATATTTTTCGCATAATGTTTATTGTCATAAATACGCTTGGTATAAATCACCAGGCATAATCACCGTTTCGATTTTTTTCTTTGTATAATTCTTATCTGTCATAGTTACCTATCATAGTTGCCGCTCGGCATCGCTTGGTGCGTTGGCCCGCGATTGGGGCTGCTCACTTCCATAAAACGCTATGCGATTCCCAGATCGAGCCGCGTAGGCATAGCGTGTGTTTCGACCGTTTCTATGAAGTCGGTCTCCTGCATGTACTATTACCGTGCTGCTGTAGTAAGCCTTAAAACCATCTGCAACGATAAGTACGCGTGGGACCATGCATGCATGCTTACTTACTTGCATGATTACTTGTATGATTGCTTGCATGTTTGCTTGAATGTCTGCTTGCATGCTAGGCTAGGTAATAACTAAAATGCATCCTACCGTTAATTTGTTATGTTATGAGAAATTCTGTAATAAAGTATTATTCGTTGTGATTAATATGCTATAAGTAGGTACATACATTAATTATGCTTTGATTCGAAAAATGTATTATTATGTCAAGTGGTTCTGTGTTTCGAGTTTATGAATTTTAATACTAAACTAATGACGAACTATTTTCCGGCACACAATATTTTGATTTTTAATATTCGGTTTCCTGATTATTATGTGTCGTGACGATTATCTTATTTCAATTGGAATTATGGAATATGATTTTATGACATCAAATTTTTATGCCTATACATATAGTTAGATAGCCGCTACAAACAAGTTACAATAGCGTGTTTTACTGTTTTTAGGATAGGTCATTACGAGTAGTTGCAGACTGAAAACCATTGTTTTTGTTTTTTTTTTAGGGCAAGAAAGCTTTCAAGTGTACTGTAAACATGCGCATTTTTTATTCATTCTTTTCTAATTCACTCTTTAATATTGTTTATATGTATAATTTTGATAATGTGTACGTTTGCTTTTTACTTAGAAAACATTTTAACTACTGTGGTTTTATTTAATAATAATTTCTTTACAAAGAACAAACCAATAAACAAACTTACCACCAATGATGAGAAGTAAAAGTTTCTATGGAAAATATTTAAAATCTGCTCTAATTTCTATGAAATTTATTATCCGAGCTCCTAAATATAAATAACAGTCTTCTATATAATAGGCTACAAAATTATTATTCCTACGGGAAAATATAAAATTCCCACGGGAAAGCAATAATAACGCGGGCGAAGCCACGAGCGGAAAGCTGGTTTAAATAATTATTAATTAGTTGATTTTGTATAACACTAATTTTAGGTCACCATAATACTGCATACTGCATGTACAAAGTATACCGTGTCCTAACAGTTAACCCCAAAAATGCGAGAAGTATAACTTAAAAACGTCGAATCTACTGAAACATGTAAATGACAAAGAATTTCTTGAAGCAATTCTTTTCTCACAAGAAGCTACGTATCAAAACCCAATTCACAGTGAGTAATGCTGTTAATAACGAATAAAATCTACTTTGGTTTGACAA
Source organism: Schoenobius gigantellus (assembly GCA_963935595.1). NCBI lineage: Eukaryota > Metazoa > Arthropoda > Insecta > Lepidoptera > Crambidae > Schoenobius > Schoenobius gigantellus. The sequence goes on from OZ012553.1 coordinate 1,965,559, forward strand.
AGTGAGTAAAAACATGTTACAAAATTGCAAAATTCAATCGACTTGGATAAGCTGGCCTTATTTTTCATGTCTCGACTCGACACGGTATATTCAAGGTGTTTTCTTTTTGTGTTGATTTATTTATTTACCATTTCCGATGAAAACATAAAGTCATTTATAAAAAAAATCTCGTTCGAGTTTTTATAGTGATAAATCTTCACACTTCTCTTCACTCTTCCTCGTCCACTCTATTTTCAAAGTAGAGAAAGCAGAGAGGTGACAGTTATTTTCCGTTGCGTTTACACGGTCTCCGCCTTTGGCATTGCGTCGATTGCCCAATCTCCATTATTTGTATGACATACGGATAATTGCTCTCCGTCACCTCAGCGAGTGTGGGCCAGCTATTGTTTACATCTTAGGCTAATTTTATGTAGGTAGAGGTTATTTGATAATGTGTGGGATTTTAGGCTTTGTTGATAAAGAACGTGACTGCTTTTTGCGATGGCGAAGTTATGTGGATGCAATGCTAATAAAAAAAAGAAAGGATGTGCATGGTGCGTTTAAGGTGAGGACGTATTTAGGGAATGCAATGCGAATAATATAAAACGGGATTATGTCTGAATTTGGATTCGATTTAAAATCCCGATATCAATCAGAAACCGAATTCGATCCGCGTACACAGACCTCTTTTGCCCTCTTTAAGTATTTATTTGTTTTTCTATTACTAGCGCGTAATTGAAACTTACTAAAGGATACTAGTAATTGGAGTAAATGATTTGATTTTGAGTAAACAGGAGTAAAGGGTGTTTGATTTTTATCACATTTTGTAATACGAATAAAATCCGGATAATTCGTATCGAACAAAAAATCCGTCCACGAAATTCAGATATAAAGATATGAATTTGCAATCCCTAGAATATACTTTATAATTTAGATACAAGTTATAAATATGCTACCTAATAATTAAAGAATATTGCAGAATATTATCCAGAAGTAAAGAGCACTCCATAATATGGAATGCTCTTTACTTCTGGATAATGTTTTTATCTAATACCAATAAAATTGTTTTTATAAGTTGCTAGGTTCTGGGCAGTATATCTATTGATGTAACTTTGAAATTATATACAACAGATAACAGATTTCGACCTACACAATTAACTTATTTTGTTATTCAATAATGCCGTGAATTTCGATTAATTTCTTGGCGTGCTTTTTTACATATTTTTTACAATATTACTTTACTGCTTGTAGATTTTTTATATTAAAATTATCCAATGTTTATTGTATAATTACATGTATATGTCAACCCTAAAACTAAATAACTTTGACATACCTCAATATATGTAGTGCGAGTATTAAAATGGTTGTGTTGACTAAATTATTCGTCTCAAATCTATAAACTCAAATTAAACATAGATAAATAAAGCTGTTCTTTTACGCAGAAGGAAATTTCATTAAATTTAGGAAGGAAAGGAAACTTTCCTTTGACACTCTTCTATGTCGTCAAGATACTTTTTATTGACGACAGGGAATCTCTTGGCCTTCATCTCACCTGGTGGTTAGTGACGATAAGGCCGAAGGTGGAAGCGAGCTTCACCTGGACTCCTCACAACTGAGAAACTGGCTATCTTAACTCTAAATATTGGAACACAATAATGCTATTAACATTGTTATTATGGCCAGAAGAAGAGTACAGACGGCATCCTCCGAATGAGACCACTCACACAGGAACACAACTTATCATTATTTGGCTTCGGTTTTTTGCGGTTTTTTGTACCTCTCGGAAGCGGAGGCGCTGACACGCCCACAAAAGTCAAAACGTCGCGGTTTATTAGTCACTAGCTGTGCCCGTGAACCACGTTTCGCCATATATTTTTTTCCCGTTTTTGGAACATATCTCATTGATGCTTAGTCATAGCGTAATGCTATTAGTCTATAGCCTTCCTCGATAAATGGACTATCTAACACAAAAAGAATTTTTCAATTTCAATCAGTAGGTAGGTAGTTCCTGAGATTAGCGCGTTCAAGCAAACAAACAAACAAACAAACTCTTCAGCTTTATAATATTAGTAGTCATTATTACGTTGATAGTTGCCAGCGGTCATCCACTCGCGTTTTCGTTGCCCGCCTGTAACATCCGCCGGGCCACTGAGCCACTGACTGAGCCGCTTGCCTTGACCTTTCGACTCACTTTCATCGTAGGCTGAGACTTAGTCACGGGCGGCAGCGGGAGATTCAGGGAATCTTCAGTATTTTTGTATGTGTTAAGTGTACTCTCCATTTAAATAATTCGGGTGTTAATCGCTGAATACTAATGAAAGAATGAAAAAATAGGTTTTCAAATAACTATAAAAATAATCAAGTTATAAGGTATTAAAGATTTTTCTCCATATCTTTCTAACAAAACGGCAATTTACATGGAGTTCATATGGCCGTACTCAACAATGACGTCACGGTTGATGTCGGATCTCTCTGTCTAATCGCTTCCAAATTAACAGCTTAAAATGCTTGTATCTAATGTATTTCTAACTCTATTTTAATTCTCATTTCACATGATTGCATCATTTTCTACGGTATTTTAATATTTTATAACGAGACGTGAAAATTAGAATTCAGTCATCATCCCAATTATAAAATATATAGTTCTAAAACTTATCTATACTAATATTATAAAGCTGAAGAGTTTGTTTGTTTGTTTGTTTGCTTGAACGCGCTAATCTCAGGAACTACTGATTCAAATTGAAAAATTCTTTTTGTGTTGGATAGTCCATTTATCGAGGAAGGCTTCAGGCTATATAACATCACGCTACGACTAATAGGAGCTGAGCATCAATGACAAATGTTGCAAAACGGGTAAAAAATATACGGCGAAACGTAGTTCGCTGGCACAGCTAGTATATGATATTGTTGAACATTTCATCCAAACATTCTAAAAGACAAAAACATGATTAATAATATTTCACTAGATAGAAAGATCACTCTGTTCAATATTTTAAAACACCTGTGTAAATCATAAAATACAATAGTAAATGACAAAAATGTTTTACCAGAGAGTTGCATTTTTATTGTCTAAAAAATTGCAACAATATATTTTCTATTTTGTACCTCAGTCTTTCAAAAACCGATTAAAACGTGTAAAAAGTAACGTTTTTGTTTGGTCACAGCACAGCACGTAAGCATCATTAGAAGCTAGCTATGCAATTATCAAATAGGTACCTACGAGTATATTACGTCGCCGTGCACGTGTAGATTTCCTGGGAATCTTCGCCTTAATATCTTTACCGTGGTAAGGCAAAAGACTCAAGTTCATACAACCAATTTGTTTACTCACAGTATTTTTTTTATTACTTGTTGAAAGTTCCGATTTTATTGCACAATTTAATACAGTTACACAATAACATATAACTTTTTTAATTCCTAATCAATTTTTACGAAATCTGTAAACATCCAAATTGGGTGTTGATACCTAGCCATTATTAACGACGAATAAAGTCTACTTTCTTAATTTAGCTTAATAAAATAGAGAAATAAATAAAATCAAAAAAATCAAAATCAAAATTGTTTATTTACTTCTTGTACATATGATTAGAAATTAAGCACTCTGGACTTCACACTAGGATTCCCTGTGTCGTGAAGACCAGTCTTCCCATTTATGTTACATATACATATGCATACGAAAAAGCGTTTGCGTGTGTGTGTGTGTGTTTGTGTGTATTTGTGTGTGATGTGTGTGCGTCGTGTGTTATGTAGGTATATTTTTATCTGGAAATGTCTGTTTTATATTATATCTTTCTCCTTTATTGTTAACATTACAAATAAGTTACAATAACATTACAATAAAGTTGGAATTTCAATCGTGTTGCAAGTCCTCGGCGGACTTTTTAGCTTTATTTTATGAAAATCTGTTTAGCTATTAAAATGTTATTGGCCAGCACTGGCAGTATTTCTTGGTCAGCAGAGCGCACTGCTTGCAGGAAAAGTTGCCGTGGGGTTTTTTTTTGGTGTATACTTTTTACAATTAGTTGAAGTAATTGGAAAAAACGTGTCCAATATGTTCAACTTCAACATATTGAAATAGAGGCTTTATTACACTTCATGATGTTGTTGCTTATAAATTTTACTACTTAATTAGTATCACTAATATACATTTTACTACTTGTTGTAAAACGTGTCATTTGCAAAAAACTGGATCAGAGTGATCTGGTAAGGCGCATCATTAAGACTATGAAGTCAGATATTTGAAGATCGTCAACCTTGGTCGAGAAATATCTTATCTAATATGTTTCATTACAAATCAAATGTCAGCAATAGACGTTATATTTCAATCGCCTGCGATACGTTGCATAATTTTATAGTTAGTTTTTTTCTATATTTGAATTTATTTATTGCATATTTGGCCATGTTTATTAACGTGTTTTGATTATTCCAAATAATAAATTGTCGTTATTGTTAACATCTAAGCGAACGGATCGATGAAGGTTTTGACATTAAACAGTCAATCAATCAAAAAAGATTTAATTGAAATAAGTATTTATAGAAAGCTCTTTCGATATTCTATATTTCGACGTCATTGACGACACGAATACTTGGACGCAAATATTCGTGCTAGCCCCTCAGAGCTCTGTGTGGTCATGGATACTGACAGGATGTAACTGAACACCCCAATAACATTTAAGGATATGTATCCATCAGAAGTAGAGATTCTGTAGGAAAAATATTAGGGCTAACAAACCTACTTTTTTTCCCATCCAAATTAAATAAATTATTTTTTGGTATTAAGTGCCGACAACCCTACGTAAGCGTAAGAAGAATACTACGCTCACGTCATACAAACCAAATAAATTATTTTTTGGTATTAAGTGCCGACAGCGCTACGTAAGCGTACGAGGAATACTACGCTCACGTCTGTCACCCGGTGTGTCATTTTGTGTTTAATTTCCTTTTGTGTTAAGAGCTGATTATGGTTGTCACTTGAAAGTTTTTGCTTTCAGTTAAAAATCAAATAACTCTGAAAGTATTGGGGTTCCAGGTCTCAGACAAGCACCGAGGGTCCATTTAGTATCTAACTTATATGCCCCTTAAATATTATTGGGGTGTTCAGTTACACCCCGTATAGACTCAAAACTCAAAAATCTTTATTCAATATAGACCTTTACAGGCACTTATTGACGTCAAAAAAAACATAAAAATGTTCAACCAAGAATCTAACTAAATTATTTAATCCTTGTATGTACACACACCCCAACCATTATAAAGATGTGTGCAAATACAAATCAAATGAAAAAAAAAATTGACTCTACACCTGTTCGGAAATTGGGAGAGCCTTCTCGAGAAGAACAGGCAAGAAACTCAGAAGGTATCATTGATGTGGGTATTACTTTTAGATAGGGGGTGTTCAAATTCAAGACGTCAATTTGCCTAGTGTATGCTGGCTAATACAGAAGCTCTTTTTCCTTTTTTGCTTTAATTTTCTGTTGGACAGGTACGGACTTCTTTTTTTATCTTTTACTTTTAATTGTAGGACAACTACATTTCCAGAAGTTGATACCTTCTAACAGACCATACGTCATAATGTAAATGTATAAAAAGGGTCACTTAGTAGTTTATAAAATAAACTGGATCTATCCGAAAAGTCGATGTTTCCAGCTTCCAAACATTTAATATGATTACGGAATCGTCTTATTAAATCGGTCGATTTGAAGTGGCGATGACGGCACTTCATATAATATAAAATAAAAAATATTTTACAAAAAATAAAAACCGACTTCAAAAACACTGAAAAGTTAAAAATAATATAAGAATATGTACAGACAACATCACACTTCTATATTGAAGTCGGTGCCAAACGATGATCTCCTAGAAAGTCTTAAAATTTGTCACCGACTTCAATATAGAAGTGTGATGTTGTCTGTACCTATTCTTATATTATTTTTAACTTTTCAGTGTTTTTGAAGTCGGTTTTTATTTTTTGTAAAATATTTTTTATTTTTAACTTTTTAGTGAATGAAGTCTTTTTAGTGATTTCAATCAATTTTCAGGGGATTCCATTATCAGATCCTGACTTTGGTGACCTTGAGACCATCCCAGGAGTATACTCTATCGAATACGAAAAGAATTTTGAAAATCGGTCAACAATTGGCGGAGTATACACGTTACACACAAAACACGTTGGACACACGTAAAAATTTAATGGTTTTTCTTGATTCTTATGGGATCCCATTATCGGATCCTAACTTGGTAACCATGGGACCACTCTTGGAGTATCCTCTATTGAATACAAAAAGAATCATCAAAATCGGTTCATAAACGACGAAGTTATCCGCGAACAAACATAAAAAAAGCATATACACGGTCGAATTGAGTAACCTCCTTTTTTCGAAGTCGGTTAAAAATAAGACATGGCAGTGAAATTACTGGGTACACCGTGACTTTACTTCTTATGTCACAAGTTGGCAACGTACACTGTGCTTCTTGTGGGGGTTGCAGATTTGCTGCTAATCTCACAAGAACCACATGTACTATAGGTGACTGTTACCACTTACCATCAGGTGGGCAGTTTGGTTGTTTGCCAACTGAGTTGTATAAAAAAGAACCTTATATAAATGCCAAAGTAAGCAATTTTAATGCAGTTTGCTACAAGCTTAAGCCCTTGGAAATGATAGAGGACACTTTTTATGCCGAAATTTAATGATTTCCTCAGGGAATGCCCGATTAACTGAACTTGCAATATAACTGAATCCACACAAAGTCGCGGATACAAAGTCAATAACAAAAAACATTCCCAGCAAATTCCTACAAAATTATACCATTAATTACAAATGTTTAAAAAATGTGCAAATTATTCAACAAAATTCAAATCGCACAAAATGTAGTGTGAAAAAATGAGCTCGTTTTTTATGTCGGATCTGATCAGGAAGTGGTTCTTGATTGGTTTCACAATTTCAAGGCATTAGCAGGAATCAGTATCATCTGTTATTTATGTCGTAGATCGATATGAATAATTTAAGTTGCAACATTTATTCATCAAGTTTTTTGAATTAAAATATAGTTTTATAACGTTATATTCGAACGTTTAAAATTTGATCCGGTATTTTACAATTTTACATATTTAACGTATGGTTCGTATGGCTCAAGGTCAGTCAAAGGGCAATGGAAAGGGTTATGCTCAGGGTTTCTCTACGCGATCGCATCAAAAATGATGAGAGGATACATAGCACGCAGGACCGAAGGCCGTTGTTGGGGCGGGGCGGTCTCCGAGTGGCGGCCGCATACCGGGAGACGCAGCGTTGGTAGGCCCCCCACAAGGTGGACCGACGATCTGCAGGCGTAGCACGACGGACCGTGGACAAAACAGGACATGAGACAAATAACACGTTTCTCTCATTTAACAATGAAGCGCGACGGCACGAGGATTAGTCACTTTCTCTTCTGTAGTTCACGCGCCTGCAGGTGAAGGTCGCGGGAAGCTGATTGACGCGGGAGGTGCAGGACCGATCGGTTTGGAAAACTCTGGCGTCTCTTGGCTGAAATTATGACGATGAACGTATGGTTGCATCCTAAAACGGACAAAGCCGTCCGCTTATGTAGTGCAATGAAATGATAAAAAAATCTAAGGATATGCCGGACTCGGGTAACAACCCCATACCTGGCTAAAACCCCTCCAGATACCTCTACCTCTGTAGAGACACAATCGGGATCGACGTTAGCCATTCCCCGATTGCGCCCCCTGGAGGGTTGCCTGGCGCAAGCGCCAGGACTTACCTCTACGGGGGGTTCGTCGAGTATGCCAGAATTCGACCCCCCAGACGGCCAAGCCAGGGGTGAAAAGTGTCTCCCGACCGGTAGTCAGCCGGCCGGGCCGGTTCAATCCCCAGCTTGCTAGGGAAGTTGGTGGCGCGCGTCCAGGAACGCTCGCCTCCTCCTTCCCAACCGCCTGATATTGTAGGTACCTAGTTCTTTTAGATTTATTTATTGGTACTATTATAAAATATATTATCATTTCTTTAATTTCTTAAATCATCCTGCAGCTAATGAGTGACTTGTGTTGTGTATGACTTTCTTTCTGTGAAGAGGCTGTGTATATTTGTGTAGATATATTTGCATGCATTATGCGAAAGTTATCCCTATGAGAGTTAAAAAATCAGTATAAATACAGAAAAAGCCGCACATAATTATGTGTAAATATAAAAAAAACACTACAGGCACTTAGAAAGTTTTCCGATTACATCCCGCACTCGCCAGGTTAGTACGGCAACCGTACCGTGGTAATAGTATATTACGGTGCCCGTACTAATCATCGACGCGATCAAATTATATGTTTAAATTAAAGACTAGCTCTGGCCGCGAACTACGTTTCGCCAGCAAAAAATACTAATATCGCTATTAAAAAAGGGGGTTGGTGAACATTTAAAAAAAGAAGATTAAGATTTAGGGCTGTCAGTATTTTTTTATGCCAAATAATACAAAAATATTAAAAACTTTCGTCCAAAAAAATTTGGAGAAGACCACCCTTATCACCTAGGGATATAAAGAATATCCTATGACCTAATCTCGGTACTACCAAAAATCAACTATAAATTTCAAAAAATCGGTCAAGCCGTTTCGGAGTAGTTCGATAACAAACAGTGTAACACGAGATTTTTTTGATATATTACTCGTAGAAGAACTAAGCCACGAAAAGTGCGTCGTGTAGTAGCCCTCTGGGACTTCCACTAACAGCTCTGACGCCATTGTAAATCAAATCGTGACATGCAAATAACATAACTCCTATTGGAATGAGGAAGTTTGATCGAAGAATACCATTAGGTCGCTGCAGTCGTGATCATCATTGGATTCGGCATATAGCCGCATTCTCGACTTTAGTCCTACGTCGCTAACGCTCAAGTTCGCGTGTCAATCTGCCGTGAAGATGTAATATTAATATTTGATTCAGTCATGCGTGCAAGTTATTTGTTAACATATACGCTAATCATGCTGTTATCACTCATACTGTTTAAAATGCGTTTTGTTCAGTTTAATATGATATTTATCATTTTAACACCAGGACGTGTTACTGCTTGATGCAAATTGCGTGTTTACATGCCTACGAATCAGTGAAGAGTAGTCAACGTCAAGATAATAATATGGATATAAAACAAAGACATTACATTAATATACAGTCATATAGGTGTAAGTTATTTCTAATAAAATATTTTTTAACACACTTGGTCGTAAAGTGGATCTAATTTTAACCGGTTTTAGATATATAAAGCAGCTCACAAAACACGCGTGTATTATAGCCGAGGCGCATCACAGAGTGCGCCAATGTTGCACTTGCCGGCCGCGCCAGTAATGTACTGTATTTTTTTAACAGAAATCAACGATTTTTCAAACGATTATTTTCATACTATTATTTAGTTTTGTCTACAAATTGACAATGATTTGTGTTATTTATTCCAAAAATTCAGTCAATTAAGTATTTTTCCTCACAAGTGTGTTGAAAAGGTCGTACGATATACGTGCGTATATTGATTATATACAACATACCACACTTATATCGTAATGTTCTATAATTCAATTAATCAATAGCATGATTGGGCTATGCAAGATAGTCAATTCTTTGTTTGTATCACTAAGTAAAAAAAAATTCTTCATGAACTCGAGTATTAAAGAGTGATAAAAATACCAGTTACGTATGTAACCTTCTACTTAATTACGATGCGCAATGGCATAGATCCCTCGACTTAACGAAGCTTCATTAAGCATGATTTTATAATTGTAATCATCGCTCTTTCATCGCACACAGATAACGAGTTTACTTTGAAGCCCACGTAAGCAATCGCATGGTAAAATATTTCCATAAAAATTAGCTTTACAAGTGGGAGATTCAGTATCAGAGTCGTCTGTTTCTGCCGCCAAACACAGGTGCTTGCATCGCTATGTTCCGGTTTAAAGGGTTAGACATCCGGCATCCATAGGCTACTGTTAAAGAAATAAGGTATGGAGAAAAGTTATCGGAACACTGGATCAAGAAAAGGTTCCTAATTATATCTGTTCCGAGCCACTAAACCACCGTAGTAAAAAGGCACATCATGTCACAATGATCTTTTATTGTAATATAGGATATGAGGTCTTTTGAATTGTCCAATTTTTTTTACCCACCACCCAGACAGAACGTCTTGTAGCTCGCAAGAAGAATACGCGCAAAGAAATTATTAGCTTTATCTAAAGTACCGACATTAAGAATAAGTTATGTCGTTTCCATACATAATAACAGTATATTGTAATTCATTTTAAAGTGATACAGATTGACTCCAAGCATTAGTATTATTTGCATAAACTTTGACTTTCTAACAACTTTTGTCATGAGTCTTTTTACCACTTTAATTATGAAAAGGCAAATCAGCAAATCTTTGTAGAAACTAATTGTGTAATTTTTTTTTGCGGGAAGCTTAAACTGCAATAAGTCAATTCAACATAAGAATGCACTAAAAGATCAAAACAAGTATGCGCTAAAAGCCTAATAAATAAAATAGTAGTAGCATTAAATAGTCACGAGCGGACCTATGTAGGAACATACGTTCAAAGGACGTGTACATACATAGAAGGAGATACATACATACAGCTCAAATACATAACCCATTAAGAATGTGTCAAATACACATTCTTGCTCCCCCTCCATTCCTTCTGACAATTGCTTATAGCTTCCAAAGCGAAACAACAAAGCAAAAAAACACATAACTCTCCTTTTAAGCTTCGCCGCAAAAGCTATACATTTCCCAATTAAAGAGCCTTTACTTTTTTGAACCCTGAACGCCGAAATTGAAACGGCAAGTTAATTACAATAATCATCGACCTCAGTCATCGGCAATCGGTCCAACGTGCATTAATTAAACTATTTCAACATCATGCATATTTTCTTCCGCGTGTTCATTGTGTGTAAATAATGTATTCATAGCAAGTGCGTTCGTTAGTAGATTTAATAGGATTTCAAACATTTTAACCTTACATGCCAGTTCTTTGTCGAATCATGCTTTTGATTCGGCCGTGTAACTGTTATGGATATTAAACATTTTCCTACCGCGACTTCAATTATTTTTAGATGATTGGTTTATTTAGTTTAGACTTTGGTGTGTTATTATTTTTTTACATATTCCCATTAGATTTGGCTAGTACCTTTTTACGTCTGTGACGGCATTTTTTAATTTATTTATTTATGGACTACCTGTTTCCGCGAACTCCAGTCAACCCTAATGAGGTCTTATATTGTCAGGTCAGTTATTAAGGCGTCTTTTACTTTTTTATAATGATTATTCACCACAATCTTGAAAAACGCTGTAACACGTTCTTACTATAGTACCTACTTTATTGTATAAACAAAAACAAAATGTAAACATTATCATAAAATATCATATTTAAATAGACAATAACTTACCTATTTTTAATTAATAAAGTAACACTAAGTATTTAAGTACTATAGTAAAATTTGAAATAGGTACATTGAAAATAACTCTGGTGGGGATATACCCGCGATTTCAGCGATCCGTGCCAACGTCATGAGCACTAATGTAACAATGTAACCCCATTATTCTATTAATTTTCGTTCGATATCATAAATTCGCTATTTTTAAAATACAACTAGACGAGAGTTGGTCAGTGTTGGCGAGTGTTGGCGAGAGTTGGTGGGTGCTGGCGAGTGTAGGCGAGTGTTGGAGAATGTTGGAGTGTTGGCGACGCGCTTAGTTGCACGCAACGTAGGCACAGACGATATAATAAGCAGTACTCCGACGTAGGTATGAAATTTCAAACGAGCCATTCAAAAAGACCGAAGTCTTCGTTTTTGCCCCAACGCTGGCGACTAAGCTTCACCGGGAGGATATTGGATTAATATGTCCAGTTGCAAAACCGCGCCATTTTCTGAAAATTATCATTTGTTGAGTGATAAATTGATTATTTTTTAAAGAATTTAATGCGAAGATGTATGGAGTTTGTACTATGTATGGAAACTCCTTGCTACTTAACATTTTAAATTGACTTATAAATTTAAAACTAAAATGCATAAGTAATGATCGAGCTCGTAAAAGAGAGTTACGATCGTGTAAAAGAAAGATGCTTATGCAAAAGATTTAATTTTCGAATCATAAATAGCCTCTGTATGTACGCCATGTTTAACAAATGTACTGAAAACACTGAAGCATACTAAATTGGGTTGCGCAGGTCATACTGTACATAACTAAATTATATTATGTTTAAATACGATTACGATTACTATAAATTATTTTGTTTTCTTATTATACTGTTTAGCCAAAGTAAGCTTAAATCACTGTTAAAAACATATTTTCGAAACACAATTCAGAGATCTAAACAAATATTCCTATAACTGGCATTAAATAACGCAAATTAGCAAACTTGCATTTTTAAGGGGTACGTGGAACAATTAATTGGCAAACTGATCAAAGATAATAATGTTTTTTTTTACTATTTTATTCAATTTGTATGGTTTGTCAACAGGTCTACCACATGTGTGACGGGCTGGGCCGGCAGTTCAGTTACACCTGCCCCAACACCACGCTGTTCCAGCAGCGGATGCTGATCTGCGACCACTGGTACATGGTCAACTGCTCCATGTCCGAGAAGGATTACAGCGCCAACCTCTTGATAGGTGAGTCGGGTGACTTTGACCCACAACTCTATCATCAGACGGGTTTATTGCAGCCAATAAGCTTGATATCGCACTCAAAGACTGCGGTCCCAATGCTGGGTAATGATAATCAACGTCACCATCCCTCATGATAAGAACCCCGTGAAAGCTGAGAAGGAAAGCTCAGAGGGTTACTGCTATGACTTAGCTCACAAGATTACTGCCATGTGGGATGTTGATTCGACGATCATTGTGCCGATAGTTATGTCTGCGAATGGCTTGATAGCGAGTGTCTCGACTGACATCTTAAGAGGATTTATGAAGCTGTTAATTATCATACAAAAAGCGATAACGCTTTTCTCCCCCTTAACATAGACCAATTTTCATAATTTTTGGAAATGTGGTAGATATAATGAGGATCTAGGTTTGTACGTTTTGATTTTGAAGTAATATTGCTCCGAATATAAATTATTGGCATCTAAATATCCTTATTTTAGACTTAAAAACTACCTCGAGCATTTTTATCTTTTTTGACTAAATGATACTGAATGACAAAAAAAGCAAAACGTACAAACATAGATTAAGGTATACTGAATCTAATGAGACCAAAAGTGTTTTATTTCGTAAAGGTTTAGGGGGATAAAACAATTATCGCCCGAAACAATATTTCAATAAGAAATGTAGGCAGGCACTTGCCTCGGACTTATAACTCTAAGCGGTGTACAGCAAACAGCATTTTTGAAAGTGCATACTCGAGCCATGAATTGGCACTACACACTTTCACAGTCCTCTTAAGAGGTGTCGGATGATTCTTGATACGGCACGTATTCTCCGAAGATTCCTCTCTCTGCAGCTCTAACCACCGGCAGCTTGAGTCTTGCCCCGCTGGCCGGCGGCAAACTAGGTAAAAGTAAAAACTGAAATTTAAGATATTTTTAAAATTAAAGATAATATAAAATTAATAATGAATTAGTGATGAATATGGAAACGAGCTTTACCTGGACTCCTATATCTGAAGCACTGGCTATCTTACCTCTAATTGTCGAAACAAAAATGTTATTAACATGTTATGACAAACTTAAGTTACGTACGTAACGTAGTAGCTAGCCAGGCGGGCTCAGAAGCTCCCCCATCATTCAAACTGAGCAGAAATTTTTGTCCCCATGGGGAATCGAACCTCGGACCGCCAGATAAGTACCTGGTGGTCTCAACCACCATGGAGCAACATGATGGCGGTTAAATTCAAATCAAAACATTTTCTTTAATTAGGAAGCGGAAATGTCTGTCCATCATATCACTGACCACTGTAAGGCCCCAACCTAGATATTTATTCACCTAATTATCTTTATCCAAATCTAATCTCATTCAAATAAACGAGAAGTAACTGAGTCGAGGTGAAACAAATAATTTGTAATCAGGTAAAGCGAATAGCTTATGACCATTTAATTGTTGTAGGTTGGTTCACTTAATTCTACTAATTATACATGTTAACTAAATTGCGCATAACCTGAATACAGAATCAAGAGTAGAGTCAATTCAAGTAATAATAAAAAATGGGTCAAATTTTATCTAAAACTAGCTTTTCGCTCGCGGCTTCGCCCGCATAGTAATAGGTCAATAATTCACGCGTCCTCATCTGAATACATTTCGAATGAAACTGTGATGGAATATAGCCGGACAATATGGTTAATCGATCAACGTATATCGTCGGTTCCATAAATCGTCGACTAACCAATCGATCGCCGTCAATCGACGTCGATCGATTTAGTTAGTCGACGATTTACGGAACGGTATCCGTCGATCAATGAATGCTACCACACCAATCGATCGACGTCGATCGGTGCCATTGATCGACAATCGATCGATTGGTCTGATAACACCGTAAGCGACGATATCGTATTCGCAGGCTCGCGACTATAAAGTTTCAAATATACAACAAATGCAACAAAACAGAAAAATGCATATTTCTTCGATAATAAACCTCAATAATTTTTTTTTTTTTTTTTTTTATTAACTTATATTATTCTTTCTAATAGGTAGTCGTAAAAATAAGTTGGAGCGTCTGGTTTTGCACTACTTAATGAAAAAAAATAAGCGAACTTTCGTCTCGACTCGGTATGCATGCAAGATCCACGTTAACACACCTTTAAACCAAAAATTCTCATGGGACCTGGCTTTTTACTTGATTGTGAGTGACTAAACTCACCAATAGCACACGTGGCTCCTGTTGGATTTACAATATACAACCCTGACAAGGACGATATTGTATACTGCCAACTTGTGACATAATCCATGGATACGAGGTACCTTGTAATTTTACGGCCTCTCTTCTACCCTTCAAACTAGAACTCAGCAATGCTGCCTGTACTGCTGATTTGTAAGTAGCTCTGATGACTCGGGTACAGAGTCTAGTGGTATTCCTATAATTGGTTCTGTTTATCCGATATAAATCAATGAAACAACCTATAGACTCCATTTTGAGAACGAAGCTTACGTGCGTCGTGTAGCAGATGCCATCAGAAGAATGCGCTTATTTACCAGGCGGCTACAATGGCGTGACCTTCTCTGACACCGTTTGAGACTAGCACAAGAGGCTTTAATAGATACAGCGAATATTGCAAGTACATATCTCAATTCGACTTAAACTAATCTTTAAGTTTCAAACGCGTATGTACTTGTTAGCCGGCAGATTTTCGCTTAATGGTCAATTGACTATTTAGATACCAGAAAGTAATGTATTTCTCATCAAGCAAATACAGAATTCCTTCCTCCATCCTGTCCGTCTTACCCTAGTTTGTCGCCATAATAACAATGTTCATAGCATTGTTGTGTTCCGACAATTTAAAGGGAAGCTAGCCAGTTCCTCAGTTATTGTGGAGTCCAGGTAAAGCTCGCTTCCACCTTCGGCCTTATCGTTACTTACCATCAGGTCATTCAGGATAATGTTTTTCATATTTTGTTATTTTTTATACACGGAATTAGAATGTTTAGCAAGTTAAAGATTAATTAGGATGTTTAGCAGGTTCAAGATTTTCTGATTTTGTCGTATTATAAAAACAAATGAGAGCTGTAGAATAAAACAAGCTATCAAAATATCGGTAGTTCGTGTATTATACGACTAAATACAAATAGTTGCCTTCCGGGTCTATTTGTCTGCGAAAGTTGTTGATCGATTTTTCTTAGGTATATCAAACACGGAGTGGCGATAATTCAGTTGTGCAACTTGCTTAACATTGTACCTAACTACATATTCTTTGATTGTACCTAACTACATTCGCCTATGTGGTTCCTGTTAATTTTGTAAATCTACGCCCTTACAAGGAACCCAAGTTCATACATTGCCAACTTATGACATAAAATGTCAAGTCACAGTATCCTTAATTTCATTGCCTATGTTATCCTTCAAACTGGAACTTCAGCAGTAAATAGATCATTTCACATGTAATAACATTTTTCATATAAACCAGTTTGGTTTTACCAAAAGTCGTTGCACGACAGATGCTGGAGTTGCACTTCTCAAACACATTTTTGCCGCTTGGGAGCGTAAGCAAGATGTGATTGGTATATTTTGTGACCTGTCGAAGGCTTTTGACTGCGTTAGTCACCAGACTCTTTTAAATAAACTCAAACATTATGGTGTCTCCAAAGAAGCAATTAGCCTTATGGAGTCTTATCTGTCCAGTAGGGTCCAGAAAGTTGTTATTAACAAAACTGAGTCTATTGGTGCATCTATAACTATCGGTGTGCCTCAGGGATCGATATTGGGACCTTTGCTTTTCTTAATTTACATAAATGACCTCCCACACTTCACTAACAATCTGTGCGATACAGTACTATTTGCAGATGATACTTCTTTAATATTTAAGGTTGACAGAGGAAATGAAAATACTGACGTTGTAAATAGTACTCTCTCTAAAGTATTGCATTGGTTCACAATTAATAACTTATCATTAAACTCAAATAAAACTAAATGTATAAAATTCTCATTGCCAAATGTAAGGAAAACGGATACCATTGTGGAAATGAATAATTAAATTATTGAATTCATTGATTATACCAAATTTTTGGGCATTACACTAGATTCACGTTTGCAATGGGACCCACATATCGAGTCCTTGGCAAACAGACTTAGTTCAGCGGCATATGCAGTAAAAAAATAAGACAACTTACTAACATTGAAACGGCAAGATTGATTTACTTTAGTTATTTTCACAGTGTCATGTCGTATGGACTTCTACTGTGGGGATCGGCTGCTAGTATAGAAAGTATTTTCGTACTTCAAAAAAGAGCAGTTCGCGCTATTTATAATTTACGAACAAGGGATTCTCTAAGAGATTTATTTAGAGAAATTAATATATTGACTTTAGCAGGACAATACATTTATGAAAATTTGATTTATGTCTATAAAAATTATAATACATTTGAAACCAATTTCCAAGTTCACCAGTTAAACACAGGAAATAAAAATAAACTTGCCATTCCAACGTACAGGCTCCAAAAAACTAGAGGCTCATTTATGGGGCAATGTATAACTTTTTACAACAAAGTTCCACAAAGTGTAACTGACTTGCCCTTTCATAAGTTTAAAGCGCATGTAAAAAAGTCTTCAATGAGTAAAGGATATTATAAAGTCAAGGATTATTTAAATGATGCCAATGCTTGGATTTAATGTGAAGTTATTATTCGTTATAATGCAAATAATTGATTTTGAATTAGACCATCTTACCATATCTTTAGTAATAACGAATTATTGTATACGTTTTTTTTAAATTTTAAGTATATATAAGCATACAGATTGTATTTTTTAAACTTGTAATGACTATGTAATAAAACCAAGATTGTAAATGGCGATTTAAAAGAGGAGATAAAAAATTTGACCTTTCGAGTTTCTTGCCTGTTCTTCTCGAGAAGGCTCTCCCAATTTCCGAACAGGTGTAGATTCAACTTTTTTTTTTCATTCCTACTTGTATTTGCAGACATCTGAAGTATTTTCAGAATGTATGCACATACAAGGTTAAATATGTTTTCTTTAAATTAGAATGTTTTGCTTTGTTTTGACGTCAATAAGTGCCTGTAAAGGCCTATGTTGAATAAAGATTTTTGAATTTGAATTTTTGAATTGAATTTGGAACACGCACACGCTATTCTAGTACAAACCCTATCTTTGATAACTTATAAAAATGATGCTTTAAATATTAGAAAGTGCCTTTATTGCCCTTACCATCCCGACTGGGATAGTACAAACACCTCATCGACTCTCGCTGCCAAATAAGGTCAAGGTGTTCCTGTGTGAGGTTGCTTCATCTATCTATTATTCTATCAGTACTATCACCTTTTTTTTTGGAGAAATGCGTGACCGCACCGTACCCGCCGTTGGCGGGCGGTTGGGGCTAGACGGCGAGCGTGTGTGGGGCTCTCCCGGCAGAGCGCTAGGCCTACCCACTAAAACCCCCCGGTGTTCTCCCTGCCCTTGTGTGCGCGCGTGGTAGGGTTCACAATTTGACACCACAACCCCCCACGCGCCCGGGCAAGCTCGACCAGTGGTCGAGTTATCGCCAAGGGGGGGGATTTTCCGATAGCACTAGGACAATCCCCCAGACGGAGGAGCCTTACGGCGCCGTGCACGGGGCCAACCGTGCACGCAGGTCTCCACAGCCGGGTCATTAGACGGGCAACATTTGCGCGAATGCCCGTCTTCTCTTGCCTATCCGTCTGCGGCGGAGGGGAGCGGCTTGAGAATCATCCTCCCGCTCCCTCTCCGCGGCCTCCTTCTGCGAGATGATGTCCTCGCAGAAGGAGGTGACAGCCCCCCATTCCGCCTCGCCACGGAGCATGGCCACGCACGACCATGCTCGGTAGCGAGAGGTCTCCGCCACCCAGCGCAGCATTGAATTCGCTGCGATCAGTAGTTTTTACCGTACCGTGTGTACCGTGTTTATCACCTATACATCGCGCTGTGTTCGATAATGTCTATAGGCTATTGTAACCTCTCAATATCAGGTAAGCCGATTGCTCTTTTGTCTCCCATGAGGCTTAAAAAGTAAATGTACACTTGAGCTTGCTCCGCTAACGATGGCATTAAACTAGTTCAGTCAGGTAGCGAAATTAAACATGTTTTTCCGGCAGAATCGTGAGCGGATGAGTTTGAAACGAATGTCAATGTCAGCCGAGCGACCTTGGCTGCGCGGGCGCAACTGCCACCGGCGGATGACAATTATTATGTCATCGACGCGCAACTCGTTATCGCGGTTACGTCGCGAAGCGAGTCGTTTGTCGGTGTCGACGCATCGATGAAAAGTCGAGATGAAAGTTATATGCTGTGATAGCTGAAGTTGCATTGAACAATGCTTTTGATTAATGATCTAGGCTAGTCTAGACAATGCTGCCGAGCCGCCGTCCGGTAAACTATACTACAGCCTTAAGCCTTAGCTTCAATGGCCATACTAACTTTTCGAATATAGATAATGACTGACTGAATCGCTATAGATTCTCAAAGAACATAAGATTATACAAATTGTATAGATTCCTTTCATATGTACACTTATCCGACACTCTTACGGTGAAGGAAAACATCATGAGGCAACCTGCTAACATCTGCGGAGAAATACAAAAGTGTACCTGAAGTCGACCAATCCGCACTGGGTTAGCGTGGTTGACTAAGATCTAAACACCTTTTTTTTTTATCGGGAAAATGCCTGGTGCACTTCCAGCTTGGGGGATCGGCAGCGGGGGTATGTGGGGCTTGCACCCACTAAAAACCCGACAGCGTCCTGCAACCGCGTAGTCTAGGGGAGCCTTCCGGGAGTCCGAATGGATTCGTCCAGAGCTCGACCCTAGATACGGTTAGCTGCCTACTGGGCAGCTACAACTTAGAGTAGAAGGCAGTCTCAAAACCCTCCTCATATCACCGCTAGGAAGGCGTACGGGATACGCACGCCGCCTCCCCGGAACCAGATATTGAGCTACGGACCATCCCCGGCCCGCAGCTCAAGGTTCGCTGGCGGCAACTCCTCCCTCAATCGCGGAGGCTTCACGTACGTGAAACGTCTAACGCGCTTGTTGGGGGCCACCCGGCAAGCCGGGCTACCCACCTGGTGGGTTGCCGTAAATCCGGCATCGGCGCAAGGGCCGCAGTGGGGCGAGGCGACGCAAGACGCCGCCTTATGCCCGGTCTCTCCGCATCGGAAACAGTCCCGGCTGCGGTCTACCTCCTCCACACAAAGTGCGGCCATATGACCCACCTTAAAGCACCTGTAGCAGCGGGTCGGTCTGGGGGGCAAAAGCCGCACCCCAGCCGAAAACCACCCTACTACCAGCCGCTTCTCCTTCACCAACGTCTTTGCGGCGGCGATGGGAACACTGGCGTGAACCATCCCCATTCCCGAGAGCCCGCGAGTGACTTCGCTGACTCGGAGTTGCTCTTCGGGACAGCTTCCAGCTCGGGCCAGTGCTGCCGCGACGCTTTCCTTGCTAACGGAGTCAGCGAGGCCCGTGATACGCAGATCAACGCGTTTCACGGGCCTCGTGACTCGGATTTCACCAGGGAGCGTACGCTGGATTAGAGCTGCAATTCCCGCTGCACGCTCTTCACTGCGCTCCCCGACGACCTCAATAATACGGCCTCCAGTAGCCGATCTCCTTACTTTAGGGGCAGGGACCACAAGATCTGTGCCCGAAAGTGGCTCAAACACACGGTTTAAAACGTCCGCGTAGGTCAGGCCGGTCATGCCTTCCACCGGCGGCAGCGAGATAACCACTGCTGCCGACTTCGGTGCTCGAAGGCTGGGCTTGCCAGATCCACGCTTACGCTTTCTCCTCCTTTTCCCCCCTCCTCCCCCCGTGCCAGGTGGACCAGAGGGAGCAGGGGGGCCAGGTGGAGCGGTGGCAGCACCCATAGTGGGTGCCGATCTAAACACCCTAACTTAGGGTAGGCTAGTCCCTCAGTGGAGCCATATGAGCTGTGAAGATGATAGATGCACGGGCTTGGGCAAAATACATAAATGAGAAGGACATAATCGCATTAAGTAAAGTGGCATTATTAATTATACAGTGGCATATTATTATTATTATCCATTTACTCAAAAATATTCTTAAATTTAAGTTTATTATTATTATAATTATAATTACACACACATATTGATTGTTAGCTCGCAAAATTAAATTTCCTGATTTTTCACTTCGACTGAGATTCGTAGCCGTAACTGCCCCTAGGTAATAGCTGAAAACCAGCGATTTGTTCTATGAGCAAATATGACGCTGAGTTATATAACCTTTTTGTGCTGTTGCAGCATACATACATAATAATAATTTTGTGAGACGGACAGATCTGCGATTACTGACATCACTTTGTTTATAGTTTTTTTTTGTCTTGCCAATCAAAATTCGGAAGCAACCAAATCCATGCAAGCTATTTAGTTTGAGAACATATATTGTCTTTTATGTAATAGGAATGTATTAAACGTGTGGGGTAAACAAGTGGTGAAGGTTAAATATCATCAGAGCGGATGAAACGTATCAGATATGCGGTGACGAGTGACACTCGACCTGACCACAATGGCGCCAGTTACAAACCGCGAGTTGTAATAGCTTTGACGCGCCTACCGCCTACCCATTATTACAAAGACGTCTCTATCCGTAATATACCTATAATAATGTCCGCCTAAGCAATATTCGGTCATGGCGGCCAATCTCAACAGAGACTTGCTATCTGCGCAGGAGATATAATAGTGCACAAGTGTCTGCGCAAATTCACGTGCACTCTCTGTTCCTTCACTCGCAGTAACCGATGGAACGAACAGTGAGACCGGAGGAATCGGTTGCAGGATCCACTAGGTACGAGTACTTAATGTGATTTCTGAAGCAAGAAGGTTTCAAGGAGCTCGAGCTGATTCGTAATCTTGGTCTCCATCATAGGCATGACAACGGCCAACGCTGTTTAACCTTAGCAGTCGTTGGCAAAGCGTACACGTCAATACGCCACAGCGCTCCTATATTATTATGAAGTGCTACCTTCTATATAGTATTCTATCAGTAGTCTAATAGTAGTCTATCAGTTTTGTCAAAACTTTCCCTATAACGGTGTAAGTAAATGATCTTAACATATATTTATAACCAAAACATTACTTAGTACTTACTAAGTAATGTTTTGGTTACTGAGCGTAGAAAGGAAAAATCGATGTTTATATGACGCAAAACTGAAATAGAACTCATAACTTTTAAATAACTCCATCAGCCAACTTTTTCTAAACTAAAGACATACAGATGCTGTATAGCTATATAAATTTTATTATATACTACTATCACTTGATATGCAAGCGCAGTGCAAAAGCGCCATATGCTCAGAACTCTAGCAACCTCATTCTATCATTTATGCTGTACCTCAAAGACGCAAAGAAACACTTCATGGCGTTGTTTTGGCAGCGGTTTTTAGGAGTGGGGTACTTTCTACCCTCTCAATCTGTATAAAGTCCGAGTTGAATAACGTGCCGTTATTAATACTAATGTACAAATTCATATGTTCCAGGTCAACGTGATAAGCCGTTTGTCTCCGAAGAGGAGATGCGGCTGAGGACACCGCGGCCGGACGTGCTCTCTGTGCCGCCTAACCCCAGTTACTACGATGGCTTGAAAGAAGCCGAATCTAAGGTACTTGCATTCTTACATAATCTGCAATAATTGAATAAGTATTATGGACAGATAAAGGTCCAGAATATGTTAGAAAAATGAGCTTTGTAGCATAGTAAAAATCACTTGGTGCGGGAAAGATATTGGCACGAAGATTATAACTGGGATATGAACTCAGATTTCTTTCTGTATTCTGTGTGTAATGGACGAATAGTTTACTGCCCGATAGTTTCAAACACACATTTCTTTTCCAGTTTCCTATTCATCCCGGCAACAGCATCGTCGGTGTCGCTGACACGATATCCAACGCCAACAACAATGGCTTAGACAGCGCCAAACAAAACTACCGGCCACCGACCTCGTGGCAGACCGGTACTGGAGTCACGCATCACGACCACCTGCACGACAACCTCGCTGGCGCTGCGTCACAGGAACCCTCGCCCACTGTCCAAACAGCATCCCACATCAACGAAAACAGCCACCACCAACATACAAAAGTCCCTACCCCATCACCACACCTAACGCCACCAAACACCAATCCATTCTCTCAAGACTTCAAACCCTCGCTCCCTGACATAACAACTGAAACGAATTCCGAGGAGTACGACATTGACATCCGTATGAAAACCTCCGCAGAGGACCCTGTCTACAATTTCATAAAAAAATTCGATCCCACCTCACCAAACTCGCACAAAACAGCCATGTCGAGGTCTGAAATCATAGATCTCAACAAGCATCTGCCAAATGGACAAGTCAGTTCCGAAGAAGATAAAACGCAAGTCAAAAATATAGGTGTAAATGATTTTAACAGGTTGAACGACAATGATAAGAGCTTCACAGGAGAATCAAAGTTCGATACGGTCAATTTAAAACCTACACCTACTGAATTTAATCCAAGCGTAAATATTGCCTCTAATACTGTGCCTATACCAGATCGTGAACTTTCACCACCGAAAAGAGAATTCAGTGACCACCCATCCACCACAATGGGTCCACCGGTTTACTACGAATGGAAATGGGCCGTCCCAGCATTTGATTTAGAGCCTCCGAAGGTGGACAATACTACAACAAGTCAAACAAATAACACTAAAAACAAAAATATCAGAGGCAGGAGTCCTTTCAGCGATGTTACACGACCGACTCCGATAACTGTCGACCCTACTCCTAGTAACGTAGAGTACAATATAAGTTCCTATTTCATTCCCGATTATGTATTTCCACTTGACAACCCTCATCCAGGATATGAAGACGAAAATGCTGAGACCTCGTTTCAAGTGAAAATTGGGAGGAAGGGCAGAGCTAGCTTCGGAGAGAACCCTGCTTGTCCACAATGCCATCCAGCGTACCTCAAACCCGGCACCTGTGAGCCTTGCATTGTGAATCGGTAACAAAACTCCCCTCAAGGCTCTTCCTTGTATCATTTTGTAGTACCTAGGGTATTTTATTTAACTGCAAACCTTTTAAATTAAGACTCACTTTTACATTATATAAATCTCAGTATCTTCATTATTGATTCTTTTCAGATTCATTTTATTTGAAATTAGTATCTAGTCCCATGAATGCCTACTTGCATTGTTTGCTTACTGTCTTTTGTATGTTTTAGAATTTTCTTTTTTATGATACCTATTCCTTTTTTAATTCCTTTTTTAAATGTAACCTTTACTAGTTAGGTAATACACCTTTTTTACAGATGTTCACATTATCCTATCATAGTTTTAGTAACAGGGTTCTAGCATAACTTATTTTATTTTTGTGTTAATTTAATCTTACTGTAAAATGATACAATTTCGATTAATAACGATCACACTACAATAACTTACTAGTTGCCTCTACCTACATCGATCTCGATTTATCGTTTACATCCATTGATTTACTACTAAACGTAGATAAAGCATGAACGATCGAATTGTGGGCCGGTGAAGAACTGCTCAAACGCGACTCGTGCAGTTCCTTTCCATAGTGAGTGATTAGCTGTCGGCACGTAAACATGCCGAAGTGCGCATTCAAAAGTTGTGGTAACAATAGCCAGAAACGGCAGAAAAAAGGCGGGATTTCATATTTTGCGTGGGTAAACTCATTACACATCTTATCACGTATTCAAATATCCGATTTATACGTAAAAACCAATCAAAAACAATTATTTTAATCATAAACATGTCGCTTCGCGTCAGTGTCAGTACATCACAATCGTCTCGCTCGCACGGGCGTCGTATCACGATGTGTTATCTCATTCATGCGTTAGAGCGACAATGCAATAAGCAAGTTCAAGCATTATGTTTTTTGAGAGTATAAAGCTGATATTTTCTTGTAGCAATTACTAAAACGTCGTTAGATCTGTGGCTAGGTATGAAATGATGTAACTGCCCACGGTTGTACCTAAAATAGTTACCGTAATAATGCAGAATAAGGTTGAATTCGATAAATACGGTACTTTCTTTACGGTAATTTTCATTCGGGCGTGCATATTCAAGTATATATCAGCGAGTACAAATGTATAGTCGATTAGGTGACAGATTTCAAGCGCGTTTTTGTATGAAGCGCTCTATCTACGTTTGGTAGTAAATCAATGTTTACATCGATCAAGTTAAACAAAGCAGACAAATACCTACAGTTAGTAAGTACAGTGATGTAACACTGATCGAACTGCTATTTTTTTAAATATGTACATATTTTAATGTATATAAAATAAATATATTTCGTAAATTATAGCTTCAGCCTCTAAGCTATAGCTAAGCTATTAGTTTAACAAATCGAAAGCAACATACCTACTGACATGTTCCTACATTCTATTTAAAAATCAAAAATTTCGTTTTATTCCATGGTATTTATTTAATGTTATTATTTTCAATTAATAATAAAAATAACGACAAAATAGTTACCATCATTATTTTTATTTCGAAAGACTTCACATAAAATTGTGCAATATAGTATATGTTACGTTCTATTTCTCTTTAATTAATTATATAAATTTCAAGAAATTAAGTAACAATTCAACTTATTCTTCGTTTATAGTGGATAGCGTTGCCAGATTTCTTTTTTTGACAAGTCGTGATTTTGTAATTTTTTGAGGTATAAAAGCGAGATTCTTTCGTCGAAAGCAACGTAGTAAAAAACGTATATGTATAATCAGGTGTTTTTAAATGTTTATATTTTTATTTGAGTTTTAAATTACGTTTGTCTATGTAACAATATATAGCAAAAATAGCCATAGAAAATGTATTTTAATAAAAATAAACTTGTCTGTTCCCCTCGGCCGTACTTTCTCAGCACGCTGCACGCACACGCACGGCAGAGTTATCCCCGAAAAGCGGGACTGAGCCTGCCCCGCGCGGGACATTTAATTTTGATTTAAAAATCAGGACGTCTGGCAACGCTGAGTGGAACCCAGTACCGACATCACCCTACAAACCTCCCCCAGCCCCCAAGCCTTTCAGCTGTCACATCACAGAGCTTGTGCATCTCACGTTAGCAGCACTATTTTTTCACGCATACTTACACTTAATGTTAACCATGTATTCTGTTTCCTTTGAGTAATATTATTATATTTACCGCAATATTTTTACAAGGAGAGTCTCACGCAAAAAAAAAATAAGTTGGAACGCTTGAAGTTCTAACACACAATAGTTAGTGTTAGTTAGTGTCAAAAACTTAGTATGTAAGCACGATGATTCTAGAAATGACGCGAAAAATTCTCCAAATCTATGCGCTTAAGGTGGAACACACCTTATATTTTATGGACCTTACGTGATATATACTATTCTAGTACATTATATCATCTAAGTTCTTGTAAACAAGCCAACTCGCTGCTATCTGTCCGATCAGTTCACAGCACTGTGCTAACTCACTATGGTTATTTGGTTTAAATAACACGTTAGCAATGTGAATAGACCATATACCTAATAAGTTAAATCTATGCTATGTAGGTATTCTTTCATGACATTTTATGGAAGCTATTAGAAACCTAATTATTTTGCTTTTAATATCTTTATGAAGTTGTTTGTTAAAGTAACTTAACAATTTACAACTTGCGCTACAAATCTAGAAATTGTGAATTATTTTAAGTTATATTTACAATTTTACCTTATATTTTTCTACATTTAGTATCTACGTCATATTTATAGATAACAGGTAGCATTGATAATCTGAGTAAAACGTAGTGATTATAATATCCTCTTTGAGTCTGAGATTGAGATAGTCCACAAAAAAAGAACTGGTTTAGTGACTACACTATATTCTGAAACGCCAAGTACCTACTTACCTCGAGAGTTTATCTACTTCACTCAATGACAATAAACTTAGAATTTCAACAATTGTACCTATTATTTTGAAAAAAGTATTGATTTTGAGGATTTCTCGAGGATATTATGCTTAAGGTGGCTATGACTGAGTCGAGAATGAAGGAGTATCGACGAAATGCTTTCGAATACGATTGTAAGATCAATTTATGAAATCAAAAATTAAGTATATACCTAGGTAATATTTAGGTAGCGATTCAAATTAATAGTGTAAGATGCATAGACAGTTACATAAAGTAATTAACAAATTAATTTATACAAAGCCATAACTCATATTCATTGCTTACGAAATATAATTTAGATTTAAGTGCCAGTCTGTTAATGTTTATACGAGGTTTAATATATTTATTGCATAATATTCAACCAAACATTTTGGTGCAGTTATCCCCGAGAGTATGTATAGGAACTTTAAACCAGTAGTTCTCAACCAGTGGTCCACGGTAACCGAAAAGTGGTTCCTGATCGGAAACTTACTTCTGCCATAAACTACTATTCTATTCTGTGCTTCTGCAACCAAGATTTTTCTGCCTTGTTTGAAATTAAAAACAAAGCCCGAAATCGACTGAATGCATGATTGTGATGATGTGTGAGTTGCTTGAAATAATAGTTCTAGGATTGTTGAACTAGTAAAGATGATCAAATAAAAATCCCATGCATATCATGTCACTTTTGGCTTTTTAACAAAAATATATTTTCGGATAGATAATATTTATTACTTTTGCTTACGTAGTAACTATTAAGTAATCTGTGCTTTTGCTGACGACAACGAAATATTAAAAAGGTTGGGAACCACTGCTTTTAATAAATGACAATACAAACGAATCATCGTGTTATTTTATTTGTGACCCATTGCAATTAACTACTATTCTTTATTTCTGTCTAATAGATGTGATTGTATAACCTTTCAGCTAAATACATACTTTCGGGCTGCTAGTACCAGTTAGTTACCATTTAATAATAATGATAAGCTTATACCTAAATATTCTAATTACAATTAAGTACCTATGTAAGATTTTGTACTTTTGAATAAGCCAAAATCTTTTTTATGGCTATAATATATTTTTAATTCAGGTTTTGTAATGTAATACAATGACACTGAATATCAATTGCGCCTGCAATATTAGCCCATTTACACTGCTCACTAAGCAGTGTAATTGTGCTATGCTAACATTGGTTTACTACCACTAACGTTTGGTAGTAAATCAATGTATGCTAAACCCACTTAGTAGGTAGGTGTAACGAATTATTGTGTTTGTAAATTATTGGAAATTAGTGTAGATTTCAACAATTTAATCTGCTCATGTGTTTTTTTAACAACTTTGCAAACAAGAAGGCTGCGCACCTGATGGTAG
Source organism: Schoenobius gigantellus (assembly GCA_963935595.1). NCBI lineage: Eukaryota > Metazoa > Arthropoda > Insecta > Lepidoptera > Crambidae > Schoenobius > Schoenobius gigantellus. Next base: position 1,993,428 of record OZ012553.1, read on the forward strand.
GTGGATCCAGGCGCCTATACAGGATTACTTTTTTATCACCCAGGAAAATTTAAGGGACACTTCAGGACGCGGTAGCAGAATGATTTAAATATTAATAAAAAAATAACTCACTTATTCAATTTTATATTATTTTTGTAAAATATCCAAAAAATACTGCACTCGTTTAGGCAGTGTTTTTAAAGTTTTTTTAATTTTTTTTATTTTTTTTATATAATAATGTATGTGTCCTGAAGCGTCCCTTAATTTTTTTGGGCTGATCAAAACGTAATCCTGTATAGTACGTGGTTGGTCCCTGTCCTCCTTATTATGGACTAAAGTTAGTCCTGGTTTAAACCAGGACTAAGTTAACGCTGTCTCTATCTATGTATATTGGCACAAGTGAAAGCGCACTACATTTAAACCAAGACTAACTTTAGACCAGGTATAAACCAGATTCTGTAATAAGACCGTGTAAGTTTTGCTAATCATCAACCTCCACGAAGACCCCAATATCATCGATGTGAAAAAAAAAAGACACGTCGAGTGTCACCATAGAATTGTCACCGTGATTGAAAACAAATCTATGTAATTTTAAGTGACTACTTCAAAATAGATACATTATTTTGTAGCTTTGAAATGGATACATTTAAAGTACTCGACTGTACGTACAATGATTACCTACGTATATTAATAGTGAGTCCTATGATCCAAAGGGGACTTTACATAGGCATGCTGTGATAAGCATATTTGTAATCAATTCACTAAATTAAGCTTTAAGTAACGTGTGTTTCCTGCATAAACAAACAAGGCTCTGTTACAGCACCATGAAATATTATGTACAGTCATTGGCGTAGGTATAGGGGGGGAGGGGGCTTGGGTCCGGACACCCCCCATTGAAAATCAACATACACTAGATAGAATGAACATTTTCCTTTCATGTATCAGTATACACTAGGCAAATTGAAGTTTTAATTTGGACCCTCCCCCCCATCCAAAAGTTGTACCTACGCCTATGTGTACAGTAAGCTCTTATACCGCTCGTATACATAAAGCTTGAATGGGAGCTTACTGTACTTACCTTTTTAATATTGGTGTCAAAAATTATATTTCGACATTTTTTATAAATTATTATACAGTGCAAGAAAATAAAAGCGTGAATAATCGACAGTGTTTTTTTTATCGCCAAGAATACACATTGAAGGTTCAATGTGTATTAAATGATGTGGAGTCAAAAACGAAAGTGAGCTTTAAATGGATTCCTCAACAACGCGAGGAGTTATCTTAGGTATACACGGTGTTTCATAATAACACAGATAATATAATACTACAGTACAGACAAGACTAACCCCTCGTTTTCACCAAGAAACAAGTAAAATACTAGTTTTGTACAATACTTGTAGAATACTTGTCAAAACATAATTATTTGTTTTATGTATTGCAACTATACATGTATACGACTTGTTGAATACAAAACATGTATACAACTTGTTGTATGAAATTGTTTCTGAACTACTAGTTGTCTACATGTTTATGATGTCACGTTTTATACTTGTTGTAGATACTTATACTTGTAGAAAATGACACGCCAGTCCGGTAGTTTCATTAATATTTTCTACTCAATTGACTATTCACAATGGAAAGTAGATGCTGAGGAACTTTACTTCATGAGTGCAGTACCTATACTTGTTTACACGGTTGTTTTTTTATCACTGGAAAATTTTAGGGAAGCTTCGGGACACATCAATTATTATAAATAAAATAAAAACAATGAATTTAAAAAAAAAAATTTAATAAAAAATAAATTTTTTTTACAAAAAAATCTAAAAATGCTGCTCACAACTAGTACAGCATTTTTTGTATTTTTTGTTTTTTTTTTCTTCTCTTCCCCCCGTAAAATAGGTAATACGGTCCGTCCGGTAAAAGTTTAAAACTTTATCCAACAAGCATGGATAGAGTTTAAAACATGTTTTAAATTAGTAAGATACATAAATTTCAGTGAAATAAACAAAACTTGTTAAAAACACGATTGCTTTTTGTGTGAACGCTGTCAATGTATCAGACTAGTTTGAATATGTCATAGATCTAAGTGTAAACGCAGATGTGGTTTAGACTTGTTTAGAGATTTGTTGGCAACACAGTAAGAACGAAAGAATGTTTGAGACAGTTGCAATACATAAAACAAATAATTATGTTTTGACAAGTATTGTATAAAACTGGTATTTTACTTGTTTCTTGGTGTAAACGAGGGGTTATACCTTGGTGAAAACGAGGGGTAAGAAGGACCCCTGACATGATAATGACAGTAGAGATGTGTCGATCTTTACAGAAACGACTCAGTGAGTCGTTTCTTCCAAGTGATTCACTGATTTAAATCTCTAACAGCGCTGCAAATGAATCATTCGCTCAATTGCATCTCGGTTTCAATCGGCACGCGGCGCTCGCACGATTGAGATAGGTAAATAGTTCAGAGTCGGAGCTCTTCGGATCGCGTCGCTCAATTGCATCTCGGTTTTATTCGACACGCGGCGCTCACACGATTGACATAGGTAAATAGTTCGGAGTCGGAGCGCTTCGCGTTGCGTCGGCAATCGCCAACCGCCAGCTCTCTCACTAATTCATTACTAGTGGGTGAGTGAGAGAGACGGCAACACTAGCCCAAATAAAATCGATTTTTAAATACGCCAGTTAGATCTTGAAGAACTAACTGACAGTCCTGTAATAAGTATGAAGGAAAATCGATTTCTATAAAAACTTCAATGAAAAAAAAAATTGAGTGAATCGATTAGTGTGGATAGCACTACGGTGCCCTCTGCACTACGACTGTCATCAATCATCATTCAACTGTCATGGGATGAGCGAGAGCGTCTTGCCTACGAGAATCGTGTTATTTATTGCGTGCTCTAAGTAATAATATAATTTCCTAGTGTAATTAAATCTTGGATCGCAATAATATTCAATTTAATAAAACAAAATACTTACATACAATATTACTTACAATATTATGTACATACATAATTCTTTAAACAATGGCAATAAAAACGATTCATGAAGGTATTTATTTCATTTATTTGCGATACTAAATCGGTACAGAGTCACTGATGCAAATGAAGCACTTTACTGATTCGAATCTTTGTTACTGTTCCGGATACAAATGATCCAATCTCAACAAAGATACGTTTTTTCATCTCTAAATGACAGTAATTTATTTTTTCTATATATCTACTTTTTTTTTTTGGCTAGCACGGCTTGTGCATCAGCCACAGACGATGGTTTAAGGTGGTTAATAGGTAGGGAAACGGAGTAGGAAATTAAATCGGATCGATCGGTTTATGGGATTCAAGGATCAAGGACAGTAGGGTAGGTATATAATTTATTTTATAATTTAATATTATTAGTATATAGATAAGTAGATATAATATTATAAATATTTGGATTATTCATTATATTAGGTTGGGGAAAAAGTCTTTTCGCATTATAGTATGTATAAACTTGTAATAAAATCTCTTTGGCTATACTATTTGTATCTGGCTGGTTTTGGTATCATTGAAAGTTTAAATTTTAAAGAACATAATTCCAAATTCAAATTAGGAAAATGTGTGATTTTCATTTGTTTTTCGTACCGCCAAGATGAGTGAATCTAATGAAGAAATTCGATACATTTTAAAATTTTACTACAAAAAAGGTAAAAATGCAACGCAAGCCGCGAAAAAAATTTGCGATGTTTATGGACCTAGTGCAGTGTCTGTGAGAGTAGCACAAATTTGGTTTAAGCGTTTTCAATCCGGAAATTTTGATGTCAAAGATGCACGTCGCTTTGGTCGCCCTATTACAGATAAAATGGATGCCATTTTTGAAAAAGTGGAGCAAGATCGGCATGTCAGTAGTTACGACGTAGCTGAAGAACTGGGAATTGACCACAAAACAGTTTTGGCGCATTTGAAAAAAACTGGGTACACAAAAAAGCTCGACATTTGGGTACCTCACGAGCTCACTGAAAGAAACCTAATGAACCGTGTACTCATTTGTGATTCTTTATTACGACGTAATGAAACCGAACCATTTTTGAAGAAGCTGATAACTGGTGATGAAAAGTGGATCACGTACGACAAGAACGTGCGAAAAAGGTCGTGGTCAAAGGCCGGTCAGGCTTCACAGACTGTGGCGAAACCCGGGTTAACTCGCAACAAGGTGATGCTGTGTGTGTGGTGGGATTGGAAGGGCATTATTCATTATGAGCTGTTACGACCAGGCAGGACCATCGATTCTGAACTCTACTGCGAACAACTGATGAGATTAAAGCAAGAAGTTGAGAGAAAGCGGCCGGAATTAATCAACAGAAGGGGTGTGGTTTTTCATCATGATAACGCTAGACCTCACACATCTTTAGCCACTCAGCAAAAATTAAGAGAGTTTGGCTGGGAGGTGTTAATGCATCCGCCATATAGTCCTGACCTTGCACCTTCAGATTTCCACCTGTTTCGGTCTCTTCAGAATTCTTTAGGCAGTGTCAGGTTAACATCACGAGAGGACTGCCAAAACCACTTGTCGCGGTATTTTGACCAGAAGTCCCAAAATTTCTATAGCAATGGGATCATGTCCCTACCTACAAGATGGCAAAAAGTTATCGAACAAAATGGTACCTACATACTTTAGTTAAATGTAAATAAACTATATTAAAAAATGTTTTGAATTTTCTTAAAAAATGCGAGAAAACTTTTTCCCCAACCTATTATACCTACTTACTTAAATTTAGGTGGACGGCACTAACCAAGTAGACATAAAACCAAGAAGTTCCAACGTAATTGAAAATAAAAAATATACTGCCTAGAATTAATGCAGTGGCATTTTGCTTGGTGCAAAATGAACTATAGACGAATTCTTATTTGTAAATTATTATTTTTTAGGTATTTTGCTTGGTATATTTTTTATCTAAATACGATTTACAGTTTAGTTAATATGCCTTGCCCCCGTAGCATGAACAGCGAAACACGATATGATAAAACGATAAATGGACATCAACTGTCAAAATATATTGGAATAATGGCTACCTTTAAATTTTATCAATATTAATATATTAACAATGTCCAAAACAATAATACCAATATCCAAAACATAGTCAAAACTTAAAGAAATTAATAAAAAAATCCAACTTTTTAACAGTTTATATTGATATATCGTTTTATCATATCGTGTTTCGGTGGTCATGCTAGACATTAATTTTAGACGTTTTACTTTTTAGAGGAATTAAAACTTACACACTCTCATCAGAGAGGGAAAGATTAGAGATATCGCATTCGCTTATAAAGCTCTTCGAAATATTGCTTTTGTAAAGTCCTCTTATTTGAAATATTAACTGCATACAACAGGCTTTTCGTCACATTCGCCGGAATTACTTTTAGCTACATTTGCCTAAACCATTTTTTTGGTATTCTTACTTACTGGAACTGTAAATAGGTACCTACATAACTTTCACTGAAAGAACTTTCTTTAAATTTTTAGTGTATGTGATGTGACTTCTGTCAGATTTGACAATTTTGCCAATGTCGAGTAGCGAAACCACGGTTTAGTTTAATAGGTTCTAGCGGTAATATTAAGATACTTGGCCGGTTGGGCTACCTGTGGACAAAGCAAAGCGAACATTAAACTGAAAGAATTTAATTATCTCAGAAGAATAACTAAAGCATAATTATGGCCCCCCTAAAACTATTCAAAATCAAAGCCCGAAATGACGTACTAATGTCAGTCAAACTCACTCAAACGCCATTTTGACTATTGTTGCCAGTACTCTAACCTTAAAGACTACAATTGTCACTTTTCTGGGATATTTAAATTCATCGTCATCATCACAGCTCATACACGTCACCACCGAGGGGCTCGAGCCTACCCTATTTATATATTTTTTTTTTATAGTTTATGGGTAGACACTTGTCCTCATCTTGCCTGGTGGTAAGCAAAGGTGGGGACTAAGGTGGAGCGTGCCTACTCATTAGGTGCCGACTCAGTCTAGTCCTGAAAAGACCCGGGTTGTAATGAGGTGGGAACACAGAGGATGGCAAAGAATTCTATTCCTTTGCAGTACGCATTAAAAAAGTGGAAGCGAAATGCTTCGTGCGGAGCTGTGGAATTTCTACTACGTAGGGGTGGGTCTTTGCCGTTCTCCGGGTGCCTCGGTAGTAAAAGGGAGATGGTGGAATAAGATCAAACGGCTCTTGGGAACACTATCCGAAATGTAGCCTGTAAAAAACCGATAAACGGGCCCTGCGCGGCGATGATAATATGAAATATTTTAATTAAATAACCTTATTTTTAATCATATTTCCATAAATAATTGATGGTTTACCATATTTAAAGTAATTGAATAGTTGAATTTAAAAAAATAGCTATCTTTGTTTGTAGAAACGAACCTTTTTTTTACACACACCCGCCATTGTCTAGACGGCGGGTGTGTGTGGAGCTCTCCCGGCAGAGCGCCGGGCACTACTCTTTAAAAACTAACCTACTAATTTCGAATATTTTTCTTCCAAATGGCAATGTCAGAAAGGGACAAACGGCCTCCCTTCTGGCTATCCCTCTCGGCTCGTTTTGCCTCTATCATGTGGGTGGCCTAAATTGAGTCATAAGCGTATGTGATATGGTGTATTTTTGCATACGTCATTTTTGATGGAGCTCAGTCCTGTCTTGATTATTAAGTCCATGATTAGAACTTTCTATTCTAGTGCTACGAAAGCGATAGTGAGTGATCGCTATGAGTTAGGCGGTAGCCCCCCGGGCACAGATAACATAATACCCCGGGTCCGAATAGCAATCGATTTCTTTAACTTACATTGCATTTTGTAAAATACCAATATACACGGTGTTTCATAATAACCAATAAATAATCAATGCGTTATCTAAAACTAATTATTAAATTGTGTTTACCCGTAATGTCATTCAATCCAACATTTTCATGTAAATCATAGACATGACGATGATACTATGATATACATGAAAATTTTGGGTTGAATGACATTACGGGTAAACACAATTTAATAATTAGTTTTACATAACGCATTGATTATTTATTGGTTATTATGAAACACCGTGTATATTATTTAATATTATTTATCAAGTGAGACGCAGTCGAAAAATTGTTTAGAGTAAGTATATTGTATAGAAAAAGTTTTTTTAAACTACAAAGCAAAGTTGCAAAATAATAAGTAATATTTTCTTGATATTTTTTTGTTCAATTAAATTCCACTTGAATTTCTATTTTAATCTTATATCTGGTTAAACAATAAACAAACTCCGGAGTGAATGAATGATAAATACAAATATGAATCAGCATCATTCACTCACGTTGCCCCAGCACTAAGCAAATGCCCGTGTCACAGTTAATATAATGCCCGTGTACTGTGTTGAGCTACCATCGTACCATTATATTTTTCTATCGTCGTTTATATTACAACACCGCGCAAGTCAATTTTGCCAACTTTTCAGGAGAGACAAAAAACCTTGCAATTTACTGTTTTCACGTCCAGATAGGTAATTAAGGGTTCAAAATGTTTATAGTATAGATAAGAAATCATTTTAATATGCAACGGAGCTAGTAAATTTTACAGTACTTTAAAAAAACGACTTGTGCGGTATTTAGCTATAGATGAATTGGACTTAGGCTGCGTTGCTCGCTACGTTACTAGTACAAACAAAAACCTTACTAACGAATCATACATTTATTTGAAATAATAATTATTCTCGTTACATTCTTTATCAATAAATTATTTCAAAGATGAGGTAAATCATCATAAAATTTATGACATGAAGCAGGTATAACAGTTTTCAAATCCTGTAAGTCCTCAGATATTTTCGAGACGAAATTGGCAATCAAGCTGTATACAGTTTCGGTGCTTACTGGTTTTATTTTACGAAGAGGCGCCTGTCGTTGTGGTAAAGCCTTAAGCTCATCTTCGAAATCTAGTTTATTCCATATTCTTCCATATTGGCCTATACTCCAACATGCGCAAATCAGTGACTATAGGGTCACATGTCTTCTTGCCAGGGCGTATAGATTTGTACACTAAATCTTTAGAAAAATCTATGAAAAAGGTATGTTCTAACAGCTCTGCATCATAAGGCGCAGGGTATGCTCTTGCCTTCTTTATTATTTTCCACGTATTACGGCGGTAAGTAAATTTCTTAATTTTTTAATTTACATTCGATTGCGCTGTGTACAGAATCGCACTCCATTTGAGTGTGCCCTTTTTCTATACTTTTGGACAATCACCACTTGTTTTTCAATAGCTAAACGTAAAAGAGCATTAGGTACTCAACATGAAAATGCGATTCTGTGCACAGCACCCATCTGAATATAATATGACAGGCATATATTTTCTTTGTAAATGGTCTCCACCAAACATGGAGCAAAAACTGATGCCTCAAGACTGCTGTTTGATGCGATGTATCAAACCAATAGCATATCACATCCTCTGGAGCAGGGGATAGCAGAGCAATCGTGGCAGCAGCTTCGGAGTCTACAGAATTTTGTATAGATTGATTAGCGACAATGACTACCGCAACCGAAGCATCAGTATCAAGCTCAACAGAAGGTCTAGTAGGTACATAGATTAGAGATAATATCCTCTAAGGTAGCCTGTTTTAAATCAGCCGGAGCAATGGGTTCAGCCTTATCAGTTAATCGTGCAGGTAGGTAAGATAAATCAGGTTTTTGAGCAGCATGAACTGGTGAAAATAGAGCAGCGGATGTGTTAGCAGAGTTCCAGGTGCAGCAGCGTGTGAAACTTGTAGGATCGAGAGAGAAGAAATAATGTTTGTTAATTATTGGAATCTTTATTGTCAACTTAATATAGCCCAATAATTCAATTATATCAATAGATTGGAATACAATTTATAGATTTATCTCAATAATAATTAACACGTCTTGCGGAGAAAATGTCAGAGCAAAAAGAGAGAACGAACATAGACAAAATACGTAGATATTATAATAACCTAGGCAATGGTAGGATAAACCATACAGCCATGCACATTAATCACTATTTTAACACTCTTCCTTAGACTAACATTGCATTAAAATTAACATACAACCCAAGGAAAAATATACATGCTCTACACTTAACTCTATAATGCATTTGCATAACATCATGCTTTATACACACAATTATTGACTCTACCAAATCAACAAGGCTTTACATTTAAATCATTAATAAAAACATGATGTTTTTGAATACACAGAGGCTTAGTTAAAACATCAGCTATCATATATTCCGTAGGTAAGTACTCTACACTGATACATTTATTCTGAAGTAAGTCCTTTATATAGTGACAACGCAAATCAATGTGCTTTGTTCTTTTATGGGAGTGTTCTTTAGTAAGCAACAACTTCAAGGCACTTTGATTATCATTATACACAAACACACATACATTTTTGCTAATAATTTCACACATGAAATTCTTTACAAAACATATGTCTTTGCAAACATCGCTAATAGCGAGATACTCTGCCTCTGTACTTGACAATGCAGTACTACGCTGCTTTCTGGCTTCCCAGTTAATCACATTGTTTCCTAGCTTCACTACAAAGCCAGTGTAGGACTTCCTATCTGTCAAGTCATTGGCCCAATCTGCATCAGCATTAGCTCTGATATGCATTTCCTTACTTTTAACAAAATGTAAGCCATAATTTATAGTTCCTGCTAAATAACGGAGTATACGCTTAGCAGCCTGCCAATGACTTAAGCCAAAACAATTGTTGAACTGACTTAATTGACTACATGCATAGGAAATGTCTGGACGAGTACACACAGACAAATACATAAGACTACCCAATAATTGTCTATAACTATGAGTCTCATCCTTAAGACATTCTTTATCAGACTTTTCCAATTTACAACCTACAGGCATTGGAGTAGAAACAGGTTTACAATTTACCATATTATACTTTATCAATAGACGCTTAATATAATCAGATTGATCAATCTTTAAAACATTATTCTGTCTAGTAACACACATGCCTAAACAGCTTATTAAAGTTCCAAGGTGGCGTACATTGAATTCTTTTTCTAACAATGGTAAAATACTTCCAATACAATCATTGTGAAATATATAAAAATCATCGACATATAAAGCAATAATTATGAATTCCTTATTAGTTTTCTTAACATAAATACAAGGTTCGCATTTACTTTGAATAAAACCATTTAAATTTAAAACTTTATGTACCTTTTCATTCCACATACGACTCGCTTGCTTAAGGCCGTATAAACTTTTATTTAACTTACATACCTTATTACTATCGCCATTTGAAAAACCAACTGGTTGTTCCAGGTATATCGTTTCATTTAAGTCACCGTGTAAAAATTTCGTAGTAACATCGACATGGTTAATCTTTAAATCTAATTCTTGTGACAAAGCAAACAAAATCCTCATAGTAGAGTGTCGAACAACTGGTGAAAAAGTATCCGTGTAATCTAAGCCTGACTTTTGAGTAAAGCCACGAGCAACCAAACGAGCTTTAAATTTATCAAATTTGCCCATGGCATCATGTTTTCGCTTAAAAACCCATTTACTTTTTATAATATTCTGATCTATAGGCCTATCCACAAGAGTCCATACTCCATGATGTATGAGGGAGTCATATTCAGTTTTCATAGCAGAAATCCATTCTTCTTTATCAGGAGAATTTATTGCTTCACTATAAGTGGTCGGCTCATCAGAAAAATTGTGTTCGACTAACATACTTGATAAATCAAAATCATCATACCTCTTAGGCATATTTCCTCTGCAACTACGAACAGGACGACATGGCACAGTGAATGGTAATGGTTCAGTCACCCCACTGCAACCACCATCAAGCTTTGGCATAGGAGTGTGAGTTTGCTCACAATCCATCTCCTCATTGCCAGAGTAGTATTCTTCAGAGAGCGGAGATTGTGCCTCTGAAATCATAGGATATTTATTAGATTGATTATCAGTAAATTCATTTTTATTTAACTCATTATCATTATTGACATTTAATTCATTATCATTATTGACATTTAATTCATTATTATCATTATTGACATTTAATTCATTATTATCACTGATATTCATTTCATTAATGTCATTCATATTATTATGTAAATTCATATCATTATTATTAAAATTAAATATGTCAAATGAAATAAAATCTCTCTGCTCTTCACAACAACTATTAATTTTATCACAAATACTGTTATAAAACTTGTCCTCTAAGAAAACCACATCTCTAGAGTAGACAATCTTATGACTAAAAGGGTCAATTAATCGGAATCCTTTAGTAAAATCACCATAACCCACAAACAAATACTGTTTAGCCTTTGCATCGAGCTTACGTCTTTCAACATTAGGAATCATCGAATATGCAATGCAACCAAACACACGAAGATGACTAAGATCGACAGACGATCTAGTCCATTCGAACTCAGGAAGTGATCCCGACAGCGCACTGGTAGGCGACCTATTTTTAAGGTAAATGGCTGTCATCACAGCCTCACCCCAATAACGTATCGGTAGACCAGCATGTTGCAACATACATCTTGCCTTTTCTATTATAGTCCTATTGACTCGCTCGGCAACCCCATTTTGCTGAGGGCAATAAGGCACAGTAGTTTGGTGAATAATTCCTTCTTTCTTTAAATAATCACTAAATCGACTGTTACAATATTCAGAACCATTATCAGTGCGTAATATTTTTATTGACAAACCTGTTTGCTTCTCAACAAAATTTTTAAAATTAATAAATTGAGAAATTACCTCAGATTTGTTCTTGATTAGGTATCCAAATGTTTTCCGTATATGGTCATCAGTGAAAGTAATCATATACTTGGCACCGCCCCAGCTTTTCACCTGCATGGGTCCACAGACATCGGAATGGATCAACTCCAATGGTTTTGCAGCACGTGATGAACTAATTGGAAATGGGTTAGTATGCATTTTGCCCTGAAGACATGGCACACACTCGTTCCGATCTTGATCCTGTAAAACACACACACCAGAACATTTACCACCACCAGTTAGTAATTGCATACCTTTGGTTCCAATGTGACCCAATCGATTGTGCCAGATATCAGCAGACACACCAATAGCAGCATTGGCACTCACCATCTCTTGCCTAGATTGCAGAAGATTGGAATACCCATCATCTTTTACTTTCACTTTGAATAAACCACCAATTTTGGATGCAAACATAATTTGGTTGCCTGTTACTTTACAATTAGTGAAAATTTTACAACCCTTACCATCAAATATAACAGTATATCCTTTATTTGTGATGTTCGAAACAGACAGTAAATTGGTAGATAAACTTGGAACCATCATTACATTGTCTAAAGTTACATTTGAATTAAGTCTTAAATCACCTATTCCTACACAACGCAAAGAGTCACCATTGGCAATAGAAACAGAAGAATCCATACTTCTAAAATTTCTTACCATGGACTGATCCTTGCACATGTGCACAGTAGTCCCGCTGTCAACGATAAACTTGTCATTTCCTTTGGCTGTCATAGCTGTCGCAAACATAACATGATGTGTTGAAGACAACTGCTCCTTTCTGCGGTGATCACGTTTACGCTTAAAACATCGCTTGGCAATATGTCCAATCCTCTTGCAGTACTCGCAAACAATTTTTCTGGATTCCAACTTGGTAGCATAGGCACCTGCAGCATCGGTTTCATTCTTGCGATGCTCTTCCTGCAGAAGACGGGTACGCACCAGCTCACTCGTCAAAGTGTTTGCCAGACATGCAGTTTCCAATGAAGAAACAAGGACATCATACTGTTGAGGTAGACCACTCAACAAGATTTCAGCCACTCCTGCGTCGTCAATTTGTCGGTCAATGTCGGCCAACTGCTGAACAAGAGTCATGACACCGTTGATGTAGTCGCTCATGTTGTTATATTGTGAGTACTCAGCTTTATGCAACTGTCGTAGTAAAACAACGCGTCGATATAAGCCCTTATGTTCAAAAATTGTAGCCAACTTGTCCCACGCTTCTTTAGCTGTACAAGCGTTTCTCACATACTGGTAACATGATGAGTGCAACGCTAGCGAAATACGTGCTAACGCTCGCTGATCACGGATGGGGTCCACAAGGGTAACATCTTCAATGCATTGCCATAGTCCTTCCAAAGTTAAAATAGCCTTTATTGCAAATTTCCAAGCGCCATATCCACTGCCATCTTGGAGGCGTTCAATTTGAGCGTTGATATAGAAAGGTGATGAATGGTTGTTGTTAGACCTCTCCTGCGCGTTCTCCTCGATCTCGATCATTATACTCGGGTTCGTCCTCGGGATTAGCAAATAATACTTGTAGTAACGCCTAGTAATACGCCAGTCACGCACTTTATTTGAGGGTATAAATAAAATTTAAAATGAGTCTCACGTCAACAAGGTGGGCGACCTATCCGCTCGCTTCATTCGCTTTTTAGTGCTCGCCACGATCACACTCTCGCGTCTTAAAAGTTTTTACTTTAAGTGAGGTAGTGCTTATTTATAATGCCTAAGCGGAAAAGTGAGGAGGATTGTAAAATCTGGGACACGATTCTCATGCATTCGAAAAAAGTTCACATTCGTAAAAATGTTCGAAATTCAAATTTTTTTTCGAAGGAACCACAGTTTGTGTATTCTCAGAATTGTGTAAGTTTAAAAAACTCGAAGTGTTACGAAGATGCCGTACACGGAGTCCTTTCAGCTTGCCCGACAGGCGTTCCCGCTCGGAGTCTCAAGGTTAGTCATTGTGTGAATAAGTGCATTTATCAGTGACTATAGCCGAAAATGTCATTTTCTATTTGCTGCCCGTACAATGCTCGTTTGATAACGGGCAGAAGTATGATAAGTCAGCCATCTTGTTATATTCTCATAAGTACTAGAGAAACTTAATTAGTTAATGACGAATTATACCTATAATGGTAAATTTGTCACGTTTTTATTTTTTACTGGTTTCCTCTGAAATGAAGTTTTATATTCCAATGAAATAGTTTTACGAAAACTGTTAAATAAGATTTATTTCATACCTAACTAGTGGGCTTATTTATACCCCTTTTGTATGAATTTTTATGACACTATATCTCTAAGAAGAAAGTTTACTAAATAATAGTTATTACTACAGTGATTATTCACTAAACTGGGCTTGCGTACCTCTCTTTGGGGTTGCACTACCCAATAATAATTATGCGAACAGTATTTTAGGATTGTTCCTTAAATGATTAGCAGTAATAATTATTATCCAATCGTAACATGCACCTACTTTTAGAATAAATACAGTATATACATAGTGGTAATGGTTACCTATCCTGGTTTGCGTACTTCTCTTTGGAGCTGTACTACCTTATGGTAATGGTAACCTCTCCGGGTTTGCGCACTTCTCTTTGGAGCTGTACTACCCTATAAATTAGTCTTGCGAACAGTACTTTGGTCTGTTTCATGACTAATGGAGATATCGGTGTATTCATAGTGGCAATGGTTACATATCCGGGTTTGCGTACTTCTCTTTGGAGCTGTACTACCCTATAAATTAGTCTCGCGAACAGTACTTTGGTCTGTTTCATGACTAATGGAGATATCGGTGGTTTTCAGAACCAGAACGTAATAACAACGTTTTAAACCTGCAGGCCTATTACGATCTCACGGTTTTCAAATGATATCATAGTGCAAAGTGAAAATTATGATTTTCGGTCAGATTTTTGATCATTCGTTCGTTATATGATATTGACATCATCGAAATTATGCCATAGTAATGATATCATTGGAGATGGGTAATACGAAATGAAGCATTTCATGATTTATTATGCCATGTCATACGATGAAAGATTTATAATTGGCCTACTGCTCGATGGGATTATTGGTTCTGAGCCACGTTCGGAGATGCAGGTCGACCTCGACCCAGAACCCGCCAAAGTGACTACGCTCAGTGCGAGCCCGCCGTTTATATCTTCTGTGCCGTCATGACGGTCACCCCCGTGGTGGTCGCCACCACCGCCACCACCGCCGCCGCCGGCGCACCTGAGCAAGTGACGGATACCGACGAGCCTGGGTCAGCTAATGCGATGCTAAACACCACAATACTTGAAATATTGGGCGAGGATCCAACTATTTCGAATACTTTTGGAGCCGACATTCACAAAGACTTTGCAGTTAAGTTGGAACACACATTAATGTGAAATACCTTTCGCCGAGTAACTGCAAACTAATTAATGCTCCCGTAGGTACTGAATGCCGAAATTAAGGTGGCTATCTCCGATATAAACGCTAAACGTTATAAAAATATCGAAATTAGGCGAAAACAAGTTTCTACGGCTATTTCATGCTTGAACCAAGCTATTAATTCGCTGACCTCGAAAAATAACAGTGACCCAGAATTAATAAACTAATAAATTTATAAAAGCAGATCATTTAAAAATTAAAAATTTACGCTCAGTGCTAAAATTTATAACAAAAAATTGTTTTATGACAAAAATATATTTAAAAGATGCCTTTTATTTAATAAGTATTGACCCTAATTCAAGAAAATATTTAAGATTTCAAATTGAACAAGAACTATTTGGCTTGAGTACTGCACCATCAAGGCAATGAAACCAATTGTCCGATTCTGCGGACCTAAACTCAACTAATTATTTAGATAATTATTGGCTAATGGGACACTCTTACGATAGTTGTTTGTATAATACTATACAAACCAAAAAATTAATTACCTCTCATTGATTTTAATTAACGAGGACAAAAGTTTAATGATACCTAGTAATATATGTACATTTTTAAGGTTTCGTTCTAATCTAGACTAAAAATTTCCAGATCACAAATCAGAAATTAAAAAAAAAAAAATGGTTAACTCTTAAAAGATGTTGAATACGTCAATTCGCACAAATAGTCGAATTGCTAGTCTCAGTTTGCCCGGCTGTAGAATACAGCTAGCCTTATACTAAAATATTCGAGCGCATTAAGTAATTAAACTTAAAATCATCATTAATGATAATTATGATAAATTTATAAATATCCCTAGGAATGACGCAATACAAATACCGTTTTGTAAAATCAAACATGATACACATGATCTGGAAATTTTCTCAGACGCCTCAAATACGGGGCTGTACGTGGCAAAGAGAAGGTTAGCGGGTTGTGGAGCATTCAGGAGAGAACACAACACATTAACTACCTAGCTGCTTTTCTAAGATTAAAAGTGTTCGCCAAAAATGTAAGTAGTTGTCAAATTTTTCCACATCGACAACACTACAGTAATCTCTTACATCAATACAATGGGGTGTATTCAGTTCCCCCACTTCACTGACATCACTCGTCAACTATGGCAGTGGTGTGAATGTCGCAATTTGTATGTTATGGCTTATTACATTAGCTCATCAGATAATATAACGGTAGATGCCGAATCAAGGCGGGTACATCCTGACATAGAATCGACGACACGTTTAGCGCAAAGGTCGAGTGATCACCTACTGCGCAACGGGTCACGGGTTCGATTCCCGTACGGGACAAATGTTTTATGACCTACAGAAATTTGTTCCGGTCTGGGCGTATGTGCATGTGATATTCTATTTTTGTAACTGCACCCACGACACAGGAGAAAATCCTAGTGTTGTAACCTTTTTCGGTGAGCATGAGAGAAAATTGTAAGTACCATCAGGTCGTGGGTTGATATTTCATAATATTGACAAGAGCCTACCTGGAGAAGTGTATGGATATATTTTTAAGGGGCGCCTCCATACAGATGCAAGCAGACTTCAGATGTGGGAAGGATCCAATAAAGTATACACAATTTAATTAGTTCATGCAATTTATTATTATTGTTCCTTTTTTTTTTACATTCTCATAAGTAGGTACTTAGGTGTAAGAAAAATATCTTAAGGCTTATTTAAATATGAGTAGGATACAATTAGGTGGGGGCTTTACTCCTCACGACACACTATCATAATATAAACTAAATATAGGTAAAGATAGAAGCGGGTTGATATGACATTACGAGCGAACCATCTTCCTCGCTCACGCTGGGTGGAAATTAGAGAGCTGGTGACTACTCCTTCCCTCGGGGATTATGTAAATGGTAAGAAAAATCAGGGCACGTTACCTAGACACGTCAGTGAGTAAGTTCTTCGCGATAGTGGGATTCACTCCAACCCAAGTTCTGGATAAGTACAAGCAGGTTCCTTGAATTGCATCAGTCTCCCGTTTGTTTATTATTAGAGTAAAATATCAAATGGTACGAAAAAGAATGTCTAAGGCAAAAACCTAAAACCCTAAAACAAAATAACACAATGGTTAGAACATGGTCAGGTAATGGCGGATCTACGCCATGGCAAAATTACATTGAAAACCACAACTTACCATGTTCTCCATGGGTTTTATAAAAGAAAATTAAGAGTTAAAGTAGTCCATCCCATGATGGGTTTGGATAAAAATATTAAGGTCAGCTCATATCGAGCGACTGCTCTTCCACGCTTCCAAACGGGAAAGGGCCGGATTTAATCGACCTCATCCTGACATTGACAAGTGACAACGTCAAAGCGAAACAACAGGGGTCAATCAAGGAATCGGGCCGCAATTCATGCACCGTAAATACTATCGATACACAGATCAAAATGCTAATACCGTCGCACTAGCTCCACGGATGATCAAAACACAATAATATCCCATCTACAGACTCAACATTAGCCAAAGCAGAAGTTCACTCGGAGATCAAATTGAATGTTTTGTCCACTTGAGAATAGAATTATTATTAACTAAGTAATTAAGAAAATATTAACATAAAATCGGATATAATCCAGTCGCAATTATCTTGGTTCACTAAAATGTTCATATCAAGACGAAACAAGGGGAAGGCTGTATGGAGCTCCCTTTGCATGCTCATAGAATTAAAAAGTTTCTAGAAAAAGCTACATCAGATGTTAGATCTGTCTTATCAATGATGAATGCTATTTGAGTAATTAAATGTTTTTATTTCAGAATTATAGAAAATTATTAAAGTGAAATTAAGAATTTGTGCTTACTAGCTAGTATTAAAAAAAAGTGTTACAGTATCGCTTTAGTTGGGAAAGAATTATTTTATTTCAAAATTGAAGATTTTGAAATAAAATAATTCGTAAAGAAAAATCGAACTATGTTGAATGTAATAGATTATCACAATAAGTGGGGATGCATCAATTCGTCAATCTTGTTAAGACAAGATGAACAAGAAAACAAACCCCTTGAGTTCACAAAAGTCAAGGTCAAGAAACTTAAAGAATGCATTAGGTTATCTAATGAGTAACTGACTGGTTAAAACATTTTCTTGTCTAACAATATTCAACTAGAACAATAACACTCATCAGCTAAAGAAGGCTCAGATATTACAACTTGAAATAAGTGATTCAATAGGTCATTGAACTCAACAAAGTAAATGACAGAACATCAACACAAGAACCAATGAATAATTGAGTGAGATACACAAGTTATTATCTATATTTTAAATTCCATTATTGGTTATTCAAGTGAAAACTCATATAAAGTAATGCTGAGTATGTACCCAGGTTAAGTCTTCTACAAGTACTGTGATGATGAGTTTATCAAGATATGAAATTGAACTAGAGATTAAAGTGAATGTCAACTCAAGAAATATTAGCTAACAGAGATAAACATTATGTCAACTGTTTAGTGAAATAAATAAGTATTAGTTATGCGTTTAGTTTTATTTTATTTGTACATCTAGTGAAAAACTCCTCGCAGGCAGCGCCAAGCATTTATATATAAGTAAGTATGTGAAGTTTCCACTGACAGTGAGATAATTACTTGTTATGCAAAATGTGCTTAACCATTAAAGAAATGTTATAGTTAACTAAGGGTATAACATTCTTGACCAAGGTGTGTAGTTATGCAATATGAAATTTATGCAAAGGCAAACTGTTAGCACATTCGACACTCCTGGCATAACAAAGTGTATTTTAATTTCACTAATTATTTATTAAGAGAATCACCTGGTCTGACTATATCTTTTATATGCCAGCGACCTAGGGGTTTACCATCTAAAGATTTCAAGGAAAACAGTAAAGGTAAATGTTTTTCAGAAATGACACACTTTTCAAGTTTGCGGTCTAACTTATTAGATAATGAAAAACATCTTTTAAAGACAAATTGCCCTACTTTAAGTTCAACATGACGCTTACACTTATTGTAATGATAAGCTTTCTTGTCATGTGATTTTTTAAGGTTAAGTTTTACTTTTTCAAAGGTCAATTTTAAATCTTTTGATAATTTAAAAGAGGAGTGAGTAACATTTGCAGGAGAAGGTTTTATTTTAAGAGGCTTACTCCTGTTACATTTGTCACACTCATTGATGTACTTTTTGACATCAGAATAAATTCCTGGCCAATAATAAGAATTACAAATATTTTGGTGAGTTTTTGCTACACCAATGTGACCAGCATGACAATTAATTAAGATTTCAGAACAAAGTTCAAAAGGAACTACTAGTTTCCAATTAAATTGAGAAACTGATTTGTATTTATTTTTAGTTAAGCGAAAGAGTTTATTATTTTCTATCTTATAATTTTGGTATAAGGTAGGTTTCTTAAGACAATTTTGAAAAAGATTTTTATACCATTTATCATGTGTAAAGCATAAATTATTAAGCAAATTAAGTTTCTTTTGAGATGAAATTAAGGGATTTTCAAATGAATTATTATTACTAGGTGAAATGTTTATACTACTAATGTTTTCGATTTTAGATTTATTATTAAATATTTCAGGTAACAAATTAAAAGATTTCCAAAAATTTATGCCAAAGTGCAGTGGTACTTGAATATTAGGTTGTATGAAGAATTGCAAAAATCTTAATTTATTTTTGTAAGTGATGGGCAACATCATATATTCTGTGCAAAGAAACTCATGACCACTAGCTACACCTAAACATTTTGGTTTTCTGAGTCTATAAGTAGGAATGCCCAAATTTTGAAACAACATGTGACAATTATTGCCCAGTACCGAACACGAAGCGCCACAGTCAAGTAAACCTTTCACCCTTAGTCCCTTAATGTTCACAGTTAAGTAAGGCCTAACATCTTTTGATGAAGGTTCAAAGTAAGTATTTTTAGTATTGATGAGTGATGACAAGGTAGTCTTGTCAAGTTTAAGAGAGAGTGAGTCAACCAGTTTTGGTGACTTAATACAAGTAGAACAGTCAGATCTACGGACACCTTTATTTCCACATTTATAACAAACAATGTCCCTAGACTTACGACAGTAACGAGTATGGTGATTATTCATACCACATCTATAACAATTTTTTAAGTAAGTTGTATTAGAATTAATTTTATCATTATTAATAATTGAACATTTTGGATTAGGACTTATAGAAGCTACTTGTTGAGATTGAGAATTTACTACAGGTTTACTAAATTTCAAAGTTTTGTTCTCTTTAGGATATACAAAGTCAGGTGCATGTGAATTGTTATTTAATTTAGGTTCACAAAATTGATCTGCTTTTACTTTAGCTAGTTCAATTTTCTTGCATAAAGATTTGAGTTCAGTTATTGAGGTGATATTATATAAAGCTAATTTTGTGCTATATTCAGGTCTGATATTTCTCAAAATGATGTCTAATTGCTCTTCATTAGAAACTTGTTTATTCAAGCGTGAAAACATACCTAAGATTGTTGACAAGAACACTATAATAGTTTCAGATTTCGCCTGAGTTCTTTGGCGAATCTCTTGCAATAATAAGTGGTCCAAATCAGGAATGTCAAAATCATCACTAAGAGATTCAATTACATCAGAGTAAGTTTTAAAATTGAGTTTATTGGCCCTATACCAATATAAAGCAGGTCCCTCTAAAATATCAGGAAAACCATCAAAAATAATCTCCTTCGGAATTTTCCTAGCTACACGAAGTTCTTCCAAGCGAGTGATAAAAACTCTAACACAAGAATCACCAGTAAACTTTAAATTCAAGGAGTTGAGGTTATATGTTTTTGGAATATGGAGAAGTGTGCTGATATTCTCTTTTGGTTCATCAGCAGACTCCTTAGATGCAGCCTCCTCAAACATATCCTCCTGTTCGCCTTCAAGTCGCATCAACAGCGAAATCAAAGTAGACTTAAGTGCAACAATACCTGAGTTAGGGTCAGATATTCTTGAAAGACGACATAACAAATAATTACTGCGAGACACTAACCTCTTTAATAGACGTTCGTTAGAAAATATATCCTCCTGAATACCTTGTTCGATGTCGGTTACTTTCGGGGTACATATTGACAACTCTGCTGGCTGGTCGCAGTCACCAAACCAATCGATGGTCTTTAAACTGCCACGACGAGCTAATTTTATTGTATGCCTGAGCAGTTTCCTCAGTTCGTCGGTTGAAGAAGATGGTTCAGCTGGCAAATGTCTTATGTCAAGTTCATGTAACAATTCATCTTTCAACAAGTATTCAACAGAACAACCTGCAGTAACAAAATCCATATCAGTAAATTATACAGTACAAGTATGATATAAAACAAGTAGTAAGTCCTATTTAATTTGCCTTCAAGAGTACAATTAGGTAAGCTAGATATTGCTTATTGATTAAGTAGTTTAGTTATGTAAACATACATTTAAGTTTTATTAAGTATAAATCAGATTTTTTTGGTTATCTTAATTTACAATTATATGCAAGATAGGTATATTTTAAAACAAAATTAAGTTAAATTAATAGGAAAATAACAGCAAAATATAAATGCTTTTTATAGCTAAATTAACATTATGTAAAATAAAATGCCTTTAAAGACAAAAGTGACAACAAATGTCAAGACACTAATTGACATCAAGTTTCAAGTATTATGCTAAATTAACAGATGAAATTATTAAATCATTCCCACTGAAGTCTTCCAGGCCTAACGTTGGGTACGCCACTGTAACCTTTTTCGGTGAGCATGAGAGAAAATTGTAAGTACCATCAGGTCGTGGGTTGATATTTCATATTATTGACAAGAGCCTACCTGGAGAAGTGTATGGATATATTTTTAAGGGGCGCCTTCATACAGATGCAAGCAGACTTCAGATGTGGGAAGGATCCAATAAAGTATACACAATTTAATTAGTTCATGCAATTTATTATTATTGTTCCTTTTTTTTTTACATTCTCATAAGTAGGTACTTAGGTGTAAGAAAAATATCTTAAGGCTTATTTAAATATGAGTAGGATACAATTAGGTGGGGGCTTTACTCCTCACGACACACTATCATAATATAAACTAAATATAGGTAAAGATAGAAGCGGGTTGATATGACATTACGAGCGAACCATCTTCCTCGCTCACGCTGGGTGGAAATTAGAGAGCTGGTGACTACTCCTTCCCTCGGGGATTATGTAAATGGTAAGAAAAATCAGGGCACGTTACCTAGACACGTCAGTGAGTAAGTTCTTCGCGATAGTGGGATTCACTCCAACCCAAGTTCTGGATAAGTACAAGCAGGTTCCTTGAATTGCATCAGTCCCCCGTTTGTTTATTATTAGAGTAAAATATCAAATGGTACGAAAAAGAATGTCTAAGGCAAAAACCTAAAACCCTAAAACAAAATAACACAATGGTTAGAACATGGTCAGGTAATGGCGGATCTACGCCATGGCAAAATTACATTGAAAACCACAACTTACCATGTTCTCCATGGGTTTTATAAAAGAAAATTAAGAGTTAAAGTAGTCCATCCCATGATGGGTTTGGATAAAAATATTAAGGTCAGCTCATATCGAGCGACTGCTCTTCCACGCTTCCAAACGGGAAAGGGCCGGATTTAATCGACCTCATCCTGACATTGACAAGTGACAACGTCAAAGCGAAACAACAGGGGTCAATCAAGGAATCGGGCCGCAATTCATGCACCGTAAATACTATCGATACACAGATCAAAATGCTAATACCGTCGCACTAGCTCCACGGATGATCAAAACACAATAATATCCCATCTACAGACTCAACATTAGCCAAAGCAGAAGTTCACTCGGAGATCAAATTGAATGTTTTGTCCACTTGAGAATAGAATTATTATTAACTAAGTAATTAAGAAAATATTAACATAAAATCGGATATAATCCAGTCGCAATTATCTTGGTTCACTAAAATGTTCATATCAAGACGAAACAAGGGGAAGGCTGTATGGAGCTCCCTTTGCATGCTCATAGAATTAAAAAGTTTCTAGAAAAAGCTACATCAGATGTTAGATCTGTCTTATCAATGATGAATGCTATTTGAGTAATTAAATGTTTTTATTTCAGAATTATAGAAAATTATTAAAGTGAAATTAAGAATTTGTGCTTACTAGCTAGTATTAAAAAAAAGTGTTACAGTGTAGGGCGACGTATTTAAAAAATGGAGTTAGCGGACTGGGCATATCAGGAAATTGTCTCATCGTATGAGGCACCTCAAGTAGACTTATTCGCTAGTCAAATAAATACTAAATGCACTGATTATGTCTCCTGGCATAGGGACCCAGATGCATTTCCTGGGCCGATTTTAATTTTTATGCTTTCACCCCGTTCTCTGTCATGGTATAGCGGGGAACTTATGCGGACGGCTTGGAGTGTACCGCCGATATTAGCATCTATATCCCAAAGTTCCTTTAAACAATATAATGTTTATTTACGGCGCTGGTTCAATTACTGTAACGACAATAATTGTGACTAGTATAATCCTTCAATTCCACAAATAATTTATTTCAACAAACTATTATGAAAAGGGAGCTCAATATGGCACGCTTAACTCCTATAGATCCGCGCTCGCCCTGCTTAGGGGAAAATAATTTACGAGAAGATGACAGAGTAAAAAGATATTTTAAAGGAATATTTCGGTTACGCCCTCCCTTGCCCAAATATGTGGGATACTTCAATAGTTATTAATTATGTCAGCCAATTTTATGCCAATGAAACATTGTCTTTTGAAAAACTTTCGAAAAAACTCATCACTCTCATTGCGCTGTTGACAGCACACAAAGTACAAACCTTGTCCTAGATTAATATTAAAAATAAAAATCTTTCCTTCTCTTCATAAGTGCTAAAAAGCCTTATAATGCTGTCGGTTCCCAAACCTTAAGTCAGTGAATAAAGGACACACTGCGTGATAGCGTTTTTGATCTAAACATATTTACCGCGCACAGCACGCCGCTACATCCGCGGCTCATCACCTAGGTGTCGGCCTAGATCAAATAAGACGAACCGCTGGATAGAGCGGCTCTTCAAGCACATTCTATCGATTCTATAATAGAACCATAAGTAATGTCAATACTAATGGAAATAATTATTTTGCCAGAACAATTGTTAATAATACGAGTAATTCAAATGATGATTGATGTTTATTCTTATTAACATAAATTAATGAAAATTCAGGAATAAACAAAATATTTCACACTATTATCTCTAAAAGTCTACAAGTATTATTTGCTAATCCCGAGGACGAAGCCGAGTATAATTAATGATTAAACGAACTTACCTGTACGTGAAGTTCAATCATAATTATACGAAGGCTTCGTCCGAAGGGATTAGCAACCCTCCCTCCCAACTACAAGTCCCCTTTTTTGTGTGAAATATTCCGAATGCGGCTACTCTAAACTAAATGAAGCGAGCGGATAGGTCGCCCACCTTGTTGACGTGAGACTCATTTTAAATTTTATTTATACCCTCAAATAAAGTGCGTGACTGGCGTATCACTACGCGTTACTACAAGTATTATTTGCTAATCCCTTCGGACGAAGCCTTCGTATAATTATGATTGAACTTCACGTACAGGTAAGTTCGTTTAATCATTAATTATACTTTTTCAATCCGAGAAAATTAATCTTCTGGGCCCATAACCTGTTAGCAGAGTTCCAGGTGCAGCAGCGTGTGAAACTTGTAGGATCGAGAGAGAAGAAATAATGTTTGTTAATTATTGGAATCTTTATTGTCAACTTAATATAGCCCAATAATTCAATTATATCAATAGATTGGAATACAATTTATAGATTTATCTCAATAATAATTAACACGTCTTGCGGAGAAAATGTCAGAGCAAAAAGAGAGAACGAACATAGACAAAATACATAGATATTATAATAACCTAGGCAATGGTAGGATAAACCATACAGCCATGCACATTAATCACTATTTTAACAGGATGGAGGTTCATCAGTAGGAATTACAAGTAGGTCAGTGGGGACGATGGTTTCTAAAGCAGCAGGTTTAGGCTCATCTGAACATGGTGTCGATGGCGTAGTGCGTAAGGCCGTCGTCTTCTAATCGGAAGGTAGCGGTTCGAACACCACCACGCACCAATGTGTTTTCAAATGTTGAATTCACATGTACGTTTATTCGACGCTTTTACGGTGAAAGAAAACATCGTGAGGAAACCTGCATACACCTGTGAAGAAAGAATTTCAGGCTGTGTGTGAAGTTGACCAACCCGCACTTGGCCTGCGTGGTTGACTAAGGCCTAAACGCCCTTGTTTAGGGTAGGCTCTAGTCCCTCGGTGGGTATATATATGAGCTGTTGATGATGAACATGGTGCAAGCAAAACAGGAGCAATTGGTTCTGGGGTAGCAGATACTAATGAAATCTCAGATGATATTCAGGCTCATAACAAAGTCGTGCAGGTAATTTAGGTGCAATCCTAGCTTCAGGAACAGCAGACACCAGTGAGACCGGAAGCGAAATACCAAGCAAATCACAATATCTTAAGCGGCAGAGAAACTGGAATACTCGGTTAACATTTGTTGGTATTGGCTGAAGAAACGTTAATATTTTCTGGTGATAATTGTGCATCCAGACAAATCAATTGCCCATCTACTAGCTCTAAGAACGGAAACAATTGATGTTGAAAGTATTGACTATCAAACATCCTGGACTCAAATGAAATAAAGAATCTAAAATGTCCGTAAATAATTAAATTAACTTTAGACGATATGTAATTGTATAAGGATATATAAATATAGAAGACAAGAGTATTATTTTGTTTTAATACCCAATTTGGTTTTCTAGGAGGTTTTTTGCCTATATTTTTACTCAATAATTTCCTTTTACATGAGACATTTAAACCACTATTTAACAATAATGATCAATATTGCAACAGCGCTCAAATACGAAAACTGATTATTGTAAACACCGCTTATGTAAGCATCAGTAAAAAATATTCTTTGGCAAATTATTCTTTTAAATCAATGCTGACCTCTTTTTTATCAAAATAAACCCTTTTTTCATTAAATTTCACTTAAAATATACAATAAAATCGTTCATTAATTGCGGAGCAACAAGAAGTCACCAAAAACAGTATGGCGGAATGAAGACTTACGCTGTGTTGACGAACTAAAGGACTTGCGTGGTGTCACAATTTTTTAAATATCGCGTTCTTATTGATGGAAAAGATTACCATAGGTGGATCGAAGCGCGCGAAAAAACTTTATCCAATGAAATCAAAATATGAAAACCGCCAAAAATCGACTTACGCGGTGTTGTTATTATAAACGACGCTATCGTAACGGCATAAAAAATACGTCAAAATTGTAAACAAATGAAACACGGTAATGTATATTTTATACTTACATGTGATAGGAAACGCCATAATCTCGAAGATTTGAGTAGCTGGATCGCTTGGAGCTCTTAGTGCGACACGAAAACGACACCAAATAGCAGCGGCTGCCAAAGAGTATGTAACACTACGTAAGAGTCGGGTCTCCCATACTAAAAAATGGAAAAATCGCTTTGTATGAAACGCGTACCAAGCTCTATTACCAACAAAAAAATAAAAAAAATATGACGTCACTTCCAAAGCTGCCAACATAGAAATGCTAACCGAAGGGTTGTGCCACTACTCGGGATATATCGATAGTTTGAAAAAAAATTACCGGTACTTTTTGCTACTTTTTATTCTAAGGTACATTCGAAATTGGGATACATTGGGATTTGCGTGATGAAATAAAACAAAACTATGATTATTATCAAATTCAAATTCAAAAATCTTTATTCAACATAGGCCTTTACAGGCACTTATTGACGTCAAAACAAAGCAAAACAATCTAATTTAAAGAAATTATATTAACCTTGTATGTGCATACATCCTAAATATACTCAAGATGTCTGCAAATACAAGTAGGAATGAAAAAAAAAAGTTGATTCTACACCTGTTCGGAAATTGGGAGAGCCTTCTCGAGAAGAACAGGCAAGAAACTCGAAAGGTCTAAATTTTTTATCTCCTCTTTTAAATCGCCATTTACAATTTTGGTTTGTTACAGAGTCGTCAATTGGAAGCTGACCTCAAAGCAAAAGTTTGAGCTCAACTTCCATTACAAGAATAGATGTGTTAATTCACATTATATAAGCTATCTCTGAGAGAAGTGCGTGAACTTAGATTATAAATAAATTGCTCTCACTGAACGTTTCTTTGAAACAAAACGCAATACATTGTTAAATATTAGAATTGAGAGTTCAAACCCAAGCTTTTTTGTCCGTCATGTAATCAGACACTTTATAATATGCTTTTTTAATAAGTACATCTTTGATTGCAACTTTAAATTTGTTTAAGCTAAGTTCTTGTATACAACTTGGGATTTTATTGTAGAAACGTATACACAGGCCTCTAAAAGAATTATAAATTTTTTGGAGCCTGGTATTTGGTAAAGCTAACATATTCTTTTGTCTAGTATTAACTGAATGAATATCACTATTTTTACAAAACACATGAATATTCTTACGAACATATATTAGATTCTCATAAATATATTGCGACGCTACTGTCATAATACCAATTTCTTTGAACTTTTCTCGCAAAGATTATCTAATTTTAAGGTTATAGATTGCTCGAATAGCCCTTTTCTGCAGTACAAAAACAATCTGAATGTCGGCAGCATTTCCCCACAACAAAATACCATACGACATCACACTATGAAAGTAAGAAAAGTATACAAGTCTTGCTGTATCAACATCAGTCAGTTGACGTATTTTCCATACAGCGTGAGCTGCAGAACTAAGTCTCTTTGACAATTTATCGATATGTGGGCCCCATTGCAGCTTAGAATCAAGTGTGATCCCAAGAAATACTGTGGTGTCCACAGGGTTTTACAGTGGTGTGAACCTCTTTGACATTGGGTAAAACAAATTTTATCAAAAGTATAATAAAGTTCTTTTGTAATAACTACAATTTTTTTTTTATTTCCCAACGCTCTGTTGTTGCGCTTTCTTTGCCGAATCTGCTGAAGCTTCTTCCGATAATGCAAAAGACCTATTGTACATTCCACATTCGTTACGGATTAAAAGGTGGCTTAGACGGCGCAGCAGGAGATCAACAATTTTATCTTTATGTTCATGACACACCCAAGAAAAATCAATATTACTCACCATCACGGTCATAGTGAATTTACATAAATCTTTGATGTGGGCGATTGGTTTAACTTCTTGTTCAAAAGTTGTTGTTGCAACGTCTACTGTTTGGCAGAGTTGCAGAGTAGGATATGTAAGTGATATTTTGTCTGGCCACCATTCCTTTAGTGCGATAAAGTTATAATAAGAATTTGGCATAGGATCGGCAACTTTTAAACAATGAATACAATGTTCACATTCTGTATTTCTCAATACTACTGACGCCAAATACCCAACAACGTATACAGTTGGCTGCTTTTCGAAAGATTTAAACGTTTTCTCTAAATCTTCCTCAATTGTTTCTATTTCTGGAATATGCAACACCGGATGACCAATGTCATTCATAGTGGTAGCCTGGGTTATAGCAACGTCGTCTGTACGGTTTAATTTTACTGAGAGACAAGGAAAAACAACATCTTGGAAATCAAACAAGATTTCATTGCCATCCTCTTCACAATTCGATCCTCTACCTTTCGGGGTACTGAGGCGCGTTAATATTGCAGATTTCAAGGCTGATACAAAATGGTGACAAGTGGGGTTCCTATTTGTAGGACTATGTTGACGAATGATTCCAAATAAATTTTCTAAAGCGTCCTGGTTAAGCTGGCGTAAATTAAGGTACTTAATATTTTTTGATTTTATGTATTTCCAAATGTCTTCGAAGGATGTTATTGTGATTATGTAACCATTTACGCATCTAACATTTCTTAGTCTAAGTTGACTGTCAGATTTTAGAAACTGGAGAGTTTTTAGTTTCCGTTTGCATTCTGGCCAAAACTGATGATGGAAACTGTTTTTAGAAACATTTTGTCGAATGTTTTTTTTAATATCTTTTTTTGATGCTGGTCCATTCGTCGAATCAAATAAACGATCTAATTGCTCCACCACTTGCGCAGTTTCAAGAATTGTGTTACAGTCTTCCGTATTTTGAAAACTCTCAGCCTGTAATTTAAGTACTGCAGCTACTGTGTTACTTAAAATTTGTGCAGCCAATTTCACTCGCATCTTTGACCTATAATTTGGGGTTACATGCAATTTAGTAATTTTTTTGAAATGTAAGGTTGTTCTATTTTTCTCTTCTAGATTAATTAAATGTTGCCATTTCGCAATTTTTCCATCCAAGTGCAATTCGCCGGCTTGTAAGAAATTGTTTCGGATTGATTTGAAGAGGTGTGGCACGTCGAATATGATGAAAACTTTTTCTCTGTCTAATAAAAAATAATTTGACTCAATCGGGACTGGAGAAAACTTTTTGAGTAAATTGAGTGCACCCACATTAGTCGGCCCCTGGTCGCAAACAGTTGCTATAATTTTGTAACCGGCAGCAGTCATAGCTCTTACAATAGTTTTAATAATAACAACTAATTTTTGACTTGCGATGGTCCCATTGACAAAATAATATGCAATGGGCTGCTTCATTTTTTTATGTACGCCTTGAAGCATAAAGACAAGGGCATGGTCTGCAATTTTTTCAGAACGACCCCCTTCACTGCCTAGGTCTACATAGCCATCAATTTTATCACTACACACATTATAAATAAGTCGACTTTTTAATGCAATTTCATCAAACAAAATTACACAAATTTTGTCTTCTTCTTGCAATTTTTCGGCTTTGGATTTTAAATGAGTGTAAATGGATGGATCAATGCCAGGTTCCATTCGCATGTTCACTAAAATAGTTTGCAATGTCCTTACACTTGGCATAGAAAAAAGATAACTTAAATATCTGTATGCCTTCGGTGATTTCTTATACAAAGCTATAGCTACTGTTTTATTTAGCTTAGACCAGCGACGTCCTTTCGCTTTACGTTTTTGATTACTCACAGCTGATTCTATGAGACTTTTTAAGATGGGAGAGGATATATTTTCTATACGTAGTATTTTTTGACGGAGACTTTTCATTAAAGTTTTACATTTTCTTAATTTATTTAACAGTTTCTTTTTCCTAGGTGTTATAGGGTTCATTTTTGCAGAAACGGTCGCTGTTTTCGGTGAGATTTTCTTTCGGATTGTAGGTGTTGTGATATCAGCCGTAGATGTTGAAGGGACTGTGAAGTTAAAAATACATTGTTTACATTATGAGAAGCAAAATAAAATCCAATCTAACATCCAAAACTTACTTGGGCTAAGTCTTGTCCTTTGATCATTTACAAATGGCTCTGTAGTCGCCTCTGCAGGCTCTGCATTATAAATATTAAGTATATGTAAGTAGATTGTAGACTTACAATAACGAATTTATATACCTACTATTGGAAGAGATCTTACCTGAGGTGAGAAAATGATTTTCTTTTTCAGTTAAAAGAAATATTCCTGCAGTCAATGTTGTAGAAACTGTAATTATAAAAATACACGTTAATTCACATTAGTCTCAATAAACAAAACGAAATTTTAATAAACTTTATGTAAACTTATTTGGGCCGATTCTCAATCTTTTTTCATTACCAGATGTTTCTGTTATCTTCTCTGAAGAATCTGTAAAATACCAAACGATATACCAATATAAGAGATTACATGGTAAAGAGCTAAAATAACTTTAAAAGTTACTTTAAATTTTACCTTCAGTAAAATAGCACATTTTTCGCTTTTTTGGTGGATTAATCACCGTTGATATTTCATCGGTCGATGTTGAAGGTACTGTAATTATTAAAAACACGCATTAATTTATATTGATTACAACAAGAAAACAAAATTTTTATCCAACTTTGAAAACTTACTTGGGCTAGTTCTTATTTTACTTTCTGAGGAATCTGTAAAATGACAAGCGATACAATAATTAAATGAATACATAATTACAAAGTAAATATAATAAATTACTATGTAGAGAGCTCAAATAATATGAAAGTGTTACCCTGTGTAAAACTGCCAATGTTTGTCTTATCAGTTACTGTTAATGTATCAGCTGTCGATGTCGAGGGAACTATAACACACCAAACACATTAGTTCACATATTATACAAAACAAAACAATATTTTTTTAAATTAACTAATTGATATGTTCATCGCTAATAAAATATAAAATGTTATGAAATAAAAAGTTTTGAGCCATTTCATACATAGTCCTTTAAATAAATGCATTCCAGTAAAACTTACTACAAATATCAGTTCGAGATGCGCAGTAGTTATGTTCAAGAAATACAGCAGAAGACGACTCTGAAAAGAATGTAATAACGTGCCTAAGAAACAAGATATTATGTACGAGACAAATTGATCGCTTGTTGTTGCAAATATTTTACCTGTTTGTCCTAATATGGAGTCAGAAGAAATATGTAGCGGAAAATCAATTAATAACTCGTCTGCCAGAGGCTCTGCAGTAAGGCCTACAGAAGGAATAGCGGTTTTTTTTAATTGTGTCTTCCCTTTTTTAAAATCTTTTGGCAGAAAATGGTCACCACAAATTTGCTTTAATTGGTGTAACTTTTCAATTGGTACAAACACCAGGTCCTCTTTTCCCGTAAATTTAACCCATTTTTTACACCTGGAAAAATAAAATATTGCAAGTTTATTATTAGCAGTTTTCCTTATCTAATATTAATTTTTCATGTTAAAAACAAAAATATCGATAGTCGATAAAAAAATGTCAAGCCCTATTGATACTTGATAGGATTTTTTTATTATATGCCCTAATAATATTAGTTATAAAAAACCTGTAAATCACGAAAAGTCCTTTTCTGTCGAGTTTAGTAAATATAAATTAATGCTTACCTCTCTTCATCCAGCGGAAATTTTGCCATGAAAATTCTTTTTTTACTATGTTCCCGACCGGATTTTATTCCACATATTTCACACTTTTTGTAATGCATGACAGTAAACGTTTTATTCAATACTTCGAATACACTAACAACACCAAGATAAACACTGCACATAAGCATACACAATCCAAGATACAATAATATTCGGAGAAACAGACAGAAGCACAAAACTAAATCTTACAACGGCGGAACTCCGGATCCGGAAACGCCGAGCGAGCTGAGAGAGAAGGTAAGATGTTAGAGCAAGACAGCGATAGTCGCCATTATTTTTGGTACGCGTTTCATACTTCATTTTTTTGTATGGGAGTTGCGCCAGCCTGGCGGCTGCGCGTCAACTAGTTTTATATAACGTGTATGGTCATATGGTCAGCGTAAATTGGCAGAGGGGTTCGCCCAGCCTTACCGTCTCCCGTATGAATGCTTTATAGGCCCTACTCACGATGCAATCTAGCTTGCGATCTGTTGCTGCAACATGTTGCAGTCGCGGTTGCACGTGCTCTACTCACCTATGCAACTTCGCTTGCAATTTCATTTTGCGAACAAACACCTTAACGCCACAACGTGTGCACGCCTACGTACCTAGATTTCAAAAACCGGCCAAGTGCGAGTCTGACTCGCGCACGAAGGGTTCCCTACAATTACCTATACAAAAAACGGCAAATCCTAATCAAGATTGTTGTATGGGAGCTCCCCTTAAATATTTATTTTAATTTTGTAGCGGGTAGAGTAGGTAGGTATTCCGCACCGCGTTTATTGCTACCCGTGCGGGCCTCTGCGCCGAGGTTCGCGGGGTGCGCGGGCGGCGCGCCGAAAGGCGAGCTCTCACCGTACCCCCAGAGCAGACTGGATCGCGACGCCGTCAGGCCGTACGCTCGTGCCTCGATTTTTCCCGCGTTTTGCCAGTGCCTACTAAGTTTGTTAAGTAAGCAGTGTAAATGGTCCAAGAATATACTTGTTTACGAACATTTGTGTCTTTTTTTTGCTGCACTTACACACACACAGCACCCGCCGTGCTACATTGGCGTCCCAACGTGTTTTAGATACATACTAAGTGATACAGTGGCGCGTGTTTTAGTGTGTATCTACTAAGTGATTTCCGGGGAAAACGAACTCTTACGAATGTTAAAAACTGTGTTGTGTAAAGTGTATATCTTCATAAACTGTATTTAACGTTGAGCTCCAAAATGCCGCGTTCGAAAAGTCGCGAAGCGTCGAAAAACAAAAATGGCGGTGAAGACACATCGAGTACAGCCGATACCAACATAACTTTAACACAAGAAGCATTAGCCCAGTTGGTATCGACGCTACAAGAATCACAACAAAATTTCTGCACGCAACTGTTCCGAGAATTTCAGTCTTCGACACCGCAGAATACCGCTGGACTCTCGGCAACGGCATCAAGTTTCACCGGTGGAAACGGACACTTTGCTCAATGCTCTGCGCGTTTCGGTGGAGGCCGAAATGACTCAGTTGAAAATTTTGTTGATGCAATCACGACATACAAAGAATGTTTAAATGTGTCGGAAGAAAACGCATTGCGCGGCCTGTCAATGCTCTTGACAGGGCAAGCTGCGGTTTGGTGGCAAGGCACAAAAAATACGATCTCGTCTTGGGACGAAGCCTTAACAAAAATTGTTAGTGCATTCGGAGAAAAATATACGCCACCACAAATATATTTAGAAATTTTTTCGTTAAGACAAGGCAACGAGAATACGGCTCTTTTTACGGCGAAAATAAGAGCGTTATTTGCCAAATTACCTAAAGGAGATTTAAATGAAAAAGTGCAACTTGATATGTTGTATGGATTATTAGATCGGCGAATCAGAAAACGCCTTACGAGACAGAGCTTTAATAGTTTCGAAAATTTGTTAGATAAAAGTAGAGAAATAGAAGATTCTCTGAATGAAAGAAGTGAACATAAACCAAATAAAATATTGAAGCCGGTTAGTACTTCACTAACTATGTTACAGTCTACATCGCCACGAACGCGCGGTTCCAAGAAGCAAGAGATATCGTCCGAGTTGTATCAAACAGCTGATCGTTACGGGTCAACGCCCTGCACGTTACAATCTTCGTCTTCGCTTGGACGTAGCAATAGTGATTCCGTAACTGAGGCGACTACGTCTACGACTAGCGAAAAGCGTAGTTTCTGTGTATATTGTAAGCGTTCCGGTCACACAAAAGAGAAATGTGAAAAACTACAAACCAAAAGTGATATAAAAACAGACTTAAAGTGTTATGGTTGCGGCATGCCGAACGTTATAAAAGCCAAGTGCACAAACTGTAACCCGCAAACGGACTGTACAGCATTTTATGCGCTTAGTGCGTCTAACAAAAATAGTGTTTGTGCGCCGGCGCCGTCACAGCTATGCGAGTCTACGGTGAACACAGTGCCTAGCGTAGCGCCTACGGTCGATAAGAACTGTAATGCTACGGCAGCCGTGCGTAATTCAAATACGCGATCGTTGCCTGTCGATGGCAATACTAGTGCGCGCAATGAAGACTGTGTTTTGCAAGGTAACCTTGGGCGTGCCCCGGGGGATTTAATTACTTCTAGTATTACGAACACTTCTAGTGAAAAAAATATTAGTTGTGTAAAGTCGTTAAATACAATTCCGTTAAGGACACGTCCTTTTTTGAATAAAAATATTTTGAATAAGGAAAATTGCTGCAGTAAATGCATAAATGAATTAAGTTTGCAGGAGAATGATTTTTATATAAATAATTGTCGTCGATTAGGAAATGTTTGTCAATCAAAAGATGATTTGTGTGTCAATCAATTACCTATTCCTCAGGTTAATTCTGTGACAAGTTTTGTTAATGAAAATAGTCGTGATAATAATAATGTGAATTATTCTAAGCCTCACGACATGTCTTGCATGTCATGTTATTCTCGTCGTCCTATTTTAAATATTTCAATCGGGGGAAATCATGGCACAGCGTTAGTTGATACAGCAGCTCGGAGCTGCGTTGCCGGTCACACGCTACATGCTCTCCTGAAGAAGTTAGGTTACTCTTTGTCAGCGTCAACACAATATGTTAAGTTGGCTGATGGGATAGAAAGACAAATGAATATTCTTACGACGGAAGTCGAGGTGACACTCAAAAATAAAACTAAACGCATTTCATTTTTAATTTTTCCAGAGGCAAATAATAATGAAAGTCTTTTAGGTATGGACTTTTTGACTAAATTTGGTTTAGTTTTTGATTTCGGTAACAATAATTGGTACTTTGCCGAAAATAGTCAGCAAGTGTTTAAAATAAATTTTGAAAGAGTGTCATCTTCTTCCTCGTTAGCGGCATTAGATGTTGTACTACGGGATGATGAGGCGACTTCACTCACCAAAGAACAACGGAATGTTCTCGCCCGCGTACTAGTAGATAATCAGGATATCTTTGAGCCAGGGGGAGGCCCAACTCCATTCGCTGAACATGTAATAGACACAGGTGATCATCCGCCCATTGCTGTTGCGCCTTACAGGTTGACGCCCGCAAAGAAAGAGATAATGCGAGCAGAGGTTGAGAAGATGTTGGCGGATGGTATTATAGAGGAATGCGAGTCGGCTTGGGGGTCTCCTGCTTTGCTCGTTCCTAAGTCTAATGGAGAGGTACGATTCTGCGTTGACTACAGAAAGCTCAATGCTGTAACCAAGACAGATGTTTATCCCATGCCATTGATAGACGAGCTACTTCAGTCAACAAAGAAAAATTGTTTTATGAGCTCCTTAGATATGCGCAGTAGTTACTGGTTTGTTTCTGTACGAGAAGAGGACAGGGACAAAACTGCCTTTCTGACGCCTTTCGGAACTTATCGCTTTAAGCGCATGCCGTTTGGCTTAAAGAACTCTCCGTCCACCTTCCAGCGGTTAGTGGATCGGCTTCGTTCTGGTGCTTCATTGAAGGATGTAACATTGTTAGCCTATCAAGATGATATTTTAGTTTTATCTGAGGGATCTTTTGAGAAACATATTTCAGATTTACGTGCTGTGTTTGAAAGACTTCGTTTATTTAAGTTGCGCGCAAATCGCGACAAGTGTATGTTCGCTCGTGATAGAATTAAATACTTAGGCCATGTGATAACCAAGAATGGTATTTCTCCCGATGATAATAAAGTCCAAGCAGTTTTAGACATGAAGTCGCCTTCTTCACTGCGTCATCTGAAATCTTTTATTCAGACTTGCTCGTGGTTTAGAAAATTTATCCCAAATTTTTCTGCTATTGCTGAGCCACTAACTCGTCTCACAAAAAAAAATCAAGATTGGTCTTGGACTTCAGAGCAAGAAATAGCGTTCCAGAAGTTAAAAAGCTGTTTATCATCAGCTCCCATATTAGTTCAGGCTGATTACAGCAAACCCTTTATATTAAGAACCGACGCTAGTAACTATGCGCTCGGTGCAGTCTTATTACAGGGTGATGATATTAAAAGTGAACGCCCGTTTGAATACGCCAGCAGACTATTGACATCTGCAGAGAAAAATTATAGCACAACCGAACGAGAAGCCCTCGCTGTCGTTTGGGCTGTCGAGCGTTTTAGAGGCTATATAGAAGGTCATGACATTATAATCGGAAGTGATCATCAACCTCTAAAATGGTTACTCACCTTAAAGTCTCCATCGGGTAGGTTAGTCAGGTGGGCGTTAAAATTACAAAGTTTTAATATTAAGTTTCAGTACACGCCAGGTAAATCAAACATCGTCGCTGACACGTTGAGTCGCCCGTCGTGTGAAGAAACGGGTAAAGAGCATTGTGGTCTCTGCTCAGTCGTGTTGGACCTACCAGTTCGTAGTCCCGCTGATCTCCGTCGTGCACAGCTCGATGACCTGGAACTAAAAAAAATTATTAACGAGTTAGAGGACACGTCAGATGTTGAACCAGTTGGATCAAAACGTTGGTCTGAACGCGGTTACTTTATTCAACAAGGTGTTCTGTATAGGTATAATCCCGATGTTGATACTGAGGAACCACAGTTGGTTGTTCCTATGTCGTCACGCTTAAATATAATTAAAGAGTGTCATGATTCCACCTTGGGTGGTCACCATGGAGTTGATAGAACCTACAATAAAATTTCTCAAAACTTTTACTTTCCGGGAATGTATAAAGCCATAAAAGAGTATATCAAAACTTGTCTTACCTGTCAGCGTTACAAACCGTTGAATTCCAAACCGTCTGGTCTGCTACAAACTCCAGTTCTTAATCAAAGGGGTGAGGTTTTGGCCGTTGATTTATTTGGTCCTCTTCCTGCTGGAAAAAATGGTGAGCGTTGGATCTTGTTAGTTGAAGACACAGCAACTCGTTGGGTTGAGCTTTATGGAATAAAAGAAGCTACTTCAGAGGCATGTGCACGTACCCTAATTGAGGAATATTTTCTCCGATATGGGCTACCCCGTCGTGTCGTGTCGGACAATGGTGTCCAGTTTATTTCAGCTGTTATGCAGCAATGCATGTTTGTATTAGGTGTTACACAGGACTTAATACCACTATATCATCCTTCAGCAAATCCTGCTGAACGTAAGAATAGAGACTTAAAGTTTCAACTGTCTCGTTTAGTCGATACAAATCATTCAGATTGGCCCCAGCATTTGGGTGTGGTTAGATTTGTAATGAATTCTGCTGTATGTCAAACCACTGGTGTTACGCCAGCGTACCTTACTTTTGCTAGGGAAATGCGCTCACCAGTGGACATAGAACATGACATCCGTGCAATTTTAAAAAAAGATAATTTCGTTCATCAAGCCACTCCGTATTTAAATAATTTTGTTAAAACACTTATACAGGTTAAAGAACGCGCCGAAATTCAACAAGATCGTCGCAAAGAATACGCAGACAAGGGTCGAAGTTCTGCTAAGGTGTTTAACGTAGGCGATCAAGTTCTATTAAAAACACACGTTCTTAGTAAGGCATCTAAAAATATTTCAGCCAAATTTGTCCCGAAAAGAGATGGGCCTTATGAAATAATAAAAAAAGCCAGTCCGACTGCGTATGTCATTGGAAATATTAACAAGCCGGAAGAAATATTAGGAAAATTTCACGTCTCGGAACTTCACCGTTTTCACGGTCGCGATGTATCTCCTCCTCGTCCCGTAGTAGAAAAACGGAAGAGAGGTCGACCTCGCAAGCATGAATGCCCAGTTTGTTCCTTTTGTAGTAATTGCGAGTTAACGAGCAGAGACGCTTCTTGTTAACTCGAGGGGGAGTATGTAGCGGGTAGAGTAGGTAGGTATTCCGCACCGCGTTTATTGCTACCCGTGCGGGCCTCTGCGCCGAGGTTCGCGGGGTGCGCGGGCGGCGCGCCGAAAGGCGAGCTCTCACCGTACCCCCAGAGCAGACTGGATCGCGACGCCGTCAGGCCGTACGCTCGTGCCTCGATTTTTCCCGCGTTTTGCCAGTGCCTACTAAGTTTGTTAAGTAAGCAGTGTAAATGGTCCAAGAATATACTTGTTTACGAACATTTGTGTCTTTTTTTTGCTGCACTTACACACACACAGCACCCGCCGTGCTACAATTTTATTATTTATTTTTAAAGTGAATATACAACTAAATATTCGGTGAATATTTTATGCGTCTACCTGTTGCCGTTATTTATATCGAGCAAGAAACGGCTAAAAAAATCTCATTTTTTGTATGGGGCTCCCTTTAAAATTTTTGCGAAGACAGAAATACATTATTAGTGAAAATGTCAACTGTCTAGCTAAGTCATGAGATACAGCCTAGTGACAGACAAGCGGACGAACGGACAGACAGACGGACAGCGCAGTCTTACTAAAAGGGTCCCGTTTTTACTCTTTGGTTACGGAACCCTAAAAAGTAGCATTTGCATTAGCTCTTGCTTCTACAATTTAAACACCTGTGAGGAGAAGAAAGAAAAAACAGTTTTGGGTAAAAAAATGGTTACAGCTACAAAATAAAATATCGCAAATGAACGTTATGTTTCATTTGGAACCAGATGATTTCTCAATTTTTCTCTGCAGATCATTTTTATTACTTTGAATTCTAAACGCTACCTACACTACAGAGGTGTGGCTGACTAAGCGGCACACATGCGACTGAGCCAAGTTGCATGCAACCGCGCTATTCACGTCGCAATATGTTGCAGCAATCAGTCGGTCGCTAGCGCGGGCGATGCGACCTGCGATAAATCGCATGCAACCTGCAACCTGCCTATTCACGTCGCAATCTGCTGCATTGCAACAGATCGCAGCAACAAATTGCTAGCGAAATTACATCGTGAGTAGGGCCTATTAAGCTACACACAGTGAAGCAAGCGAAGCGATCGGCTGGATCGGAGCATGAAACTGAAATGAAACTACATGTTTTCATGCTCCGGGTCCGAAGTGGTCCGAATAGCAATCGACCGACACAGCCAATAATTATACTGTTGGCAACACTAGACTAGACACAAAAAAAAAATTATTACGCGTTCGTTGCAAAAAGAAAAAAAGAATCGCGACATGCTGTAGAATTTTTGTTTTGTGATTCTACAATAAATGAGTAAAATAACGTAATAATGAATAGATATTATAAGTGCACCTAAACATTAAGGATTCGGAATATTTCTGTTAAAATAACGTACTTACATTTAGTGTATCTACCATAAATGTCTTTAGGATAACTTTGTGTATTGTGATTTTGCTTTTCCTACCATGAGCAAAGTGAATGCGTTGGCGGGCTTGATTGGTACTTACGGCGATTCAGATGATGAATCTGACGATGGCGCATTTGGGAAATCTAAGACAACAGCTGCCGGTATTAGAAATTCCTTAGGAAAACCATCGATTGCTGCGGGCAAGAAGAAGCTGTCACCAGATTATCCGAAGACTGATACCGATGCTGCTATCCATCCTGCGCCAATCGCTCATTGTCGTGAGTAATTTTCAAATGTTAAATAGTGCTAATTTTTGTTTTTAGTTTAGTTTTACTCGAGTTTAATGATAAATTATTCATAGTGAACCAATGCAATACTTTAGAGAGAGTAGAGTTAGAGAGAGACCTCAAGATGACAAATATTTATTTAAATTTAATGATAATCGTAATCTTTGTGTCAAAACGCAACTTTTACTAGCTTTTGCATAGCTATAGCAAAAAAAAATTTTTTCCCACACATGGACCGGACAGCCATTTACTATGGTAGTAAACTAAAATAAGGTGATTGTGGACTCAGAAGTTTTGCCAATAACCAAATCAAGTTGAAAACTTCTACCCTCATGCCATGAGAAGCCGTATCCTAGACATACAGAGCAATACTGGGTGGTCTTATCCACTAGACCATGGTGGTGACCATTTGTAATTTTTTTTAAATTAAAAACATTAAAGGATGCAGTCTGTGGTGAAGAATTTATTTCATTCATTTAGCTTGATCTTTCATGTTATAGACTATATTTATTATTATTATTCTTATTGATGGGGCTATGCAACTTCAATGAAGCTGTAGTCACTGCGACCTAAAAGATCTATTGTGACTCGCCGCCAAGTTACAGTATCTCTTTTAGCCTGGCCGCCACCAGGAAATCCAAGATGGCTCTAGCTTTAAGAGATTTCAGTTCCCCTGGGCTGATTAAGTGTCTTCCCAGGTGGATACTTCGTTTGTGACTTAGAGGTCCACAATCGCACAAGAGGTGTTGGGGTGTTTCACGCTCCTGTTCGCAAAATCTGCAAATATCAGATTCACTTAATTTCATGTGAAATTGGTGTCTGTTTAGCTTGCAGTGACCAGTTAAGGCCCGAACAATCGCACCGGTGTTCGTCCTACTGAACTGTAAAAGTTCAGTAGTTCGTTTTTGCGAGTATCCTTCTATCAAGGTTTTAGCGTGTACTAATCCTGGTTGGTTTAGCCAGTATTTTTTTGATTCGCTTAGAAGGTTTTCCTTAAGGAGTTGCATGGCATGACGTTTCGAGATGCCACAGAAAGGTTCTGGACCTATCTGTTGACCCTCCGCTCCAGCCCTTGCAAGTTCATCGTTCACCTTTTCATTACCGACGACACCTGAATGTCCTGGTACCCATTTCAGAATAACTCTGTTCTGTTGTCCCAGGTCATTTATATCTACAACTCGTTTGAAATAAGAGTTATTATTGCACTAGACACTACAATAGAGAAAGACAGAGACAGTCGGCGCCGGCGTTTTGTTGTTTGCTGTCGCTTGTCGGCACGAGCCGGCCGGCTTTAGTTCGCCTTTGACACCGGCGCGTGTGAACGTATCGCGATGTCGCGCCCGCGCCTGACGCGGCAATCGGGCGCATTCGGAATTTTAGTTTCAAGTTAACACATCTAGCGAATACACAGACCTTACTCCGGTAGACCGTAGACTTTTACTTGTGAAGTGAAATTAAGTGTTTGGTGTAAGAAAGTGAACCCACAAACGTAAGACTTGGAAGCGAAAACTGCATTTCGAGACGTTAAACACTAACCAAAGTGATATGTTGTTGTGGTCGTGTATAGTTTTAAACGTGCACGACTATGTATGAGTTAGAGGACTTCCTTTTTTAGAACTCTTTTGTTATTAGAACTAAAGTTGATTTAAATTGTTTCCTAGGTAGGTAAGTATTTAAAGTTGATTCCAATTTTTAAACTACGCCAAAACAACCTACCATAACCGTAATACCTACTTAGTACTGTTTGTTTTCTTTAAAAACTTTGTTTTGCCGGTCCTAAGCCCGTAAAGTAGGAAGGTGAAATTGTGATCAACTCAGTGATGACTTTGAATCGGCGACGTTGTTGCCAGTTCGCGTTCATTCAATGTTTTGCCTACAACTTCACTCAGTGTCCATACCAGTGCAGTATTTTTTGGATATTTTAGATAATAAATATCTAATTAAACAGGTGAGTAAATTTTATTATTAATGGTTAAATAATTCTTCTACCGTGTCCTGAAGCCACCCTTAAAATAACCAGGGTGATAAAAAAATAACCGTGTATAACATTCGATTGAATAGCTTAAGAGCTGCTTGGCTATCTGAAAAGATATAAATGGTTTGGTTTTTGTAGTTTCGTTGGCGATTAGCTTCTACACATTCTATGATGGCATACACCTCCGCCTGGAATATAGTAGCGTGCTGACCAAGATTAACGCTTTTGTTAAAGCTCGGTCTGACACCATATACCCCGCATCCTACATTTTGACCCATTTTGGAGCCGTCTGTGAACCAAACTAGGCTTCCAGCCTTACAGAGGTTATGATCTTCCGCCCACTCCTCTCTGCTTGGTAGTTCCACTGAGTAGTTTTTAGTAAAATTACAGAGTGGAAGCATGACATCTGTAGTCATAGCTAGTTGTTTTTGTTCAAGCACTGTTTGTCGCAGTGACCTCAATGCTTGAGAGTACCAGTTTACCTTCCCAGTGCTTTCTATTCTATACATGCTAGCTTTCGCCTCCTTCACTATAAATAGATGAAGGGGCGGTAGGTTCAGCAGGGCATTAAGCGCAGCTCCTGGGGTTGTAGACATGGCGCCAGTTACCATAAGGCAAGCTGTTCGTTGTAGACCGCCTAGCTTGTTGATAACTGTCACTTGCGTGACTTTTTTCCACCAAACCACGCAGGCATATGTTACCATAGGTCTGACGATCGCAGTGTACATCCACAGGGCGATTTTTGGGTTTATGCCCCATTTCGCTCCTGCTAAACGACAACATATTCCTAAAGTACTTTTTGCCTTTTGGATTACATTGTAAATGTGATTATTCCACGTCAATTTTTGGTCGATCATCGTAACGCCCAAATATTTGACTTCTGTGGAAAAAGGTATTTGAGCCCCCCTTAAAACAGGATTTACCAGCTTGTTTAGCTTGCGCTTTCTGGTAAAGGGAACTATCGTCGTTCTGTTTGGATTTACCGACAATTTGTTCTCAATGCACCATCTATCGATGATGTTAAGAGATTTTTGTAGTATAGATGAGACAGCGCTTTGGCAGGGACCAATGACGCTATAACATGAAAGATCAAGCTAAATGAATGGTCTAATAACCTCTATAATATAGAGGTTATTAGACCATCCTAAATTCAGGATCCGATATTCAGTGTCCAATTTTGGACACTAAATTCAGTCGCTGCAGCTCCTAATTGCACATTCACTGATTCAGGGCTCTGAATCAGACTTAAAGGAAGAGCGACAAGTAACGTAACGGACGTGTCGAGTGAAAAGTGTAACAAAATGCCGCCAGTACTAACGAAAAACGAGAAAATTGGTATTGCCATAGCCCTAGGGGTTGGCTCCATACATTGATTTACTACCAAACGTTTGGTAGTATGTATGTACCTACTAGATGTACACAATGAATGGTCTAATAACCTCTATAATATAGAGGTTATTAAACCATCCTAAATTCAGGATCCGATATTCAGTGTCCGATTTAGAACACTAAATTCGCTCCATACATTGATTTACTACCAAACGTTTGGGAGTAAATCAATGGCTCCATACTATAAAAAAAAAGAAAAAAGAACAAGATTTGTTCTTTTTTTTTAAAAACGTCGGCCCACACGTTTCAAACATAGAATATCACATGCACATACGCCCAGACCAGAACAAATTTCTGTAGGCCATACAAAATATCTGTCCTGTGCGGGAATCGAACCCGCGACCCGTTGCACAGTTGGCGATCACTCAACCTCTGCGCTAACCGTGTTGTTGGATGGGTGAAGGATAGATGAGTGAAGGAATATTTGTTACTAGCTTTCGGCTCGCGACTTCGCCCGCGTTATTTTTGTTTACCCGTGGGGATTTTATATTTTCCCGTAGGAAAAATATGCTATGTTGTCCTTCCTCTGGTCTCAAAACAATCAAGTCTTTCCTCTTTATAATATTAGTATAGATTGCGTCAAAAGCTAGCAAGTATGAACATTATGGGTGTGTTAGAACCTAGTCACACACTGTACCTGTCCTTTCTGATATTTTTATTCATATCTTATCTTATCTTAGAAGTGGGGTGGCCCAAGTAGTGAGCCTTTGCACTTCGACCCACTCTGGGTCTATTGTGCATCCCCAGGTGTTAGTCCCTAAAGCCATCACCACATTCGGTCCAGTTCACCGTGCCCATGACCTTGATGATGTCCTTTGGTGGCATGGCCCTGTAATCTTCCGGTTTTGGATAACCAATTCCCGTCAGCATTAGCCTCCTGCAGGCAAGAGCATCGCAATGGCACAGCAAATGTTCCATGCTTTCCTCTTTATCCTTGCAGGCCCTACAGATTTTGGACCTGGCTAGTCCCATCCTGGTTAGCATGATCCTAGTGCCAAAATGTCCGGTGAGAGCACCGAGCATTAGGCGGGTCTGGGATCTGCTAGAGCTCAATGTAAATTTGAGCCAGTTGTCCATGCCCATAAAGAGCTTGGCGTGTTTCATTCCATTCTGTTTGGCCCATTCTTCCTGGTGCCTCCTTTGTGATTGAGCTCTTAGGCCTGTACTAACTGTTTTTGCGGTAATTCCGACAAACGGTTCCGGCCCAACAAATTATTTTTCCGATCCCTTTCTTGCCAGACAGTCAGCCTTTTCGTTACCATCGAAACCCTTATGGCCTGGAATCCAGACTAGACGTATGGTGTTGTCTTTGCCTAGTTTGTTTAATGCTTCAATTGTGTTCATTACTAGTTTGGATTCCACCTTGTGTGACAGAAGTGCTTTGAGAGTCGCTTGGCTGTCGCTGAGAATGTAGATGTTAAGGCCTTTGCGACCTTTGTCTAGATTCTCCTGTGCACGGACAAGGATGGCGTATGTTTCAGCGTATGTTTCAGCTGTGTGTGAACACAGTAGTCA
Organism: Schoenobius gigantellus; assembly: GCA_963935595.1. NCBI lineage: Eukaryota > Metazoa > Arthropoda > Insecta > Lepidoptera > Crambidae > Schoenobius > Schoenobius gigantellus. The sequence continues at coordinate 2,038,252 of OZ012553.1, forward strand.
GTAAACACAGTAGTTTATTCATATAGTTTGGATCACTTTTGTTCCAAAGATAAGGCATGTCCTTATATAATTCCAAGATATTTTGAATCACCTCCTTTTCTGTAGTCATTTTGTTTTGCGTGCGCACGCAATAGATGGAGCAAAAACAAAACGTGTGCTCACGACGGTAGGCGAGCCGCGACTGAGTGTCCTAAATCCTAAATGTGATTACACCTATTCGATTTAGTATACGATTTAATAGCCGATGGTATAATACCCACTTATGCCTTACGTGATATGTATGGACGATATAATCCAAAAGTGCTAGATGGCTCTCATTACAACTATAATCCACACACTATGTGTACAACCTATGCGGTTAAAGAATGGGATTAGAAATGGCGTTCATCGAGCCGGTACCGTCAGCTACCCACAAGTGTGAGTATAGACGGAAATAGTGTGTGAGCTAGAAGTACAATACACGCGCCGCCATTTCTAATCCCACTCTTTAACCGCACGAGTTGTAGATATATTTCATGCTAAGTCAAATATGGCATTTATCTCAATTGATGGCATCAACTTACTGAGACTATTCATTATGACATACTAGAAGACATTGCATCAAGATTACAATGAATCTGGAAAATAACAAGTTAGGATCACAGTTAATCTGGAACAAATAAATTTCATTGAAATTAAACTAGCAGCTTATTATTATTATTATTGTTAAGATGTAACAGGCCTATAGTCAGAATTGTGTAATTAGTGAAATGTGATATGATTAGTGATCGGAGTAGGTAGATTGATTTTTGCTACTTGCATCATAAATGCACATAGAAAGAATAATGTGGATAAGCCATTTTCCTGGAAAGTCGTTTTGGTATTTCGGGGCTCAATCAAAGATGGTTTGTTGTTAGTTTATTTACTATAATTTAAATAAATAATGGAAGAAATCGACGTAATTAAAATAGATTTTCGTTTTACTGTAAATAAAATATAAGAAGTAGATGAAAGATTGTGTGTAGTAAGTAACATAAAAGTACTTAAAAGAGTACTTTTAAGTACCTACTCGTATTTACTTAGTTTGAAAGTTGTAATGTATAAAATTATTCACATCAAATTATTTCATTTACTTGTTTATCTACAAAAGTAAATCTCGCGACAAGCTTTTATGTCATATAAATTGTGTCAAATGTGAAATGACGTTATAAGTAAAAGTTTATTTTTTATTTTTAGGGCATTAAAATAAAAGCTTGTTTTTAAAAAGGTTTTTTTATTACATCTAACATTCGGGGGAAGTCTATATTAATATGTACGTTTTGGATTGATGACCTCATTTCAATCTACCTACTTAGATCACTGGATATGATATTAGTAATCTTTTATTTTAATGTTTACAGCTTGGTCAGCTTGTTATGATGAAAACAGTGGATTTACATACTATTGGAATCAACAGACCAATGCAGTCACATGGGAAGCTCCTCCAGAGTATCTTCTGGCACTTAAATTGGCTCAGCAACAATTGCATACAATAGGTATGAATTTTACGGAATACTGTTAAACATAGTCATATACATAGTCTTTAAAAAAAAGAGCGTATTCCCACCTCAAAGGCCGGCAAAGCACTTGTAACTCCTTTGGGGTTGCGGGTGTCCATGGGCGACGGTAATTACTTACCATCAGGTGATACGTCTGCTCTCTTGCCCCCTATCCGATAAAAAAAAATACATACGAGGGTGGGTTCAAAAAGTTCGCGGAATGGAGGGTAAAAAGTAAGAAATAAAAAGTAAAAACACAAAATTATTTTTCCTTCTCAATGTATTCCCCCTTAACTCTAATACATTTATTAGACCTATCAATTAATTTATTAATACCTTCGAAAAAAATGATTTCTCTTTGTCGTCAAAATAGGCCGAAATTGCGCTCTTCACTTCATCATCGCTGGAAAATTTCTTCCCTCGAAGCTCTTTTTTTATTTTTGGGAACAAATAATAATCACTTTGGGCTAAATCTGGGCTATAGGGAGGATGTTCCAAGATTTCGAAGCCCACTCTTTGAACAGCAGCCATCGCAACTTGCGCCTTGTGCACGGGTGCATTGTCGTGCATAAGGAGCACACCTTTCGTCAATTTTCCCCGTCTTTTTTCTCTCACAGCATCTCGCAGACGTTCTAATAGTGCAGCGTAGTACTCTCCAGTGATAGAGACACCCTTTTCTTTATAATCAATAAGGAGGATTCCCTCTGAATCCCAGAAAACATTAGCCATGAGTTTTCCAGCCGACGGAGACACTTTGAATTTCTTCGGAGGTGGTGTGCCCTTTTTGTGCCACTGCATGGAGTCTCATTTGGACTCAGGCTCATAATGATGAACCCAAGTTTCATCTCCAGTCACAATTCGGTTCAAAACTTCATCCTTTTATTCACCATAGAGCGCTAAAAACTCGCGACAACACTCAACTCGCCGCTGCTTCTGGTGTGGCGTGAGCATTCTCGGCACCCATCTTGCACACACCTTTGACATGCCAAGATGGTCGTGTAGGATGTCCAAAATGGTTGTAGCTGATACTCCAATCATTTCTGCAAGCTGTTTCTTTAAATGGGCATCTTTCAATATGATTTTTTCAAGTTTTTCGACGTTTTCTGCCGTGGTTGCCTCGACAGGCCGCCCTGGCCTCGGATCATCTTCAATCGAATCCCTGCCTTGCTTAAACAGGTTGTGCCACTTGTAAACCATGGTTTTACCAGGGCAAGAGTCTCCGTAAACAGAAGACATTTCTTCCAAAATAGTCTGGGGAGGTTTTCCTTGTTTGGTAAGGAACTTGATGACTGCGCGAAACTCAATTTTCTCCATGTTGCAAATTTTCTTCCGGATTGACTTGTTGATTGATGTGTAGCTCAGGTAATTATGACCTTTTTTTTTGAAACTTAGTATTTACACTCTCAATGAGTGTCACAACTAGTGCAGGTAGTATAAAGTCACCTTTCCCCCCTCCATGCCCCTCATTCCGCGAACTTTTTAACCGCCCTCGTATAATAGTATTTCTTTATTAAAATGATTAGAATCTAACATTAAAATATGTTTTTACTGACTACTATTGCAGATATATTAGAATACAAAGATTTATAAAAAATTACTTATGGGCTCAGACGCCAAGGGAAAATGGGTACTTTCGCACCACCTAAACAAGTTTAATTAATGTGTGTTGAAGGTAGCTTTGTATTTTTTTTACTACCTCAAGTTGTTTTTATTTTGACTATGTAATCAGTTATCATTTCACATTGTAGGAACTTTAGTACGCTCTAACATCAATATGTACTGCAGTGAGAAGATTTTTAATCTTTATTTATTTTGTCTCTCCTTCAGGTTCATCAGAGGTGTCTGCTGAAGAGTGGCAGTTGTACCAACAAGCATTGGTAGAGAAACAAAATGCCCAAAGTAAAATTATTGCAAAGCCACCACTGGCCAAGCCTCCAGGTGCTAAGCCCCCTGTTACCAAGCCCCCTAAGAAAACTCCCACTGCTCCAAATTCCAAGGGCGCAAAGAGAAGGCTTAGTGATGATGATGAGTAAGTTTATATTTTTATAATACCAAATTTTGTTACTTATAAATACTTGAAAATACCACTTGGCGATTTAATGTAACTGAAGAGTGCAATGAAACACTGACTAATTTCCCTTGCCAATTTTCACCTCATGAAGACCATAGATAGAGAGGCATAGATGAATAGTGTATTGTTGTGTTCATCATCATCATTTCAGCCTAGAGACGCCCACTGCTGGATTAGGCCTCCCCCAAGGATCACCATACCGATCGGTCCTGCGCCTCCCGCATTCAGCGGCTTCCCGCGACCTTCACCAAATCGTCGGTCCACCTTGTGGACCTACCAACGCTGCGTTTCCCGGTACGTGGCCGCCACTCACGCGAGGACCTTTCCGCCCCAGCGGCCGTCAGTCCTACGAGATATGTGTCTTGCCTACTGGCACTTAAGGTTTGCAATTCTTTGGGCTATGTTGGTGACTCTAGTTCTTCTATGGATCTCTTTTCTGATGCGATCACGTAGCGTAGAGAAACCCTGAGCATAGCTCTCTCCATTGCCCCTTGAGTTACCTTGATCCTTCTTATGAGTCCCATTGTAAGCGGCCACGTCTCAGTTCCGTAAGTCATCACTGGCATCACGCACGAATCCAAGACTTTCGTCTTGAGACATTGCGGTAGATTGGCCGACAATATCCTGCGTAGCTTCCCAAACGCTGCCCTATTGTTGTGTTCCTGTGAGTGAATGAGGTAGCCGTAGCACATTACGGGGACACTGTCAGCACTTTTGTTTGTGGCATGAGGTTTTGGGTTACCAATGTGGAAAAGATTCTTTCTAGTCTTGAGTGTCTATATCAGTAACATCAGGTGAGCCGTATGATTGCTTCTCTATGTTGTATTGAAAAAAAATCACTAACATAATTTCCATTTTCAGTGTGAAAATAGAGCTTATCACTTCCTACCACAATTCGGACTCTGATTCAAATGAGGAGCCAGAAAGCCCGGTAAAACCAGCACCCGCACCAGCCGCGATCAAACCTTCAAAAATAGCAAAGACTGTGAAGAAATCGAAGAAGACAACTCAAAAAGTACTAGAATATGGACCACCTTTGCCCCCAAATCAAAATTATACTGTGCCAATTGGACCAGAACTACCTCCAGAGCTAGCAGCAGGAAATGCGGGTGCTCCAACTGCACAGAAAGCAATTGAAAATAATCAAATGGATGTTACAGTTACAGATTCGCCAGAGGTATGGTAATGCTTAATTCACGTTAACCTATTATAAGTTAAAGTTATTATAAAGTCAATAGTAATTGAATGACGCCAATGCTTGGTAAATTTAAGTGTACATTTTTTTGCAGACAATCTACTATGTGATGTTATGTTATTGTGTATAACCTTTTATGTAAACTGTGTTTTGGTAAGGATATGATTTATTGTAAATGTCTTTGATGAAGCTGATCTCCACCCATTCTACTTATCGGTTAAAAGACGTCTTGAATGGGTGGTAAGTAAAAAAAAATTGGATAATTCAAAAGAGCAAAGACTGAAGAAATCAAAGAACTCTCTATGAAATCTTATTCCGATAAAACTATTTGAATTTCCATGCAATCCTGTACTCTTAGTTCATTATTATTTTTTTAGCCTATTGATTTATATTTAGATGATGATATTCCGCGCCTGAGTATTGTCGTATATAACTAATTCATCTCATTAAGAACTCAATATGTGAAAAGCTATTTGCAATTATGTGATATCTGTCATAATTGCACATAGCTCAAAATTGTTTTGATTTCTTTTTATTACCAAATTATCTTTCATATTTATATTCCTTTATCGCTTTCATGTTGTCCCATTTAAGTGTTTATTATCAGTACTTATTACCTGTACAGTTCTTAATGTAATTGGAAAAGTTATAAAAAGACATTGTGATGGTTAAGTTTTCAATCTGATACTGTAATACAGAAATGCATTTCTGACATTAATGTAGGAAGATTTAAAACATTTTTATTTGTTACAGACTAAAGTATCTGCTAGTGAAAATGAAGATAGTCAAGATGAGAGGATATTATTGACTAAATTAAAAGATAAGGCGAAACTTCTAGAAAAGTTAGGAGGAGAAATACCAGTTGAGTTACAAAATATCATCCGAGATGAAACTCAGTCTAAACCAGCTTCCCCAAAAGTAATTGACGACAGCAGTAAAGAGACACAGAGTACTATTGACACAAACATTGATGATTTACTAGAAGAAATTGAGAAAAAGGAACTACCTAAAATTAAATCCAAAAACAAAACTGACTTGTTATGTGATGTAAATGCAAATGATAGTAATAGTCCTAAACATTCACCTAAGCCTATTAGCACAACATCTACAACAGAGAGTGTAGTATCTTCTGCTACTGTACCATTGTTTCCAAGCAGTGCTAATATGCCAGAAGAACCGGTTTTAAATGTACCTTTGTTCCCAAGTGCTTCTAATAATGTAAGTGAAACTATTGCCAATATAAATGACAAAGACAAGAAAGAAACTATTGCAGTTGTTGAAAAGAAAACTACTAACATGTACTTAACGGACACTAATGAGACAGTTGAAAATGTTAATCGAAAGAAACTGAGAATTTCAAACTCCGTTTTGCCTGTTAAGAAAAATGAAACACCAATGTATACAACTAAATATTCACAGGCTTTTGAGGGTTTTAGTGGGGGAAGAACGGGCTTGGGATTTAGTCAAGACGATGATGATGAAAGTCCAAAGAACACTGTTAGTTATGGTAATGGATTGACATTTACCAAAGGCGAGGTACTCAATGAGGAAAAGAAAGATGAGGCTCTTAAAGATCTTACTGATTTGCTTGAGGCGAAGTTGAAGTATTTGAATCAGCTACAGCCATGTCCTGTTACGCCTGTGCAAGAGATGGTGATACAGATGCAGGTAAAATATTTGTTATTTTGATTTTAATATTATGTTTGTTACCAACATTATTTGCTTAAATCAAAACAAAGGGCATAAGTTTTTCTTATAGGTTTGCTTGGTGGTGGGCTTCAACGCCCGTCTGAGAGACGCGAGAATACGTCTCTTATACATAAATTGTGACTGACATTAGGTGTTTGGGACCTTGTACAGAACAAGCTCGCTTCCACTTTTGACCTTAAACCTTGTTTAGACTAGGCTCGTAATATACTTGAGTTGCGTATAATTTATTAGCTTAAATTCTCGCTACTGCCAAGAAATCGTTCGCATTATGGTCGAGTACAGTATACAGGTACCTGAGACTATTTTTGAATCATCCGTCTGGCGTCAAGCGCTCGTGGAGCGTCCCCTTCGTTCGATTTTTACTTATTTTCGTCTAGTTTTTGATGAAAATCAAACTGATATTGGTATTTGTTGTGAGATTTGTAGAGGAACTTGGTGGCGCATTGGCGCGTGCGCTCAGCGAACGATTGCTAAGGTTAAGCAACGTTGGCTGTGGTTAGTTGGGGCTATGATTGGTGACCAAAATACAAAAAAACATCTCTAGTTCCTCCGTGCTTCGGAAGGCACGTTAAACAGTGGGTCCTGCACCTGATCTCGTCCCGGTCGTGTCGGCTAACCGTCCCATCGGACTAGGCGAGTGAAGGAACAGAGAGTGCACTTGCGTTTGCGCAGTCACTTGTGCACTATAATATCTCCTGCGCAGATGGCTAGTCTCCGTTTAGTTTAGCTGCCGTGACCGAATATTGGTTAGGAGGACATTACGTAAATTTTTGCCGAAAACGAAACGAAAAACAGTAGAAATCGAGCCCGGACGACGCTCGACTAACAAACAGGCGAATGATCCAAAAATAGGCTTCGGGTCGGTTTTTTTCAATCGGATTACAGGGAGACTCTGAACCAGGGTCGTCTGCTCGGGTACCTCCGTCTTACCTATTTCTGTCGCAAAGCCGCAGTGCTTGCATTGCTGTGTTCTGGTTTGAAGGGCAGTGAAATTACTGGGTACCGTCACTTTACATCAGCTTCTCTCGCATGACCACCGAAACACGTTATGATGAAACGATACAACAATATAAGTTGTTAAAAAAGTTGGATTTTTTAGTTATCTTGTTTTGAGCGTGTTTTGGATATTGGTGTTGTTATTTTGGGCATTATTTATATTATATTAAAGTCGATAAAATTTCAATGTGGCCATTATATGTTATATATTTTGACAGTTTATGTCGCGGTATCGTTTTATCATATCGTGTTTCGGTGTTCACGCTACGGGGGCTGATGTCACGAGTTGGCAATGTACAGTGGTTCTTGTGGGGGTTGCAGTTTTGCTGCGAATCTCACAGGAGTCACATGTATTATAGGTGACTGTTACCACTTACCATCAGGGGCTTTATTCTGCTATCGTTAACGCATTTGATCGTTTCAATAATGCTTCAATAGCATTGCTTTTTGAGACAATTGTTATTTACCCGATTACTATTTAAAATAATTGTCACTATTGACTTATCAAGAAAGTGTAGTATGAATAAATTGCACCAGGAAATGCGTATAAAAGATACAAAAGCAATTAAACGCTATCAAGACACGACAACGACGTTAAGATTAGCGGAATTAGGCCCCTGGTGGGCAGTTTGCTTGTTTGCCAACTTAGGCCCGATTTCACCAAAGTCAGATAAGTTTTATATCAAGGACAAAGTCATGATTTACTCTTAGATAAGTCAATTTTAATTTCACCAAATACTTTTACTTAGAATAAAGCTTTTATTCGAGAATATGTTTCATACCGTCGAATTTGACGGTATAACGGATTTAATACTAGGATCAATCATAAATATGGCGTCTCATTAACAGCTGATTGGCAAGTGAGAGTTGTCGTAACTGACGTATAATCCTATTTGCTTAAAAACAGCTAATAGGTTATCTATGTGATTTACGAAGAGAATGGACAATTTAATTTCGTAGCATTATCATTCATTCGATCATTTTTTTTAAATTACTTTAATACTCCAATCTGTCGCCACTTCGGGACATTGAGCGGTAAGTATGTTGGTTAGTTATTGGACAGGCTTAGGAGGGCGACCTTTGTCGCATTCCAAATTTCACATTTATGCTCATTTACTGTAGCATATCTTGGGTTTTAAACGGCGTTTGGTTTGTGCGTTTTCTGCCTCAAAGCATTTTACTATTTCATCTGTGAGTCTGAGCACTTGATCTATAGTGGAGTGCTTTTGTCGGAATCCAAATTGGTGATCAGGTATAAGGTGTTTATTCTTAATCACTGGCATCATGCGAGACAATAGCAAAGCCTCATACACTTTGGAAGCTATGGGTAGTAGGCTGATAGGCCTGTATGATTTTGGATCTTCTGGTTGTTTATCAGGTTTCTGAATCATTATGATCTTCGCGACCTTCCATTGTGACGGGAAGAATTTCAATTTTGACATGGCGTTATAAATACATGTAAGTAATTTTATTCCAGAGGGTGGCAGTTCAGCAAGGAGGCGACTTGTGATGAGATCATAGCCAGGGGCTTTTTTATGATGAATTTTTTAAATTGTAGCATTTTTTGTTTGAGTTGTTTCTGTGGCCAGGAAGTCGTCAACTTCTTTTTTATGCTCTGGTGGGCATTCGTTTGGGTGAGGCTTGAATACTGATAAGAGGTGTGTAGAAAAGGTTTGTGCTTTTTCAATGTCAGTACGGGCCCATTTCCCATCTGGCATACGAAGGGGTGGTAAGGCAGTTGTTGGCCGTTTCAACTTCTTTGTAGCTTTCCATAGTGAATACTCAGAAGAAGCTCTAGCATCTAACCCGCTCAGGTAAGACTGGAAGTTGGTTTCACGATCTTGTCTTAGTGCGTTTTTTAACTGTCTTATAAGTTGATTGAGTTGTGTTTTTAAGTTTGGACATCTAGTTGTCTGCCAGTTTGAGTCCGTAGTTTTCTTTTTTTTTGCGACAAGCTCTAACAGATGTGTAGCTATATGTTGGCTATCATAGTGTTTCTTTTTAGCGGTGTAGAATCCCATGCTGCGTGTTGCAAAACTTTAGTAAAATGTTCAACAGCACTCTCAATGTCATGTTTTGATTTTAACTTCAGCGGTTCTGTGAATGTTGCATCAATAATGTTCTGATATAGTCTCCAGTTTGTCCTACCATTATGTAAAACACATTTAGTTTCGTTTTCCAAAAGGGTTGTAGATAAGTTTACAATAATAGGTGAGTGATCTGGCGATAAATGTGGCGGCTGCCCTGTTGAGAGAACATTCATGTTATTATCTTGGGCGCATTTGAGGAGCTAATATTACTAACTTTATCTACAAATATTGGTGGAGGCCTGTTAGTTTTAGGAGGCTGTGTTTCGGTTCCTTGATTCGAGTCTGAATTTGTGGCTTGATTGTCCATGTCTTCCTCAAGGGTGGCAAAGGAGTTGGATGTTGTGACTGGTTGACTAAGCCAGTAGGTATTATTTAGTTTTGATTGTTTATGATTTTTATTATTACCAGGACTATCGCGAACGCGCTTTTTTCCTACAGTGACTTCGGTCCATGGTTCTTGTGGTGCTAATTGGTGGTCTTTACTATTTAAATTGGGCGGCTTACTCATAAATAATCCTGGATGGAATACTTGTTGGGTCATTTTCTTGGTGGACTTTGGTGAGCAGTTGTACCAGTAGCTTTGATATGACTGGGGGCCTGGTCTTCCACCCCCGGAGATTCTACTGAATTGGTAGAAATTTCTTTAAGGTGGCAACATTTTTATTTTTAAATGTAGGTACATAGACATTTGAATAAAAATGTCAAATGTCAATGACAAACTAATCACAAAATGTTTGAGGGTAATTTGACTTTTGCACAATTCACTAGTAATTTTTGAACACAATTAGTTTTAATCACTGTTAAATTTCGCTGTTTTTATTCACTTAAGCACTGCATATGTTTTTGCAAATGAATAACTTGAATTAAGACGCAATCTCACCATAAAACTATTATTAAGTGAGTGATATTTGGAGCACAGGTTAGTCACAGTTGACAGATTTGAGTTTGAGATTCGATCATTTAGTGCAATTTTAATTTGCCACAGATAAAATAAAACTATTCCGAAGAATAGTTAAACCAAATGTGGTGAAATGTAAAATGGGTTATCCGAGATTAAATGTAGAGTATAAATTTATTCATGGTATAGTTATTCCAGTTTCGTGTTAGTCTTGGTGAAATTGCGCCTTTTTTCCAAAGAGGTGTATTTAAAGTTTTTTAGTCTGCCCCCACACTGCCTAACTCAAAGCGATAGCGAGTGGTCGCTATGAGTTAGGTCAGCCATACTCGAAACTTTTTTTTCTTGGGCCACTTTCAGATTTTATATGTGTCGCGCGGGCCGCTACCTAATAAATTACAATCTGCTTTTTAGGCGTTAATGAAAAAATCAGTCCTATTGCGTTTAATTGTTTATTTAAATCTTAGTGAGAATGATGATATTGGGAACATTTTTTGACAATTTCATCTAGATTTGGTTTGTAATTGCTGCAATATACGTTCACTCTTAATACGTTATCGAGATGAGAATCTGTAAGCCGGTTTCTGTATACGTTTTTTGCATATTTAATTTTTGAATAAGATGACTCAAAGAAATGTCGATGCAAAAAATGTAAACAGAATTTGGCCGCATTTTTTAATAGTCTTATATTGATTATGCACTATTGTCCAATATTCGGTGTACTCCTTCTTTTCTCTTAAAAATTAACTTCTAAGTTTGTATAATTTTTCATTAACACGCGCAACGTGTGCAATTAGTGCTTTGCGCTGCGCTCAATAATCCAGCGGAATTTAAAATAGGTGATTGCGCTTTCGTTAATAGGATTTGAAGCTACAGCCGGTAGGCCACTTTCAAAAGCTCGGCGAGCCCGCGGGCCCGTGGGCCGCAATTTGAGTACGGCTGAGTTTTTTTTAAATTTATTTATCAGTATACAGTACAAATTAACTGATTAATAATATAGAATTAATTAGGCGGGAGCCCCTCCGCCCCCGTGGCACTTCCACGAAAACACGATATGATAAAGCGATTTATCACGGTGAACTGTCAAAATGCGACGAAACCCTGTTGTATTTCGACAGTTCACCGCGATAAACCGCTTTATCATATCGCGTTTCGGTGGACGTGCCGGCGGGGCAGCACCGATATGGGAATCCTCTCCTACGCTTTCCCACCGAACAAGTCGAACGACTTAAGATATTAGGTCTCAGTCGTGTAAATGGAGAATGACGCGTGCGCGTTTCCGTCAGACGCTGTCGGCGGCGTGGGCGGCGGGCGCGCTGGCGGCCGCGTACTGGCGGCGCTGGGCGCGCGGCGCCGCGGCCGCGCTGGCGCGACACGAGGCCGCCGCCGCGCCGCCCGGCTGGCGCTGCGCCTTCCTGAGGTACGCGACCGTCGCACGACATCACCACCGCCACCGCCACCGCCCACGCTACGTCTCTCCCGTCCCCCGTCCTCCCTCTCCTCCTCCTGGCGCCGCGTCGTTCCTCTATCCGACATACTCAAAATGTTCTGTCCTTTTGACCTCATTCCTCGCTCCTTTTAACCTCATTCCTCCGTGACGAAAACGCGACTTCTACTTTTCCACACGACGCGGAGACCCTCGGCCTCCTCTCTCCGGCCTCGTCGATGCCGCTAGGCGTTCGTTCGTCGTTCCTCTGTCCGGGAGTACACATCGCGACTCGTATACGTCCCCCCCGAGGGGCACGAACCTACTCTGACTAGTTAGGGCGATTGGGCCTCGGTCGAATCGCGCCGGCCCAGTGCGGATCGGTCGACTTCACATACGCCTTCGAATCACTTCACAGGTGTATGCAGGTTTCCTCGCGATGTTTTCCTTCACCGTATAGGAGCGTCAGATAAATGTACGTATGAAATTCGTGAAACGAAAAACACATGGTACGTGGCAGGATCGATCGCGGGCCTCCCGATTCTACTCGGGGCACAGTCCGGTGCCGAGGCCACGGCGTCACCGACGCTCTTAGGTTCAGGAATACGTCTCGTTGCAATGTTCTTTGTCCGATTTGCCCCTTCCTGAAGTGCTGCACCTCGCTCCTGCCTGAAGACGTGTTACTACGTCTACGTCTGTTCTTACCGTGTCCAAGTACGCGTCTTGTAATGTTCTTCATCCGAATTTGGCTCCTTTTTGAAGCAGTGTATTACACTTCTCCCTAAAGACTTACTGCCTACGTCTGTTTTTCCCTCTGTCCAAGATCGTTACTCTTTACAACATCCTTTATCCTAGTCTTGCTCCTTTCTGAAGTTCTGTATCTCTCTCCTTGCAGTACTACCTACGTCCGTTCTACTCTTATGTATGTATCACGTCCAACGGCTAGATCTTACCAGAGTAGTGCTTCGGTCATATCCTTGAAGTCATTCCACAATCCAAGAACGCGTCTCGTATGATGTCCTTTGTCTGACTTTTGGTATTTTCTGAAGCGCTATATCACACTTCTTGAATTACTGCCTCTGTCCATTTTACTTTTATTCTTCCTTGGGATCCTCTCCGACTGCTACATGTATTCTTTGAGTGGTTCCTCGATTACACTGGCCTCGCCTTTCACCATTTGAAGTCATTCCTTAGTCTTAGAACGTGTCTCGTTGTAATGCCCTTTGTCCGCCTCTTGCTCCTTTCTGAAGTGCATTTCACTCTCCTGGGCTATAGATTACCTCCTACTGCTAAGTCTTTTTGGAATAGCTGAGAAACTTCCAAAAAGACGTAGTAGTTGGACGAGATCTAAACCTACGACACTAACGCCTTTGATCTTTTGAAGTCATTCCTTTGTCAAGTATGTCTAGTCTAGTTGTAATAGTACTTTCGTCCGATTCTTGCTCCTACCTAAAGTATTGTATCTCGCTCGTTGAAGTACTGCCTATGTTCGTTCTGCTATTGTTCTTTCCTAGGTCTTGGAGCAACTTCGACTGCTACACTACACAACTTCTAGTAGTTGTTCCTCGGTCACCCTGCTTGTGTTCATGTCCTTTTTGAAGTCACTCCTCTATCTAAGGACGCATCTCGTTGTTATGTCCTTTGTCCGGCTCTTGCTCCTTTCTGAAGTGCTGTATCACGCTCCTTGAATAACTGCCTACGTCTGTTCTGCTCTTGCTCTTTCCTAGGGTATGCATTACCTCCGACTGTCCACCTCTTTCTGAAATAGTTTCTCAATGACATTGCCCTTGTTCCTGGCTCTTTTGAGTGCATTCCTCAGTCCAAGTTCGCATTTATTTGTAATGGTGCTTTTGTACGGCCCTTGCTTCTTCCTGAAGTATTGACTGCATACATTCTAATCTTGCCTCTCCCCAAGGTTCTACTGTCATCCGTGGCTATAAGCGGCGTCTTGCGTCAATAGCGCCTTCGTCTGCGCCTTCCAGGGCAATGCTCTCTTCCCATGCTTTGCTGGTTGTTCCTCCTTTCTCGATAGCTCACCAGCAGGCATATTATGGATCATAATTATGTGATGTGCTTGATCCCTGTCATATTCCGAGTCGATCCTTCCACCTTTCCAAGAAATCATTTCTATTAATTTTTATATATTACAATTTCCTTGCCCTTGTATAGCTTCCTAATTGTTTAATTTGCTGGGGGGTAACTATATGATGGTTATAATAATTCGGTGTTGCATTTAAAGAAAAAACGTTTAAGAAGCTTTTTAAATATTGCCTTTATTTGAAGTGAATTTTTTATGTAAGATTGACGAGTTGTGATATTTATTTTTTATTCATTTTGGTGTTCTATAAACTAAGACTACTAAGAGTAATTGCTATGTATAATATGAAAATAATTTGTATTCAGAAACAAATGAATTGTTTTGTAATGGATTCATTTTTTATGTGTGTATAATCTTAATAGGGTTATCTGTGAAAACTTACTGTGATGAAACTGTGATATTTATATATTTTAATCACATTAGTAAATTTTAATAAAAATCTTTTGTAAAAATTTGAGAGTTTCTTTACAATATTGATAATAACGATGAAAACCCAATTCTAACATTAGTTACCGAGTAAATTGTTATAACTTCGAAGCAACTTTATATTACCTTTTTCATACTAACCGTTTCATGGTGCCGGGCAAATATTTTTTATGTAATTTATAATAAGAAAGATATTACTTTGGTGTAATGAAGAATGAAGAGTGCCGTTGAAGATCCTCTGCCTCCGGGGCTGGTAACCATCGCGCTGCCAAGAAACACGCCGTGGATTCTGGTGAGAAAAATGACATTCTTTAAATGATTTTATAAATTTCTCGATACTATACTTTGATCTTTTCCAGGAGGCCAAATTCAGCGGTTGGTTCAACGCTTGTTGGACAATAGCGACGCGACAATCTCTTTCTATTTCATTCCACTATAGCGTTAACAGAGCAGATGTATACGGATCACAATGGGCTTAGTATACACACAGAATGTTATATATTTATTTAGATGTAAGACTGCCCTATATTGTTAGATCAGACGTTGGGAATTTGATCTATGTGTTTTCGCAAATAAAACCTATTTACAGTAACTACTGGAATAGTGTTAGATCTTTCTGTTTAAAGATATGCAAAGGACATATCACCAACAGAGGGCAAGAAATCCTTTACATTTGTGTCCCATACAAGGTATCTGCAACCCTTGATGCTTCAAGACACGCCATACTACAAAACTTTCCATCTTTACTCTTCCCGTATTTCATATATCTCGAGTTGATTAATCTAAATACCTTCTAGGTTTATTGCAACCAAAATAGTTATTCAACGCTATTTGTTATTCTAAACAAAATGATCCATTCCAGTTTGGTATAGTGCGTTCTTCATCTTTTATTTCTTTTGTAACCATTGTTACATTCTTTAGGGAAAAATGAACCCACGATCGATTTGCAGGGTTTAAGTTTTGCCTTCTGAAGAACCTCTTTCGTGGCTTATGCTGCATTGAACCACTCGTGAATGGCATAAGCCCAGTTCACTGCACAGTCCCTTCAACTCATTGAATACCCTCTAGATGCATTAGATTCGAGTATGATATCCTTGGAGTCGCATTAGAAGCAGCTAGCTCGAAGGTTAAAGTTTTCGCCTTAAGAGCAACGGAAACCTTGTTACGGCCAGCTGCGGTCGACTGCTAAGGATTATCATAAAGAAAGCTCGTAAGAAGGAAATGCTCCGGATCTACATCATGGTATTTTTAAGAAACGATACCTTATTGTTTCCCGGTTTGGCCGAATTGCAATGAGAAATAAATTAACCAGAGACTAGTTGTGCTCTTAAAGCTTAATACTATTGTTTCCTTATTTTTGAATGGGGACTTCTCAGCTTCCATAGGAGTTATGAAATTCTTTAGTGGGCGTTCACATAAGCCAACGAACCCCCTGTACCGAATTTCGTGCTTCTAGCTCCAGTACTTTGGGTTCTTCGTTGATTCCCCAGCGAGTCACAGACCAAAGCAATTTATAAATACAGACTAGTTTTATAAATACACATTGCCTGGTCTAGTTCAATGACGCGTTTTAACAACTAGCCCCGCTCAGTCTTTGTAGTGAACTCTATTTGAAGGGAATCGTCTGTATTTCGATTTCTTGCATTTTAAATACAACACTTCTTGCGCAATTCCCAAGTTGGATCTAACGGTACTGGGCTACTGTCGCCATATTCGACTCGTGCGTTAGTTTGTTGCGTTTGTGCGCGCAGGTCGGAAGGGCGCTATCGGTACGAGCGCGAGGCGGACGGGCTGGTGCAGTGGGAGTACCCCGCCGACGCCAACATGGACATGGACATTAGCACCACGCCGCCGCACCCTGGCCTCGAAGCGAAGGTATGAATGTTATTAATCATTCTAATAGTTGTTTCTTTGCTAACATTATTAGTGTATGTATCCTAATACAACCCCTTTTTTACGTTGGGAAATGTGTTATGCATACCTCGCGTTTGGGAAAGCGCGAGATTATGTTGGACTCTCCGCGGCCACTGGGGGCAGAGTGCCATCAAGAGACCGCGGTCTACCGATTAAAACCCAACGATATCCATCACATAGCCCTGGTGCGGGCTCATCCATCACCGCCGCATCCTCCCCATCAATAGATGAGAAGGGACTCGTCGCTACCATGGGAACCCTTTCGGACACTTTCATGATCTCGTCAGTGTCTGCTCGTCTATGGCAAGCCCTATTCATCTTCCCTAAATGAAGAGACCGCCGCTCCTGGGCATTTGTAGCATCGACGACGATCAGGAGGAAGAAGGCGGGCAAATTGCCGCCTTCTTCTTCCTATCCTCCTGCGACAGCATGGATCTGTGGGTCGTCTGCCCTGGAGTGCTCCTTCTGTGTCATGACTTCGACACAGAAAGAGTTCGTCGTGTTCCAGGTGTAACCTTCTTAGTTGGGTAGGAAAATAAAAAGGTTAAAAGTTACAAACTTAGAATTTAATTTAAAAAGTATTTACAAAGTTGTTAAAAAAGAATTACTATTTAAACTGTAGGTAGCAAATTAGAAGACATCCGGGTCGTCGGTTTGGACGACTCGGTCTCCGCCGAGGAGCTGGGGCAAATCCTGGCGCGGGTCGGTGAGTGCCCGGCCCACCATATCAAGGTGGGTCGAGTGCACACGGGGATTAGGGGTGTCGGGGCGGCCTTCGTCTCCGTGCCGGTGGAGGCGGCAAAGCGCCTAGCTGAAGCTGGGCGCATTGAAGTTGGATGGAGCTCAGCCTCCATCCAGTTGCTGGAACAAAGGCCCATGCGGTGCTTCCGATGCATGGGCATGGGCCACCCAATCCAGCGGTGCCCCTCCGCCAAAGACCGCAGTGGACTGTGCTTCCGTTGTGGGTCTGAGGGCCACAAAGCGGTGGACTGCACAGCGGCGCTTAACTGCGCCGTCTGTGCGGACGCTAAGAGGCCGGCCGATCACCGCATGGGGGGGATTAATTGTACCCCCCCGCCGGTCAGGGGCCGCTTAGCCCCTGTGAAACTAGCCGTGGCCCCGAGGAGCCCGGCGTCACCGGCACCCCCGGCACCACAGGCAGGACCGGCCGCTATTGCGGCCCAGGAGGAGCCCATGGAGACCACCAATGCTTAGTGGCCCCATTAAGCTCCTCCAAGCGAATATTAACCACTGCGCCGCGGCACAGGACCTCACGTGTCAGACGGAGGCGGAGTGGGGAGCGAGTTTGGCGATTGTGTCGGAACCGTACTACGTTCCGCCACAGTCGTCAAATTGGTTGGAGGCGGCGGATGGTTCCGCCGCCATAATGCGGGCGGCGCGTGGCACAGCCCCCTCTCTCGTTTTTAGAGAGAGGGGCACTGGCTACGTTGCCGCCATGTGGGGGAGAATAATGATCGTCTCGACATACTTCTCCCCCAATCGCAGCCGGGCGGACTTCCAAATCTTCCTGGCTGCATTAGAGGGGGTCGTCCGCAGGACGGCCCCGGTACCGGTGCTAGTTGCGGGGGACTTCAACGCGTGGTCTACCGCATGGGGGTCCTCCTGCACCAATACGAGGGGTGGAGATCTGGAGTCCTGGGTTCTGTCCCTGGGGCTCCAGATTTTGAATAGGGGCTCCACCCCTACCTGCGTCCGGGTGCAGGGCACGTCCGTAGTGGACGTGACCTTTGCTACCCCCTCCCTCGCCTGTCGAATCAACGACTGGCGAGTGGAGGAAGATGTAGAGACTCTATCGGACCACCTGCACGTCCGATACGAGGTCTCTGCGGCATCCCGCGGGACCCCGAACCGCAGGGGCTCCGCGGTGAGCGCCTTTCCTCGATGGGCGCTCACCAAGCTCCGCCCGGATGTGGCGGAGGAGGCTGCGATGGTGCGGGCGTGGGCAGAAGTGCCGCCGCACCTTGCCGGGGATGTCGATGGCATGGCGGAGCTTTTCGCAGACGACATGAAAGTCGTCTGCCAAGCCGCCATGCCTAGTGCGCAGGCCTGCCCCGAAAGGGGGCAGGTGTACTGGTGGAAGCAGGTAATTGCGGATCTGCGTACCACCAGCATGAGGGCCAGGCGCGCCTACGTGCGGTGTCGTAGGCGCGCTAGAACTACACCCGACGAGGAAGCTGAACTTCGTCGGGTGTATGCGGCAGCCAAGAAGGCCCTGCGGAACGAAATCTGCAGGGCCAAAGAGGAGTCCAGGGAGTCGTTTATACGGCTTCTGGACGATGATCCGTGGGGGCGTCCGTACCGGATGGTGAGGGGGAAATTCAAATCTTCCGCTCCCCCTACCTCCGCTATGGACAGGGGGCTACTAGATCGGGTGTTGGGGACTCTGTTCCCCGATCCCGGTCCGTTCCAGCCCCCCAGAATGGTCCCCCCGGATACTCCTCCGGTGGAGGTGGCTGCCGCTATCCCTCCCGTGTCGAACGTGGAATTCGACACGGTGAGGGACCGGTTACAGCGCAAAAAGAAGGCGCCGGGACCGGACGGTGTCCCAAGCAGGGTTCTGGCCCTCGCCCTGGGACACCTCGAGGAGCGGTTCCGAGCGGTGCTTGACCTATGCATCGCTTCAGGCCGCTTCCCCAGTCGGTGGAAAGTAGGCAGGCTCTGCCTGATAAGGAAGGAGAGCCGCCCCGCGGATTCCCCGACTGGGTATCGGCCGGTGGTGCTGCTCGATGAAGCCGGGAAGTTTTTCGAGAAGATTCTCGCTTCCCGCATCATCGAGCACCTAGAGGACCGGGGGCCGGACTTGGCTAACAACCAGTTCGGCTTCCGCACCGGCCGGTCCACGATGGACGCAGTGGCCCTCCTCAAGGGGTGGACTGAGTGGGCCACAGCTCGTGGGGAGACTGTCGTTGCGGTGTCTCTTGACATCCGCAACGCCTTCAACAGCCTTCCCCATGAGTGCATAAAGGAGGCACTCCATTTCCACCGGGTACCTCCGTACCTCCGCGCCCTCGTGGAGAGCTACCTTGAAGGCAGGTCAGTTCTCTACAAGGGGCCGGACGGTCGCGTCCATACGTGGGCAATGGCGGCAGGTGTACCCCAGGGATCCGTACTAGGTCCTCTACTATGGAACCTGGGGTACAATTGGGTCCTGCGAGGCGGCCTCCTGCCACGAACGGAGGTCGTCTGCTTTGCCGACGACACGCTCGTCGCGGCAAGAGCCAAAACGGGGGAGGAGGCGGCCCACCTTGCGTCGGTCTGCACCTCTTTAGTAGTCCGACGCATCCGCCTCCTGGGCTTGGCCGTGGCCCTTGATAAAACGAGGGCCATGAGTTTCCACGCCCCCTGTCGCAGGATCCCACCGGGGCTCCGAGTCCGAGTGTCCGTATACCGGTCGAGGCGCACCTCAAGTACCTCGGCCTTGTTCTGGACCCCCGATGGAGTTTCGAGGAGCACTTCAAGCTCCTCACTCCACGGCTGTGAGCCGCCGCAGCCGCACTCGGACGGGTCCTCCCTAATGTAGGAGGGCCAGGATCGGCGTGCCGTCGACTGCATCACGGGATGATACGGTCGATGGCACTCTACGGAGCCCCGGTGTGGGCGGAGTGCCTCTCCCCCCGAACGGTGGCCCTCTTGCGACGTCCGCAGAGGGTCATAGCAACCCGGGCCGTGCGAGCTTATCGCACGGTCAGCCACGGCGCGGCCTGCGTTCTTGCGGGCCAAACGCCGTGGGATGTCGATGCACGCGTCCATGCGGAGGTGTATCGACATCGGGTTTCTGTCAGAGAACGGGGGGGACGATCCGCTCCTGAAGAAGTGGAGCGGGTTCGTACCCAGGCGCAGAGGGAGGCTCTGCGTCGATGGGGTGAGGCGCTCGCCTTCCCAGCTGCCGGCCACCGGACGATAGAAGCGATACGTCCGGTGTTGGAGGAGTGGTTAGGGCGCCGGCAGGGCAGTCTCTCGTTCCGCATGGTGCAGGTACTGACCGGACATGGTTGTTTTGGCCACTACCTGCACCGGGTCGCGCGTCGGGAGGAAACGCCGCAGTGTCATCACTGCGACGCTCCCGACGACACTGCCGAGC
The DNA here is from genome assembly GCA_963935595.1 of Schoenobius gigantellus. Taxonomy (NCBI): domain Eukaryota; kingdom Metazoa; phylum Arthropoda; class Insecta; order Lepidoptera; family Crambidae; genus Schoenobius; species Schoenobius gigantellus. Next base: position 2,058,692 of record OZ012553.1, read on the forward strand.
ACACCCTGTTGGTGTGCCCGGCCTGGCGACGCCAGCGCAGCGAACTCATCGCTGCGCTGGGTGACGGAAACCTCTCGCTGATGAGCATGGTCGTGGCCATGCTCCGCGGCGAGGCGGAATGGGGGGCTGTCACCTCCTTCTGCGAGGACGTCATCTTGCAGAAGGAGGCCGCGGAGAGGGAGCGGGAGAATGATCCTCAAGCCGCTCCCATCCGCCGCAGACGGACAGGCTGGCGAAGGCGGGCATTCGCACAAGCGATGCCCGCCTAATGACCCTGCCGTGGAGGCCTGCGTGCACGGTTGGCCCCGTGCACGTCGCCGTAAGGCCCTCCGTCTGGGGATTGCCCTAGTGTTCTCGGGCAATCCCCCCTTGGCGATAGCCCGACCAGTTAGGTCGGGCTAGCCCGGGCGCGTCGGTAGTGGTAGTCGCAGTGTGGAACCTACCACGCGCGCCCATAAGGGCAGGGAGAACACCGGGGGGTTTAGTGGGTAGGCCCGGCTCTCTGCCGGGAGAGCCCCACACACGCTCGTCGTCTAGCCAACGGTGAGTACGGTGCGGTCACGCATTCCCCTCGAAAAAAAAAAAAAAAAGGTAGCAAATTAGAGAGGGTCGTGAGTTGATTTTTGGGCTGTGGACACTAGTAACTGTCTGTGGGGTACCACTTAACTGGCCGCGACGTTGAAGGTGCAGGGCGTCGGCGTCGGGTGGTTGACTTCGGTATCGGGTATTCGTGGCGGTGTAAATGCGGTCGTCGTACGTCAGCTCGTACGGCACTAGCTCCAACGAATCCAGTAACTCCAGTATTGGAATCAACGTCTTCCAGTACAGGAATTTTCTACTCCAGTAAGGAACCCTGGAATTTTATTATATTGGACACTTTAGAGTTTGTCCGAATTTCCAAAACGTGACTGCAACATCATGACGCGAAGAAGGTGCGAAGCGGTAAGCAGTGTAAGTAGGTACTTTATAATTCGTGATCGATGATGTTGCATTCACAGGCAAAATTTACAGTTCATAACAAAATTAACAATAAAAAAAAAGAAATAAACATTGAAACCATACATAGGAAGTGATCATGAAAAATAGTTAGACATTGAAATTAATAAAAGGGCAGCATAAGAACAATCCCAATCATGATAACTACATTAGTTTAATTATCCTAATTGTTATTGTGAACAAAACGAAAGGAAAGATAATAAGATTTCTAAAATTAGCTCGATAGTGAAAACATTAATGAATTGCGGAGGTAGATATGGAATAACTCCAGACCGCATGGTATGATTTGGCTAATTCGACTAGTTACAGTAATTTGATATAGATCTAATACAATACAATATATAAATGAACTATTTTCTTTAATATTCTAATGATAAAGCACTGATATCTATGTTTCTGCAAACAAACCACAGCTAAGCATGATATAAAAAATATGCAACACTCACCCAATCGGGGTAAACACAGCACTTGGAATAGAAAACTCACAATATTAGTGAATTACTTTTCAACTTTATATTATTATATGTTCTGTAGACTTTTCGAGTAGAAGTTTTCGCTCCAGCAAGCAAATAATGAGAAAAAGACTCGGCGTATGCCGTACTTGAATATATATCGCGTATGGCTCGCGAGTGAGAATATTGTCTCTCAATTCATCATTCCGCTCATACGTTTACGATTTCGTTTCTAAGCTAGCTAGTTTGAAAATAGTAATTAACAATGTTAACAGTCTGATGAGCTGTAAATTCTGACTCACCGTCTGACTCTGCTACTTAGTGGAGCGGCATGTGTGCTGCTCTACACCCCGAAACAGGTTTTTTTATTGTGGTTGTCTATCACGCGGCCCGATGTTCAGTGCGGGTAACAGATCCCACTGGATCCACCGCCGCACGGCTGAGCCGAAGCTCGGGGAAATCCCCTACAGTCGCGAAACTGGCCTCTGCTCTGCTACCACAAAAGGCAGCTGCCAGGAGCCGGTTTCTGGCGAAAGCCACACCTCTTCTTACCAGAAGAAGAGGGGCTTCGCCCTTCCCCGCACGAAGTGGGTGGCCTGGCCATACCACGCCCTCCTCTACAGGGACAGCTGTCATGTTTGAGAGAGTGGTCTGACATCGCACCCCAGGAGAGATTGATCCTAATATAACCGCTGGGATAAACTCAACCACTGGATTATTACAATTGTCGATTATGCTGAATTTTTTTTTATATTTTTATCCAGTCCACTCATGAAGAGACCGTTTTATGCATTTGTGGTTAAATTCTGGGGATCTGAATCTGTGTGAAGGCATTATAAATTATTTAATGTCATCTCGATTCGTGCGCAAACATCACGAGTCGCTTTTAGCGATCTGAAGTTTGGCGATTCGATTACTTATGGGGGAGTGTATCTACTTCGGATTGGTGGGAGGGTTTCGGAGCCCGTCTGGCCAGCAATCACCGTCTCACCTAACTTTGTCGCTTAACAACAATGTAGATAACATTGTTGTGTTGTGTTCCGATAGTGAGAGGTAAGATGGCCAGTTTCTCAGTTTTTGAGGAGTCCACGTGGAGTTCGCTTTCGTCTTCGGCTTCGTCGTCACTTACCAAGAGTAAGGGCTTCTCTTTTGTGTAAAAAAAAAGGTGATATTGTGATCGTTGTCGGTAGGAAGCCACGCCGCCCCCACTGCCGCCGCTGCCGCCGCCGCCCCCGCCGCCGCCGCCGCGCGCCCCGCGCACCCCGCCGCCGCCCGCCTGGGCCGACCCCCCGCCGCCCGGCTGCGACGACACGGTGACCTCACACACACCACACCCGCCACACACACAGCCCGGGCCGACCCCCGCCGCCCGGCTGCGACGACACGGTGACCTCACACACACCACACCCGCCACACACACAGCCCGGGCCGACCCCCGCCGCCCGGCTGCGACGACACGGTGACCTCACACACACCACACCCGCCACACACACAGCCCGGGCCGACCCCCGCCGCCCGGCTGCGACGACACGGTGACCTCACACACACCACACCCGCCACACACACAGCCCGGGCCGACCCCCGCCGCCCGGCTGCGACGACACGGTGACCTCACACACACCACACCCGCCACACACACAGCCCGGGCCGACCCCCGCCGCCCGGCTGCGACGACACGGTGACCTCACACACACACACCGCCGCACCCGCCACACACACTTCAACTCCCGCCACACACACCGCGACACCCGCTACATACACTGCAACTCCCGCTACACACCTCAACTCCCGCCACACACACCGCAACACCCGCCACATACACTGCAACTCCCGCTACACACCTCAACTCCCGCCACACACACCGCAACACCCGCCACATACACTGCAACTCCCGCTACACACCTCAACTCCCGCCACACACACCGCAACACCCGTCACACACACCGCCGCACCCGAATGATCTCACAATCCCCACACACTCCCCATACATACACATTATTCTTTCTTTTTTATGTATATTGTGATTTTTAATTTATTGTGTGGCCAAAATAAATTACTTTTCTTTCTTTCTTACATATCTGTCCACACACATCTCTGCACACTTGCCGCCGCGCCACCACCATCTATATATGAAGGGAATTACTGCCCGATTTATGGCATGACTGACCCGCATATACTGGACTTCCAATATTGACGAAGCTTATACATGCCTGCCTAATGTATTATTATTATTGTTATTTAATAAATAAATAGACACATAGACACAATAGACATTAATAAATAGACACATCAGCTATAAGCTGCTCGTCTATAATCAAATAAATAAATAATACACTAGCAGCACTTGTGCTGATGCGTGTATTAATTATTGCACTTGTGTCTTTAAATATTTATCAAGTCTTTTTGAATGAGTTCACAGAGGTAGCACTGATAACACTTTCGGGTAATTTGTTCCACGATTTTACTACACGGTTTTGCAGAAAATGGAATTTGGTATCAAGGAGATTAGATGTGAAGATATTTATTTCACTTTTTTTTATAGGAGCCAAAGCAGCAGATCGGCGACGAGCTACTCTCGTTCTACAACGACATCGCCGAGCTCGAGAAGAAGTCGTCCGCGGGAAACACGGCGCCCAACACGCCTGAGCCGCCGCCGCCACCAGAACTCATCGATAGGGATAAGAGCCGAGAAAGAGATCTCTCCGACAGAGATAGGACGAAGGATAGAGAACACGGTGATAAGGAGAAGACAAGGGATAAGGAACTCAGCAATAGGGAGAGGACAAGAGATAAGGAACATAGTAATAGGGAGAGGAAAAGGGATAGGGAACACAGCGATAAGGACAGAGATAGGGATAAGGACAAGGAGAAAGAGAAGGACAAGATCAAGAAGAAGTCCAAGGTATGTGCCACACAAATATGGGTAGTAAAAATGAAATTGATGATATTAAAATACTATTGTTATAGGTAATAGTAATATGATTGAGTGAATAGGATACACCAACTATACTTGTTGTATAAAACTTAAGTTAGGTCTTGCGTGGAATATTGCGCGCACCTTTGGGACGACTCCGCTCAGTACCTCCTCGATGCTCTGGACAGATTGCAGCGTCGCGATATTCGCATAATTGACGATGTAGAGGCAACTAACACCCTCGAGCCTCTACAACTTCGTCGTGACATCGCCTACCGAATGTTCCATGGGGAATGCTCTGAGGAGCTCTTTTACCTTATCCCTCCCTCTCCATTCCTTAACAGAAACACGCGCAAGGGCCTTCGGAGTCATCCGTACACTGTATCCTCCTTTTCACACCGTACCAAGAAATCCTAAGATTCCTTTTTCTGTCGTTCATCCCACGCTTGGAATTCTCTACCTGCGCACGTGTTTCCTCCATCCTACAATATGGGTTCCTTCAAAAGAGGCGTGAAAAAGCATCTTTTGGGCCGGCAAGGGGCGGGCAGGTAGAATAGTGGATGTCGTCCTCCTCAAAAATTGAGGAACTGGCTATCTTAACCTCTAATTGTCGGAACACAACAATGCTATTACCATAGTTTTTATAGATGAAAACCTTGTCTAAGGTTAGGTTAATCTTAAGTGGCATGTTGTCACAATCTTTTCATTAAAGAAGTAACAGCAAACTATTTAGGATCATTCCGGGAGGTTATTCACGTAGCTGAACCTCTAGAGGCTTTGATTGTCCTAAGCAAAAGCAAGGTTGGTGAAATTGGCCGTTAGCAATACGAAAGAACATCGGCCAAAACCACATAGTAGCTGGACCTGATATTAAATAACCATGGGCATCATTACTTTTGTATTCATTATAGACTTAACATTATTTGAATTAGTCTCATAGCTCAATAATTCATTAAAAACTTTAGTAATGAGAGATATTCTCTATTTTCGTTTTTAGGTTGGCTGTGTCTATTCGGACCCGGGTTCCTATAGAAGTCGATTGCTATCCGGACCCGGAGCATGAAACATGCAGTTTCATTTAAGTTCTGTGTGTGGTCACAATGTCTAATCTAACCTAACCGACAGTTTTCAGTTTTATCCTAAAGCTATTTTGCGATTACGCTTCTATCGGGTCCGAATAGCAATCAACTTCTATCGGGTGCGAATAGCCCCCGTTTTAGGTTAGGATAAATATTTTTTTTTCTTCGAGTCAATTTAAACTATTTTACGTTAAAATAATTAGAAACGTTACGTGAAAATATATTTATTATGATTTCATTAACATATGAAACAATATGGATGTTTAGAAATAAAACACTTTGATTCAATGTAGTCTCTTGTAACAACACTGTCTAAAAACCTGCTGGTGCTGCTATTGTATTATCTTGGTGTCTGGTCCACCCGAGGTACCATACCACCATAGTCATAATAACATGGGCGCAGCATCCAATTGTTGTCCGGCCTACCAAACAACTACAACAATATCCTGTGATAGCTTCCTTTCCAGACACACTATTTTCTATCAATATATAGGTAGTCGTAAGAAGCAGTTAATATCAGAGTTCGTGAAACTAAATAGGGGTCAAAACAAAGCACAAAGGAGAATAAAAAATCGCACAATACTTATCAAAGCAAATACAAAGATAGACTGCAAAAAATCACGAAAGACATCTGTCATTCGATTTCGACAGTGCTTTACACGCAAATCACCAAAAAGAACTAATACTTTGAAATATGCAATCTTTGCTTAATTTGAATTGTTTCAGCAAGTTTAAATACTATTCTCAAGAAATATACACATGTATAATCTTGTTTTGTGTTTTTTTTAGAAATATTTTCTTTTTTTCGATAAGCGCGAAGATGTAATGTTCGTACAAGAATGTGAAACGGAATTTGACGTCATTTTCAAGATCTATCATCTATGGTCAAAACCGTTCAAAAACTATATTACGATTTCGTATTTGAGATAATTGATGTGACGAATTCGTTATTTTCTCTGAAACTAGAAGTTCTTGAGGTTTAATAGTTATATTTTTAAAATTAACTCAAAAAAGCCTATCTTTTAACATACATTTGATTTCTGCCCATAGTCAGGTCCGATTTAGCCATTGTTCTTTAGTATGATATTCACAACAGCTCCATCTTAAAAATTTGTTCCAGGTGAAAATCTCATCTGCCATCGGCATGAAACACAAGTCCGTCTCCAACCTGGTAGCGAAGTGGCAACAAGTGGCCGAGGAGATTCACTCAGACTGAATCCTTTACAGAACAGCACAGTACAAATTTCTACCTTTTCCATATTTCGCTGTAACGTACATACACAACTATTCATATTTCACTGTCAGGAAATTTCAAGATTGTTTCAAATTTATTTGATTTCAATTCTCATCGCTGATCGTGTAAAATTATATTGAAAATATTTAAATTTTAAGAGTTCATTTCTGACAAAAATGTTATGTAATTAATTAGGATAGAAGATACAAGATTTGTCAATATGCTAAAAAGAGTGATAGTATGTATATATTTCCACAGATTTTGTATACCTACGGTGTAAGAAAGAAAACAACTCAAAATAATCTTTTCAAGATGTTTAATGCTATGTAGTGATAATAACATATTTATATTGTACTCGGTAAGGCTTAGTACCTATATGTTAAGATCACGTACCGTAACAACTTTACGTAAATGTAAATACCTATATATTTTTAATAAATAATTAGTAATAAATGATTTTTGTTTGATTTCACGTTGGCAATAACCATTTCATTTTAAATTAACGAACCCTTTAAAATTACCTTCTAGATATTTAGATGAAGCAAAAAGAAGTGTTACTCCAGAAAACAAAAACAATTAAGAATAATGCTATTTTAAAGGAGAATATAGAAAGTGGGTGAATTTCTAGAGTTTTAAGAGGACTGTGAAGTGCCAATTTATGGCTCGAGTAAGCACTTTCAAAAATGCAGTTTATTGCACACCGCTTGAAAGTTGAAAGTCCGAGGCAAGTGCCTACATTTCTTATTGAAATATTGTTTCGGGCGATAACTGTTTTACCCCCTAAACCTTATCGAAATTAGACACTTTTGGTCTCATTAGATTCAGTATACTTTAATCTATGTTTGTACGTTTTGCTTTTTTTGTAATTCAGTATAATTTAGTCAAAAAATATAAAAATGCTCCAGGTAGTTTTTAAGTTGAAAATATGGATATTGAAATGCTAATAATTTATATTCTGAGCAATATTACTTCAAAATCAAAACGTACAAACCTAGATCTTCAGTATATCTACAACATTTCCAAAAATTATGAAAATTGGACTATGTCAAGTGGGTGAAAAGCGTTATCGCTTTTTGTATGAAAATGTAAAGCTTCACAATCCTCTTAAGATAGTCTTTTAAACGCACACGCCTCCGTCACTACTAGCCTAGGTACAAAATAAGAATCTACCATTCCGCGCACACTGAGAGTGTAAAAAGCAGCAGGTGGCCTACACAAGTGATAATCGTTTCATGACGAAACGATATCTAAGTTCATCATCGTCTCAGAGATAACGAAAACTAATTCCTAGCCAAGCAACACAAGGCCTAGTGATGGCTGTATCGAATTGGTATTTCTGTAAGAAAACAACAATCTAAGTACCTACTCTACATTTAGAAACTATCTATTCTGTGGTACTCGTAGTAATGAAAAAAATAGCCACATGAAATAATTATACAATTTAGGATATTGGTTTTAAAACAATTGTTAATGAGTAGGTATATAGCAATCTGCCTTCAAAGAGGTCAATAGTTGCTACCAACCACGCAGGTCAATGGTGCACCGCTCGCCCTCCCTAAATCACATGTGACAAGGGAACATCACAAATTAGTATCATCCCAACATGCAAATACTTAGATCGATGCGTTTCGCCGCTCCACGTGGCATCATGAGGATGTTGAAATTATTAATGGACTACCGAATAATAACGACTGATACCATAAATGGTTTTAAAACATTCGTCGCTGTATTTCGCAGTGCAGCAAAAACTTCACTACACAGGCGAATGGTGTGATAGCCCGAAGCTGCCCATTGTGCATTTGGTCCTTATGTTTTTTTTTTTTAGATATAAGACTGTAAAAGGTTCGGGGGTTGAAAGTAATGAGGTTGTGTGAACTAAACAATTTTAAATATTTTTTCCCTGCCTTTTAATGAAGTGATCGATAGATCTTCGTTTAAGAGTATTCATTCGTTTAAACATATGAACGAATATTTATTGTCATTTTAAATTAAAAATAAAATACACTTGGTTTCATACTTAATTTTAAGACCATGTTTTTAATAAATTTTTTGTAAGTATTTCTGTTCAAGCCACAGCGATTGAAATTAGGTATATTTAGGCTTCATAAATCCTAAAGTTAACATGAGTCTTTTAGCTGCCACAATTTTAATGTTATCTTACAGTATTATATTCATGAACGTATTATTATTTGCGTGTATTATAGCCGAGGCACTCATCCTTCCGGCAATGCTGCACTTGCCGGCCGCGCCAGTAATGTAGGTACTATATTTTTAAAAGCTAGAGGTAATAATAATATAAAAGACATCAACGAACTACATGATTTTTCAAATGATTATTTTCATACCATTATTTAGTATGTCTACAAATTAACAATGATTTGTATTATTTAATAAAAAAATTCAGTTTATTAGGTTTTTTTCGTCACAAGTGTGTTGAAAAACGTCGTACGATATACGTACGTATATTGGTTATTTACACACTCGGCTCTATAACGCCCTCGCCGTCAGGCTGAAATTCCGCCTCGTGAGTTATAAATAACCAACATACCGTATTTATATCGTAATTTTTAAGTATTTGGGAAACATATAGAAATAGTTAACATTTCTCAGATTTTTCATTACCGACTTAACCATGAGGTGTATGGCCTTAAATAATTATATGGCCATTAAATAAAGAATAAAAAAAAATAGAAACAGAACATTTTTCAGATTTTTCATTTTTCAACAGACACCAGTAAACAAACAGTTAATACGAGCTAAGCTAGTTTTTGGCAGCACGGGGTGCGATGTCAGACACCTCCACGTGGTGCACCCTGGGCAACCCGGCAGATTCTCTGCCGCGGGCTAATAGTCTGACGAGAGGACCCCCATGGAGAGGGGGGGGGGGGGGGCGTGGGATGGCCGGGCTTTGCCCGGCGGGCCACTTCGTGTGGCCACCCGCTTCATGCGGAGAAGGGCGAAGTCCCCTCTTCTTATGTTAAGAAGAGGTGTGGCTCTCGCTGGAAGCCGATTCCGGCGGCTACCTCTGGTGGTAGGGAGGATGAGGGCGAGCTTCTCGCCGTGGCACTTCGCGCCCGTTGGGGATTTCCCCGAGCTTCGGCTCACCCGCGCGGCGGTGGATCCAGTGGGATCTGCCGTCGGGCAACCCGTTACCCGCACTGAGCGGGCCGGGGGCCCGGCGCACTGAGCGTCGGACCGCGTGGAAGACAACCACAATAAAAAACCAATTTCGGGGTGTAGAGCGGCGCAATTCTGTGCCGCTCCACAAAGTAGCAGAGCCAGATGGGGAGTCCGGCAACGGACGTGTCACAGGCAGGGGGTCAGCGGGAATAAGGCCTGGCTGTTGTCCCCTTCCCCCTGTCTTGTGACGGACGGAGAGCTGCTGGGGGGGTTTTTAGTGGGTAGGCCCGGGCCGTGTACGGTCTGGGGAGTCCCACATATCCTCGTGGTTTGGCTCGACCACGAGGAATGCGTCAATGCATTTTCCCCCCTCCCAAAAAAAAAAAAAAAAAAAAAGTTTTTGGCAGCACGTTTTTAGAAATATGGGTGGTAGGTAATCAGGCTTTACCACAAAATAGATAACAGTACCTACTACGTACAGACATTGCACTCCTTCGATCTTGAAAATAGCCGACATTCTAAATAACTAAACTTTGAGCACACAAGCTGAATCACACCTTAATACTAATTATCCTGTCTTCGCCTCCGAGATTTATTCCTTAACCATGTAGTAGCCCTGCTACGCGCTAACCCTATCGCACAAGTTTTAAAGTCAGAGAAAGAAAACCACTATATCTTCCTCTGTCTAATCACACCTGACAAGCCTCCGCAGTACCGACCTCATTCTTGTCCGTGCGCGCGCGGCGCTCGCACGAGTGTAACAGTAATATAATTTGTGCATGAGTGTAGGTAACCTACGTAAAAAAAAAAAAAAAAAGGTATAAATTTACGGTTATTTACTTATTTGTTAAGTATGCCTAAACGAAAACACAGTGAACCCGAAGAAGATAGATGGCTAAGGAAGATGAAGAGATACGAAGAAAAACTGAATTCGGAAAAACGTAGGGGCAAGCCGGAGGCACATTTTGTACTCAGATGATGGCGAAAATGATGTGCAACCAGAAGAATACTTTTTTACATTCCCGTTGCATTCATCGGGAATCATTTTTATGTTCGTTGTATTTTTCGGATAATATTTTATTATGTTCTCGTTGTATTGAACGAGAAATCATTTTTATGTCCGTTGTATTCTTCGGATAATATTTTATTATGTTCTCGTTGTATTGAACGAGTAAGCGGGTGGACACCGCTCGCCTGGGCCGCCGAGTACGCGCGCGGCGCGACCACGTGCAGTAATACTGGTAATGGAAAATGTGGGTATCCTTTTTTCCCCGCTGCCTAAAAATTTCCGTTGCATTCATCGGAAATCACTTTTATGTCCGTTGTATTCTTCGGATCATATTGTTATTATGTTCTCGTTGCATTCAACGAGTGTACTTAATGGAAAATATAGGGGCTGTCCTTTTTTCCCCGCTGTTTTAAAAATTTCCGTTGCATTCATCGGAATTATTTAAAAATATTTTTTGTGTTGCCTAAATTCTCATTAAATATTTATTAGTATCTTTCACATACAAACCAATACACGGAGGGACACGCTCCATACAAGGGCGGTCATAAATAGTTAAAGTCCTGTTACTATCAATACATTGTATTATTTTAGTGACTTATAGTTGTAAAAGTGTTTTAGGAACATTAAAATGAAAGAAGTACATGTATTTACGGAATAAAAAACGTTTACTTCAGTAAAAAACAAATATAAACAATAACATACTTTTACCTAAATTTATCATGAACAAACACTTAAAAATTGGAATGTAAAACATATATTTTAAATAAAATAAGAGTCAAAACATTGATAACATTATTTAATTATAATAAAATAATAGAAATAAATAAATTAAAATTAATTAAATACAAAAAAAAAACAAAACAACTAACAAAATACAAATAAATTATTCTTATTCTAACAATATTAAACATGTAACAATTCTATTACACTTTGTGACAGAGTATTTTTCTTTTTAGGGGGAAGTTTCCGAAGACTTGTAATATAAGGATCTGAATGTAATAATAGTCGTTGTATTAAATCTTGATTGGTAACTTCACGTGACATTTTTCGAGTGTGACTTCGTCTATAAATTTTGATATACTTATTTGTCGCTTCAGCAGCTTCTTCGGAAAGTTCTCCTATAGATAACAATGCATAACTTATAATATCTGATCCATGTACGAGCACCTTGTGGACAGAAGCAGGAAGACTATACCACGGATATTCCTCGACCAGGCTGTATGCTGTTTGTAATGCATAGTCTTTAAACTTGCATTCATTAATTTTATGTCCAGAAGATAACGTTTGTAATATTACACAACAACGATCTATGAGATCCTTATTCAAACCTGTAATTTCAGCAGATACAGCTGATTCGAAAAAAAACTTCCTGGCCGTGTTTCCGTCGTTAGACGTCCCGCTTCCACCACTACGCGGCTTGTCAACTATTAAACCTAATCGTTCCCTAAACTGGGACTGTACATATTGTTTTTTATTTGATAACAATTGTTTATCACTATCTAGCCTAACTTGCCATTTTTTTATGTCTAATCTATATGAAAGATGAATAAAATATTCGAAGAAACGTATCCAAGAATGTAGTGGTGATAATCCAAATTGGTATCTACTCTCTATTACAGGTTTTTGTAAACATTCGTCTATTTTATTCATCTCTTTAGGGGTAGCATTACATATATAACATCTACTTGTAGATGTTTCACTTAAAGCACTACAAATTTTACCATCTACCATTGAAAGCTGCAACTTATGAGAAACGACCAATTCACGATTGTCGATCTGAATAAAAGTAGGTTGCAAACTTTCAATTTTATCCTTAAAATAAGCTTCCTCTTGCAAAGACACTGCTGTGCTTTCTTTCAAAAATTGAAATCGAATAGGACGGCAGTACCTAGTGGAAGAGGGTCGAGGATTTTTCCATAAAATTTTACAATTATCTTCAGCTAATTTTACAATAATTTGAAGGGGTACATAAGATGTTACAAACAAACTACTATCTTCTAAAGTTGAATCTGAAAAAAATTGTTTGTATTCACTATGTCCAGTGCTGCCATCGAATCCCCATTTCCCAAGTAAAGAGATATTAGACAAACAATCATCAGGAATCTGATCTAAGACCTCTTTTTGAGATTCAAGGATTCGAGAAGCTGTGTGATCAAAAAGACTTTGTAATTCAACTTCAGCTGAAGACTCGGAAACAGTTATATTAGAAGGGTAACATCTCTGTTTCGCTTTAGTAATTTGTTGGTAACATGGTAATACATTAGGAGAAATTTTACTATTAACAAAGTTTTTAATTAATAAATACTGATGTTTTGTCAACTGAGCATCAGTCACAAGTGACAAGACATCATCAGTGCTAACTCTAGATATACACGAATCGAATGAACAGTCTGAAACATCAAGCAATGCACTCACATCAGACTTTGACAAATCAGCTACTCTCCGACGTTTAGTCCTTTTACTACATTGCGTAAAAGGTTTTCGAGGACGACCACGTGAATGACACGGCGACGTTTCAGACGGAGTACATTGCTTATTGTTTTTCACAAGTTGAATTTTTTCAATAACATTAAACCAATCGGAATTCTTATATAAAAGCTTGGTTTTATCCCTATTACATTTTTTCCAGAATCGAGCAATAGCTTTACATAAATTATTAACAATTTTCTCTAAATAATGAATATCAATGTTCTCAGCATCGTCGTTCAGAGTAGTCAACAAACTTTGTAGGACTTGACGACACTTTTCCGAGTCATTATCGGTATTGACAGTTAGCCATATTTCAAGAATATGCATTCTTGAAAACGAGCATATATATAAATTACCTAAAACAAAAAAAACGGTTAAAATTCAGTCACAAAACCTACACAAAGCACTAAGACTAAATAAACTAATTTCGTAGCAAATGCTACGAGATAATCTGGCAACCGTAGCACCCTTGTCATCGCCAAAAGGGCAGATAAGGGCAGCCAAGTTTTAATTTTCCTAAGATAAGAAAGTCTAAAGATTATGGTGTAATATACCTCCATAGTCGGAGCGAGTGGGAACATATTTAAAAGTTTATTCAAACTTTGAATATTAAAATATAATACTCCAAGAAAAGTCGCCTCGTAGCAATGACATACTAAAGAAAATATATACTAAGATACAATTAAAATAAAAATATTAATTATTACATACCCTGTTCTTGGATATCCATTTCAGAAAAAACTCACACAGCACTCACAGGTCCCGCAATGACAACAAATGACGTCACGCTTTTTAATGACTCACTGATAACAGTATTTACGATTGGCGATGCGCTCTCTTTGAATGCACAATAGATAATGAAGGCGCACTCTAATTACTGACCTATTTATAGTTTCAGAAGGTACCGCAACTATCCAATGTAACGACAAGGAATAAAATGTAAAACAAGAAAGCAGGTTTTTAAGATTTATGACCTATGGATGTCCCACAGTGCAATATGGTGATAACTGATGACTTACAAACCGATGTAGCGGCCAGGTTTCAAGTCCTATTGCAAAACGGTTTCCAAAAGTGACCAAAGACGAGCATTAAAAAAAAAAAAACAATGTATACTATAGTACCTATGGCGAAGGGCCGAACTCTAATTCGGAAGTAAGTGCTATGTTGGTAGACAACAGAATCAACTCGGTAAAGCACTTTCAGCACTGGGAAGGGCACAATCGTGTCTTTTAAAGAAAAATCTTAATATTCCAGATGTAGTTACGTTGAACGATGCAGACACCAATTTCATCTAAGAGTCATTTAAACTTGAAAGGCTCATCGTCCCGAACGCGACAGCAAAGCAGCGGCCAATCCTACCCTCATCGAGCCGGTGGGCCGGGACAGTCAAAGACGTCATACTAACAAGCGAATCGACGGCGAGCAGCCGCGTTCGCACCGCTGCCAGCTTGTCGCCAGCCAGCCCCGCCGCCGCCGCCGCTGCCGCTGGCACCGCCGAGGCACCAGCCAGTCGCGTCGCATCACAACGGTCATCGAACAATCGCGCTACCTGAGCGCGCAGCCGCAAGTACATGCCGGCCGCTTAAAATATTAATTTAGTCAATGAGTGGTGAACTATCACTAGCGATAGGTTTATATTAGACAATGTGTCCAGGATTTCATTTATTGAGGAACCTTATCAAATACCATACAGCCGTGCGCGGCGTTCTTTTTCAAAAAGTTAGTGAATAGCAATTTCTCTCGAATTAAATCATTTATTAGAAATAAAAGCTATTAGGAGATGTAACCCGACAGCAAAACAATTCGTTTATGATATCTTCGTTATTCCTAAAAGCGTGTGCTCTATATATATTAAATCTAAAAATCTGAATTCGAAGTCGAAGTAGGTATCTCATTTCAAAATGGAAGATATCAGAACGGCTACTCGATTTATGATCGAAGACTGATACGTGATTAATATTGATATTTAGGAAGCTTAATTTTTGCTGCCGATTCACAAATCAAAAAAAAAAAAAAAGAAAACATGTTTACGCTTTTATTTTCATGATATTTTGTACGAGTTTCTAGCACTCCCGTTTAGCCTATGTTCCGCGCGATATATTTCACAAAATATTACAGCCAGCTCTTACTCATTTAAGATCTTATGGTCTGCTATCAGTGAGATATCTATGATATGTTGTGTTTAGCAAACTCTGCTGGAGAGTACCTAGAGAACACAAAAAGAACTATTTAATGTCTGACACGATTAGGGTTAGTTATTAATTTAAAAAAAAAAAAAAAAAAACTAGTCTAATACCAGAAAAGCTTTGTAAATTTTTAGGTTTTATTTTAAACTCTAATAAAATAACATACAATTACCAGATTCAAGCCACAAAAATTTATTATACACATAAAAAATATATTTAAATCTAACAGAATTCGAATAAGGTTCTTTGAACGTTTTCTACGGCAGCATGTCGGCTGTAGTATATGGGTAGTATATACACACAAAATCACTAAAAGTGCTCTTCTTAGAAATACTAACAATTACGACGTTTTTATTACAATTACAGATATTTTATAATAATATGATGATCTCCATTGGTGGCAGATCAATATTCCATTGGCAGTCAATTGAATAAAAAGTCATAGGTACAATTTCGGAATTTTTACGGACGTTTCGACAGCAGGCTAGGGTGCAGCTTGTGCCAACGAAAAGACTGGTGGTTTCTGGACCAACATCGAGCGAACCAATCATATAAACTGACTGGAACTACTCGCTGTATATTGTGGGCTAATTTCATTTGCTAAAAATGTCGCTAATTGTGGTAGTCTTTTAAGTGTCGATAACACCACTGCCATATTCTATATAAATAGAATGGGGAGAGTGTAATACCAACACTTAAGTCAAGTTACTAAAATGATTTGGGACTGGTGTGAGAAAAGTAGGTATATTTATTTTCGCGTCTTATATTCGTTACTCGTTAAATATAGAAGCTAACAGTGAATCGAGAAAAATAAACTTCGACACAGAGTGGCAGTTGGGTATCAGACAACTTTTGAAAATAAAACATTTTTTTGGTGAACCATCTATTGACTTATTTGCATCTCGTCTTGCAAACATTTTTTTGGTGAACCATCTATTGACTTATTGCAAATGTCCCGCGTATATTTCATGGAAAAGGGATCCCTTTGCCTATGATATTGACGCGTTTAAACAGTAGATTAGTCGCAATTTTATTTTTACGCTTTAACACCGTTTGCACTAATTTTTAAAACTATAAACAAAATAGTTACTGATTAAGCCACCGGAATTATCGTTGTTCAACTATAGCCCTCTTAACCATGGTATCCCCTTTTCATATCCCTGGGTGTCACAGAGATTGTGATATTTCCTCCAAGAAAGATCTACTTACTTCCTTTCAGGATGGTACACCATCTGCGCCGTCACCTTTCCCTGCCAGCGTGTGTATTTTCCGGGAAAGCTTTCATGACGTGCCAGAAACAGCCTTAGATGTTGTTATCTTCGATATCACATAACACCGGGTCATAATATAATTCTAGTATAAAGTACTAAAGATATGGTGAGAATTTTGTAAAAAGAATACAACAGATTTTTTTTAAATGTAAATACTACATTTTTGTTGGAATTTCTGTTAATGTGTTTTGAAATTTTGAAGTTTAGGTAGAACTATTGTTCTAATGTCACGATAGCAAGTGATCGTTATTAGTTAGGCAGTAGCCCCCTGGTATTATAGTATTAGACTATTAAACGATTTGAGAATTATACAATTAATCTTGAAAAAATGAGTAAGAAGTCAGTCATGTTATTAGCTGGACCAAGGACGCATACAATTTCTCTAACAAAAATACGAAATATTAATAAAGCATATGAAGATCGAGTAATTATAACACTTACAAATTTAATTAAAACATAAGCAATTGGCAAAGCTCAACCGGTTTTAAACTTACTTTTTTTTTATCCCTTTAATATCCCGGTATTTGTCCAGCATCAGTGGTATTAAGTTAAGATATATTGCTGTATCATCTTCAATTCGCTCAGATTCAGAACAAACCTGATCCTCACACATAAGAAACCACGTAGACCTGCTTCATCTCAACCCATTGGGCGCTGGATAAAGCAGATCATGTGCGATAGTGGCATTGACATCTTAATATTCGGAGCGAGCGAGACACGCATCAACATCAGGCGGCGTCTCGTGCTGGCCTCAACGTCGATGTAATTAGAAAGACCGCAGGATGTTCGGAAAGATCAGCTGTATTTGCTGATTTTTATAACAGACCGGTATATTAGTTCTGAAACCAATTTTATTGAATCTTTGTCACAATTATAATTATTATTAAGTACTTAAAACAATACTGTCGGTTGATTAGTTTTTTGTTCACAATATTTTGTTGTTTTGAAATTTTTGCTAGAGGCGCAAAAAAAAAAAAATTGAAATACGTAATAATTATGTTTTGATGTTTTACTGTAATGTTGTTTATTTTTTATTGTCGCAACATTGATTTTATACTCTCTGAACATCTACATGGTTAAGGAATAAATCTCGGAGGCGAAGACAGGATAATTAAATGATCAAACGAACTTACCTGAAGTGAAGTTCGATCTTAATTATCCTGTCTTCGCCGAAGAGATTTAAGGTCCCTCCCTCCCTGAATCTTATCCCCCTATATATCAATGTTGCTCTATTTCTCTAAAAAGAATGAGGTCGGTACTGCGGAGGCTTGTCAGGTGTGATTAGACAGAGGAAGATATAGTGGTTTTCTTTCTCTGACTTTAAAACTTGTGCGATAGGGTTAGCGCGTAGCAGGGCTACTACATGGTTAAGGAATAAATCTCTTCGGCGAAGACAGGATAATTAAGATCGAACTTCACTTCAGGTAAGTTCGTTTGATCATTTAAGTATTAGATATACATACTTTCGATGACATCACAAAGAGCGTCGCTGTGAAGAAAGTAACTGCAAAAATATACAACAAGTGAGAGGAACTATACCGAAGGAATTATATAGAAAGTTAAACATTCCTTGGCCTCCATGTGGCCTTGAACAAGCCAGAAGGTCCCAGCAGCATTCGCGTAAAAGGGAACAATAGTGAAAACAAAAGGGTAAAATCAAAGGGCGTGCTCAAGAAATTCTCCAGTTTTCGTCACGTAGGGCCGTTAATGAAAATGTTTACGACGTCCATACGTAAATGGGACGCTTAAAAGGGAAAACTATTTTCGGTCCGAAATATCACATTGTATTGTATTGTAGTCAGCACATTTGCTTTTTGTTATAAAATGCATTTTTTTTCTCAAACATGCGACGATATATACGACCATATCTTACACAACTTTCTTTAGGATAAATCGTAATTGCAGTACTAGGCCAGACAGCAGCCAGCAATTTCGGGTGTATTAATTTTATTTACATAATATTTGTCTGATAAATAAATAAAATAAATAATAGTGTTTTTGCTCTTCGGTACCATACAATACTTGTAAGAAGGTTTTTCAACTTCTTCCATAATTTGTATTGCAATTGGGATGTTGACTGAATTCAAATTTTCACGTCTCGTCATATAATATTGAAATACCGTAGAAAAAGATGCAATCATTGAAATTTAAATTAAAATCGGCTTAGAAATAAGTACATAAGATACAAGCATTGTAAGCTGTTAATTTAGAAACGATTAGAGAGAGAGATCCGATATCAATCGTGACGTATTGTTGAGTACGGCCATATAAACTCCATGTTAATTGCCGTTTTGCTAGAAAGAGATTGAGAAAAATCTATAACACCTTATATCTTGGTTGTTTTATAGTTATTCGAAAACCGATTTTTTTCTTTCTGTTTATTATATGAATGAGCTTCTATTAAAGCAATTTTTTTTATTCATCTAGCGGCTAGCCTATTAAAACTGAAAATAAGTATGAAGTAACTGAAACGCTATAGTAAAGAAACACTAGACACAACCAATGACGTCATCAAAAGCGTGCGCAAAATGGTGGCGTTTGAACGGCTCTTATTAAAAAAAAAATTTATTTCATTTTGAAAAATAATTTGTCTATTTACAATCCTATTTATATTTTTTTCTATGTTATAAAGATGTAAATGAATAATTTGAGAAATAAAAAAAAATCATGCTTATTCCCTATTAGAAGAGATATGATGTAATTAGCAATTTGTAAGTTAAGTCTATGGGGTAAAAGCATTGATTTACTACCAAACAATGGGTAAAAGCGATTAAATCAATGGGTAAAAGCGATCAAAATTATGCCCTATTCCACTATAATCCACTAAACAAATCCATTAATGGATTTGTTTCCACTTATTTTTCCACTCTAATCCCTTGCCGCAATGGATTATTTTCCACTTCTTTTTTTATTTCTCTCTAACCCATTGCTGCAATGGATTTATTTCGTGGATTATAGTGAAATAGAGCAATAAATCCATTAATGGATTTGTTTCCACTTTTTTTTCCACTCTGATCCCTCCATGGATTTATTTCCACTTTTTCTTCCACTCTAATTCATCGATGGATTTGTTTCCACTTTTTTCCACTCTGATCCATTCATCGATGGATTTGTTTCCACTTTTTTCCACTCTACTCTAATCCTTCAAAATTCTCTAACTTAATATTATTTAATTTTTATTATTTTATTTAATTAATAAAAAAAATTAATATCATCAAGTTTTAACTGTAAGCATTATCTACTGTAGGCCACTTTCTTGAAGAGGTGAAATAAATTCAAAATCAAAATAAAGCGTTGTATCTATTGGCTAGTCGTAACGTTAAAATCCCGATACCATGCCATTATTCATACGATGATGGCATTCATTTTTGCCTGTAAAACGGTGGCATGTAAAAAGGTGAGCACCAAGGCTCGTAGTCCTCCTGTATATTGCACAACCTCCGTGGACACCTGCACCTGATCGGCCCTCCTGAATAAATAGGTGGAGTGGTGGGAGGTTCAGGATAGCCTTCAAAGAAAGGATAGAAGACGAGATGGTCCCCATGATCATCAAGCAGGCACGTCTTTGCAGGCTTTGTCGTTTGCTTAAACCAAGCTATACACCCGTAGTTAACCATAGGTCTTACCACAGCGGTGTAGAACCATAGAAGGTAACTTTGTTTCAGTCCCCACCGGGAACAGGTCTACGAGTACCTACGGCAAATTTCGTACCTAATAGAAAACTTATTAGCGCTATGGGCGATTCTTTCACGGAAGCCTATTAATTAAATTATTACCTGTAAGTCCAACATTTACTGTTTCTTTTGTTCGTCGTAAACAAAGGGAAATCATGTTTACAGCCATATCATTATTGGAAATAAGTAATAAGCACGCCTTTCCCGTGCATTTTGCTTTATACCGTCATTGGCACGACACAGAGAACCCAATGAATAGTGTGCGGGTCCGTATCTGAAATGAAATGCCATTTCATTTCCTGTGCATTTTTCTGCCATTATTTTTAATTTTACGCTATGAAAAGCCACTGAGTGCATTTATTGGCGTACCTACGATAAGCGC
This sequence comes from Schoenobius gigantellus, assembly GCA_963935595.1. NCBI lineage: Eukaryota > Metazoa > Arthropoda > Insecta > Lepidoptera > Crambidae > Schoenobius > Schoenobius gigantellus. The sequence goes on from OZ012553.1 coordinate 2,079,478, forward strand.
CCGTGTATAAATTGTTTGAGTTGATTCTAAATTACCTTTGGGCTGTAATGGCCGAAAATTGACTATTAACAATTTTTCCTACATCTGTTATTGCGCTTGTTATTGCGTTGTGCATGGCTTGACTGATTTTCATTTTTTTTGTGTATATTTGGTTTTACATATTACAGGGAAATAGAGATGTGTCGATCTTTACAGAAACGACTCAGTGATTCGTTTCTTCCAAGTGATTCACTGATTCAAATCTCTAACAGCGCTGCAAATGAATCATTCGCTCAATTGCATCTCTGTTTCACTTTCAATCCGCACGCGGCGCTCGCACGATTGAGATAGGTAAATAGTTCAGAGTCGGAGCGCTTCGGATCGCGTCGCTCAATTGCATCTCGGTTTTATTCGACACGCGGCGCTCACACGATTGACATAGGTAAATACTTCGGAGTCGGAGCGCTTCGCGTTGCGTCGGCGATAGCCAACCGCCATCTCTCTCACTAATTCATTACTAGTGGGTGAGTAAGAGAGACGGCAACACTAGCCCAAAAAAAATTAATTTTTAAATACGCCAGTCATCAATCATCATTCAATAAAAACGATTCATGAAGGTATTTATTTCATTTATTTGCGATACTAAATTCGTTCCGAGTCACTGATGCAAATGATGCAAAGAAGCACTTTACTGATTCGAATCTTTGTACTGATCCGGATACAAATGATCCAATCTCAACAAAGATACGTTTTTTCCATCTCTACAGGGAAACTCTTGGCCTTCATCTCACCAGCAGGCCTAATGCCTATTCTCTAACTATGGTTGGTAACTAGAGCTGTCATTTTTGAAAGGAACTCTATATCCATTATTATTACGGCGGCGTTCATGATAGCAGTAATAGATGGTAAGTTTCTTTCAAAAATGACAGTTCTAGTTAGCAACCGAAGTTACAGAATAGGCCTGCTGATGGTAAGTGACGATAAAGCCGAAGGTGGAAGCGAGCTACGCCTGGACTCCTCAACAACTGAGGAACTGGCTATCTTACCTCTAAATTGTCGGAACGCAACAACGCTATAAACATTGTTATTATGGCGACAAACTTAGGTAAGACGGTGGTAGCTAGCCAGGCGGACTCAGAAGCCCTACCATCAACCAAAACGAGCAGAAGAATTTCTGACCCAAGGGGAATCGACCTCCCGATCGATACTCGGTGGCCTCAACCACTAGACCACGTAGGTTAAACCCCTATATTATCGCAGGCACAGCTAGTCTTCTTCTATCTTCTTCTTCTAATATATAAAATTCTCGTGTCACAGTGTTTGTTACGGAACTCCTCCGAAACGGCTTGACCGATCTTTATGAAATTTTTTGGGTATGTTCAGTAGGTCTGAGAATAGGTCGTAAACTATTTTTTATTACGGCGAAACGTAAGTTCGCCGTTATTATGGCGAAACGTAGTTCGCCGGCACAGCTAGTCTTCTAATATATAAAATTCTCATGTCACAGTGTTTGTTACGGAACTCCTCCGAAACGGCTTGACCGATCTTTATTAAATTTTTTGTGTATATTCGGTAGAGCATAGGTCGTAAACTATTTTTATTATGGCGAAACGTAGTTCGCCGGCACAGCTAGTTTAATTTTAAAGTTCAAGACTTGGTCGACTAAAACGTATGAAGCGGCAAATTTTTATTCATGATTTCCTCTGAAATCATGAATAAAAATTTGCCAATCTTTCCTTTTTGATTATCTTATTATATATTTTTGAATTTGTTTTGAAATAAATTACCTAAATATTTATTATAGAATTTAACTTAGAATTTTGTTAGAAATAAATATTTTTCTATTGAAGGTTTATTTATCTCAAACAAATAAATATTTCATAGAAAGATAAAGAAGTGACAAACCAATCTTATTTCTCGAGATAAGTCAAGTGAAGTTCCTTCAAAAAACGGCGGTGCTCGACAAGTCCAGTTTTCTGATTGACTGAGCTGTGATTACTGCTCGAGAAAAAAAATCGAATTTAAACTTTTTTGAATCCGTGAAAATTAGCCCCTCTGCTCTCATTTCTTGTTTATATTTCAGCGTGCCGAAGATAATATAATACTACAGTAAGCGTAGGTACCTACTTTAAAATTGGTCGTGGCCTTCCGCTACATGACATCCGTATTCAGTTAAATTGAGCTCACTCTGGTACACTTTCTGTGCACAGATCAAAATAACTCGTACATTTCTATAAAATGAAATAACGTAAAGTTTCCAGCAGTCATAACTAGACCAGAACGAGTAAGCTGCAACGTACATTATAGAGTCTAGACCAAGAAACTGCAGTCGAATAAAATACATGAAAATTTTATGCTAGAGGTCGGAGAAGATAAATGAATAGTTGAATATATTGCCCTTATCTTCAGACGGGGACACTCCGATCCTTTTTATTTTATTGAATTTAGTTCTTATAATAATAATAATAATAATAATATTTATTTGCTCAAAACACGGTATATACAGATGTTTTACATAAAAGGCCAAACATGTTTTGCTTACATAAAGCATGCAAATATTAATTTGGGTAATTAGACCCAGTCATTTCCTGAATAACATTTAATTGCTTTGGTTATTACTAATTAATAATCTATATTTAATCTTAAATCTATTTTATTAATTATACAGTTAAATGCCACAGTTAATATATATACCTATTCAATTAAATTTGTCGATCATTTAAAAACTCAGTGACGCTATAATAATTTTTACTTTTGAGCCATTTACGCAGTTTGCTTGAAAAATGAGAAGCATTTAACACTTTTAAGCTTTTTGGAATCCTATTAAATATTTTTATACACATCGATATGCAGTTTTGGCTATATTTTTTAGATTTAGGTACAATTTCCAAGACCAGTCTATCAGGGTCTCTGTGTGTTCGAGAATTCATATCACAGGCTCTTTTGAATAAACTAATGTGTTTTATTACAAAAACACTTACCTCTAATATGTATAATGATGGAAGTGGCAGTAAGTCATACTCTCTGAATAAAGGTCTACATGACTCGTCAGATGGGATCCCGGCTATAGCTCTAATGCATTTCTTCTGCGCAATGAAAGCTCCATAAAAATCCGTACTATTTCCCCATGCCACGAGGCCATACCGTAGAACCGATTCAATATAAGCATGGTACGATATAAGTGCTGTTGAGATATTTGTCACTTTTCTGAGTTCTCTGAGGGCGTAAACAAAACGATTTACTCTGCTACATATGTCGTTAATATGTGTTTTCCAATTTAAGTCCTGGTCAATCCAGACTCCTAAAAATTTTGTTTGAGCTACATTCTTAATTACTATGTCCTCAAAATTAATATTTAAATTAAAATTATATTTCAAGTGTTTAGATTGATTAAATTGTATAAAATTTGTCTTATTCAAGTTAATAGTTAGATTATTGATGTCAAGCCATTGAATAATATTACGCAAAGTATTGTTTATGTCAATTTCGTGGTCCTTAATTGTATTATTTTTTTTGTCAGTGGTTATAATAATTGTAATATCGTCAGCAAATAAAATACATTTGTGGTTTGTTATGTCAGAGATACTATTTATATACAATAAGAATAGGGTAGGGCCCAGCACGCTTCCCTGTGGCACTCCCCTACCGTTATGTCTCTCATTAGATGAGTACAGGGTAAGGTTCTTATTTTTATTTATTTTAGTAATAACTACTTTCTGTTTGCGGTTTGATAAATATGACTCAATCCACTTGTAAGCAGGTCCTCTGATTCCGATTTCCTCTATTTTGTCGAGTAATTGTTTATGTGATACATGGTCAAAGGCCTTTGACAAATCAAGAAATAGAGCCGTGGTCAACTTATCATCGTTAATATTGTTTAAAATATGTTGAATTAGTGAGTATATTGCTAACGAAGTAGATTTCAACTTTTGGAAGCCATACTGATCACTATTGATTATATTGAATTTGTCTACAAAGCTTAACAGTCTATCATGTATACATTTTTCAAATACCTTTGACCAAATTGAAATTAATGTGATTGGTCGATAGTTTTCAACGCACTCTTTACTACCTTTTTTATAAAGTGGCTTCACGAGGGACAATTTTAGTGTTTCTGGGAAAGTTCCCGATTCGAACGAAAAATTTACCAAATAAGTTACAACTTCGATGATTTCTCCAATACTGTGTTTAATTATTTTTGTACTTATCTCGTCATAGCCAACGGATGTTGTATTTCGTAAGGATCTCACAATTTTTTTTATTTCATCGCATGTCATAGGTTTAAGAAATATGGAATTACTCCGCCTATTTTGAGTAACATGTGTATTATTAATTTCATTTGTAGGCGAATCTATAAATTGTACATTGAAAGCATTTGCAATATCTACAGGTTTCGTTAGAATCATATTATCTATTTTTAAACTATCAATATGATCTACATTATTTCTATTGTTAATTTCATTTCTAATTAAAGTCCATGTTGCCCTACATTTATTGTTGCCATTATTTAAAAATTTTATATTAGCATTCTTTCTTGAGTTAACTATACATTTTTGTAAAATCTTAGAATATATATTGTATTTTAGTTTATTTGCATTTGATTTAATTTTGTAATATTGATACCGTAAATATCTTTTTCTCTTGCAACTTACTTGCAGACCTTTGCTCATCCAATTTTGTTTCTTTTTAATTATATTGTTAACCTTTTTTTTAACAACTGGAAAACATAACTTATAGAGTAAGCAAAACAACTCGTGGAACTTATTAAAAGCTATGTTAAAGTCTGTCTCTACATATACATTTGACCAAGAGAGGTTAGCTAGGTACTCTTGAAATTTATTTATATTTTCTTGACTATAATCTCTCACATATATGTAATGAAATGCTGGTTTCAGCAGTTTACTTTTAATGGGAAAACTGAGCATTTGTGCGGTATTATGGTCAGAAAGATGCAGGGGCAGGACTGAAGCTGTCGCATTGTTTACATTACTTAAAATAAGGTCTAAGCACGACATTTTTCGAGTAGGAACATTGATATGATTTGTTATATTGTAATTGTATAATAAATCTAAAAAGTGTTTAGTCACTGTACTTAATTTTAAAATGTTAATATTGAAGTCACCTAATAAAATAATGTTACCTTTAAATTTGTTCTTATTAAATACATTAAATAGAAGTGACTCTAGTTTTTTTATAAAGATAAATGGATCTGACGTTGGAGTTCTGTATATGCATATTATGGTCGCTTTTATAAAAGGAACGTCTATGCCGCAAATTTCAAATATACTATGAGATGCATGCTCTTTGAGGAATGTGAGCTCCTTAAATAATAGTCCTTTTTTGACTAGAATACAAGATCCTCCTCTGCTTTTATTCCTACAAAAGCTAGTTGCCAACTCGTAATTGTTTAGTTTTATATAATTTTCATGTCCCGTTTTCAGAAAAGTTTCTGTCATACAGAGTATATCTGGTTCGTTAGAACTTTCTTTTAGCTCCTCTAAGGTCATTTCTAATATTTCCTGCTTCGATAATATACTTGCGATATTTTGATGTAAGATTTTAAAATGTGTTACTGATTTGTTAGGTTCGAAAAAATTTCTTATTTTGTGTAATAGTACGAAAATAATAAGGAATAGTGCCCTTTTTGATAGTGTTCGTTCTATTTAAATTTATTATGGAGTTCACATTCGCAGAATCCGCATTTTGAGTGAATTTACAAGCAAAATAGTAGGGAATAGTACCTCTAGGGTATTTAGTTACTTTATTTCCATTAACGAAATTTGGTTTATTTGTATTTTGAGTCAATGTTCTTTTACGCAATATTATCAATTTTTTTAATTCTTTAGCATTTAGGTACTTGTTTTTATAATCAATGCAGTCAATTAAGTAATTAATTTCATTACAAATGTCAAAATAGTTCTTTCCTTTACAATTAACAAAATGGCAGTTTTTTTATTCATGACAAATGGTTTCAATTTCATAATTTAGGTCAAACAAATTTAAATACTTATTTCTAAACACGTTAATTACAATTATGTCACCAACATTAATTTTTTTAAATATATTTCGTAATTGTGAGGCTAAAATATTCTTGTCATAATCATTCTCTCCTATACATAGTATAAGTTTGTCCTTTAGAGTTAAGTTGTGATTTTCACAATTTCTTAACACGTCTGTTGTCAAAGCATTCGGCTTAACTTGAGATAAAATAGAGTATTTCTCGTAAGCGGTATTCTCTCTTGATCGAGCCAGAGCAGAAGCCAATCCGATACATTGTTGAGTTCCATATATAAATATTCCTTGCTTACCATTGACAACCGGAGACTTAGGAACATTTGGAATTATATTAAAAGTGTCATGTGTCGTATTATTTTGATTTTGTTCTAATATCGAAATTCGTTCAGTCAGATTTATAACTTCTTTCTCAGCGTCTTCGAGTTGTTTTAGTAATTCTGTTATTCTTTGTTGAAGTGAGTTAAATGTTGTTTTTTCCGATTGGAACCCAGTTCTTAGTCTTGGGGAAGATCTTAGAGGTGTTGATGCAGACTGAGTTAAGTAGGCGGCGTATACAATTTTCTTACTAGCGCTGTTATTGATTGTGTTGTCTTTTAAAGGAGATTGACATAGTGATTTCAAAGTAGCATTTTCCTTGGTCAGTTTAGTAATTTGCCTTTGAAGAGCATTATTTTCTATAATAGTGTTCTCCAATTCATTTTGTACGCTGGCTAAGTCTAACCGAAGCTGGTTTATGGTGTCAGTTTTTTCTTGAATAGTTATAGCGTCACTTTCGATACGATCCATGCTTCTTGATAGTGGTAGATCTGATATAGCGAGTGGTTCATCAAAATCATTGCAGATGGTAAGAATGTGTGAGTCTTGTTCTGTACAGGTGTTTTCTATAGAAGGAGAAGTTATTGCTGAGCAAGCTTGACTAGTTGGCGAGCAGATGTCAACGTGGGGACTACCTAAGTCGTTTGGTTTTACACTGCTTAGGTTTTGTTCTATTGGTACGTTCAGCTTCTGTTCACATATCTTGCATTTCCATTCTTTTTTGTCTTGAGGAGTTCTCAAATTAAATACCTTTTCTGAGTAGCCTATGCAGTCAAATTCGTAATGATTTGTACACATTGAACATTGTACTGTGAGTTGGGCGTCCACTTTATTTTTGCACTTGTAACATAATACTTGAGCTGAATTCTTACTGCGGCCGCTATTGTTTGTATTTTTTCTAACTTTATTACCTGATAAATTTTTATTCTTGCTTTGTTTCATCTGTCTCACAGTAATGTTATCCATCTTGAAAATATACTTGTTTTATTTATTTATACACATAAAAAAAAATAAAACAAAAAGTGAGGCGTCGGTCGGGATTTGATCTCGGGACCACTAGCCGGCGTGTCGTCGTAGATCCGTTCTCTAAGCAATCCTGTTCGCGCTGTCTGTGCACAAGTTTTGTAGCTGAATATCTTGATATTATACGTCAGACAGATGACGTATTTAGAAATTAATCAGATTTAGAGGTCAGCTGTATAAAACTTAACAACAGAAGTTCACTTCACCGGTAAATCACCCACAGTTTATAAATGAATTTTACAGAAAAAACCACTAATTCGCCAGAATATTCACAAGATATTTTCCTGTTTTATGTATAAACACTTATATTTTTGAAATCTATATTACTTCAACACAAATATTCGCTTTTTACCACTTTAAAAAAAATATTTCTTAAGAGCTTCGACTAAGACGTCTTATACTGAGTATGCCGCACTCATAAGTCTTTCGAAGAGGTTTTTGCGATGGAAGCGACTGTACGTAGGTACGGCTCTCGAAACAGAAGAGCTACTCTCTAAGCCCGTAACCAAAGCTGTGATCTCGATGTTAGCTGTGTAACGCATTCATTCCGTTCATTCCTCCCAGTAGAGGTAGGTGGAAAAAATTCCATTCATACCTATCAGGTGGGATACGTTGGTAGGGACACTAGTGGAACAGCCCGTAAAGCGCGCATGCTTTGGTGGCGTCGATGACAGCACGCAGAAATGCGCGGCAGTTTTGACACTCAAAACATTGATTACGTACCGATTTAGAGAGTAGCACTTCAGTACTAACGGACTTATTTATAAAAATATCAAAGTAATATTTAAAGGCTCAGCTACACAAGGAGTTTCTCGCACATGAGCGGCTATTCTTTTAGGCCATAATATGCCCGCCTAGTGTTCACAAACTATGGGGTGCGATGTCAGACAACCTCCTCGTGGTGCACCCTGGGCCCTGGGCAACCTGGCAGATTCTCTGCTGCGGGCTAATAGTCTGACGAGAGGACCCCCATGGAGGGGGGGCGTGGGATGGCCGGGCTTAGCCCCGCGGGCCACTTCGTGTGGCCACCCGCTTCATGCGGGGAAGGGCGAAGTCCCCTCTTCTTATTCTTAACATAATTTGCTTACTATTAAGTATTACTACTGTAACGGTGTGCTTTTTAATCTATAATTATTTGCATACTTTTTAAAAAAAAATGAAATCTAACTATTACCTTTCCAAAGTCCTTGAAAAATTAGTTCATCGTCAGCTCCTTAAGTTCCTCAATGTTAATAACCTTTTAAATCCAATGCAATCCGGCTTTCGAATGGGTCATAGTACGACTACCGCCTTAACCAAAATCACGCACGATATTCGCCAGGGTATGGAAAATCATCAACTCACAGTATTAACTCTCTTAGACTTTAGTAATGCCTTTAATTCTGTGGATTTTGATATACTTATTGGAGTGCTACGTTCTCTTGGCATATCTCCTACCGTAGTTGACTGGTTTCGTAGTTACCTGCTAGGGCGCCGGCAACGTATACGCATTGAGGATTCCTTCTCTGACTGGTGCAGTATCAATGCGGGTGTCCCTCAGGGTGGCGTATTGTCTCCACTTCTATTCTCTATATTCATTAATTCCATTACACATTCACTTTCGTGTCTCTATCACTTGTATGCTGATGATTTGCAGATCTACACGCAAGCAACAATATCAAATCTCTCGCATGCTATCGCTGAAACTAACAGCGATCTCAAATTGATTGACAACTGGAGTAAATCATATGGACTTATCATTAATCCTACAAAATCTCAAACAATTATTATTGGCAGTCCGTATTTTGTTTCAAGGACTGATTACAGTTTGTTGCCAGCGGTAGTATTTGGCGGTACTATTGTTCCTTTTAGCAAATGTGTTAAAAATTTAGGTTTAGTTTTTGATCAGTGCTTATCTTGGCGACCGCAAGTCGAAGCTGTTCGCAAGAAGCTCTTCGCTGCTTATGGTTCACTCAACAGGTTTCGTAATTTTCTCCCGATTAGTACTAAAATAGAACTAGCACAATCACTTCTGCTTTCTCTTCTCGATTATGCTGATTGTGCCTGGGTGGATCTGTCTGAGGAGCTTCTCGACAAGCTGGAGCGTCTGCAAAATGTGGCCATTAGATATATTTTTAACTTACGAAAATTTGATCATGTTTCTTACTATCGCTCTCAACTCAAATGGCTTCGAATCCGACAACGTAGAGACTTACATGTCTTGTCCCTTCTTTACAATATTCTGTTTCATCCAATGTCTCCACCTTATCTTAAGTCCCATTTCTCTTTTCGGTCCACTTCGTCGAGTCGTAATTTGCGATCTAATTACATTTTATTCCTGGACATTCCGCCTCGCACGACTCAATTTCTGACGTACTCGTTTCCTTCTCAAGCCGTCCGGCTATGGAACTCCCTCCCTGAGAGTATTAAGAGAGCTCGTACGCTAGATTCTTTCAAATCTTTAGTTCGTAGTCACTTCCTATCCACAAATCCTTAACCGCTATACTGTTATTTGTGTCCCTTTCCTATCACACAAGCAATATTTATTCCTATTTCTGCGCCCTTCCCCTTGATTGTCCTTTTTCTTATTTCCCTGCTTTATGGTTGCCTGGAAGAGATTGCTTTTTAGCAATAAGGCCGCCTATTTGTACATATATATTTTTTTTTACATTTGTATCCCATTGTCATACAATTTTTGTACAATAAAGAGTTTATTATTATTATTATTATTATTATTATTAATAAATTAAACTAATCCAAAATACAATGCTATAAATTACCTGAATCTATCTAATCTAATAATAAATCTAACCTTTTAATAAATTAAATACATAATATGAAATAATTGCGCGCGCGCCGTTTGTTTACAAAACTAGGATAAACCAGTCGATCGCTGAGCTCTCGGTGACGTCACGCGCCTATTGTTTCCATACGCCAACCGACCTGCCACTGGGCAATGCCTAAGCGCTAAGGACGGTTATTGGTTGCGCTTCCGAAATGAACGGCTAGCTTAGAAACGAAATCGTGAACGTATGAGCGGAATGATGAATTGAGAGACAATATTCTCACTCACTCGCGAGCCATACGCGATATATATTCAAGTACGGCATACGCCGGGTCCTTTTCTCATTATTTGCTTGCTGGAGCGAAAACTTCTACTCGAAAAATCTACAGAACTAAAGTTATATAAGTTATATAATAATCTAAAGTTGAAAACTAATAAGTAATTCACTGATATTGTGAGTTTTCTATTCCAAGTGCTGTGTTAACCCCGATTGGGGTTTCCTTACTGGAGTAGAAGATTCCTGACGTTTGATTCCAATACTGGAGTTACCGCTCGTTGGAGCTGGTGCCGTACGAGCTGACGTACGACGACCGCATTTACACCGCTACGAATACCCGATACCGAAGTCAACCACCCGACGCCGAAGCCCTGCACCTTCAACGTCGCGGCCAGTTAAGTGGTACCCCACAAGCGGTTATTAATGTCCACAGCCCAAAAATCAACTCACGACCCTCTCTATTTTACTACCTACAGTTTTTAACAATAAATCCTTTTTCTAACGATTTTTTTGTAAATATTATTTAATTAAATACTAAATTTGTAACTTTTTACCTTTTTATTTTCTACCCAACTAAGAAGGTTACACTACTTCAACTCTTCTAGGCCGCGAGCCTGTGTCGCTTGATTAAAATGAGTTATTGTCAAAATATAAATAACTGCAGGCCATAACCGAATGGCACGTTTTGCCCAATATAAAAGTACTTTGTGGTATTGCCATTATGCTATAATCACATACGATTTTTCGCCGCTCGCGTGCGAGAAATTCTCCTTGATTAACTGAGTCTTTAGTTAAGCAGCGTCGCTGTCATAATCAATGTCATTACAAAAAATACCATAGAAATTGACAGCAATATTGTTTAACTTAACAATTTTTTAAATATTCTTATGGATACGACAGTAGATGTTTTAGATTGTAGGTACTTATAATCTATTAGGTACCACCAAATAGCACCACAAACAAAAACTTGGAATATCGATCGACAAATAAAACTAAAAGTCACCTAAAGTTCGACCGAATTTAAAAAAACGGTGGTTTAATTCGTTTTAAAAATCTGAAATCGGATTCAAACCCATTTGCGTAATTATAATTTGTAAAATGCTCTGTATAATATGTGTAGGTATGCTAATAGTAAATTATTGAATTATATTAGCTTTATCAATAAGAGATTATAAGTACCTACGGAAGAGTCTATTGTAACGATTTAAAACGATTCACGAAGGAGCGTCGGAGGCGCTATGGTCCGCGGCTCGGTCTTGTCATGTACCAATATGTATTTAGTTTTTTCAATTTCAATAAGTACATTTATCCGACGCTCCTACGGTAAAGGAAAACATCGTGAGGCAACCTGCATACACCTGCGAAGAAATTCAAAGGTGCATGTGAATTGTGAAGTCGACCAATCCGCTGTGGTTGACTTTGGCCTAAACACCCTAACTTAGCTTAGGGTAGGCTCGAGCCCCTCGGTGGGGACGCATATGGGCTGTGATGATAATGATGTCAAAATTACTTGTTTATTCAATCTAATAGAAGTATCTACATCACTATTATCGATGTGCTCCTTCATACATCGTTTTGTTGGAAGCTCATTGATTCCTTTGCGAAAAATCTGGAAACGAGGATCAATGATATATCTTTATCTTAGCGGTTTTGATAATTTAATTTTAACTGCCTCCGTGGTCTAGTGGTTAAGATGAGCCGGTTGATCTGGAGGTCTGGCTTTCTATTCCCCATGGGGGTAGAAGGTTTCCTGCTTGGTTTATTTGTCGGTAGGGCTTCTGAACTCGCCTGGCTAGCTACCACCGTCTTACCTAAGTTTCTCGCCATAATAACAATGTTTAATTACATTGTCGTTTTCTGGCATTTAGAGGTGTGATAGGCAATCACACCTCTAATTGCTGGAAAACAAACTAGCTATCAGTATTAGCCAGTTCGTCAGGTGAGGAATCCAAAGTGAAGCTCGTTTCCGTCTTCGGCCTTGCCACGAAGGCGAAGAATTTTATTTAACTTGCAATTAATATGTATATGTCATTTAGGTTCACTGGATGCTGGACATTTGTATGAAACAGCAGATTTTTTTGCGACTTCAAGATTGGTCTCATAGTAAAAGTTGTTCATTTTGTTTGTCTGAACAAGCACACAAAATTTCGCCCCTGCTTCAAAAATAACCCGGTATATGTGTATACATATTATATGCAAGTTTGGGTCAAATCTTGCGAGTTAAATTTGATCCATTTGCTAATGTCCGATTGAGCTGAAATTTGGAATACACATTTATTTTTGATGACAATAAAATTACGCATAATGAGTATCACTGTCAATCCAAAATGGCCGCTGCAACAAAACGGCGGATTAAATATTTTTATATATATGTACCTATAACCATGAAGCAAATACAAAGAGGAGATGTTATAAGCATCTAGGTCCAGCTCCTATCACCAGAGTCCTGACGTCACGCATTTTTAGTTTTAGCTACTTAACGCCAGAGGCGCTGACATCAGTCGATCTTTTTATCTGCCGGATTAGTACGTCGTACGCTCTTCTTTTATTTTAGTTTTAAATTACCTAAATACAAAATGAAATGTTGTATTCTATCGTGCAAAAGTTACACAGACGACAGAAACAAAGTGAACGAAAAAAAATCTCTTTCCATTTGTAAGTACATTAAACAAGCATTATTAATTTATTACTTGACGTATTGCTTCTAGAATGTTCGACGCCACATGGACGCTTCTGTCAATGCCCCGATAAAGCACAAAAGGCCCTCTAGTGGCGAGTAAAAATACTAACGAAAACGTAGGATGTATTAAGGGCGAAAACAAAACACGTGAATTAATATAAGCAGTTTTAACGATTTTTATTTTTAGATTATATTAACACAGCACCTAAAAAATTATCTTTCTCCTACGAATGTATCTTTTAACATAATTATCTTTCTCTTACGAATGTATCTTTTACTGCCACCTAGTAATGTATAGCGGAACTTTTATGTTAACGTCAATAATGCTGGCATTTTAGTAATTCTACTCGCTACACGGTGACAGTGGCGTCGCGCACCCTCCCCCCGCACCCCGATTTCCGGCTTCACTTGATTTCATACGGAAAACGCGATAGGGCACCTCCTCTTTGTATTTGCTTCATGCCTATAACCCTCGCAATATGGGTATGAAATGAAAGGGCTTGACTTGCAGAATACAGTACTTTATTAAAAGCAATCAAATGCAAGATGACCGCCGACAGATCATATATTTTTTCCGTTAATAATGCCTGGCCTGGAAGATGCTGCCTCAGTTTATTTTAAGTTCATCTATTTATATAGCAATAACGTCTACACGTTACTTTTCATTAGCATATTATTCTGTCTGTACAATGTAATTGTGCTTTTCGAACACCAATATTTTACTGCAGACGCAGACATAGCTTTGAAAGACTCAAAGTGGACTTTCAATTACCGACATTTTACAAAATGCCTCCGGCCTATTTCCAGCTATGTAAACGCAATCAACCAATGTATTTCTAACGATTGCTTCTTGGTTCGTTCACTATTAATAGCCTTTATCGAGATACAACCTTCTAAAATACATTAAACTGAGTATTGACGCAGAAAAGTAGCATTTTTATTTTACCTCACACCTGAGGAGACGGAAGCGAGCTTCAACTGGATTTCTCAACAACTGATGAATTGTCTATCCTCATAGTTAACTGTAATCCATCAGTTTATCCTCATATTATTAAGGTAGCAAACTGAGGCAAGAAGATGGTAGTTAGCTGGGAACTCAGAAACCCTAACCCACCAAACCCAGTCATGGGAAAATGAACCCTAGACTTCTAGAACCGGGTGGTCTAGACTACTAAGTCAAGGAGGCGGTTATTAGTTATGAGGATTTATTATGCAGCTCAGTAATTATATGCCGAGTAATTTAAAAGGGGCCAAATTAACAGGAAAGACTCAATATCAGTAACATAGCAGATAAAAGTACTTATAAAGAAAATGTTTTTGTGAAATTTAATTATTTCTATGCACCTTAAAAAATCGTAGATATGAGTTTATATATCATTAATAAAGTGGAACAGAAGAAGTATTCTCCCAGGTACCTACCAAATTTGTTCCCATCTAAGAACTGCTCAATTAGTGATTGGTTACCAATTAGGAGTAAATTATATCCATGACCTTCTAATCTTCACCTACAGGTGGTCAAATTACAGTCACTCGTATAGAAAGTCGTCGTTCGAAAACGAAATCGATAAATTCCATCACAACTGATTTCCATTTATATAAAAAGTAAACAGTTTCACCTTTGTTATAGCGAATCTGTGAAGGCAATATACACAATAATCAAATCAATGGAAACATTTGAAAAACCCTGATAATCCAGCGGCAAGCGGACTACGATATGCTACGATCAGTGGCGCTACGAGCCCCGCGCGCTACGGTCGTCTCCAGCGCTACGCGTCACAGCCCGTTAGAACGGGATATTCAAACAGTTCCAACTGACATTTCGATGAAGCCGCTAGCGATGCAGCCGGTGTATTGACAAATGAATATTTAGTAAAGTTATTCTAATTAGAAGTGCAAAGTGAAATAAATAGAAAACATATTATTTATCAGAAAACATCTTGTGAGAACTTTTACATTGATCAGCCGCGATTCTTTGGATTAGTAAAAGGTGAGTTTTTTATTTGATAACCCGTTATTCTTTTATATATTGATAAAATTTACTGGGCCTTTTTAGGCAACACTGTTAACTTTTACAGAAAAATTGGTATTCACAAGGCATGCTTCTGTTTGGTAATAGTATCAATATATTTGTTATCATAACATTGACATGTAGAAGAAATTAAGCGATGAAGTTGTGTTCGCCCCGTTAAAGATTATTTTAGGTTTATTTATTTCATTTTTACAAATAGTTTTATAAAATTTTACAACATTTAGAAAAAGTATGTAAACATGATCGTCTAAACGTTAATAATGATTCAAAATCTAATTGGTAGATTAAGTGTCCTCTTTGCGATGGCGTGCATATTGTTTTGACGAATCTCAATACTCATCATTTATATGATTGTAAAATTAATATTCTGTCTAACAGTCTACAGCAGTGAACGCATCTCACTTATAGCTACACTAAAATAATATTCATACAAAATAGTTACATAAGAAACTGCTTACTAATATAATTAGTATGCTAAGTATAATATAGTTTTGGAACCAATAGACGGCATTGATATTTCCATGTATTTAACTGGTGTAAATCTGCACCGGATCATTTAACTCTATAATATGATAGAAATACATTACATTGCTAATCATGGTTTTTTTTTCTATATATATATCTTCATAAATGGTGGTATTGTATTGTTTAGTTTATTAACTTTTGCATTAAGAATGACATAAAGGGATATATTTATAACTTTATGCTTTCTTAAAGGACATTAGTCATCCTAAGTGACTCCATCAAATAGTTAGAAACCTTTTTCAACTATTTAGGTTGAAAAATAACGTATTAAGGTGGATTCAGCCGTTCTCATTTGAAGTCGCTTAACGCAATTGATGGCATTTATGTTTCATATAAAAAGGATTATGTTTTGACAACACAATTAGGCAATTAACAGTCTGATCATGCAAGCATGCTTGGTACGATGAAATATATTTAAGCGATACGTTTAGTTTTCTGTGTCATCAAAGTTGGATAACAATTTATTTCCTTACAATCTTTTTTGTAAAAGTTTAGAAATTAAAATTATCACAAGCCTATACTGAATTGAGAGTGTATAAGGATTCACATACCATCTGACAGAACCGTTTTTTAAAGTTACCTCGACGCTGGTGACTGGTCAGAATCAATGGCTTGTCAACTGGAGGACGTTTACAAACTAAACTTTCTTGTTCTTCGGGTGTAGTTCGGGATGAGGTGGAGCTGAACAGCTCGAATACGAATTATTTTTTAGACGGGATAGTATAATATAATATCAACAGGACAACTCTCGAAGTAAATTTTACTGGAGACTTATTTGGTTAGAATTTCTGCAACGAAAGGTCTCATTACTACAAACGCAAAAGACATAGAAGATTGGACAAAACATTAACAGTTTTTATACTCAATTTATTTTTAATAATAATTAAGCTTGACTACTTACTAAGTATGTGGCACAGATGTTCCTGAAATTAAAGCTCTTGGCAAAAGCTAGGTAGGTATATGTGGCACAAATGTTCCTGAGATTAAAAGCTCTTGAAGACATATTAGGTGTGTGGCACAAATATGTCTTAGATTTGTTTTTTTCAAGTGAAATCCCACCCACTCGAGTTTTATTGTGTGTTATAAGCTTCCTGGAAAACGGAGACTACGTAGGAGGAAAGTTATTGTAGTTTATTTTCTATGAAAGTTAATCCATTTTGATAGGTGCAAAATCTCACGGTAGCGGCGATAATTTCAATAAAATACTGACAATAACAATAAAGTGATTATAATATGTATTGATGAAACTACAATATCTATGATATTTGCTTTTTTAAAACAATAAATTAAATACTACACCAAAAAAATTTTAATTTTTTGGTTCAACAATTAGCCATTTATTTCCAACAGCTTTGTTTAATATTACGGAGTCAAGTATTATAAATCTTGACTCAGATGAATTATCAGTGACTATCTGACTAGTTCTTCAATAAAAAGTTATCAATGAATGAGTATTTTTGTAGGTACATCAAATAGTAATAAATTTGGCATTAAATTAGCTTCTGTACACAAAATATACTGGAAGAATTGATAAATAAATCAATACGTTATAACTCATAAGGTAAGTCCCATTATTTTTTATACCACTGAGTAGTAGGCAAGCTCAGCACTCTCTTATGTCTTATATTTTGTTTAATGTTGTTGATCAATTAACAAGCTCCATCTTACTTTGGGCTAGGTAATTCCACGCTAAGCCCCTAATATCTTTAATTAATCTCGAAGCATTCGGTTTTGGCTGCCGCCTCTAGATAGAGTTGTCACCCAGTCATCCGCGCCTGTGGCTTATAATCCGGGATCTCGGTGCTGGCTCATAAATAGGGACAGATTACACCTCTTGGGTGACATATGTGAATTCCTGTACCTAGTTTAAACACCATTATATAATTGTTCTATGTGATATGATATAACTGAATTGTATCTTAAATATTTAGTACACCCAGCACGCCCTAGCAATAAATAATATTTTTCTGTTCTATTTTTGTTGATGACGTAAGCTTAAATGTCCTTTGATACTTTCTTGTTTACAGTCTATTATTCTGTATCTGTTAAAAACTATCCTGAACGTTTTCATAAACGTTTTACAACATCAGCTTTGGAGGAGTTTATAAGCGTGTCCTGCCTTGATCTCGTATTTATTTGATGTTCTATTTATATTGTAGAAAAAATTACCAATTGTACTTTCTATTCGGGTTACCCTGGTAAAATATTGACACACACAGACACACACGCGCGCACACACAAGCTCACTCACACCTGAAGCAACCCAAGTACTAACATACACTCAACTACATACGCGCAAGCACGCATGCACCAAACGCACACACACGCATACACGCACACACAAATCACACGAGCGCTTGCACACACCCAAATCCACACTCTAGTAATCTAATTCTCCCTTTGTAATAATAAAAATTAGTATAGTATAGCATAACGTTATTTTTTGTAATTTAGTACTGTAAAACCTTATTTAATGAGCCTACTGTTTTGTATCCGTCCGCGGGGGAGAGCCTGGTGACCCGTAAAACCGGTTATCTCAACCTATCTCGGGCACCAGTCTCTCAAACTATAGGATGAGTCATTTTAACTGTAATTATTTTAGAACCTACACTTTATCCTCTGTGAGAGAAAAATAAATAAATATTATTATTATATTATTATTATAATTCAGGTGAGACGTGGTCGGCAAAAGGACTTCTGATCCTGTCTTGCTACTACCATTTTACCTTTTATCGCCATAATAACAATGTATGTATTCAACACGTATGTTGGAGACGCGGTTTCAAATCCCGCCCGAAACGAGTTTTTTTCTTTCTTGAGTCACCAGCTCACAACGTGAAGGATACGACAAAAGGTCATTACGTGCCTATTGAAGTTAAAAAACTAACCTCTAACTCCTAAAAGTTAAGGATCCTTCCATCATCTGCTCGATTCACGATCACCAGCTGCAAATACCTGAATGACTTCGGAAAAAACATTAAATACGTTGAACGTACCTATAAAACTTATGGGTTTCCCTTGATTTTTCTGGGATCCCATTATTAGATCTTGACTTTGGTGACAATAAGACCACCGCAGGAGAAAAATAGAACCGACTTCAAAACACTGAAAACTTAAAAATAATCTTCTTCTATATTGAAGTCGGCGCCAAACGATGATCTCCTAGAAAGTGTTAAAATTTGTCACCGACTTCAATATAGAAGAAGATTATTTTTAAGTTTTCAGTGTTTTTGAAGTCGGTTCTATTTATTGTAAAAAAAAAAATTATTTTTAACTTTTTAGTGTCTTTAGTGACTTTGGTGACCATGGAACCACCCTTGCAGTATACATACTCTATCAAATACAAAAAGAATATTGGAAATCGGTTTAAAAATGACGGAGCTATGAGGTAACAAACATAAAAAAAAATACAACCGAATTGATAACCTCCTCCTTTTTTGAAGTCGGTTAAAAAAAGGAGTAGGTGTAGGTACTTTATCGATCAAAAAAGTATTTTGAAAATCGGTTCTCAATTGGCGGAATAATCGCTTAAAATAACACCTACCACCGTCTTACTACCATCTTGCCCAAGTTTGTCACTATAATAATAATGGTTATAACACTGTTGCGTTCCGATTATTAGAGGTGAGATAGCCAATTCCTCAGTTGTGGAGGAGTCCAGGTAAAGCTCGATTCCATCTAAGACCTAGCTTCCCAGGTGTGTAAAAATTATTAGAAAAATTTTAATAGTAAAATTGGTCTTGGTAATAATAAAAAACTCAAAAGTAGATATTATATCATTAATTTAAGACGGATCTAAATTTTTCATTAAAAAAAAACATAATGACATTATTGGCACTAGATGCCGTGTGTCTCCTTGCATAGGCATAGCGGGTTGAAATAAATAGTAGCCAAATAAGAGTATTTTACTTCTATCTTTTTTAAAAAGATATATTTTTTTGTCAAATTAAATTTATATCTTATGCGCCGTCAAAGACACAGCTGGAGTACATAAGCTACAAAATACTGGAATAAAAAGCTATTTTTTAAATTTGAAACCTCACCATAGGCAGCAGCAGGTAGTGCTGTTAATTTCTTATTTCTGCTATAAGTGCTATACATATATTAACTCCCAATAACCAATAATTCATTTTCTCCGTCAAATTTTCAAATAGCACATCCATTTCGCTAATAGCCTTTTTGAATTCCCCAAAAGCGCCGGTCGTAAGTCTTGATGAAATATAATGAACCGTGGAGCGATCTCGGTGCGTGTTGTGATTATTAGTCGGGAGTAAGTGCAATTAATGTCTATTACGGATGGCCTTAATGTTCCACGATTGCCCGGGATCGTCTTCGGGCCATTTCGTTAACGCACCTTACGTACTATGTATGTTTGTTCAATCGCATTAGTATTTTTTTAACATAAACAACGAGACACAAAAACAGACGTTAAAAGAAGACATTTTTTGCAAAACAAGGAAGCTCTTGGCCTTCATCCTACTGGGAGGTGGAGCACGGGCTGCCAAGATTGGACTTGAGTCCCACATTATCTCACGATTTCAGTGACATAATCTCTATGTCTTAAAGAGTAGTACGGCGCCGCGTATTTAGTGTGACTGACGTGATAAAAATTTCTTGACGCTCGTCAAGGGATACGTGTGACTGAGTTTTATCACAAATTTCTTGGCGTGCCTGTGCACTGACTGCTGTGGTTATAGCAATTAAGAGCTTTAATACTTTGGAAGACATAGCAGCGGTCGGAGCACAGGTACGACAAGAAAGTGATAAAACTCACACCCGTAATAGCAGGCGTATTTATTAATGTCAGATGGTAGCCAGAACTGCCACTTTTGAAAGAAACTTTATATCCATTACTAGTTTAGTGATTATACTTGTTAAGGCGGCGTTCATAATAGCAGTAATGGATATTAAGTTGAAGATGTTAAATAATGACAGTTCTAGTTAGCAACCGAAGTTAGGAAATAGGCCCGATAAGTGACGATAATGTCGAAGAAAGCGAGCTTCACAATTGTCGGAAAACAATTGAACTACGGAATCTGTATACCTGTCAGTTTTTATTGCGGGGCGCGTCATAGCGAGACGGGACGTGACTCTCCGAACCGAATCCGCGAACCGACAGTTGTGAATAGGCGGGTTGGACTCCCTTCATATTCGAGGAACTAGCTTATCTGTTATTGTCGGAACATAACAATGTTATTAATTCTGTTATAATGGTATACACAATTGGATCAGACGGTGTTAGACGCGGGTTCAGAAGCCCTACCACCAACCAAACCAAAAAGAAAATCTTTTCGTTACCCGAAGAACCGAACCCCGAACTTTTAGATGAATACCGTCTGGAACAGGCTATCTTACGTCTAATTGTCGGAACACAACATTGTTATACAGTGACAAACTTAGGTAAGACGATGGTAGCCAGCCAGGTGGGCGCAGAAGGCCTACCACTAACTAATCCAAGCAGAAAAACTTCTGCCCCCATGGGGAAACAAACTTCGAACCTCCAGGTTAATACCAGGTGGTGTCAACTACTAGACTTAAAGGTCAAATATATCTAAATAATAACCAAGGAACATCGGACGACATCCTTTGGTCCATACTAGAAGAATTATCCTTTCAATTCCATATCCTGGCAACCTTGTGTTAGGCATTTCACGTCAAATTGTTTGATAAAGCCTCAGTAAGACCGCAGGCTTTTAGGGAATGTATCGGGCCACATGCACTAACCAAATTAGGTCAGCTGGCAACAGCCAGCTCTTTGCTTTTTACGCCCGCCATTATCGTTCCCAGTCTAATAAAAGGGAACAGATTTTTTACGATGTCACAACAAAACAAGGCTGACGTCATTACTCGTCATCTTAGCGAGCACGACTTGGTGAAAATTTAAATATTTTGTCTCGATGCCCGCCTTAACCTTTGAGGGCTAGTGATTGAAACCACACAGTATGTATATTTGTGACTTTGCATTTTATGCATGCTAAACAATAAAAAAAAATGAAAATAAAACAAATACGAGAAAAACTTTCGTCTCGGGTCCAACACGCCTACCGTGTTAAATAAAATATAAAGTCACAAATATATAATTTGTAAGTTTCTTAACCAATTTTTCTTAATACTTAACCAATTTTTTAAGAAATCTGTATAGATTCTTAAATTAGATGTTGATACGTAGTTATTAAAAGTGAATAAAGACTACTTTGGTTTAACAAAGTACATAAAAATTAAAAAAAAAAAAAAAATTGTTTATTACCAAAAAGAATTTAGATTGTACATATTTGACAAGCCCCCACACCAGGTCGAAACCTGTCCTATGGGGAAAACACACACACATAAAGTACAGTTGAAAATTTCGTCACGGTCGGTAAGTGGTCGGTAACCCAGGTGGAGACTCGGGTTCGAGTCCCGCCCGAGACGAAATTATTCTCTTGTTTTTGATTATTTTCATCAATTTACCACACAGTATAGATCTTGAGGACCAGGTTCTTCCGATTCTTTATGGGGGCAGATTCTAAAAAAGATAAAATTACGCTATGTTGACTACCCATCTTCTTGGGTATGCTGTTAGACTCCTGTACATAGCCTACCTACATTTCCATTTACAACCCTTTGGAACTTTTCCGCCCCCTTTAGAGAGTCCAGGTTCACGAGGGTCCCAATTTGCCGAACGAAACTGCTTGGGACAAGCCTAGTGGTATAAACGAGCTACGAATTAAAGCGTGGGGCGCTCATCATATAAATGGATTATAATGAGCGCCCCATGCTTTTATCTTTAGTCATAAAGATCTTGGATCACATATAGCACAGCAAATATTTTTTTTTTCCTTTTTAGTACACTTTCTACGCGTAAATAAAAGGTTTTTTTTTATATTGTATTATTTAAAAAAAAATGTTATAAACACAAAATCGAAGGGTTACGAACTACGACATAAGCTTGTTCTTCCACGGCGCTGCATCACGCCGCTTGATTTGTTCCACCAGCTATTTTTAAGCTGATTACTGTTAGTTTCAAGCTTTTACGGTGATGTGAGCCTAATCACTGTAATTAGAATACGTAAAAACACGTGTTTCTGCGTGTGACTGTGTCTGGTTCAAAGAACGGTGATTTATGGTTTAGTAGGCCATCGGAATATCCATTTTTAAGGTTTTTTTAAAAATTTTATAAGGCATCAAGTAATTTAAATAAATAATGTTATTATTTAAATTACTAGATGCCTTATAAACCGATTTGGTTTGTCTAGGCACTGCACATTCGCACTTATTTTGACCAATGAGACAGTAAAATATTAATTACATATCTTACACTAAAATCTTAAAAAAAAAGAAACAAAACTTACAACAATTTACAGTGAAACTTTTCTCGGGAACTCGTAGAGATATCAAACTGAAATTTTATCAAACACTTGGGTCTACGGTCTCTTTCAGCTGTAAAAACATTTACGGTTATAGACGTTAAACATAATTGAAAGAAGTTGATTCTACACCTGGTGAGAGCCTTCTCGAGAAGAACAGCCAACTCGAGAGAAACATACTCGGAAGGTTTTAGTTTTTGCCCTCTCTTTTAAATTACCTATATTACAATAATAAAACAATATACCCGAGTTGTAGTTATTGGAACGGCTACTAAAATTCATTAAACTAGCTGTGCCCGCGATTTCGTTCGCGTGGATGACGGAAAATAACAACATGTCGTAAGTACGAGTATATAGGTAATTTTTTTTCGTTTTTGCAAAATTTGTCATCGATGTTCAACTCCTACTAGTCGAAACATGATGTTATATAGCCAGATAGCCTTCCTCGATAAATGGTTTATCCAACACAAAGAGAATTTTCAATTTAAAATACGAGTAGTAGTCCCTGAAATTAGCGCGTTCAACCAACCAACCAAACAAACAAACTCTTCAGCTTTATAATATTAGTAAGTATAGAAGATGTACAGTACAAGGTACTTACGACTTCAAAATTTTAGAAAACGTAATATAATAAGTAACGAGATAATAATATAAGATTAGGACCCCCCCCCCAATTTAATAGCTGCCGCCTTTGTCAAAACTTCCAAAGATAAAACCAGTTCGGCGTAACAAATTCATAGAGCGAGAGTTTCTTTCGCAACTTTGAACAAAAACAAACCATACAACTTAATCATTAAACTTGAAAGTTCATTAACAAATTCAGAAGTTGCTATACGGGTATAATTGTGTATAAAGTTCCCAACAAATTCTGTGGGAAACATGCAAGAATAACACCGAGGAGATCTGAAGAAGTTCGTTTTCTTTATAAACATCTAAAATAAACGTTATATAGGTTACACTTTAATATACGTTTTAATTTTCTTTAATAAATTTGCAAATATTAATTGATTTTGAATATATACTCGTATAGTGTATGTAGCATCGGTGGCGCTGTGGACTCGGTACATGCCTCCAATCGAAATCGGAGATCGCAATACCTATGTGTTTTTCGTTTTCCGAATTTTATATGTACATTTGTCTGACGCTCCTACGGTGAAGGAAAACATTGTGAGGCAACCTGCATACATCTGCCAAGAAATTCAAAGGTGTATGTGAAGTCGATCAATCCGCACTGGGCCAGCGTGGTTGACTAAGGCTAAACGCTAAACACCCTAATTTAGGGTAGGCTCAATCCCCTCGGTGGGTACGTATCGTATATGCTGCGTCCTAATATCGCGGGACTCTACTATACGACTGTACGCTTTACAAATATTAATTGGTTTTGAATATATACATCTAGTGTATACATATTCTTTAGTTTACAATGTCGAGTGGAGCTAGAGACACTCGGCAGTATCACCATACTCGGTATGGAAGTTCGCTGTGACTCAATACTGACGGACTCTATCGAAAGCGTGATAAAATCAGCTTCAGGTAAAGTCGGGCTTCTTCACGGTTTAAGATGTGCTTGCTATACAAAACGCAAGTAGGGTCTTATGTAG
Source organism: Schoenobius gigantellus (assembly GCA_963935595.1). Classification (NCBI taxonomy): domain Eukaryota; kingdom Metazoa; phylum Arthropoda; class Insecta; order Lepidoptera; family Crambidae; genus Schoenobius; species Schoenobius gigantellus. Next base: position 2,104,032 of record OZ012553.1, read on the forward strand.
AATTTGCTTGCACCTCTGGGAAGGCCTCGCCAAGTATTAACTCGCCGCTTTGTATTGGTTCCAGCGGCACCCAGCATGCATCATTGGCGCTGTAGAGTTGAACAAAGTTTCAAACATTGGCGATGTACGTGCAACAGCTTTGAATAACCACAATTACGTCACTATATCGCTTGCTAAGCGCGTTTACCATGGATAGTGTTCTGAAGAGCCATTCTCTCTAAGTCTCCCTTCTGCTTTACATTTCAAGATTACACGTATTGGTCCGCGCGTTATCACAGATATACTGTAGTTACCATTCCAGCGTGACAAAGAAATTTGGAAAATTGGTTAGGAATAAAGAAACTTACAAATGTTATATTTGTGACCTTGCATTTTCATTAAAAACGCTAAATAATTTGAAATTTTCTCGGGAACGCGTAGATATATCAAGCTGAAATTTATATCAAATATTTGGGTCCATAGTTTATTTCTATATCAAATGGTCCACAGATTCTATCAGCTGTGTAAAATCATACCTGTAAGTCAATGCGATCAAATTGTATGACCGTTTATCTTGCATATTATCGCAAATTTTGCGATTTCATTAAGAAATCAAAACCATAAAAGAAACCATAAAGAAATAAAAAATAGGGAATTTCGCGATGACCTTTTGGCAAGAACCAATGTGTTGTAGCACATATTATTATGACATCTAAAAACTGAAATATGTACATAGTTAGGAACTTGTATACGTTTTAGGCCAACTTGCACTGGGCCGGTTTATTATTTATTGCCATATTGACGTCTTCACCTTACAGCTCATAGACGAACTAAAACATGTAACATACGTAGACGAGCTACATGGGTAACTGGACAACTAGTCCCTTAGACCATAGAAACCAAAATGGACTCGCAATATATTAACTACTAGCTGACCCGGCGTACTTTGTATCGCCATGTTTTTTAACTAAATTCCTGAAATGTTTGTTTAAATTATTGTAATTTTTATATAACACAAACCTTGTCCTAACAATAACGAATAAATAAAACCAAGAATCATCCAATTTGGTGCAGTCGTTCGAAAGTTATGGGCGTACATACATTTCGGAGATCCATATTTATTTATATAGATAGATGGTACGAATAAAGTGGCCAATCCGCTATTATAAAGCACCGTGTTGTTGTGGTAAATAATCTAACAGTGAGCGTTGTTTGTGTTGTGAGTACATTTTACACATCTATGTTTTTTATTGATTTTTTTAAATAAACTGTATAAAAAAAACACCATAAGTGTGGAATATTGGATGCGGCATCCCTAGCTTTTTCCGCCATTTTAGAGCACCACCAGACATTATTGGCATGCTTTTTTTGTAGGTATTTTATGTCCTTTGGTTTCTTTGGTCTGACACTAGTCCTTACCGATGTTTGTGCACAGCGTCCAATCTCAAGAGACTATGCCAAAGTTAATAGAGTAGAAGTGTCTGTCCAAAGATTTACTTTCTGTCCCTACACTCGAATGGATTGGAGATAGATAAAGAGAGATTATTACTAACCACTGTATAACGTGCTTTACTTACATTCACAAGCGAACCGGTATTGATTATAACACAAAAACCAAAAGCAAATATCTAGCCCGGAAAGTTCACTTACTCCGATAACATTAATTAATGTGCTTCATTATATTTGACACTAACATCACACTGAGTTCAATGATTTTAATAAGTTCAGTGATCCAAACAATGATACAAACTGCCGCCCGCCCAACCGGAACCGCCGCAACGATGTAAACCGCCCTTAATGGAGCTTAATTATATGCAATTAATATACAGCTGTAACATGATATGATAAAGCGGTTTATTACGGTGAATTGTCAAAATACATTACGTTTTTATTGTATTTTGAGAGTACTTCACTGAGATAAACCGCTTTATATCGTGTACGTGTTTTAGTGGTCATGCTACGGGAGAAGTTGTCGTTAAAAACAATATCAAATATTTTTAGAAATATATGGTAATACACTGAAGAGTGAAGTAGTCACATGCAATTGTTTTTCCTTTAAATAAAAATTATTGAAGTTCCTTTAAATAAAAAAACAAAAGCTACAAGAAACTTCTGGTTTTCATTTTCATTAACTTTTATTTCTACTTATAGTTTATATTGTTTGATCAATTGCAAGACACGAACACATAGCGATAACGATCTCATTAAGAGACGAGTCTGTTGTTATTATTGTCATGTACTTTTGATATTTTTCACTCCATATCTTCCATTATAACAATAAATTAAATTGGATTACACTAATTTCTTAATCAAATTTCCTTGTATTACTTTGTGTTTCAGTTTCGTTTTATTTTTTGATAGATATAATAATTGTTTTGCTTTCCTTCCTTCCTTCCTTCTTGGTATTCCTTTTTACATCATTGCATGGTTTATATTATCCTGATAGCTGTAATTTCAAGAAACGAGTAATACAATTTGGGCTCCATTTAGCTACCTCTGTTTTATATACATTTCTCATTCTGTACTTAATATATATTTACATCTACCTAGTGTAGACTGCAAAAGTACTTATTGAATTTCACTTTATCAACATAAATAACCAGTGTGTTTAGAACAACTTGACTCCTCTCCCCTCAAATGAGTGAGTGAGGGCTTATGAAAAATATTTATCGTGTCAGCTGGACGTGGGCCTACCAACATTAATAGCCGTCGATTTGGGCTGTATTCTCGATCGATGTTTTTAATTGAGGCCATCCGTGCGTATAGGGGAATTAAGTGTCTATCTTTATACAGGAAGTACTCACGTTCTATACCTACCCATAACATTTAATAATATTCATAACCGTACGACGATGTCGCATTAAGCAATAATATTGATTTACCTATCCACAGTTTTATGGCGGAATTAAAAGATTTGCATTCCATTTGAACCTAACTACACATGTGTCCTAAAAGAATACCTAAGTATATAGGCTTTATTTGGTTAAAATCAAACCTGTTTACGTTACGTAAGACTTTAATCAAATAAGGCCTTTTTTCGCCGGATTCCTTTTGTGACGGATTCCGTTTTGAATAGATCCTTTGTTTGGACGGATTCTTTTTTTATTTACTGACAATTATTTATCCAGACAAGCTTGATAACAACAAGAGTCAACAAAAGCCTCCTCCGTATTGGGTCGTGCCAGATTATGAAACGTGTCAGTTGCTCGCCGGCCATGTATTCTTTAGTAAAGTACTAAAGTACTAAGTAAATGGGTGTGTGGCGCGCGCGACCGTACCGCACTCCCGGACGGTGATGCGGTGCGGTCCGCGGGGTGTGCCACACTGTGCCGCAGTATCGTACGGATTTTTACGTAGAAAGGATGTGCATACGCGTAATAGATCTCGACATAGATAATGCGGTGATGCTGGGCGTCGTGCACCGCAGCTCCGGACGGAGATACGGAGCAAACCGTACGGTGGCACGGTTCCGTGTCCCCGCAGCCGCATGCGGATTTCGTCCCTCCGAACACCGAAGCGGCGGCAATGTGTTAACCGCCTAAGGTGGGACCAGTTTATAATGCGGAAGTAGGCAACTTAGTGGCGAACTTCAGACGGCTGCAGGAATTTGCGCACCAATGGCACAAGAGGCGAAGTAGATCAGAGGGGATGAATTAGACTGACGTATGTGGCTCGTACTGTCGTCGTGATTGCGAGTATCACGCCTAAAAGGGAGAGAAGTACGAATGGAGTGTGGATGGAGGGAAACGATTTGTAGAGGGTCAAGATTGAATATCTCATTCTCTCTCTATACCAGAGTCGCCGCTTGGGTACCTCCGTCTTATCTATTTCTACCGCAAAGCAGCAGTGCATGCATTGCCGTGTTCCGGTTTGAAGGGTAAGATATGGCAGTGAAATAACTGGGTACCGTGACTTTACATCTGATCTCACAAGTTGGCAACGTACACTGTGGTTCTTGTGGGGGTTGCAGATTTGCTGCGAATCTCGCAGGAACCACATGTACTAATAGGTGACTGTTACCGCTTACATCAGGTGGGCAGTATGTTTGCAAACATAGTTGTATATAATAACCGAAAGGTTGGTATGACCATGGGTGTAATGGAGCAAAGTGGAGCCTCCTCAGACATCGGTCCGATCGATGGGATAAGCCGCCGCGGTAAATGATGCCATTACGGCGTAAAAGTGATTACGTACAAAACGACCCTTATTATTCTATTATATAAATACGACAGCTAACATGTCACATCCTTGGCCACATCACATTCATATAACTGATGCTAGAATATCATATATAACTACAATGTTGGTACTAATCTAATATCCCGTGATTCTCACCCTTTTGTCATGTCGCGATTAGCTTTCATAAAATATAAATTGTGTTATGTAATAAATTGATGAGTCAAAGTTGATTTTCTTCTTTTTAGAGCTGTTACGGGCGATTGTAAGCTCGTTCTAGGTAATACTAGAAGAACTCGGTATAATTAAAATCAAACTAGAGAGGGCTGATACATTAGCGTCAAAACCAGACATGGACAATCAAAAATCTAAGCTATTAAAATATATTGTCAATTTGAAAAATATATATAAAAAGTACAACCTTCTAAAAAAGTTTGCAAGCAAGCAGAGGTGTCCGCAACAAGAACCAGCAGGCTTATTCGCTAACTACGGTTAGTAACTAAAACTGTCATTTTTGAAAGAAACTTTATACCCATTACTAGTTTAGTGATCTTATGTGTTACGGCGGCGTTCATGATAGCAGTAATGGATGTTGTTTCTTTCAAAAATGACAGTTCTAGTTAGCAACCGAAGTCAGAGAATAGGCCTGCAGGTCTAGTTCAGTCTGGCACGCCTCTTTAAAATACACGTCATTATTTTGAGTTGGTAACGCCAGACTTTCTTCGGCTTATCTGTCAATAGGCTACGGTGACCACCTAACATTGGCGGGTGCTTACCACTAGAGTGGTGCAAAGTCAAGTAGGTATTCGAAGTCCGAAACTTTAGTTGGATAATCATATTGATTAATGAGGCAATTGTCTCTCCAATTTAATTAGAGTTGAACGATGTTATCTTTTGACCTAAACCTCATTCCAACATCGAGGCAAGTAAGTATCTTGGCAACACTTAAGTTCGAGACTTCGAAAGCAATGGAGCCAATATACTCTCTCTCCGATTTCTCAGTGCGACTTTTTCAATTTCATACAGAGCTTTTAACGTTTAAGCGATGTATGCCTGTTATCAAAGCTTTTCAGGAAAGCAATTTCTGTGCAGTTGCAGAGTTCTGAGATTCTGAATTGGTAGACGGTTGATACTCATGGTAAAGTTTAGTATTTGCACAAGTACTACAAATTTAAATTCAATATCGTTTATTCAAATTGGATTATTACATAATCACTTTTACGTGTCAAAGAAGTTACGCCAATGGTTCACAAGTCTACGGCAGGAGACCTTATCCTAGAAAAAACCAAGAAGAAAATTTGCAAGGGCTATTTTTTTCTCCATGTATTGTTATAGAGTCATTAAATTTAAATGAAACCCAGAAAACTTTATTTTTATTTACATAAGAAAAAATATTTTATTATATAAAATATCATCTCAAAAACAAATTATGGTTTTTCTGGACGCTGTAACTCATAGTCTTACTCTATTACAAACTTTGATTACAAAAGAAGAACTTTACAAGAAAAGAAGAAGATTACAAAAGAAAAAGAGCAAAAGTCATACGCCTACGATACGAAAAAAATCGTTCATAATTATCGTTGCTGTGATGTGCAAATTTGTAACCTCTACAATGACCTGAGTGGATGGATTTATTAATCAAAACCTGAGTGTACGTTGATAATTTGTTACAACATGTCAAATGGAGGCAGATTCTGAAGAGTAACCATCAAATGTCATTGTGTAAGAGATGTATACTGCCCGCGCCCAGATGAGCCGCGCCCGGAATGTATGGAGACAGACTTTTTAGGATTTCGATCTCAAATGGAAAAAAACGGAAGCCTTCTATAGGATCACTTCGTGTCCGTTTTCCGTCTGTCTGTCTGCCTGTCCAGACCCTTTTTCTCGGGACCGCGTCGAAATGTCAAACTGAAATATCAAATACTTGGCTTTACGGTAAATTAAGAGGCTGAGTAACGCCAACGACATTGAGAAATGAGTTTCTACTGGATTACGGGCGCGGTGGGTTATTGAAATTGAGCGAAAAAATCGAAATATTTTTTTTAAAAACTAGTAACTTATTTGAAGATATAAAACATCAACGTTATCAAATTAAGTGTAACGAGTTTAATTCCCTCATCATTAAGTATAAACTTTGTTGAATAGCTCGGATTTTCTTCTGGAAGCTGTTTTTGATGGGTGTCTTTGGCATTTTTGTAACGAGAAATTTAGAATAAAATTTGTTATGGGGCATGGATATACTTAGAAATATTTTCAATAGTAACAATTTTTTTTTACAATGGTTTATTAAACAGGTTTTGCTAAAAAAGGTTTTAAGGGAATCAACGGCTATAGGGTCTTATATTTGTGACTTTGCATTTTCTTTTAAAATGCTGGAGAATGTGATGAAATTTTTTCTTGTATTTGAATTATTTTCATCATTTTTTAAAATTATATTAGCATTTTTAAAGAAAATGCAAAGTCACAAAATATAACATTTGTAAGTTTCTTTATTCTTAACTAATTTTCAAGAAATCTGTAAAGATTTTTAAATAGGATATTGTTACGTATTTGTCAACTGTAAATAAAGATTACTTTGGCTCAACAAAAAGGGATCAGTACAGTTGAAGGCCGGTGGGTGCTGGGTGGTCCGGTGGTTAGGGCGTCGGCACGGTATGTTGGAGGCGCGGGTTCGTGTCCCGCCCGAGACGAAATTTTTTCTTGTATTTTTTTTTATATAATTGTATCACCACAGACTCGTGGTCCGTGCCCTTTTAATGCTGTATTTTCGTTTTGATCTTTTTTAAACTTAATAAGTCCGACTACTCTACTCTACATCTAGGGTGAGTTGCGCATCACCTAAAGTGTAACTATCCTACATGTTTATATATAATACACACACGCTTATACATCATTTATACTCATACATACCTATTATATTCCTATTACATTGTATACTTTACATATTACAGATTTTTGTTATTCTACATTAGATTATATTTTGTATTTTTATTATTATTAATTGTTTGTACTTGTATTTGATTTATTGTCATCATTTTTTCAAACCTATAGGGTCCTTTTCGTTGACCTAAAATCATGAAATTTGCCAAGAAGCAACGTCGTATAGCACATGTTAAGTAAAACAGCCCGAAAACCTAAAATATGTTATTAGCTACATTATGACCAATTTCACTAACCTTATCTTAGCTGAGACAATCCTAAGAAGAATGCTGTCACTTCTTGTCTTTAATGAAAAGAATGTGACAGCATGCTCCTTAAGATCGAAGCTAAGACAAGGTTATTGCAATTGTCCATTATAGTCTTAGATAAGTGCGTACGGAAGTCTTGTCCCTCAGTGCGAGACTCCATGTCGCGCTTGGCCGGTTTTTACTTATACTATGGGTAGGTATACTATCCATTTGTATACTCGTACCTATTGCGTGCCCTTCAGGCTGATTTATCGCAACTCCCGATATCTAAGGCTAACCTTGACCGCGCCACCGTGATTTAGCCGCCCTTTATTAGCTAAACTAATGCCTGGACTGGAGCTTGTCAACAATGTATAGCGCCAGTAAAGTTAGGTTAAGCTTGGACGGCCTGATACAAGCTTTCTTATTTTATTTGTTACTAACTTTCGACATATTACCCCGAATTGTTTTTCGTTTTTCCCGGGGGAAGGGTTATTTTTGTTCAGTAAAACTTCTATTTTATTCCCTAGGTTAATTCTCTTATTTTGATGTTTGCGTAATAAATGGAACTTGCTAGTCAAACACATGATTGATACCTCTCTGTTCTAACCTAATTTAGATTTAGATAACGCAGCACGTTGTTCTTGCCACCATTTGTAATATAATATTGCTATATGTCCGTCTGTCCCTTCGTCCTCACAATCTCTTATGACTGATTCTGTTCTAACCTAACCTAAACCATGATGTTCTTATTTTAGTTCTATTTCTTTCTTATTTCTTAGTTGAATTAGAATTGGAGTCTTACCGGGTGTGTTTGATGTATGTATATACTATGCAAGTACGAATGTTCGATACGCAAAAAAAAATCTCTTGATCAGTACCGGGTAATCGGGAAAAGATCGCAGTTTTAAGCGTATGGGTACCGAGTACAGATTTCATTTTTTACTTCAATGATAAGTCTCCTCTGATGGGCATCCTAGAGGATATATTATCATAAGGATTTTTCAATCATGTTTTCTCCCCTAGACTAATTTAGAACTGGCTTAAAAATACTATTTTGAGTACTATCAAGCACCGATAAGGATGTGATTATTTTTCCTGATCAAGAACATAATATACATCAAAATAATCATAAATACCTTTAAGTATGTTGTAAGTGAATGTTTCATTTTAAGGGTACGTTCGGGAACGAGTAATTCTTACTCGGGATAGAGTGAATTTCACCCGATAGCGTTCAAGAACCACCCGAGTAAAACCGAGGGTGACTCACGGGTGACTGAGCTATTACCTCTATTACCTACTCTGCTCGTATTTCTGAACGCTTTCGTGAAGGTAAACACAGAGTAGTTTTCGCCTGACAGGAGTAAATTTCTCGCGGCCCCCAGTCAGCGTTAAATTTTACCTGACATTGACAGTTGATTATTCTGTGTTCGTGGTTAGCATTTCGTTTTTAAGTCGAAGTTAAGGTTTGCAAATGTTAAGCAAAGCTTTGGGCAGTCGTTGCAAAAAGCAATTGCATTGCAAAACACAAGAACTCTTCTCTTTGTTTTTAACTGACAGAACCCGTTTGAAAACGCCTGAATTGTGAAAATCATTCGGTAGCGTTTCAAAACCAATTAAACTTCTTTTTTTCGCAATATATCTATCCTTTTCTTTTTTACTGAGTAAAAACCTCAAGAGCTTTCGAACGGCCCCTATAAATATGTTATAGCTGAATTTAAGCTCAAAGAGAAAACACGTGTCATACTTGATTGGGGATGTACATACGAGTACCAAAATATTACATGAGAGAGCATTACATATAATAATAATAATTTATTTATTTATCCTCCTACAATCTTACATCTTCAATTTAACATTTAAAAAAATGCTTATGTTTACAGAATAAAGATTGTGAGAGACTGGCGCTTGAACTAAGCAAAGCCTGTATCTCAAGCACCATATACCAGCCCCCTTAGACAAGATGTCTTTCGATAATATAATCGTTATCGCAATCGCAAAATTGACAATGTATGAGATTTGACAATTGCGATCGAAAGCTAAACAACGGCTTAAGTCAAATCAAATACATTTTCCTTCTAACGATTGCGATAGCGATTATCGAAATGCGTCTTGTCTAGGGGACAGTATCTACTCAAAATATTATATTCTAAGTAAGTTCTGATGTTTCTCCAGGCTAGAGGAGAGGGTTGAAAAGTGCTTATGTTCTCTAGAGGCGCAATTAGACCAGTCATGAGATCTGCGTGACCTCACACGCAGAACACAATATGAGGTTGTTTAAGAGATAACACCAAGGTCGAGAGAATTCAAAAATAGGTATTTTTAAAAAGTATTGCTGTCGCGCTGTTTGCCCAAACAACTGAACTGAGCGCGATAGGGACAACTGCAGCTCGGACCGAACATACCTATGAAAAGTACACAAAATATACGTTTCGTAGTCCAGTAGGTGTTAATACAGTCGGGCGTCATAGAGCTATAAGTTCTACCTCAAGTAGTAATATAAAATAAACATATTATATGACAACAAAAGAAATTAATCTAAAATGGCGACAAAACGTTGATTCTTTGAAAGATGACAATATCTCGAGCTGCGCCCTAATTTTCTGTTCATTTCTTTATTGATCTGGGTTATATTTTTTCTAATTTAGATAGAAACACTTGATTTTGCATAATTTCTTACAGACTCAATTTCTCACATACACGAACAGCAAAATAGGCTGCCTTATTGCCGTAGGCGATCTCTGCTATTAATATACAGGATGTAACTGAACACCCCAATAACATTTATGGGTATGTATCCATTAGAAGTAGAGATTCTGTAGGAAAAATATTAGGGCTAACAAACCTGCTTTTTTTCCATACAAACTAAATAAATTATTTTTTAGTATTAAGTGCCGATAGCCCTACATAAGCGTACGAGGAATAATACGCTCACGTCTGTCCCGTGTCATTTTGTGTTTAAATTTCTTTTGTGTTAAGAGCTGATTATGGTTGTCACTTGAAAGTTTTTGCTTTCAGTTTAAAATCAAATAACTCTGAAAGTATTGGGGTTCCAGGTCTCAGACAAGCACCGAAGGTCCATTTAGTATCGAACTTATAGGCCCCTTAAATGTTATTGGGGTGTTCAGTTCAGTACCTATGTAATATTTCCATATTTTTTTTTCCATTTATGCGCTTATTTGTATCCCACGATTACTATCATTCCAACACACATGTATGTTAATCAAACTCACATATTATGTCTTCCTTTGTGTATTCACTTTTCTTGTTATATAATTGTGCAATAAAGTGTATTATATAAATGATACAAGGCTAACATAAACGAAAACATATTCACAATTCAATAGAGCGAAAATGATAACGTCTTGAATGTTTATAAGGTAGTTATGTCAACATAACAGGTGTTTTGAGGCACGCTATGGCGACTGTGATCGATTTTCTATTTCCGGCTGAATATGGAGTTGATATTTTGTTCGCCATGTGCCACCATCGATATTTATTAATCATCTTTTGTTAGGTTAATCATTGTTAGTTTGCTTGCATGTCTTATGAGAGTTGCTAGTCAAAAATACTTAGTGTTTTTATACAACTAAGTCGGCAAACAAGCATACTGCCCACCTGATGGTAAGTGGTAACAGTCTCCTAAAGCACATGTGGTTCTTGTGAGACTCGCAGCAAATCTGCAACCCCCACAAGAACCGCAGTGTACCTACGCTGCCAACTTGTGACATAAGATGTAAGGTCACGATACCCAGTAATTTCACAGCCATATCTTACCAGTCAAACCGGAACACCGCTGCTTTGCGGCAGAAATGGGTAAAATAGTTGTTCAACAAGAGAGCAAGTTATTTTTGCTTACTTTAAATCTGTGACTTAAGGCGCATAGTGGTCCCAATGACCTTGCGTCGATCGTCCCGCACTGATTACATAGGAGTGAGTGAGTGAGAGTGAGGGGAATATTTAAGCAAACCTTTACGCGTAAGATGAATTATTTCAATTAAAAATTAATAAAGGCGAATAAGAAAAATCTAAAAAGATCATCCGCTAGAATATTGTTCACTTTATTTACTGAAATCAAAAGTATATGATTTAACCTAATATTTACAATGCGATTAGGTTTAAAGTTTTAAAATCAAGGCGTGTTTAGCATTTGGCAAGGCATTTTAACCAAGTTTTAATTAATTTATCAAAAAATTTAAAAGACCATCCTCTAAAGAATGCGTTGAATAAATAACATATCTTTTTTAAAGATTTTTTTATTCAATATTTATGAAGAGAACCGGTTTTTTCTGCAGTGATTTTTTTTGATTGACTCTACTAAGCGCCTTAAAGGCATGAGACAAAAAAAACCCATGTGCGAGTTGGACTTGCGTACCGGCTTCCGTACAAAGTTTTCCTATGTACTTATTTAAGATTTTTTCCTTAACTTGTTCTATAGCACAAGTTAAGACTGCTTCTTGCTAAATTTAATTATTCTAGGTCAACTGGAAGTACTCTACAGTTTTTGGTTCCCTTGTGAAATCGCAAAATTTGCTATTGTATGCGACATAAACGGCCATATCTTTGATTTTTTCACAGCTGAAAAAGATCCTAGACCCAACTATTTGATACAAATGTCAGTTTGAAATCGTGTTTGATCGTTGTATCCCGGCTCGATGAGTAAGGCGGGCAATGAAATTATTCGCTATTGCGACTATAGACAATTAGTGACGTGATATTTTATAATTGTGTAGGTAATACGGGTGATTATATAATAATCCAATTTGAATAAACGACAGGAAAGAAAAAATCATTTTATGCCACAAATTGGGATTGCGGGGATGGCAGATTTGTGAATGGTACAAGACCGACATGTGCTATAGTTGACTGTTTGCCGATTGTATGAGAATTAAAATAACACATCACAGTTCTTTTTAAAGACATACGGATAATTTTTGGGTTACTTAATACGACCACATCTCATACTATCGCTCCAAGCTTCAATAGCTACCCATTAGCCGTCGGAGAGATTCATATCCTCTCCCTTCTTAGCTCTATCCTCACCCATCCCCAGGCGCCCTGTTACCTCAAATCCCGCTTTGTCCTGCATTCGTCAACGGTTAACAGGATTTTACGGTCCGCTAATGACTTGTCACTCTTCCTCCCTCCCAATTCCTCAGTTTTCTATGATAAGTCTTTTACTGTTAAGGCCATCAGACTATAGAACTCGTTACCAGAATCTATTAGGCGTGCTTCGTCTCTCGATGCATTTAAACGTGCTATTAAAACGCATTTCCTGCAGCTGGAAATGTAGATGTACCATGTCATCTCCTAAGTGTATGTATTTTATGTAGTATATGGAACACGTTTATTTAATATGTGTTGTTTATGTATTCTTTTGTTATTTTATTAATAAAGAATTTATTCATTCATTCAACCCAAGATTTTGTTACCAACAGTATGTAATATGTTGCACACTTCCCGCTCCACAATATTATGATCTTGTCAAAAAAGGGAGTATTACGTTCCGATTATGGTTAAATCGGGACGTGTACATTATATCCCTCAAAACTGGGACGTCCTGCTAAAATCGGGACACCTCATTGTTACTAACAAAATATGGCTATGATTGTGCCCGAAATAAATGATTTTGTTATTATTAATATACTTTTACATATTTTCTTTGCCCTAAAGTTGCGTGGCAGTTATTGCTATTTTAGCAATTTTGTTTATATTTCTGCATTAGTTTATATTTCTGTAATGTGTAATAAATTTAAAGTATCTTCTATACTAATATTAAAAACAGGAAAGATTTGATTGTTTGTTTGTTTGTATTGAATAGACTTCGAAACTACTGAACCGATTTTGATGAAAGCTGGTATATATAGGGATAGTTCGAGACCAGGGTAAGGACATAGGGTAATTTTCATACGGGAAAAAAATTCCCACGGAAAAACAAAAATAACGCGGGCGAATTCGCGAGCGGAAAGCTACTTGTGAAATAAAGTTATAATATTCATTCATTCAATCAACCCACTGGCACAGCAAAAGAGACTTGATAGTAACTTAATTAAGGAGAAACGGAGTGGGTAGGGTGAACCAGCAATAAAATTTAGGTAAAATAAAAATTGCGTAAGTATATAAATGAATATTATATAAGTATAACTGATAATAGCCATGATTGTTAACGCAATCGGACCACAAGCATGGGTGTTAACTAAAATCGGTAACTAACATTCCGAAGTGATACCATGTATTATGTATACTTCGTGTTTCAAGAGTATACAGTTTTATTGCAGCACTGACCTTTTTAATGATTCAGGTGCCAGTTACCTATGATTGCCCACGGATTACCGTTCGAACTGATATCATATCATCGATCTATTAAACGGAAATTGTATGTTGAACTCAATAACAATTGAAATTACAGCATCGAATTGAATAATTCTTAAGATATCACAGCAACGATGACAGTATGGCTAGCGGATTGGTCTTCAGTCTGGTCTGAAATCAATAAGTCTTAAAGGTACAACATGTTTAATAAATATTTATAGATGTTTTTGCTGGTGAAATTTGTTATATTTTTCATACCACCTGCTCGACAATGTTCAATTATAATAACACCCTTAATCTCAAAGTAAAGCAAGACATTATCTACCTTTACCAAAATTAAAAAGTAAATACGCCACTAAGTTGAGAAATAAAAGAAAATTATTTGATAACATTTTATTGTTAACAATTTAACATTCGTCCTGCGTGCTACTAAAGGTCATTGACAGAGTCCAGCAGCTGATCGTATCGTATAGTAAATTGATGGGTAGTCCCTCGTTATGCTTGGGGTTCAATATAGCGCCCGTGACGTAGGGCACTGCTTTAATCCCTAGGAGCATTATCTTCTATTACTCAGCATAGATGCATTTGAAGTTCTATTAAAAGTTTAACGTTTGGTTTTCTTCTCTTACTTAATAACCACTGTATAAAGAAAAATATAATAAGGAAAGGGGGGGAATAATTGGGAGAAGAGCTCAAAAATTTTTATAGTCATTATAATAGTTATCAATATAGTATTATCAAATAAAGGTTATCAATATATGTATAACCATTACTTTGTTCATTCCAAATGCTCTTACAGCCAGAAAAATACAATGCTTTCAATATAATTCTGGCTTCCTTAATAAATCCTAAGTGGTAGTGAGTCAGTGGAGTTATATACCAGTGCTTCTAATAAATGTAAACAAATGACAAATCTATCGGGCTAGGGTGGTATTTAATGGCGAGACGTAAACATTTGAATTCAGTCATCATCCCAATTTGGGATGATGACTGAATTCAAATGTTTACGTCTCGTCATTAAATATTAAAATACCGTAGAAAAAGACGCAGTCCTGTGAAATTAGAATTAAAATCGGCTTAGAAATACCTTAGATACAAGCATTTTAAGTTGTTAATTTGAAGGCGATTAGACAGAGAGATCCGACATCAACTGTGACGTCATTGTTGAGTACGGCCATATTGACTCCTTGTAAATTGCCGTTTTGCTAGAAAGAGATGAAGAAAAATCTTTAATACCTTATATCTCGGATGTTTTTATAGTTATTCGAAAACCGATTTTTTCTTTCTGTTTATTATATGAATGAGCTTCTATTAAAGCAAAAAAATTTCTTAGTCATCTAGCCAATTCTGTATGCGTTGTGTCTTGTTTCTGCATGTAAATAAAATGTTCATTCATTCATTCATTCAATGGCCAAAACATTCCTTTTTATTGCAGCTCTATGCCCAGTAGTGGGCAAATTGTGGTTGGAGCATTAAAGCCAAAAACCTGCAGGTGTTTGACATCTGATAACTTAATTCAAATGATTTAACATTTCAAATCAACACCGTAACAAATATTAACTTCTTCAAGAAGTAAAAAAAACTATTCTTATTTTTTAGTTATAAGTCTAAAAGTCGATTAATAAATTCGTCTGCGAAGACGCTACACACAGCTTTATGTAGAGATAATTGGCTCCAATATTATCTTACGAAAGCCTTATTTGCGCAAAGCAAAATTAGTCCGTTCCAAATGTATTAAATTATAGTACAGAGAGCGGTAGATTAAATAAGCATATTCATTGCTGTTTTTTTTATTGAAAATAAAACAGTACTAATTGGCTTCTCTATTTCGGTTGCCTAATTAGCAAGGTTGCTCGTATAAGGTTGCGATTGTTTGCGATATTCCGTTACAGCTTTCGCTATTTTCATAACGCGATGTTTTCGACGGGACCTGAGGCGGGTACGTTTTGTGATAAATTGATTTCGTGACGCAACAGAGTGTCGTATTAACACTACACCAGGTATTATACCGTAACTAATACATAGAGTGTAACAAAAAAAAATATCAATAGTCCATGACAGGCGTTGAATAATATCCATATCTTCATACACTGGCTCTGTGGTTTAGTAGTTAAGGGGTGGTCTTAACTACTACTGTTGGTCTGGAGGTCTGAGGTTCGATTCCCCATGGGGGTAGAAGGGGTAGATTTAACTGCTGATGTTGCGAGAAGCTGCTGAAGCGAGCCCTATCTGTACGGAGATCCTTGGGAGAGTTTTATGACTTGCAGTGGGCATCTTATAATAAAATGCATTATCATCACAGCTCTCATATGTTCCCACCGAAGGGCCCGAGCCTACCCGATGTTAGGGTGCCAACCACGCTGGCCCAGTGTGGATTGGTCGACTTCACATTCACCTTTGAATTTCTTCTCAGATGTATGCAGGTTACCTCACGATGTTTTGCTTCACCGTAGGAGCGTCGGATAAATGTACATATGAAATTCGAAAAACGAAAAACATATTGGTACCTGGCGGGATCGAACTCCATGACCTCCAACTTAGATGGCCAGTGCCGATTTCACAGTGCCACCAAATGAAATAGATTTAAACCTACAACTAAATAGTTCAATGAAATATCTTTTCATCCCCCCATCTCGGAAAGAGTATTTTTGCTATTCGATATCTGACCGCCAAAGCCGTTTTTATCCGCTTGAGGTTAAAGTAAATTTGAATTTAGAACATCGCGTGCACTAGGTATGTGATTTCAAAACATCATTAAACCTATTTACTTCCATCTCCATAGTGCCGAATTTATCATACAACTTTTTTTAAATTTGTTAAAAACTCAGACTCTGAACCTCCTTGGTGTACTTTTGTTATTAATTCGCTTTGCGCGCGCCATTTTGTTTTGACGTCGTATTGTTATAAATAAGAAACTTGAAAACAAGTAAAAAAAAAAGAAAATAAGTGATTCCAGTGACGAAGAAGTTTATTTTAATGCTGTAGTAAATATGTACCTAAACTGAAATAAAAGTATCTTGTGATTGTTAATGTTTCATTTTGCATTTAGTCATTTCCTCGCTGAGGGGGGATGAAAAGTTACGTGTTGCACTCGAGTGCAAAGATTTTTCACCTTGTGCTCTTTTAATTCCCTCGCTAACGCTCAGGATTCTAATTTTAGAATCCTTCGCTTGCTCGGTCATCAAAGTTCAGCACGCGGTTAAAAAGCAACTTTGCACTCATGTATAACAAAACTATTATTTGCGGATACAGATATCATATTTAGTTACAATAATTTAGAAATAAGAACAGCTATATCCTGCCTTGTGGCATTCTGAACACCTTTTTTTATTAAAAGGATTTTTTCTTATTATAATATTTTCTAAAATGATACAACATAAAATTTATATATATTTGAAACTAGTGGGCCCGGCAGGCGTTGTCCTGCCCGTCGATTACAGCGCCACCTACTGGGTCCAAATGTACTTTTAAACCTTCCCTGTACCTATTCAAACACACAGAAAATTTGGTAAGAATCTGTCGACCCGTTTAAGAGTTTTTGCGAGACTAACACACAGCGTTTCATTTTTATATATAAGAAGATATAGAAGAAGATGAAGATAAATAAGAAATTGTCAAATCTTTAAATAAGATAAGATATCTTATTTAAAGATTTGACAATTAAAGATATGACATTTTTCAAATCGTATAGCGATTTGAAAAATGTCATAAATCAATTAATAATTATAAAATTATTGGCACATATTCATTTCCAAAGGTCACAAGTTACAAACAAAAATCTAATGAATTTTTGAAACTACCTTTCATGTCAGTCAAATTAGAAAGTCCATTTAAATCCACTTCAAAAATAGATTCAGAGTTAGAGAGCGCGGAAATCACGAATGGAACGGAGTGCGGCTCGCAATTCCTGCATCCGCACAGCGTAAATCCGGATTAGCCCTTTCAGCGCTGCACTTTTTCAGAGGAGGGTTAACCGTCATGGAGAGTGCTTTCAGCATGAACAATTACCGGATAGGAATAGCCGGTTTTCCGAGTTGGATTCAACGAGGAAAACGTTTTAAAAGCGTTTGTTTTCGAGGCTCCTCTGGCATGTTTGGTTAGTGGTTAGGCTTTTGACTGACTGGTTTCTAGGCGAGTTTTTTGTTCTCGAATGTTAGAACAATGTCGAAAATGGCGGAACACAGACATAATGTTTTCTCATAAGAGTAGTCAAGATTTTTCATAACCATTTTTAACTTAGGGCTGATTTTTCAATCGACAAATATCTTTTATCTGAGGAATAAATGTGATAGTTTAACAAATATTGCATAGAAAATCTGTCTAACTGCCATTTATTCTACTGTTAAATGTTTTAGTTAGCTTTTAAAATATAAAACTAAGCGATTCGCGTACATAATAAAAATGACGACGTATTTATCTACACCTCTACCCACTATTATTATAAAGAGGAAAAATTTATATGTGTGTAAGTAACGAATAAACTCAAAAACTACTGGATCGATTACAAAAATTCATTCACCATTAGAATGCCACCTTATCCCTGATTGACATAGGCTACAAAATTATTTTTCCTACGGGAAAATATAAAATTCCCACGGGAAAACAGAAACAACGCGGGCGAAGCTGCGTAAAGTAAAGCTAGTGTCAAATAATAAAACCTGGTTGGCGATGGTAAGTGGTAACAGTCACCTAAAGTACATGTGGCTCCTGTGAGATTGGCAGCAAAACTGCAACCCCCACAAGAACCACAATATGCGTTGCCAACTTGTGACATAAGATGTAAAGTCACGGTACCCAGTAATTTCACTGCCTGTCTCACTGTGCAGACGACTCCAGTACTGCGTGTCTCTCTGGTAGTATGCTATTTTTTGAGACAGAGGAATCTGTTACAATGCTAAGGGGCTAATGGCTGATTTCATCAACCTTAGCTTAGGAAACTCCCAAGAAACATGCCGTCACTTTTTGTCTTTAGTGAAAAGAATGCGACAGCATGCCAGTTAAGAGTATTCTAAACGAAGACAAGGTTGGTGAAATTGGTTGGTCATAAGTTGAGTAAGCTGCTCACTTGCTATGCAATGAGCGGCTTACTGTATGTAGGATATGGAGTCACGAGCCACTATTCCGCTGATGTCCCCTTACCCGGCTAAACAACCCCCCGAATCCCCCACCCTCGATGGAGGTACGTTCGGGACCGGGAAGGTGAAATCACAGAATGCTCTAGGGTATAAAACCCATCACATCACTAAAGCTGTTTAAACAAAGCAATATTATTAACCCGTGCTTGTTACAACTTGTTGTCCGCCATGGTGAAGAGCAATTTAAAAGTTCTGTTTAGCAGCGCTGTCTGTCCACGAAGGACCCAACTCCATATTCCGTGTGTATGTTGCTTGAAGCATTGCCAATGTTTTTTTATTGCTACTAAGTTGTCCAAGAAGTGAACTGCCCACCTGATGGTAAGTGGTAACAGTTACCTATAATACATGTGGCTCCTGTGAGATTCGCAGTAAAACTGCAACCCCCTCAAGGGCCACAGTGTACGTTGCCTACTTGTGACTTAAGATGTAAAGTCACGGTACCCAGTAATTTCAGTGCCATATCTTAACCCTTCATGTTCACCTTCATGTTGGCAGCGTTAGCAACGTTGTCAAATATGTTGAGCGTCATCTGTTGCCAAGTCCAAGGTTGATGTCTACTTGGAATATATTATGTAGACAAAATAAAACGAACTAGTGCGGAAAATCCAACTTTCTACATAAACAGCTACAAAAGGGATAATTATAAAGTTGTTATTGATGCAAGCGCGGAAAGTACCTATATCAAATAAAAATTCTACACTTGTGTCAAATGACGGTTTTAATAAAGTTGCGAAAGAACGCCAAAGAAACACAACAATAAAACAGTGATTGATAAAAGAGGAAATGGCGGGATTTCCTTTTACTTTTAATTGACAGACGTTTTTTCAAAATAAGTAGGGATGCAAACATTCAACCCAATCAAAAGACACACAGATTTACATATAAGTACATACATAGTAATTTCATTATATTTAAACATCAGAAGGCAATGTTTTTATTTTAATTAAAAATAAAATTTTGCTAAGTATTTAATTTTTAATACATTTATATGATTTCAACGATAAGTGACTAAATCAATTATATTACTCCAAGTTATTATTGATACAATAATGCAGTGTTATATGCACAACATTTAACAGCTTATTATTTTTGTTGGTAACGTTAAATTATTTTGAACCGTCATCATCAGTTAACAAAATGAGCCAAAAACGTCTCGGTAATTAGCGCGTTATCGCAACGCTTATCGTCCGACGTTATCCTTAAATAAGCGGACGGAGTGTAATTAACTTAAATATTGTAAGCTTAATCGCTTAAATTTAGTACTTGCATTAATTAATAATGCTTATATTCTCTATCGGGGTAATACGCAAGATAATTTTTGGTCAGTTGATTGATTATGGTCAGCTAAATGTGTAATATAAGTACATTAACAAATTATAAAACACTAATTAATTTACGACAACAATTCACTAATACACTTATGTAGTAACAACATAATATTTTGAACGAGAAGATTCTGGAAATATGGTTTGCAGATTTATGTTTTTATTGTCATGCTAACAACATACGTCAGTATTTTTGACATGTTTTTGTTTTGGCTTGCTCGCCACATATTACCCTAGTTTTATTTAATTAAATATTATTTACTTTCAAACTATAACTCATTCCTAACAAAGCGAAAGATTGAAATACTCGTATTATAACCACTGAAAAACCAGTAACGCGTAGCATGGCCGCGTTAAAAGTTTTTTGCAGTCACCGGATACTGCAGATGAAAAATAGACTAAATAATAACCGACGCCGGCCCGTGGGGCTCCAGTCGACCGCCGCGCCGTACTGAAATTCACAGCGTTGAGCGCATTGAAAAAGAATGGGAAATTTCTATTCCGTTCTTTTATAACTTTTATTTAGAAGAGTTATTTTTTATAAATGCGTTTGGTTTTTATGTTTCTGAAACATTACATTCATATATTTGACTATTTCAGGAACATAGTTTGTGTGCGCGATTTAAGTCTGGGTCTAATATCTGTGTACAAAGTTCGCTAACATTTCTTAGCAAGCGAAGACACGTCTTCAACGAATTTTATGTCTGAACTGAACTGCATACAGTGAATTAAAAGTGATTCTATTTTTAATCGACTTCAAAAAAGCGTCAATCAATTCGATGCGTATGTTTTTTTTGTGTGTATGTGACGCGATTACGCTGCCAATAATTGTGGACTGATTTTCAAAATTCTTTTTGTATTCGATAGAGTATACTCCTGCAGCGGTGGTCCCATTGTCACCAAAGTTAGCATTTGATGATGGAATCCCATAAAAATGGAGGGAAACCCTTAAATTTTATAGGTACGTTTAACGTGTTTAATCTTTTTTTCGAAGCTATTCAGGTATTTACGTCTGGTAGTCATGAATCGAGCTGATGATGGAAGGATCCTTAACTTTTAGGAGTTAGAGGCTTTTTTAAATACAACAAGTACATATTGAAACTTTGTCGTATACTGTAATTATTATTTAAAGTACTAAAAAGATAAAAATGTATAAAAAATTACAAAAATTAAAAACTGACTTCAAAAACACTGAAAAGTTAAAAACAATATAAGAATAGTTACAAACAACATCACATTCTATATTGAAATCGGTGCCTAACGATGATCTCATAGAAAGTCTTTAAATTTGGCACCGACTTCAATATACAAATGTAATGTTGTCTGTACCTATTAGTATATTATTTTTAATTTTTTAGTGTTTTTAAGTCAGTTTTTATTTTTTGTATTTTTTTTTAATTTGGGATCCTTGCTGATTTAAATCAGTGTTTATTAAACAACAGAAATGGCAAACAAGCCAATTGCTTACAATATCTACGAGAACATTATGATTCTTGTAAGATTCGCAAAACTAACTCCAAAAAGGGCTGCAGTGCTTGCTACGTTGCGCGTTGTGACATAAGATGTCACGTCACAGTACCCAGTAATTTTACTGCCTGTGTTACCCTGCAAGCCGGAATACAGCAATACCAGCCCCTGTACAAAAAAGCCACAAGTTTATTTTCCGCAGTCGTTCCGCGGAATAAATGTATGGAAATGACATTAGCCCGTGACAACCTCGCGCTATTTTTTCCGCAGCCAATGTCATCTCCATACATTTTGCCTGCGGAACGACTACGAAAAATGAGCGTGTGGCTTTTGTCTAAGGAATCAGCACCGCTGCTTTGCGCGGAAATAGGTAAGACTAAACCCGCAAGGACGATGTTGAAAACTCTTTTTGATTTTCGTTTTCATCAAAACGTTTTGTAAAAATTCATAAAAGTGACTTTTTTTGGCATTACTATGGAAACAAGGAAGCAACAAACTCGAAGTCATTGTTTTTATAAGGGATTTTTTCTGTATATAAGTATAAATAAATTTGTCGCGATATATAAGAGCGTTTTCTTCAAGTGGCGAACGTGATTTTTAAAAATGGAAGAATTGAAACGTGAGCGCGCAAGTTTACGCCGAATTTTTACTAGAAAAGTTTATGAAATTTTGATGATGCTGGAATTCGAAAATATCGATGCAAATACCGTGGCTGATACCATTGTGGAGCCGCGAGTGCAGGAAATGTTTGATTTGGCCCAGAAGATTTTTGAATATTTACAAGCTTTTACTTACTTTCACCTGTCCCGGTGTTTGTATTGTAATGAAAATTTGACCCACTTCACGGTTTCCGATTGAGCTGAAATTTTGCATGTATATGTATCGCGTGATAATGATATATTATGATGACATGGAGCTAATCTAATGCTGGAGCTGGAAGGTGGACATAGCAACTCCACAATAAAACGACACAACCCCATCGAGTTTGGGCTCGTTTGATTCGTATTGACTAGAACTCAAAGCTAGTATTTAAAAATGCTTTTTTTAAAAATATTTTTTCATTTGAAATAGAACTATTTTCTTCTCGTAACACATAAATAAGCCTTCTACTACACACGTAGAAATGCAATATCGTTCGCAAGTAAAGTATACGCGGCTCAAATAATTCGGGAAATGTGCCAGCGCTCGTTAGGAACCGCGAGATAAGGGTCACAGTGTATCAGGGCAGTCGGATGTCGAGCTTCAGCAGAAACGTAATGCGTTACTTGTAAAAGGTATTGTTGTTTAATGTATTTAAGTGTAATTACCTGATGTTGGGTCAGAGAGGCCGCGAGAAAATAATTAAGCAATGTAAAGTGTTTAAATTATCTTCTTTCGATGGGAATGAAAAAGGTCTTGACAGACAGACGGACTGACGGACAGAGGGACAGGCAATTCAAATTCAATATGGTTTATGCAAATTGGATTACATAATCACTCTTACACGTCAAAGAAGCTACGCCACTGGTTCACAAGTCTACGGCGGGAGACTTTGTACTAGAAAGAATCAGCAAGAAAACCAGCAAAGGCTATTTTTTTCTCCCTGTATTGTTGCAGAGTCGTGAATTGTAAGCTGACCTCAAAGCAAAAGTTTGGGCTCAACTTCCATTACAAGATTAGATGTATCAGTTCTCTTCTTACTGTGTCGTTAGTAAATACAACAATATTTGTTTACATAAATAGTTATACCCAACATCTTGATACTTTACCTTCAAATTAACACCAGGCTTTGGATCAGGAGGCAGCAATAGGGTGCTATAAGGTTCCGTTTTTCCTTTTCAGGTACGGGACCCAAAATACTGGCAACTCTGATCAGTAAACGCCAGTAATCTGAGTACATATTTAATAGCCACAATAGGGTAGTTGACTCATATCAAAATTTATTAAAATATTGTTTATTTCTAACAGTATTTGGCATAAGGTTCCACAATATACCGATTTTAATAAATAACAATGAATGATTACTGTAAAATTTTAATTTGAAAATGCTAGAAATAATCTTTTTTTATCTCACGCCGTAAACGCTTTGATATCCTGTGGTCAGGGCCCTGACGTCACACATATAGTAAACAAAGAAATGTCAAATTTGATTCAACAACTCATCGATTTGCTCTATTCTTTCCTAAAACTGGAAAAAAATCGTCCAAATCTCCGTTATTATATGTGTAAATATCGTTAATTATTTGCATTAATAGCAAAATCAACCATTGATGTTGGATTTGTGAGAGCAGATAGTACAAATCTTCCGAAAATCGACAGATTGATGGTCAAGAGATTCTTTGTGTATCGCTCTAAACAATATAAGTACAATTTCAATACTGTTATAATGAAGAACAGGTTACAAGTGTACTTGTCAAGATTGTCAAGCGGCAGAAGAGAGTTGCAAACATGCATTTTTGGTGTGGTTGCACCATCACAATGAGGAACTATTTTGTACAGCAGTTGAATGTTATTGGATAGAATCCTATCTCTCAAAAGTGAAATAAACACTAAAAGTATTTACTTCAAGAGAAATATTCAAAAGAAACATCAGGATCATGTGTCAAATACCAGTGTAGTACTGCAAGAATTTGTAAATTAACATAAAAAGAGAAAGATTGGCAGTTGTTCATTTGTCAAGCATGAAGAAAATTACTGGAGGAAAAATATATATACATTCACAGACACAGATTGTGACATATTTCTTAAAAAATTAAAGACCACTTCAATGAAGAAAGAATAAAGTGCATAGAAAACTAAACCAGGAATCATCAATACAGAAGTGCTCTTTAGTTAGAGCTTCGTTATGAAGAATAACAGCTTCCATGTGCTATGAAGCCAGTGCATAACACATGATGTTTCTTTCGTTGGGAAGATTTTTGGTGGGATATGTTGCAGACACCTATAATGAAATGTGGATAAAAGTTAAAAGATAAGGATTTGGGTTGAAATTTGCAATATGTGACCTCTTCATTTTTTATTAATACCCTGTAATAGTCAGTTCAACAAACGGTATCCATAAAATTAGATTAATACAAAATTGTCATGCTCTTTTACTGAAGAAAATGCTAATTATCAAAGACAGAAAACTGTGAACAGTATGCTTAACTCAAGTATAGATGCAGACGTTTTGTGCTAAAGCGAAACTTATATACTTTTGTGTATTAAGTAATTTTGAGAACACTCAAAAGGTGACAATATTAGCTATTATAGGTACTGATTTATCAAATAGTGCCATTTTGGAAACTACTACATTTTTCCTAATATATGAAAGTATTACTTCATAATAAATCACTACTATTATTTGGACTTTTATTACCTGCGACCCTAAGGCAATATATGACAAATTAATAAATTTAATTTAACTCTATTCAAACCTATTTGTACTTTTGGAACATATATATTTAAGTAACAATGATAAATATGAACAACAAACCTATAAAAAAAATATATTTTAAGGTGTAAGGGAATAATAAAACACATGTACGAGTATTTCAAATTAAAAAATTTTGATTCAACTTAAACCTTTACAAGTCATTATTGTCAAATAAACATGCAACGTTTTTTTTAGTGAAGAACATAATGTCTAATGTAGTACAAAAATTTGTTATGTCATCTTTAGCTGTTATGTATAAAGTACGTAAAAAAAATTCTTTATATTATTTATTTAATAAGAAGGGTCTTGTAAATTAGGAAGAGCAAAGGCTGACAACACAGCAATCACATTTAATATATTTGTATACGGCTTTATAATGGATAACTTGCATATTCTTCGTAAGCCGTTCTGAAATTTACTTTCTTCTAGTAAGTTAATATCACTAATACTGCTTTCATATCCTGTATATATTAAGCTGACTAAACCATCAGGTAGTCACTCTAATAAATATTCAATAGTATTTGCTTTTTTATACTCGGGCCAAGTTAGTGCTTGTTAAATGACTTCATTGGGTTTTTGAATTTCATTTCTTAGCAATCTATGATTACCCTTTTATGCTTATGGTGAAACACTAGAAGTAACTTTTTTATTGTGCTTTTGGTTAAAAGGTTTAATGAATAAATGTCATTATCATAATTTTCCTCACTTGGAAATAATAATTTTTAATAATGTCTGGCCAGATATAGGTGGTTTGCAGCACTTTACTTCAGACAATTTATTGGGAGATGTTGCAGTTGATTGGTGGTGGGCAGCAGGTTTAATCAGTGAAGATATACTTAACATCTTTCAGTTTTACCAAACTGGACCTATTTACTTCTATGGTGCTTTGGTATATGAATACTTGTGTTATTTTGTTGACATAATGTTGTTCTAGTTGACAGGTCACATTTTGATGTGGCTGAGCATGCACTGCTTTGTATTATGTTGCACAACTTTTACTGCCTTATCAATCTCGTTGTCAAGAGGAGAACAGGGTAGTACACAATAGTTCTCATTAAGTAACCTTTGAAAGCAACAAATTTTAATTAGGTACTCAGTAAATTCAAGTAAAAGTTGTTTAGATAAATATATTCATTATTATGAAACTGGAATAGTTTGTATTACATACTTACTTTTTAAATAATATTCAATTACATCATGACATCATTATTCAATTGGACATAAGTACATATTCTTTTCTTTGAAACATCATCTAGTGTCAGTGTATAACTTAGATTAAATCAAAAAGGCGTGAATGGTCAAGTTTTCGCTACGTCTGGCGTTAAAATTTGGCTGGTCGGCTGCAGTCAGTTTTCATTCTAACTGAAAGATAAAAATTTAATTAATGATTTTACATACAACCTAAAAACTTCTATTTTGTTTAAGTTGAAACTGAAGTACCTACACAGATTGAGTTATCATTTATAGTTCTTACATTAATGTGATTTTCGCAAAAATACATTTAAGTTTCAGTAGATAGTTACAGGATTTCTTTAAGCGAGTGTTAATCAATTTTAAGCGAGAGTTATTTCGCATATTATCTATATCACTGGGTACGGCAGTACGGCTAATCCACATCCACAACTTTCCTGGAGTCTTTGAAGAGGTAATTCCTGTTCTATTGTCCCGTTCCATATACTACAGTTTTACTATATTTTGTGATATTTAATAAAAAGCATTGTTTTTGTGAGGTTATTTCGCCTCGGTGCTTTGTTTACTATAAGACTGACGTCATTTGATGTATGCCACAGATAATCAACAGACTATCATGGCTGACCGTGTTTTCGGTCCAATATTGAAAATCTTAATTTAAAATAGATTTTTTTCACTTTTTAGGCATCGAAAAAAATTATATTCATGTGCTATGGTCTAATACAACAATTATGAACATTTTAAGCCCTACTTTAAAAAAGGGTCAACTAGCCTATTCATGATTAATTCTAGAAAGTTCAAATTTTACTCAACTCCCAAAGTGTAGCCGTTGTAGTTGCCAGTACATACTCGTATTTAAGTGAGCAATTTTCCATAAACGTAGAATGAATTTACAGTTACCCAACTTTTACGGGCAGTTACGACAGTTTCAGAATTTAATAACACACATTCCATGTATAAATAATTTGTGGGTATATATAGATTTTGTAGGTGTAGTTACCTCGTAATGAAAACAAAGTTGATTGGAATCGCTACAATGACAATACTGAAAATGTTTCAATTCTATCGGAACGATTTCTGACATTTCTAATATTGCCTGAATATATTGTTGAAATGGCGTCGAGATTACTGCACGACCACAGGTACTATCGCGTGCAGTTCCGCCTGATCACCGCTACGCTCATTTTCGTTTGCACTAGCGCTCTCTAGCCCCACCCCGTCGACCGCGAATAGACATGGAATAATGAAATAAAAGATTCTTCTTCGGCCTGCCGCCGAGCCGCCGAGGAACCCCCCATCGCCGATTAGAGAGTGAAAGAGTATTTCTTTTCTAATAGGCCAAAACTTAAGGGGGCGTAGCACGGCGCTTCCGCACGATTCAAGCGAATAAATTTTTAAATGGTCAGGCGGAAGTGCTCGCGATAGTACAGATCCTAGTGCTTAAAATAGCTAAGCTACCACTAATTGTATTTAATTTTGTCACTAATATCATTATCTTCATAATTATCATATCAAGCGAGAGATTGCCACTGCTAGTCAAAGGCCTCTGTGGATCTCAAGAATCATCCAGCAGCTTCCCGCGATCTTCACCAGTAGGGTTACTCTTGAACCGAATCTGATCGATCGGCATTGAGATTGTGATTTTTCGTACGCTTATTTTTGCGCATTGGCTCCAAACTGACCCCGTATTGTGCGGATTTTGGGTGAACCAAACTCAGTATTATTATTATTTTTCAAAATACGGATCCAATTTGGCGCTAGTGTTGTTACTCAAGCGTATGAAAAATCACAATCTCAATGACGATCCATCGGAAATGGTTCAAGAGTAACCCTACTGGTCGTTGGTCTACGTTGTGAAGGCGTCTCCCTGATAATGGAAGGATCCTTAACTTTTAGGAGTTAGTAGTTAGTTTTTTTAATATAATAGGCACGTATTGACATTTAATTGTATTCTTCAATTCATGTTCAGGAAAATTTGTATGTTTGTATGTAACGAATAAACTCAAAAACTACTGCCCGATTTCAAAAATTCTTCCACCAATAGAATGCTACATTATACCTAATTAACATAGGTTACAAGAATAATTTTTTTCTATGGGAAAATATAAAATTCCAATGGGAAAACATAAACAACGCGGGCGAAGCTGCGTAATGTAAAGCTAGGCGATAATATACTGAAAACAAAAACTTTCAAGTGACAACCATAGTCCAACTGACTATGGAATTAATACAAAAGAAATGTAAACACTGAACGAAGAAACAAAGTACGCTGATGTAGGGCTGCCGACACATAGGATCAAAAAATAATAAATTTAGTTTGTAAGAACTAAAGTAGCTTGATTAGCCCCAATAGCAAGAGTTGCTACACAATCTCCACTTCTGATGGATACATACCCTTAAATATTATTTCGGTATTCCGTTACAGCCTGTATAAGGAGATCAGACAAATTAATTAAAGTCGAATCATAAATTCAGATATGATAATTTGACTTCTATTTTCAAGTGAGCCGACTGAGGGTATTAAAAGTTTTTTAATTAACATCGGCTAAGTTTAACGAGTGCAGCTCTGCAGGTTATTATATATACTGTTCTCGAGGAACGCGCCGGTTTCAATTACCCTAATATTGTGTGTATCAAATTTTACCAGGAATAATGGCAGTGCGCCCACGGGGAACGGGGACTTTATGTGTTCTCATCGTATTTCCTTTGGGGCTCTCAGTTTTTAATACTTCGGTTATAAGGTGGCAATTTGTGGGTTTCGTACGGTATAAATTTATCGACCTTTTATCTCTTTTACCTTTTGTTATGTAGTTTACTATAATGTGATCTTTTTTCACTGTTCAAAAGCCTTAAAATTAAAAAAAATAAAAGAAAAGCTTTATTGTTTTTCTCTCTTTTCGTGGCTTTTCTTTTTTTGACATCAAGACCAACGTCTAAAATTTAAAAAAATATCAAAGGTAGTTTTGTTTAGGCAAAATTTATCGATTTTTTATTTTAGTTGTTTTTTTTTGTTATGAAGTTTACTATTTATGATCTTTTGTTACGTGGCTTAAAAACTTAAAATCATAATTAAAATAGGGCTTTGACTTGCCTTGACATACTCAAATTAAATATTTTTATCCAATTATATCTTTTAATATTTTTTTTAGTTTTAGTTGTTACCTATTTTGAGTAAAACCCCAGCTAGTATCTTTACGTAACCTAGAGTGTAAAAGAAAATATTATTGCATTACAAACGTTAGCACTGAAAACAACAAATTTTTCATTAAAATTGAATATAATATTAATTTCAATCATTTTGTTTTAACATTTCCTTCCTATTTCTCAGTAATGCACATCCCCTCAGTACCAATATGTTGTATTCTTACAGAAAGAACAACTCGATAAAACGATCGCTAATCTTTACGTTGGCTAAGAATTTGTTTTCGTTATCTCAGAGACGATGATGAATTTAGTTCTCGTTTCGCTATATCTAGGCCCCCTGGACCGCAGGCTTATTACCGAATATAGAATATAGTATATTATGTTCATAAAAATATACATTTGTTTTGTAAAAACAGTCATATTCATTCAGTAAATACTAGACAAAAGAATATGTTAGCATTACCAAATACTAGGCTTAAAAAAATTAATAATTCTTCCAAAGGCCTTTGTGTACGCTTCTACAATAAAATCCCAAATAATATTAAAGCACTTAGCTTGAATAAATTTAAAGTCAACATCAAGGGCGCACTTATGAAAAAAGCATATTATAAAGTGTCTGATTATAATGACAGATAAAACTGCTTGAGATTGACAATAAATATGATAATTGACGTTCAAAGGGTGTTAACACTTTGAGATAATGGGATAAATGTCATTCGAGAAACTGTTCCTCTCACTCCGACAGGCATTTCTATATTATTTAAAAAAAATGTTTGTTAAATATAATATTGTAATGTTGGCATTTTAAAAGAGGAGACAAAAAAATACAAGACCTTCCGAGTTTCTTGCCTGTTCTTCTGGAGAGAGAAGGCTCTCCCAATTTCCGAACAGGTGTAGAGTCAACTTTTTTTTTCATTTGACTTGTATTTGCACACATCTTAATAATGGTTGGGTGTGTGTACAATGTACATGCAAGGATTAAATAATTTAGTTAATTAGATTCTTGATTAAAGATTGTTTTTTTTTTGACGTCAGACGAGTATATTGAATAAAGATTTTTGAGTTTGAGTTTGAGTTTGATCTTCAGAGACAGTCCCAATTGGTGCGATTGTACAATTATTGCATATTATGGAGCGTTGGATTGCGCTAGGACAACGCCACATGCGAGCGACTGACGTACTAAAAATGTACGTCATCGGCAACCGGTTGCTAATTGTACAGTGGCAACGCGATCAACAAAGTGGTCTGTTGTCAACAACCAAACACTGTGTCCAAGCGTTGACGTCCATTTTTAGTTGGTAGATGCTGGCACATGACTACGAACACTGGCTACGAATTTTCGATGCAGCAGCTCCACGAAATTCTGCTACTAGCGTAGACGTGGCTTAAGATTTTTTTTACATACGCCAGGGAAGCTCTTGGCCTTCATCTCACCTGATGGTAAGAGATGATAAACTCAAACTCAAACTCAAACTCAAAAATCTTTATTCAATATAGACCTTTACAGGCACTTATTGACGTCAAAATAAAAACATAAAAATCTTCAACCAAGAATCTAATTAACTAAATTATTTAATCCTTGTATGTACACACACCCGATAAGGCCGAAGGTCGAAGCGAGCTTCTCCTGGACTTCTGAGAAACTGGCTATCTTATTGGCCTCTAATTGTCGGAACACAACAATGCTATAAACATTGTTATTATGGCGAGAAACTTAGGTAAGGCGGTGGTAGCTAGCAAGGCGGGCTCAGAAACCCTACCATCAACCAAAGCGAGTAGAAAAATTACTGCCCTCATGGGGAATCGAACCCCGGACCTCCCGATCAATACCGGGTAGTCTCAACCACTAGACCACGGAGGCGGTTAAATTAATATTTTTGTTGTCTTATTCTACACTTTTTCTCCTCCTTGCGTCGAATATCTGAATGTCATAAACATTCAATGATGTCACGTAATTATATTGCCTTCTTGAGCTTATGTTCACATGTATGTACAGCGAGCTTCAAAAGTAGATGAACAATTTAGTACTGTATCACACCAACTATTACCAAGCAATATAGGTGCAAAAATATACTAAATAAAAGGAATAGTTGGTGTGACATGGTATTAAAATGCTCTAAAATGATAATCTACTTTTGAAGCCGGCTGTACATACATGCAGTTGTCCGTGCGCTGATGGAATTAAAACACATTAGTCGTCATTTCCATTCTTGCAGTGGATGTAAGTGAACTTAAGAGATCGACTTATTGCAATTATTATACCTTTGGAATGAGTCGGAAAACTCGAAGTAAAGAGTTAATCGAGTCAGTGTGTTGCAGTAGAACAATATCCCCTTGTCAGAGGAGAAACTTGTACCTAGCAGTGCGCAGTGGGACATATTATATGATTAACACTTATAATGTCCTTACTTCGTACCGGAGGGAGACTCTATAATAGGGTCGTCTGCATAGGTACCTCCGTCTTACCTATTTCTGCCGCAAAGCAGCAGTGCTTGCATTGCTGTATACCGGTTTGAAGGGTAAGATATGGCAGTGAAATTACTGGGTACCGTGACTTCACATCTGATGTCACAAGTTGGCAACGTACACTGTGGTTCTTGTGGGGGTTGCAGTTTTGCTGCGAATCTCACAGGAGCTACTTACCTGTGACTGGTGACCGTTACTACTTACCATCAGGTAGGCAGTTTGCTTGTTTGCTAACTTATCGCAATAAAAAAAAACTTGTTACAAATATTTCGTTTGATCACTGTCTCTTGGAAAGTTAATATTATTATCAATAATAATAATAATAATAATAATAATAATAATATCGTTTATTTTCTCTCTCACAACAACAATATTTTTATAATTTCACAAATAATCGTGTAACGCTTAATTGTAACAAGTTATGAGAGACTGGATCCTAAACTAGGCTTTCGCCTGTGACTTAGGTCTCCAGGTCCCCCGGCGTGGATTACAAAACCATTTTTTGTTACGCTACTGGTAAATCATCATGTGGAATACTCATAGATTTTTCCCCTCTAGAATGTAAAAATGAAATGCAAAACTTTAAAATGAGATTCACTTTGAAAAGGTTGTTTCCAGTAATAGACACAATATAAATGGTTATTCATAGTTCCCGACGTGTCCGGTATAAAATGGGCTGACAGGTTGTAACGAGGGACAAAATATATTGCATCCCTTCCGTTAATTCCAGCGGTGTCTACATTTCTACGTTCCTTACAACCGACGACC
This sequence comes from Schoenobius gigantellus, assembly GCA_963935595.1. NCBI lineage: Eukaryota > Metazoa > Arthropoda > Insecta > Lepidoptera > Crambidae > Schoenobius > Schoenobius gigantellus. Next base: position 2,136,556 of record OZ012553.1, read on the forward strand.
AATTGTGTACTATTTATTCTTGAAGCACATCATATTCATGTTCAATCTTTATATTTTGTCACAGAATAAAAATATCTCGCAAAAGATTCGCTAATAAAAAGGAAACAAGTAACACCAGGACGAGCTCTCTCATTTAACAGTTTTAATTTGGTCCAAATTTAAACTTACTGAACTTGGCCGTATCGTCGGTTGAGTTTTAAAGTTTTTAAGTGTTGAGTGACATGTACCTATTTGGGTCACAGAAAACTTTACATTTTCTGCTGCGATACGTAGGTCGATGAAGCAAAGAATGAAAGAATGCGCTGGAATATAATAAGTTTGGAAGGAATATTAAGGCCAATTACTCAGCACTGTACAGAGTCAGATGAAACCTTTGAGGCTGCCCTAGAGGGCATGATTACAAATAACGCGAATTGCTCCTGGAATTATCAACATTTCACGGTAGATATTACCTACGTTTTTGCTTTGTGTTCTTATTTACAAAGGCGTTTTTATTAAAGCTGATCACTCGAGTAATGACGTCATACATTCAGATTATATTATCATACCACTGAAAGAGTATTGCGTTTGCTTTGATGACGATGATGTTAGGAATTGATATTAGTACCATAAAACTATTTTTATTTACTCTTATATTAGAAAAACTTAGTATTGCTGATGATTGCAGTCATGGTTGAGACCGTGGAAGATCTAGGCACAATGCTCAAAGACCTCTGTAGAGTTTTCCAAGAAGTGAGCCTTAAAATGAATATGAGAAAGACTAAAATTATGTCGAATTCCCATGTAGTACTCACTTCTGAGACGGTTGGAGGCTCTACATTAGAAGCTGTAGATAAACATGTTTACCTGGGGCAAACAGTCCGGCTCTGTGAGTCCAACATCCAGAAAGAGGTAAATCGACGAATCCACCTCGTCTGATCAGCGTTCGGAAAGCAAGGCAGCATACTCTCGACCGCAGTATCTCAAGACAAGTCTTCAGTTAATGCGGCCGTGATGACGTCCAGAATTGAGACGTGGCTACTTAAAATGTGTCTCATAAGAAGGCCCAAAGTCAGTTAAAGGGAAATGGAGAGGGCTATGCTCGGGGCTTCTCTACGTGATCGCATCAGAAATGATGAGATCCATTGAAGAACAGTGGCAGCTGCGTACCGGGAGACGCAGCGTTGGTAGGCCCCCCACAAGGTGGACTGACGATTTAGTGATGGTCGCGGGATGCCGCTGGATGCAAGAAGCGCAGGAGCTATCGGTTTGGAGGTCCTTGGGGGACGGCTATGTCCAACAGTGGGTATCTCTTGGCAGAAATGATGATGATGACAGAAACCATATTTTATGTACTAGTAGATAACTGTAGTCACTCACCATCAGGTGGGCAGCCTGTTTTATTACAAGCTTTTATTGACTTTCACCTGTCCGGTGTCTGTAAGGAAATCTTGCAAGTTAAATATGACCCACTTCCCGGTCTCCGATTGAGCTGAAATTTTGAATGCATATGTATATGGCGTGACAATGCAATATTATGATGATATAAGTTGTATTTAGCTTGTAAAAGCTTGTATTTAAAAAAGAAGTTTTTTTTAAATAATTTACTTACTTGTTGCCATATTAGTTGTATAATAGTACATTATGATACGAGCGCGCTATGTTGGTCATTGCGTACGAGGCGATATGAAAGCAGAGTACGTAATGACCAATGCGCGCGTGTATCATACGACGTTCTTCAACACACACTTGTGAGAAAAATAAAAGATCTTGCGATATTAATATTTTTCTCAAAATGACTGCGCTTTTTTATCAATCTTCCACCGCATGAAAGTATCGTATGCCGCCAAGTATTTATCCTTTGACTTTGGCGGCAACAAACTATTACTCGCGCTTTGCGCCTCCATAATTATTTCCGGCGGAGTTAATAATATGAATTCTTCTTCACTTGGACTCGACATATTTGTAGATAATCAATTATCAAATATAACAAAAAGGCAAAAAAAATTAAATAGCGGGAAAATGTCGCGCGCCTTTTTTTCGCGCGCTGCCCGGGCATGGCTAACTCTTCATTCAGCCAACATTTAAAAAAGGGCCAAACAGGAAAAGTTCAAAACTAAATAAACTTAATATTTTAGTTTTTAAAAAACAAGTGTGTGTGAATTTTTAATAATTTATTTTAGTTATAGTTATTAATTTTTTTTTTAATTTCGTTGTTAATTTAATATTTAAGTAACCAGTAGTCGGCTGTTCATTTGTTTCCAATTGGCAGTCGCATAAAGTAATGTTAAAAAAAGTGTATTAAGCGACAAATTTAAGAATGTGTACTGGACATACATTTACTTTGCAATCTTGAACAAATTAGAATTTGTCGTGTTAAGATTACCGCACTTGTGCGATTATGTAAAGTGAAAAGCACTCGTGTTTAATATACTGAATAACGGGTCTAAATGCAAGGTAATAAGACCCACTTTACGAGCAAGTGTGTTGAAAAAAACTATATTGTCTCTTTAAAACGACATAACATTAAAACACATATAAGAAACTCTCAATGGACTTTAATCAACTCCACTCGATGTAATCGAGGGCTATTTCAGACATTTTGATGCGATTTATTTTTAGATCGTTTTTGTAATTAATGGGCTAATATTTTTTGGCGCCAAGATCCCGCGAAAAAGGATCGCATTGAAAAGGATCCAATCCAGCTCATAATTACATTCATTTCCGAGCTTTTAACAAAGCCCGGCGACTCGTTACCGCCATGTCTGAGGGTGACACTGATCAATATATTTTTATCGACACCTTTCTAAAATTGACTATCTATCGGTCATTATTGGTATTGACATGTTTATATAGCAGCTACAATAACATTATAATCAAAATTACCTTCTTTTCTATGCCTTTGTTTAGGTATAGTCTCAATTTTTCTCAAAAAGTTTATTGAATAACGGAGATCATTACAGAATAATTATTTCACGGTATTTTCCTTTCCGTAGCACAGGAAATCTACGTAGCCCTTAGAGCATATACGTAGCCGTTCTCGCTGCGTAACTTTCATGTAGACCGTAGCATCGCTACAGATTTAGGATAACTACAAAGGCGAGAGAGCCCAAATCAGTGTTTTGCATTTCATTCATAGTACAATTATTATTGACTCAGATGCGCAGCAATGTATTGTAAAATGATAAGCATAGTGATCAAAATCAAATAATATAGTAGTAGTATAATATTACTGAGCTGGCTGAGTATAATATTACTTGAATATTTCACTTTTCACAGCACAAAATATTACCGTAACCGATTTCACAGTAAACTTCTACTTACCACACCTAACACTTACCATGATTGCTTTCAAATTCGACAGCTACTGAGGCGTCAATATTGTGATTTTTATCAAGTGAAACCCCTTTCGTCAACTATAGGTATATTTACACTTTATATGATTTCCTTTATGTTGCTATTTATTAATCTTACTTACGAATACTGGACGAAGATTTGATATCATTTCATCAATACAAATTTCGGTGAAGACCTCAATGATGACCGTGTTCTCAAAACGGCTATATATGCACTGGAAAAACGAAACACTATATAACGATTAGCTGTGCCCGCAAACTATGTTTCGATTTAATAAGCTCAACACTCAAAATTTCTGGACAGGGCAGCCCTTATCACCTATGGGTGTAAAAAATAGCCAATAATCTATTCTCAGGCCTACCAAATAAACACAAAAAATCATAAAATTCGGTAACCGCTAATAGTCCGTAGCGTTCTCGTAGCGTAATTGTTGGTTCTCCATAGCATCGCAATGAATTCATATGCGTAGAATAGACATCATGGAAATCCTGCCACCTAGTTTGTGAATATGAATAAATTATGAGATCAGCCTACTTTCTTGGAGCGCAGCGCATGTGGCCTCAAGGCGGCCAGTCCCCTGGAGTACACGAAGTTTAATTGAGCAATTATGGTAGAGCGCGTCACGCCTATCGTTCGTATGTAGATATAATAAATATGTCCAAAGTAAATATATGTGTGGTGCTGAAAAATAGATTTTGTGCGATGTTGGTAATGTTGTTCTTATTCACCTATTTGCATTTTTAATTCATTAATCACTACAATCTATGTCGCACTTTGATAAATCTAGAACAGTTTGCTATGCTTATACGGTCGAAGACAGAATATTAAATATTGCTCTGTTTATTTCAATCGTCAATTTATTGATGTTAGTTAACACCTGCAACGTTCACATGTTTAAAATTCATAACATTACCATGAGCCATTTTTATATTTCTTTTTAGTTTCAGTGGGTTTGCGGGCGACTGAATTGAGTGAATCTACAAAGATTCGATGTTTTGGAGATACATTTTAATTTTTTGATATTACTTTACTGATATTTTAATTTATTGAGCTGGGCAACTTCAAAACTGAGCAAGCGGCACAAATATGTATTTATAGTTCAAGACTTCTATTGTTGTGCGGTTTAACCTAGAAATATTTATTTATTTAATCTTTATCGTACATAAAACAAAAAATGTACAAAAGGCGGACTTAATGCCTGAGGCATTCTCTACCAGTCAACCAGTAAAAATGTGGGAGAAATTGTAGACGGTGTACGAATTAAAGTCGAAAATGACATATAAGTATATTTAAATTAAAATGAAATAAGTAAATATAAGCAAATAATAGAATATAAATATTAAAATATATATAAAACTACATATATGATATATAATGAATATATATAAATAATGCTAGAGCTGTAATTTTTTATTGATTTATTTGAAAGCAAATATAAAATGAGCTTTAATTGCAGTAAGTTAGTCTCTTATTGGTTTCGGTACCGGAAAGTGCAGCGTTGGTAGGTTCCTCAAAAGGTGGACCTACGATCTGGTGTAGGTCGTTGTCACAAGCAGCGCTAGACTGGTCGATGAGGAGATCCTTGGGAAAGCTCTTTGACCAAGTACGTTTCTTGGCCAGCTTTTTATGCCTAGTTTTTTATTTGTTGAATCAGGAAAATCCTTGAGAATTTTTTAACGAAAATTGATTAAAATGAGTAAAGAAAAAATTTCGTCTCGGGCGGGATTTCAACCTGCGTCTTCATTATACCGTGTTGACACCCAGACTTTTTGGCCACCGAGCTCTTACTCGCCCCGACAATTTTTTTTACTTTTTAACTTTGTTAAGTTCAAAGTCCGCCCGAGACAACATTTTTTCTTTATTTTTCATTTTAAAATTACCTTGGCATTTTTTAAAGAAAATGCAGTTTTATATAAAAAAAATAACGAAAAAAAATAGACAAGAATCAAGAATTTTAATATTTATGCGGTGGGTGAAGCTTTCCGCCCTAAGTTCGCTCACATAAAATATTTTGAGTGGCGGCATATGTGACATTTACACGTGATTACCCAAAGACCTTTGTAATGCGACCTTTGAGGGGATATTAATGAACGTGTGAATCGAATGCAAAGTTTTAGAAAAAAATCGAACACGAGTTTTATTATTTTTGCTTTCAGCTCCTTCCACCCCTAGAGTTATTGCATTTAAAGATATTTTACAAAATTTAATTATTTATGAACTTCCATACATTCCATACAACTCGGAACCCAGTTGTTCTTCTTAAAAGAGATGGCTTGTTATATTATTGTTGATTAATTTATTTAAGTTGATTAATTTTTAAAGTTTTTAATAGTTCAAGCAACAAGCGAATTACTAACGCGGATGTGAAGTTAGAGTATGTTAGGGTAATTAATCGATGAATCAACACGTGGGTAGTACACCATTCGATTAATAATTGGAGCGCCCACGGAGGAACACTTGAGCTCTGCCGATGTGACGCTGTTGTTTTGTTTCGAACAAATTTAATTTTGCCTTATTTAGCTTCTGTAAATAACTTTGTAATATTCTTCACTGTAGTCACATAAAGAATGACACGGAAACATGATACAAAGAGGAGAGTCACAAAGGTTTCCACCTTTATTAAAAATATATTAAACATAATAACATTTCAACCATTAAATACATACATACATATTTCTCAATACACAATCACTTAATAAAAATAAGCAAATTAAGTAATTATGACTGCAAAAAAAGATTGTCTTTTGTCGTTAAACTATAGTTAAGACACTGAAGACTAGATGGATAGATTGCAGTCATTATTAGTAACCTCCCACAGCCTTATACGCCCCACAGCTGCGTCGACCCTCCCTCTTTTTAAACGTGACCGTTGTATACCTTGATTAGTTCAGCGGTTTTGGCCTGAAACCATAACAGGCAAACAGAGTTACTTTCGTATTTATAATATTGGTAGGGATTATATCACTTACCCGCAGATTTGCTTGCGTGAAATTTATCTTGATTATTGCGTAATATAGGCTATCACCTGTTTCGTATTTTATTTTTCAATTCGAGGCCGTAGATCCTGAAATTAGCGCGTTTAAACAAAAAAAAATCTTCAGCTTTATTATCTATGAATTTATATAAAAAGCTCTAGTCACGATGTTTCTCGGGGTAAACTTCGAAAATACTTTTGATGAAGTTTGGATTAATTTGGTGCTACTCATGATAAGATACAAGATAGTTTTTCATTTGCATGATAAGATATTTTTTATCTCGATTATTGACCCTTTTTATTCGCGGGGAAATGCGCAACCGCACCGTACCCACCGTTGGCTAGACGGCGAGCGTGTGTGGGGCTCACCCGGCAGAGCGCCAGGCCTACCCACTAAAACCCCTCGGTGTTCTCCCTGCCCTTATGGGCGCGCTAGGTAAGGTCCACACTGCGACTCCACTACCCACGCGCCCGGGCAATCGCGCTCGATTATTGACCCTCACATTTATTTTGTGTTAAACTTTATTATGACGAAACGTGGTTAGCGGGCACAGCTAGCATTAATGGGTAAAAATAATATAATGGGTATAGTGATAACGTAAAATTGCCAAAGTTAACTTTCAACTCCTTCCCACGGGATGAGTTGATAAGAGGATAAAGCCGCGACTGCACCTATACAATATACTATACTAGTCTTATAATTCTACTATTATCGGGATTTCTACTCGCTTCCTCACTACAAATAGATTCAGATAACATTGTCCTTTGTCGAGACTCGAGAAGGTATGAGAATCCTTGGTGCCCCACAACGCCGCACCTTTATCGCTCCAAAGATTGGAAAGCGCGCTGTCAGTCCTACATTTTACAGGTATTCGAATTGTCTAGTATTTTGAAAGATGAATACTTTATTGTGTACAGGTTGAGGCTTGAAAAATATTATAAACTTAACAAAAGGCCAAAATATAAACGAAACGACTGTCATTTTCGTTTATGTTTTGACGTAATTAAGTCTTTTTTGGCGTAAAATAGACCATATTTCTCCTTAAAGACAAACTTTTAGTTTTTTTTTTGTTTCTATTACTTACTTAAAAGATCAAATGGAGTGTACACAAATAATGGAATGGTATTGTAACCGCTTCAATCAACAATCAACAAGGTTGATTCGTGAGGTACCTGACTTTCTCTATCAGTATATCAGTAGAACTTAATGGACTAAACAACATAAAATATTGGCCATAAATATAATATTAGGTCCTTACATATGAAATTGGCGTTTTGTATGGGAGGAACATAAAGTCGATTTTTTTAATATAATATATTTATTCAATCAAAGTATGTACCATTGCTATCTATGCACTTTTGCCATCTCATAGGTAGTTCATCGATCCCTTTACTGAAAAAACCATTCGGACGGGAATCAATAAATTCTTTGAAGGCGGTTTGGACTGCCCCATCGGAATTGAATTTTTTCCCTTTCAAGAAGTCATCCAAATTTAAAAAAAATGGTAATCTGTTGGAGAAAGTCCGGAGAGTACGGTGGATGTCTTAGACATTTCAATTGAAGCTCCTCTAATTTGGTAGTCGTCTGTTGTGCAGTATGTGGTCTAGCGTTATCATGAAGCAGCAGTGGCCTAGAGCGATTGACCAGCCTCGGTGGTTTAGCAGCTAGCTTTTCCACCATGGCTTACAGTTGCTGACAATAGACATCTATCGTCGCAAAGAAAAAAAAATTGAGGAAAAAATAAGTGAATTATAATTTTCGAAACACAAATACATGAGTAAATAGCTGTATAAATTTCAATTTGGAATTCCTAACCATAGAGGAGATATTTGAGATCAAAGTGGCCAGTACGGCAAAACGCCAATTTCATATGTAAGGACCAAATATTATAAAGTTTGCAGACGTAGTTCTGTCGAAAGCTCTTGTTTTCGATTGACGTTTCGTGTTTATTTTCTAACATTTTTTAAATTTTGCTACAACTCATTAATGCCTTCGAGGCATGAATATGCAGAGCGTTGTATGCCTTTCCAGTATGATTCGTCCACAGGGCTCCCGCGTACAGCGACGTACAGTATGTTTTTAGAACGTAATTTTAACAGCAAGTATACAACGGGAGAACCTGTGGACAAGCATATTCGCTCCTACTGTCAGCGCTCTGCGTTCCCTCTCTATATCAGCATTATTCTTCAGGTCATCAGTTATCAAAGGTCCTCGATATTTAAATTGAGTTAGTCACCCCTTTCAGTTTGATAAGTGGGACGCCAGAAGGACACTTGGTCGACGCTCTTAAGACAATGTACTGCGACTTATTTCAATTATAATTTAAGCCATGTGAAGCAGCGTATGCCCCACACACCCCTCGTAGCTTACGGACCGCGCTGGCGGAGGAGGCATGTCATCGGCATAGTTCAGGTTTATTAAAACATACTCCATTAATAAACACTCGACATTGTGCTCAGCCGTTTGATCAACGCGTTCATGCATAAGGTGGAAAGTAGAGGAGATTTTACTTTTATTAGAAAAATGTTCTACTATTACTAAAATTATAAAGAAAGGTATTAGGATTTATCATATTTGTTATGAACTAAAATTTATTTTACGTTTATTTCATAAAGCTCTTTAACATTTCGTTTTTATAATCTTCTAATATATAAAATTTTCGTGTCACAGTGTTCGTAACCGAACTCTTCCGAAACGACTTGACCGATTTTTATGAAAATTTTTGTGTACATTCAGTAGGTCTGAGAACAGGTCGAAAACAATTTTTTATAACCCAATGTGGATAAGGGTGCTTTTTTAAAAATTATTATGGCGAAACGTAGTTCGCGGGCACAGATAGTTTATCTGTAAAAATATCGTTTAACAAGAAATAATAAGTATTTAAATATCCACATAGAAAGAGCGACCTTTGATTCCGCATTTGAATTTATTGTAGCTAAATTGCTGAAATATTTTGCTAGCATGACAAAATTTGTAGCGAATCAATGCGCCGAACGTGGCTAAGCTTCAGAATGAAATTTGAGTTTCATATATCTTCGCAATATTGTAGGTGAACACAAAAAGTAATTAGATGTGTGGAGTTTGTGTTTCGATAAAATATGAGTTTATTGTCATCATTATCATCTCAGCCAAGAGACGCCCACTGTTGGACATAGTCCTCCCCCAGGGATCTCCAAACCGATCGGTCCTGTGCCTCCCGCATCCAGCGTCTTCCCGTGACCTTCACCAGATCGTCGGTTCACTTTGTCGCCTACCCACGCTGCGCCACTCGAGGACCGCCCCGCCCCAAAGACCGTCAGTCCCGCGAGCTATGTGTCCTGCCCACTGCCACTTTGGGCTATGTTGGTGACTCTAGTTCTTTTACGGATCTCATCATTTCTGATGCGATCGCGCAGAGAAACCCCGAGCATAGCCCTCTCCGTTGCCTTTTGGAGTGAGTTTATTGTGAGCTTAACTTATTAGTGTTTTTATACCACTTTGCGATAATATTAAACACGTGATAGGTACTAGCACTAAATTATTATTTTTTTCATTTCATCGTCCTCGCATGATGCTATTATAATGCGACTAGGTTTCTTCTTTTTCGCATTTCTTCTTATTTTTTCACAATAACGATTAATTTTTTCTTCCGCGTTGCGTTTGGGCATGATTACTTACGACGGAGCGCGTGCGCGTGCGCTTGTTGACTCGCACAATTAAGAAATATATAACGGCATGACCGCCGAGTGAATGATAAGACGTTTGCACATGTCTTTTAGAAATTGTAGCAACGTTGCCTAGCAGATTTAAGGGACTACCTGATTGATTATATCGCAGAACGAAGCGAAGAAATATACTTATAGTCAGTAGCCACAAGTGTTTATTACATGCGGATCCGGTATGAATCGAAAGCTTGCAAAGTCTACAAAAACCAGGACAGGATAAGGATAATAATATCAACTTGTGACAAGAGATGTGTAATGTTACGGTAGTAAATTGCCTTCAAACCGGAACACAGCAATGCAAGCACTGCTGCTTTACGGCGGTAATAGGGAAGTACCAGCGCAGGGGACTCTTGTACAGAGCCACCCTTTGGTGTCTTCATTATCTCTAGTACATGTTTACATAAGTTCCTTACTATATACATATTTACGGTTTTCAGTTCAGTTATTTTTTTCTTAATGTGTACTATAAAATCTTGCTTCTTACCAAATTTCATGATTCTAGGACAACGGGAAGTACTCTATTGGTTTTAATTCCCTTGTAAAATTGCAAAATTTGCGACAAAATGCGACATTAACGGTCATACTTATCTTTTGATCGTATCGACTTACAAGTATGATTTTTTTACAGCTGAAAAAGTCCGTAAACCCGAATTTTTTGTCCTACCTATTTGTGCCGCAAAGCAGCAGTGCAGTTCCGGTTCAAGGGGTATGATATGGCTGTGAAATAACTGAGTACCGTAACTTTACATCTGATGACACGAGTTGGCAACGTATACTGTGGTTCTTGTGGGGGTGGCAGTTTTGCTGCGAATCTCACAAGACCCACATGCATTATGGGTGACTGTTATCACTTACCATCAGGTGAGTGATAACAGGGTTTGTTTGTTTGCCAACTTAGTTGTATAAAAAAAGAAAATATATTTGATTTAAGTTTCGATATCTCTAAGCATTCTCGAGACGGTCAACAAAGATTTTTTTAAGGTACGGGATGTCTAAAATCCTAACACAATTTTTGGATTAAACGATATACACACCCAAGAAAGGACACAAAAAATATCAAATCCTTTCCGAAGGACAAAGAAAAGGTTACAAATGGAATTTTAGGAGAAAAATATGTGATCGGCGAAAGATGTTGTAAATTCAAGCATAGTGTTTGCCACCTCCTGGCGGGCCGATAAATCGCTTAGCAAGATCTCCTTTCGGGCCACTGTGTCTTAGACAATTTCACGGTGAAATTTCCTAAGGCCCAAGCATCGTGCCCTCAGACGTAACAAACGATCATTTCTCACGATCCTGGTTAGTTGGAAAAAGGGTATATGCCTTACTTATGGTTTTCACTGCTCTGCGGTTTTGTAAATAACATTCAGTACCTATTGGATTATCTTATACCCTTTCGGCCTTATTAATAAAAATGTTACTCCTTGGATCATCCTCGGATTAGTTACTCCATGTTTTGTCTTGTTTTGACATGACAGCAGACATGTGCGGAAACAAGACAAAACACGGAGACACTAATCCGAAGATGATCTAAGGAGTAAAATTTTTATAAGGCCGTAAGAATTCAATACTGAATGTTATTTACAAAACCGCAGATCAGTGAAAAACCACAACCTCAAACATGCCATATGATTATATTAGTATTTTATATAATATTTACAAAAAAAAACGGTATTTTCTGGAGACATTTTATGTAATCGAGTGTATTAGTATTTTAAACACGAGATGGGTAGCATGCAACCCAGTTGGTATAAAAAATTTACAAATGTCATTCATCAATTCATGGAGCATATACATGTTTCAAGTGTTGCGATACGTCGCGTGGCAAACAACGCGTATCGCAGCTTATCGCCGCCCGTCGCCGCCTATCGCCGCCCATCGCTCCTTCCGGCACGCCACCGAGTGAACTCCCGATTAAATTGTCCGAATTCACGCGCTAATGTCACCGGTTCACCTGACATTTGAAAGCGTTTAATTATTTAACTTTATTTTTTGAGCAGTGGTTGGCAAACGTTAGATTAAAATCTCAAAGTTTTACAGTTAAGGATTTTCGTGGTATAATGATTTGATTTGATATATTACCCTTGGAAGTTTTTGTGCACGTTTCGACAATAAAATTTACAACTAATATACAAAATTTACCTTATATAACTTTAACCTTCGTAAACCCGCGCCATTTTTAACCGACTTCAAAAAAGGAGGAGGTTATCAATTCGGTTGTTTTTTTTTTATGTTTGTTACCTCATAACTCCGTCATTTTTAAACCGATTTCCAAAATTCTTTTTGTATTCGATAGAGTATACTGCAAGGGTGGTCCCATGGTCACCAAAGTCAGGATCTGATGATGGGATCTTATAGACATTTTTTTTTAACAGCTATACCCGCGAGCGGTGTCACGGGCCGAATATTTGGAGTCCTGTTTCATATTCTTTTTCTAAGAAAACCTACATAGATATTATTTTCTTTTAAAATTATAGGATATAATAAAAAACATTGTGGTATGCAAGAACTGTATTATTAATTATTCAACTGTCTATCAGTCTTTCACAAAACAGCCTTCAAAATTGCATGTTTTTTCTTAGGTACTACAAAAACAAAACAAAAACATTTTTCATAAAAAAAAAACAAAAAAATACCTTTTACATATTGAAAATACTTATCAAACGACATTTCAATAATAAATAGACTTAGTTATCAGCCTTACCATAACAGCTAGGGCATACCATAATAGCATGTTCCAAACAAAAGTGTATTTTGCAGATGGCACAGTTGTAGCGCATATTACGGTCTTTTTTTGAGGAACAGTATCCACAGCGACCAATTTTGTTATTGTTAGATATTGCCGCAGACTTGGGACCATCTAATCGACATATTTCGGCGAGCCTCAGCTTGATTGTTCTAGGCAAGGATGTGCTGACGTTGGAGTTGGGAGTTGAGGAGATCGTAGGACAAAACTTCAAGAAAGATCCTGCAACTAATTTTCTTCAGGCTATATTAAACTACCATGGACCATCTATTCGTGCCTAGAGCAACGTTATACGTCTCGCACATTTTGGAGACAGGAGTCTTGTTCCATCTTGTCCATCCATCCCTTTCGATGTAAAACTCTCTAGGCCTTTGATGATCTTCCTCTTTGACGATCTTTGAACTTCTTCGTCAGCTTCTTCTTAATCACCCTTTTGCTCGGTATCGTTTCTTCCTATCTCTCAACAAAATCTTCCACAAAACTGTCATTTTCATCATCATAATCAGAGTCTAAAAATGTTTCCTCCGACAGTCGTTTGATTTGCTCTTCGCCCAATTTTGATGTAAAGTTTAACCTATAATGAATAAAATTTAAGTTTATAGCTATTGAATGTATGTCGTATTAACTTAATAACAAATTAAGAAAATTAATGTTCATATTATAATTATGTGCCTAGATTTTCAATTATATTTTACAAAATAAAACAGATTGTCAGTTAAAATTTTGATACGTTTATTTTTTAAACGTGACAAAGACTATTTATTCGTCTACCTTCAACATTACATTACAGTATACACGGTTATTTTTTTATCATCCTGGACAATTTTAGGGACGCTTCAGGACACATCCATTATTATATAAAAAAATAAAAGAAATTAAATAAAAAATTAAAAATGCTGCTCTCAACTAGTGCAGTATTTTTTGGATATTTTGGAAAATTTATATAAAATTAAGTACCTAAGTTATTTTTTTATTCATATTTAAATCATTCTAATACCAATTAGAATCAACCAAGAACCCGCCGCAATAAAAACTTATCTATTTCACTACAGAATGGGACAATGTGCATTGATCAGTGTTGATATAAGACCATAACATAACATAACATACGCAATTACGCACACATCAATTCTGGGCATACAACGGTACAGAAAAACAAAATAGGTATATCCTCATGACATAAGATCTATTTACTGCGTCAGAGAAAGTTTATGGTTGCCGATAAGATCAATGTAAAATCCTTACCTATGTTTTCTATAAAGTTTTTGTATTTATTTAAAACAAATATAACTTTTGGTCGTTGATCTTCGAGTTGAGCTTAGTAAATAATTTTCTATCATAATTAATCTGTGATAACGCGACGGCAACTTTTTGCAATTTCCGCTTTAAAACCGAACTTTCGTAAAGTCACTGTGAAGCTTCCAACACCGCAATTTTCATTAAATTACCCAATATTACTACGTCTCGAGCCAGAAACCGCTTAAGCGGGAACAACTTTCGGCACTCATCAAAGGGACCGATTGCAAATACCAAAATAAATGGTGGGGTTTTATTAATAACAAGCATTGGTCGTCTGACTTCGAGTCCCTCGGATAAGAGGATAAATATCTTTTTATTGTTGTCTTGGCATGACGTAATAATCATGTTTTATTTACACTGAAAGGCAAAAAAAGTTGTCAGTGCTTTCGATTTTTCCCGTATATACACAAGTTACTTTTGACGTGAATTGTTGGTAATAATAGTAATAAATAACATAAATAACACGTGAGGTAACAGTTTAGACGTAAGACAAGCTTAGACAGGAATACATGTAGTTTTGATCCCTTTGTTGTCATCATATATGTCGTAGGAACCGACCGGAATGGAGTTTACCGCAATTACGCCGGCTGCATAGTCTACTATTATGACTTTTCGAAAAAACTGGGAGTGACGACACGTCATTTGCATCTTAGTCAGTCAACATACATCATTATCTCAGCCAAGAGACACCCACTGTTGGACATAGGCCTTCTCCAGCGGCTTCCCGCGACCTTCACCAGAACGTCGCGCGTCGGTCAACGCTTCGTCTCCCGGCACGCGGCTGGCTGGCATTCGAGGTCCGCCCCGCTACCAGTCCTGCGAACTCTTTACTCTTCCGACTGCCGCATTTCTTTGGGCGGTTCGCAATTCTTTGGGCTATGTCGGTGACTTTAGTTCTTCTACGGATCTCATGATCTGTAATTCGATCACGTGAAGAAACCCCGAGCATAGCCTTCTAAATTGCACTTTGAGTAACTCATCCTTTTTATGAGGCCCATTGCAAGTGGCCACGTCTTATTTCCCTACGTTATCACTGACATCACTCATGGATAGAAGACTTAAGACACTGCTGTAGATGTATTAAAAAATGCTGTGTAGCTCTCCGAACGCTACCCAGCCGAGTTGGATTCGTCGGTTCACCTCTTTCTGGAACTTACCGAGACCTGAATAGACAAACTCGTCATCAGCTTTCAATGTAGAGTCTCCATCCTTTACAGAATTGGGTATAACATAGGAATTCGACATAATTTTTATCTGGCCCATGTTCAATCAACGCACTGGTAATACTATTACAATGTTTCCAACAAGATGGATTGGGTATCTACTTTGACAATAAGATGTTGTCTGCACACATTGACCAAGTCATACAGAAAGCATATCGTAATCTGGGTTTTGTGTTGAGAACTTGTCAGCCATTTAAGTGTCCTCTTAGTCTCAAAATACTTTACTTCGCTTATGTACGTAGTCTACTTGAATATGCTAGCCCTGTATGGTCGCCCTTCTATTAAACTTATATTGATCGGATAGAACAAATCCAAAAAAAGTTTATTAAACATTTAAATTACAAATGTCACAAAAAATATGACTCATACCTTTTAAGTTGCCGCTCCCATAACCTTCTTACATTAGAGGAACGCCGTAAATTGATGGATGTCTGTCTCCTGCATGATATCTTAAAGGGTCGAATAGACAGTCCCGAAATTCTAGATCGAATCCTTCTCAACGTTCCTAAGCGGCGTACAAGACATACACCTTTGTTTAGTGTTCGGTATCATTCCACTAAATACGGAGGAAACGCTGTTTTCTCTAGGGTTGTCGATACTTATAATAAAGAATTTTGTGAAGTTGACTTGTTTGCTGTGACCAAGCAATCATTAAAAAAGCATGTTACGAATAAAATATTCGAACGAGTTGCAAAGATTTGACCGACACTGTGAGTAATTAGTGTGTAATAAGACACTATAGTCTGGGCACATGTATATATACACAATCACACAATTACTCTATACACGTTGCACATACATATATATTTTTTTGTTTTGAAAGTTGATAGTTAAGGCGATACACATAGTATACTCACACATACACAATCACACATTAACTCACCACGTATCATACAAACACTGTTTGTTGTATTCCGGATAACTTGTGTTACTTACAAAATTGTAATATGTGGTTAGCTATAATTGGCTTCTTAATATTGTAATATATTAATACATAAGTTTTATAATTATGAGCTGTTGTTAACCCGAATAAATAAATAAATAAATAAATAAATAAAAGATAGTTTTTTCAGCTATTTATTTTTGGTGCTTATCTTTGACCGCCAGTGTACCTCTATTTTCTTTCGACTGTTATCTACGTGACATGTTTGATGTGTGCACATTGGGACAAATTATTATTTGTCTTGTTCGACATGTTTTATGTCAGTTTTATTAGTGTTTCTCGAATTACTGGCCAGCAAGAAGATGGATGAAAGTCTACCTGTATATTCTACGTTTATCTGGTTATTGAATGACTATAACAGCATAAATGAAATTCGTTTCATCTCACCTGATTGTAAGTGACGATAAGGCCGAAGGTGGAAGCGAGCTTCACCTGAACTCCTCAACGACCTCCTCAGTCGTTGAGGAGTCCAGATGAAAGTGAAGACTCGCTATCTTACCTCTAATTGGCGGAACACAACAATGCTATTACCTTGTTATTATGGCGCAAACTTAGTAAGACGGTGGCAGTTATCAAGGTGGGCTCAGAAGCCCTACCACCAAACTGAGCACAAAACTTCTCTTCCACAAAGAATCGAACACCAGGCCTCCAGACTATTGCTGGTAGTCTCGACCACTACACCACGGAGGCGATTAATTATTGAAATTATTGTTAGACTACCCTTGAGATAACTTCGTTCGAAACTGAAAATTAAATTTATCACTTCCACCTTTTAATGTTAACATCCCAATGAATTTAACTTTGGGAATCGAGTTAATTGTTTCGACTGGAACTTGGGATTCAAAAGGGTTTTGGGGTGCGAAAAGATGCCACGAATTTCGTAATGTACTGTGGCGTTTGACTTCCTTTACTTAAGCGAAGCTGGAGATGTCTGTGGACTTCAGCTGGTTGTATTTGGAGAGCAAATACTCGACTCCTGAAGTAGGTGACAATGACATTAAAATCCAACCAACCAACTCAATCGATTAAATCCAACCAATAATTTTCACTGTATACAGACGATAAAACCGAGTCTTGATCAGTGACGCAACATGGAGGATCGTAATCTATAAGGATTCCGATGTTAAATTCTTTTTTCGTCTTCTTTATTCTTCGTGGTACGGCGGTAATTGGAATCGATGACATTTAATTTTGTGTTGCTAAGAGCATTCTCCATTTTCGTTCAAATTATTTATTTGCTATAAATAGTAAATAGGATTACATTTCACAATTTTGTGTATGTTGTCACGAGTCGATAAACTTAATGCTTATTTAGCTATTGATTTTTAGCATGCAATATTTCTTGTGTCAAAACAATTATTGAATAACAATTTCATAAATCAGTTTTTATCCATTGGTCCCTGAGATTAGCGCGTTCAACCAAACAAACAAACAAACTCTTCAGCTTTATAATATTAGTAAGTATAGATAGATAAGTAAGTATAGATTAAGTCCAATTCCAGAGAGGTTCCTAAATTGTATGAACTATTGCAATTGAGGAACTTCTCTGAATCTTCCTATACAGCGTAACCAATTTTGGTTTGTTATCGCACAGCGGTTTTGATGTGGCGACTACGCATAACAGCTTTCCGGATACATGAACCTAGCCGTCATGGAGCTGATTATTCGGAACATAGATATTTGCTTGGATTTTATATATTGAAGTGTGAACTTACAATTATTGTAAATTATATGTATTATACTTGTAGGTAAATACTAATTTTATGACTTTGATTCAAATCCCTGAGGTTAAGAAGTCAACATCTGCCAGTTGAACATCTGTTGCAACTTTCCGAACTTCCATGATTCCATCTGCAATAACTTCTCTAAAGAAGAAATAACGAATTATGTTTGGCTCTGTGGTGAAGTTCATATGCGGGTTTGTTTGACAGCTTTATTGCAGTCTCATTATCCACGTGAAGAACTGGAATCGTACCTCTTCTATTCTATCTTGTCAATTAGACCACAGATAATATAATACTACAGTAATTAGACTTTAAAGCTAGACAACTTTTAGGGTTCTGTACCTCAAAAGGAAATAAATGTAAACTGTCTATCTATCTGTCACGACCCTTATCTCAGGAACGCGAAGAGAAATAGAATTTGATATAAATTGTAATTTATATCAAATATACTTACTCGGGTCTACGATCTCTTTCAGTTGTAAAAATCATACTTCTGGCAATACGATCAAAGATATGGTCGCTTACGTCGTGTATTTTCGCAAATTTGGCGATTTCATAATGGGAATCAAACCTAATACCTATTAAGAATTGAGACGAAACATTGACTTAAAATATCGCGTCAAAAATGTTGGTAAAAGATAAAAAGTCAGCCTAATAGTATGTTTAGCTTCTCGTTCTATCAATAAAAAATATAGCTAATAACTAAAGTAACAACAATAACCAATAAATAAATAACCAATAACTCATAATAACGAAAGTTGTATATGGTACACGTTTTTTCATTATGCGTAGTTTATGTATATAGTTTGTATATATTACTGTCATAATGGGCGGGTATTATGACATCTTAATTCCAGACAGTTTTCTAAATGGCTATCAGTGCCTTTCTTTTACTCATTATATAAAGAGAAAGAAATTGCATTATAACAATCCAGAAAACTGCCTGGAATTAAAACGTCATAATATACCCCCTGTTGCCTGGTGAAGATTACCACCAAGGCGATAAGACAGCCATTTGTTTTTTCAACTTGTACAAAATTACGAATAAGCGTTTCATGTTAACAGTAAAGTGTTTATTCATTCAATAATATAGCTAACAAAATTAGAACGGCTAGAACTACATATCACGATATCACGCGAGCACGCGTTCGCCTGCTCCGTTCGACTTGGTAATGTCCCCGTTTAACTTATAACTAAGCCCCAACACAAGCGAACGTGTTCCCCGGCTTATTTGGTGGCACTTGACAAAACTGTTGTGTTTGTCTTGCCGATATGCGCGGCAGCCTTGAGAAGAAAGGAAATGGGGACTTAACCCAATTAACAGACCGCATTAAATGTAGGGAAGTGTTTGTAACACTATCAGTACAGTATGTTGAATACGCGGTTTCAAATCTCGTTCGAGATGAATTTTTTTCTTGTCTATAGTTATTAATTTTTCAAGTTATTTAGCATTTAAAAAATATCAAGCCACAAATATAAAAAAGCACTTTCAGTAGGTAGTTAGATTCTGCGCGTAGGTAGAGGAGCGTCGTCAAAATGATCTGATGTTCAAAAATAGCATTAATACTAGGGGATATAGTACGTAGTAACTATTTAGTAATCTGTGGATATAGTGTTTCCTGTTTAGGGAACACAAAGGATACAAAGACCCAATCAGCCTAGTAACTGATAAGCTGTTAAATCTCTTCAGATTTAATTTTATATGTATTTTTATTTGTTATTAATTACAACTAATAATTGGCTCATTGTCATCAATTATTTTGTTTTTGTTTCGTTTCACGACTTCCAAATTATTCCAATATGGACTAAGGACTAGGACTAAGCTTATCGAAAGTAACTCATAGAAAGAAGTTTTTTTTTATACTTTTGTCTACAAAAAGTATTTATTCATAATAGAATAATCATGAAAAGAATCAAATTAAGTATTACTGTTTCACAAAAGATAACATTTTATTTTTGAAAATGGAACTAAAACCGTTTCGGTAGAGTGCGTGTATTGCCAATAGATAGAAAATAGTACTACGTAATTGCGTAGCGTTTAGGCTACAGAATAAATTTAAAAAATGCATTGGCGCGAAATCTTGAGAATCTATGTATTACAAATTGAAATTACGCAATCGTAGTGAATAACTCGGTTTCTGTTGACTCGTATACTACCTCATATGGGTAATTATGGCCTTTCGTATAGCAATCAACTATTATTGAATATGGCTCTTTACAGCTACATAGACATCTATACAAATAAATAAAATTGAAGTATCTGTTTGTAATGTCAAAATAACAAGGTTTTACTAAATGGGTATGTATATCGGGAACCAATAACAAAAACACAATTTAAAATTTTTTTGTCTGTCTGTCTGTCTGTTTGTTCCCGCTAATCTCCGGAACGACTGGACCGATTTTGACGGGACTTTCACTAATAGATAGCTAATTATATAAGGTATAATATAGGCTACTTTTTGCCAAGAGTTTATTCCACGCGGACGAAGTCGCGGGCACAGCTAGTCAAGAATACAAAGATAAATGGCTTGACTTGAAAGAAATCATCTCTTGATTAATTGAGGATTTCGTACTGATTTGTTCGTCGTATACAGTCAAGACTATTCGATATACAACAACTCGTAATATTTTTGAATGGAATTATCCACGTTTTAATTCGATTATGACTGCGTTACGAAAAACCGACGTAATCACAAAATTTGAAATTAGAACATTTCATTCAACAATGTAATTAACAGAGCTATAAGTTCGCTTTTGATTGTCAAAGTTCGACTTATTACCTAGTTCTTTGTAAATTAAAATGCAGAGATCTCGTCAGTCACTTATTGTCTTTAAAAACAAAACTCTACTTTGTCTTGTTTTTGACGATAATAAGTGCCTACTTAGAGGGAAACTTTGTGTGTGCAGACATCACAAACACGACAAAGATGTCTGCAAATAGAAGCAGAAAAATAAAGTTCACTGTACACCTGTTCGGGAATTGAGAGAGCTTTCACGACCAAGACAAACTCGGGACGTTAAATTTCAAATCGTCTCCTTTTTCAAATCGCCATTTACGGTGTTGTTTTATTTTTCACATACACGATTAATTAAGTATTATGAAAAAGAAATAAAATACAATTGGTATACTCACATACATTGTCAGAAAAATTAGGATGGACTCCATAATGAAAAATCTATTACGGAGATACTTCAATAAAACTATCGATTTGTGCAATTTGGTATGCTTATAAACATTAAGAATCTCAAAAAAAAATAAGATGGATGGTCAGGGCTGGAAAGAGCACGGTGACTGAAGAGGTCAAGGCGTCAACACAGTATTATGAAGACACGGGTTCAAAACCGCCCGAGACGATTTTTTTTCATTATTCATTTTTCAATAAGGATGGATTTAAAAATGAAAAACCTATTATGGATTAGACTCTATAAAACGAATGACCTGCGTCTATCGTCCCGAAGCAATGCGAGCTGAAGCTTTCTACGTTTTGCACGCTAAAAAGTTTGTCTCTTTCACATGTGTGCTAACAATTACATTAAGCATTTATCAAAATCTAATAAGATATCTATTTTCGGATCCTATATGTTGAACTCAGTTTCATAATGATGTACCTACCTATAAATTATAAAACCATTGGGTCACACACGTCTTAACAAATCGAAAGCAACCGCCGAAATGAATAACGCTAGTCTGACCACGTAGCGTGATATGTTAAGGTGGGGTCCCACGGCGCGTGTTATTACAGGCCAGGCCGGATCGCGCTCGCGCCACGCCTGTAGATGCCTGTGCGTCTGATTGCGTCGAGCCGAGCCGTTCCCACGGCGTGTGTCGGCCTGTCGTTATCGCCAGTCCAACACGTAAAAGTGATACGGAGCGCATGGCTGCGGTTTGTGTACGAGCGCACGCCGCCGTAGGTGAAATGAATGAGTTAGAATTGACGCAGACGCGCCTGTACAGGCCGCGACAGGCCACCACAGGCATCAACGCGCCGCGCCGCGTCTTTGAACTTACCGACTCCCGACGGATCGGACGGGCGCCTACAGGCCACCACAGGCCTCATCGGATGTGACGGTTCCCACGGCCTGTTGGTTCGGCTATCTGGCCTGTGAGAAAGCATGCCGTGGGACCCCGGCTTTAGCGCGCTAAAACCCTTTGATACACGCAGTCCGAATATTCTCGACGATAGCCGATGATGAATGGTCATATCTGCGTGTATCGCGTCATAGCACGAAGCTTCGTGACGATAAATGAATGAATGAATGAATGAATGCATACGTTATTGTTTACAAATTTAAAATACAAAAGAATTGTTGTGATGGACTAACAAACGGCGGCCTTATTGCCAAAGCAGCAATCTCTACCAGGCAACCGATGGGTAGAGGAAAGTTTAAATTCAAAAGCTATTGACAGGTATAATATTAGTTCTTACTAAAATGTAAAAATATACTTGATAAAAATAATAAAATACATAAACTACACATATTACAAATATTTAAGAAATACACTACATAAAATACATAATACTATTATGGTGTTGGAGATGTTTTCTTAAATGTCCAGCTGCAGGAAATGTTTTTTTACTGCACGCTTGAATGCATCATGCGATGGTGCACGTCTGATGGCTTCGGGTAGGGAGTTCCACAGTTTGATGGACTTTACCGTAAATGACTTGTCGTAAAAAATGGAGGAATGAGGAGGGAGGACAAGTGACAAGTCATTTGATGAACGTAGGATTCGTGTTAGGATTGAGGAGCTGAGGACAAAGCGTGATTTAAGATAATAGGGTGCACGGGGGTGGGTTAGGATAGAGTGAAGAAGGGAAAGGATATGGCAGTCTCTCCGACGGCTTATTGGTAACCACTGAAGTTTGGAGCGATAAAGTGAGATATGGTCGTATTTACGTAACCCGAAGATAAACCTAATACATAGGTTCTGTAATCGTTCTAGTTTACTCAGAAGAGAATCCGACAGGTCGGGATAACATGTATCAGAGTAATCCAAAATAGGAAGGTGCGGCCGTAGCATAAGAATGTAAAAATATCTTAAGATAAACTCCATATCGCAAAATCTATAATTGCTACTACATTCTTAACACTACAAATTTTATTTTTATTAATTTATTTTGTCATGCAACTTACAACAACCATTACAGGACTAACCTAATGCGGCAGTTGTAGTTATCTAACACTTCTTCGCAGATGTATGCAGGTTGCCTCACAATTCACTGTAGGAGCGTCAGACAAATGTACATATGAAATTCGAAAAACGAAAAACATGGCAGGATCAAGTCCCGTATGTTCCGATTAGAAGGTCAGTGCCGAGTCCACAGCGCCACCGTAGCTTACAATTCTACAAAGGATACAAAATGAGGACTCAAAATGTCACTCTTTTTTTAGGACCGTAATTCAATCAAAGAATTGGTTTCATTTTACGAGCTTAGTTGATCTTTATGTTCTTATTTAGTTTTCGGCATCCATTAGATGTAATAAGTAAAATTGTTCTATGTAGTTCTAATACACGGGGTATTGAAGAACTATATTGATGGCATGTCACCCTAACTATATTCATAGCATAGTAACCACTAGAATTTTTTAGTCCGCTTGGATAGTCACCACACAGTATTTAGTCTGTCGCCATATTAGTGCTATGAAAATTCCAATACACGAGTACCTACGTGAATAATTATATCGTATTCATTTGCACAAGAACATTATCTCAGCCTCCCCAACTCTGAGCAGGAAACCGAAAACAGAGCGATTGTCAACCTCGTTTCGTCCCTAAAAATTTTTGTTTGCTCACGAACTGTGAATGACATTTCACAACGAACACCCCAACTTGGATGACGGTATCCCGCCATTAATTCGGGAGAACTTGCGGGTGTTAGCAACGGCCGCGGGCGAATGTCCTAGACAACTGAGGAACAAACTTTTGGACACATCGCCTGGAGGCTTAACGTATGAACACCGAATAGGCGGACTCGCCAGTAATTCGAGTGACATTTCAAGACCCGTTCACACAATTCAGTCGCAATCCAGTACAGTACTGGAACGTGCTGCGATTGTTCTAGGTACCCTAGTTGCTTAGAACCCATTAGATTGACTATGATTGTCACCACACTGTGACTATGTAACAGTATGAAATTATACTTAATTGGTCGTTTATATCCCAATCAAAATCATAAATCTTTATTCAACTGGGCCGCATTACGAATAGGCTTATTCGCATTCATGCCAAACCAATTCGTAAAATCTATCTAGAACATTATTATTTAACATTGTACGAGTAGGTACTGCATATATCCCTAAGGGCCTGAAAATACAAGTAGAAGATACGTTGACTCAACATCTGTTTCGAATTTGGGAGAGTCTTCTCGAGAAAAATAGGCAAGAAACTCTGAAGATCTTCTAGCTTAACTTAATAGTACTTTACTGGGCGTACTGAATCCAAACGTTGACACTCAATTCAGTCACCGAACTGGATTGACTGCCTAGACAACTTACCTACATATTGACTACTAATATAAACAGAATACAGTAATGTTGCCGATCTCACAGACAAATTGTATATGTAGTTTTGTGGGACATTAAATAAAAAAACTTCTGGGTTGAAATGGAGCAATTTTATTCCAGAAGAGGTTCACGTTACACCAGTAGCATTTTAATGCAGCAGTCTAGGGCTTTAATGAATTGGCTCAAGGAGTAATGATTGATTTATAAGGAGTAATTACTGATTTACATTGATAGAGTTGCTTAACCCCACGTCAATGAATCCACTGTTGAAATCAATAACAGTGGGCCGGCTATTCTAGCCCTGGACACTAGACTTACAGCTTTTACCAGAGGAAGACTTTGTACTTGGTCATCTGTGCGGGTATGATGAGGTTTTAAAAGTAATACAGTGTAACAACTTCAATTATAACTATCTAAACTAATTAAAAAAACTACATAAATAATAATAAATAACAATACTAAAATGCGACGAGTAAAACCACGCGTCACTATATGTTTCGTAATTTACCGTTAGCCGCGTTGGCCCGCTTGGTTGAGAGCTACGAGGCGAGGTGCGTCGCCACTGCGCTTGAGACATCGTTCTGAGTGGATGCTAAAAATTATCTTGTGCAAATTCTAACGAATACCTACTTATTATAGTTTCTATAGTCTGCATTGTAAATATTTTATAAACAATTAAACAAGTGTTGTGTTCCCCGTATTGGGTAAGTGTTGTAAGACAATTCTAAACTAATATTTTATATTGTATGTTACTGCTTTCACT
The DNA here is from genome assembly GCA_963935595.1 of Schoenobius gigantellus. Lineage (NCBI taxonomy): Eukaryota > Metazoa > Arthropoda > Insecta > Lepidoptera > Crambidae > Schoenobius > Schoenobius gigantellus. Next base: position 2,161,773 of record OZ012553.1, read on the forward strand.
TAGTGATAATACATTGTAATTCTAAGCCAATACATTATTTCATTAGCATAGCTTATTGCAATCATACATCTAGTTAGATTTTTCAACAATTATAATTAGAAACTGTTATAGTATTGTTCAAATTAAGTACTTAGTAAACTAATTGTCTATCTACCATCCCTTGTAATAAATATTAACATCGAGTGATTCAATTGTATTTTGGCTATGTAGGAATGATGATAATTATAATATAATCACAATATTTGTATTCATTGTGCCTGGACTACCTCATCTTCATCGCTGCTTAATACCGCTATTTCTGAGCTTCGCGTAGTTAGCACATAGTCGGCGGATGGATGTTGTAGTCAGGCCAATGAAATCGGACAATGTGTGAAATGTCTGGTATTCGCGTTCCAGGGTTCATGTATCTACTTGACGGAACTTCACTCCTGTGGGAGTGAAAGGTGGTCGATGAGCTTCTAAGCCTATTTACCTACCTGCCCTGGTTGCTGTGCTGCCCTGCCTTCGTCCTCTCTACGAGCCTTCTACCGCTGTGCTCCGGAACGCTACTGCTGGCCAGGATAGTGGTATTTTATTGTAAAGTGCGGGAACTAAATTTAGTGTGTGGACTTACGACCCTAGAGACTTGATGTAATACCGTTCTTTTAATTTTCATACCTGAAACCTTTTATTAAATTTTGTATTTCACTAGAATTAGTCTTTGCTTCATTCAACCTATAGTTACTAAGAATAACTGTCACAACAGGTACAGAAATTATTGGGTAAAGTGATTATGAATATCTTATGTCACAAGTTGACAATGGGTTCCTGTAACCACGTCTCAGTTCCGTACGTTATCACTGGATGACGTACGTAACTGAGACACCGTGGCAACACCAATGTCACGAAGTTTCAAGGTTACTCAAAGGGCAATAGAGAGTGCTATGCTCGGGGTTTCTCCACGCAATCGAATCAAAAATGATGAGATCCGTAAAAGAACTTGAGTTACCGACATAGCCCAATAATTTGAAGTGAAACCTTAAGTGATAGTCGGGAGGTAACAACGCTCGCAGTACAGCCGTTGGGGTGGAAACGTCACTGAGTGGCGGTCGCGTATCGGGAGACGCAGGTTTACCGATGACCTGAGGGTTGCGGAAGGTCGCTGGATGTGAGAAGCGCAGGATTGATCGGTTTGGAGATCCTTGGACGTCATCATTATTATCGCAGCTCATATACGTCCCCACCGAGGGGCACGAGCCTACCCTAACTAGTTAGGGCGGTTAGGCCTTAGTCAAACCACGCTGGCCCAGTGCGGATTGGTTGACTTCACATACACCTTTGAATTATTTCGCAGGTGAATGCAGGTTTCCTCACGATGTTTTCCTTCACCGTAGGAGCGTCAGATAAATGTACTCGTACATATGAAATTCGTAAAACGAAAAACCCATTGGTACATGGCAGGATGGATCGCGGGCCTCCCGATTCTAGTCGGAGCACAGTCCAGTGCCGAGGTCACAGCGCCACCAATGTTATGTCCAATAATGGGCGTCTAAGTATGATGAAGTTTGCGACGTACTCCTTGCATCCATTGGTCCAGTAGGAGTGGTATATTTGCGAATCCTGCAGGAAACACATGTCGGTACTAAAAATGATTAGCCATTCACCACCAGGTAGGCAGTCTGCTTGTTAACCAGTTTCGTTGTATAAAATAAAGCGCTGTACTGAATTGGAACGCATCGAGATTGGTACAATTCCACTCCAGCGCTGAATCATGTTACTGTTAACTGTAAGTCCCCAGTGAACGGGTCTCTAAAGAACATTGTGACAGACTACCCTTTTTGACGACTTTGATGGATAGTCTCGTCCTAACACACCCATTTGCTGAGAAGTAAAACTACGCTCGCTGGAGCACGTACGGAACATATTACATTAAGCTCTCGATTCGTTGTAATGGCTACTGGAACCAGTCCTAACGTGGGCTTGTATTCGCTCCTAAGTGCCGATTCTGTTTTCATGGCGAAAGTTTTGGATAGTTGTAGTGCATGGTCACGTACTGTTTTGATAGGTGCATTTATCACTCAGGAGCGAAGGGTGGTGAAAGAAATGAAGAAATTCTAAACAATGTCTGAGAAGTTTCACACGTAACGAGTTTTAGGAAAGTTATATTATCTAAGTGTAGAAACATCTATTCTAACGAGTTAAAACTAGTTACAAGTGAAAAAAGATTGTGTTCGTGAAACATAAATGTTTTGGAACTGGTTCGTTCTTAATCGTTAATCTCTTAAGGATAGTATAATTTTGAGTTTATTAACATTTGATAGTTTTTTTATTTGTCCAAATCATGCCCATATAATTTGGGGTAGTATCATAGATTGTACTATTAAAATGGCAAATTACATTTTCCATAGAACGATTGATGGTACTATCTAATGGTACCACGGTAAAAGAGAAATTATATTTGTAATAGACAATAAAATTTTAGAACTCCGAAATCAACTGATAAAACTGAATAACAAAACAAATTTCACAATGTTCACCTGATGCTTAAATCTTGAAAAAAAGAAACTAATTATTTGTTCGTTTTTTATGATCCTAATATCGTTCTTATGTATAGGTACTTAGGTAAGTAGGTACCTACTTATACGCTATGTTCCTTATACTTAGGGTGTAGACATCCGCTAAGAACGGATTTTACGAAACTCCACCCCTAAGGTGGTAAAACGGGGCTTGGAAGTTTGTATTAGTATAGATATGTATTAGTATAGATTTTTTTTTCATAAAATTTTTAAAATAAATAAATAAAGATATAACTAAGAAAGCGTTGAAGTCTTTTAAGGCGAAACGTAGTTTGCGGGCACAGCTAGTCATGTATATTTTCCCACACGTAAACGTAATGATAAGCTTCTAAAATTTAGAGCTAAAATGATCCTGCGAGCCGGATACAATTTATACCGCCTCCGTTTGCAGTCGAACTCGATTCACTTACATTTTAATAACCTTCTTACAGCAGACAATTTCTCGGCTACATGAATCGCGTGACATGCGTTATTTGATTGTAAAATTGGAATTGACTAGTGTATGGCGTGTCTATCCGCCGCCGCCATTCCAGGTAAGTCAATTTTTGCTGCGACCGTCTCGAATAGCGGAGAACCGTCGGAACTATCAGTGCTCAGGGAAAATGGCGTCAAGAATTTGGTGTTATAGTCTTGGACCTTCATTGTGACTGTGAACAAAAATACTGCGACAAATATTTTACGAATATGTTGTCTGTATGTTTTTTAGGACAAGGATAAGCTCTTAGTCTTCATCTAATCTGATGATTGGTGAAAATAAGGCAGAAGACGAAAGCCAGCTTCACCATGAACTCCTCAAATGAGGAGGCTCCTGATCGTGGTGAAATTTTGTCTTGTACTGATTAAGCATTTCTCATCTTATTTTAAAAGTAACTTCAGAGTCACAAATAACAAAAAAAATGTTTTTTTTTATTATTTTTCAACACACTTGCTCGTAAAGTGGATCTAATTTCACCGGCCTTAGATACATAAAGCAGCTCATAAAACACGCGTGCGTTATAGCCCAGGCAAGCATCACAGAGTCGGGCAATGCTATACTTGCCGGTCGCGGCAGCAACGAACTACAACGTTTTTTCAAAATAATATTTTCATACCATTATTTAGTTTTGTCTACAAATTAACAATAATGTGTGTTATTTAATCCAAAAATTCAGTTTATTAAGTATTTTCCTCACAAATGTGTCGAAAAGCGTCGTACGATATACGTCCTTATTTGGTTATACACACTAAGCTCTATTATACTGAAATGTCGCCTCGTGAGTAATTACCACCATAACGCACTTATATGTTAATACACTATAATTGTGTCTGGTGTATTTTATTAAAGTTACCTTGTTATTAGATTGTTCTTTTACGAGTATATCGAATGCTATTGATTTCAAAGCTCGTCACACAAATACGTATAGAAGTAAGCTCACAAAGGCTCTCGCAGCTTGTTATTGTTCGGTGGCCAGAACAAACAGTGATACGGGCAGAATGTTCCGGCAAATGTTGTATCCACATTGCCGTTTTGTCTGATGGATTTCATAGCTACAGATATATATCGTTTCTTATAACATAATATCGTGTGTGTCTAAGCATTTTGATGCACGGCAGAAACACTTCATATGCATTATTTTGTTCATTATGCACAGCTGTTATATTTTTTTAAATGTTAATCGTAGCTTTGCATTGTTTCAAATGAACACTTACATTGTAAAAAGAGAAACATTCTAAATAAAAATTAATACAAGCTTTTAGTACTCGTCAATACAAATTAAACGAGCCCAAACTCGATGGGACTGCGTCATTTTATTGTGGAGTTCCTGTAGTCACCTTCCAGCTCCAGCAGTAGATCAGCTCCACGTCATTATAATATTGCATTGTCACGCGATATACATATGCATGCAAAATTTCAGCTCAATCAGAAACCGGGAAGTGGGTCAAATTTAACTTGCAAGATTTTATTACAGACACCGGACAGGTGAAAGAAAATAAAAGCTTGTAAAAAAAATTCAATGGCCACGTCAGTCTGTCCCATGATGATCCGAAAAACTATTGAGCAGAGTTGCGGACGGATTATTTGATAAAATTTGTAAGTTTGCTTTATTCTCAAACAATTTTTACGAAATATGTAAGTGAATGTTTCTAAATATTATTTTAAAACGTGGATAATGTAAAACAGGAAGTACAGTTGAGTTTGTCTTAACAACGTATGAACATAGATTAATAAAGATGTATGTTTGCTCAGGTTCTCCGTGGCTTATAGTCATGGTGTCTTACACAAAATCATGCGATCTTTAATTTCACCACCTCATATAGATCAGGATTCGTCTATGCGTTAAATTTTTGACTTATATCTGTGTCGCAGTGGTTCGATTCTGGTGTAGAACGTTATTTTATTCATAAATTTGTATTTTATTATTTTCTTTTTTATTACTTTTTTTATTTTATTAATTTGTTTTTTTTACTTTTTACAACTTTTTATTTTTATGAAAAATTTTATTTTCAGAAGAAATAGATTAAAAACGCGATTTTAATACCCTAAAAACTAAGTCATTCGAAATATTTTCCGAAAATTTACAGTTAATTACCTAGGAATCGATCTGAAAAAACGTTTCACTTGCATCGTGGTTTCATAGAACCACACAATGATATTTTTTCCTTTAACTTTTTTTACAAACTTAAAGATAAAAATAGTTTTAGGTAAAAAATCTTCCGAATCTTTTGATGCCTCTCCGTGGTCAGCACATGAGAAAAAATAGGTATCTTCTAGCAAACGCCTTTGGTTTGTCATCTGGTATTTATAGCCAGGGGTCGCTTAACTTAGTGATCAAAAGATTTGTCTCGTGTGTGCTATTTTTGTTAAAATCACCGTAACGCTTGACCGAGCGAACCTCTTGACCCTTCAAACTCACAGTCAATGCTTTCAAACCTAAGATGTAATACGAAAAAAGGCTTAAAGCTATTTTCTGTTCATATTTTCGACGACATTAATACTTATGCGATAGGAATAGGTACTCGTATATAACAGTAAAAGGATTGTTTCTGCGCTCTCTATTTGTATGTTTTTAATGTACTCGTATTAAAGGCGTACAGATATTCTTTTAAGTTTAATTATTTCAATTAAATCCTGTGGCTTTTAGCATCAAAGTCAGGAGGCCTAGATAGACAAAGTGGCAATTCAAAAACGATAACTGTAATGTATTTTCTTGCTAAATTGCCAAAATATGTTGAAATTAACATTACGGAAAAGAAAACAAAATTATTCCTTAGATTATTACAACTGTAGGCAATTAATGGCAACGGTACCTATTATAAAAAAAAAACCTTTTTGCCAGTGTCAAGTCAGCTTTTTATTATCAAAAAAGAAAACGAATAGGTAATTAAAAGAAACAATTCTTTTCATTTGTGTGTCAAGGTCAAACGTAAAAAAATAAAAATATCAAATTTGACGTAGTAACAAAATGAATGCACACAGACGAAAGATGAAACTGAACAGGCAAACGTTCGGCATACATTCAGCCTAGTCAATTGGCGGGCAGTCTATTTACATGTTTATTTTTTTTTTCACTTTCGTTTTCGTTTTTTTATGTCGTTTATTTATTTATTATACCTATATTACATTGTTGTTTCTCGCTTTTTTTTTTTTTTTTTTTTTTTTTTTTTATGCATGGCCCGGCAAATGACCTCCTCCCGCCTGATGTTAAGCGGTGAATAGTATAAGCGTGAAGCTTTATACTAAACTTGCATTTTGACCCTGTTAGAATAACAACGCTTCCTTGTCACTCCGCCCACAGACAAGGGAGATAGGGTCCTTTGTTGGCCTTGCACACTTTCTAAGCTTATCTTGTTTAATTATTTTTTGTCTTTTCTTTCATAGTTTTATATTTTCTTCCTTATTGTATTTTGTGTGCATGTCCAATAAATGTTTTTCTTTCTTGCCTTCTTTCTTTCTTATTCTTGTATATATTATTTTTTCAGTCTTCTTACATATCCCAAATGCTTAAATTAACTTATAGTTAGCCATGAACTGTATGATATAAATCTATATAAATCAAGGACAGGATGGTTCCGGTTTGTTTGATCAATCTCGTTAGGCAAAAATCAGGTACAAAATTATAAAAAGGGGTAATGAAGTACACAAACAAATAGTTTTTTTTCTCTTATTAGTAAGCCTTCCCCAGAGGTACTCAATACTCAATACTCAATATATTTATTGCAAACCATAACGTACAATGAGGTGGTAAAGTGGTAAAGTAGGTACATACTTATACAAGATCATTATGGACCCCGTCGGGCACGCAATTTGCTGTAGAAGAGAAGAGGACGCATTTTTTGTAAAAATAGGTATAATTACAATTTTATTTTATTTTAGATAAATTTGTATAATTATTACATAGCAAATAAAATATAAATACAACAATGGATTCATAATTATTTATTACTAAATTTGTCGTTTAGGAATTCCTTTATGTCATAGTAGCATTTATTAAGTAAAAATTGTTTTAATTGTTTTATAAATTTGTTGTCATTATTTTCATTTATTAATATGTCCGGTAATTTATTATAAATTTTTATTGAGGAATGAAATGTGCTTGAGGATGTAAGTTTCAGTCGGGAAGCTGGTAATATTAACTTATTTTTATTTCTATTTCTTAAAGAATATTTAGTAGGTATATCCTGTTGCTTTGTATAAAATTCAATATATTTGCGTACAAACTTGCACATCTCTAATATATACATACATGGCAGGGTAAGTATCTGATATTCGCGAAAATATGGTTTGCAACTATCAGTCTGCTCAATGTTGGCTATGATACGGATCAACTTCTTTTGCATGGTGAACAGTAATGGCGCGTCCGTACTGCCACCCCACAACACCAGCCCGTAGCACAGCCAAGCCTGTGCGTAAGCATAATATGTAACTATTGATGTTTGTATATCGGTAGTCTTTTTTATCTCTCTCAGTGCATAAGAAAAGCTACTTAGTTTGGATTTAACATTTTGTACATGGGCTTTCCAATTTATGTGTTTATCTATAACTATGCCAAGTAACGAGAATTCCTCTACACACTCCAATTTATGGCTATTGAAACTATAATTTATATTCAGTGTTGTTTTTTGAGGTGGATGGAAGGTCATTATTTTGGTTTTGGCAAAATTTATGCTGAGATTGTGATCACTTAACCAGTCCGACGTTTTAGAAAGTAAGGTATTTAGTTTTTCATCAATGTTATTATTGTTGTAACTCGAAGTAAGTAACGAGATGTCGTCAGCGAATAAAATGCATGGTTCCTCCATGATCTTTGGGAGGTCATTTATATATATCAAAAACAAGAGACAGCCGACCACACTTCCCTGCGGTATTGATGCATTTACGATTTTACAGTCAGAGCGTACGTGAGTGATGTTCTTAATTTCGTTATCAAAGTATTCAATTTCTACGAAATGTTTTCTATTACTTAGGTATGATGCGGTAATCACTGGTCAGTGATACTGTAATCCGATTTCTGAGATAAATTAGGTATTTTAAGGAAATACGGTGTTACACAACAAAGTTCGATAACAACAAAATGTATGGGATTGACATTCATAATCGCGAATGTCAAATATAGATAACTTTTCAGGAGAGGCAAAAAACCGATATACAGTTAATATAAAATATAATAATTGTTAGATTATTGTTAAAAAGTATTAGTATTATCAGTTTCTGAAATATTAAAATAATTTAATTATGTTTATATTTGATAAGGTCTGAATTGTACTACCGAAAACACAAATGAAAAAAAATATCAATTTTTCACATTCGTGGTAATGAATGCCGAACGACGATATGCCATCGCAAAATAACGTGGCGCATCGTCAAAGTCACATGCATGGATAATAAGTCCATGGTCATTATGTAAGTCGGTAGGCACTGGAGGGAGACTCTGTACCAGGGTCGTCTGCTTAGGTACCTCCGTCTTACCTATTTCTGCCGCAAAGCAGCAGTGCTTGCATTGCTGTGTTCCGGTTTGAAGGGTAAGATATGGCAGTGAAATCACTGGGTACTGTGACTTTACATCTTGTGTCACAAGTTGGCAACGTACACTGTGGTTCTTGTGGGTGTTGCAGTTTTGCTGCGAATCTCACAAGAGCCACATGTATTATAGGTAACTGTTACCACTTACCATCAGGTGGGCAGTTTGCTTGTTTGCCAACTTTCTGCAATAAAAAATAAAAAAAAGACAAATTGATTCGCAACGAAACGATGAAGTAGCGAATTGTTTTTTCGTATTTTTCATATACTACTCAAAATAACTCATTTCTCGTGAAAATAAAATGGAAATATAATATTAATTTTAATAATTTATTTTACCAATTCTCAACCAATCTTGACTCCTGAGTACTTAGATAACTAATATGTTGTTTTCTTAAAGAAAGAAGAATTCGACACAGCGATCGCTAATCCTTACGTTGGCTAGGAATTTGTTTTCGTTATCTCAGAGACAACGACGAATTTAGTTATCGTTTCCCAGATAGCAATGCAAGTCTGCATAGTTGAGGCAAGTTTGAATCAAACTTTCTAGTTTCCCATCAACAAACTTGCATGATATTTGTTTGTTTATTGCCCCAACAAACATACTGCTTTTTAACAAAAAAGCGATAAGTTTGTTGGGGCAATATTGTATGTACATTGCAACATTGTATACAGCCTGAAAAAACAAACATAATGCAAGCTTCTTGATGGGAAACTAGAAAGTTTGATTCAAACTTGCTAGACTTGCATTGTTACGAGTATCTGGGTTCGCTATGAAACGATTGCCACTTGTCTATATAAGCCCCTGATTATTATTTTTTTATTATTAACAAAGTTAACTCTCCACAGACTCGTGGTCCGTGCCTTTTTCAGTTATAACTTTCTTTGTGATCCATTCTATATAATAATAAATTATTATTCATTCTATATAATAATAAATTATTATATAGAACTTTTAAGATACTTACGACTACTTTTCACTCCTATTCTAAGGTGAGTTGCGCAACACAAGCAAATTAGCTATTTATTCTTAGTTTAAATTTTATATATATATATATATATATATATATATACATATTTACATACACATATACACATCATAGATATATCAAGACAATAGATTTTCTGTGAACAATTTTACCATCGCAGCATTCTTATTGTACTAGTTCTCTTAAGTAACTTATGCTAACATTTCCCTGTTTATGCCTATGTATCCACTTCGGGTTCCAGGTTTATTGTTTGTTATTACACCAAGTGCACCAAGGTCGCTGCGCTTGATAGGGCTCTGAGCATCATTTTTTCATTATATTCTATGACGTCTTTATCTGTTGCTGTACTGGTATGGGCAATGAGACGTCTAGTATTATTTAAGCAGCGCCCGAGTCGGAAAAATATTCACAGTGGTGGCTGAAAAGATCAATGCAAAACGCGCATATACTCGTATTGTCAACAACAATAAAATCTTTGGTTGGTTTGTTGAAGGTGTTAACCTGATTGGTATTTTTAAGCTTATGTGCAGGCTTTTAAGTAACAGTCTTCATCGCGAGCCTCTCCACCATCGACTGTGGTATCCACTTGTCAGTGAGCTATAGCAGACGAAGCGTCTATACAGCTATGTCTATTGCCGAACAAAACAAATCCCACTGGGTTAATGGGAGGTCAATCGATCCAATAAAGTGGCCATTACATCATGGGAATAGCCGCCGGACGGACGCGCGTTCGTGTGATTGATTTCATTAAAATGTAACGAAAGCTTTTCATGTACAGTCTCTGATAGTCGCATATAAGTCGTAATGGAGGAATAAGAGGTGGGCAATGATATTTTATTAAGTATTGGCTGTTCCCATGAACTACGTTTTGGGTTAAAATTAATTTTACGATTTCGAATTTTCAATGACGCCATATCGTCGCCAGAGCGTCGGTGGCGCTGTGGACTCGGCACTTGCCTTCCAATTGGGAGGTCCGGGTTCGAGACCGCCATGTTCCAATGTGTTTTTCGTTTTCGAATTTCATATGTACATCTGTCTGACGCTCCTACGGTGAAGGAAAACATCGTGAGGAAACCTGCATACATCTGCGAAGAAATTCAATGGTGTATGTGAACTGTGAAGTCGACCAATCCGCACTGGGCCAGCGTGGTTGACTAAGGCCTAATCACCCTTACATAGGGTAGGCTCGAGCCCCTCGGTGGGGACGTATATGAGCTGTGATGATGAATGACGCCATATCATTTATATGACTGTGTTTTGAACACGGCCGGTTCGTTTGGGGGGCGGAAAACTTCGCCCTTAATCGTAGCCAAACTCCGGGTTGTACTTACGTCCGTGATACACGGAGCCAGAATCGCACGTTAGAAGAACCTTATCCTAAGTAATAAACAAACAAACTCACTATAGCAAGTGTCCCACACAGCACCTGAACAGCAGCGGAGAGAGGAGTGCTCCTCTGTGGTCAAAGCCCAGCCATGGACCCTGAATATCTTCTAGGAACACTTGCTCACAACACAGTGGACGTGACAAACAATTACACATATCTTCATCACAGCCCATATACGTCCCCACCGAAGGGGCTCGAGCCTACCCTATATTAGGGTGATTAGACCTTAGTCAACCATGCTGGCCCAGTGCGGATTGGTCGACTTCACAGTTCACATACACCATTGAATTTCTTCGCAGATGTATGCAGGTTTCCTCACGATGTTTTCCTTCACCGTAGGAGCGTCAGACAGATGTACATATGAAATTCGAAAACGAAAAACACATTGGTACATGGCGGTCTCGAACCCGGACCTCCCAATTGGACGGCAAGTGCCGAGTCCACTGCGCCACCGACGCTTACACATATACAGGGACCCTAATTAGGTTACCAAGACACCTGATTACTTAAATAAGGTTAATCAAATTCGCGAGTCGGGAGCATTTCACTCGTGCGCGCTGTCACCGACCTATCAATACGCGAGATAGTATGCGACTACTTTACGGGAGCGAATCTAGCGCGTGCCCTAGATTTCCGAACACTATGTTAACATGATTTTGGCTTGATACTTTTTGATTTTAACCTAATCGTCATACTATTTTATGAAATATTATTAAATTAGTGTTTTCCTCGATTTTCTATGGGATCCCATCATCCGATCCTGACTTTGGTGATCATGGGACCACCCTTGCAGTATACTCTATCAAATACAAGATATAATTTTGGAAATCGGTTTAAAAATGACGGAGTTATGAGGTAACAAACATAAAAAAAATACAACCGAATTGATAACCTCCTCCTTTTTTGAAGTCGGTTAAAAAGAAGTTACAATAAAAAAAAGCAAGGCAAGGTAAGCAATCGGTGTTACTTTCAATATTAATGATGAAATATTTATTTTGATTATTTTTTATTAAAGAGTTTTAATAAATTACATACAAAAGGTCATTTTTTAAAAGGATTCACAGGTTTGTTACACACTGTATATCTCTTTAATCGACAATCGAAATATTTCACGACAAAGAGACCACCGACGTGACTAGGAGAGCAGCGGCCATCTTTATCTGACACATTCGATCCAAACAATACAGTCATAATCGAGCGGTATCAGAGGCGGAGGCTTCGCCCTTACCTTCCGTTGTCACGCGACGCAAGTACAGTCGGCGTCAAAAGCCAAACGAAGTTTTGAAAAGCCGGCTAAGTGCGAATTGGACTCGTACACCGAGGGTTCCTTTCACATGCATGTAAGTATACCAACTACGATATGTACATATTTACCGTTTTCAGATTTTTTCCTTAATATCTGCTATCAGACCTTGCTTCTTGCCAAATTTCATGATTCTAGGTCAACGGAAATATTTAGGTTAGTGGGTTTTGATTCCCTTGTGTAATACGATATAAACGATCATAACTTTAGATCGCGTCGACTTACAAATAGATTTTTTCATAGCTGAAAGAGACCGTAGAATCAAGTAATTGATATAAATTTCAGTTTGATATTGTTACGTGTTTCCGAGAAAAAGAGTGTTGACGGACAGACGGACAGACAGACAGTCTTTAGGTGAATCGCCCTTTGTTAGTTTCGCTGAAATTCAAAAACGGTCTGACCGAGTTGTATATTATATTATCAACCGCTCTTGTTTTTTTTCACATGTCCCGGTGTCTGTAATGAAATCTTGGAAGTTAAATTTGACCCACTTCCCGGTTTCCGATTGAGCTGAAACGACATTGTTCTGCTACCATACATTGTTCGCCCCAACACCAACAGCAGTGAAAAAATGCTTTTCGTATAATTAGACATTAGTAAATACTGTACGTCCACATCAATTACTACGGACAAGCTTCGAAATTTTGAGGTTAGTTGAAGTAACACTTTAACTCGTTAGAGCAATACAAATAGTCCGTACCTATACAATTATTAAAATAATAATTATTGCAATCAATCAAAGAACGATATTATAGCCACTTGAGATAACACTGTCGCTACGGAAATCCGAGCACCACGTGGAATATGCTTTAAAACCGGTTTTGTACTTTTATATTTTGACAACAATTTTGAAAAAGATCTTGAGGCGAGGCAAGGGGCTTGCAATTCTTGTCTAGACTCAGGAACGGAAAGAGGTAATCTGGAAATTTTATGTGATTTACTCTGGTGGATCTTTAATCCTCTTTGACCTTTGAATAATCGTCTCTGAGAGCAATCACTACATTGAACTAGATTTTCCAGTGAAACAGCGTTGTGGTTGCAAGGGTCAAGCAGATCTACATCATTACGTCGTGCCATGCATTAAAAAGGAAAGCATATAATCTAGGCTAAAACTAATCAAAAATAGAAATAAATACAAATGAAACTAAAGCATACTGTAAAACATACATGAAAATACAAAATACGATGTCAAAGTGACAAACTTCACAGTGATGACACGGTGCTGACTTTGGACTTTTATATATTTTTGATTTGTCCGTCGAATATATATATTTGTTATGAGTGTTATAAAATATGCATATAATTATGACGTAAATCAAATCTTTGTTGGTCATGGGGCGATTTTCGACATTGTCCTTTTGCGTGCATGTATAGATCGTGTGTCTAATGCTGGTTCATAGGAACCGCGCAATTAAATGACTCAACTTGAGATTGTACTAGAAAAAAAAAGTTTTTTAATAATTTTACTTGTTTACTTCTTCCTTCTTTCTTGTTTATTTCGATCTATGAAGATGATACGAAGTTCACAGGGTCAGTTAGTCTATAAATAACAATGGATCGCTGATTATATTGTTAAGCGAAAAATACAAGAATTCCAGGACCGACCTGGCTATATATTTTTTCAAGTATTTGGTGAATTTCAGGGAATGTTTTTGCAAAGAATAAAATGTACAAATTATCTGGATTACAAACAAGGGCTTTTGACAGAACGGGAACCTGTTGGGGCGGCATTGGGGCGGCAAGTATTTACATAATTTTAAGTCATTTTTATGTTTTTTTTTGACGTCAATAAGTGCCTGTAAAGGTCTATATTGAATAAAGTTTTTTGAGTTTGAGTTTGAGTTTGCCATAGGTATATTTTTTGCAATTTGAAAACTATCGACTTATTGATTTTATTTATTTTTAAGAGCATAGTATTAATTGAATACATCGCCACAAAAGATATTATAATAGTTATACGCGCATAGCGTGTCCCAATTCTAACAATTTCGCTGCTGGCTGTACCTACCGCGTATCGACTATTAACGGAAGAAACTATTGTTTGCCATTTGGTTGCCTACTTTCGTATGTTATTTAGGACCTTTTTCACACAAAAGGGAAGCTTTTGGCCTTCATTTCATCTGATGGTTACTGACGATAAGGTCTAAGATGGAAGCGAGTTTCGACTGAAAATCTACGTCTATTTAAAAACAAATAATGACTGTCGCAGAGTAACGTGACAGAACGTAACGTAGAGTCTGCACGAGGTGTTACAATTAATTGTTAACGTATGTACCTACCTATTTGTTGAGTAGTTTATATCGTTGTTTGTTTCTTGTCAGTATTTTTAACTTGAGTTTTATTTTTATCCATTGAACAGTGTAGACGGTTGTAGCCTTTACTACAAACCCTAGTGGTTTTTAAGGCTGGGTATATAATAAATCAAATAGTTTATACTATATTCTAGTAAATAACACTATATTCGGCTGACGAAAAATATAAAACATCTCGAGCTATTCCAAGCTTTTGAACGTTGCGATTCCTGTAAATTTTATGAGATTTAAGTATCTTTATATTCCAGTAAACATCATGTTCAGAAGAAATGTCAACAGACATTGATTTCACATTGAGGTTGAAGCTTTCAAGGAACAATGTAAGCGCTGACAGACAAAACAGTTGACTGACAGGTTTTGGATCAATAAACAAAAATATCCGACATGAAATCTACCGAAACACTACTCCCAAGTTATTACGTAGTTTTGAAATTTAGCTAAGATATTGAACGTTATAGCGCAAGCTTTGTGTCGTGTTTTACCACAATTCTGGCGCTGCCTGAAGTGCGAAGGGACGCCAATTCAGAAGAGTTTCCCCAAGGATGACATTTCAAAATTGTTTCTAAGAACTGCGAATTTTCACCGAATAATTCTGATTTTTCCATGGCGCCACAGTAAATTTCAATATTCATTGTCATTGCTCAAAGGCGCAAGAATATTTCAATAACAAACTTATTTCCAAGTAATGCTTTGTTTAATTCATGAAGTGACTTTCTGGGGAGTTTATTTTCATTATCTACTATTTGCTTTGTGATTTAGTTTCAAATGCCCGTGTGACGGACTAAAGTGTGTAAATTTAGAATAAAGTGTCGTCCGCCCTAGCCTTCCAGTGGATGTTGTAACAGCCGACTATGATTATATACCGTAATTCTCTTTTTACAAAGAAATAGAAAGCTTGAAACTGACAAAATAAATAAATTGAGATATAAACAAATAAATTATAATAATAATATAATAAATGTTTATTTCCAATTTAGTACATACAAACACAAATGGATTGATCTAACTTCCACACTAGGCTTAGCCTGTCCTGTGGGAGAAGAAATAGAATTTTCTCAAACAAAAAACTATGACCAAACGGAAAATACAAATAGGATACGAACATGCATTTTTTTTTAAATATTTCATAATGAAAATATTACAATACAAATATTTGAAACAAAGCATTTAAGACATAGATTATGGTAAATAATTGGCGCAATTTATAAGAATGTATGTGCACGAGTGTGTATAGGAATAAATGTTTGTGTGCATGTGTGTGTGTGTGTGCATGTGTGCGTATATGTGTGCGTGGGTGAAAGAGAGAGAGCGGCACTAAAGTATTCTTTATTTAGTTACCCTCATCAGTTGTTCAGATTCTGCGTACGTCCACTTCATAACAGTTCTTGAAACGAGTCTCTTTGTTTCATTAACATTACAAAGCTTGAAATCACAGATTTTTGCAAGTTTATTGTAGATAAATGGGAAAAGAAAAATTCCAAAACGATGCGCGAAAGATGTCGAAGTAGTGACGGTGGGTAGTTTATAGACTCGTTTTTTTATTAAATCGAGATACATAACAGACCCAATCACAGATTTATGGATCAGGCCAACCACCCTTACAAAGTAAAGCCTCCGGACACTCAGAACCTCGGCTTCTGCATAAAGAGCATCGGTTGAGAAACGGAGGGGTTTCCTAAGCGCTACCTTCAAAACTCCCCTTTGTGCTCTTTCGAGGGGGAGTAGAGTCGAAGAACTTGCTCCACCCCAGGCTAGGATGCAGTAATTGATGACATTCTGACAGAGAGCTAAGTACACCATTCTCAAGATTTCACCACTTACCACATCACGAAGATTTTTCATCACTTGGATGATTTTCCTTACTCTCTTGGCCATTTCAGCAATGTGCAGCTTAAAAGTAAGTTTTTCGTCCATAACCACACCAAGATATTTAATAGAATCTGATCGGCAAATTGAGTTGCAATTACATTTATCTGAGTCTATACATGAATTGATATTATGTATTTTAAGAGAATTCAATAAAGATGGAGCAGATGTCGCGGTTTTGTGAAAGCACAGAAACTTAGTTTTTGACAGATTTAGGGATAATAAATTTTTATTTAACCAGTCAAACACCAACCTCATACCCTCTTCCACTTTTCTGCGAACGTCAGGCCAGGTATGATCAGAGAAAACCAGAGCAGTATCATCGGCATAACATAGGATTTCAGCATTTTGTAGGTGAAGGGAGGCAATATCGTTTAAATATAGCAGAAAGAGGGTAGGTCCAAGAATGCTTCCCTGCGGGACGCCGAAAGATATGGGTCTTAGTGTGCTCCTTTGATCTGAGATTCTCACACATTGCTGTCTCTCGGTCAGATAATCAGTAAACCATTTTAGAGTAATTCCCCTTACACCGTAGGCCTCCAGTTTTTTCAAAAGGATAGGGATTGAAATTGAGTCGAACGCCTTTGTGAGATCCAAAAAGACGCCTATACACTTCAAACCTTTGTCAAGATGAGAAACAACAGTATGTGTGAGAAGAGTAACGGCATCTTCCGTAGATCGGCCACGTCGAAACCCGAATTGCCGATCCATGATTAACCTCTTTGTCTCAAGAAAAGATACAAGTCTCTTATTTACAATACGCTCTAACAGCTTAGAAATATTTGCTAGCAGAGAAATAGGGCGATAATTGCTGGGATCATCTTTTGGTCCACCTTTATGTACCGGCATCACAGCTGCAACCTTCCAAGATTTAGGGAAAATACCAGAAACCATGCTCAGATTGAAAATATGAGTCAGTGGAACAGAAATATATTGGCCTAATGTTTTAAGGATCTTGTTGTCTATGCTATCAAGACCAGGTGAGCTATGTGTTTTTAAGTTTTGTATGAGTGTTAAAATCTCTTGAGGGTCTGTAGGAGTTAAGAAAAGGGAGTTTCCAGGTGTTGTCCTCATTTTAATCTTTGCAGCCAAATACTCGTGCGAAACGTTTAGGTCTCCTAAAATACTATTAGTTAACTTTTGCCCCACAGATGAAAAATATGAATTGCACTCCTCTAAAGATTTCTCAGTGGAACCCTTAATACCTGCAATGTCCTCGAGAGATGTACCAGGTCTCTTTGACGTTCTGTATGAGATGCGATTTACAACTTTCCAGAGACTTTTTGGCTCTTTTTTATTTATGTTTATTTCTTTACTATCGTGATCGGATTTTAGCTTTCTCAGAAGACTGATATAGAAGTTTCTGTACCGAGAATAAATTAATCGTTTTGTCTCGTCTTCAGGGTTTTTTCTAAAAGCCAGGTGTAATTTATCTTTGTGTCTAGAACACCGTATTAACCCAGGAGTCATCCAGGGCTGAATATTGTACTTAGTATGGCTGACGCGATGTAGGTGGGAATGTTTAGAGATAGCTTCGGTGAGAAAAGTAGAGAAATAGGCCACAGCTTCGTCGACGGAAGAGCTTTTTAGGACTTGTGACCAATTTACTAATTTGATTTCCGATTTCAGAGCGTTGAGATCAACTTTAAGTTTAGATCGGTTTTGGACACTTCTTGTTTTTTCCAGACCCGTGCTTACTCCTACCATAGTCAGGCTATGGTCTGTTAGGTCAACAGGGCAAATCGCTGCTTCCGCATGAGTAGCTCCAGAGACGAATATATGGTCTATGCAGGAGTGACAATGAGTTGGTGAGTTTATGCAAGAGGTTAAACCATGTTCGGCCAGAAGTGAAAGGTACGAAGATGTTTGGTCCTCGCAAGTTGATGGCCCTATAATGTTGATGTTTATATCCCCAAGAACTATAAGACAGGGTGAGTGCTTCAATGTATTTAAAATTGTATCCAAAGAGGAAACAAATCTCGAAGAGTTTGGAAACGAGGGTGATCTATATAAGCCAAACAATGTCAAGACGTTTGGAATTTCAATAATTAAACCATTTGCATCCTCAATGTCGGGCTCAAAAACCTTTACCGACCAAGTCTTGTTGACATATAGAATGACTCCTCCTGACTTGTTTATAAATTTTGAAGTGTTGTAGCTGGTGTACCCATCAATCTGCTTAACAGTGGACACATCACTCAGCCAGCATTCGCTAAGAACTATAATATCAAATATGACTTGCAACCTTTTTAGGACAACTAAAAAATTATCAAAATTTCGTTGCATGCTCCGAATATTCACATGAAGCACTTTAACCTTGTAATTTTTCATAAATTTACCGCACTCTTCAGGGAGAGGTATATTATGGCATTCTATGTTGAGCGATTTGTCAATATCAGCTAGAAGCTCAAGGGTAGTCATATTGTTTATATAAAATATAATGTGTAAACTTTATTGTCTGTATGAAAAAGAATGCCAAACGTTTTACAATAATAAAGAGTGCGTGGTAGTCATTGTTGTAGGAAGAAAAACCGCAATCAAGCAACCCTAATAAGACCGTGCAAAGAAAATTGTTTATATTCATTTTATGTTTGTGTTTGTGTGTGTACATGTTTTTTGTATGTATAAACTTGTAAGTGTGTAATAAGAGATGTGTGAATGCCAATTTCATAACTGCGAAGTACTGAACAATGATGCTAATATTAAAGTACAAATCAAAAACTTTAAAATCAAAGTAAATATAACAAATTTTTAAACTCATCAGGCTTCTGTCCTTGCTACTTTCATTGGTTCGATATCTTCTCCAGGTCTGCAGTGTCGCGGATTTGTATTGGTGGACATCCCTCGCGACCCTCTCGTTTCCTGGCGTACACAACTCCATTTCGAACCCAACAAAACTTATACTCATTTTCGCGAGTCCATATACGCGCTTCACGAAAAAGACGGCGGCACTCATAGGTAAGTCTCTCGTTGATATATACTTTCCTTTGAGGACCAGCACCCACGATTTCCTTGCTTTCTAGATTACGCCGTACTTTTGCTTCTTTGAGAAATTCGTCTCGTTTCTTTTTCCTAGTGAAGGAAACTACCAGTGGGCGTGAGTGCTTTTCTTTCATATCATCTTTTATATGTGGGCCGACTCGGGTCACGCAGTTAAGGTCACGCTCATCCATCTCTATTCCTATTTTACTCGCGGTTGTTAAGGCGAGGTGATAGGGGTTTTCATTTGGTGTTTCAGTCAAGCCAAGAATTTCTATTTCAGATTGAGCTGAAGCGTGCTTCTGCTTTTGTAGCTGGTCTTGAAGTAGCGCAATCTGTAGTTTCAGGTTCTCATTTTCACTTAACTTATCTTCTAGCGATTTTATACGCACACCATACTCACTGTATGTCGCTGTAAGGAGGTCAAAACGCTTACAGAAATCGGAGTGCATATTAGCCATATCACTTCTAAGAGATCGAATCTCTGCGATAAGATCGACGCAAGATGAGTTTGGGTTTGGTAAATCACTTGAAGTATCTATGGTGACATTTGTTTTCTTCCGGAAGGTGACACTGTCATTTGGGCGTATGGGGGTGTTAGTGTTGTCCCCGTTCTTTTTGAAGTTAGCATGGCAGTCAGGACAAATCCAACTTTCTTTTTGTTGCGAAGTTAGCTTGTTAACATTTGCGCAAGAAGTATGGAGTGATTTGTTACAGGATTTCGATGAACAAGACACATAGTTTTCATTTGAAATATTTTTTAGGCATCCGGAACATTTCATATTGGCTTTCACTATGAGATTTTTGTCTCTGAAGCGACCGATATCGTTTATCGTTTCGTTTCGTGATAGCAGTCGGTTAACGCGCGCACTTCGAACTTGCCTTATTCTTGTGACTTGCAATTTTCGCTGGCAGATTATCTTGTGAGTAAGGTGGTAAATTTTGCAACGCTGCGAACAGTTAACGTAGCCGAATGTCTCAAACGCTCGTATCGCAAACGAAAGGTCCGCGGATCAAACCTCGGTGCCCGCCACAAATTTGTGTTTGCCTTTTTTTCGACGGGGTGCTCCGCAGACACTGGGCGCTCCACGTCCAACAGCTCAGGGAAGGCCTAGGGCTCCACACGAACAAAACACTGAATTTATAAAATTAAGAAGCAACTAATTAACACGTCCGTTCCCAACAAAGATGGTCGTTGAATTGAAGAATTACTTGTTTTGATTTATTTATTATTCAAAAAGCTATCCATTTTTTTTTAAAGAAGACTGGCAAAATCCGACCTCATATTTTTATATACCGTTTACATTTGAAAACCTAAAAAATGAATAAAGTTGAATGTATAGAATTTACTCCAAAAAAAACCGTGGGTTTTGAAGACCGGAGTAAAGAGATATTTGCACTAATTTTTTACTGAAGAACTTACTTTCGTACTTCACTACACAAAAATAACTAAAGACTCGACCGTATAGCAGAGATTCCTTTGCTTTCTAGCCACATGAATATTGATGCAATTCATTCATTCATCACTTCACTCTGTTTCCATTTGTTTTGTTTGTGTTTGTGTTCGTTTGTGGTTCGGTTTGTTTCTTGAGTTTTTGTGGTTTATTGGATATTTCAACGACTTAGCACTTTTTAAGCTATTTTAAATGAACAGTAATAAACAACTTTATTGCTAAAAATACTAAAAAATAACTGTGTGCGAAATTGCGGCCAATAAAATGAAGAAATCATATTTCTTTATCAAAACTAATTTTATAGATATCTAGGTATCTATTTGATCAAAGTGGCACATAAATGTGATCTAAGAAGATATTTTTGATGACAATTAAAGGACAATAATGCTCACAATTTACACGATGGCACACACAATGAATTCCTAACCTCACAATATTTAATGCGATATCAACAATGAATAACTTTTAAACCCCTACTTTTACAGAGTACTAACAATTAACTTTTTTGTTAGTCTAAAGGTGTTCTATAGATATCACTAAGTTTCATTGGTGAACGCGAGCTTTAAATGCAGGTCTGAAAATGTATGGAAGTTTGCCAATCTTCTTTCATATGTACCTACTTACATTTGCTGATACTCATGCGGTGAAGGAAAACATCATCACCATGAGGCAACCTGGGGGTTATTGTCTAAGAAAAAATCTATCGCGATCGCTTTCAAATTGACAGTCACAGTCTATCCATTACTCCTTTATTAAAGGAAGTCGGCACAGAGTCTTGTGTTCACGGCGCAATGGCTGTTAAATTAGGCGATCGTGATAGATTTTTTCTTAGACAATAACCCACCTGTATACGTCTGCGAAGAAGTTCAAAGGTGTGTGTGAAGTCGACCAATCTGTAGGCTTACTCTTAAACCAAATTCAATCGATCGACATTGAGATTGTGATTTTTCATACGCTTATTTAACAACACTAACGACAAAGTGAATCCGTATTTTGGGAAAATTAGATAGCACCGAGTTTGGTTCACTCAAAATCACCACAATATGGTTCCAATTTTGTGCCAATGTGGAAAATCAGGCGTCTAAAAAATCACAATCTCAATGTCGATCGATTGGAAATGGTTCGAGAGTAGGCCTACTGCACTGAGCCAGCGTGGTTGACTAAGGCCTAAAAAACACCCTTACTTGTTTAGTTTCCAGCCCCTCGGTGGGGACGTATACGAGCTGTAATAGAGATGATGATGATGAAAAATAACATACAATTGGCGGACTTAATGCCATATGGCATTCTATACCAGTCAACCACTGAACCAACAGGAGCTTGTGGTGCTTCTGACAACCAATAAATTATTTTAGAATTTATTTATTACTAGCTGTGCCCGCGAACTACGTTTCGCCATAAAAATTGTCAAAAAAATTCCTTAACACTTAGGCTTAAAAAATAGTTTGACCTATTCTCAGACCTATCAAATATACCTATACAAAATTTCATAAAAATCGGCCAAGCCGTTTCGGAGGAGATCGATAACATACACTGTTATACGAGAATTCTATATATTTTATTAGATGATAGGCATATATTATATATTTATTACTATAACATATAAAATAATCTAGATAGATCTATGATTCTACATTAACTAACGCGAAAATATTGACATTATACACTGGAGCTTACAGTTTAGCGCGTTAAATAGTACGTGACATTGTTAGTGCCGTTAGATATTAAGCCTTTGGAGCAAACACTGCAAATGTAGACATTCTATGAGTCGCTTTTTAACGCGTTTAATAACCCGTATTACAACGCAGGCGTTAACACCAACACAACCGCAGATGATCACGAGACACACCCTTTTTACCAGGGACAAACATTTCAGAGAGTTCAACAAAAGCTGACTTTGTGTTCTTTGAAACAGGGATTACATTCGAAATCTTTACTTGTTTTGTTTACAAACAAGGCGATTATCATTAATTTCCATCTCGAGTTCACTTAAACCCTTTGTAGCGAGCAGACGGTTATTCGGATTGCCCCCGAATTCTCTTTCAGCACAATTTTCCGCCCGTCTCTAATTTTCTTAACAAGCACTAGAGGAGGAACAGTAAAATGTCAATTGCACCGGGCATTTCTTCCACTCCATTGCCTTATGACGAATCTCAATTTGCAATTTGAGTTTCAATTTGCGTTACACCCGCCACAGTGAAGTGAGGGCAGTGTGGCAAGTACGCATTATTTCAAACTTTGTTTAGTTGCCACGGAAGCTTTTTGTAAATCTTTAGCTCAATGTTGCTGTTGTTAACAAACTTAGGTAAGACAGTGGTAGTTAGCCAGGCGGCCTCAGAAGCCCTACCACCAACCAAATCAAGCAGTAAAACTCTGACACCGTGGGGAAATGAAACCCAGATCTCCGGATCGATTCCGAGTGATCTTAACCACTGGACCAGACAGAGGGTTAAATATGTAAATTGTTAAAAAAGGAATATGTTTAGCTATAATATGTAATCTACCTATTATTAATTGGACGTGGCATTATCCTCAACTTACCTAAATATTTGCACACCTAGCGACAAAATGTGAAAACGTATTTTTTCAATTATTGTAAACACCAAAACCTCAATTCCGCAAATAAGATAAGATAAAATTTATTCACTATAAAAGGCCTAATTCTAATACATACAGGTCTTATACTTGAACTTGAACTTGAACTTATACTTGAACAATATTCAGAAATTAAGATAAAGATCTAATTGTTTTAATTATAAAATGTACTTTCATTTGTACACTGTGACAATTTTTGATGATACCTAAACTAAGTAACCAAAAGATGTTTACTTGTATCTTAGGCATCTTTAGTTGGTATGTGCTTAATTGACTAAATAAGTAGGATTGTTAAGTTTGAAATTTTCAGTGTGATACAGATTTTATTTGTAAGAATAAATGCTAAGCAGTAATATGATACCCTGAATCTATAACTTATTTTACATATTTTACATAATTATTTATTAACTAAAAATAGCTGTTCTGTGTCATCATAATTTTTACCCTTAAGCCAGCTTACAATCGTCTGTTTACATGCTTCAGTGTTCATAGGGTAAATAGTTAGGGAGCGATTTATTTTATTGTACAAATAACTGCCAGGAAAGCAGAAAAACCTACGGGAGTGCGCCTTTGAAACGGTTTGACGAAACAGACAATGTCTGTTCGTCTTTTGCTCGTTTGGTGTGCTGGATTGAACGATAATAATGAGTGCTTTTTACTAACTATTAGTAATATGAAAAGCTGACGCAATGAGAGAACATTACAAATTTGCTAAGCAATTCAACTGTTCGGAAACGGAAAGGTCGGAGTGTACTGACTTTAAGTATTGCTCGTTGTGCTCGTTCTAAGTTGATTAGGGTGGTTTTAAAAGATTTGATTCGAAATAATCTTAAGAAAAGGAGCGAAGTTCCCAACCGCCAAACTTTCACTGTGCTTGTCGTACTCGCTATTACATTAGGTCGGAGGCACCATTTTAATAAATTAAGTATTGTTGCTTGTTGAGAAATCTCCCGCGTCTGAAGTATTTTCGCCGTTGCCAGAAATTGTGTCGCATTTTCGCCAACACAAAAATGTAGCAATTTTTCTGTTTGCTGATAAAGAGGTGCTGTCAGACGTACATTACTGGCGGCTCTTAATTTGTCATGCAAACCGGGAACGTCGACGTGTTATGCGGGCATTCTATGTTTAGAAAGATTTGTGGATCGCTACCGGTTTAATTTGCCGAGTTAGGGGATAACCCTTCGTTATTTGTTAGCCGTTGATCGGCTCCACTCTTAGATCATTTAAAGGCTCCACTTTAACCGGAATCCTCATAAGGTCATTTTTAGGTGTTAATACTGTGTAGAAAGTGACCGAAATAGAGCGATTCGGAATCTGACCGAATTCGTAACTGCCTCGGCTTCTTCAACATCTGCTTTTTTATACACTCAATACTCTTATTTTTTAACACACACAACATTCTGATTTTTCAACTCACTTGCTCGTAAAGTGGGTCTAATTTCACCGGTTTGAGATACATAAAGCAGCTCATAAAACATGCGTGTATTATAACGCAATAGTGCGTTATTTTTAAACCTAGAGGTTAATATATAAGACATGAAAGAACTAAATTGATTTATCGTAGGAATGTGAATACGTTTTTTTTATCGAAAAAGTTTATAGGGTAAAATTAAATTAAATCAGCACCATTAGTTTCATTTACACCATTAGTTTTGTCTAAAAATTAACAATGATTTGTGTTATTTAAACAAAAAATTCAGTTTATTGGGTATTTTTCCTCACAAGTGTGAAAAATGTCGTAGATATACGTGCGTATATTGGTTACAGCTCACGGGCGAAAGTCTTAAAAATATAAGAACAAATTTATTAATGTAGTTACTTTAAATTTGGCACCGACTTCAATACTATAACAATATTCTTACATTATTTATAAATTTTTGGTGTTTTTGAAGCTGATTTTATTTTGTGTAAAAGATTTTTAAAATTATCATGTTACGTTTGGGACGTATGCACATAAAATATTTCAGTCGTTATGTTATGTATTTACCTATCTATAATTGAGGTCTTCCAGTGTGAATTTGACAATAACCTATGTGTGAATTTTATCTGTGTGTGAATTCTATTTTCACCCAAATATATACAGAGTTACGATTGTACGCCCCCACGGAATAACAAACAAAATATTATTTTCGTATTCATCTGCCCGCCGTATTTTGACACCGCGGAATACGCTGAATGATTTTTCCATGTTATTGTACTCTCTTATATGTTCGTGTAACAGGATTGTCACTTTCCATTAATCTGTGGTTCAAGCGCTGTTCTATAAAGAAATCGCGTGTGAACATAAATGTATCACATTTCAGCACTTACTCGTATTTCTGTTGGGATAACGAGTTTGCAACTCATCTCAACTCATACCGACACAATGATTAGATTAATCTCAGCCTTTACCGACTGCTTTTGCTTCATAAGAGAATTGTGATTTATTAATTTTTGTTACATAATCAAAACCTTGTAACGCTACGTTAATTTGAAGTGTCGCATGACATAACGCCTACATCATTTTTCTTCTCAGAGGATCGATTTTAGTTTATCTTTGATTTGCTTTAGCTAAGAAGTTTTATTCTTGTTTCAAATACCCTACAGACACGTAGTTTGTACATTTCTAGCTACGGACTTAATTTTCCTCATCAGTCTTCATTTCGGCTAAGAGACGCCCACTTTTGGATATAGGCCTCCCAGACAAGCCAGCGACTTCCCGCGACCTTCACCAGACTGTCGGTCTAATTTGTGGGAAGCCTACCAATACTGTTTCTCAGTTCGCCGCTGCCACTCGAGTATCTTAACTGTCCACTGCCACCCACGTATGTTATCACTCTTACCTACGTTGCGGCGGGCTGGTTTGAACGTGGGCCCCTACGTGTTGTGCGATCTGCGCTTCAATACACTCAGAGACCCGCATTGATCCTTCTGACCAAGGCGTATCACTCGACCCGCTTTGCCGCCTTACCGGTGTTGGCCGGTGTTTTACCGGCCGACCTCGATGAAATCCGGTAGGGCAGACTAGGTAGGGCGCGCGAGTCCGGGAGTGCCAAAGAGGAGATGCGCAAGGTGATCACACACAACATCCGAGTGTGTGCTATGCACATGGCAGGGACGCTAGGACGCATCAGACAAGGGGAGAGAGACGTATCGCTTCTTCCCGAACGTGGCGGACCGACTCAGGTTTACCTGGGTCGAGCCGGACTACGAAGTTGTGCAGCTGCTATCGGGGCATGGCTGTTTTAATGGTAGACTTTTTAGCATGAAGTTGGTGGACGGCAGTGGGTGTTACTGCGGTGAGGTCGAACACCTGCACAACGCCTTGTGGGAGTGCTGTTTGTATAGTGATGAGCGTAGGGACTTGTTAGACAAGGTGAAGGCGCTTGAGGTTGGCCCGGTCTACTATCGCGGTCTTGTGGGGACGGAGGCAAATTTCCTGAGGCTACGGGACTTCGCGCATCGGTGGCATAAGATCAGGAGTGGGTTAGAGAGGTGAACAGCGAAGAGGCCATCCGCCCGAAGAAAGAAGAGGAGATGTAAAGCAGACGGAGCCAACGGTATCACGAACAGTGGGCACACGACAACCTGGTGGCGGACGCCGAAGGCGCAACATGTGTTTGTCCGCCCTGAAGGGGAGAAGGACACAGGGACAAACAGAGAAAGATTTAAATAATTTGTAGGGAGTCAAGAAGTGCGCGCGGCTAAAAGTGCGATTCGCAGGTTCCGCGCGCATCTCCCGATGATTCGGCTCGTATAACCAGGATTGGTTGAGTAGGGCCATGGGTGTTTGGGGAGTTTGTCCACTGCCACTTAAGATTCCCAATTCTTCGGACTATGGGCGACTTTGGTTTTTTACGGATCTCTTCATTTCTGATTATCTCACTTAGAGAAACTCCAAACATCCGTGTACATAGCCCTTTGGTGACCTTGACCCTTCTTATGAGGCCCACTGTAAGCGGCCACGTCTCAGTTTCGTACGTCATCACTTGCAACACGAACGAATTCAAGACTTTTTCCTAAAGACCCGGTAGATGAACTGACTCAATTGATTTCGCTAATACTAATTTTGAGTCAACCTAATTGGATAATTAAGATTTTTCTTAAAACTCTGTGTGAAACTAACGTTTACTGAATAAACATTATTATTATTATATTATTATTATTATTACTAATTATTACATTCCATGTACGATAATTTTTAACCGACTTCGAAAAAAGGAGGTTACTCAATTCGACCGTATACTGTATATGCTTGTTTTTTTTAATGTTTGTTCGCGGATAATTTCGTCGTTTATGAACCGATTTTGATGATTCTTTTCGTATTCGATAGAGGATACTCCAAGGGTGGTCTCAAGGTCACCAAAGTTAGGATCTGATAATTGGATCCCATAAAAAATGAGGAAAACCATTAAATTTTTACGTGTGTCCAACGTGTTTTGTGTATATGTTACGCGATTACTCCGCCAATTGTATTCGATAGAGTATACTCCTGGAATGATCTCAAGGTCACCAAAGTTAGCATCTGATGATGGAATCTCATGAAAAGCGAGTGTTTATGTTTATATTAGGGTTTCTTTCACTAAAACGACTTCATTCACTAAAAAGTAAAAAAAAAACCAACTTCAAAAACAATGAAAAGTTAAAAATAATATATGAATAGGTATAGACAACATCACACTTCTATATTGAAGTCGGTGACAAATTTTAAGACTTTCTAGGAGATCATCGTTTAGCACCGACTTCAATATACTCGTAGAAGTGTGATGTTGTCTGTACCTATTTATATATTATTTTTAACTTTTCAGTGTTTTTGAAGTCGGTTTTTATATTTTGTAAAATATTTTTACCAACATTAAGTTGATTGACTAAGAATACATTAGTTACCTTTATCAAAGGTTCAATGTATTTGCATCTACGGGCGACGTCCTTATGGTATATTGTTTTATGTGGTAAACAATAAACTATTTGTACTTGAATCACGTCAACGGTTCATGACCATAATATCGGGGTCACTCTCACTATTTAACTTCTATCCGAGGCATCAAGCTGTTGTGTCTCCCTGTGGAAATCAATTTACGTTAGTTGTAAACATCAGGCATTTGTTTCTTTACTTTGTAGCACCAATGGTGTGGAGTTAACAAACTCCACACCATTGGCGCTACAAAGTGCTTACCTATCTGAATCAGCACAAACACTTCTTTAATCAAGTAAATGGTATGGTTGAATTAAACGAAATCGTTAAGATTATTTTGTTCCTACGCAGGCAATTGTATTTACCTCAAATTACACGTATTTCGAAACAACGGAACTATTTGTCCTATCTGTGGAGCCTGTGTCCTTATCCTCTGCAATGACATCTCATCATCACAAAACTAGCTTATAATGCAACATTAAATGCACGCTGCGTCAAGCATGCGTTCGTGACTGCTAAACAAAGGCTTCTGGCACTGTCTGACCTATTTGCTGTGTTTACTTACACCGCATGAATAAGCAACCGCACATAATGAATTGTTAGCGCTAACGCCGTCCGAGCTACTGACGAAGAAACAATTACGTGTTAATTTTCACAAATATTGGAAAGACAGGTTTAAAATTGTAAAACATTTACTGATTTTGAATGCCTCTTACCTAATATTTTTTCAAGTAAGCAACATTAATAGACATACTACACTTTGCCCCCACAAAATTCCTACTTACTCGTACAATGTACGTTCGCGCCATAAATAAAATTTGTAGAAACACTCAAAATACTGCATCGAAAATCCAACATAACTCCAAACGTATAAGTTCAGTTGTTCGTGCGGGGTGTATTGAGGGCGAGCAAATATTTATCGTTCCTGGTTCTGGCGTTTTATAATTTTGTTTGATCTCGGAATACGGCCCTTACGAGTGTTGACTTAGTTCTTGAACTACGGAAGGCCGGTTGATTTCTGTAGCAGCCATACCGTTGAATGGAAGTCAAGATGCAATGCACATGCTTTTCATCGCATTAGTTTGTGAAGGTAATTTTTTATTACTGGTAAGTTTTAAGCATTTATTCGTATTCTCTGATAGTTTTGATTTCATTGAAAGTAGGGGTTCATTCACATCGTCATATAGGCTAGATGACTAAAAAAATTTTTTTGCTTTAATAGAAGCTCATTCATATAATAAACAGAAAGAAAAAATCGGTTTTCGAATAACTATAAAAACAACGAAGATATAAGGTATTAAAGATTTTTCTCCATCTCTTTCTAACAAAACGGCAATTTACAAGGAGTTTATATGGCCGTACTCAACAATGACGGTTGATGTCGGATCTCTCTGTCTAATCGCTTTCAAATTAACAACTTAAAATGCTTGTATCTAATGTATTTCTAAGCCGATTTTAATTCTGATTTCACAGGACTGCATCTTTTTCCACGGTTTTTTAATATTTAATGACGAGACGTAAAAATTAGAATTCAGTCATCATCCCAATTCAAAGAGGTTTATGGTGTTGATACATTAGTAAATCAATGTGTTGATACCAGCCGATATCGATATTGATTTGTAGCTCGATTTTCCATAGGGGCGGGTTTTCTTGCTCGGTTTGGTTGGTGGGATGGCTTCTGAACCCACCTGGCTAGCTACCACCTTACGTACTTACGTATGTTTACCACCCTAATTACAACTCTAATAACATTATTGCGACATACTTATAACATTTAAGGTAAATTTGAACGCGTTTGAGCACAATCGTGCCTGATGGAAAGCGAAGATGTGGTCTAAGGTGGAGCACGCAAACTCAAATAGTGCCCGTTCACTCTTGCCTTGAAAACCCCTAAGTTATACTTAATTGGAAACACAGACGCAGGAAGATCATTCCACAGCTTCGCAGTTCGTATGATAAACGAGTATAACATTATTAGCAATAAAGGTAATCGGGAGGTCCGGGGTTCGATCCTGCATTGTACGAGCAATGTGTTTTTCGTTTCGAATTTCATATGTACATTTGTCTGATGCTCCTACGGTGAAGGAAAACACCGCGAGGTAACCTGCATACATCTGCGAAGAAATTCAAAGGTGTATGTGAAGTCGACCAATCCGCACTGGGCCAGCGTGGTTGACTAAAGCCCCTCGGTGGAGACGTGTATGAGTTGTGATGATGAGGGCTTCTGAAGTTACCTGGCTAGCTACCACCGTACCTCTTACTCGCCCAATTACAATTCTAATAACATTATTGCGACATATAACAAGCCCGTCCCTCGGTTAAGGAGTCCAGAAGAAGCTAAGTTTCAGTGCTCTTGACCTTCATCTCACCTGATGCTAAGCGACGGAAAGGCCGAAGGTGGAAGCAAACTTTACCTGTGTTCCTCAACAACTGAGGAACTGGCTATCTTACCTGTAATTGTCGGAACACAACAATGACATTAATATGGCGACAAACTTAGGTAAGCGAAGCGTCGATGGCGTAGTGCGTAAGGCTGTCACCTTCCAATCGGGAGGTAGCGGTTCGAACCCCGCCACGTACTAATGTGTTTTCAAATTTTGAATTCATATGTACGTTTATTCGACGCTTTTACGGTGAAGGAAAACATCGTGAGGAAACCTGCACACACCTGTGAAGAAAGAATTTCTTTACAGGTTGTGTGTAAAGTCGACCAACCCGCACTTGGCCAGCGTGGTTGACTTATAGTCTAGTCAACAAGTGCCTTTTTGGCCAACTTTTTTCAGCAGTCTCCGAAAATTATGAGCAATGTGTCATTCGATTCGGAATGGCATCTAGATGATTTTTGAAAAAAAAATGAAGTTCCGCAATCAAAAATTGCAAAAGTTATTAACAATTAACTAAAAAAAAAGAGGGGTGTAGTTTTTTGCAAATATCTCAAAAACTAATAAAGATTTTTCAAAATAAAAAATGATTCGAAAAGAGGAGGAAATTTCCTAAAAAAAACCTCGACTCCCGAAACTGTAGGACCAATATTTATAATTTTCCCAGAGGGATGAAAATACGGCCAAAAACGGGTGCTGTGGCTTCCGTAAGCCGTTCCTACTTTGGACACTTTATTAATAAAAATTATTTTAAAATAAAATATTAAATATAAAATTTAAGAGATGAAAAAATTCAGGGACTTACGGGATAGATAAACGAACAATAATCCGCCTAAAAAAAAATTTATCACTATTTTTCAATTAGTTATGCAATTGTTAACTAATAATTTTTTGTGCTTGAACATGAACATTGCAAGTCTGATAATTGTTAAACTATAAATTTGAGATTTTTTTCCTCTCTTGGAACAATTTTTGGAAGGCTTCAGAATAGATCCCCGTTGGAAAAATTAAAAAATATATATTTTTCAGTTTTCTATTAATAATTTTCGTTGTTGCAAAATTAAAAACTTAAATTATTCATCGAAAAAAAATTTTTTTTTCAAATATTATTAATGATCCGTTTTTATGTTATTAGAAGCTGCATAAAAATAATTTTTTAAAGTTTTTATCTGTTATTGTTTAAAAATTTGTGTTTAAAAATTAGATAATTGAAATTTTTTTATGGAATTTCAATCTTTGATACAAATAATGATTTTTAAAAGAAAAATTGTTCCTTAAAAAAAATTTTATTGCTTAAATACGCATTTGTTAATTAACAATTATTTTGAATCAACCCGGTGATCTCAACCACGAGACCATGGAAGCGAAAAGGCGGCGACTATTGGTGATTTATGAAGAAATGTTATTGTCAGTGTAGAACTTTGACAGTTAATAGTGACCATTTATTTCCGTAATTAATTAAATAAATAAATCTATTACTTATTTATTAAATAAATAAATAAGTAATAGATTTCAAAGATATAAAATCGTCTAAAGCTATAAAAAAAGAGGCTTGCTCTGTATAATAATAGTCATATACTATTCTGCCCCTTAAAACTTTTAAAAACAAACTTTAGCGTTTTTATAGATATAACAATAGTTTAAAGTAATACGACAGATTGTAAACTCTATTAAATCACCATGAGGTCTAACCACAGTTGCTATAGCATTCTTATTCCTCTCTAGGTTATGAAATAAGAGTTATGATTGTGTCGCTCAAATGTTTATTGAGTTACCATCAGATAAGATAAAGAGCAAGAGAAAATAAAATAAACTAAAGAGCCTTCCCACTGTGTGTAGAAAAATACAAAAAAAATGCAGATTTAGGTTGCTCGCACTGTTTGAGGTAAAATTCCAATTTATCGACGCGACATCCGAGTAAAGATGCCGCTACATCAATCGATTATTCGTCTCACTCGATGGTAACTGCACTGTACACACACACTGTACGCGAAGTATTAATAAATAAATAAATAATTCAATACTTAAGCTGGCTCAGGTTATAAATTTCCGACAGAAATAAATTCGTTATTCTATTTCTAATGAAACAGTCAAAATTCCCTTTTATATCAATGTTCGAATGTCGCAAATTCATAGTATTACATTATGATTTGTACCCATCTTAAATTAAAATGCCTAAAAATTGAAAATTATTATAAAATGTATATCTTAAAACTACCCAATGAAAAAAATAATAATTTATTCATACACATATCAGTAGAACCAATCAAGAAAATGCTCTACGCCGACAACCTGTAGTTAGTAATTTAATTACCGTAATTAGTAATTTATCTACTCAAAAAATTTATAATAATGACGTTTGATCAAAAAAGAGTCAACTCCTCTGTCACTGTCACGCATGCTACATTTAGTTTATAACAAAAAAAATTTGGTACAGTTAATTTAATACTGCATTAATACTAATTAGCACCTCTGGATATTGAGCGTATTGCGTTACGTTAATTAATTATTTTCTTCTTTTTTAAAGTAAACCCTTATTGTCTACACAAAGGCTTGTTGGACGCGAGCGAGCAGCTGGTTTATAATAGGCTATTTAGAACCAACTCGATACAACTTTTGGGTCTGATGATAATCTTTTATCCGGTTCCGGCGAAGTTTGACAAAGCAAAACTTCTAATGTTCAAGTTACAAAAGAAATTATGTCTGTCAATAGATTACACTTCTGGCAATTTAAATTGCCTTCCAATCGGGAGGTCCGGGCTTCGAGACCGCCATGTACCAATGTGTTTTTCGTTTTTTTGAATTTCATAATGTACATTTGTTTAACGCTCCTACGGTGAAGGAAAACATCGTGAGGCAATCTGCATACATCTGCGAAGAAATTCAAAGGTGTATGTGAAGTCGTCCAATCCGCACTGGGCCAGCGCGGTTGACTAAGGCCTAAATATCCCTTACTTAGGGTAGGCTCGAGCCCCTCGGTGGGGGCGTATATGCGCTGTTATGATGATTCAAGTAAGATGAAGGTTCAAAGTTCAAAGTTCTAATATAAAAACTCTTTTTTATTTTCAAATTTTGCAGCCCGCCCCTAACAAATTGGTTCTAAGCTGATTTTATCGAGAGAACGAAACATCAAGTACTGGGAAATCAGATCGTAAAGCCCTTAACAGTACAGTTAATATTTGGTTCGCTTAATCCCCGAGTTAACCGGCGTAAACCAATATAAAGACGGAATAATTGGAAGGGCCCGTATCTAATTAAGGTACCCTGCATCGCTCAACAATTATTTATCTATGTTAATGTTGGAATAATGAGTCGCTGATAAAATTAGCTCATTTCAAAATTTCTATTAGAATTACAAATTCGCGAGTGAGCGTGTTTGCACGGTGGATGTGGCTTTTTTGGAGCTCAGCGGGAAAATATCTCTTGAGCCGATTTTAGGTTTTGAAAACCATTCGGTTCGTCTGGAGGGTGAAGTCTCTGCTTGATTTGGTTGGCGTTAGTGGTCGTGGTTATATAGCTACTACCGACTTACCTTATTTATGGGGCTTCTCTAGATTAAAAAAAAATATCCTGAAGGGGTGAAATAGGGGTTGCAAGTTTGTATGGAAATATCTTTAAATAAGCAACGATTTTGATAAAATTTGAGATTCATGCTCTTAAAAAGATTTCATTCAATACGTGTTTCATGGTTTATTGGAATTCACCTCTGTAAGGTGCAAAATAGTGGTTGAAAGTTTCTATGGAAAATATTTAAAATCTGCTCCAATTTCTATGACATTTATAATAATAATAATAATAATTAACTCTTTATTGCACAAATAATACACGTAACAAAAGAAACAAACTTAAAAAGGAAGAAATGTACAAGTAGGCGGCCTTATTGCTATAAAGCAATCTCTTCCAGGCAACCTTAAGACTGGAAAATGGGAAAGGGATAAATTTATTATCCGAGCTCCTGAATATAAATAACAGACTTCTATATTATAGGCTACAAAATTATTTTTGTACGGGAAAACGAAGCCGCGAGCGGAAAGCTAGTCTTACATACTGCTTCAATTTTAATATTACCTTTGTTTGTATTTTTTTCTCTAACCTACCTTATAATTATGTAGAAGTTACTTAAGCCTTTCCTTGATTTTAATGTATTGTATGTAAAATGTCAAAATTTTAGGAAGTCTGAAGTCCGCAGCACATGAACTAACATAGACTTCAGAGTATCTATACAACTACCACATCGTTTACTGATAGGTTTAGCTTTATTTATTTCATCTTTACAAATATTTTTATAAAATACAACATTTACAAAAAGTATGTAAAAACGATCGTGAAAACATTAATAATGAAAATTGGAATAAATAAATATATTTTCAACACACTTGCTCGTAAAGTGGGTCTTATTACCTTGCATTTAGACCCGTTATTTCGGTATATTAAACACGAGTGCTTTTCACTTTACATAATCGCACAAGTGCGGTAATCTTAACACGACAAATTCTAATTTGTTCAAGATTGCAAAGTAAATGTATGTCCAGTACGCATTCTTAAATTTGTCGCTTAATACACTTTTTTTAACATGACTTTATGCGACTGCCAATTGGAAACAAATGAACAGCCGACTACTGGTTACTTAAATATTAAATTAACACCGAAATTTAAAAAAAAACAATAATTAATAACTATAACTAAAATAAATTATTAAAAATTCACACACACTTGTTTTTTAAAAACTAAAATATTCGGTTTATTTAGTTTTGAATTTTGGCTGTTTGGCCCTTTTTTGTTGGCTGTATGAAGATTTTAGCCACGCCCGGGCAGCGCGCGAAAAAAAAGGCGCGCGGCATTTTCCCGCTATTGAAATTTTTTGCCTTTTTGTTGTATTGATAATTGAATTATCTACAAATATGTCGAGTCCAAGTGAAGAATAATCCATATTATTAACTCCGCCGGAAATAATTATGGAGGCGCACAGCGCGAGTAATAGTTTGTTGCCGCCAAAGTCAAAGGATAAATACTTGGCGGCATACGATACTTTCATGCGGTGGAAGATTGATAAAAAAGCGCAGTCATTTTCAGAAAAATATTAATACCACAAGATCTTTTATTTTCCTCACAAGTGTGTTGAAAAACGTCGTATGATATACGCGCGCATTGGTCATTACGTGCTCTGCTTTCATGTCGCGCTCGCCTGCGGCTCGCGCACAATTTATATCGCCCCGTACGCAATAACCGACATAGCGCGCTCGTATCATAATGTACTATTTTATGTGCCGGCGAACTACGTTTCGCCATAATAACGGCGAACTTACGTTTCGCCGTAATAAAAATAGTTTACGACCTATTCTCAGACCTACTGAATATACACAAAAAATTTCATGAAGATCAGTCAAGCCGTTTCGGAGGAGTTTGGTAACAAACACTGTGACACGAGAATTTTATATATTAGACTAGCTGTGCCGGCGAACTTCGTTACTTTATAAGTAATAATATGTTTCAATGAAGAAATTCGATTAACAAATCATTACTTATGTCAAATATTCTAAAAATGCCTTATACAATAGTGTAAAATAAAATGTCAAGTAAAATAGTAGTTATATGAACAAAAATGTCAAATTAAATTCGAGCCATTTAGTCTTAACGATTGAAATATACTATTGTTAACTTTGAAATACACCAACACACTGGCTTTCCATCCTCCCGGCCAACTCAACGTTACTACAAACAAGATGTCTGCCTGGAATTCAAGCATAATGCAGTGATTGCATTCCAGTAGGTATCTAACTCCGACATATTTGTGTTGCCTGAACAAGTCAGGGCGGG
Source organism: Schoenobius gigantellus (assembly GCA_963935595.1). Taxonomy (NCBI): domain Eukaryota; kingdom Metazoa; phylum Arthropoda; class Insecta; order Lepidoptera; family Crambidae; genus Schoenobius; species Schoenobius gigantellus. The sequence goes on from OZ012553.1 coordinate 2,198,303, forward strand.
CCATGTCGGATAGCAAACTCTTACAGGAAACCCTTCCATATCGATAGGTTAGTACGGTGTAAATGCAACAGAATATTAGAAGCGAAGTATACGAAATATCATTGTGAGATGTTATAACGAATCATCAAATGGTGGAAAGAAGGAATGTATTTTAACCATATTAGTACATAAAAATTTACACAGAAACACACAATATACCATTCATATCTATGAATCTACACCTCACGTTTCACGTCAGTAATATACAGAATATTCACGACACTATGATTATTGTAAGTGTTGCAGATTTTTTATACGATCAAGTTTTCAAACAAGCAGGCCGTCCTGATGGTAAGTGATTTCAGTCGCCTATAAGTCCCCGTGGGATGTGCGATTCTACAACTCCTACAAGGAGCCCTATGTATGTTGCCAACTTTTGACATAAGATGTGAAGTCACACTACCCAGTAATTTCAATGCCCGCTTTACCCTTCAAACCGGAACACAGCATTGCAAGCACCGCTGCTTGGCGGCAGAAATAATTAAGATTGCGGTAACCCATGACGACGACTATGGTACAGAGTCTCGCTCTAGTAAATATTTGAAGATTTGCGAGTCTTACAATAACCACATGCCTTGTGTGAGAGAAAAACTGAGAGAGAGAGACACCGGAGGGAGACTCTGTACCAGGATCGTCTGCTGGGGTACCTCCGTCGTACTAATTTCTGCCGCAAAGCAGCAGTGCTTGCATTGCTGTGTTCCGGTTTGAAGGGTAAGAGATATGGCAGTGAAATTACTGGGTACCGTGACTTTAGATCTGATGTCACAAGTTGGCAACGTACACTGTGGTTCTTGTGGCGGTTGCAGCTAGTTTTACTGCGAATCTCGCAGGAGCCACATGCATTATAGGTGACTGTTACCACTTACCATCAGCTGGGCAGTTTGCTTGTTTTCCAACTTAGTAGCAATAAAAAAACCACATACCTTGTTGTTGAGAGAAAGAGAGGGGAGAGGGGAGACAGAGCGTGGAGAGAGAGTAAGAGGGAGCGAATGAAAGAAGGGGGAGAATATATTGTTAGTACAAGTCAAAAAGCTAATTGTTTTTTTCATTCTCTTCTTATATTTCTAACTGACTCATCACACACTATTCTCATGGTTTAACTGCACTAAATCGCAAAACCACATTAGGAATACCAAATAAACTGCAAATAAAGCATTATGTTTGAAGTACAAAGCATTGATGTCTCCTTGCCAGGAGATTCTATTCTATTTTCTATTCTTCTTATACCAATCTACATGAATTAAATTGAAATCCGTTTTTCCGAGTCACTGGCTGGCTTGTACCATTGGCGTTAAGACTAAATCGCATAGGAAGTAGGTCGAACCACATGACGTGCGGGCGGGGAAAAGACATTACTGGAAATGTCTTATTTTGTACCTGGAAAAACCATTTTATAGCAAAGTTGTTCAAATAGTGGTGTTTTTATAGCCGTATATCGCGTGGAAAGTTCATTTCCTATTAGTGTATGAAAAAATGTTTATACTTTTTAAAATGTACTATATAATATATATATATATATATATATATATATATATATATATATATATAATACATACAGTCAACCACAGAATTTTATTGTTTTTTTTATATTTGTGATGCAGTCACTTGTCATTGAAATTATACACGTATCAAAAACTAAAATAGCATTATTGAGACAATCAAAATACTATTATTGCCTATTCGAATTAAATGCAATGAAATTATTAAGTGAATCTAATTTGTGCGCAAAATGGTGTCTACTAATTATATTCTCTATGAACATAACCAAGCTCTATGAGCATATGACACCTGTCAGTGTCCGTGACGACGAGGTGACGACCTCAGAATAACAACTAAAGCAATGTTATTCTGAGGTGACGACACAGGGCTCTGAGTGACGTTCATAGAGAATGTATGAAAGAATCACGCTGGTCACACTGTTTCGGAACTGTGACTACGCTGTTCTGTGTTTATCAGCCTTTAGGATACACGACAGACCTATTCTCAGACCTACCATTTATACACAAAAAAATCATAAAAATCATATAAAATTCGGAGGAGTTCGATAACAAACACTGTGACACGAGATTTTTATATTATTAGACTATGCATGAACAGTTAAATACATTATTATTATGCAAACATGCAAACTTACATGCAAACAAAAGTATATATTTATATTATTAATGCGAAAATATGTCTTTCTGACTGTTTGTTATGCTTTCATGCCTAAATAGCTAAACCGATTTTAATGAAATGTGGTATAGAGATTAGGTTTTTATCCCGACCGATCCCCGGGAATGCAGCATAATAATAATAGGGGTTAGAGTATGAAATTGCCGTATTTTCGTTTGTTTATATAACTCTTCTAATTTAAAAGCAAAAAAAATATTATTTTTATTATTTTTTGACCCTAGAGTGCACGTTTTGGTTACAATTTAATTTTAGAATTAGTTTAATAATATATTTAAAAGAATCTCAAAAATTACCTCCTATTTTGTTCGTCAAAATGTTGTACATTATTGACGATAACTTTGTGAAGACTAATTTTCTTGTCTTCAAAATAATGTTATTACTTAGTTTAAAGTCTATTGACCAGTCTCTAAAAGTTTTATAAAGTTTGCTTTATTCGTTATTAAATAACTAAGAAAAACGTTAGTATGAAATAAGCAATGTTCTTTAAAATCTTTATACAAAACGGCAATTTCATACTTTAACTCCTAATATAACCGATCCTGCGATATAACTGAAAAATCCCCGCAGCCAAAATCGCGGAAAGAACTAGTTTTTCTATAAGTGACGATTGTTTCTGGCATGTGTGTTCCATCTATAGTATTTTATCTAATTTTAATGTATAATTTGTAATTATGCTGTTTGTTTTCCAAAAATAAATAAATGATCAATTATGGTATAACGAATGCTCAGACCCACTGTCTGTAAATGCTGGTGTCCCCCAAGGATGTGTGCTTTCACCTACACTATTCCTTCTGCATATCAATGATATGTTGCAAATCAGCAGCATTCATTGCTATGCAGACGACAGCACGAAAGACACCTTCTATAACGGCCGTGCGAACTCTTCTCGGGAAAACGTCATTGAGTGCCGGAATAAACTTGAGTCTGAAATCGAAACATCATTAGAGAAAGTCTCTAACTGGGGTCGACTTAATTTAGTCCATTTCAACCCCTCAAAGACACAGGTTTGCGCGTTCACCGCAAGGAAAATGCCATTTATCGTATCTCCTCGCTTTCAGGGCATTCCCCTAACTGCCTCAGCCAATATTGGGATCCTTGGTGTCGACATATCGAGCGAAGTCCAGTTCCGTGGCCACTTAGAGGGTAAAGCTAAATTAGCTTCTAAGAAGCTTGGTGTGCTCAATAGATCGAGACAGTATTTCACTCCGGCGCACCGCCTTCAGCTTTACAAGGCGCAGGTTCGGCCTCATATGGAATACTGTTCTCATCTTTGGGCTGGGGCACCCCAATACCAACTTCTCCCACTGGACCGCATTCAATGGAGAGCGACTCGAATCGTCGACTGCCAGGAAATTTCAAATCGGCTTGATACCTTGGCGCTGCGTAGAGATGTCGCTTCACTATGCATCTTCTATCGTATTTATTCATCATCATCATCATAATCATTTATTTGTAAAACATAGGTAAGCAGAATGTTACAATAAGTTAATGAGTCTCACTATGTTTGGCCATTTCTTGGCGTACAAATTTTACACAAAATTAACCTAACTACATCACCTAAACAAGTGAAAAAATGTATATAGTACAATAAATTAATAATTAGTTAATGTCAAGTGCAATATTATATAAATTAAATAATAGGGTATTAATACAAAATAATAATTAGTAATTTTCGAAATAAATTTCAAAATAATAATCATAATAATAAATTAAATTAAAAAATATTAGATTAAAAATACTTACTTACTAATTTACAAATGGTCAGTTAAGAACTCCGTCAAAGTATAGTATGCTTTACTTATTAAAAGAGATATCAATAATATTACGGGGAATGCTCCGAGGCATTGTTCGGACTTATACCTGCCGCCTCTTTCCGCCATCGTTCCACGCGGCAAAAAATCCATGCCCATCACTTAGGTGGTTAGCAGTCCACAACTGTGCGTTTCTCTCAAAGTTTCCTACCTCGCACAGTCAAACTTTGGAACGAATTGTCGCCTGCGGTATTTCCGGACCGATACGACCTTCAAACTTTAAAAAAAAGAGCGTATTCCCACTCAAAGGCCGGAAACGCACTTGTAACTCCTCTGGGGTTGCGGGTGTCCATGGGCGACGGTAATTACTTACCATCAGGTGATTCGTCTGCTCGCTTGCCTCCTATCCCATAAAAAAAATCACATTTATTTCTAACCGATTTGTCATAGTCAAAACGCAAGGTTAATAAACTGTCATAACGCGACCTAGTTTTGTTTGGCCTTTTTATTTGGAGTACCAGAGATGAGGCTTTATTTAGTACTAGAAAAATCGAATCTAGTGACATGTGTTCGTAAGGGTAACTTTGATCCGTTCCGATCCATTAGCAAAATAAGAACAAAGTCGCTTTGCACTTTAGCTCTACAAAATCTACCTTTGACAATGACAAATGTAAAGAAGATGGATTTATTTTAGCATACAGATTTTAAGGATCTTTCACTTATATTGGCGAAAAGCTTAGGCTCTGATATTACAATTCTTGCCTGTCCTTCTCGAGTGGGGTCTGCCTATTTCCGAACAGGTGCAGAGTAAATTTTTTCTTTCTGATTCAATTTGCGGGTAATTATCTTGATTGAATTCTAGATGTACGCACATCCAAGGTTAAATATGTTTCCTAACTTCCAATTAGAATTTACTGTTGCTTTGTTTTATCGTCAGTAAATAACTGACGATAAAACAAAGCAGGTTTAATAAAGATTTTGAAATGTTGAATTGGATTTTTGAGTTTTGAAATCTGTACGCACTTTAGCGTTCCGCCGACAACACACATCAAAACGAAATGTTAGTATAACCGGGCCATTACTTCCAATGCGAGAACAAATAACACAACACTGCAATATCAGCGTGATCCCAACAAATTTATTTTATACATTCTGTCAGCGAGCCTCAACTCGCTCTCGATGAGGCGTTCCGGTGTGAGAATGTAAATGTTCGAGAGCCCAAGTGAAGGGAGAGAGAGGGCGACTCAATAATTCATGTCTCCCGCACTTGATACGATCGATTTAGGTCAGCCGCCGAACGAGGAATCGGATTAAACGTAAATAACGGAATAGACAATGCGACGGGTAATGGCGGATGTCCGTGTCACGATTCAGTGATGGGTCCTATGATGGCGAGAACGGTTGATACCGAGTACTTACTCGTAGTGGCGTGACGGTATCAAATCAATAAAGTCCGTGGCGTAGCTCGCGCGCGGACAATGCACGCGGGCTATTCAATATCCTTAGAATAATAACGCATAGAAGGATAGCCCGGTACAGAGCGCGATGATTAAAGTGAAGCAAAAATATTTTACAAAAAATAAAAACCGACTTCAAAAACACTGAAAAGTTAAAAACAATATAAGAATAGGTACAGACAACATCAGCCTTCTATATTGAAGTTGGTGCCAAACGATGATCTCGTAGAAAGTCTTAAAATTTGTCACCGACTTTAATATAGAAGTGTGATGTTGTCCTATTCTTATATTATTTTTAACTTTTCAGTGTTTTTGAAGTCGGTTTTTATTTTTTGTAAAATATTTTTAACTTTTTAGTGAATGAAGTCTTTTTAGTGAAAGAAACCCTAATATTAGAAATTAGCCTATGTTGCCCGTGGTCCACCTGCGTAGTTCACCTGGGTGTACCATAGGAAAAAAATATTTCCCGTAGTACACCTGGGTGTACCATGGGTAAAAAATATTTCCCGTAGTTACACCTGGGTGTACCATGGGTAAAATATATTTCCCGTAGTACACCTGGGTGTACCATGGTTAAAATATATTTCCCGTAATACACTCAGGTGAACCATAGGAAATGATTTTCCAAAGCCGCACCAATATCTTGAGACTTTAAAATGTGTTGCTCAAAAATATGAATTTAAAATCAAAAAAGCGAAAAATAGATATTGAAAATGACGATTACATCATTTTGCGCTTTTGACCTTATGCTCCTAAACGATAAAATATATTCAGATGCAACTCGTTTCTATACTTAATGATATTTCATTAGGAGTCGCTTTAGAAAAACTCCGCTAATATTTCACAAACTTTGAATTGTTCGTCTTTTTAGTTGTCAAAACATGTTTCATAGTCAATGCTGCTTCCAATATCAGCCTTTAGCCTTTCTACGGAAAGCCCTATGCCAGAAAGCAGCCATAGACTTCTACTTCTACTTTTTTTGTTTTTTTTTATATTTCAATCTTTAAATGAAAATTAGTTGGGAGACTTTTCTTTCTGCGTAATTCCTTTGTTATTAAAGAAATAAAGTCTCGTTTCTTTCTGCGTTATTCCTTTGTTATTAAAGAAATAAAGTGATATCCATATTATTCTTTCATTTACTACGATGTAATCATATGGACGTTCCGGTGAACAACGGGAAATATTTTTTTCCTATGGTACACCCAGGTGAACTACGCAGGTGGACCACGGGCAACAAAGGGAAATTAGGGTTTCCCTCGATTTTCATGGCATCCCATCATCAGATCCTGACTTTGATGACCTTGAAACCACCCCAGGAGCATACTCTATCGAATACAAAAAGAATTTTGAAAATCGGTCCACAATTGGCGGAGTAATCGCGTAACATATACACAAAACACGTTGGACACACGTAAAAATTTAATGGTTTTCCTAAATTTTTATGGGATCCCATTATCAGATCCTAACTTTGGTGACTATGGGACCACTTTTGGAGTATCCTCTATAGAATACAAAAAGAATCATCAAAATCGGTTCATAAACCACGAAGTTATCCGCGAATAAACTAAAAAAAAAAACAGAAAAAAGCATATATTATACGGTCGAATTGAGTAACCTCCTTTTTTCGGGTTAGTATCGAATGATCTCAAACGTAATTGGTGACTGTATCAACTCGTCTAACATATTATATGGTCCAAAAACACATGTCGTCCTTATAGCAGCTAATCTAAAGTTCAATGTAGTCTAAATATGAGATGGTCTAAAGCACTATTTCGTAATTTTTACGAAAGGACTACAATTTAGTTACGTCTAAACACGAGGTGGTCTATAGTAATATTTCGTCATCAAATGTGTCGGTCTAAATTTCAGTCTCGTCAAAATCTCGTCGAAAATCAAGGTGGTATAAAGTAATATTTCGTCTAAATAGGAGGTGGTCTATAGTTATATTTCTAATGACTGGCCTCTTGGCTTAGTTGGTAGTGATAATAAGTGAATAAATAATTAATTAAGGAAAAATATTACTTTTTTAGTAAATTCTACTAATATTATAATTATGGAAATGAGTTTGTTTGTTATGAAGCTGTTTGGTCACATGATATTTTGACCAAAAACAATTTAGACGAAATAAAAGTAAACTTCAAAAACCAGATACAATTTAGACGAAATAATATTTTTGACCATTTACATTATAGACGAGTTCTACAGTTAGACCTTTTGTAGCGTAGACTAAGTAGCCATTGGAACTGGTTGCAATTTAGACAAAATATCAGTTCTAACCAAAAACGATTTAGACGAATTGATAAAACGCATTGTACACGAATTGTTTTTTAGACGAGTTGATACAGTCACCAATTACGTTTGCGATCATTCGATACTAACCTCCTTTTTTCGAGGTCGGTAAAAAAATGACACCGCTGTGTGAGTGAAGTCGCTTACGCGCAAAACACGCACACTACGATAAAAACAATATGGAGCTGCCGGCGTAGTGAGCCATATATGGCTCGCATTTAGTTGCATCAAATTGTGCGCTAGTTGGGTTTCTATGCGTTATTATTCTAAGTCAATATCGTTCCATTGAAATGAAATATAATCTACGTTACAGACAGTTCACCTTCATTTTCGACAGCGAAGGTCACAGACATTTCGACATACCTTCGTTTTCACCGGCGAAGTCCAACTTATAGGACTTGTAAGTAAGAACTTATTGACATATAGAATTAAATTGAAAACAGTTTCAGTTAAAGATTTTAACATTCATTTGAAGATTTTTAATGATTTTAACCACCTCCGTGGTCTAGTGGTTGAGACCACCGGATGTTGATCGGGAGGCCCGGGGTTCGATTCCCCATAGGGGCAAAAGTTTTTCTGCTCGGTAGCTACCAGCGTCTTACCTAAGTTTGTCGCCATAATAACAATGTTTATAGCATTGTTGTGTTCCGACAATTAGAGGCAAGATAGCCAGTTCCTCAGTTGTTGAGGAGTTTAGATGAAGCTCGCTTGCACCTTCGGATTATCGTCACTTACTATCAGATGAGATGAAGGCAAAGGGCTTCCTTGTCATATGTAAAAAAAATCTTATTTATTTATTTATTAAAGTACACTAACGGTGATACACTTAAAACACTTACATCTTAACAATAATTTTGTACCAATAGATAAATGTTTGCCAATTACAGGTATACATAACAATTGCCATAAAATCTTCGTACTTTTTACTATTCTGGTATTATAAATTTATAAAATTAAAGAAATGTATTCTAAACTATGCTGAGTAGGTTTAATCAAATTTAATAAAACAACAATGAGAACTAAGTGGTGACTGTGTGGCCAAGCAAATTATTTTTGAAAATTGTTGGAGAGTCATTAAAAATATCGACAATGGGTAAGTACCCTATTAATTATATTATTATATTCAAAACAAATTCTAGACAAGGGACAATGAGAGCCTAAGTTAGTACTATGGATTGGAATGCTGAATAATTTACGTATTGGATGTCTAGGAAAATTGAAAGGGACGTTAAGATTAATTTTGTTCAATACTTTTAATCATTATCATTATTATCAGCTTACAGCAGATAGCAATACATTTTACATATGTCCTATTTTAGAATTCTCACTCTCAAAATTTTTCCTCTTAAAATCCAAAATTTATTCAATGACACAACAAACTTAAATTTATTCGGTGAGATTACATTGATATATGAGTCTATCATTCAAGGCATGTTACAAATTGTGATTCTAAGCGTACAAGGAAAAACCGAAAGGCCACTTGAAATATTCACTTCGTAACCTGGGCAAATCACGTCGATATATCAAGAAAACTGTTAAGTGAATTGTCCGGGAAAGGAAACATCATCCAGAATCACCGGCTGCACATAAAGGGTCCCTTCAGCTCACCGTCTGTCCTAAATGATCGACATTACGTGAGGATTGGCGATAAATGTGGCGCTACTTTCCAGTTTGGGGCGCAGCTTCGATGTGTTTGTAGAGTCTTGTGTCAGAGCATAGTAGAAGTACTTTTGGGAGATTCAAACGATTTTTTTTTGATACAATTAGTTTGGGAAACACGCAGACTGGTCAGCTGATGGTTGTTTAAATGTGTCACTCATACGGATCATAGTCTTCGTTGCCGACTTGTGACATTAATTGTCTGCTCGGTCACAGTATCCAGTAATTTTGCCACGTGCCCTCAAACCGGGATCCAACAATGCAAGCACTATTTGGCGGCAGCAGCTAATAAGATAGAGGTACCGCAGACGTGATCATCGCTGGCTGTCGTCGATCCTGAGGCCTGATTCTCGCGGATTCGAAAAATGATCGAATTTGAAATTTTGTCGAGCGGTAGCCACAGCTCAGACAATCAGAGCAGGTACCGCAGACGTGATCATCGTTAAGAAGAGACCCAGTGTAGCACATAGACCTTCCAAGTACCTCCAAGCCGATCGATCTTGCGCTTGCATCTACCGGCTTCACGCAATTCGCCTAGTATGATGCGCTTTCCATTACGTGGTTGCCACTCAAGAACCCGTCCCACGGCCGTCGTCGATCCTGAGGCCTGTTTCTCGCGGATTCGAAAAATGATCGAATTTGAAATTTTCTCAAGCGGTAGCCATAGCTCAGCCAATCAGAGTACTGGACATCTCGGGCTTCGCCATTTTTTGAAGGAAAGAGACGCTCGTGTCAATTAACGTTGTCATCTCTAAAAATCAAAAAGCCGGACATACCCGTCAAAAAAGCCAGACTTTTGGGTCCCAAAGCCGGACATTAAAAAATATCGAATAAATCACCTATTTAAAAGCTGGACTTTTGAATACCAAAATCAGATGCTAGAAAAAGGGATTATTAATAAAAAAATTAATGAAACACACAGTTGCGAGCGAGTCAGCCAATCTCGTCTCGCTCGCTCGATCGCTACTGACTGAAGTGATTGATTGAATTGATTGAACGATAGTATAAAAAGCTTAACAAAAGCCGGACGGACCGGACGTAGTCAAATTTGGCCGGACAAGAGGTCAAAATGCACTGTCCGGCTTTATCCGGACGGATGGCAACACTAGCTCAAGTAGTAGGGTCCATTTTACACTTCTTTATCTTTCCTAATAAATAATCCTGATAAATAATCATTTAATAATACAATTTGAATTTCAATTTTTCAAAAATTTGACAATCAAAATGCTAAGATAAATTCTATAATAACTGTTGTGTAATTGAAAATAGATTACAAAATATAGGTAAATAGGATAATAAATAAATAAAAACCATGTATATTTCAATTGAAGTTATCGTCTCGATTGCTCCCGAGCAGTCGAGAGAACACTAGGGACTTTCTATTAAGAAATAGCGGAGCTCGACATTTCCTGTGTTCCAATTGGCTAAGTTATGTTTACCATTCGAGAAAAATCTCGAATTGGAATTTCTTTATGAGTTATGTGGGCCTCTGGCCCCAATGATGATGTGCACGTCAAAGCGCCATTATATGTGCCAAATCATAAAGACATGACATTGTTCGGTTTGGACTAGATTAGATTACTAGATAATTATGTTCTTTATGCTCAGGCTCTGCCTGTGTCGTAACGCGTAAACGAACGCAATAATTTTAACATCGCAGACAGCAACGCACACAGTGAACTGTTTAGCGCGTTATATGTATGTAGAATCCATACTCATATTATAAATGGGAAAGTGTGTGTGTGTGTTTGTTTGTCCGTCTTTCACTACAAAACGGAGCGACGAATTGACGTAATTTTTTAAGTGGAGATAGTTGAAGAGATGGAGAGTGACATAGGCTACTTTTTGTCTCTTTCTAACCCCCCACTTCCCTAAAATGGGGGGTGGAAGTTTGTATGGAGCATTCCGCAATTTTCAAGGTGGAAAGCTAAAAATTTGTATGCGGACTATTTGTGACTAACAAAAAAATCGTGCATCATTTTTTTTTAAATCTGCCCCCAACCCCATAAAAGAGGGGGTGAAATTTCATATGGGACTTTTCGCAGTTTTCAAGGTAGGAAGCTAAAAATCGGTACACAGACTCTTTGTTACCAACGAAAAATAAATGGCTTATTTTTTTTTTTTAAATCTTCCGTGACCCCGAATTTAACGCGAGCGAAGCCGCGGCCAAAAGCTAGTTGTCCATAAACGTTAATAGCTTTTACAGCAAACTCCGCAAGTGGACACATGACATTAGATATATTATATGTTGTTTGTAATTATATATTTGTGTGTTTTCATAATTTTTAAGTAACTTAATTAAGTGAGTAACATTGTAAGCGTGTTGGCTAGATCTAGCTGTAAGTTTACACTGTAAATAAATAAATAAATAAATAAATAAATAAATTGCTAGCAGTATTATTTACGTAGTAACTATCATTGTTACGAAGATTTCCATTGACTTCTAAAGTGTATAAAAAAATTTTGCTTGATCCAAACTGTTTGGTAACGCTTATGTACCCATCTTTAAGTCCATTCGTCTATTTGTCCCCTAGGCTTCAGGTGTTTACTATATGATAAGGCATGAACCATATTTTTACTAGCTGACCCGGTTACGCGGTAATATGGCTCAATAATTATGATGTACAACGCCATCTACTGGATGATTCCCCTGACCTAGATAATGTGTTGTGTCAATAAATAAGCCCCGCCATCCGTGAGAAACTTAAGGAATTTACAAATAATTGAATTACAAAATACCATTAAATACCTTTTAAATACCATTTAATTAGCAAACATAAATATTGACGTCAATAATCAAGATAAAAACTATTTAATCTTTTAAGTTGAACCCAAATTTCATCAAAATCGTTTAAGTAGTTTGGGATTTTATCCCGGACAAACACTGTAACACGAGATTTCTGATGTTAAATTGTAACTGAGGAAAACATTGATCTACCAACATAGGTCAAAGAAGGCAAAGCACCTGTAGCAAACATAACAGATTTTGCTTATTCGTAACAAAACTCGGATTGCAATTATGATAAATCGACACATCTTTCTAACAACGAGCCATCTGTTATGTCACACAATTTGTATTCGGCGAAAAAGAAAGGTAAATAATTCACAACGAAAGAGCTCTGAAGCATAAATAACTTCGAAGTTGATTGATGTTCTTAAAGCTTGTATTTTGTTTAACACGATATCGCTGTGGGTAACAAGAACGTTGCAAAATAATGACATGACGAACGACGGACTGAAAATAATATGTGATTCTGGCATCTCTCATTAGAATAATGTGTAGGCACTTCTATAAGATTTTCTAGCGCCTCGTTTAAATACATTGTTAGTGGGAAACATTTGTATACATTCCCTGGAACGACGAGGGAGGAACAAAGGAATATGTGTACGGGTGTTTACAAACCAGAAATGCGGAACAATTACCCAATACAAAAGATTAATTATTACTTGGCAAACTATATTATTTTACTTCCACAATAGCCTTAATAAGGTAGATATTACAAAACTTGCCACAGCTAGTGCGATCCTTATCTATTGTTCAACAATTCTTTTGCCTTTACTGGCTTTATTTGGTAGGTATCTTTAGGTATTAGCGTTAAGCTCATGTTTCTTTAAACTCAGACTCAAAAATCTTTATTCAATATAGACATTTACAGGTACTTATTGACGTCAAACAAATAACAAGAATCTAATCAAATCAAGAAATTTCTTAAAAAATGTAACAAATTAAGATAAGCTACGTATTTTTTAATACTTGTATGTACATACATACACCCCAACCATAATTAAGATGTATGTAAATACAAGTAAAATAAAAAAGTTCGGAAATTGGGAGAGTCTTCTCGAGAAGAACAGACAAGAAACTCGGAAGGTCTAATTAATTAATTTAAAATTTAAATCTTAGTTACGAAAATAGTAGATTGTTAACCGAGGGTCGAAGAATCAATTCCTACTCGGACTATAGCCGAGTCTAAATACCTCGGGAATTGATTCTTTTACCCGTGTTAAACACTACTTTTCATATTGTCTAAATACCTCGAGAATTGATTCTTTCGACCCTCGGTTAACAATCTACTATTTCATATCACGATAATTTTGATGTATTTTTCTATTTTGTACCTGTTTTGGTAACAAATAAACGATAAACAGCAATAAGTGTTACACAAATCAACTAAAGGGAAGGTAAACTGGTACTCTCAAGCATTGAGGTCACTGCGACAAACAGTGCTTGAACAAAAACAACTAGCTATAACTACAGATGTCATGCTTCCACTCTGTAATTTTACTAAAAACTACTCAGTGGAACTACCAAGCAGAGAGGAGTGGGCGGAAGATCATAACCTCTGTAAGGCTGGAAGCCTAGTTTGGTTCACAGACGGCTCTAAAATGGATCAAAATGTAGGATGCGGAGTATATGGTGTCAGACCGAGCTTTAACAAAAGCGTTAATCTTGGTCAGCACGCTACTATATTCCAGGCGGAGGTGTACGCCATCATAGAATGTGTAGAAGCTAATCGCCAACGAAACTACAAAAACCAAACCATTTATATCTATTAAGATAGCCAAGCAGCTCTTAACGCTATTCAATCGAATGTTATATATTCGAAACTGGTGACAGACTGCGTAAATAAACTAAATGACCTGGGACAACAGAACAGAGTTATTCTGAAATGGGTACCAGGACATTCAGGTGTCGTCGGTAATGAAAAGGCCGATGAACTTGCAAGGACTGGAGCGGAGGGTCAACAAATAGGTCCAGAACCTTTCTGTGGCATCTCGAAACGTCATGCCATGCAACTCCTTAAGGAAAACCTTCTAAGCGAATCAAAAAAATACTGGCTAAACCAACCAGGATTAGTACACGTTAAAACCTTGATAGATGGATACTCGCAAAAACGAACTACTGAACTTTTACAGTTCAGTAGGACGAACACCGGTGCGATTGTTCGGGCCTTAACTGGTCACTGCAAGCTAAACAGACACCAATTTCACATGAAATTAAGTGAATCTGATATTTGCAGATTTTGCGAACAGGAGCGCGAAACACCCCAACACCTCTTGTGCGATTGTGGACCTCTAAGTCACATACGAAGTATCCACCTGGAAAGACACTTAATCAGCCCAGGGGAACTGAAATCTCTTAAAGCCAGAGCCATCCTGGATTTCCTGGTGGCGGCCAGGCTAAAAGAGATACTGTAACTTGGCGGCGAGTCATAATAGATCTTTTAGGCCGCAGTGACTACAGCTTCATTGAAGTTGCATAGCCCCAACAATAAGAATAATAATAAAATACACAAATCAATCTGAAACAAAACTATTGAGCATAAATATGACAACCCCCATTGAGTTCGTCAAAATAACTTCCCGGGGAACCGTCTGTCACATGAGTGGACATTGAGTGGCGCTGCAAATCAGTAATAGTGGATTGTACAACAAGAGCATAAACGAGCGTAAAATAATTATATTATAAATAAAATTAAAAATATTTCCAAAATCATAACATAAGCCCATTTTACCCGAGACGCTCCTACCTATAGCCAACCAAGCCGGTACATTGAGTACCGGAACTTTATTGCCGAGATTTACACCCTACTTGTGAAGACGACTGCAAGGAAATAAAAAAAAGGATTATAAATAAGGATTAAGCTAAGATGATGATGATGATGATGATAATGTACATTTTCCACACTTCTTAAATTCTCAGATTAAATTAATATTTTATTCTCACTACTCGTAGTCATTGATAAAATACAAAGAATTTTAAACCGCAACTATGACGAATAATTAATTTCGCGTCACATAATTTTTAATTTTCATCTTAAAACGTTCGACTATCGTCAGATCCTTAATATTTGCGTTATTGGTTTTTAACATTAATGTAGGCCCGTCCCATCATCTTTTTTTTTGTATTTAGATAGTTACCTTTACACATTATATTAAAATATAACCTAAATCTTATAATAACTTACTATGAATGAAAGTGTATTGTGTATGTGGCTTTAAGGACTTTAAGGTCTTAGTCTTAAAGGATGAAATTACTTTATGTACAAGAGCATAAAAGCCATTTTATCAGCATTTTTAGTGTTTTTGTTTTAGTTTACGAGCATGTAAAGTGAAAAATTAATTGCTTGCAGTGATAATATTATATATATATATATATATATATATATCATTGGTCTTTTAAATGATCATTGTTTACAAATGTAAAACCGACAGAGTAATGCCATATTCCCCCCACATTTCATTTCACTGACAAATCGTCTCCGGGGCTTTACCGAAACCAATATATCACAGAGGATTATTTTGAGAATCCGTTGACAATATTTTGTTGCGATATCATTCTGTTTTAGCTATTTGTTTATTTTGTGATCATGTTTTGAGCTGTAGACTTATCAACTGTAATTTTAGTGTGAAATTCAGTGTGAAAGTACGAGTATATAAATAGTAAGTGTTGCATAGTTATTCAGTTAAATATACCTACCGGGTATAATTGAAAGTCGAAATAATATTAGATATTAGATGGCCCCTAAGTGCTTGTTTTTGATCTGGAAAATTTATACTTACCGTGTTAATCGACTTCAATCTGAAAGCAAAAACTTTCAAGTGACAGCCATAGTCCAGTTGACTATGAAATTAACACAAAATAAATGTAAATACTGAATTACGAAACAAGGAACGCTGATGTAGGGCTGTCGACACTTCGAATCAAACATTTTTTTTTTACATTTGTATGAAAAGGGTAGCTTGATCAGCCCCAATCTTTTTCCTAAAGAATGTCCACTTTTGATTGATACATTCCTTTTAATATTATTTCGGTGTTCCGTAACACCCTGGACAAAATGTATAACCCCACGTTAGCAAACAATTTATAACCTAGCACACAATTTATAACCCCAACATTATTATATGGGTTTTTAGTAAGTAAGAAACGGCCGTTGATTTAAATCCCATTGCTGTTCAATTTGAAATGTGGTAAAGGAGATGCTGTGAATCACTTGGGCAGCACCAGAACAACAACTCCATCTTAGAATACCTCAAGATTAAAAATAAACCACGCCTCTCCAATGTGTCTACCAGATTTTCCAATTCTCCAGCCACTCGAGGTTGATGACAACCTAGAGAAGCTGACGGTGACTGGGAAGGTTGACGGTAAAAGACCCAGAGCCAGAAGACCAACGTCACATGAAATTCGTGCCACTCTAGACTCAAAAGTCTGATGCCCTCCATCTGGCACAGGATGGGCGTAAATGGCATTTTACAAGACAAAATCATTCCTAGGTGACCGTGATAGGTTACGATCAAAAGAGGGGGAGGCTTAAAAAATCCACTAAGTGCGAATCGGACTCGCGCACCGTGGATTCCGCACAAAGGACAATGTCGAAAATCTCCCCACGAGCAACAAAGATTTGATTTTATAACTTATAATAACACTCATTACACATGTATTCGACGGACAAATCAAAAATATTTAAAAGTACTTTCAGAAACAAAACCAAATGAATTAAAATATACGAATGGTTATTATTACCTTTGCCCGACTGAATAGAATTGAGTCGATTTTATGTAGGTAGGTATATTTATTTATTTGTATAAATTATGTTTTTCATAACTTCTTTCACAATTTACAACGTAAATTAAATTAAAATATACGTCAAATGACTACTCGCGCGCTGTCGCTTGTTAGTCCGCTGTGTTTTTGACTTGCTTTATAATTTCGAGGTTTCTTGTTATTTACTTCGTGGCTATAATAACGTTCTTTGATTGATTGCTATAATTATTATTTTAATAATTATTTTCTTATGGACTACGTGTATTGCTCTAACGAAATAAAGTGTTACTTCAACTAACCTCAAAATCTGATTCATTTTGGTATATAATTCGATTTCGAAGCTTGTCCGTAGTAATTGATGTGAACGTACAGTACCTATTTACCTACTAATGTCTAATTATATGAAAACCATTTTTTCACAGCTGTTTGTATTGGGGCGAACAATGTATGGACGCAGAGCAATGTCTGTTCAACTTGGTACCTCGACATGTTCCTAAGATAAAGGGTCTTGACAGACAGATGGAGAGACGGCCAACGAAGTGATCCAATATGTCCGGTTTTCTTTTCGAGCTACGGACCCCTAAAACCAAAGGGGCGAAAGGAAAAACTCATCCGCTTCCCGAATAAAAAGGTGTCCCAGTACACAACTTTTTCACTGCGTGACTGTTCAACGCTCACTCTTGCCAGCGTGAATGAGAACGTCTAATGGGCCGAATTGCAAACGATTCGCAACTTTGGACCGCCAACTTTTGAGTAATGGCCACGAGCGGGAGAAAGTTTCAAATTGAATTTCCCGTTGTAACAATGACTGGGAATGTTCCCGTGAATCAACCTCGGCCACGCGGCCCGGCCTCGAGTAATTTGTATTCGGCCAACGCTGCTATATACATAATTTTCAGTGCGGGAGCCTATTTGCGGTCAATAATTGCTTGGCCTTTGTGTTAGTTAGTATTTGTGTTGAAAGTGGAGACTGTGTATATGTATTACTGAGGGTGTACATATACACCCGCCATGACGAGAAACACCCACAGTTGAACATCCCCAAGCACCTCGAAATAACATAGTTGGGCACTGTTCTCCTTGACGCTTAAGGCGCATAGTAACGTCAATCATAAAAAATCACTGCAGAAAAAACCGGTTCTCTTCAAAAATATTGAATGAATAAAATCTGTAAAAAAGATATGTTATTATTCAACGTATTCTTTAGAGGATGGTCTTTTTAATTTTTTAATAAATTAATTAAAACTTGGTTGAAATGTGACCCAAACATGCCTCGATTTTAAAACTTTAAACCTAATCGCGTCGTAAATATTAGGTTAAATCATATACTTTCGATTTCAATAAATAGAGTGAACAATATTCTAGGGGATGGTCTTTTTAGATTTTTCTTATTCGCCTTTATTAATTTTTAATTGAAATAATTCATCTTACGCGTAAAGGTTTGCTTAAATATTCCCCTCACTCTCACTCACTCACTCCTAAGTAATCAGTGCGGGACGATCGACGCAAGGTCATTGGGACCACTATGCGCCTTAATGTACGGTTGGCAAGAAAAGAGTTTGAAGCAGAGACACCTGAATCTTAAAAGCGATTCCCGTGGTAAAACTAGATAATTATACAGTTAGAGCGTATATTAATGAGACTGTTGTTACTTTATTTTAAATTTGTCTATTTTTCCAAGTTGTGCCTTTAGTTTTGTGTTTCCTATGAGAAACTTTGGTAATGGTGCCCACATGTTTTCTAAGCTCCTTTTTGCCAAGCTGTATTGAATTTATCCAAGTAGAATAATTAAAGAGAGGGACCACTATTGCAGCGCATGCGATATCTCACTCTGCGTACTGATCATGATAAGGAGGCAAGTGTATTTAAGTGATCAATTCCGAACAGGTGTAGAGTCACCTTTTTTTCCATTTTTTTCCCTACTTACTTGTAATTGCAGACGTCTTAATTATATTTTTTATACAACTCAGTTGGCAAACAAGCATACTGCCCACATGATTTTATAAGTGGTAAAGAAAGAAAGAAAAATATTTTATTTGGCCACACAAAAGATACAGATAGAATAACATAAAATACACAAAACGCATTACAAGAATACAAAATAATAACATGAAGGCCATAACATGTTCGGGGCCAAAAAGTTCCCTGCCTATGCTAATGCTATTGACGACGGAGCTGCAATAGCGCTGATTTTCAGACAGAACCTCTGTTGTGGCCATGTAAGTGATATGCATAGTTGACTTAGTACATATCATCCTCGGCAACGCACTTGTAACTCCTCTGGGGTTGCGGGTGTCCATGGGCGACGGTAATCACTTACCATCAGGTGATACGTTTGCTCGTTTGCCCCCTATCCCATAAAAAAAAACCCTCATGGCTGCGACGTACAGAACTTCACATAGAAAAAAAAAGAGAAACAAAAAAATACACTTTAGGATTAATAGTAGATTAGTAGCTAAGGGTTGTAAGGCATCAATTGCAGCCCGAGATAATTAGGCGCACAAGCGCAGCGAGGAATATATTTCGAGGGTGCAATTGGTGCTTACACCCGAGCTAACTACTCTGCTTTACATCTCGATTGTGAGGTAAGTAGGTCCTTATTACCCCCAAATGGGGCTTGTAGGTGACCAATTAGCGCTCTAGGGTAATAATGTAGCATGGAAAGCCCTAGGGCGGTAAGTAATTAAAAAAACACTTCACTATTTCAAAAAGTTCGCGTACATCTAACCATCATACTGGCAATAAATTACTTACAGCCCTAGGGCTTTTCTAGCTACATTATTACCCTAGAGCGCTAATTGGTCACCTACAAGCCCCATTTTGGGGTAATAAGGACCTACTTACCGAACATGAAAGATGTAAAAATCATTAATGCTATGCCAGAAATAGGAAAAAAAACTTTTAAATAACTTGAGATCCCCGAAATTGATCTATTGGATATTATTATTAAGTAAACAAACATATAGTAAATAAAAATAATAATAACATTTTATCCAATAAAAGTAAGGTTTTATTCAATATTTAGTAATGATTTTTAGGAGCACTCAATACGGCCAATGTGCGGAATGAGTTATCCAAATTATTCGTAATGAATTTGGAACGGGACGTGCTAGTGAATTCTCAAATTGTTAATAGTTTTAAACTAACTTTACAATTTTTTAATATTTTCATGAGAAGTGCAAGGGCTATATATTCTGAGATATACATTTTGGCGTTTTCGTAAAGTGCGCCGTGTGACCATATCTTCCACCTCATTGACCATATCTTTTTTATCTCGGGTTTAACAAATTTTTATTTATTTATTTATTTATTTATTTACAACAATTGTACCTACCTACCTTTTAAATTCACTGTAACGGTTTTTACTATTTTTTACTAAATCCTCTTCAATTTTTGTCAAGATAAAAGAGAGGATCACTCAATCTACATGCACATGTTCTGAACTTTAGTGTGAAGGAAAAATAATTTCCCCTTAACCTTAACACTGGTTTGAAGAAAGGGAAAATAATTTCCCTACATGCGAAATAATTCTTGCATTAACATTTTTTTTCATTTTTTTTTTGTTTCATTTATTTACTTATTGTTTGTGTGAGCGCGTCGTTTGTGTTGTGATAATAAAATGATTTCTATTCTATTCTACTTTAACACTGGTGTGAAGAAAGGGAAAATAATTTCCCTACCTTAACACTGGTGTGAAGTAGGGGAAAATAATTTCCCTACCTTAACACTAGTGCGAAGGCTCAGTGTGAAGGTATTACATCGTTCATGATACAAGACTCAAGTTGATTGTTGCGTTTTTTCCGCCACCTTCCGATAAAATGCGGTTCAGAAAATCCTTCTGGCTATCTTACTCCTAATTTTTGGAACACAATGCTATTAACAAACCATAATACTATAAGGCGACAAACCCAGATATGATGATGGGCTCAGAAGCTCGACCCAAATGAACCTAACAATAAAACTTCTGTCCCCACAGGGAATAGAACTCCGAAACTCTAGATCAATAATGGCCAATCTCTACCACTAGATCACGGGCGGTAAAAAGTAATGAAAAAACTGAAATTCAATTCCGTTTATTCAACAAAAGCCTCTGTGATTTAACGAATTTGTTACTCCATCGGATCATCCGAATTACGAATGCACATCTGCTGTCGGCTTATTTTCATTCCATTTTGCTGATCGGAAATATTACCTACGCGGAGTGCTTGGAATCCATATTTGATTACTGCCACCAATTTTGCGGTCTAGTGGTTTGTGTTGTTCATGGGGGAGGGATTAAAATGTCATTTGTTTTTTAATTAACGTGTAAGGAGGTGACGTGTGTGTACGGGGGGGGGGGGGGGGTTCTGAGTTAGGGGGTGTACGAGTGTTCCGATAATCTAGTATAGACTCTATAAAATATTGATGTCTCTATTCTATAGAGTCATAGGTTTATTCATACTGCTATCAATATTGTTATCATGATGCGTAGAAGCTATGACAGTATTACACCTTTGTTTTGTTTTGACATAAAAGAACATAAGGTGTTGTCCTTTGTAAAACCAATTATAGTTGATTGAATTTCTCGATGACTGTCTAGTAAAAATTCATTTGGCAACTCCCTTATATTCTTGGGAGCGAGAGGAAGTAGAAAAAGCTTAGAAACTAACATTCGCCCGGAGCCTGTGCGTAGGCTACTCGCCCATACTTAAGGGTTAAGAGTACTAGTATTGACTTATTCACCCTATTCATTCGCCTTAATATTAATAAATTAGATTCACTGTCTTGAACATGTTTGTGAAGGTTTGTCTCCTCGCAAACATGTTCAGTCATGCCTTGCCAGAGTGCTCGGGTAGAACAAACAAACACCTATCATCTCAATCCGAGAGCGAAATTCGCAAGTTTGTTTTGCGTACTGCTCGTGCAAATGAAAGATAATATTACTGAGTCGCTTTCTGATTATTTACATGACTGTTTCCAAATAAGCGTTGTTTACTTAACAATAAGAATCTTACTTATTAATCATCAGTTTTATTATCTATAGTTGAGAAGATTGACAGTAAATTTAATCCTAAGCAACGAGAGCTTAATTATATTTGGAAATACTATACACGGTTATTTTTTTATCACCCTGGAAAATTTAAGGGACGCTTCACGACATGGTATTAGAATGATTTAAATATAAATAAAAAAAATAACCCCCCTCCTTAATTTTATATTAATTTTTTAAAAAATACAAAAAATGCTGCACTAGTTGAGAGTAGCATTTTTAGAGATTTTTTTATTTTTTTAAATATTTTTTTTAATTTTTTTAATTCATTTTTTTAATTTTTTATATAATATTGGATGTGTCCTGAAGCATCCCTAAAATTTTCCAGGGTGATAAAAAAATAACCGTGTATACATAAATGAGAGAGAAATATAACTGCAACCTCTTTAACTAACCGAAAAACAGTCCGGCCTTGCCCCAACGTACCTTATCATTTCAACGGAGACTTTCTTTGAAAGCTTAAAGCTTTATTTGTGTTTATATTTTAACTAACTTTCCGCTCGCAGCTTCGCCCGCGTTATCTTCGTTTTCCCCGTGGGAATTCCATATTTTCCAGTAGGAAAGTATTCTCTAGCCTATGTTACTCAGTAATATTGTAGCATTCTATTAGTGAAAGAATTTTTTTAAATAAGTCCAGTAGTTTCGGAGCCTATTCAATACAAAAATACAAATCTTTCCTCTTTATAATATTAGTATAGATGGGCTTTACAACATAACGGTAATTTTAAATAACACATCGATCTCTCTATAAAAAATGTCCTTAGAAAAACAATAGAATGAACTCAATAGCGAATGTAAGAAATCCAATACATCAAAGACAAACTTGTTAGATGTTTTGTTTTGGAGTTTTATTAACTCTTCAGCGGTAATACTCGCTTTTGTTTTCGTGGAAGAGCTCACGCGTAGTATGTCAAACTGTCGTTTCCTCGAATCTAATTTACCTGAATAAAGTGGGCCTCTTTATTAATGGCAACACTCAATAGAAAAAAATAGTTATGTCTGGTACCGTAGTCGTGTTTATTATAGAGGTTAAGTCATCAAGGAAAGTGGTATGATTACTTATCAATTTCGACAAAATCTAGCACTTATGTGGGGAAGTCGAAACACGTTTTCTTCTTCAACTAGTTTCTCTTCTCTCACGTGTTCACAGCACTAATATTTAATAAATTTAAACATTATTTCATGATGAAATATTGCACGTGACTCCGTTAAGATTTTCAAAACGCTCAAGCTACAAACACTAGAATAACTCTGACAGTTTGTGATATAAAATGTGTACCTAATCTAAACTACAACGAACGTATGTGTAGTCATAGAATCCTGTTCACTGACTGTTTTTAGTAAGGTTAAGATAAGGAAGGCAAAAAATTGGCAGACGACTCAGGTACAAAGTCTCCACCCACCAGTAATGATTTCTTGTATTCGAGGAATCAAGGTTAAGCTTTTACCTTCAATTTGATTATCTCTTACTTCAGGTGAGACGAAACCAAAATTAAAGGCAATATTTCACATTTGTTTATTTCAAATACTACTTCTAGTCGCTTTATAGCGTAATTCAAATTCATTTATTATTCGAATTTTTCTCCTCCATTCCAGGGGCGTGAAAAATAAAGCACGCATGAAGTAATCAAAGGGATTGCAAAGCAGAACCCTTCTATCTTACAGGTATTTTAACGTATATAGTCACTAAGGCTTCTTTCACACCTTCGAAATAGGGATTCGGCGAATAACAACACTATATTTGTATCAAGAGGCAAATTCTCCCGATACGCTCTGTCAATCCAGAAATCGCGACTGTAAGGCGACGCTCTGTCGTAATCGAAGTTTCAAAAAATCGCTGTATTTTTTTTTCTGCGCGCTGTCTTCGCGTGACTCCATACTTTTGCGTTGCAATTGAACTTCGGGCAAGAACCTTTGATAACAGACTTCTTTGCAGTCAATTTTCTTCTATGGGCGCCTAAAGTCTGAGTCAATTGCAAACAAACGACAAAGAGGAAACTATGGCTTAAAGTCATTTGGCCGGTTAACGTATTTAATAAATACGCAAACCTTAGGGAGAAGTCCCAAGAAGTAGTAAAAGAAAGTATTTCCTCGTTCGTGGTGCGATTTACGGGCTTGTAATACGCGACATCATGTGTCATAATCACGTATTGTTGAAAGTTTACCGGTAATGAAGGAGACAATATTATATTGTAAAATACTTTACCATAATCCCAATTTTCATCCAGGGCTACAATGCGAAACTTTCAACTGAGCAGAGGTCAACTAAGGGGGCTTTCTAGCGCCCTAACTACTCACTGCAAACTCAACAAACATCTGCACAAAAATGGGCTTGACTCGATGATGACTTGATGCCCCCACGCTCATATGCACGATTAACTGGACTGGGGGTGGTGATGGCTTTAAGGACTAAACATAGGAAATCACAAAAGATCCCAAATGGGTCGAAGTGCGAAGGCGGAGCTGCTCCTACACTAAGATTAGATAATGCCCCCACGTGCAGATTCAGCGGTGAGGATGATGAGACACCAATTTACATACTTTGTGAGTGCCACACTCTCATCCACACAAGGAGCCGGGCTCTGGGTAAATCTAGCTTGCCACCTTCCAATGTGATGGCTCTGTCTCTAATAAAGGTTTGGCTATTTTACCGTTGCGAGCCACAATAGAACTGTAAAGGTCGCAGTAGTCCGCTGGGGGACACTATTCCGTTGCCCTCAGTCGCCCCTGGGATTTCAGATAGATTGATACTATAATACGGACGCTACGGTCGCCTCCATAGTCTAGTGCTTGAGACCACTCGGAATTAATCTAGAAGTCCGGAGTTCAATTCCCCATGGTAGCAGAAGTTTTCTGCTTAAAATGGTTGGTGATATGACTTTTGAAGCACCATCTTACCTTAGTTTCTTGCTTAAATAACAATGTTAGTAACTTTGTTGTATTCCGAAAATTAGAGGTAAGATATAGCCAGCCTTAGTTGTTGAGAAGTCCAGGAGAAGCTCGCTTCCATCTTTAGATTTATCGTTACTTGCTGGGCCTCAATTCTGCTATCCATAGCGTCCTAGTTGTGTCTCGATAGTGTTTTAATAAAATTGCTTTTGTCATTATTACTCACTTTCCGAAGTGCGATTAATGCAGATTACAGTTTCTTGATGTGTCAATAGTGAAGAATGATTGTTTTACATACTGTGCCGACTTGAGAAATAGTCATTTAAACAGACTTAATCGCGTACCTACTTAAAACCCCGCTCCTTGAGAACAAGAGTGATAGTAGGTAGTAGACCTAAATGACCACGTTAAGTGTTATCTTTGTTATATAACTTTGAGGAACGTGCGCCCGGCTAACGATTGCAAAAGTCAAATAACGTTGGCTGTGGATAAGTCTTTGATGGGTGATCAAAAATGTTCATGAGCTCCTCCGAGATTTGGAAAGCACGTTTAACAGTGTGTCCTACGCCTGATGTCGTCCCGGTCATGTTGGCTACCCGTCCCATCGGACTATGCGAGTAAAGCAACAGAGGGTACACTTGCGTTTGCGCAGCCACAATAATAAAATGTGCACTATATTATCTTCCACACAGATAGTCTCTGTTGAGATTGGTCACCGTGACCGAATATCGATATGAAGGGCATTATTAATATATGGCTTGCTTGTTAATTTAATATTAATTAGGGACTGACTTAACAGTTTCCTGATGTAATAGAATAGGCTGTTAATTAAAAATCTTATTACGCTAGTAAGCTCCGACATGTAAGCTTCTTAATTATAGGATGAAATAATAGTAACTTAATGAATTTTTATTCAGTTCATTATGCAAAATAGAATTAAGGAAAATTCCTTGAAGAAAATTGCGAATGAATACCTCATGAAGGTTGAATTTTCTCGAATGACCCTGAAATTAATTTAATGTAAGCTCTCACTACTTACTCTATTTTGCTTCTTTTAGAAAACGATATACCTAGTAAGCCAGAGTATAGCACCTTACTTATGTTTACCCTCCTTGACATACCATACCTTAATGTAATATACTTATTACATACTAGCTGCTGCCCGCAACTACGCTTGCGTCTCTAGGGAAATCATAAAAAAATTGGAGTAAAAGTAGCCTATGTTATTCCCAATGGCTAAAGCTATTCTCACACCAAATATCATTAAATTTAGTTTAGTAGTTTAGGTGTGAAAGCGTAACAAACAAACAAACTCACTTTCGCATAATTATATCATGAGTATGATTTGCGACTTAGTATTTTATTTAAAAATGCAAAATAAGCTGTAAGATGAATATCGGCACAAGAATTAATCTTGTCTAGGTCCAGTCAACACGCTATGTTGAAGACGAGGGGTAGATTCTCATCTGAAACGAATTTTTATCTTTATTACAAGCTTTTATTTACTTTCTTCACCTGTCCCGGTGTCTGTAATGAAATCTTGCAAGCTAAACCCACTTCCCGGTTTCCGATTGAACTGATATTTTGCAGGCATATGTATATCGCGTGAAAATGCAATATTATGATGACATGAAGCTGATCTAATGCTGGAGCTGGAAGGTGGCCATAGGAACTCCGCAATAAAACGACACAACCCTATCGATTTTGGGCTCGTTTCATTGGTATTGACGAGTAATAAAAGCTTGTATTTAAAAATGTGTTTTTTTTTTATAATTTGTTATTGAATTATTCATTTTTCAATTTCAAAGGTGTTTTTTTTTTCATTTCAAATTAACGGTTTAGAACAATTTTTCATTGTCTGTCTCTAAGGAAGATTTTCTGACATACTTACAGAAATTGAAGAGAAGATGTGGTTGAAAACCTTTTTTTTATATTAATACTCATCATGCCTTTTCAAAGGAAACGTAAGAATCAAAAAGTTTCAGCGCGTCCCTCTGAATACCTGGTTCAAGGAAAATGTTTTTCATATTTAAAGACAAGCTTCGATGCGAAATTATATTTTCAAAACGTGTCAGTGTTGATTTAATAAAATCCTCGAGTCTAATGATCTTGTTTATTAATGGAGGTTGCTTAGACATTATTAATGGTCCCGTCTTCGCTATTCAAACTCAGTCATACTTATATATAGATACTAGATAGGAACAATATTTTTGTGTACAAAAATCAGCAGATATTAGAGTAACGCATGGCAATACAAAGTAGTGATTTCACGATTACACGTTTCCTTTTTCGAATGTCCTGGGGTCTTCAGGATCAGGGACTTATTTCTGCAGTGAGTGCTTGTTTGTTCTGGGGCTATAACTGTGTATACCAATTTGATGACAGTGTAGGTGTAGAGTCAACTTTTTTTTACCTTTCCTACTTGTATTTGCAGACATCTTGATTATAATCAGGATGTATGCTGTAATACTTAATTTTTTGAGTAATGAGCATAGGGTTAATAGATATAAGGTGATTAATAAAAGAGTGAAATGTCAAAATATGTGGTTTAATCCGGCAAAGCCGACATAAGGATTTTTTTTTTACAAGGGAACACAATATTAGTGGGCGCACTGATTGTGGCCTACGGCTGCCAATCAGTGGTGAGGATTTGTATCACTAATATTTTTTTGACAATATGGTACAGGTTCTTTGCACGATTTGATCGATAACGCTCTCTCTTTAGTTAACTCCCTAAATGCCTTTACCTAAGGATGGTAGAATTATGTTTGATAATAATCTTATTTGGAGTGGACTCAGCTGTGAAATTCGGGGAGATCCTGCTCTGGAGACACCACAGGCTCCGGGCCACCGGACACTGGTGGTAGAAGAGAAGTCGGGGCAACCGGGTTCAGTAGTTAAGTCTGACTCCGGGGTATTCAATAACCACGGGGTAGGGAATTCCTCCTGAAATATTACACGAATAGGTATGAGCAAACACTATAAAAAAATTGCAATACAAGTAAGTAGGGGTAACTGATGAGAATATTAGGAATATTATGGTAATGTGGTTCAAGTTAATTTGAAAGGTCAATGTTCACCGAATGGCTGGCAATCATGTAGGATAACCTTACAATTAAAAATATGAAATCTAAGAACAAATTTAAAACACTACCACAGGAATCGATCTCAGAAAACGGTAACGTACCTGTCGGAGGAAAGTGGGTCTGCCTGGCTGTGCTGGTAGATTGCTGGCTGGTGTCTATTTTAACGACGCTACACTATGTCGTACGTGCTTCATAATCATAAGAACGAACGGCTGAAAATTTAGAAAGCAAGGATTGAAATATCGAAAAGGCGTCATAGGAATAATATAATCATGAACATAACTTACGTAAAATGGGTTAGAGGCCCTTATATGAAATTGAGTAAATCCAACTGTGTGGAAGATTAGGTGTTCGCTTATCGATGCTTGCTGAAAAGGAATACCTGGTTAAAACGCTGCGCTGAATACGAGACAATCAATTAAAAGAATCAAAATGAAGAATTAACCATTTCACGGTGTGATACTTACAGATTTGTTTTAATAAAATAATTTAGGCTATCTAGCCAACAGACACAAGTGTTCGACCGTCAACGTCAAAACAGAAAATATGGCTGTCTCGGCTCAGCCAGTCCACACTCCACAGACTAACTATTCCGAGACAACATAGACTAATAAACATAGATAAAAAACCAAGTAAACTATCGATATTTATTGAATTAAAAGTTCCTGAACTAAATTTGAAAATAATCAAAGACACGATATACATAAAACTATTATAACCCAAGGCGCGTTCAATGTTTTCTGAATTTAGATAAAAAAAGGTAACTAATACATGGAAATGTCACTAGATGGCAGTAGGAACCTGATTAGAAATTTCCTGTAGGGAAATTTATGTTACAATGCACATACAAGGTTAAATAATTTTCCTTCTAATTAGAATTTTGTTCGCTTTGTCGTCAATAAGTGCCTAGTATGTTGAATAGAGATTTTAGAATTTGACGAATAGTAATAATAAGAAGAATTTTAATTTGATGTACAGTCAGCAATACGTCTAGC
The DNA here is from genome assembly GCA_963935595.1 of Schoenobius gigantellus. Taxonomy (NCBI): domain Eukaryota; kingdom Metazoa; phylum Arthropoda; class Insecta; order Lepidoptera; family Crambidae; genus Schoenobius; species Schoenobius gigantellus. Next base: position 2,227,221 of record OZ012553.1, read on the forward strand.
TATAACGAAAGTAGTCGCTATTATGAGCGACATAAGACATAAAAGCAGTCGCAAGTTCAACATGTTACGTCTGGCATGTTGCCGTGTGTACAGACCTGTAAGGATAGTTGTAAGTTGGGCGAAAAAAATAAATAAAAAGTACATGTAGATAGTGATTTGATGTATATGATGCACATACAACAGTTGTATGTTCAACTGTTATATTTTTTAAAATTATATTATTATCACATTTATTACACTTTAATTTTAACCCAACACAGTGCTAGCAAATAACTAGCTAACCGTATGCAACTTTGTTTGCATTATAACTAACTTTTCCCGTAGGAAAACTTTTTCCGTCAAATTTTTCCCGTAGGAAAATTACCCTATGGCCTTCCCCTGGTCTCGAACTATCTCTATACCAACTTTCATCATGATTGGTTCAGTAGTTTCGAAGCCTATTCAATACAAACAAACAAACAATCAAATCTTTCCTCTTTATAATATAAAATAATAATAAGTAAGTACAGATGTGTTTTAGATATTTATATAGTACTTACATAATTTTTGTACAGATCATCACATCATTATCACAGCAGCTCATATACGTCCCCATCGAGGGGCTCGAGCCTACCCTTTGTTCTAGAGAGTTTAGGCCTTAGTCAACCACGCTGGCTCATTGGTCGACTTCACATACACCATTTAATTTCTTCGTAGATGTATGCAGGTTGCCTCGCGATGTTTTCCTTCGCTATTGCTGCGTCAGTTATATGTACATATGAAATTGGAAACGAAAAACACATTGGTACATGGTGGTATCGAACCCCGGACCTCCCGATTGGAAGTCAAGTGCCGAGTCCACAGTGTTAATACTTAACCTATCCTCATGACAATTTCACAAAATCTGTAGTGGTAAGTATATTTGAGTATTTTATATTGATATATAAAGAGTATTATTTAATAATCAAATTAAAAAATAAGCAAGTGATCGCTATCGTTCATAGCGTCTAGCGACGAAAATGCGCATTTTATATGTGATCATATTTTTTTATAATCTTATTTAATATTAGACGGTTTTATTTGCTATATAATATTTGCTATTTTTGCTTAATTAATAAAAAAAATAATACATTAACAATCGGATAGATTTTATTTCGCTTTATTTAATTTTATAATCACATTTATGCCTATCTTATAAATTAGACAAGGAAAAGAATAATGTCAAGTAAGAGCACCTCATTCATGTAATTTCAATATAATCCCCTCAACAATGTCCCCATAACAACAAAAACAAAAAGCATAAAATATTTGAAAATGAAACATTACAGGAATAAGTACTTTCACGAGGTTTTCGACGATGCCAAAGTGTAACGTTGCCGTGCCTCTCTAAAACACATCTTACGTTCGGCTCAAAGAGTCCCAATTTGTTCAGGCAATCGGGCCAATTTATAAAATAAATCTCGCACGCTAAATTCGGGCGAATTAAGCACCCGGATGTGACGTAATTAACTGGGGAACATGAGTAAATCGAATGCAAAGCTGCCATTTTAGACGTTGTTTGATAATGGCAATCTTGCTAGGCGTGAGCTCTCATTATCTTTGTATATATTTTGTTTTATATTTAATCTTGATCGAAGATTAAATAGGATCACATAATATTAATCATTTATTTATTTAATTCTTCATGCACGTTGTTTATGTACAGAGACGGACTTAATGTCTGGGACATTATCTGCCAGTCAACTTTTGAGTGATGCAGAGAATTCCAATTCCAAGAGGTACCAATTAAAATTAAATGAACTGTAGCATGGTATAAACAATATTATCTCAATTAAAACCCTTAAAAATATATACCTATCGTCATTATCACAGCTCATAATACGTCCCCATCGAGGGGCACGAGCCTGATGTAACTAATTATGTTAGGGCGATTAAGCCTTAGTCAAACCCCGCTGGCCCAATGCGAATTGGTTGACTTCACATACACCTTTGAATTACTTCGCAGGTGTATGCAGGTTTCCACACGATGTTTTTTTCACCGTAGAAGCGTCAGATAAATGTACATATGAAATCTGTGAAACGAAAAACGCATTGGTACATGTCAGGATCGATCGCGGGCCACATCGAGGCCACAGCGCCACCAACGCTCGCTATAATAATTATATAGGTTTCCTTTTATCACCCAGGATAATTTAAAGGACACTTCAGGACACGGTACACTAGCTTTTGACCGCGACTTCGTCCGCAGCGTGGAAATCCTTTTTTATTGATTCCCTTTACAAATCCCCCCCCCCCCTTTTACACCCTTAAGGAATGATTTCGGGGATAAAACTATTCTTTATCCTTCTCCACAACTCAAACTATCTCCATACCAAATTTCATCAAAATTTCCCATTTTCTTCGATAAAAGCTATATCCTATGTCCTTTCCTGGGACTCAAGCTATGTCTACTCCAAATTTCATCTAAATCGGTTCAGTAGTTTTGGCGTGAAAACGCGACAGACAGACAGAGTTACTTTCGCATTTATAATAATAATATGGAGTGTGGATTGCATTGCATTTCGTATTTGGTATTTATGTTCAAATTTGCGTAAAGTCAAATGAATATTTCCTCCATCACCACACATCCCACTAAATGACGTCGCGACGTTTCGAAACATGTTCACGCGTCGCAAAATTTGATTTATTATGCCGTCTTATTGTGCCCACGGTTGCTTATAAATATAATCTGTGGTTTTCCTCATTCCAGCCGCGCGTTTCGCAATTTCCGGTCTGTTTCCAACCTAATCGCGACAGCGGATGCTCCACCATTTTAAGACCGTGTCGTGCGTTAGGGCTGTGACAGACGTGTGAGATTTTTTCGTGTGAACCAAAACTTTACAGTCTATACGTAAAAATCTACAAACTACGCTACTGTTTCAACGCTGGTGATTGCTAATTTAGGATGATAATGCGACTGAAAATTATATGCGGCTGCATCTTCTTGCATTATCTTATATCATAGGTACGGGCTTTCTCTGCAAACCGACGTCAGCCACCTTAGGAGATTTTTTTTATGGGATAGGGGGCAAACGAGCAAACGTATCACCTGATGGTAAGTGATTACCGTCGCCCATGGACACCCGCAACCCCAGAAGAGTTACAAGTGCGTTGCCGGCCTTATGGTCGGCCTTAATGTCATTCAACCCAAAATTTTCATGTAAATCATAGTATCATCATCATGTCTATGATTTACATGAAAATTGTGGGTTGAATGACATTACGTGTAAACACATTTTAATAATGAGTTTTCGATAAAGAATTGATTATTTATTGGTTATTTTGAAACACCGTGTATATCCACTTCACTGTATTCCAGCTTCAGTAGCACATAAGGAGCTGTCTGCTACGCTTATTTAAAAGTAGCAAGACCGCTGCTCTAAATCTCTAAATGAAGTTAAAATATGACATACCCAAGGGAATTTCTCTCAAGTTCCCAGAGAGGTCATCAATAACCTTATTGGTACCTCATGAGGGTATCCGAGTAGTTCATCTACACTATTATTATAAAGAGGAAAGATTTGTATTGAATGTATTTAATGAATAAACTCAAAAACTACTGGACCGATTTAAAAAATTATTTCACCATTAGAATATTACATTATCCCTGATTAACATAGGCTACACAAATATTTTTCCTACGGGAAAATCATATAAAATTTTTACGGGAAAACAAAACAAGCTTCCTGAAGTAAAGCTAGTCAGGTATAAAGCCACTCCTCTACATTCCAGCAGTACCCACATGAGCAGCCGCCTGCTACGTCAATTTAAAAGTAGCCAGTGTAAGGCGGCCCTAAATGAAGATAAAATTTGACGTACCCGTGACAAGTTTATTAGGCGAAGATGGGAACGCTCCGAGCGTTATGTCAAGGATTTGGAGGTCGTATAACGAATAATAACTCCATGTTACGGAACAATCGCGATGTAAAATGGCGAAGTACCTGAAATACGAGGCAATTGATGAAGTAAAGTAAGAAAGAAAGAAAAATAATTTATTTGGCGCTAATAAATGGTAATTTAATGAATGTTTTTCACAATTTAATGAATGTTTATTTGCAACTTAACAAAACGTAAGCAAGTTCCCAATTATTTGTAGTAAAGTGACCAAAAGCGACTGCACTCAGTTCTAAGTCGCAGAGAATTATGGCGCTATCAATTTCAGTGGAGCGTCATTGACGATAGAATGATACTCTAATATAAAATTTTAACTAACCTACTTGCTTCAATTCATACACCGATTCTTAATTCGTTATAAGTTTTAGTTTAATAAAATCAGGTATTCTTGGTCAAGATCTTGGTTTTCAATAAGTTTGTGATGTGGTGTTGGTAGCGTTACATATTTGCTCGAAGACGTCCATCTTGAAAGCTTATTAGTACAACCCGAGAATCAAGGACTATCCTGTCCTCCGATCTGAGTCGCAAAAACAACGGGATAATGAGTCTATCTGTCACTCTAAGATGTCAATCTCGCATCCCTCAGTCGTTCAGCTCGGTTTTTAGGGACCGCAGGGGGTGTGGACTGTCGTCAACCGGACCGTGCGGGCGTAGTCAGATCGGTGGCGCTGTGGCCTCGACTCTTGCCTCCCAATCGGGAGGTCCGGGTTTCGAGTCCGCCATGTACCAATGTGTTTATCGTTTTTCGAATTTCATAATAATATGTGCATTTGTTTGACGCTCCTACGGTGAAGGAAAACATCGTGAGGTAACCTGCATACATCTGCGAAGAAATTCAATATTCAATATATGCATGAATTTTTTATTTCTTCATTTAATCATTTACATTTTTATAACATAGAAAAAAATATCAATAGGATTGAAAATAGTCCAATTATTTGTAAAGTAAAATTTAAAACATTGAATAAATTTGAGCCGTTCACACACCACCATTTCGCGCGCGCTTTTGATGACGTCATTGTTTGTGTCCCGTGTTTGTTTACTTACTATAGCGTTGCAGTTACTTCATACTTATTTTCAGTTTTAATCGCAATACAAATCGTGGAAGAAGTTGAAAAACCTTCTTACAAGTATTGTATGGTACCGAAGTGCAAAAACACTATTAATAATACACCCGATAAAGTGTTTTTTCGTATTCCACGCGATGCGAAAGTACGAAAATACGGTGTAAAATAGAGATGCAACGAATAGTGATTTGGCCGAATATTCGGCTGTTGCCAAACGTTAGCTCCGTGTATATGTTATAGTCAATCCTCGAAGCTCCGGCGCTCCTAGGTTTGACCAGTCAATCCTCAGGTCTGACTTGAAGTCTTAGTCAAAGCCCAAACAAATGAAGTTTTTCGGCCTCTGACTAAAGAATTTTCGTCAAACCCAGGAGAAACTAATTTAGTCAGGCAAACGTCAAAACTCAATTTAATGAAATCGGGGTTTGACCAGTCAAACTTCAATTAGGTATTAGAAAGTCTTATGGCCGATTTCACCAACCATAACTTAGCTTAGGAAGCCCCTAAGACGTATGCTGTCACTTTTTGTCTTTAATGAAGATAAAGTAACAGCATGCCACCTACGAGTAAGTGTACCCTAAGCTAAAAAAAGGTTGGTGAAAATGGCCATTAGTTTGTTAAATTAGGAGTAATAAAACGTTTTTATTTTATTTTAATGTTTATTGTTGTTATATTGTCACAGTTAAAATAAAGAAAATTAGTCTTTATTCAGACATGGTGAGGTATTATGGCATTTAGAATTGCATAATAAGTCAGATCTCTTACATTTACATAATTTTGGAGAGCATTTTTTGTTGCAATGACATTTTATAAAGCCTTGGCCCCCAAATTTAGAATCTTTTGCACTTATTTCTCTTAGAGACAGCTTTACGTTGGGCACATCCTTAAAATTATGAAAATTCTCTTTGCATTCTTTTATTTGATTCCTCGAAAAAAGTGTGTTTATTATCGTTCCTTCTTCATCCACTTTTTCAGTAACACCACTATTTCATTCACTCATCTTTAATGTTACACACCCGCACGCTTAATGTCGAAACATGAAATGATAAAATAATTTACAGAGAAAGCATAAACTTGCTTAAGAAAGCATAAATCGAAACTGACCATTGCGGTCGACCAATCGAAGCGATTATATTGACATTCGACTGTTCGATGATGCTCAGCGATGATGTGATAATGTGGCGTTCTGATTGGTCGATTGCACGGTTCAGTTTCGATTCGGCTGTGACTTATTAGTAGAATTGGGCCTCAGCACACAAATGAAACAAATACTTCCCGCCCCCTCGCCCCCGCGCGTCCTGCATCGTTATTACGCTTTTCGCGATCTACTCTTATCTATATGTTATAGTCAAAGGTCGATAGGCAGTCTCTTCGCGAAATGACTGGTTTATCCTAGGTTTGACCAAAGCCTTCGGGCTAACCCCGAAATAAATTTCAATTTCGGCCTTTGATTAAAGTATTTTTAGTCAAACCTAGAAGTTCCTAACTTTTCAGTCAAACGTCGAAAGTAAAATAATCTGTTTCGGGCTTTGCCTAGTCGATCCTAGAAGCGACTGGCAGACTCGGTCAAACGTCGACTGTATTTGTAACACGTTTAAACAAGTTTATACTTGCGGTGTTTATGCAAGCAAGTTTATGCTTTTTCTGTAAATTATTTTATCATTTCATGTTTCGACATTAAGCGTGCGGGTGTGTAACATTAAAGATGAGTGAATGAAATAGTGGTGTTACTGAAAAAGTGGATGAAGAAGGAACGATAATAAACACACTTTTTTCGAGGAATCAAATAAAAGAAACATTTTTGTGATTCCAGATTTTGTTAAATCATATTTATTTAAGGACGAGCAGTAAAAATGGCTTAAGCATTTATACACAAAAAGTCTCCAATTTGGAAGCAGGTCTTGTGTACAAAGCTAAGCGAAATCGGCTTACCAGCTAATGCAGAGAAACTGGTATTTATTTACCACAATCTGCCTCTAATTAATTTAAAATATTAAAATTACTTAATTATCTTTCTAAATAAATGCTCGAAGTTCTAAATAAATACTTTTTTGATTGAAATACGTCTTTATTTTCATAGTTTTTTGTTATTCAGTATTAGTGGCCAAATAGGCCGAATACCGAATAGTTGCCGAATATTCGTTGTATCTCTAGACTAAAGATGACGAAAAGGGATAATGCATCTTTATTACCTATCGATTGTATTTTGTTGTAAAGATCATTTAAACGTAAGTATGCAATATTTATGTAGGTCTAGGTACGGTTAGTGTGAATTAGCTATTACACAGTAGAAGATTCGGTCTAAAACTAAGCTAACCTAGTTTACAAAAGCTTATTAAATATTTCTCTAAAGAGCTTGCTTATTTTTTCATTAAATCGGAATATCGTATTTGACTAATATTTATAAAAAGTATATAAACATATCATTCTTGAGTGATCTTCAATAATACATATAATATTTCGTGTAAATTATAATGATATAGACGTAAATTACGAGTTTAGGAACAATTTTAATGGTTATGTAAAGGTTATGTTTTGTTGAAAGTATTATTTAAACATTTATGAATAAAAACCTATGTTATGAACTAAAATATACCATATAAGATAATAATTACTTTGCAGATTTCCCTCCTTTGATCTTTGCGCTCGTCAAATCGAGATTTGATGCAAAATATGCTGACATCATAAATGCATCTATTTCCGGTGAATTATGCGATTCTGCTTTGACAAAACCAGTTTCTGACATCGTCCTAGATTGACTACAAATATATATTCACAAGTAATCACACAGGAATACAGTTTTAAACAAATTTTCTCACAAACACTACTAACACATTATAAATATCGACGTCATATCTGTTTCGACCAATGGTAACGCGTTTTGTAAAATTTTATTTCCCTCCCTTATTTTGCACTTTTTATATAATATTTTCCGCGTTTAAATAATAACTAAATAAAAAAATACCTTTTAAGTATAATGTAAAGACAATAAAGAATCTAGAAAAAATATTTCAGACAACTGTTAATTTTATGCATATCCCTTATTATGTATTTGAAGTCAACCAATCCGCACTAAGTCAGCATGGCTGACTAAGGCCTAATCACTCTAATATAGGATAGGCTCGAGGCCCTCGGTGGAAACGTATATGAGCTGTGATGATATCATCATAATCATCATCATACCTCATATACGTCCCCATCGAGGGGCACGAGCCTACCCTAACTAGTTAGAGCGATTAGGCATTAGTCAAACTACGCTGGCCCAGTGCGGATTGGTCGACTTCACATAGACCTTTGAATTACTTCGCAAGTGAATGCAGGTTTCTTCACGATGTTTTCCTTCACCGTAGGAGCGTCAGATAAATGTACATATGAAATTCGAGAAACGAAAAACACATTAGTACAATATGGCAGGATCGATCGCGGGCCTCCCGATTCTACTCGGAGCACAGTCCAGTGCCGAGGCCACAGCGCCACCGACGCTCATGATGATATAGTCAAGTACAATTACCACATGCATAAATGGCGTATCGTGGAGTCCCGTTCTTCGAACAACATAATTCAGTTCAACATAAATCATCCAACATATCGTGCAGGGTTGCCTCGTGATGAAATTTGACGAAACTGGATTGGAGTGCCTACACGTTCTGTCTCTCAGCTAGATTGTATCTGGCCCTAGTTGACATACAACGTTAAACATATTCGTATAGGCTCCAGGAGTGTAACGCCATACCTACGATGATGATGACGGCAGCGTTTGAGGAGGCAAGCTTCACCTAAATTCAGCAAGACAAGACAGACAACATATCTTATGAAGGACAATCTGGAGGCAAAAAGCAAGATCTTATAGCACACACTTAGGAAAAAATCTGAAGGCCGTAAATATGTACATAGTTAGGAAGTTATATACTTAGGTAAGTTTGTATGAAACACTGGGTGCGCGAGTCCAACTCGCACTTGTTTCAGATGAGGATTAATTCACCCACTACACAATAGTAGATGGCTCTACCATTTCCACACTCAGCATCAAAAATTCAGTCCAACAAGTTGCTATATACCTTAGAATAATTCAAAAAAAATCTTATTCTTCTTAACCCTTATCACCTAGGGGTATAAAAAAATAGCCAACGACTTATTCTCAGGCTCATTAAATATACACAAAAAAATTATAAAAATCGGTCAAGCTGTTTCGAAGGAGTCCGATAATAAACACTGTGACACGATATTTTCATATATTAGATAACGCTTTTTGGCGGTGTAGGTCTGCGATCGCATCTAGAAAAATCCAAAGTGAAATCATCATCATCATCACAGCTCATATACATCCCCACCGAAGGGCTCGAGCCTAAACTAAGTAAAGGTGTTTAGGCCTTAGTCAACCACGCCGGCCCAGTGCGGAATGGTCGACTTCACATTTTCTCGAATTTCTTCGCAGATGTATGCAGGTTGCCTCACAATGTTTTCCTTCACGAACATTCGAAAAACGAAAAACACATTAGTACATGGCAGGCGAGCCTCGGACCTCCCGATTATAAGGCCAGTGCCGAGTCAACAGCGCCACCTAGAGCCTAGCACCTCTGCCATGAAATATTAGAGTTCAGACCTAGTGAGCAGATCCGAGCGGCCAAAACCGCAATGGAACGAACAGACATATATATACAACCAGACAGACAGACGGACGGCCAGACGGAAAAATGAGCATATAAGCGTTACCAAACAAAATTTGGTTCAGGTTAAAAATAAATTTTTATTTCTACCTAAAACGAAGATTTATATCGATGCTTTTATACCAGCGCCATTATGAGCACTTTTAAAGAAACGCGTACTTGAAAAGCACTAATTCGTCTTCCAATACACAAACATGTAGGCTAGGTAAACAGCTCAATCTTCCCGAGTAATAATGTAAGCAACAATGCGTTCCCGAGTGTTTATTCCATATAAACAGCTCGGAATAAAGTAGGAAAACATTCCGTACTTATTCTCCGCGAAGGAGCGTTTAAACAGAATCGAGCGGGCAACTTTCAGTGGAACATCTCAAGTTTCGCCGCGCTCGGCCAACTTTCAAGCGTTGTTTATTTCTCCGGGAAATTTCTATTCGTTATTCTTTGCGTAGGCGATACTTTCTGCTGTATCATGAAGACGGGATGATAAATAATAATATTAACAATAATTTATTCGGTTTATTACAATTTTCCAACAATTTTCTGTCGTGAGAGATGCGATCCGCTTTGCCTTCACAAAATTCTACATGCATCAATTGACTCTCCAGCACTTTTGTCATCATTGAACGTATAAACTCAATATAGAACGTTTGCTGTCCGGGTATACCAGAATAACACTTATAACTGCTTTCTCCATTATGATCCATTATAACCCGCTTGTAAGAATGTGCAGATCCTTTAATGAGCTGGCGAGGAGTAACACTGACTTAGATATATTCGTGGGGAGCTTCGCCCGGTACAAAAGGATGATCACTGATCTCATGAAGTTTAGTTTAACTTTACAAAATAATATGAATGTAATATGTGTGTATAGTGTAGAGTTTAGGTGTTAATACATTAGTAATTTTAAGTTCTTTTTTTATACTGCACCACGTCTAGTTTTAGGATAATTTAATTTAATAACTGCAAACATGTCATCGCTACATTCATGCTGTGTACATTTATGTAGGACTAGCTGTGCCTGCGACTTCGTCCGCGTGGAATGTAACGGCTGGGCCGATCTTTATAAAAAGTAGCCGTACCTTATATAATTAGCTATCTATTAGTGAAAGTCCCGTCAAAATCGGTCCAGCCGTTTTGGAGATTAGCGGGAACAAACAGACAGACAGACAGACAACAATTTGTTAAATTGTGTTTTTGTTATTGGTACCCGTTATACATTCATACCCATTTAGTAAAAACTTGTTATTTTGACAACAATTTTACAAACAGACACTTCAATTTTATTTATTTGTATAGATAACAGTCTAGCCTAGTTATAAAGTAGTTAATTATGATTGTAATCTGTCAATGCACCAAAAAAGTAATTATATATTTTTCTAAATTTCCTATTTATTTTTTATATAATAATGGATGTGTCCTGAGGCGTCCCTTAAATTTTCCGGGATGATAAAAAAGTAATCCTGTATAAGTAGGAATTAGTTTATGTTTCCAAGTCAACCCATAGTACATCCCACTGTTAAAAGGCACTATATCTGTTTTTGATCGCTACTCTATATCATGTATGACAATTTTTTTATAACGTCTCGCCCCACACTAGGATTTTTTCCTAGTTGCAGGGTGCAGTTACAAACATAGCATATCACATGCACATACGCCCAGACCGGAACAAATTTCTGTAGCCCATACAAAATATTTGTCCCGTACGGGAATCTAACCCGCGCACAGAGGGACACGCTCCATACAAGGGCGGTCATAAATAGTTAAAGTCCTGTTACTATCAATACATTGTATTATTTTAGTGACTTATAGTTGTAAAAGTGTTTTAGGAACATTAAAATGAAAGAAGTACATGTATTTACGGAATAAAAAACGTTTACTTCAGTAAAAAACAAATATAAACAATAACATACTTTTACCTAAATTTATCATGAACAAACACTTAAAAATTGGAATGTAAAACATATATTTTAAATAAAATAAGAGTCAAAACATTGATAACATTATTTAATTATAATAAAATAATAGAAATAAATAAATTAAAATTAATTAAATACAAAAAAAACAAAACAACTAACAAAATACAAATAAATTATTCTTATTCTAACAATATTAAACATGTAACAATTCTATTACACTTTGTGACAGAGTATTTTTCTTTTTAGGGGGAAGTTTCCGAAGACTTGTAATATAAGGATCTGAATGTAATAATAGTCGTTGTATTAAATCTTGATTGGTAACTTCACGTGACATTTTTCGAGTGTGACTTCGTCTATAAATTTTGATATACTTATTTGTCGCTTCAGCAGCTTCTTCGGAAAGTTCTCCTATAGATAACAATGCATAACTTATAATATCTGATCCATGTACGAGCACCTTGTGGACAGAAGCAGGAAGACTATACCACGGATATTCCTCGACCAGGCTGTATGCTGTTTGTAATGCATAGTCTTTAAACTTGCATTCATTAATTGTATGTCCAGAAGATAACGTTTGTAATATTACACAACAACGATCTATGAGATCCTTATTCAAACCTGTAATTTCAGCAGATACAGCTGATTCCAAAAAAAACTTCCTGGCCGTGTTTCCGTCGTTAGACGTCCCGCTTCCACCACTACGCGGCTTGTCAACTATTAAACCTAATCGTTCCCTAAACTGGGACTGTACATATTGTTTTTTATTTGATAACAATTGTTTATCACTATCTAGCCTAACTTGCCATTTTTTTATGTCTAATCTATATGAAAGATGAATAAAATATTCGAAGAAACGTATCCAAGAATGTAGTGGTGATAATCCAAATTGGTATCTACTCTCTATTACAGGTTTTTGTAAACATTCGTCTATTTTATTCATCTCTTTAGGGGTAGCATTACATATATAACATCTACTTGTAGATGTTTCACTTAAAGCACTACAAATTTTACCATCTACCATTGAAAGCTGCAACTTATGAGAAACGACCAATTCACGATTGTCGATCTGAATAAAAGTAGGTTGCAAACTTTCAATTTTATCCTTAAAATAAGCTTCCTCTTGCAAAGACACTGCTGTGCTTTCTTTCAAAAATTGAAATCGAATAGGACGGCAGTACCTAGTGGAAGAGGGTCGAGGATTTTTCCATAAAATTTTACAATTATCTTCAGCTAATTTTACAATAATTTGAAGGGGTACATAAGATGTTACAAACAAACTACTATCTTCTAAAGTTGAATCTGAAAAAAATTGTTTGTATTCACTATGTCCAGTGCTGCCATCGAATCCCCATTTCCCAAGTAAAGAGATATTAGACAAACAATCATCAGGAATCTGATCTAAGACCTCTTTTTGAGATTCAAGGATTCGAGAAGCTGTGTGATCAAAAAGACTTTGTAATTCAACTTCAGCTGAAGACTCGGAAACAGTTATATTAGAAGGGTAACATCTCTGTTTCGCTTTAGTAATTTGTTGGTAACATGGTAATACATTAGGAGAAATCTTACTATTAACAAAGTTTTTAATTAATAAATACTGATGTTTTGTCAACTGAGCATCAGTCACAAGTGACAAGACATCATCAGTGCTAACTCTAGATATACACGAATCGAATGAACAGTCTGAAATATCAAGCAATGCACTCACAGTAGAATCATCAGACTTTGACAAATCAGCTACTCTCCGACGTTTAGTCCTTTTACTACATTGCGTAAAAGGTTTTCGAGGACGACCACGTGAATGACACGGCGACGTTTCAGACGGAGTACATTGCTTATTGTTTTTCACAAGTTGAATTTTTTCAATAACATTAAACCAATCGGAATCTTATATAAAAGCTTGGTTTTATCCCTATTACATTTTTTCCAGAATCGAGCAATAGCTTTACATAAATTATTAACAATTTTCTCTAAATAATGAATATCAATGTTCTCAGCATCGTCGTTCAGAGTAGTCAACAAACTTTGTAGGACTTGACGACACTTTTCCGAGTCATTATCGGTATTGACAGTTAGCCATATTTCAAGAATATGCATTCTTGAAAACGAGCATATATATAAATTACCTAAAACAAAAAAAAAACGGTTAAAATTCAGTCACAAAACCTACACAAAGCACTAAGACTAAATAAACTAATTTCGTAGCAAATGCTACGAGATAATCTGGCAACCGTAGCACCCTTGTCATCGCCAAAAGGGCAGATAAGGGCAGCCAAGTTTTAATTTTCCTAAGATAAGAAAGTCTAAAGATTATGGTGCAATATACCTCCATAGTCGGAGCGAGTGGGAACATATTTAAAAGTTTATTCAAACTTTGAATATTAAAATATAATACTCCAAGAAAAGTCGCCTCGTAGCAATGACATACTAAAGAAAATATATACTAAGATACAATTAAAATAAAAATATTAATTATTACATACCCTGTTCTTGGATATCCATTTCAGAAAAAACTCACACAGCACTCACAGGTCCCGCAATGACAACAAATGACGTCACGCTTTTTAATGACTCACTGATAACAGTATTTACGATTGGCGATGCGCTCTCTTTGAATGCACAATAGATAATGAAGGCGCACTCTAATTACTGACCTATTTATAGTTTCAGAAGGTACCGCAACTATCCAATGTAACGACAAGGAATAAAATGTAAAACAAGAAAGCAGGTTTTTAAGATTTATGACCTATGGATGTCCCACAGTGCCGCGCCCCGTTGCGCAGTAGGCGATTACTCGACCTCTGCGCTAACCGTGTGTAATTGTTTTAATATCTGTATTAGTGCACATAAACAACAAATTCTACATAGCGTAGTATACAATAAAACTTATCGAATGACGAAGCCAATTACATTAAAAAAGGTTTAAGGAGAGCCAATATTGCAGGGCGGATTGAAATTGGGCCTTAAACGGAAACCAATGAGTTCGCTGTCGGCGAGCAGGCAATCTGCTACGAACATTGAAATTAAAAAAGGTTTTCTTGAGAAATAATCAGCGCCTGTTAGGGTCAGGGCGGGAATTGCCGTAAGCTCTGAGATTAGGCACGTCCATCGTTGAATTTTAAAGCTATTTGTATGCTATTAAACTATGCAACTTTTTATATAATCCTTTATTGTACGCAGACATGTCAAAAAAATATTAACTTATCTCTAATAGAGATCTCTACCAGCCAACTCAAGTGATAGTACAAGATGTTGTGTTAGCGGGAAAAAAGTTGTACAAAAACAAAACCGATAAAAGAAAATAACCTGATTCAGCTTTATATATTATAGATATTACCATATATACACATATATACATATATACAATTATATATACAATATATATTATTCCAGTTACTGATTCGAGAGAAAGTGCTATTTAAGGTGACGCTTAAAAGATTGTATTGAGGGTCTCTCACGCACTGAGGCAGTAAAGTTTTACTGAGGCAGTTTTAAAGTGTAATGAGTGAAGAACGTGGTGAAAGATGTTAGCATATGAAATAAACCTCAAACTTATTTACAAATTAAGAGTTTTTATGCGAGTATAGTTTTAGAAATACGGTGCTAAACATATTTGCAGCAATGCAGTTTATTAGATGACATGTTACTCATTGCTGATAGACACGCATTTTACAGGTTATGCTATGCTGACTATGACTATTATTATACATGCTTTATTTGTTTTTTTATCCCAATACTAGCTGCCCGGACAGACTTCGTTCTGTCAAAAGTTATTTACTCTGTGATTTGTATGCGAAAAAACTTTTGTTTTTACTAATTTCCACGCAATTTTTATATTTTTGCTCTTCATAAGAACCTTTCTTATGCCTAAAGAAAAATATGGAAAAAAACAATAGCCGAATCAGTCCATCCCTTCACGAGTTTTGCGCTTAGCAACACATTTGGCGATCCTCTTTCATTTATATAGATATGTGGCCATGACATGACATCTTTTATATCAGGTTGTTTAGGTTAATAAGTATAAAGTGAATGCCTTCTAAGCCCAAAGATCTTTATTTCTGAAAACATAGTGTTGTTAATTATTAATTTAAATAAATTTACGAAGATATAAATGGACCTAGAAAAACCACCAACACCAATAACAAGACAGGTAATTTCGGATATAAGTCAACTACGAAAAAGGTTAATTCGTGAATATTGAGAGAAAACATATCAAACGTTCACTTACTTATAGTTTTAGGTACCAATACGAAGTATTGATAACCATTTATTTATTTAACATTTATGTATACACACATAAAAAAGCAAACCAAATATAAAACGAAACATAAAACAAAACATTAAGAAATATTTATTTCGGGCGAAATTTCTTTCAGCAGCCCTATGAGGAGTTGAGGGAATGCTCTGAGGAGCTCTTTAACCTTATTCCTCCCTCTCCATTCCTTAAGGCGCATAGTGGTCCCAATGACCTTGGGTCGATCGTCCCGCACTGATTACATGGGAGTGAGTGAGTGAGGTTGAGGGGAATATTTAAGCAAACCTTTACGCGTATGATGAATTATTTCAATAAAAAATTAATTAAGCCGAATAAGAAAAATCTAAAAAGACCATCCCCTAGAATATTGTTCACTTTATTTATTGAAATCGAAAGTATACGATTTAACCTAATATTTACGACGCGATTAGGTTTAAAGTTTTAAAATCGAGGCATGTTTGGGTCAAATTTTAACCAAGTTTTATTTAATTTATCAAAAAATTAAAGAGACCATCCTCTAAAGAATGCGTTGAATAATAACATATCTTTTTTAAAGATTTTTTTATTCAATATTTATGAAGAGAACCGGTTTTTTCTGCAGTGATTTTTTATGTTTGACCTTACTATGCGCCTTAACAGAAACACGCGTAAGGGCCTTCGGAGTCATCCTTACACTGTATCTTCTTTTTCACACCGTACTAAGAAATTCCAAGATTCCTTCTTCTGTCGTTCATCCCACACTTGGAATTCTCTACCTGCGCACGTGTTTCCTCCATCCTACAACATGGGTTCCTTCAAAAGAGGTGTGAAAAAGCATCTTTTAGGCCGGCAAGGGGCGGGCAGGTAGGATAGTGGATGTCGTCCCTCCTCTATCTGTCAACTCATTTGGGCCTCTTTCGCCGCTTAACATCATGCGGGAGGAGGTCATTTGCCGGGCCCTCCATAAAAAAATAAAGAATACGTAAGTAGATGACTAGGCGTGAGTATTTAGGCCTTAGCCAACCACGCTGACCCAGTGCAGATTGGTCGACTTCACATTCACCTTTAAATTTTTTCGCAATGCTGGTGGCCTCACGATGTTTTCCTTAAACGTAGGTTTGAACCCCGGACCTCCCGACTAGAAGGCCATAGCCGAATACATAGCGCCACCGACGACCGCCTTGTGTGTATGCCTGGCTCTTGCCTAAGTTGTCACCATAGCACAGAAGATAATAATAGTACGTACTCCGTACAGAACGGACACTTACCTCCCCGCACTCATTTCAAATACCTCACCCTACCCGGCACTTCATTGTAGACATCACTGACACATAAACAAGGGCGCGCGCGATCGCTCGGGCGCGGCGGCACTTCACGTTCGCCGAGTAGACGCGAGCGCCGGCCGATAACAGAGATAGCGCTATGCGGGTAAAGAGAAGGCAGCTGCTGCACTTCTCGCGTCATTTCGATTGATAACAATGCACTCAGCCCTACTAGATTCCACCAGACATTTGCGCGTGTACCAACGTCATTTACTTATGTAGTATGAAGGAATGCATACTTTATTGTTTAAAAATTGCCAAAGCAGCAATCTCTACCAGGCAACCGATGGGTAGAGGAAAGTTTAAATTCAAAAGCTATTGACAGGTATAATATTAGTTCTTACTAAAATGTAAAAATTTACTTGATAAAAATAATAAAATACATAAACAAAACAATACTATATGATATACATGATATTACAAATATTTAAGAAATACACTACATAAAATACATAATACTATTATGGTGTTGGAGATGTTTTCTTAAATGTCCAGCTGCAGGAAATGTTTTTTTACTGCACGCTTGAATGCATCATGCGATGGTGTACGTCTGATGGTTTCGGGTAGGGAGTTCCACAGTTTGATGGACTTAACCATAAATGACTTGTCGTAAAAAATGGAGGAATGAGGAGGGAGGACAAGTGACAAGTCATTTGATGAACGTAGGATTCGTGTTAGGATTGAGGAGCTGAGGACAAAGCGTGATTTAAGATAATAGGGTGCATGGGGGTGGGTTAGGATAGAGTGAAGAAGGGAAAGGATATGGCAGTCTCTCCGACGGCTTATTGGTAACCACTGAATTTTGGAGCGATAAAGTGAGATATGGTCGTATTTACGTAACCCGAAGATAAACCTAATACATAGGTTCTGTAATCGCTCTAGTTTACTCAGAAGAGAAACCGACAGGTCGGGATAACTTGTATCAGAGTAATCCAAAATAGGAAGAAGAAGAGTTTGAGTTTAGGGATATTTTCGTTTTGATCGGAAGTAGATTCTTGAGACGCTTAAGCGAATTATACGCACCAAAAACTCTTCTACTAATTTCTGATACCTGCTTCTGCCAAGAAAAACAGTCATCGAAATAAACGCCCAGGTTTCTAACCTCTTTGCTAAGAGTAATTGCAGATCCATCGAACGTTATGCTAGGCAAAGAATCGAAATTAATCCTGGAGATATACCAGGGGCTACCAATAATGATGGATTGGGTTTTTTTTGGGTTAACTAATAGGCCGTGCTGATGACTCCAATCTGATATATGTTTCAGGTCCGCATTAGTACTCTTAATTGCCTTATCCAGATTTCCGATCGACGCCTGAGTGTAGATTTGGAGATCGTCTGCATACAAATGATAGGACGAAGATAATGGAAGAGTAATTGAATTTATAAAAATGGAGAAAAGTAGAGGAGAAAGAACACCACCCTGCTGCACGCCGGCAGAAATGTGACACCATAATGAAAAGTCATTATCAATGTGTATTCGCTGTCGACGCCCGTATAGGTAACTATGAAACCACTCAATAACAGGTGGAGATATGTTAAGAGACTGTAACATCGCCAGGAGAATGTCAAAGTCCACTGTGTTAAAAGCATTGCTAAAATCCAACAGAGTTAACACTGTAAGTTCCTTGTTTTACATGCCATGTCGAATATCGTCGTTGATTTTAACAAGTGCAGTGGTTGTACTATGACCGGGATGAAAACCGGATTGATATGGATTAAAAAGATTGTTGCAGTGTAGGAACCCGGAGAGTTGTTCATGAACAAGTTTTTCCAGGACTTTGGAGAGGAAAGGTAGGATCGAAATTGGACGCTATCTGCACCGCATAGGACGGGAAGTGACCCCCGAGTGCCACCACTGTGGCGCCGAAAAGGATACCGCGCAGCACACCTTAGCGGTGTGCCCCGCCTTCTCCTCGGAGCGCCGTGAGCTGACCGCCGTCATCGGCGACGACCTCTCCCTCCAGAACGTGGTCTGTGCCATGCTGGAGGGAGAGAGGACGTGGGACGCGGTAAACTCCTGCGTGGATGTGATGAAGCAGAAGAAGTCGGCGGAGAGGGCCAGGGAGGAGGATCCCTCGGCCGATCCATGCCGCCGTAGAAGAACGGGGCGGAGGAGGCGGAATTACGCCCGCCTTCTTCCTCCTGACGGCAACCAGCGGGGCCATAGGTTGGGAAGCCCGGGTCCTGCATTGCACCGGTTGCCGCCAGTCGCTGATGCCCCGGGGGAACACTGGCCTCCCCCTTTTGGGGGGGTGAGAGGGGCTCGCCGTAGGCGAGCAGGCGCCGACGAGGTCGTGGATGTGTTCATTCGAGTTCCCATGACCTTGTCCGGCAGCGACGCGGCCTTCCTCGGCGTGTCTTCTTCTGATGAGGAGGACACGGTGATGATGGACGTGCTCGCGCCAAAGCGTGTGTGAGGGGCATCGGTGGGTTTTAGTCGGTAGGCCGCGGTTCCTGGCTGGCACTCTGCCCCCAGGGGCCGCGGAGAGTTTGACATAACCCCGCGCCTTCCCAAGCGCGGGGTATGCGTAATGCATTTCCCACCGAAAAAAAAAGGATCGAAATTGGACGAAATTCGGAAAAGGTGTTGGGATTTGCAGTCTTTGGAAGCGGAGTAATATTAGCGTCCTTCCAGATAGAAGGGAACTCATTACAAGAGATCGATTTATTAAGTATATCGGTAATAATTGGTGCGAGGATATCGATTATAGGAACGATCGTAGTACGACTAATGCAATCACTGCCACTGGCATTGGAGGCAATATCGAGCACATTCTTCTTAACACCACACACAGTAAACTGAGTAAAATGAAAAGGTGTGAATGAAGGAGGTGGCAGCGAAGAAAGATTATTGAAAGTGCAAGTTTTAATGCTAGCATCTATGGTGCCGGATACAGTGAAGTGAACATTTAAAGCATTTAAATCTGAATTTAAGTAGTAGTAATAGGTAATTGATTTGGACGTTGATTGGTGTGCCCGGGGCCCGGGGTGTCACCATAGTAACAATGTTATAACATTGTTGTTTTCTGATAATTAGAGGTAAGATAGCCAGTTGTTCAGTTGTTGAGGTGTTCAGCTGTAGCTCGTTTCCATCTTTCGCCTCACCACTTACCAGGGTGAGGTGAAGGTCAAGAGCTTATTGTGTACCGGGAATAGAGAATTTTAGCGGAGGGAGACTCTGTACCAGGGTCGCCTGCTTCTGCGAGGACGTCATCTCGCAGACGGAGGCCGCGGAGAGGGAGCGGGAGGCAGATCCTCAAGCCGCTCCCCTCCGTCGCAGACGGATAGGCAGCAGAAGGCGGGCATTCGCACAAGCGATGCCCATCTAATGACCCTGCCGTGGAGGCCTGCGTGCACGGCTGGCCCCGTGCACGCCGCCATAAGGCCCTCCGTCTGGGGATTGCCCTTGTGTTCTCGGGCAATCCCCCCTTGGCGATAGCCCGACCGGCGGGTCGGGCTTGCCCGGGCGAGTGGGTAGTGGAGTCGCAGTGTGGACTTTACCTAGCGCGCCCATAAGAGCAGGAAGAACACCGGGAGGTTTGAGTGGGCAGGCCTGGCACTCTGCCGGGTGAGCCCCACACACGCTCGCCGTCTAGCCAACGGCAAGTACGGTGCGGTTACGCATTTCCCCCCGAGAAAAAAAAAGGGTCGCCTGCTTGAGTACATTCGTCTTACCTATTTCTGCCGCCAAGCAGCAGTGCTTGCATTGCTGTGTTTCGGTTTGAAGGGTAATAGGTAATATAAAATTACTGGGTACCGTGACTTACATCTGATATTAAGTTAGCAACGTACACTGCGGTTCTTGTGGGGGTTGCAGATTTGCTGCGAATATTAAGGTTATGTATTAAGGTGACTGTTATCACTTACTGTCAGGCGGGCATTATGCTTGTTGCCACTAATTTGCATCTTTGTTGTATCAAATTGAGTACCTACATGTGAGGGTTTGAGGAAAGTTCAGAAATGCGGATATGTCAGATGTCAAGAAGGACGCTGTCCAAGGAGGTCAGATCTGACGAAGCCTGGAACATTGGGTATTCAAATTGTGCTATATGTAACTATCACTGTTATAGCCACATTATCATTCGCAATACCCAATCAATCTTTAATAGAGGTTCGTTTTCAGGAAAACTTACTGCATAATCAATAGCTACACGTATTCCCTAAACTGTAATGGAACTAGATTATATGTCAGGAAGGCAATCATTAGTCAACGCCTTAAGCCGCGAGTAGCGGAGCCCAGCCTACACCATTAAGGATAACTTCGCAGGAGTAACGACATTAGTGCTATGGCGATGGCAATAAATAACGCCATCTATTGACAGTACCCGTGTATGTGTGCAAGGAAATACTGGACTAATAAATTATTCGGCTGTGCTTATAAGCATCGCTGAGTCATGTCGCCTTGAAAACGGTCCAATTAAATTGTTTCCTTGGTTATAACGATTACAGCGATTACAGTACTTAAAGCAAGAAATATTTATTTGGCGTTAGCAAACGATAATTCACGTAATTTGTGTACAGTTAGGTGTAGTAAATGCGCAAATAAGTAAATATAAATCATTGTGTGGTTTTATGAAACCACGAGAGCAAGTGAAACTATTTTTCGGATTGTAAGTAGGCGTTTAACTGAAAATTTTCGGAATACTATTTGATTTCGGGTATTAAAATCACGTTATTAATTTAAACTTAAATCTTTTTCTTCTGAAAAGAAAATTATAAATAAAAATCTCATTAATCAAAAAATAACAAGAAATAAAATATACAAAATAATAAAAAACAAATGTATGAAAAATGTAGCGCTCTACATCAGGGTCGAACCATTGCCACATAGATTTAAAGTCGAAGATCTAACGCATTGACCAATCCTGAGCAATTTAGTAGTGAAATTAAAGATCTCATGTTTTTATGTAATGCGAGATGTGATAGATATAGAATTCATAGAATTTCAATTAAAAACAAAGTTTCACTTTAAACGTAAATACCTACCTATATTATTCGGTGTCAAGACGATCCACCCTTAATCCCTACTAATATTATAAACAGTAAAGTAACGCTTGACTGTCAGTCTGTCTGTAACGCTTTCACACTTTGTTGAACCAATTTTAATGAGATTTGATAAAGAGATGGCTTAAGGAGGTACTTTTTATTCCATGAGTTCGTTAGGGAACTCAATATTACCGAACTTCCGATAGAACTGAATTTCACGCAGACGGAGTCGCTAGGCAAAAAAAAACCTTTAGGTGAAAATTAAGAGGTTCTATCTACACTGACCTTCAAAAGTAAGTACCACACTTTTAAAATTGCAATAACTTTTAAAGAAGGCAAAATAAATTTTTAAAATAAAAAGTATTAAAAAGACTAATGTATAAAAAACTATAACTTCCGAGAAACCTGACGAAGTGAGTTGAAAATGTTTTTTGTTTGAATCCTTTATCTTTTGTAGTTTAGGGAAAAAAATAATTTTAAAAGTATTGTACCTACTTTTGAAGGTCAGTGTATATCCAATTATCCATACTAATATTATAAAGTGGAGAGAATTGATTGTTTGTTTGTATTGAATACACTTCGAAACTACTGAACCGATTTTGATGAAAGTTGGTATAGGGATAGTTCGAGACCAGGGAAAGGACATAGGGTTATTTTTCCTACGGGATAAATCTGACTGGAAAAGTTTTCCTACGGGAAAAGTTATAATGCAAACCAAGTTGCATACGGTCAGATAGTGTTATACACGGTGTTTCATAATAACCAATAAATAATCAATGCGTTATCTAAAACTAATTATTAAAATATGTTTACACGTTTTGTCATTCAGCCCAAAATCATGCATCATGTCTATGATTTACATGAAAATTTTGGGTTGATTGACATACGGGTAAACACAATTTATTAATTAGTTTTAGATAACGCATTTATTATTTATTGGTTATTATGAAACACCGTGTATAAAAGCGAAATACCACTCACTGATTAATCACGAAATCTCAGAAACTGTAACACCTACAAACTTGAAATTTGGCAGGTAGGTTCCTTATAGGGTGTAGACATCCGCTAAGAACGGATTTTACAAAACTCCACCGCTAAAGGGGGAAAACGAGGGTTGGAAATTTGTATGAAAGTCCTATGTTTTTGCAGAAAGGGACAAAATGTATGGTGAAAATTTGGTATGGAGATAGTTTGAGTAATGGGGAAGGATAAAGGGTGTAAAAAGGGTGTGTGTGTATGGCGGGGGGGGGGATTTGTAAAGGGAATCAATAAAAAAGGTTTTCCACGCGGACGAAGTCGCGGGCAAAAGCTAGTATATTATAAACGCGAAAGTTTGTGAGTATGGATGAATGTATGGATGTTTGTTACTCTTTCACGCAAAAACTACATAATGAATTTGGATGAAATTTTGCAAGTAGACGGATTACGACAGAGATTAACAAATAGGCCACGTATTTATCCGGAAAAGTGAGTAGTTCCCGCAGGAAAGTAGGTTTTTTCTTTGAACTTTTAAGGCGAAACATAGTTCGCGGGCACAGCTAGTCTTTTATATCGATTCTGAAACTGCTCTTATGGCGCATAGTAGGGTCAATCATAAAAAAATCACTGCAGAAAAAACCGATTCTCTTCATAAATATTGACTAAAAAAAATCTTTAAAAACATGTTATTATTCAACGCATTCTTTAGTTTAGAGGATGGTCTTTTTAATTTTTTGATAAATTAATTAAAACTTGGTTAAAATGTGACCCAAACATGCCTCGATTTTAAAACTTTAAACCTAATCGCGTCGTAAATATTAGGTTAAATCATATACTTTCGATTTCAATAAATAAAGTGAATAATATTCTAGCGGATGGTCTTTTTAGATTTTTCTTATCGCCTTTATTAATTGAAATAATTCATCTGACGCGTAAAGGTTTGCTTAAATATTCCCCTCACTCTCACTCACTCACTCCTATGTAGGTAATCAGTGCGTGATGATCGAAGCAAGGTCATTGGGACCACTATGCGCCTTAAAGGGATTCACTGACGGTTTTCAGATTCCGATTCTTTATCGCTAGGCAATAAGTTTAGTTGCATAGCATTTAATGTCGCTTACGTTACTTTTTACACGTTTTAATACATTTTTGGAAAACTGGGGTCATCATCATCATCATTATATCAGCTAAGAGACGCCCACTGTTGGACATACATAGGCCTCCCCCAAGGATCTCCATACAAATCGGTCCTGCGCCTCCCGCATCCAGCGGCTTCCCGCGACCTTCACCAGATCGTCGGTCCACCTTGTGGGGGGCCTACCAACGCTGCGTCTCCCGGTATGTGGCCGCCACTCAAGGACCGCCCCCCGCCCCAACGGCCGTCAGTCCTACGAGCGATGTGTCCTGCCCACTGCCACTTAAGGTTTGCAATTCTTTGGGCTATAACGGTAACTCTAGTTCTTCTACGGATCTCATCATTTCTGATGTGATCACCTAAAGAAACCCCGAGCCATAGCCCTCTCCATTGCCCTTTGAGTGACTTTGAGCTTTCTTATGAGGCCCGTTGTAAGCGGCCACGTCTCAGTTCCGTATGTCATCAGTGGCGACACGCACGAATTGAAAAACTTTCGTCTTGAGACACTGCGGTAGATTGGCTGAGAATATGCCGAACGCTGCCCAGCCGAGTAACTGGGGCACAAAATAAGAAATGTAATTTTGCAATTTTCTAGACACTAAAAATGCACGTATATTGGTAAAAGTTTTATGCCATTTATTATTTAATGTTCACAGCTGTTTTAAAATATTGAACAGAGCCATTTTTGGATTTGGTTTCTATCGAGTGAAATACTATCAATCATGTTTATGTCTTAAAGAATGTTTAAATAAAATGTTAAACTATATCATATATGAATTTTAGAACTGTATGTTCTATATTTTTGGCGGTAAAAAAGTTTGCGTCTTAACATATGCTATAAGTTAGATATTAGTCGATCTAACATACACCTTTGAATTTCTTCGCAGATGTATTGTAGGTTGCCTCGCGATGTTTTCTTGACGGTAGGACCGTCGGATAAATGTTCATATGAAATTCGAAAAACGAGAAACACATTGGTACATGGCAGTATCAAACCCCGAACCTCCCGATTAGAAGGCCAGTGCCGAATCCACAGCGCCACCGACATTCTTGCGTACACGCTCATTTCATACAAAATGATTAAAAAATACATGAATTTTTTAGAGGCTAATTACGACTATTATCCCTACTATATGCTTACTATTGCGATGGTAGCAACTTTGTAATATTTATATATTTTCTCCCGTAACTAAAAAGTTTCTAGAAATTACGAAGCCAGAATTACGAAGAAAAAGTTCTCTAGAGCACTATTCATCTGTAAATAACTGTCTCTTATTTTAATTAACAACTAAAAGAAGCCTTTGAACAACAAGCTTTTCGCAAGAACATTATTATGAATGTCAATAAAACAATGTGGCCTGTAGCTTTGTAACTGTTTTATTACATCCATTGTGAGCGCGAACCTAGCGAACAATTCTATAATTATTTCATGACGTTCAAACATAATAATTTATCTCCTTTTCTTTAATTTCCATTAATTTCAGAGAGAGTATTAAGTCTCAGCAAAATTTATCATGGCACTTATCATCAGTTCTTTTGTTAACCATTTAGCTTTCATTATATAATACTATATATAATTATACTTTCCTCGGTGAAAACTGAAGCAGAATATTGGATGAGGTAGGCAAGATTGCGATAAATTACCGAGATTACAACGAGACTGACCTTATTTACTCCGAGATTCACGGTGAGATGCTGTAAAGAAACAAGTTTAAATTGCCGTCTTAAAATTAGTTACTGAGTTGACGCACCAACTTCTGCGAATACCAATTTTTCTTATCTCTTACAGAATCTAAAACACCAACGTCTTCCTGTTTATAATAAACTAATTTCCATAATATTTTCATCGTTTCAGGTATCTGATATTGGAGTGAAAGCAATGCTAAAGAAATCTGATAATTAAGGGGAGATACTCGAAATGTTGCATAGAACTTCCTCGTCTCGGAGGCGAAGGGCCTCACGAAGCGCTGCTACTTCGCCTCAGGCCAGATCACCGAGAGCGTCGGCGCAAACTTCAAGAAGGGCATCCTTAGCAACCACAGAGACTGATGATGAAATTGAACCACCACCTCCACAGAGAAGCCCAAGAGCTAGCCTGGCTCCCGATGCAGCGTTAGAAACATTTCATCGGAGCCCCCGTCACTCCCTGGTACCCGAAGTCAGGTCAGCAAGAAACTCTATTACTCCAGACACGATACCTCCAAGCCGAAATACTCTTACGCCAAACAGGAACAACTTAGGAGTGGATCTAGCTTACGGATCGAGGCTTAGTTTAAATCCGCAGGATTTTAATAGGAGCCCCCGAAATAGTATAACTCCTGACATGTCAGCGCGAACACCTCGACGAAGCTTAGTGCCTGAAGGGACTTCGTGGAATCAACCTAGGAATTCTCTAGTACCCGATGTGGGCCGAAGTCCACGGCATTCGGTGGCGAGCATACAAATAGATCCAGCGAGAAATCAAAAGGAACTGGGTCCCAGCCCTAGGACCAGCCCACGTGGTAGTGTGGCGCCTGATGCTCCTATAAAAAGTAAGGATTTGCCAGACATTAATAGAAGTCCAAGGGGTTCTCTGATACCAGATTCCCAGAGAAGTCCCAGAGGAAGCATTGCGCCTTCGGAGAGGAGTGCGCGGGGTAGTCTTGTGGCAGAGTTAGACGCGTCAAAGATCAGTCCTCGAGGCAGCCTCACGTTGACATTTCAAGAGCCTCTTGTATCGAGGGAGAGGCGAGCGAGCGAAGACAGCCAAGCTCAAGGTAACTATTATTTATATATTTATATGCGAAATTTCGTGTGATATCCCATTTCTGGAAATAAAAGGTTTATATTTAACACAAAACATAACCGCTTTTATATTGAACTTAGGTGATATTCTTATGTGGCTGGGCCATTTAAAATTGACATATATTATTTGCCGTACAAAACATTTTGTTTCTTGCCAGCTGGGCTAATACTTAGATGGTAATATCAAAGCCAAAGTATGCCTATTGCTCAGTATTTGCCACCTCCAAGAAGGGAATGTTTGCTCGCTGATCGAGTGCGTGTTAGTGCAGCGCCAGCGATTAAGCATTGATCGGTGATCAAGTGAGGGTAGCTTGGGCTCTATCAGGCGATTTTGGCGAGACGGGAAGAGCTGTGTTTCGTGCGGCAACCGGTCCCGCCACAGAGATAAAGATGCAACCCCGCTGGATGGGTATTCTTGGTATTTCGGTAAAAATTGTCTGGTGAGTTCCACGCACCTATGCCTTTTACTCCGAAAGGCATTACCCTGTCTCCTTTTAAGTAAAGGGTTCGTTAAGGGGTTATGCGGAGTTCCTTACACTCAAGATAAATCTGTCATCAATCAAACAATAAAATCTTTCTGACAAAATTATATCCATTATGCAAAATTCAACCATACACACTAAAATCTTTTGGCAGACATGATGAATCCCACTTAACCTCAGACGAGGCTGTTGTATTGTGTAAATCTTGTAGAAACTAAAGACAAGTAATTCTTGTAGGCAGCCGTGGTCGGAGTGTCTCACCGTACCGGGCCTCTCTGGCCGGCCGGCAGAGTGGCACAGGAGCCTTATCAGACACTGGATCACGGAGAGCTTCTAGTTCTGTCAGTCAGGTAAGTGGCTTCTTTTTATACAGCAAGAGTGTCGAACTAGCATTTGGCATAGTTTCGATTGCCAACTCTGAGCTGTCATTTTCAAATAAACCTTATTACTGCATAATAGCAGGAACTGTTATGTAGGTACTAAAGGGACAATGCACCACTTTGTGATTCGTGGAACAGTTATGATAGAATTTCTGCACAGTTGGAAGAAAAATATGTGACGGTAACTTCAATTGACACATCGTAATTGATCCAGATTAATGATAAGTAAGTAATCTCAATTTATTAACATGTAAAGTACTAGCTGCTGCCCGCAACTTCGTCTGTGTTCCCTGGGGAACTCATTAAAATTTAGGATAAAAAGTAGCCTATTCCCTTTCCCGGGACTCTATTATCTCTATACCAAAATTTCATCTAAATTGTTTCATCGGTTTAGGCGTGAAGAGGTAACAGAGCGAGAGGCACAGACAGACACACTTTCGCATTTATAATATTATAATTTATTTAGATTTACAAACTGTCTAATTACATAATAAAAATGCA
Organism: Schoenobius gigantellus; assembly: GCA_963935595.1. NCBI lineage: Eukaryota > Metazoa > Arthropoda > Insecta > Lepidoptera > Crambidae > Schoenobius > Schoenobius gigantellus. The sequence goes on from OZ012553.1 coordinate 2,255,576, forward strand.
TCCACAAATGTTGTCTGGTAATAAGACTGCCCACATTAATAATACGATTATTTTTTGTTTTTGTAATATCATCATCGTCATCATTTCAGCCAAGAGACGCCCACTGCTGGAGATAGGCCTCCCCCAGGGATTTCCAAACCGATCGGTCCTGCGCCTCCCGCATCCAGCGGCTTCCCGCGACCTTCACCAGATCGTCGGTCCACCTTGTGGGGGGCCTACCAACGCTGCGTCTCCCGGTACTCGGCCGCCACTCAAGGACCTTTCCGCCCCAACGGCCGTCAGTCCTGCGAGCTATGTGTCCTGCCCACTGCCACTTAAGGTTTGCAATTCTTTGGGCCATGTCGGCGACTCTAGTTCTTCTACGGATCTCTTCATTTCTGATGCGATCGCGTAGAGAAACCCCGAGCATAGTCCTCTCCATTGCCCTTTGAGTGACATTGAGCCTTCTGATGAGACCCATTGTAAACGGTCACGTCTCAGTTCCGTACGTCATCACTGGCAACACGCACAAATTGAAGACTTTCGTCTTTTGTAATATAAAATCTATCAACCCATAATAGTAGATTGTTATAAAAGGAGCTTAAATGACCCATACTACTACGTATATACGTAGTAGGTAGGTAGTTTTACTACCGAGATATAGGGAGGGAGTAAATAGAAACCGAGTTGTATTGAGGTTTTAGCGCCGTGTGTCACTACGATTGTGAGAAAATAATCTAATACAACATTAATATCGTATTAAATTATTATATTTTCTCGGTGGATAGTTTTTTTTATTAAGAGATTTTTTCCTTTTTTTGTAGGCCTGTTGGTAACAGACAAAAATAATAATAAAAAATTACACAAAGCATGGATGTACTCGTAGCATATTTTATCCGCCATTTCTGAGCGGCGGCCATGTTAATTTTAGGGCAATATGTAGCTAAGTTTGTAGTTCTCTACTCTTCAAGCCCTTTCGTTTGATACCCATATTAGAGTTAGAAACGAAATCTATATTATTAAGAGCTCGAATCATCTATTATTATAATGGCATAGAGCTAGGTCTTATGGTACTAATAGTAGTATTATCATTATCTCGATACTCACCATTAAAAATCCATTTCAACGGGTTTGGGTCACGTTAAATGGTACGATACAATAAAAGATTTTTTGAGCAGGGGAATTGAATATATCGTTTATATAAATGTTACCAATGTGTTTTTCGTTTCACGAATTTCATGTGTACATTTATCTGACGCTCCTACGGTGAAGGAAAACATCGTGAGGAAACCTGCATACACATGCGCTGCGAAGTAATTCGAAGGTGTATGTGAAGTCAACCAATCCGCACTGGGCCAGCGTGGTTTGACTAAGGCCTAATCGCCCTAACTAGTTAGGGTAGGTTCGTGCCCCTCGGTGGGGACGTATATGAGCTGTGATGATGATGACGATAAATATTACGAGAAATGACTTAGGAAGAATTAATGTTGCAGATATTTGCAGCGAAGCAAATTGAACCCGAGTTCTCTGGTTTCGTACATTACACGCGAACACTAAACCAGTCGTCAAGTGCATACATAGTGCAAAAATAAACTATCAACGTTTAGTTATTCAATATTTCCAAGAGCGTCGGTGGCGCTGTGGACTCGGCACTTGCCTTCCAATCGGGAGGTCGGGGTTCGAGACCCGCCATGTACCAATGTGTTTTTCGTTTCGAATTTCATATGTACATTTGTCTGACGCTCCTACGGTGAAGGAAAACATCGTGAGGCAACCTGCATACATCTGCGAAGAAATTCAATGTTGTATGTGAAGTCGACCAATCCGCACTGGGCCAGCGTGGTTGACTAAGGCCTAATCACCCTAACATAGGGTAGGCTCGAACCCCTCGGTGGGGACGTATATGAGCTGTGTGTGTGTGTTTAGTTATTCTATTCTTTTCTTTTTTGTTATTCGTAAAAACAAACATATATTCCACGATATGCCTGGCAGCTATGAAATACTGCTCTGTGTGGCAGTAAATGCCATATAATTACACCAGACCACTCACGCTATAAATCAATACTAGCGGTGAAATGCGAACGAAATAATTGTTTTGTTTGAATTATATACGCACCGGGTTATTGTGATGAAGTAATGTAGGTCGGAATTGGTATAATACTCGTAAGCGTTCAGTAAAGATATGTTACACAATCGAATGATTGATTTTTGTAACGAAAATGTGTGTTTAGTTTGAATCCATGCTCTATTACAATTATATTGCCTGAACTTACTTTTTATAACGCAACGGAAATATAATCGATGAATATTTATTTTTTGTTTTTTTTTTTATCTATTTAGATATTATATACTTTTTACACTTTTTTATTACTATTAGTGGCCACTATTAGTGGCAGACGAGCCAGTGGCCCACCTGATGGTAAGTGGTTACCATCGCTCATGGACATCTGCAATGCCAGGGGCACGGATCAGTTACTGCCTACCTGGAGAGAAGTGCTCTTTTTAAGCCTGTTTTGTTGTAATCGTACAAAAATAAATATAGAGGTTGCTCATATCGTTTTACATAGCAGTAATACGAGTAGTATCTCCACAGAATCGCAGCCAAGCAAACATATGTTGTGTTTCTGGACTTAGCTTGTTTTATTTGAGCATCAATAATATTGTGATTTACACTTCATCATAACAACTCATATCCGTCCCCACCGAGGGGCTCGAGCCTATCCTAAGTTAGGGTGTTTAGGCCTTAGTCAAACACGCTGGCCCAGTGCGGATTGGTCGACTTCACATACACCTTTGAATTTCTTCGCAAATGTATGCAGTTTGCCTCACGATGTTTTCCTTCACCGTAGGAGCGTCAGACAAATGTACATATGAATGTCTAAAATTGAAAAACGCATTGGTATATGGCGATCTCGAACCCCGGACCTACCGATTGGAAGGCAAGTGCAGAGCCCACAGCGCCACCGTCGCTTCAAAACCCATAGCATTGTTGTTTCCGCGTGACCCATGTTTTATCCGCTGCTTTTAAGCGGCCGCCATCTTGAATTTAGGGCAATGTTGCTAAATTCATTAGTGCTGTACTCTTCAAGCCCTTTCATTGGATACCCATATTTCTGAGGTTGCAAACGAATTTTTTTTCCATTTCCTTTTTCACGGCAAAATGTTTATCATGCCAGTCACACTAAATTCGCGCCGCCGCCGCATTGATTTACTAGTAGTAAATCAATGCGCCGCCGTCCTATTCTCACTGAAATTGTGAGATAATGCGTGACTCAAGTCCACTCTTGGCAACCCGTGATCCTAATGGGATGTCCTAAATGGGTGGTAGGTAAAAAATAGAACGATTCAAAATAGCCATATTTGAATAAAGAATATTTAGATTTTGAAATTCATACCTCATATAGTGTGCTAATCAGATACGTGCATATAAGCTATCGTTCGCCGAAATTGTTAAGTCAGGCGTCGGGCAAATGTTTGAGTATCGAAGTCGAATTGATCGAACTCCTGTCGGTCACTCGTGTGCGGGGGGAGTTGACATGGGTTCGGTCCGCATTCGGAATTATCACTTCAGTCTCTTGATGAAATGAACAATATCTGTTCTTTATTTAATTTGTCTCACGGATTCGGAAAGTTCAATTTTGATTTTTTTCTCGAGCGGTACTTACAATTCAGCCAATCAGAACACTGGACATGTTTAGCTCCGCCATTTTTTTTAAGGAACATCCTTGGACTTGTCTCGAGTAGTAAGATCGGTTTTTCACTCTCTAGCTTTCCATAAATAATTATTTATTTTAGATAAATAAACCTTCAATAAAATAATTTTCATTCGATTAAATAATATTTCATATTTTTATTTAGACAAACAAAAGAAATAAAAACCATAAATTGACGTCTCGACTACTCGAGCATTCGAGACAAGCGACTTTCCATAAACGATATGTCCTGTGTTATGATTGGCTGAACTGTGAGGAAAAACTTGAATTCTAACTTTTCTAGGAATTGTGTGAAAATTAGCCCCCAGCACGGCGTTCATGAGAACTCAACCGCTAAGTGCAGGTGCTCCTATTAAATATCAATACATTACCAGCTCTTGCGTGGTCTTATAATGAGTGGTGAGAAAATACCGCCAGTGCGTGCGCTTGTATTGAAATTTTCGTGGTATAACTACCAGGGCTTAGAATGTTTAGCATGTTAAGATTTTTTGATTTTGTCGTATAAAAAAAACGAATGAGTGCTAATGAACATAAAAAAATTGTTATAATATCAGTAGTTCGTGTATTTGTTATTATATAACTAAATATAAATAATCGTCGACATGCTAAACTTTTAAATTCTTTGACTGTACAAACCTGATGCGATTAAAAACCGCGCGTGGTTAACCGTAGTGCGGGTTAAGCTTGAAATGAGGGATGAAAGCTTGTTTAGAGCTCCATGACTATCGAATTACCGTTAAACTTTTAATTAACTTAGAATTTGTATTCTAATTAACTTAAAATTCATCGAAGTCTCAATGTTTGACCCAATCATTGTTTGGTGACGCTTATGTGTTTGTTTCCGTCCGTTCCGTCCGTTCTATTGAGATCTTGCCCTTAGAGACTGCAGGTTTTCACTTGATGATATGCCAAGAACTCTAAAAAAATTAACACGGGCCTAGGGTCACAAACCCTAATTTTCATAAAATATGCTGTTGGTAGAAACTCGTTGAATTAGTATTTTGACACCAATAGCACTTTTCGTTTGTGAGTAATGTGGCTTGCCGACCGAATTTTGTTTTGAACACTCTATTGCAGGTAGCACAATAGAGCTGTCCACGGGTCTTATAGGTGTAGGTTTAAGTTGGATTGGGACGTTCTTTACGCATTTGGCGTTTATTATCGAAGGTTTCAAGTCGGGTTTCCTCGTATTTTTTATCTTCTGGTTGATAGTATTGCGCCAAGACGACCTGTCTAGGGTCATGTAATCAGAGAATGAATGTGATCTGTCGATTTGTTTTATTAAAATTGAACTAAATACAAAATGGCCGCCGCTCAAAAATTCATCGAATCGGTAGTAGGTACATTTTTTTAAAGTAACGTTCTAAAGTTACAAATAATTTTTCGTGAGATATTGAAAAAAGTGCCAATACTCAAATCGTACCTCCTATCACAAAAGCACATTTGTAGTGATGATACGTTTCCTAGAAGCAACTAAACACCATTTGTTGTTTTAAAATAGGTACTCATTTTACTCTAATTGCCTAGTTATAACCAATTTTGGTATTTTCTTTAAAAAAACACTCAACTCAAACTCAAACTCAAAAATCTTTATTCAATATAGACCTTTACAGGCACTTATTGACGTCAAAATAAAAACATAAAAATCTTCAACCAAGAATCTAATTAACTAAATTATTTAATCCTTGTATGTGCACACACCCCAACCATTATTAAGATGTGTGCAAATACAAGTCAAATGAAAAAAAAAAAATTTGACTCTACACCTGTTCGGAAATTGGGAGAGCCTTCTCAAGAAGAACAGGCAAGAAACTCGGAAGGTCTTGTATTTTTTTTGTCTCCTCTTTTAAAATGCCAACATTACAATATTATATTTCACAAACATTTTTTTAAATAATATAGAAATGCCTGTCGGTGTGAGTGGAACAGTTACTCGATTGAAATTTATCCCACTATCACAAAGTGTTAACACCCTTTAAACGTCAATTATCACATTTTTTGTCAATCCCAAGCAGTTTTATCTGTCATATAATCAGACACTTTATAATATGCTTTTTTCATAAGTGCGCCCTTGATAGCGACTTTAAATTTATTCAAGTTAAGTGCTTTAATATTATTTGGGATTTTATTGTAGAAACGTACACAAAGGCCTTTGAAAGAATTATTAATTTTTTTAAGCCTAGTATTTGGTAACGCTAACATATTCTTTTGCCTAGTATTTACTGAATGAATATCACTGTTTTTACAAAACGAATGTATATTTTTATGAACATATACTATATTCTCGTAAATATATTGCGACGCGACGGTCATAATACCAATTTCTTTAAATTTTTCTCTCAAAGAGTCTCTTATTTTAAGGTTATAAATAGCACGAATAGCCCTTTTTTGCAGCACAAAAACAGTCTGAATGTCGGCAGCATTTCCCCACAGCAAAATGCCATACGACATCACACTATGAAAATAGGCAAAGTATACAAGTCTTGCTGTATCAACATCAGTCAGCTGACGTATTTTCCATACAGCGTAGGCTGCAGAACTAAGTCTCTTCGACAATTTATCAATATGTGGGCCCCACTGAAGCTTTGAATCTAAAGTAATACCAAGAAATACTACGGTATCCACAAGGTCCACATTTTTATGCTTTATGTTAACAGTGGTGTGAACCTCTTTAACATTGGGTAAAACAAATTTTATACATTTAGTTTTCCCTTCATTGAGGCACAAGTTATTCGCATTAAACCAGTAAACTATTCTTGAGATAGAACTATTTACATCGTCATAAATTTGCAATCGTCTTTTAATTTTAAACATAAGTGAAGTATCATCTGCAAATAATACAATCTCATGCCTGTCTTGTACAAAAGCAGGCAAGTCATTTATATATATTAAAAATAGAAAAGGACCAAGAATTGAACCCTGCGGAACTCCCATTTTAACCGAGGCGCCCTGGGACCTCTCCCCGTTGACGTCTACTTTCTGAATCCTCTCAGTCAAATAGGAGACGAGTAAATCCAGAACAGTGTCGCGAAATCCATAGTAGTGTAATTTCCTGATCAGGGTGTCATGATGAACGCAATCAAACGCCTTGGACAAGTCACAAAAAACGCCCAGCGCATCATGTGAGTCCTCCCAAGCCTCATATATATTTTGTATTAACTCAACACCAGCATCAGTTGTTGAGCGACCCTTTCTAAAACCAAATTGTTTACAGTGTAGAAGATTATTTCTGTTAAAAAAGCTTTGCATTTGTTCCAACATTATTTTTTCAAAGATTTTGCTAAAAGTAGGTAGCACAGAGATAGGTCTAAAATTATTGGGGTCTGATGTGCTACCAGATTTGTGTAATGGAATAATTTTACTCAGTTTCATTAGATCAGGAAACACACCACAGTCAATGCAATCATTAAAAATACTAGCAAGTATTGGAGCTATTGTTTCTATTACAGATTGGGAAACATCTACAGAGTTGCCCCACAGATCCACGGTTTTCTTTTTATTCAGCGCTTTAAATGACTTTATTAAATCATTTGCACAAATATGGGCAAATTTAAATTTATCATCACAAGTTTTAACATAATCTTTTAGAATAGATTCGGCTACAGTGGGGGAGGAATCCAAAGATTTTGTGATTGAAACTGGAATGTCAGTAAAGAATTTTTCAAATTCTGTAGCTACCTCAATATCTACTGTAACTTTCTTATTTTCAATATTTAAACAAAAATTGTTGTTATTAGTTTTTACTCTTCCGGTTTCATTATTAATAATGTTCCATGTCGTTTTAATTTTGTCACTACTATTTTTTATTTTAGAGCTTAAATAATTGGACTTTGCAAATTTACAAACTTTTTTAAATACTTTGGAATAAGTTTTTACATACAATTTAAATTGATCACTAGTATTTAATGAACGCTCATTGTAAAGTTCATAAAGTTTTATTCTGCTTTTGTGAATACCTGGCGTGGCCCATTCACTAAAAGCTAATCTACCATTGACTGAGATGGTTTTTGGAACAAAGATATTTTTAAATTCACAACAAAATGTGTTAAAAAAGTTTTCATACAATTTATTTGGGTCTTCGTCATAATCAATATACTTTAAATTAATACCAAGATTATTATTGAAACGCTCCAAGCGGCCAGCAGTCTTTGGTACAACAGTGATATTCTTTTTCGCCATAAGCTTACATTTGTAAGGTATAGTAACAAATTGACCAGAGTGGTCAGATTCTAAGTTATTAAAAACATTTTGTGCTAATGGTTCTATGTCAGTATAAATATTATCAATGCATGTGGCAGAAAACTCAGTAATTCGTGTTGGCTCCAGAAATAAGTTTTTAAGATTATATGACTGAAACAAATTTTTAATTCTCATACATAAACTAGAGTTTTCTAATAAGTTAATATTAAAATCTCCACAGACTAATATTTGTTTGCCTTGCTTACAGACTTTATTTAAAACTTCATCCATTATATTTTCAAAGTGGTCATACAATCCCGAAGGAGGCCTGTATACGCTCACTACAATAATCTGGTCCAACTCTACACAGGCAATTTCTATTGTTCGTTCAACTGAGAGGTTCACAATATCTTTACGATCTTTATATTTAAGCTTTTTATTTAATATGATTAATGAGCCACCGCGAATTGCATTTTCTCGACTGAACGAACTACCAACCTGGTGGTTGCTAAAATTAAACATGAACTGGTAGCTTTTAAGCCAATGTTCGGTTATACAAAAAATGTCTACTTTACTACTGTTCATGAATAACTCAACTTCCAGATCTTTGCCCATCATTCCTTGCATGTTCTGGTGCACCAGGTTGATAAAATTTACATGTTTATTATATTCAAATGGGTCTTCCAGTACATTATCTAATAAACAATTTTCATTTTGTTCTTTATTTAACATTATGCAAGAGGATTTCTCTATTGTCTCAATACCTAATTTAAAGACTTACTAACTAATACATCAGTAATATTACTGACAGTCATCCTACTTCTACGTTGCTCAATAGGAGCAATTTTTGTAGCCAAGTTCTTGGCTGAGATATAAAAATAATATGATAGCGATTTTGCTATTCGTCTCTTATAATAATTTGATAGACAATATCTATTATCTTTAGTCAAATACAATCTATTTACATAATTATTGATGTCAATTAAATGAAATACTCAAATAGGACACTCAACTTTTAAGGAAATCAAGCGAGAGCTCTGCCACAGATATATTTTTTATTGCTAATAACCTCAACTATGGCCCTGTTTCGTTTGATCCACGACTTTTTACCCAGCCTGTATAGATATTAGTATGTTAATTTCTTGAATGAAATAAATGGAAATGGCGCGTTCTTCTCAAGTGTCACAATTTAACAAGTGTGAAAAGTCTAGTTTTTGAGCAAATTTATTAAAGGGCCACAGTACCTACTACTAGCGCCGCCATTCGTTTTTTATGAATAATGATAAATTAAAGACGTTTCTACAAAAAATAGATCAGTCAAGAACTCAATACAGATATTTCAGATTTTTTGAGCTATTCAGACATAGATAAAATGTATAGGAATAATCATAATCCGAATTATTGCTAAAAGTGGCCACTTTATTTTTTGAATAGCTCAAAAAATCTGAAATATTTTTTTTTTTTTCTCTTTATTTATTTTGGGGCTTTTACCACATGGTAATGTCAGCCCCATTGTATCTTCTTAACTTAACACATTTCACATACATACATAGAACTAAAAACAAAAGAGAATACCATATCTAAAAAGCTAAGGAACATAACTTTTTAGCCGTAACAGATTTAGGGTTTGACAGAATGGCCTGTATTATACCAACATCGTTTAGATTTAGTTCTAAATCTTTAAAAAGTGCCTGTCTCTCATCTCTGTTCTTTACACAATCCATCAGCATGTGTTGCACATCTTCGATTTTATTACATTCTATGCAATTGGGTGAGTCAGCTTTTTTCATAAGATAAGCAAATTTTGCTAATGGATAGTGTCCAGAACGCAGTCTGACAATTTTTTTTATATAGCCTCGGCTCAACGTGCTGTCCTCGAACCAGGGCACAAGAGTAGGTCGTCCTTGAATTGATCTATACCATATACCTCTATCCTTAGAGACCTCATCAAAGTATTGATTCCATTCTTTATGAAAAGCGTTTTTATACATTGGAAGGGACTCCGATGAGTCCGGTAAATACTCAAATACAGGCCCCGTTACAGCCGCTTCTTTAGATAGAAGGTCTGCCCTCTCATTCCCCGAAAGACCAATATGAGCTGGAACCCATTGCAATTTCACTTCTACGTTACCAGAGTTCAGTATATGGAGTGCATTTAAAATGTCGTAGGCTATCGCTACACCTCTGCAGCCAGAGGCGCAGCGAGCCAGATGTTGTAATGCGCTTTTACTATCGGACATTATAACAATCTTATTTAGGCTTTTGTCGATTGCATACGATACTGCTTTGAATATTGCGATGAGTTCCAGCGTCATAATAGAAACTCGAAATGTGATTTTAAAGCCAGCTGAATAGCCCAATCGTTGATCAAAAAACCCCAAACCCAATCCATGAGGACTTTTTGAACCATCAGTAAAAATTTTATGCCAACCTTCGTAAGTCTCTAAAATCTCTCTAATAACGCTGTTTTTCAGAAAATTCGGTTCGTATGTGTTTTTAGGTTCTTGTAAACTACTTAAGTTTAATTTTACAATTTTAGTAATATCGAATCCTGTTACCCAAAAATCTAAACTAAACATTGGTAAAACTTCAGTGGAATAATACTGAGATTGACCTATCTCGCGATATACTTTAGTAAGAAATTGTTTTTTTTTATTGCGCCAGTAATCATTTTGTTCACATAGATTAGTTAGTTCAGACATTTCAGATAGAGTTATATTATTTGACCTTGAGACACATTTAAGAATATATTTGTATGCTAGATATAATCTACGTAAAAATAAAGGTTGAATACACATTTTGCTTTCCATCACATGGATAGGTGAGCTTTTAATAAACCCTCCTATCACCCTTAACGCTTTGTTTTGGAGTTTGTCCAACTTAGAAGTATGACAATTGGCACTACTACTGTAAAAGAAAGATCCATAATCCATTCGACTTCTTAAAAGAGTAATGTATAGACGACGAATATGTTTCGTGTGGATTCCCCAGGAGCTACCAGATAACATTTTCAATATATTCAAGAATTTTGAACATCGATCAATAGTTTCATTTATATGCTTACTCCATAAAAGGCTTCTGTCCAACCACAATCCCAAATATTTGATACATTCTGTTGAAGATAATTGTTGTTCATGGATTTTTAATATTGGTTTGATTTTTCGACGCCCTCTGCTAAAAGTACAAAATTTTGTCTTGGTTACAGAAAGTGATAGCCCAAGTTCATCTAATATTTCAATCATCGTGTTTAATGATTCTTGAATATATTGTTCACAGATTTTAATTTCTTTATCACTAACAAATAAGACAAAGTCGTCTGCATATTGCGAGATCCTAACATTTTGAATTCTATGGCAGATGTTATGGGTAACTATATTGAAAATTAATGGGGAAAGAGGGTCTCCTTGGGCCAGGCCTTTGTTCGACCATCTTGTGATTATTTTATCATGCCCATTTGAATTCATTGTCAAACGTCTCTCACTAAGAAAAGACCAAAGGTAATTACATAATTTTGAACCAACATTGAGATTATCAAGTATTTTGATAGCAACATCGATAGAAACATTATTATAGGCGTTTTCAATGTCCAAGAAACAGGCTAGAGTTGGGATATTTTTGGTGAAACCTATTTGAATGTGTGTTACCAAACGAGTTAAAGCGTCTAAACAGGACTGAGTTTTTCTGAACCCAACTGTCGCTGGTGACAAGATTTTATTTTTTTCTATGAACCATTCCAAACGTTTTAAGATCATTAAATGAAAAATTTTACACAAACAAGAAAGTAAAGAAATCGGCCTTAACTTTACTACTTGACTATTATGGGGATCGGATGTTTTTGGTATAGGTATAACGTTAATATTTCGCCATTGTGAAGGCACCTTTCCGTTTTTGTAAATATTATTATATAGGTTTATCAAACAATGTTTTGCTTTATCTGGGAAATAATATATCATTAGATAGGAAATGTTGTCATCTCCAGGTGCAGAGGTTGTCTTTTTCAAACAACTGTTTAGTTCTTGAAAAGTAAAGTCAGATTCTAGAGGGATATTTCTTGATGTGAATGTAGGTGGTAAGTTTGGCGCATAATCAGGGGTGAGAGATTGTAGGAGTTCATATCGATTTTCTAAGGGAGCAGATGGTTTATTTTGCCCATAACCTTTCATCCATTTAACGCGCTTCCACATTTCAGAGGCTGAAGTTGACTCATTTATAGAATCACAGAACTTATGCCAGCTATCTGATTTAGCGTTTCTTATTAGTTTATGGGCTGTAATGGTTTTCTCCTGTAGTCTAGTTAAATTTTCAGGAATTGGATTTCTCCGAAAGGTCGATAGAGCTAGTCTACGTTCTGCAACGGCCTTGGATAAGGTGGAATTCCAGTAGGTTTTAGGTTTAAATTTGTTATTGAGATTTTCGGGATATTTCACAAATAGTATATGTTTATCTATTGCATATGAAATGTGTTTAATAAAATGATCATACATCACTTGGGTATTGTCACTATTACAGTCATCGCAATTAAAAGTTTCAGTTAAAGTGTTTTGGTATTCGGCCCAATCTACATTTTTAAAGTTTCGTTTTGATGTTTTTTTAAATAAGTTTTCTATATAACCTGAAATCTTAATAGCCAAATGATCACTTCCCAAACTCTCATTTAACACTTGCCAATTAAACTTTATTGCTATGTCTGACGACGCGAAGCATATATCAGGTGAAGTTTGTTGCAAGACGCCGTTTACCAATTTCACTCGTATGTGGTTACCACTATTAAGGGAAATGAAGCCATTATCAACAGACGAGTCCATAATTTGAATTCCTCTGGCATCTGTTTTGACTGACCAGTTTGTGTGATGGCCATTAAAGTCTCCGGCAACTATAGTTCTTTTCTTGAACATTGAAAAGATGTTTTCCCAATCAGAGTGATTAGTACGAACCGAGGAAGGACAATATATGGATACAATGTTTTCTAGGTCTTTGCAGTTCATCAGCTTAATACAAACAATTTCAATACCGGAGTTACTTAAACTGACTGTCTGAACATATGATTGAATAGATTTATGTACCGCAATCGCAACACCACCATAAGAGTCCCATCTGTCTGTCCTATAACAATTATAACCACTTATGTTTACACTTGTTTCGCTGTCTAGCCAAGTTTCACTTATTATAGCGATATGAATATTTTCACGTGCTAACAAGTCTGAAAAACTACTTAACTTTGGTCGTAAGCTCTGTGCATTCCACTGTAACATGTTGATTTTCGATTTTGCATTATGGGATCTATCCATTTAGAATATTTAAAAGTTTTTCTAAGGTAGCTCTTCCAAGAAAATTATTAAAAATAATTGATTTGATTTCTTCAAAGATTATTATAAATATATTAACACATTTTTCTTCGAAACTGTCTTCAGTCATAATAATTTCTTTAATTTTACACAGAAACTTTTTAAATTCAAACTTATGTAAAAGCTGTTCATCTCGTTTTTGTGATTTTTCTTTATTGTTTGTTTCATAACTCTGAGAACCACGATTCATCTCGATTTCCATAGGTTGATCATAAATATGGTGGGGTATTTGCTCTTGTCTCTTCTTTATTTTATTCTTATTTTTCTTTGTCGTTGCCTGAGTTTCAGCATCAATTGAATCTTCTTCGTTCACTTCTTCTTTATCTTCGCCTTGTGTTATTGAGCCTTTTTTTAATATGTTGCTGTAAGAGTTAGTACTGACCCACGGTTTCGATGACAAATAAGATGGTGTTTGAGTAATGTTCTCAGAATCGTGCTGTGACGCTAACAGGATTTGTAAGGCTTTCCGATAAGTGACTTGTTCTTGACTCATGACATATCTGATACGTTTCTCTTTTAAGAAGAAAGGGCATTGTTTGTCTAAAGAGATGTGCGGTCCTTTACAGTTTACGCACTTAACTGTTTCTGAGTTACAAATGTCGTGATTGCCTCCACATCTTGGACATAACATTTTTTTTGTCGGACAAAATTTAAGAGTATGACCAAAACGCCAGCACCCTGAACACTGTGTCACTGGGAAACAGAACGGCACAACTTTAAAGCGGCATTGGTATGCGTAGATGTTGGTAGGTAATTTATTACCTTTGAAGCATACTCTTACGGACTCACTGTCAACCCAATTTCCCTTTTCATTCAATCGTTTCAGCCTCTTGATGTCAATTATTTCTGAACTGGGTTGAAATATTTCTGTCAACTCTTTTTCGCTTAAATCAAGGTCGACGCCTTTAACTACTCCATAGCAAACAGACACTTCATGTCTCAGCTGACAACGGAGACCAAGTTCTCTGACCTTAGCAGATTCAACAAGTTTTATAGCATCACCCCGGTTCTTAAATTGTACAAATAACTTGTTTGAGCTTTTATATTTCATTCTATTTATATCTATAAGACCTTCTGATTGGAGAAGTTTAGCCATTGCTATTGGTTTTGGTAATTCCTCGAGTGAGGTTACACAGATTTCGTGCATTAAAGGGACTTCAATTGGTGCACCTTTATCAGAGAGTTGAGTATCATTTTTCTCCAACTCTATTGAGATGCTTCTCACCAACCGTTTCGGTTTCCTTCTATAGACAGTTATAAAACCATCTTCCTCAACACTGTCTTCTTCTCTTTCTCTTCGTTTTTCAGCAGACTTGCTATTCTCAAAACTTGAACTCTCTCGAGGCTCTTCATATTGTATTATTTCATTGAGTTCTCGTTCACAGTTTTCCAAAATAGCTGAATCACTCATGTCTTCTTCACTTTTACTCTCTTCCATAGTCACTTTTCACTACCGCGAAACAAATGTGGGTAGAAATTAAAATTAACACCGGTTGCTTCGCTAGGTATGCGCGCGACCGCTCCGAACGGCCGTACGCGGCGCACGAAATCTGAAATATCTGTATTGAGTTCTTGACTGATCTATTTTTTGTAGAAACGTCTTTAATTTATCATTATTCATAAAAAACGAATGGCGGTGCTAGTAGTAGGTACTGTGCCCTCTTAAAAAATCTTGTTTCGTGCCACGCATCGGGATGACCAGCATTGCAAGCAGTTTCAAGTTGTTATCTGTCTCAAGATAACAACTGTTTTCGAATATTAATTTGAAGTCTTCTCATCTAACAGGTGTCCGGAGACGAGCAGCGGCGGCTATGCGGGGAGCAGGAGAAATACAGCGAGCGAGGCCTCGGGCTTGGCGTGGGGCTCACCACGTACGGCTCCGTCGCCTACCAGCTCAAGGACGCCAACATGGAGGCGTCAGGGACGGTGGACTTCGTGTGCCGCGCCGCCAAGATCATGAATAGGACGAGTGAGTTGATGCTGGTTTTTTCTAACCCTACCATGATCGCATAGAACAAGCTTAAAACAATATTTTCAACACACTTGCTCGTAAATTGGATCTAATTTCACTGGTTTTAGATACATAAAGCAGCTCATAAAACACGCATTTGTTATAATGCAAATAGTGCGGTTATAATCTATCGCCGCATTATTTGCATTATAGTGTCTTTTATATCAGCAAAGAGCTGTCTTAAAAACAATGGTAAATTAAAAAAAAATAAACTCAATTACTTAAAATATAACAAATAAACGTTTATTTTCATACCATTATTTAGTTTGTCTACAAATTAGCAATGATGTGTGTTATTTAATAAAAAAAATCAGTACATTAGGTATTTCTCCTCAAACGTGTGTTGAAAAACGTCGTACGATATACGTGCGTATATTGGTTATAACCACCATAACGAACTTATATCGTAATGTACCTACTATTAAAATGGAGACATCGCTATAACATCGTTTTCCCCGCTGTTTTAAATAATCTTGGTAAAGAGACAGGCAGCAAATAACAATACAGTTATGGGTACCGTGGCCCAGCTATACTCAACCTACAGCCAGCCGGGTCTTTGTGGTTGGCCCATCTTGAGGCACAAAACTGTAAACCATCAGCGAAACTGTGGCGCACCGAACAAATAAAATAAGTAATTAGATAACCCCACCGGGGTACGTTGCATTGAGCGTTGCCCGAGCGGGACCATTTCCTTGTTAATTTTAAATTACGTTTTAATGACACCCAAATAATTTTTATTTGTGGCCAGCAACATAATGACTGTAACATGTTTGTGGCCCCTCTAAAAAAGGTTGAGTTTCGCTGCCGTAACCTATGTACTCTTGTCGGTATCATCTGCGCGTTGCAAACCCAAGGCCCGACGACATTACTTATTATCGCCTAATACATCGGGCGCATTAGGCAATGTATTAGGCTAATATATTTGATAAGTGGATTAGATCGAGATATTTATCAGTGTATAAGGTCAAAGTATTGGATCAATGATTTATTATTTCAATGTATCATTAAATATAGATCAATATATTTGGCCTAGATATGTTAGAACATTAAATATAATTATAACTAACGTAACGAAGTAATCTCTTTTCAGTATAAAATATTTTTTTGTTAAGCTTATGGATATTGAAATTTCTCCATTTTTTAGAATACTTATTAATATGTATATAGTTTGGTGTCCTTCTTTTGGTCCGTTCGTTTCATAGAGATCTGAGAGTCTTGGTCCTTGGGACACATTTTCACAAGATGATAGAGTCAGGATTAGGTGAGGTTATTAGGGTAAGGTATGTTAGGGGTATGAACTCTAAGTAGAGTTCATATCCCTAACATACCCAGAGTTAGATACACTAAGTCGAGTTCATACCGCTAACCTAATTAAAATAATCGAAACTGGGCAAAACGTTGCCCAGTTTGGATTCTTTTAATTTCGATCTCAGGGTCATGCAACCTAGGGCTATTTAATAATTCTATTCTTCTAATATATGTATAAAAAACCCGTTTCACAGTGTTTGTTATCGAACTCCTCCGAAACGGCTTGACCGATTTTTTAGTAAATTTTGTTTTGTATATTTGGTAGGTCTGAGGTTAGGCTGTAGGCTGTTTTTGGCTTAGGGGATGGGCATTGTGCATTGCGAAACATAGTTCGCGGATACAACAGTTTTCATAGTCACAATTTTTGACGCTGAATACGGGGATGCTGTTTTAAAAACCAAAATCAAATTACCACTTACTCCTAGGGTAATGCCACTAAGGTTATTTATCCTAAAATCAACCAATTTTTCACCTCGTTAAACTTATTTTTTGATGCTAAGTCTTTGGATCACACGGCAACACGCATGCTGTGGGCTTGAAACATTTTTTTATTTGTTCCAGTTCTGATGACAGTGTTCTTGGCTTGCCTTTCTACTCTGCCTGTGATAATGCTGATAATGGGTGAGTTGATTCAAATCTCTACTCTTCCTAGTATTCCCTCAGACAGACAGATAGACAACATTTTCGATTTTATACGTGAATAAATATAATCCACGAAAGATCATTAAAATTAGTAAAAAGTGACTAATTTTCACAAAAACTCCATTGATGTCTAAATTAGAAGTTGAAGCGTATTTAGTGAATAAGGTCAAAAGGACAAGGTTAAATATCTTCATACAGTTAAAATTTCACATAGAATTGGGTAGGTTCTCAATGGCTCCAACCACAGGAGGGGTGGTTTGTACCAGCCCCCCTAGACAAGATGTCTTTCGATAATCGCTAATGCAATCGCAAAATGTACATGCGCTCGAAAGCTAAGCGAGGGCTTATGTCAAATCGCATACATTTTCCTGCTAGCGATTGCGTTAGCGATTATCGAAATCCGTCTTGTCTAGGGGGGCAGGGTCGCCAGCAGGGTCGTCTGCTTGGGTACCTCCGTATTACCTATTTCTGCCGCAAAGCAGCAGTGCTTGCATTGCTGTGTTCCGGTTCGAAGGGCAGTGAAATAATTGCGTACCGTGATTTAGCTTTGTCACAAATTGGCAACGTACGCTCTTGTTCTTGTGGGGGTTGCAGATTTGCTGTGAATCTCACAAGAACTTAACTAAAAAAAACGGGCCAAGTGCGAGTCGGACTCGCACATGAAGGGTTCCGTAGCATCAAGTAACATAAAATAAAAGGTCTTGTAGTTCGTTGTAACTTTGATCGATGTTTTAATAATAGTGTATTTTTTTAATTAAGTTATTGATAAGTAAACATTATAATTAGGTACCTAAATGATGGGATTTTTATAATTAGAAAATAATGGTTCATGGTTTATGCATAAGGTTTATGTTTTTAAAATTTAATGTTTTTTTATTTTTATATTTGAGTTGAGTGAAAGGTTAATTGCGGTTTACAATTTATGACGTATTAAAAAAACTACTTACTAGATTTCGTTCAAACCATTTTTCGGTGGAAGTTTGCATGGCAATGTACATCATATATTTTTTTTAGTTTTATCATTCTCTTATTTTAGAAATTACAGGGGGGGACACATTTTACCACTTTGGAAGTGTCTCTCGCGCAAACTATTCAGTTTAGAAAATATTGATATTAGAAACCTCAATATCATTTTTGAAGACCTATCCATAGATACCCCATACGTATAGGTTTGATGAAAAAAAGTAGAGTTTCAATTCTAAGTATGGGGAACCCCCAAATTTTGTTTTTTTTTTCTATTTTTGTATGAAAATCTTAATGCGGTTTACAGAATACATCTACTTACCAAGTTTCAACAGTATAGTTCCTTCTTATACTCGTAGTTTCGGAAAAAAGTGGCTGTGACATACAGACGAACAGACAGACAGACAGACATGACGAATCCATAAGGGTTCCATTTTTTGCCATTTGACTACAGAACCCATTGATTTACTACCAAACGTTTGGTAGTAAATCAATGACAGAACCCTAAAAAAAGAACGACATGTTCTATACAGAGGAACTGACGGCGGAAAGCGACTTAATTAATTTGTTTATATAAGTACTATGTGGAGATATTTTTTTCTTGTACATCGCTGGTAATGTAACTCTAACGTTATGTACGAGTAACAGAGTAAATTTACCGACTATCAAATCCTTAACGCAATCTTATAAGTACAAATATGTTCTTAATTAAGTGGCTGCGGAAGTACAAGTTAAACGGGCATTAACTTCGTGTCTAGTGCTAAGGGTAGATAATGAAAGTTCTCGGCTAAGTGACGCAGTCGTTAAAAAGCTATTCAGATGACGACTTGAAAACCTACGCTGCTCAGTGAATATTATCTGAAATCATAATATTATTACATACTTGTAGCATGAATATTGCCAACCCAACGTCTCTGTAAAACGACATGCTTGCTATGCGATAGCTAATGTGAAGGAACGTTCGCAGTGGTAATAATTCGGATGGGTGACCGAACCTTTAAAGCACGTTAAATAGTGGATCCCATATCAGATCTCGGCAAGATTAACCGTCCGTTGTCCTATGCGGGTAATGAGAAGAGAGACTGCAGAAAGTGCAACTGTTTTTACCCAGACTTTTTCACTATCCTAATATCTACTCCGAATGTTATTGAACACTGTTGAGACTGACCACCTTGATGAGAATCTATTTGGGACAGTGTTTTTTAATCACTTTGTTTATATCATTTTTTAACACATTTTTTGTACAATCTGAATTTCGTATGATTAACATTACCTTTTAGAATTACTTATACTTAAAATGAATATCAAGATCAATAAGGCTAGTACTAAGAGCAACTATAATAATATTTGGACTAAGAATTCAAACTATAATTATAACTCACAAATCATCACATCAATCATCAGACATCTTATCAAAAAAGCAAAGTTGGATTGCATATTTGTGAATTGTTCAACAACATGAACAGTCAAAGCATTTAACGGCCATATTCATAATATAAAAATATAGTACTATATTTAAAAATATTGTAGTATATTTAAGATAAGCATTTTCAGTGTCACTGTCAATTTCATTACAAAAAAAGGATATCGAAAGTTTTGAATGAGGCCGCATATGTTTAGAAATTGGCGATTATCTGTATCAAGCCGTATATTTATACGTCTGTGTATAATATTGATATTTTAACAGATTGCTGTTTCATGGTGCTCATTCGTTTTAAAATACGACAAAATTAAATATCCTTAACCTAGTCACTTACCATTAGATTGACAATCTGCTTGTTTATTTTGTAAAAAAGATAAACAATAAAAACAAAACAAATCAAACGTAATTTTCCTTGTGGTGGAGTAAGTTTTTGTGTGAGTTTGGCAACTGCTATTTCCAATAATAATACCCAATACTGTTCTACTGTTTTTATTACAAGTTTTTATTTACTTTCACCCTGTCCGGTGTCTGTAATGAAATCTTGCATGTTAAATTTGACCCACATCCCGATCTCCGATTGAGTTGAAATTCTACATGCATATGTATATCGCGTGACGATGCAATATTATGATAATATAGAGCTGATCTAATGCTGGAGCTGGAAGGTGGCCATAGAAACTCCGTAATAAAATGACACAACCCCATCGAGTTTGGGCTCGTTTGATTCGTATTAACGAGTATTAAAAGCTTGTATTTAAAAAAAGTTTTTTTTTTATTATATTACTTGGTGGTTGACTAAGGCCTAAACACCCAAACTTAGGGTAGGCTCGACCCCCTCAGTGGGGACGTATATGAGCTGGTATGATAAATTGGCGTCATTCAAATAATCGTTGATTTTAGAATATCCTTTACTCATTAGCGTCTTTTTGACGTGCGTTTTAAACTTATGAAAAAGCAAATCAGTGTTTGGGACTTTATTGTAAAAAGTTATACATTTCCCTTTACGCGTTCTCGAGAAAAAGATTTGACAGTGACAACGCGTCGTTGTTTCTCTTGTCGCTGCGTTCTTCGGACAGATAATTATTATCGCTGCGTTCGGCGCCGCGGCCAATGTTACCAACAGTGGTGTTCGAAAAATCCGTATGCGAAGTAAAGTTGACGTCCTCGTCCCCGACCGTTTGTTTACATCGTTGCTGCCCCTATGTTGGTATACCTGCCGTCGGGCGTATTCGGTTTTCTCCGGCTGCATCTGCGCTTTTCTAACAGGTGACAAATACCTCCGAGCAACCCCTCGTTGATCTTCATATGTT
The DNA here is from genome assembly GCA_963935595.1 of Schoenobius gigantellus. Taxonomy (NCBI): domain Eukaryota; kingdom Metazoa; phylum Arthropoda; class Insecta; order Lepidoptera; family Crambidae; genus Schoenobius; species Schoenobius gigantellus. Next base: position 2,276,449 of record OZ012553.1, read on the forward strand.
TTCGTTTCTTCTCGCCGATCCGAACATGCAGTGCCAATATGTCCAAACTGATTGCACTTAAAACATTTGAGTCCTTTGTTCTTATGAGGGCAATCGTTCGACGCATGTCCCAATATGCCACAGCCAAAACATCGGATTTGCCAGCTTCTTTCGTGGCCATTTCTTGCTTCGTCTCGTTGCTGCGACACACGGGTTTTCATAGATATTGACTCATAAATCTTAAGTTTTTCCTTCAGATCGCTATAAGTAGAGACTCCGTATAACATAACTTTGTTAATTTCCTTATCACGAATACCATCTATTATGTATTTTATAGCTACGTGATCGGCCATCTTGCCCCGTCTTCCCAATTCTTTCATGACGAGCATGTAGTCTAAGCAAGTTTCATTTATCTGCTTCCTTCTTAAGCTCATAATCTCGTGTATAGCCTTGAGATCTACTGAATCCGGAAATTCCCTTAACAACGCCGCCTTTAACTCATCCCAAGTCCTAAACGGCCGTTCCGCTCGTAACCAGAGCTCCGCGGTTCCAGTGAGCGATTTTCGAGCTATGAGCAGCTGCTGAAGCGGTGTCCATTGGAATATCTCAGCATTAGTCTCAACGTCATCTATCCATCGGCTTACCGGATATGTGTTGTCGCGTCCGCTGAAACTGGGAACCAGCTCCGCCGTCATTTGCAGCATACTATTTTCTCCGGCGTTTCCTCTTACATCTTTAGGCATATCCATTTGCCTCGTCTTCCGCATATCGTCGTTTTACGTCTTTAGTCTTAAGTCTTTAATCCAGATCCCGGACGAGCCCCCAAAAATTGTGGGATCTGGGATGAAAGGAAACCAATTCTTTTCTCTTCAAATAAAACGTCTGACTATATTCTTTTTTAAAACAAAAACGTCCCGCATCTTACTTCATTGTAGCATGACATGAAACCATAGATATACAGTGGGCGAAATATAAATGCATTGGTTGACTCGGGAAGCGATGTAAACATCATTTCATCTGACTGTTATCAAGCCATTAGACAACCGGAGTTGCAAATTGACAATACGATCTTAACCGGTATAGGACAATCTGTAGTTCAATCTAGTGGAAAGTGTAGTTTAAGTTTTATTACGGATTCACAGCGCTACAATAATGTTTTCCATGTTATTTCTAAAGAGTATGTGCCATATAATGCTATAATTGGTCAAGAGTTTTTAAAAGGGGTTATGGTGGTTATGATTGAGGGTACAGTGAAGTTTATGACGAAAGATGATGAATGGCTGAATTCTATGCATGTGCAAAAGAGTAAGATTTTCCCTGTTTTAGGTAAGATGTTAGACCCTGCTTTACAAGAACAGGTGTATGGTAATGCAGTACGGAGAGAAAAAACATCAATGCAGCTGAAAATAATGAAAGATGACATTCCTGAAAAGAAGATTAAACGGGTAAGCTATTCTGAGTACTCTAGGCCGGTTGTGCTTGTGAAGAAAAAACATGGTTTTAGTTACACAACCTGGCAATTTGAATTTTTAAGAGCACCATTTGGTTTGTCAGTCTGTTTCAAAAATTTCAAGAGATTTGTGTCAGTTATATTTAGGGAGCTTACAAGAAAGTCAGCATACATGCTGAGGAGTCAGGGAAGACTTCTACCTCAGCTGATCAAACTAAGTAAGGGAAAGGCTAGGTAAGGGAATGGATGTGTATGATGATAAATGATTAAGGTGAGAAATGAAAAACAATAGTTAAGTTTTTACTTTTATTTTTAATGTTTACATGTTAATGAAATACATAATTTACTTATGTTATTTTAATACAAGTGTTATTATAGGGGCATGTTTAGTTGTATACTGAGTACTGTTTTGTTGTTAAGTTTAGTGTAGTTATTTGTCTCATAGTTTATTGTTAAAGTGTTCTAGAGGTTTAAGGTATATTAAAAAAATATAAAATGATATGTGTAGGACGTTAGATGTAAGTACTTTTCAATTTGTTGAAGATGTGGTGAAGATATTTCATTTAACAAGAATTGTTCTGTGAGATGTATTGAATACCGTAAGATTAGTTAGGATTTTTTACAGTGTGGAAGTTGTATGCCTGAGGGCAGGCATAAGAGCAGGACGGCCGAATGTGGGAATGCTAGAAGTGAGTAAGAGAAATGATTAGAGAGAATGTTGTATGAATGTGTAGGAATGAAATGGGAGTAGTTAAGATATTAAAAATAAGGCAAGATTGTATCTTGTATATCTATGGTTTCATGTCATGCTACAATGAAGTAAGATGCGGGACGTTTTTGTTTTAAAAAAGAATATAGTCAGACGTTTTATTTGAAGAGAAAAGAATTGGTTTCCTTTCATCCCAGATCCCACATACAAACAACAAAGGGATCCTATAAGGATGTCGGTTTTCCTTTAGAGGTACAGGACCCTGACAAAAGAATGCCTAAGGAGGGTTGAAGTCGGACCGCCGCGGCGGCCAGCCGAAAAAACTTAAATCCAAAACTTGTGGCAACATCGAAACAAGGGGCCTAGACAAAGTGACAATTCGAAAACGATAACGAAGTTCGATAAGAACAAAATATATGGGATTGACTTTAAAAAACGTGGCGAATCGATAAATGTCATCGATATGTAACTTGGTAGATAGATTATTTCGCAAAGAATCGATAAAGTAGGGAATTGTTTTCTCGTAACTTTCATATATTACTCAAAACAACTTATTTTTCATTAAAATGTAATAAATTATAATCATTTATTTTACCATTTCTTTTCCATTTCTCAGTTTTGAGTACTTGGATAACCAATATATTGTTTTCTTACAGAAAGAACAATTCGACACAGCGATCGCTAATCCTTACGTTGGCTAGGAATGAGTTTTTGTTTTCTCAGAGATGATGACGAATTTAGATATCGTTTAGCTATGCCCCCAGGTTACGCTGACCCTACATAACAGTGGGATAAGGACAGGGAAGATGAAGTGTTATTATCACCAACATGAGGACACTCAAGTGAATTCAGCGCAGCTTACAAGGCCCTCCCGGAGTAATGATATTTTTGCAAACAAGCGCAGCCCCTGAATACGAACGGTGACAAAAGGTTGCGCGAGCCGAGTGTGACATGAATGCTGAGCGCAATCCTTCCGCCCTACGAGTAGGGTTGCCATTTTCATGGGCTGTTAATGTTATTTTTTTCCAACTAATTAATTATACTCTTAATCACCGGAAAAGGGAACACTAAGTAATATATTACTACCCTTGAAACCTAGGGGCCAGCCAGTAATTGTATGAAATTTCGTTAATGACCTGTTCAATTTTAATGCCCTGTTGTGTTTTTTTTTCTAATTCACCAAGAAGTCACAATAAGATTCATACAAAATGTTGGTTTTTCCGAAGAGGTTTGAGTGGCTGTATAAAATGAAGCTGCAAAAAATACTACACATGCGCAAAACAAGTTAGGTAGTACCGTACAAAGGTAATGTCATTAAAAAAGAGAGGCAATTGGCTTTGATGGCGACGAATAGCTTTTATCTTAATACTCGTAATTCAAAAATTATATTCGAGTGAATATTGTGCTGTGAAAGTAATATTATTTTGGAGCACAAACATTTATGTTGACGATAATTAAAAAATAAGGGTTTTGTGGTTTATGTGACGGTGAATTTTTTTATGTAGATTTTCCACCTCGTCAGTCACCTTCAACATAAGGTTTTGGTTTTAGTAAGAACAATTTGTATTTTTTTCATATATAAATAAGTTTTTCTACAGTCAACTTCAGTTTATTATTTATGTTTAATATGAAGATGTAGTTTAAACAAAAGCAGGTATTACGCACCTCGTAAGTGAGTTATTAATGCCCTTGCTCACTTAGCGCTCGGTGCAACAATCTACTATTTCTTTTTCTTAATGGTACAATGACACTTGTTTATGAGTAGGTAGGTGTATAGCAAAATTTAATTTCCGACAAAGATATAACTACTCATTCACAAATGGACAGCATTTGAATCGCACTCCAGCTGTAAAATTGCTGGTTGGAAGTAGTTTTCGTGCACACCAACTGAACAGTCCACTTGCAGCCGGTGCCCAGTTTTGGCGAATACTCGTATACTCTGACGCTAGCCGCACGGTTATTATGCAGTCCAGCCCCCGTAGCATGAACACCGAAACACGACATGATAAAGCGATAAATCGATATGAACTGTCAAAATATGTTGCATATTATGGGTACATTGCAATTTATCGATATTAATTATATTAATAATACCTTACATAACCAGACCATTATCTACATCTACACTAATATTATAAAGAGGAAAACTTTGTTTGTATGGTTGTAATGAATAGGCTCAAAAACTACTGGACCGTTTTTAAAATTTTTTCCACCATTCGAAAGCTACGTTATCCACGAGTAACATAGGCTAAATTTTATTTTGGAAAAAATAGGGTTCCTTAAGATATTTGGGTTTTTCGGACACAAGTTGTAAAAAACCAACCCGAAAAGTAACTTATTTTGCGTACGCTGCCTAAACTATAAAAGATAGAACCATAAAATTTTCTAATTAATTGTAGATCTTATCAATATCTACAAAAAAGTCTGCGACACACTATACCTATCTATGTCGAGTGAGGCACAAAAACCATTTTTTTATTTAAAAATCTTGAATTTTTTTGGACTACATTTAAACGCATTTATTTTTCTCATGCTATTAATCCTTATCAAAATAAATTATAGCTATTAATCCTTATCACTAAGTGCAGTTTATGTAGATAATATTTAGTCTTTGAATGATTAAAATTGGACGTTTGGTTTTAAAGTTATGGCGAAATTAAAATATTACGATTTCTGCTGCACGGCCCGTTGCGAAGTGAGCGTCACCAAGGCGGGGGTGCGCGTGCAGGAGGTTATGGAATAAAATGGAGGAAAAAATTAAACACTGTGTTAAGCATTTCGATGGCGAAACGTAGTTCGCGGGCACAGCTAGTTCAAAATATAATCAAAACTTCAAGATAGCTCAAAAATCTAACTTTTTTAACAGTTCATATCGATATATCGCTTTAACACATCGTGTTTCGGGGTCATGCTAGGGGGGCAGGAGGCCAATCAGGATAAATAAATGCAGTTGGACTGGAATTGAACTACGACTGAACTACAACTTTTATGGCATTTCGTATCGCGGTAATGATTTGACAGGAGATTGGAACGCAACCCGACTGAAGTTGGAACGCAACCGCTGTCAAAATACAAAATTCATGCGACGCTCCTTTTTGTTGGATTGAAGCTCAGAAGAATAACTAAAGCATAGAAACCTAGCAAAAATAGCTACTGAACTTAATATATTTGACTCACTTTGACATTAGGCGCTGCTAATAGAAGTTAGACAGAGACACGTATATGCAAGATGTTTCGAAATTTTGTAGGTCGTCACTAATTCTCGCTTGTCAGTTCTTCTCCCAGTGATGTCGTGCTCATCACTCACCTAGTTTCAACGTCGATAATTATATTATGTAGGTATTTAATAGATCCCTAATACTAAAATGTCTTTATTACGAGAAATATAACATAAATAATTAAGGGTAGATTTTCTTATGTAACTTATCCAGCTAATAGCTGCTGTGTCTCTTTGGTATGGTCAGGCTGGCCGTTCATGAGACTAAAAGCGGAAAGTGCGAGTCGGACTCGCCCACCGAGGGTCCCGTATAAAATTGTAGGTTATACTTTAAATAGAGACTATTTTTTATGATTTAATTACAAATGTGGAGTTTGAGATTTTCCTTGACTTGTAGTGTAAGACTATATAACTTCATAAATGTCATAGTTCTAGCTAGATCAACGAAAAGTACCCTATACATTTTGATGCCCGTGAGAATGTCGAAATATACGTTTTTGGCGACATAAACGGCCGTCCCTTTTTTTGTTAACTTAGAAGTTTGATTTTTTCACAACTTCAAGGGACTAGAACTTGTTAGTGTAGAACTGAGTAATTATATGGTTTTAATTTCAACTCGATACCTTCACGCGTTTCCAAGATAGTCTTGACAGACAAACTGACAATAAAGTGATCCTATAATGGTTCAGTGTTTCTTTTGAGGTACGGAACCCTAAAATTTGGACTATTTAAGTGACGTGTATTTCCCGTTATCTAAAATGTTGGAATTTTTCTATTGCAGAGATTCACAAAGTCTATGGGAAGGAAATCGAAGACACTCTGCTTTTATTTCATCGCTTAAATTTAATTCATTTTTTATCGCATCGCTTAGAGGTACTTGAGGTTAATCTCATATTTAATTTACTTACCCGAAAATTTAACCCTCATGGATATTGAACCTTGGATATATTCGTGAATGCTAAAACTACTATTTGTTGTGTTGCTTGGAAATTAAACTAAAAACATTAACATTTGACCATAGTTTATTGTTAAGACATTTTTCGATAGATTTATTACGCTTGATGTGCGGCCGGGCTTAGTTAGAATGTAAATTTTCCGAAGGCGGCGTTTTGATATTTTACCTTTTTGACTCTTTCAAGTTCTTTTCTTTCTCTAATATTTTAATTCTTAGAAAAAAATCATCTGAACTGGTTGTTCTTGGCATCCGTGTCAAAGATTCCTTATAGAAATAGTTAAGAAATTAAATACGTATTTATTTACATAAATAATATTTTATTTTAAAGATTTCCTTTCATTAAATAACTTGACTTACGTCATGACGTCTCCATTTCATAGTTTTACTACTAAGTACATACAAAATTAATCAGATGGAAAATATCTGGAGCAAATTTGACTATGCTTTCTTGGACTCCAATTTCGTCTGACAATACACTTTATCCATATGTTTTTTATACATTGTCTTTAGGAAATCTGTAAAATAAAAATATCGACAAAATTTTACAACACTACGCATGATCAAGAAAACCTCAAAGTAATTTTCTAAAAATCGCTAAAACATAAAAGTGAAGTTAATATTACGTATTGTTTTTCTACAAAATAATTCAGCGATATTTCATATGTATATAAGTGTACTTATTAGCTCACATTCAAGTAACAATATGAGAAAACATGCCAATTTAAGGTCAATAAATTTTGATTATTTTCCTTTCGCGACGAATGAGACTTGCAGCCTCAAACTACACAAGACATTGTGTTACGGAGTGCACAAACACACACTATTTGTAAATACCTAAAGAATTCTTGCTTTCTAATCACTTAAATATTAATAAAATATCATCAAAATATTACTAGCCACGGGACGCACAAACAGATATTATATGAACAATTCAAATAGTTCAAACTCGGATGGTCTACCTTCGATACAAGGTACTATAGAATTTAGCCGTGTTATATTTTTAACCAATTATAATTTTTAACCAAAATGACAATTCAATCAATTCATCTAGTGACCACCTTGTGATATGCCAAAAGACAAATATTACTCATCTCTTACATTTACACAGTTTTGTGCCGTATGTTAGAAAGAGACAAATAGCACACAATTAATTCTTATTTTAATCCTCCTTCTATGCTGTAGTGATTGTTCTGAGGATTGAAGATTGCCTTTTTTTAGTCCTTTTCTGTTCTCTCTCTGTGTGTTATCTCTTACTAATGCGATCCAGCTTCGCTCGCGGTTCAACTCCTATGTAAAAATTAGCACGACACCAATTTTGTCCAAAGTTGAATTGTAATTAGAACTGAATTGGAATTGAACCTTAGCGATTCGTTCGATCTGTATTGTAGCGCGATTGGCCCCCTGATGTAATTGAATGAAGTGGGAGAGCGGGAACAATAATAGATTTGTACAATAACAAAAAAAAATACATATACGAGTATAGAATTATGTTATTATACTAATGGTCTCAATAACTTTATTATTAGGTCGAATTCAACACAACACGGCGTACCCACTCGCAGTCATCCTAACCGGTTTTCAATCGCAGCGGCAAATTTTTTATGAGAAACTACCCATTTGCGCGGGAGATAATAATAGTACATTGTTACCCTAGGGGTGAAAGTAACTTATTTAGTCCCGAGACGGGGATAGGCGCACGAGCGTAGCGAGGGCGCCTATAGTTCAAGGGACTAAATAAGTCTTTAACCCGAGGTAAACACTGTGCTTTTCATTACGATTACAAGGAAAGTAAAAATAAAAACATAAATTGGCTAAAGAAAAATAAGTGAATTTTATTTTTTAAAATCAACATCTTCTGCTTCAGCCTCTTATGAAATCAAACGGTCAATCCATATCTGAATCAGATGAACTCAAATCTCTGCTATACGGAGTATAAACAACAACTCGACAAAACAAGTGAAGATCGGATTGCCGCTTTTTCGCCCATTTTGTTTTTTTTTTCTGTGACCGGACAGCTATTTAGCCATTATTTTTCATTTCCACCATTGAAAAAGTGATAATATTTTGCACAAATCTATGTTATTTTAAAGAAATAGTTGAAAATAAATTATAATAAAGTCATTTAAAAAATATATTCTTTAATTAATACTTAACATGTTTCAATAGAAATGTGAAAATAGAACTAGTTTCGTTTTTATAAATTGACAGCTGTCAGTTGAAAGCGATTCTCCCTAGGGCTGAAAAGAGTTACTTTCAACCCGCTCCTCAGGCAATTTCAGACCTACTTTCAGAGTATGAGTAATGAAAAATAGATTACCAACCTCTGCTTAAGTACAGTGCGTTCTCTGTTCTTTTAACTTCTATGGGATCTAGACTCGAACAAAGTCAGACCCACTGCTTAACAACTGGTCACCCATCACGGGCCTGACCACAGCGACTGTTCCTTGACTTTAGTAATCATAATCATAATCATAACTTTATTGCACAAAATATGGTTACAAATAGGTGGTTCATTAAATTTTAAGTTCTACACATATTTTACTGTTCTACAGCATGCAACATTTTGTGACCATTATATTCACATTACCCACAGATTTAGAGTAGGCTAGATACCACATGTTCATTAAATAGTATGAGAACCGAGCGTGCCTCCGTATCCCCACTCACTATGACGTCACGCGAGTCATTTAGTGATGTACACACAAAAAAGCATCGTTTCAATCGCAACGCGCGATGCGCCGCGCTCGCTCAGTGAGCCAACAGACTTCGACGAGAGACTATGCGCGTTTAAAAACTATCTGTGTGCCAAATTTCATCCAAATCCGTCATACACATTAACAAACATTGAGACACAGACACACTAATAAACATTCACATGTACCTATAATAAAATTGATAGGATGTAACAAAATGTGTTTGATCCCTAAATTACCTGTAATAGCTTCCTTTTTCTGGTTAAATCAGAAAATGACGTATTTTCATTTGTTGTTCGTTGGTGGTAAACTTTCTGTAAAATAGAATATTATTTCTTTTTTAGCGCACTTGATTCAGACTTGACCAAGTAGGCTCATTAAAGAATAGAATAGAATCTCAAAATTACTAATAAATGTCATAATTATCAGTAGCAGGTATATGTCATTAGTCATTAGCATAGAACACTTATCCACTTACTTCTTCATTTTGTGTCGTATTCAGCACCAAAATTTTCGGATATGCTGTTCCGGATAATCGTCTTAACTTTTTGCTGATTACATAGTTCTCTTTATTGAAGTGGATTGAGCAAATTGTACTGTGTGGTGAAGGAAACCAATTTCTATTACCTGTCGCTTCAATCTATTTATTTTTTACAATGGGATCGCTTGGAAAACTGAAAACAATCATGCCCTATCTATACTTAATTCGAAAATGCATTTTCATTGGTCTCTCAATTATCATTCTGTTCTTAAACCGAATTGATGGCTCGATTGCTTGAATAGATTTGAAAGTAACCATTGTACATCACTAATCGCAAAATTTGACAGACGAATGATAAAGGCCCTTGTACCACGAAACTTGTTTACTTTGAAGTGATTCTGTCGTTTAAAATTCATTGCGTACGGCCAGAACACCCGATGATGGTCTTTCAAAGCCAAACCCGCAATGTAAAATAAATATATCAACATTCCCAAATACGAATTTATCGCAGTAGTATCACGCGAATATCACAACAAATCATAAATAATTGATTTTAAAATGAATTACAGCTATTTGTGAAACAAAGTTACTTACCGATGATAGGATACATCTCCATTGATACTATTTACTACTTTTGAAGAGTTTTTACAGTTTACAATTTGCGCAATTTGGCATTTTTACGTTTTCAACCACAGGACTCGTCAACGTTACGTTAGAATGCCAACTAAAGTAGAAGCGCGGTCAGTTTGAGCATTGCTCAAACTCGGGGCGTCTCGGGGCACGCTGCGCCGGGCAACAGGTGGTATCTAGCCTACTCTAAATCTGTGACATTACCATTATATTCATATTACACACCATTTATAAATTAATTTCAATGTCAATTACAAAAATACAAATACAAATTTAATAACTTCTGTCAAATAAAATTCAATACTGTTTCGATAAACAACCATTACGATTCGCATTATATTATTTACTTTAAACAATCACTGAATTAAAATATTTTAAAATAGTATATAAGTACATTCACATTAAATTAATACTTTGTCATTTAAATACTCGTCAACTGAATAATATGACTTTTCTACTAACAATTTATGCAGGCGTCGTTTTAATATACGTAGTGGAAAAGTCTTAAATGGTTCCGGTAGTTTGTTATATATTCTGACACACATTGCCATACTATTTCTACCGCAAATAACGGTCCTTGAGTTGGGATTGCACAGCTTATTAGGATATCTAGTATTAAATGTATAGCACTGTTTATTCGTAGAGAATAAGTAATTATGCATTCTAACAAATATACAGATTTCATAAATATAAATACTAGGAACCGTCAATAATCCGAAAGACCTGAATAAAGGCTTACAGGAGGTCCATGAATTAACGTCTGCTATAGCTCTTATACATTGCTTTTGCGCAATAAAAACTCGATTAATTTTAACAGAGTTGCCCCAAATAACAATGCCGTACCTTATATTTGATACAACGTAACCGTGATATGCTTTTATTGCTATTTGTTTACTGCTTATTTTTGATAGCTGCCAAAGAGCGTAAGCAAATTTATTTATCTTATTGCAAACCTTTTCTATATGTGGTTTCCATGTACACACATCATCAAATTCTATTCCCAAGAAGGTGGTTTGATTTACTTCGGTAATGTTCCTGTTCAGTCGTAGACAGTACAATTTAGTGTAAAAAATATTTTATTTTTCGTTGCACATATTTTAAGACTGGCAACTTTCTTTTACTAATCTTAATCCTAATTGGCTACCTGAATGTGGTCGATACGCCGCTAGCGCCACGCCTTACCTTATGCGCGTGCGCAGAGCAACAAGACAGATTTCGCCTGGATTCCGCCGGAGGTGCCGCGAACGATACGCGCGTGCGCTGTTTCCAAGTTTTCATTTATTTTTCGCCGTTGTTTCGGAGTTACGTGTTGCGAACTTACATTCAGTTTTGTATACTTACGGTCCTTGCGAGACGGTACATTGGGGCTGCCAAACTAGAGCCTATGGATTTAAGGCGATAGACGAACTATACCCGAGCGAAGACCCTGAGGGAATGCTGAGATGGTGAAGGAGACGTGAGGTAAGTTGTCAGTCTACGCGATAACATTTTTTGATCATTTCGAGCCGGATTTGGTAATTCTAAACGCATAATTGAAATTTCTTCCTCTGACGAGGAACAATTTCGGGCTAGGACAAAAGATTTGTCTAATTATCAACATAAGTTTAATAAATTGCAAAGCAAAATTGAAAAATTTCTAATAAAAAATAATATTTTTGAGAACGATGAACAGTTAGATATTCGTAATAATTTTAACGAACTTTATTACTCCATAGTTTCAATTTGTAACAAAATTAAAAGAGTAGATGAGGAAGTTCGCAGATCGAGCAAAATTAATTTTAATACTTCACTAGTACAACAAAATAGTTCCTTGCCAAAATTGCCTAAACTATCGTTACCATCCTTTTCTGGTGAATGTTCTGATTGGCCGTCGTATTATGATTTATTTTTGTCATTAGTGCACAACAATCATACCTACACGCATTCAGAAAAATTCCGTTATTTGCTTCTTACACTAAAAGATGAACCCTATAATTTAATCAAGTCTATTCCAATTACAGACGAGAATTATTTAGTTGCCTTTGATATTTTAATTTCACGTTATGAAAATAAGCGAAAAATTGCTTCCACGTATGTTGATAGAATTTTGGATTTAGAACAATGTAACGATAAAACGTCGAGTTTACGTCACTTATTAAATGTTTATCAAGAAAATATAAAAGCGCTAGACATGTTGAGCTTTCCAGTAGACGAATGGAATTTCCTAGTTTTCAACATTTTATTGCGTAAAATATCCCCTTCCCTTAGGAAACGGTTCGAGTTGTCATTAAATAAGCCTTCCGATATCCCTTCAGTTGATATTCTTGTCAAATTTCTTCAAAAAGAACTTTCTGCATACGAAAATTCGAATATTGTTCAACAAAAGGTTAGTAATCGTAACCAAGTAGGTAGTTTGCAATCGCGCGACCGCGCCGCGAGACGAGTGTACGCAGCTAATGTCGAGCCACCGTCCACGTCCCAGCTATGTGATAAACACATTCCACACGGTAGTAAACAGTACTTATGCGTTTGTTGTAATGAGCAACATCCGTTGACTAAATGTTCGAAGTTTCTTAATTTAAGTCCTCAAGAAAGACATACATTTATCAAAGGTAAAAATGTATGTTTTAATTGTTTACACGTAGGCCATGATGTTAATAAATGTATTTCGAATTTTCTTTGCAAAACTTGTCATAAAAAACATCATAGCTTAATTCATTTGAATTTCAATTCGACAAACACAGTTCGAGCTAATCTAGCGAGTGAAAATATTTCGCACACTCCCTCCTCATCAGCTATGACGTCATCATTAACTTCGACGCATAGTGCCAGCGCATCGCAGCGACTTGATAATGACGCTGGCGGGAATGTGACTGTTCTACTTGCGACCGCTATGGTTGACATCTACGTAGCACAAATGAAAGTGTCCGGGGTTCGATGTCTGATTGATACCGGTAGTCAAGCATCTTTTATTACCGAAGCGTGTGCTCAACGTTTACGTTTACAACGTAAAAATATAAATGTTCCTATTTTCGGTATCGGAAATAAAAACCCGATTCAACCTAAAGGTTTAATTTCAATTAATATTGCACCATATAATTCGAATCAACCGCTAATTCCTATTAATGTTATTATTTTATCCAAATTAGTTTCCGAAATGCCTAGCATGAAATTACCAGTTCAGGGTTGGCCCCATCTGAAAAATTTGAAGTTAGCAGACCCAACTTTTCATACGCCCCAACCTGTAGAAATGATTTTAGGGGCAGATGTAATTACGAATATTTTCTTAGGTAACACTATTTCGGGATCGCCGGGCACGCCGACTGCCATAAATAGTGTCTTTGGATATTTACTATTGGGTAAAATTTCTTTCGAGCCACCGGCTCAAAATTCAATTCAGGTTTGTTTTTCATCATTTTCCGAAGATGAGGAAAATCTTAAAAGATTTTGGGAGTTAGAATCGCTTTCGGAGAAAAAAGGTTTCACTCCCGCTGAACAGCAGTGTGAATCGTTTTTCGAGTCCACAGTTTCGCGAGACAGCAGTGGGCGATATGTGGTCGCTTTGCCGTTTAAGTCCGATGCCCCGCCTTTCGGCGAGTCACGTGATAATGCACTCGCACGTCTTCTTAAGTTAGAACGCCGGTTGGAGCGTGATATTAATTTAAAAATTAATTATCATGCGTGTTTGCAGGAATATATTGATCTCAACCACATGGAGATGGTTGAGGGTCCTTCTGACGCTGGTCAGACTTATTACATTCCTCACCACTGTGTCGTCAAAGCGGCCAGCGAGACCACAAAGACGCGAGTGGTTTTCGACGCAGGTTGCAAGTCGTCCAATGGCGTGTCGTTGAACGACATTTTATTAGTGGGCCCAAAATTACATCAAGACATCGTTGATATATTATTAAAATTTCGACTTCATGCTACTGCATTTACGGCTGATATCAAACAGATGTATCGGAACATACTCGTTCGGGATTGTGATCGTGATTTTCAACGTATTCTGTGGCGATTCTCACCCGACGAACCGGTCTTAGATTATCGCTTACGTACGGTAACTTTCGGTGTCAGTTCTTCCCCGTATTTAGCACTACGGACTATACAACAACTGGCTCACGATGAGGCAGACAAGTTTCCTGAAGCTTCTCAAATTTTATTAAACGAGGTTTTCGTCGACGACATAGTATCTGGCCATAACGACGAGCATTCGGCATTACAACTACAACGACAATTGATAGATATTTGTCAGTCGGCAGGATTCGAGTTACGAAAGTGGCATAGTAATTCTCTCTCATTAGTCAGATCAGGTGATCAATATAATAAAACGGCATTGCCTCATGGTGAGCGGCCCGACCACGTTGAATTCGCCCCCATGGAAAATAATAATAGTACAAAGGTCTTGGGTCTTCAGTGGGATCCTAAGTCCGATTATTTTAATTTTAGTGTAAATATTTCATCAAACAAAATTACAAAAAGAATTATTCTCTCAGAAATTGCAAAAATATACGACCCTATGGGTTGGTTGGCGCCAGTCACGCTGTACGCCAAACATTTAATACAACTTTTGTGGGTTTCCGTTGTAGGTTGGGATGACCCAGTCCCAGTACATATTTCAAACGCATGGAGTGAATTTGTAAATCAACTTCCACAATTGTGTCATTTTGCTATTCCACGATACATTTCACCTCTAGTTGGTTGTGTTCAGATTCACGGGTTTTCCGACGCTTCTGAGAAGGGTTATGCTGCCTGTGTATATGCCCGAATTGATGTGAATGGCGCAGTTAAAACCTTTTTACTAGTGGCCAAAACTCGTGTTGCACCGATTTCCCCCGTTTTGACTATTCCACGCTTAGAATTGATGGGAAGTGTTATATTGTCTAAGCTCATAAAGCGTGTTGTACACATATATCAAAATTTCGTTGATTATAATAATGTTTTTGCGTGGACAGACTCCACCATTGTCCTTTCGTGGTTACGTTCCCCTCCATATGAATGGAAAACTTTTGTTTCAAATCGTACGAGTGAAATATTGTCAAACTTACCTGCTCGCTGTTGGAACCATGTGTCATCAGCCGACAACCCGGCGGATGCCCCCTCTCGTGGCATACTTCCTGCTGCTTTTCTGCAAAATAAATTGTGGCTTCGTGGACCTGAGTGGCTTTCACGAAAGCCCAATGACTGGCCGTTACCTAAGCTCATAGAAAAAACTAATATCGAGAAGCGTAAATTACCTTCGGTTTCAATAACAACATGTACCAGCAATTCTTTAGAGCAATCTGATGGTTTAGAATATTTTCAACGATATTCATCGTTAAATAAACTTGTACGAGTTGTCGCTTACATATTTCGATTTTATCACAAATTAAAAAATTCTAAATTAACATTTTGTAACTACATTACATGTAAGGAATATAATTTTTGTCTGAATAAGCTTATTCAAATAGTACAAACTTCGGTGTTTCACGATGATATAGTAAACATACAAAACAGTAAGACACCGTCGACTCAGTTACGTAGATTAGATCCATTTCTTGATAAAAACAATTTATTACGAGTCGGTGGACGTATACAGAAATCTACTTTGCCCTATGAATCTAAGCATCAATTAATATTGCCCAAAAAACACCCTTTAGTAAATTTAATAATCGATAACGCCCATTGTTTAAATTTACACGCAGGCTCTCAGTCCACTCGATATTTTCTTTTACAAAAATACTGGATTTTATCCAGTCGTGACATTGTTCGTCAGCGAATACATCGTTGTGTTCGGTGCTTTCGAGCGCGTCCCGTAGCTCCCCAGCCACACATGGCGCCGCTGCCGGCCGTCCGGGTAAACCCGGGTCGACCATTTCTTAAGACCGCCGTTGATTTCGCCGGTCCATTTTACGTACGGGCAAATAAAGTGCGTAACGCTAAAGTTATAAAATGTTACACTGCAGTATTCGTCTGTATGAGCATTAAGGCCATACATTTAGAGATTGTTTCGGAGTTGTCTACAGAGGGTTTTCTAGCCGCCTTGCGGCGTTTTATTTCTCGTCGAGGCTTATGTACCGACATCTTTTCCGATTGTGGCAAAAACTTTGTAGGCTGCAATAATTATTTAAAAGATTTATTTAATTTTCTTAATCAAGATAATGTTCAAACAACTTTGAACTCTTCCACCTTACAACAAGGTATAACTTGGCATTTTCAACCCCCATATGCTTCGCATTTTGGAGGTATATTTGAAGCAGGTGTTAAAAGTTTTAAGCACCATTTGCTTCGTATCGTGGGTACACAAATTCAAACTTATGATGAGCTCCATACATTACTGTGCCAGATCGAAGCGGTACTCAATTCGCGCCCTCTTTGTGCACTCAGTGCTGATTCTGTAGATCCCTTGCCGTTATCCCCAGCCCATATCTTGATAGGAGGACCCTTAACGTCCTTACCTGATGTTTCCTTAGTTGACTGCAACGCGAGCCGTCTCACTAAGTGGAGGTGGGTACAACACTGTGTTCAAAGCTTCTGGAAACGCTGGAGTAGTGAATATCTGCACGAGCTCCAGCAGCGCAATAAATGGTTTCGTGACAAAGGTGAACCAGTGCGCGAAGGTATGATCGTTGTACTTCGTGACGATAACTTACCGCCTCAGCATTGGAGGATAGGTAAAATTATAAAATTGCATCCGGGTTCTGATAACGTTACACGGGTGGTAACAGTGAAGTGTGGGCAATCCACTTTTAAACGTTCAGTGGTTAAGGTTTGTCCTTTACCAATTGAGTAAAACATCTTACCACTTTTAATTAGTTTTAGTAATTTTCTAGTAATATGTCTAGTAGTGTAGAGTTTCATTTCTTTATTTTGGTACTTAAGATAAGTTTAATTGTTAAAATAACAACGCTATTTTAAGGTGAGCCGCATGTTCAGTCGGAGACAGTACAATTTAGTGTAAAAAATATTTTATTTTTCGTTGCACATATTTTAAGACTGGCAACTTTCTTTTACTAATCTTAATCCTAATTGGCTACCTGAATGTGGTCGATACGCCGCTAGCGCCACGCCTTACCTTATGCGCGTGCGCAGAGCAACAAGACAGATTTCGCCTGGATTCCGCCGAAGGTGCCGCGAACGATACGCGCGTGCGCTGTTTCCAAGTTTTCATTTATTTTTCGCCGTTGTTTCGGAGTTACGTGTTGCGAACTTACATTCAGTTTTGTATACTTACGGTCCTTGCGAGACGGTACATTGGGGCTGCCAAACTAGAGCCTATGGATTTATGGCGATAGACGAACTATACCCGAGCGAAGACCCTGAGGGAATGCTGAGATGGTGAAGGAGACGTGAGGTAAGTTGTCAGTCTACGCGATAACAGTTCCTTTGTTTATAATTAATATTCAAGTTCATTTTTTTTGCTCCCCTATTTATAAATTGAATTATTTTAGTTTTGTCTATATTAACTGTTAAATTATTAGAACTAAGCCAATTTATAACGGCTTCTACAACATGATTGATTTTGTCGTTAAAGTTTTGCCTTGGATCGTCTTTCACAACTATCGCTATATCATCGGCATAGAGCGAACAATGAGAGTCTGTAGTTTTTGGTAAATCGTTAATATAAATAAGGAATAACAATGGTCCTAAGATTGATCCCTGTGGTACTCCAACTCTATTGCATCTCATTTTTGATCTCGATGTTACCTCTTGTAAATTACAACTTATATGTGTGATTTCCACAAATTGGAGCCTATCATTCAAATAGCTAGATATCCATTGTAAAGCGTTTCCTCTTATACCATATGTAGCACATTTTTTTAGTAGGAGTGTATGAGAGACAAAATCGAAAGCTTTGCTCATATCAAAAAAGACTACTGCAGTTTTAATTTTATTGTTTACATTTTCAACAATCTCATTGATGAGTTTGAAAGCCGCTAACCCCGTTGACTTATTTTTTTGAAAACCATATTGATTTGAGTCAAGTATATGGAATTTTTCGATAAACTTCATTAGACGAATATGCATACACTTTTCGAATATTTTTGACAAGATCGGTATTAGGGCTATGGGTCTATAATTAGCTGGGTTTCTTCGGTCTCCTTTCTTATAAATAGGCTTTACTACAGTCAATTTTAAATGATCAGGAAACACTCCCTGCTCAAACGACAAATTAACTAAATATGCTAGAATTGGTGATATTATGTCTTTGCAATGTTTTAATATTTTTGTACAAAGTATATCATGTCCAACAGACCTTGTATCTTTAAGAGACCTTATTATATTAGCTATTTCTAAAGCGTCAGCTGGGTATAAAAACATGCTATTATTATTAGATGTTATATTATTCATATTAATGTCATTTATGTGATTAGAAATATTATCAATGTTATTTGTAATGTCTATAAAATAATTATTTAAAGTTTCACTAATACTGTCATGATCCCTAATTATAGTATTGTCATATTTTATTTCCTTTATATATGTAGATAATTCCTTTGAATTTCCAGTGTTGCTTTTAATTATATTCCATGTTGCCTTTGAGATATTCGCAGCCTTATTTATATATGATATGTTATAGTGTTTAGTAGCCGTTAATAGTACACGCCATTGCATAACGAACGTAGATATAAACAAATATGTCATTACAACTTTTACGGGATTAAAACGCGTTTGGTACCTTATTTTGGCTCCGACGTTTCGGCCAGGTTTCACCGGCCGTGGTACCAAACGCGTTTTAATCCCGTAAAAGGTTTAGTAATTTAAAATGCAACGCGAAAGTTTAAAAGTGTAAATATGTCATTGCTTTATTAACGTTTGTTTATTTACTTGTTTTATTGTACTTATTGAAATTTCACTATGTTTATTCTAAAGCAGATACATGTTTTTTGGGTTATTTTGGGCTAGGGTTGGCTGAAAGAAATCTCACTCAGAGATAAGTCCGTCTATAGCCACATTAAATTGTTTTTGTAAACGATGTTTTTTAATGCTAAATAAAGATTTTATTATTTATACGAAAATATTTAAATAAAACACGGTCTTCATGAAGCGACAACCTCATACAAACGGCTTATTATGTCGCCAAACAATAACGTACGACATTATCTCCAAAACTCTCGAGCTCTGAATGGAAGGATTAATTTTCCACGACAAGAAAAACCTCATTCCTCTGAATATAAATTGTTGTTTCGAAGTAGGGCTGCGCTCGGAGGCGCATTGGAGTGTGCTCTCGGCTCACGATTGCTAGAGTTAAGCAAGGTTCGCCGATGTTGTGATTACGATGGGTGACCAAAAATGTGACACATCTCCAGCCCCTCCGAGCTTCGGAAGGCACAATACTGTCTTTTATTTGCCCTTCGAATTAACTATAACTTGCGTATGAAAGAGATGAAAACAATTTATAAGAGGAGCAACGTTTATCTCGGGACCAATAGCAGTTCGGTCTCCAACTGTTTGATTGAAACCGGTAATGGCGCCATCTATCGCTCGGGGGCGTTGCATGAATATTCAGTTCAATTAATATTCTGCCTCAATAAGGGCGGTGCTAGTTGCGGGTAGTTTTCAACGAGGTATCAGTTCTGTGCGCAAATGTATGTGAGGTGTGAATTGATACTCTAATAAACTTATAATATGGCTATACGAAGCTCCGCTAATTCGCTTCCATACGGTGACGCATTTCTTCAATTTAATTCAATATCTTTATTGCATGACACAAGATTAACGTAGATGTTTAGTCAAAATAAAATAGAACCTATTATGTGACATCCTGTAAAGGCGTAGCAACATATAGAGGTATTATAATCATGCATTTTATTAAATAAGCTCAAATTAGTACAATAGAAATACCAATTACATTTATCTATCACTAGCTGATCGTATGTAACTTTGTTTGGATTATAACTAACTTTTCCCGTAGGAAAACTTTTCCCGTCAGATTTTTCCCGTAGGAAAATTGCCCTATATCCTTCCCCTGGTCTCGAACTATCCCTATACCAACTTTCATCAAAATCGGTTTAGTGTTTTCGAAGCCTATTCAATACAAACAAACAAACAATCAAATCTTTCCTCTTTATAATATTGGTATAGACATATCAATTATATCACATATAATTAATAAAAATAATAACATTGATTTGATAATTGAGTAATCCACTAATCGGAACTTTAATTAATCTAACATGTAAATTAGACTTTGCCTTGAAAAATATCATGTAAATTATAGTAACTTTTATAATTTATGTGTTTTTCATTGTTCTTCAAATGTTGCCTTTTTTCAATATTTTTATTATTGTTGGGTATGTGATTACATATTTTCAATACGATGACGCATTTATTTCCGTGCGGTGACGCATTTATAATACACTAGCTGTTGCCCGCGACATCGTCTGCGTGGAATCCCGTTTTACCGCGAGTCCGGTTATATCACGCATTCCCTGAGAAACTCATTTAATTCAGGATAAAAGTAGTCTATGTCCTTCGTCAGAGCTTAGGTTATGTTTGTGCCAAATTTTACTAAAATTGGTTTAGGTGCTTCGGCGTGGAAGCGTGCCAAACATACAGAAAGAGTTACTCTCGCATTAATGATATTCGTAGGCAGGTGTCGCAACTCCCTTTTTTTCCTGTAGATGATGTAGAGCTAAGGGTTTCTTTCTGAAAAATCCCTTAAAAGAAAATTGAAGTTCTACCGGAAATGGCGAAAATGTAAAGAACGAATTGGGTACTAGGATAAATGTATTTTTTTACAATAAATGACCATCAGTAAATTTTTTTCAGGTATTTATGGGCTGCACATAGACTTAAGGTCTATGTCTATGTCTAAAACGGTTTTTGATTCATAACATCTGGCTACGCCATAAAAATATTAACAGCGCTTTTGTTATAGTATTATATAAGTTTTATTTAAAGTACTTATAGGCTAGCAAATGCATTTTTTCCAGTAAATATTGAATATGTAAAAGGAAAACTAGGTATCTGCAAGAATAAAATAATTTAAATAATATAGATTTATCTTCTTTATATTAAAAAGGCTAGGCATATACATTTATTTACAACAGCTACATAAAACTCTTGGCTGACCACGACTGCTCTCTTAAAGCATTCAAAGAAGAAGAAATAGACGCTTGCAACCAGCGTCTTACTTACCAATCCAAAGGTCCATGCCTCCAGCACCAAGTGTATTGTCACAAAATGATCTTTGGCAATGTCCTCAATATGTTTTTTTATATGATTACATATTCGCTAAGTTCTAATAGTTAATATTCTTTGCATTAACCCTAATAAGTATAACTAAAAATATTAAAAAAAAACAAAACAAAAACATCTACAAAAAGATTTTAATTACACAACTCATTTTTGACATTATCAAGGATCATAATATTTTCTACTATAATAATGCTTATTTGCCTGCATGTTGCTCAGCTTATATAATAAGTGATAAATACATATTTGCTCTTGTATTAACGAACCCAACCAAAGAAATACCTATGAAGAGTTGTAAATACCCACTTAAGAGGACTGTAAAGTGCCAATTCATGGCTCGAGTATGCACTTTCAAAAATGCAACATGTTGCACACCGCTTAGAGTTGAAAGTCCGAGGCAAGTGCCTACATTTCTTATTGAAATATTGTTTGGGGCGATAACTGTTTAACCCCCCTAAACCTTTACGAAATTAGGCACTTTTGGTCGCATTAGATTCAGTATACCTTAATCTATGTTTGTACGTTTTGCTTTTTTTTTAATTCAGTGTAATTTAGTCAGAAAAGATAAAAATGCTCGAGGTAGTTTTTAAGTCTAAAATATGGATATTTAGATGCTAATATAATTTATATTCTGAGCAATATTACTTCAAAATCAAAACGTACAAACCTAGATCTTCATTATATCTACAATATTTCCAAAAAATATGAAAATTGGACTATGTAAAGAGGGAGAAAAGCGTTATCGCTTTTTGTATGAAAATTTACAGCTTCACAATCCTCTTAATTATTCGTTGATATTATTACGGATTATCGCTATACATATGTTCATTTTATAATATTTGCCTGCATGCTGTTCAGCCTGTATAAAAATTGCTTAACGTATTGCATGATAAACTTTATTAAGCTGGTTCAGTAATCAGGTCAGCTTGGCCGTAAATGCCTGTTAGCTAGATGTGGGCCGCAATTTTGCCAGAGAATCCAGCCCTTTCGAAATGTCGCGAGGTTTCCTGGTAAATGGAGGAAATGACAGTATTAATCGCGGCTTGGCGATCCGATAAATTAACTATGACGCTATCGGGCCACATGCGAAGTGATAGTATATGTATATGGAATCAGGCCACGTGTGAGAAACAGTGGGTATTTTTATAATAATAAGTAATAATAAAGTATATTTATTTCTCACCACAAAATTACAGTACCTACATAAAAGGAAGGCATGTGTGTGTATGTATATGTGTGTGTGCTTGCGTGAATGGGTGTATATTGTGTACCACTTTATGGTAAAAACAATTCTGTTTAAATATTTATTTTTCGAGTATATGTATTTCAAATTCTGGTTTTAACAGTTTCTCATAGCTATTGTAATCAAACAATTTGAGCCATTCACAAAGTATTTTTTAAGTTGATAGTCGCTATAATCCCTTATATTGTTAGCTTTTTGAATAAGGTTATATAACCTAGGTGCCTGAAACTCATATCCTCTTTCCGCGAAGGTAGTTTTAATATAATACATTGGGTGGGGCAGCGAAACTTTCTCTTACATGACTTTGGTAATTGGGGAACAGCCAGTTTATGGTGACGCCTAATACATTGGTAAATTAATGTTTTGCGGATACTTAATACATTTGTTAATTCATAAACGGAAATTGTGGGATGGCGAAATGGAAGTGAGAACATGACCTTCAATACAGCCCGCTGTGCACGTTCCATTTCCATTAGGTACGTTTTAGATGCACCTCCCCATGAAACAATACAGTAATTAATAATGAAATGGCATAGCGCGTCATAGGTCTGTAATAGTAACGTATTATGCTGCTACTGATCGCAGGTTCTTCAAGGCCAGCTCAGTTTCCTAATACGCTTGGCAGTATTGAGGCGTGGCTTGGCTTTAAAAGGCAATGTGAAATACCTAATTCAATCTCTCGTCAATAGTGACTCCAATATATCTCATAAAATTTGTCTTTTCTAAATTGTTGCATTCACAATATTCACAATATTACAGGGAATCTAATTTGGAATCTAATTTTGACTGCCTACGTGTTCTAACGGTTGAGACTACCGAGATTGATTCCGGGATTCGGTTCCCCGTGGTGGCAGAGGTTTTTCTGTTTGGTCCAGTTGGCTAGCTACTACCACCTTACCAAAATTTGTCCATTCATTGCCCGTGGTCCAACTACGTAGTCCAACTGGTAGTACTACGGGCATTTTATTTTGCCCGTGGTTCTATCAGTAGGACTAAAACAATAAAATAATTACATTACATGGGCATTGGACCTACTGTTCGGGTAGTACAGTCATCGCCAATATCATTGAGTTTATTGATTCTGAGCTACCCTACCAGAGCCCCATTTCTTAAAACATACATACTAGCCTTATTAATAGTAGGATGGTAACCAGGGTCTGATGTTGAAGCTAGAAGGTGACCATAGGAATTCCGCAATAAAACGACACTAAACCATCGAGTTTGGGCTCATTTGATTAGTACTTTGTTTTTTTTATTGCTTTAGAAGGTAGACGAGAGCAAACGGCCCACCTGATGGTAAGTGGTAACCGCCGCCCATGGACTTTGTCAATATCAGGGACATAGCCAAACCGCTGCCTACTTTGAATGCAATACTCTTCCTTAACCTCGCTTGAAAATAGGCATGTTATAGCGCCCGGGAAACATAACAGCAGGAAGTTCATTCCAGAGCCGGACCGTAAGTGGTAAAAAAGAGCGCTGCAGGCGAACCGTGCTAGACGATATTGCTTCCAGGTAGTAAGGATGAACTGTACTGCGGTGCCGAGTGGTACGGTGATAAAAAGGTGACGTTGGTACCAAGTCGAACAGTTCCTCGGAGCACTCACCGTTGATCCTAGTTGGTCGTTGGTCGCTGTTGGTCCTAGATAATATGCAACCCCATCAATTTTTTTCATGAGGTTCGTCAATATGGATACGATATATTATGAAAAACAATTAAATTATTAATGATTTATGGAATTAATAACTTTTAAACTCTTTAATTTTGTACATTAGAACCAGGAAAAAAGTACCTACTCTTATTACTCCTAGTAGAACTATGGGCAATGATACTTGTCTCTAGTCCTACTGCTATAACCACGGGCAAGAAAAAATGGCCGTGGTACTACCAGTTGAACTACAGGTAATGCTACTTGCCCATGGTCCTACTGATAGAACCACGGACGAAATAATTGGTACTACCAGTAGGACTACGCAGTAGGACCACGGGCAACGAATGAATTTGTCGCCATAATATAAATTTAAGAAATGAGTAAAATCAATAAAGAAAAAAATTTCGTCTCGGGCGGGATTTAGTATTGGATTTCTAGCACCTTTTATTGCAAAAGTCGAGTGACGTCACGGCTAACTGGTTTTATCCTAACAACACATTATATTAATTGAACCATCATTGGAGGATGGAAATAAATTCAAAAACTTGCAAGCGAGGTGATTGAAAAAACATTGTAACGTACTTTCAAAAGGTTTTTGTGACATGAATATTAATGTAAAGGCTTATGCGACATGAATGATAATGTTAGGATATATGTGACATGAATAATAACGAAGAAAAGTTTGTGAGAGTTGATGTTGTGATGTTTGTCACACCTTTAAACAGGAACTTTTTGCATGGAGCTAAGACTAACATTTTTTTTAAAACGTCGCCCCACACACATAATATTTACTTATACAATAAAAGCTGTACAAATAACAGACTTATGGTCAATTAGACTAACCTTGTCTTAGCTAAGACACTCCTAAGACATATAATAATAATAAAAAAAAAAGAAACTGCATGCTAGGATAAAAATGAAATTACTCACATAATATCAAAATAATAAAATGCGTTCTAGACTAGGCCTAGTATTAAGAGTATATTAGAAAAATATATGTTAATCATAGTTAATTAGTTTAATATAAGTGGCGACTGCAAATGTGAATGACACAACACCTGTCATCACATGTAGAATATTAAGGAGCAACAAGTGTGTTACTGATGTGGAAAATAAATAAATAGAAATCAAAATAGCAAACAATATACAATCTAAAAAAAGTGCGCACCAAAGAGTCTGCAGAAAGTAGTTTTATTTATTAAAAAAAAAGACACTCCTAAGAGGAATGCTGCCACTTCTTGTCTTTAATGAAAAGAATGTGACAGCATGCCATTGCACATGCACTGAACAAGGTATCCAACGAGTGCATAATGCTTGCATCCGTTTCTGTTACAACGTGCCAAGAAGAGAGTATATAACACCGTATCTCAATAAAAAGGGTATTCTCAATATGAAGGCCAGAAGGGAACTGCAATATGCTTGTACGATTCATAGAGTAGTCTGGATCAAAGCACCTGAATACTTATTTGAGAAGCTTACCTGGGCTAGAGATAACAGTCAAAATAAAATCCTGCGGTCCATAACAAAAAACGTATTGATGTTACCCAAGCACAACTCCACGCGGTATCGTGGATCATTCCAGATGCTCGCTGCATAAGATCTGGAAATTTTATGCAGCGAGCATCTGGAATGATCTGCCTCCCCCAATGAAATTAAAAATGAGTGAAAAGTGTTTTAAGAAAAATTACAAGTCAGCCTTACTAAGTAAACGATTAGCTGCACAAGATCTTATTGTTGGGTATTGAAAATTGCTAGCCTTAAGAGATTTCTTCAAATAGGTACGACATACAACACACATAACATACATCCATCATACACAAACACACACACACACACCACATGACACACATACCTCCTTACTGCACATACAATTTTCTTTATCTTCTTATATGTAAAAATGAAACGCTGTGTGTTAGTCTCGCAAAAACTCTGAAATGACTCGACAGAACGAGCACGACCGAATATCGGTGACAGATTTATTGACGGTGGATGTGTATGAATGAAACATATGGAGTTCTACGTTGCAACGCACCCGAACTACTAAACATAATTATGCGTTGAGTCGGACGGAAAAAACGGGTCGATAATCGGGCCTACTTAAAGTCGGTTGTGTGCGCTCGCCGTAAACTAGATCCAAGGATCCTTTAGAAACTGCCATCCTACAACTCGTAGGTAAGTGGATGATTGTGAATAGTAGAGTGCAGTAACAGGTTCCGCGCGCATCGCGCATGTTTCTCTGTATCCCTGTAATCTCTCCAATACTAGCTCCAACTGTCAGATGGGATGTAGTCATTTGCTAGGCTCTCTATAGAAATAGAATTCCATCATAATGGCTATATTTTATTAGGTTTTGTTCTTGGTGGTTGTTTCAGTTCTGACAGAAACTCCTATATGACTTAAGTAAGCTCAGAGCCCAGGACTTCTGCGCTGCTGCTGATTGCTGCTTGCTGATTAGGCAATTTTCACCCAGGGTCGCAATGCCAAACCTCCAACTGAGCAGAGGCCAATTGCATTAATTGTATTTCGCACCTGATCTTTAGAGCAATAATATCGTGGGTATCTCATAATTGTATTATTGGTATCATGTCCAAAGTAATGGAAGTGTTACATTCTTTTTGATGACTAAATCTTCAGTTAGTTGAACCAGATTTATTTTTAGGGCAAAATTATATTTATAACCCGCATGCAGTAACACTGTCTTTCCTCTTTCACTCCCTATAAATTTTAATTCTGTTTTATCCATAGTTGAATTCGCATAGTTTTATCCATAGTTGTATTGTTACGCGCTCCTTTTATAAAATTAATCCGCAATTCCACATAAAACACATTAATACGTATTGATTTTCAAACACATTGTCACTTTTTGTCATATTAAATGTCAATAAATTAAGGACGTTATATATAGGTACTCCTTGCAATACATAAATAAACTGCCAGCTATTTAATTATAGATATCATTATATCTGACCTTCATTCTTTTTTAGAGATGCAATAATAATATGAAGTTACTTATAGTTCAATAATATGCATTTTGTGTTTGGTAGTACAAAGTCTGGTTAGTCGCGAATCTGGTGAGTAGCAAATCTGGTGAATTAAGAATCTGGTAAATTGCTCATAAAGGTGGAGGCCCACGTACAGATTCTGTGGTGCGGATGACGAGACACCACAATTCTCATCCTTTGTGCTATGCTTTCATCCACACAAGGAGCCGAGCTCTAGGTGAACCTAGTTTGCCAACTTATGATGTAATGGCTCTGTCTCAAAATAGGTGATCAGCTATTTTAACGCTGCAGGACTATTTGGAGACCTTTAAAAAAAGGGTTTGGCCACAATAGATCAGTACAGGTCGCAGTGGCCCGCTGATTACAGATAGATAGACAGATGATTTAAGTATAGACAAGGTAACCTTGATTTTCTACTTTAAAATAATTTATCTCGCTAAGCGAAAAGCGTTCGATCGCTGTATCAAGAGAAGATTCTGTGGTATTACGTAATCGTGTGTCAGTCTAATTGACAGCAAACTGACAAGCTTCGCGAACCAAATCGTTTTCTTTTGGTTAATTACCGTTTCTGGGATTGTGTGGCCGTAACCGTGTAATTATATCGCGTTAGTGATTAGTTATACGATTATACGATTGCTGTATCGTGTATCGCTAAATTAGTTATACGATTGCTGTATCGTGGCCTTTTGACTTTGCAGATTATGTTATTAAACCTTTTGACTTTGCAGATTTTGTTATAAGTGTTTTAATAACAAGATACCATGGAGTTCCATCAAGAAATTACAACACAAAGCTCAAACTATTTGCAGATTTTCTTAAAACCTGCTTAATATATTTTTTTTGTATAACCTGTAGTAAAAAATATATATATATGTTACTCTTGAAAATGTTACTCTAATCAAAATTTCGCGTTAAAAAATGCCAAAGACACCCATCAAAAACAGCTTCCAGAAGAAAATCCGAGTTATTAAACAAAGGTTATTCAATGATTTTCATGGAATTAACTCCTTACACTTAATTTGATAATATTGATGTTTCATATATTCAAATAAGTTACTAGGTTCTTTAATATTTTTTCCCACAATTTCAATAATCCAGTAGAAACTTATGTCTCAAGGTCGTTGGCGTTACTCAGCCTTTTAATTCAAAAATATAATTTGACTCAGACGATAAAAACTTACACGCTTCAGATGTAATTATTTTAATATTGGATGTTTCAGTTTTTTTTTTCTTTATCATTTAATTAGTTTGTAGTAGGAAAAACTCGAAAACAAATATTGTAGCTGGAATATTATTATTTACAAAAAAGTATTACGTTAGACGACTAGAAAATGAATAAAACCCATGTTATTTGAAGCGAGATGATTTAATTACTTACAAACACTGACCTGTTTTTTCTTTGTACCTACCTACTTACTTTCTTTTAAAGTGAATAAAAATAAAGCTCCTTATTTTTATCACACAGGTGTTCAATACATCAGGGACTGCCCTGCCGAGCCGCGTATCCCTGTTTACATGGTGGTGGGGGGCGCGGCCGGCGGCGCGGGCATCTGCTGGCTCCTCTGGGCCCAGCTCGCCAGCAGGAGCTCCAATTCTTCAGCAAGCGTGCCTGAAAAAGTGCTCGCTTACACCCTCACCGTTTTCCTCCTAGGATGGTAACTATGCATCTTATCTTATTCCTGGATGGTAACTGTGCATCTTATCTTATCCTGGGCTTGTAACTATTTCATAATTCAGTGTTAACTTAGAATTAAACTGCTTAATTCTGATCAATACAACATTGACAAATTGGTCGTATATTGGGTATGATAAATACAATATAAATGCGCCGTTTTTAAGTTTGAGTTTACCGTGTTCCTGATTATCTCTTAGTTATAGTAGGTAGTATTATAATCTCAAGCTTAAGACGAATTAATTTCTAGATTTATTTTGTTGGCCTGAAAAATTTTAGGTCACATTCAAATATATTTTGAGCACTAATGGAAATATTCCACTTTTGTCTCAAAGTTCTGAACTAGGACATACGAGTAGAAACTAAAACTCTGAGAAATTGACATCAACATATAGAAGAGTGCTTATCGTATTTTGCTTACAAATGTGTACACTATTACAATAGATATTAAGCTTAATTTAAATAGTCTCATCACTTTATTCGACGTCAACGCTAATTTTAGCTGCTGGCCAAAATCTATAAATACATGAAAATAAATTTGAATTTTGCGGGTATATTTCTCTCAGCTTCAAAGGCTCCTAATTTAGAAGAATTTCAAAGAAGAATTTAAACTCGATATACTTGTTATTTTGCTATCAAATTCGAAGAAAAGGGTTAATTGTGGAATAAGATTTAATGTGCCTAGTTTTAAAATTTTCTCAAAATTAAGTCATCAGCATCACCATCAGCACCACAACTCATATACGTCCCCACCGAGGAGCACGAGCCTACTCTAACATGTTAGGGCGATTAGGCCTTAGTCAAACCACGCTGGCCCAGTGCGGATTGGTTGATTTCACATACACCTTCGAATTACTTCGCAGGTGTATGCAGGTTTCCTCACTATATTTTCCTTCACTGTAGGAGCGTCAGATATAAGAAGTAAGAAAGAAGAAAGAAGATTTCTGTAAAAATGTTGTTTTCATAAAATATTAAAATTACCTCTGATTTTCAACCTCAAACCCATGACCATTCGCTTTCCGTACGAACTGAACTATTTCAGGTTTGAACTCTTCAAGAATTTAGAAGCTTGTTTTACTAAATTTATAAATTTTTGTAACCGGCTTCTCTCTTCGGTATTAACGATATAGTGTGGAAATGTCAACGGTGTGCTATTAAATTTTACGAAGCATTGCCTTATTGCGTTACCAGTCTCGTATCAACAAGCTTTTTATTAAATCCACTTCAATATTTTCCTTAACATCATCTCTTAAGCCATTTTGTGTTTCACTTGGAACATAATAAATAACATTTTATAAAGCCGTAACTTCGGAAGGTTGTATCTCATCTAGACAGCTTAAATAATCTTGGGAAATTATTATAGCTCTGAGATAGCATTAAATACAATGAAGCTATTACTTTTTCATGGAGTAATATAATATAGAGAGTCAATTACTCTTAGTAATTGTTTTTGTTTGTTGTACACGATTTGAGTAGCGTTTAAAACATTTGAAGGGTACACGAAAAGAAGGGGCTCATCAACAATTAGCATAATTAGAGAAAATCGTAAATAAAAGATTTGAGATTGCAATACCATGCTATTTACCATTTACTTAATTATTTAACTATGTTATAAGATTAACATAAGTCCAGTGTAAGTAACAAAGGAATTTTTTTGTGAATGTTATGTATAGTTATCAGTAGACTCATTTTTTTTTAAAGTAAAACATAAATGAACACGGCAAAAAGGGGTCGATTAGTGTAATGAACCCGTTATTATCCCTTTCATAACCTGTTTGTATGTTAAATAAAAATTCCTGAAATAATTCAATAAATAAAAAAGTGTGATGTTTTAACATTATTCTATTATTTTAATTAATATTTTACTTATGACAAATATTAGTATAATATTATTGAGCCTTAATACAACAAAACTTCTTTAATACTTGTAGATCTTCATATTTTTCTTTCGATATAGGAAGGTCTTCATTATAGGTTGAAGGAGGTAAAAAGAACTCATTCTTACTCAAACTATTTCTTTTACGATTCACTCTACCAGTGATACAAGCTTCTTCCTATGCCCCATTATAAAAATCGCGAAAAAATGTTTTTTTTTGCTTTCATTTTCGATTTTCAATTCTTTAATAGGGCGAGATGGGACTGTAGATTTTTTCCTCATTCCCATCTCGCTCAATGACTAGATGACAAGACAATCGGAGTTTTTTTTATACATACGCCATTCGCCTAAGTATAGGATTTTCTCTTCTTAGTTTTTAGATACAAATTATCACTGTCGATTTTTGAGAAGATATTCTTATAATTCCACCGATACAAAACCAAATCCACATAAGCACTTAAAAATTACTTCATGTTTTACGTGACATCGCACCACTGTATGATAAATCATTCAAAATAGAGTCGCAATGGACTTGTTCTAAAAATGTTAATTCATAATGTACCCGTTCTTAGCAAGTCCGAACGAAATGTGCTCCTTCTAACCCTGTTTTGCTCACAATAGGCCCCTTTTAGTAATTTTCGGATATTTGAATGTTCAGATTCAACAGGCAATGATCCCTTTTTTGTTTGTTTTGAATATGTCATCGAAAAGGCATATAAAATACACTTAATGCCAGTATTAGATAAAATTCGTAAAAAATGTTGATGAGCCCCTTCTTTTCCTGTACCCTTCATTTGTGCTCCTTTTGATGATGTAAATAATCATTGTAAGAGATGTAAGTATTTCATTGTTTTAACCTGTTCAAATAAATATGTTTGGACGAATTGTTCATATAATGTTGATGTTTTTTGTTCATATAATTTTGATTGGTATTAATTTAAGAAGTTACTTAATAAGGCTATAAAATATATTAATGACAATTCGAAGCATTTATAATTTGTTTTATTTATTTATTTATTGTAGGGAATACACGATAAGATTGTAACCCTTGACACAAATCAAGCCTGTCTATTCTAATACTGAACTTCAGTAATGTGTTATTATCACACTGGAACTTGTGGCGCCGCGTAGCGTATAGGTACTATAATAATAATAATATATCATAATATTTTTATTTACAAAAGCCATAAAAATTAATTACATACATTTCTACAACACTAGCATAAAAACAAAAATTAAAAAGAAGGCTCATCATTAGTTGTTACAATTGAGTACTACTGACTTCCATGCTAGGTCAATCCTGTATTACGGAAGTCAGCGGTTCGGTGAAGAGTATATTGATAAATTAGATACAACATTCAACTATGTTGAAGTTGAAAACAAAATAAGGCCTCGACGCTAAATTTTATATGTGTAGGCAGGCTATGATATATGTGTACACACACACACACACACACACCCACACACACACCCACACACACATACACACAAAGACACATCACACGCATCCATACAAAACAGACACAGAAAAGGGGAGGTACTTGTACATTATGCAAATAGAAATGTGCTCATTAATTATATTTGAATTATTTTAAGAAATTTTCGGTTTGACTATACTGTTGCAATAGCAACCATTTTTTCACTTTGTTCTTACAGTTAAACTTATTCATTTTTTTTATTCCTAAAATTGCATCAAGTTTGTTATAGATTCTAGGGCTCACAGAAGCAAATTGTTTTTTGGCAAAAGCACTATTACACACTACAGTAGTAAATGCTGGTTCTTGGCGTCTGCGAGAGGGCACTAGATCCATTAAACTGCTTGACGGGAGTGCAGCATGTTGTTTTAAAATACATCGAAGAACGTACAATTGTCTAACAGTTAGGACATTAGCACCCTCATATAATTCGGTTGTTGGGAATCTGAAAGGTTTTCTAAGCATTACCTTCAGCACCGCTCTTTGGGCTCTTTCTAATTTAATAAATGTTGTTTTAGAGGCACCACCCCAGACAGGAATGCAGTATGAGATAAGAGATTCACAAAGAGCAGTATAAACTGTTCTAAGCACCTGATGCTCAGCTGAATTCCTTAGTTTTTTAAAAATTGAAGTCAGCTTACGAACCCTGTTTGCCACTGTATTTAATTGACTGTACCAATTTAGGCATTCGTCTAATGTTACACCTAGATATTTAATGGTCTCAGTTCTGATCAGTGGTGCACAGTTGCAAACAGTACCATCATTGGAACATTTGTGGGCTTTAATGGTAACTGAATCTAATACAGAGGCAGTGGGTCGTCGAATTGAGAAGGCCATAACCTTTGTCTTATCTAAGTTGAGAGTCAACAAGTTATATTTCAACCACGTCACTACCTCCATAAAAGCATGTTCAGCTATCTTTGATGTTTCTTTCCAAGTTTTACCATTGACAACTATAGCTGTATCGTCTGCGTAAGAAAAGATGCGGCAGTTCGCAAGAGACATATTGCATAGTTCGTTGACGTATAGAAGAAACAGTGTAGGACCCAAAATACTGCCCTGTGGTACTCCAAATTCTATTGAGCTCTCTTGGCTAATATATGATCCAATTTTAGTACACTGTTTCCGGTTGCACAAGTAATCTTTATAAATGTCGAGCACACTACCTCTGACACCCACATCCTCCAATTTACCAACCAGAAGTGGAATGGACACGGTGTCGAATGCCTTAGAAAGATCTAAGAATATCCCTAGCGTTTTATGCTTTTCATCGATACTTTTAACTATATGATCAACCATTGATCCAACGGCATCTTCCGTAGATTTGCCCTTACGAAATCCAAATTGGTTGGCAGATAAGACATTGTTGACTTCGAGATAGTTAATTAAAGACTTATTAAGTAATTTCTCTAGGACTTTTGATATAGTAGGTAGTACAGAAATAGGTCTAAAATTGCTAACACTTCCTTTATCACCACTTTTATAAATTGGATGTACAATGGCTTTCTTTAGAGCCCGTGGGAATTTTCCAGTCGTGAAAGATAGGTTACAAATGTGCGTAATTACTGGACACAAAGAGGGACATGCTGATTTCAAAAGTTTTGTAGGTATACCGTCCCATCCCACTGCACAGTCACCACGCAATCCCACTATAACATCTCTAACGTCATCCTCTGATACTCTTAGCAAGACCATAGACCCAAGGGATGGTACAACGGTAGGTTGATTCGTAGGTTTTATAGAGTCTGGATCTGTCTTACTCGCTAATTGTTTCCCAATATTGGCAAAATAATCGTTTACCATGTTAGCTGAGTCTTCCGGTGTGCTTTTTAAAGTTAATAGATCAGTGCACGGTACGGTGTGTCTTTGGGTATTGCTTACTTGTCTAATAACATCCCAAGTTTTTTTAGGATCATTTTTAGCTTTCTCGAATTCTAGTTTTTCATAGGTGTGCTTGCACTTTTTTAGTATATCATTACAGAAATTTCTGTAGCATTTGTACGTTATACCTAATACCATATTGTCTGGTTCGGCCGTAAACTTTTTATGCAACCTGTCTCTATTGCGAATGCATCTTATTAAACCTGGTGTTATCCAAGGTTTAATTATGCGATGTCTACAAGAATTTCGTAATACCACAGTGTTATCCTTCATTATTTTTGTGATAGTAGCCAAAAGAAGGTCAGTCGCTTCATCAACATCTCTTAAGGAAATAATATCAGAAAAGTCATAATTATCTAATTCCTTAATAACATTATCATAGTTGGTTTTAGTTTTGCTTGTATTGATCTCGCATTTTGTTACAGGAGAATCCAGGTTCAGCATTACTGGGTAGTGGTCGGTTATTGTTGATTCAATTACCAACGCTGTTGCTTTGTTTTTTGTTTTAATAAGAATATGGTCCAAACAGTTACTTTTCCTAGTAGGTAGGAGATATGCAGGCAGCAGACCATGCGATGCTGTCATATTGAGATATGCTTCAGCATTAGGATCTGAAGTTTCTTGTTTTATATCGATAATAATATCACCAATAATAGTAATATTCACATAATTTGATAGCGAACTCAGTATGCGATCCAGACAATGAGTAAAATTGAAAGTATGTTTATATGATGGAGACCGGTATAGTGCAATTATTGCCAGGGTGCTATCAATTTCACATATTAAACAATTGGCATCTTCAAATGAAGGTTCATAAACTTTGTGATTAATGTTATCTTTTATATAAACAACCACACCTTCGTTTTGATTTCTATTCTTAGTAGTCATGTATGAAGTGTATCCTGAAAGCACTGGCAGAGTGACTATTTTACTTAACCAACATTCACTAAGCACCACAACATCATATGACAGTTGAATAGAAGATAAAAAGAGTCTAAGTTCATCAAAGTTCCTATTAATACTTCTGATATTTGTGTGTATTATTTTTGTAGACTCAGAATCATTCCCACAATATGTCTGACACTGTAACGGCGCGCAACAATAGGATTCCGCGACACAGTAGTCATCCAAGAAAGAAATTACACTATTCATGTTAGCCATTTTTAATGAGAATCACAGACATGAGGATTCCATTGTGAAAGCGAACAGAATGTGTCTTGTGATGCGGTGCCGATAGTACCACAGACCAGCCAAGTGTATCTTTAATAATTGTTACCAAACCAAAATAACGTTCGATATGTGCGGAGAAGAAATGATATGTACAATATGATTGCATTTTCGTAAAATTTGTGTTACCTTGTATAATTGTAAAAATGTGCCACTGTAACGCCGAATTTAAATTGGAATGAACGATTAACCTTATTCTATTTTCAAAAGGTCTGGACAAAACAAAGCAAGACTTTGACTGTTCACAACAAACACAATACAATAAGCAGACAATCAATACATGTGCAATAAAAAAAAACTCAAATAGAATTTCATACGGGTTAAACAGAACAAGGTAGGAGTTTAATGTTATAGTACAAAAACAACACAAAAAGCATAAATTTAACGCAATTGCAATAACAAAGCAACAAATAAACTTATACGGGTTAGATATGACAAGCCTTACATAACCAAAACAATACAAAAAGTGGGTAATTAATGCATGTTCACTAAGATGGATACATATAATATACTGCTTAGACAAAATAAAGCAAGAACAATGCATAGTAATACAAGAACAACACAAAAGGCATAAAGTTAACACAATTTTAATAAATAAGCAACCTATAAATTTATGCGGGTTAGATATAATAAGTCTTACATCACAAAAACAGTACAAAAAGTTGGTAATAAATGCATGTTCACTAAAATGGATACATATAATATGCTGCTTAGATTACTATGAAAGTAGCATAATTATTATCAAGCCACAATGTAGATTTGTTGTAGACGGCAGCTACAAGGATAATGTAGAATTCTACATAATTCTTGTAGCTGCCGTCTACGAAGATCTCGTAGCTCGTGCAAGAACTCGTAGTTGTCGTCTACGGTCGCGTTACGGTTAATAAAGGTGCCGCTAGACTACGGTGCACGCAGTGCACGATGTCCACGCTAGGCTCACGCTAGCTACATAGTGTCCGCTTGTCAGCCCACGTGGATCGACGTTTCCAATGGTGAGGCAACGAATACTATTATAACGAATATCAAACCTGCTGCATAAGAATAACTAATAATACGAGTATAGAAGCAAATCTCCTTTGTGGGTGCGCCGAATGCCGCTATTTGCATACCTACAGCGCCCTTCCCCCTGTAACGCCCCGCAGTAGTCTGCGGACGCCGCTAGGATCACCACATGGACGTATGGTTACCACTACAATATTTTTTTATATAGGTACCTCCATATTTTACATTAAATGAGAAACTGAGCATACACCGAGTCTTATTGATTTTGAACTTCAAGTGTAGCGAGCGAGCGACTATCTTTAGCAATAGTACGCACATTTTTAGTTTTTTTGATTCCGTAGTTATAGGAACCTGCCTATTTTTGATTAATTGAGCTTAATCCCTACACTTCGAGAACAAAATCATTAAAATGTTTTGAATTTCGATGTACAAAAATGGTTTGTAATTTAGGTTTTATTTAGGTACAGTAAGCTCCCATTCAAGCTATACATTTACACTACAAAAGCCGCCTCTATTACGAGCGGCATAAGAACGGTCCAAAGGTCAATCAGTATAGCTTGATAAGGAGCTTACTGTACCTACGTTTATAGTCCAAGAGTTGAAGTTATGAATGTACTAATGGATAAAACCTAAGCTCACTTTTTACTATCAGACCAACATTTTCACTTGAAAAAAATCTGTTGTTTCATAATTTTAATCAAGTATTGATTTTTTTTCTTTTTTTAAAAACGTCGCCCCACACTAGGATTTTCTCCTGTGTCGTGGGTGCAGTTACAAACATAGAATATCACATGCACATACGCCCAGACCGGAACAAATTTCTGTAGGCCATACAAAATATCTGTCCCATGCGAGAATCGAACCCGCGACCCGTTGCACAGTAGGCGATCACTCGACCTCTGCGCTAACCGTGTCGTCGAGTCGTATTTAAATTTTATATGGAACAGTGACAAAGGTCGATAAAAATATATATAGCAGTACCAAAGTTTCTCATAATTCAATTTATTCCCGACTTGACAAAAAAATCCCATACTCACAGTTTCGAAATTGCACTACAATGACAGCTTTGGAAACTCGATACATTATATTGTACTAGCTTTTGCCCGCGGCTTCGCTCGCGTTAAATTCGGGGTAACACAAAAGATTTCAAAAAAATAAAATAAGGCAGGTATTTTTCGTTGGTAACAAAGAGTCTGTGTACCAATTTTTAGCTGCCTACCTTCAAAACTGCAAAAAGTCCCATATAAAATTTCACCCCCTCTTTTAAGGGGTTGGTGGCAGAGTTCCAAAAAAAAAATGATGCAAGATTTTTTTATTAGTCACAAATAGTTCGCATACCAATTTTTAGCTTTCTACCTAGAAAATTATGGGATGCTCCATACAAACTTCTACCCCCCATTTTAGGGAAGTGGGGGGTTAGAAAGAGACAAAAAGTAGCCTATGTCACTCTCCATCCGTTTAACTATCTCCACTTAAAAATCACTTCAATCCGTCGCTCCGTTTTGCCGTGAAAGACTGACAAACAAACGCACACACACACTTTCCCATTTATAATATTAGTATTGATAGTATGGATTAGCTTTGACATGTAATGAATATTACGAATAAAACGGTATCTGTATCTAGGGTAGGTATAATAAAAATAATTTTAAAGTATTTAATCATTTTTATTTAAAAGAGTTCAATTCAACAGAATATTTACAAATGTCTGATATTTATAAAAGATGGTGTTTTTGTAGATGATTTGAAGTTTCGGTTATTAAACTTCAGCGCGTAGTAAATACGCATTCTTATAAAAAGCTTAATCAGGTAATCAATAGGAAAACGTTCACAAGGTTCCTGAAACACACGGTGCGCGCCTTGACTGGCGATTCCGTTCAACGGAAATCAAACGGTAGGTAAATAACGTGGCGTTGAGCGCTCGACGGCCGGGAGTTTCGCTTCTATACTCGTATTATTAGTTATTCTTATGCCTGCTGTTCGGATATACGAATATACAGCAAGGTAATAAATGGTGTATATTATTATTTATTAACTTACTGAATTATGCGTACCTACTGATTGTTTTTGTCAAGAGATTTAATAATTAAAATTTACCACTGACAATTTTTTGTCGGAAAAGCACAATATTTGTAATTTCTCAGGTGTTTAGTGATTTTAAGTAGTGCGAATAACGCACTATATTACAGTGGATTCGGATACACGGTATACAGCCTCAACAATAGGTCAACAGTTTCTTTCTTTCTTATTTATTTACTTTTTTGACATTTTATTTTATACATTGTATTTGACCATTTTATAATATTTGACATGATGATTAGTGTATTGAAATCCTTTGTTAAAACATACCTATTTCTTCTATGTTAATATTTACGATAATATGATAAAAAAAACATTATTCTTTTCAATATTAAATTTATGATTAATGTTTGATATTTGACAATCATTTTTACATACTTTCTGTAAATGTTGTATAATTATATAAGAAACATTTGTAAAAATGAAATAAAATAAACCTAAACCTAATAGATCATTTTTAATATTCGTGATTATATTCGGCGAATACGAATATTCTTATTCGTTGCATCTCTAGTTTCCACTACTAACACTTTAGCCGCCTCTTCGGTCTAGTGGTTAAGTCACCCAGTGTTGATCGGGAGATCCGGGGTTCGATTATCCATCGGGACAGAAGATTTTTTGCTCGGGTTGCTTATAAGGTTTAAGCCCGCCTGACTAGCTACTATACCGTTTTACCTAAATTTGTCCCCATAGTTGCAATATACACGAACACGAACGTCACGGACACATGTATGGATTGACTCACGTATAGTTTTTCCCGCATGTGTTTTTGTAGAAAGATGGACCCACGCTGCTAAGGTGCATAGCCTGCGTGCGTATACGCAGCAACTGTATACAGGCTGGTACATTTAGATCGGTCAGTATGGGCAAGTCTGTAACTATAAGACATACAAAGATCTGTTGATAGGAACCGTGTCATCGATTTTAGTGACAAGAAAAACTGCTTACATAGATTTAAAAAAAACTTGTACTTCATTCGGGAAAATCAAAACCAAAATTTAAAATAAAACTTACAATATATCTAATTGAACATTGCAGACCGTAAGTAAAGTTAAATGTTACTATAAAAAATCTAAAATGAATCAAATGCATTGTCTTTCATATCCTTTGATTAAGTAGATGTTCGAAATGACGACCATTTTTATTAATGCAATATTCAACTCGTTTAGGTAACGCTTTTACTATTGCGTTTTGTATCTTATTCCCTAACTGAGTACAAGGTTTTTATTTAATCTATGAATGCAGTTTTTCTTGTCACTAAAATCGATGACATGATTCACAAGAAATATTTGTATGTCTTATAATTATAGACTTGCCCACACTGACCAATCTAAATGTGCCAGTATAGCGTGTTTTTTTATTGCAGAAAGTTGGCAAACAAGCAAACTGTTCACCTGATGGTAAGTGGTAACAGTCACCTATAGTAGGTACATGATGTGGCTCCTGGGAGATTCGCAGCAAAACTGCAACCCCCACAAGAACCGCAGTGTACGTTGCCAACTTGTGACTTAGGATGTAAAGTCACGGTACCCAGTAATTTCAGTGCCATATCTTACCCTTCAAACTGGAACACAACAATGCAAGC
This sequence comes from Schoenobius gigantellus, assembly GCA_963935595.1. Taxonomy (NCBI): domain Eukaryota; kingdom Metazoa; phylum Arthropoda; class Insecta; order Lepidoptera; family Crambidae; genus Schoenobius; species Schoenobius gigantellus. The sequence continues at coordinate 2,316,408 of OZ012553.1, forward strand.
ACTGCAGCTTTGCGGCAGAAATAGGTAAGACGGAGGTACCCAAGCACACGACCCTGGTACAGAGTCTCCCTCTGGTGCAGCGTTGAGCTGAGTGAGTTACGTATCCGATCTGTAGGGCTAGCATGAACATTTGCGTCAAAGTACGTATATTCGTATGGCTATAGTGAAATATTCGTATGAGAGAATTTTAGTTGCAAGTAGGTACGCCCTGTACGGGCGCTGTATAATTCTCATACAAATATTTCAGGATGACGATACGAATACTTTGACGCAAATGTTCATGCTAGCCCTACAGGACACGCGTCTACCAATGACATTAATTCAAAAATAGCGTACCCCTGGTTGCAGCACGGTAACACAATTTTTTTTATACATAGTGACGTGCGTAAACATTGTCGTGGGCCGAAGTGGAGCAGCGCGCGCCAAAGTTGAGAGGGAGAAAAAATAACTTTGATAACAATATTCTCTCTAGTATACACAATCACACACTGGTCTAAATATAGTGTAATCAACTTTTATGTTAGATTACATTTATATTGAATCCAAATAAATATATTTTTTTCAATAGAAAATATCACCTGTCGCAGGAGATATTATTATTTATTTTTAAACCACATTTACTGAATCTCTTGTCGCGTTATATGTGTATTTTAGCGTAAATACATATTGATTCTGATATACATATTCAATAAATACATACATATTATTGCGGCTTAAAAGAGCCTTTCTTAAAATTGAGTTTTATTCGGTATATTTCAAGTTGATTTTACAAATATTTATTTATTTATTTATATATTGCATTACAAGTGTTATACCACTGACTTGTGGTCTTTGGATATTTTTTATTATAACTAAGATGTGATAATACATTCTTGTTTACACTTACAACTTCTCTTTACTTAATCTAGGAATACTACAAAAATATATAATATATATTATAAAAAATATAAAATAACAATAAAAATAAAGAAATTTTCCAAATCGATTAATAAGCGACACAATTTTCAAAATAATAAATGAGAGAGTGATGAGGTTACAAACATAAAAAAATATACAGTCGAATTCGAATTGAGGAACTCCTTTATTTTGTGATGTCGGTTAAAAAAGGGAGGGATGACATATGCATTCTTAATTTGTCATAGCACGGATAAAGAAGTCGAGTAATTAGTTAGGTTTTTACACTGAGCAGTGAAAAGTAAATATTTTCATTGAAAAGTTAGATAATATATTAACAACGATATTAAACGTGCTACGCACATTTTTTTTTAAGGAAAATCTTCAACGAAATAATGACATAATGCTCAAGGAGGCGTTACAATGAAGAGCCTCCAGGCCTGTTGCTCGACTCTTACAATACTTTTCATTTGCCCTTGAGTGACACATTAGCCCGCAACGGGCTTGAGACACGCTTAAAATTCTCGACTCGCAAAGCCCCTGAAACATTAAACTTCATGGAATATTTAGGGGCTCTTTTAGATTTTGAATTCTGATCAGTCTCAGCCTAAGGTGATGCCAATGCAAGATGAATCATAGATGACATTTCTTCAGATGAATTAGGTTACATTATTAAGAACATTGAATAAGTTCGAGGTTCAAAGGAAATGGGCCAAGGATAATTGTGATCAATTGTCTAATTTATGTTAACAAGTAAGGAAAAGATTTCGCTTTTTCCTTGAACGCAATATTATACGCGAGTTCCTAGTTTATACGACTATACAAAATAAATACAGAAAAAAAATGTTCATTTCACAAAAAAATGAACTAATGTTCAAGAAGTCAATGCGAAACTTAAATATGTTTATCGTGTAAAGGCATATCGAACTAACATTTTTAACCATTATAAAAAGAAAATAGTTCTATATTCGACCGCATCTCTCTTTTGTGTGTTCACCGATTTTTCTATATTTTGGGGACTAAATTTAGTTTAAAAGAGGTGGTTTAGTTTTCGTTGTCACCATATCAGGATTATATCGGTAAATCGAGGGGAAAACCCCTAGAAAACGTGAAAACAGGGATAAAATTACTGGGTACTGTGATCTGACATCTTATGTCACAAGTAAAGCAACGTATGTGTTCTTAGTAGGGGTAGCGGATTTACAAATTTAACAGGAACCAGATATGCTTACTATTATAGCCACTTATACCATCAGATGAGGATATAAGTGGCTTTAATGGGCCCGCTTGTTGGCCAACTAAGTTGTGTATAATAAAATCTCATATTGGTGAGCTGATGATGGAAGGTTCCTTGGCGGTTTGAAGTTAGGGGATTGATTGTTACGTATTATAGGCACATATTGACCCTTAGTTGTATGCTTTCAAGTGTTGTTAGCTAATAGGTAGGTAATGAAAGTAGAAATCCAGTTAGGAGTAAAGGATTGATTTTGGATTTGAATTGATTCTGGAAGACTGACTTGTGTTAGACGTATAATTTCAATTGACCCGGGTCTTTATGTCGGGCTACTTGTCTACAATATAAAAACTGACTTTATAAAACACTTAAAAGTTTTAATTAAAACTCAAACAATCAACAGATACTTTAACTGAAGTCAGTGCGATTATTTATTAATTCCAGTTGATCATTACTTGGCACCGACTTCAATGTAAAAATCTGAAGCTGCGACCTTATTATTAGTTTAATTTTTTGATCACAGGTTCGCGTTCGGTAACTACTGGACGCTGGGCATCCTGTGGCCGGACTACGCGCCGACGCTGTTCGAGCCCAACCAGTGGTGCCACCGCACGCTGTACGTGTTCGCGCTGACGCAGCTCGCCGTGGTCTGGGGCGTGCTGCTTCTACTTTTGCTGCTCTTACTGGCGCTTGTCATTTGTCAGGTTAGTCTAAAAGAAAGATCGTATTCGGTTACCCTTATTTAGGGAAAAGGACGCTGCGTAATCGTACTGGAACGCGCCCCCACTGAGGGCAAAAAATATAATACCTTACATAACCTAATAATAGGCCTATGCCGCAGAAATCCCACGCGAAAGCAGTGGGAATTTTATTACTGACATGACCACAATGAAAACTTATAACCGTAAATAATTTAAAGTGATGTTAAATTTGTAACTTTTCAATTTATTTAAAATGCCATATAAATTATGAAATAAACCAATAATTAGAAATATTACACCTCTGGTACGATTCGAGTTTGCACTTCGAACATATCGTTCTGATGTGCCACAGAGGACTTTTTTTTATTGATAATAGCGGCTATGGTTTAGCACTGCGACCTATAAGATCTATATAAAAAATAGCCCTTGCTGGTTTTCTTGCTGGTTCTTTTCAGTACAAAGTCTCCCGCCGTAGAGTTGTGAACCAATGGCGTAGCTGCTTTGACGTTCAAAAGAGATTGTAACAATCCAATTTGAATAAAAGATATTTTTTTTTTTTTATTTATTGTGACCGCCACTATTACAGTTCTCCCGCAAGCCCTGCATCTTCTAAGAAGTGCATTATTTTCTTGGGGGAGAGGTGCTTGACAGAGGACTTACTGAATCAGTTATGTTTCAACTTATTATTATTATACCCTATAAAGCCAAAGTACATTTAAAATCTTTACAGATTTCATATAGATTCGTTGAGAAAAAAGCAATCTTACAAAATTTAGATGTTTGACTTTGCATTTGTTATGTATAAATAACACAAGACAAAAATTCATCAAGCAAGAAAAGTATGTGAATAATTAACAGGATGATATTTTGCGTGAAAAGATAATAGTTGACTGATTTTTTATTTTTTTTTAGTTAACGAATGCACATACAATTTTTTAATAACATGACGCAAATCCTCAGAAACCCTAAATTCTTTGTGTTATAAAAGAATTATTATAATAATAATAAATTCAAATTTTCAAATTCAATATCCTTTATTCAATTAGGATTTGACAATCGCTTTTGAACGTCAGAGAAGCTACGCCATTGGTTCACAAGTCTTCGGCGGAGAACTTGTACTGGAAAGAACGAGCAAGGGATATTTTTTTCTCCCTGTATTGTTACAGAGTCATCAATTGGAAGCAGAACTCAAAGTAAAAGATTGAGCTCAACTTCCACTACAAAATTAGATGTGTCATACCGATCACATCAGAAGTTTATTCATGTTAAAACAGTTATAAATTACAATTTCTGAAATCGCGCCAAATTGTATAAACAGTTTGTTGGCGCTAATAAAAAATGTATGCAGTTTTTCTTTTCACTTAAATAAATAATCGATAGCATGGTTCCTAAGAACAGATCTTTTATTTCTTATACTCGTAGTTACAGACTTGCCCATACTGACCGATCTAAATGTGACACACTGTATAAAAGATATGGTGTCATTGAATATTCGAAATTGTAAAATTAATTTTCTAATTCTTTATACATTTTGTTTTCACGGACCCAACTATTTCTATTAATTTTACAATTTTGAATTTTCAGTGACGCCATAACTTTTATACATCGATTCTGAACATGCTCCTAAAACGGTTCACAGGGTTTTTGTTACACGCTGTATTTATAAACAAAGAACACATCTTTAAGGCTGCAGCTTTTGCAGGTGTTCGGCTGCGGCTGGCTGGGCCCGCCCCGGTACAAGTAGCAGCGGCGCAGCGTCGTGCTGGAGCTGTGGCACAGGAACATCAACAACACGATGGACGTGGCCGGCGCCCTGCTGCCCTTCACGCACGTGGTGCGCCCCGAGCTCACCATTCACGTGCAAGAGGTGCTCACCCAGGCCGACAGGGACAGGGACAGGGACAGGGACAGGGACAGGGAGAGGGCGAGGGACGCTGACAAAAAAATACCGGAGATCAAAGAGCCGAGTGACGCCAGTGACGATAAAAGTGTGTGCGAGACAAGAAGTGATGTGAAACCGAAGGGGCAGAACGGCTGATAGTTCCTTGTTGTGATACCTCAGAAGAGGCGCGTGCGCTTCGGCGTGGACAAAGTTTATTACATCTGATTGCGGTGGACAGTTGGTGAACTATGAATTGACTTTGTACTTTTGGCTTCTTATTATCATTAACTATATGTTGCCTGTGATTTGACTGCATGGAATTCAGTTAAATCTCGAGTTCGTTTGCATCGTGTGTTGACTGGGGATCTCATTAAAATGTATAATAAAATGTAATTCAACGCAAATATAAATACATGCACCCACACATGCACACGCACACAACAAATTTTCACGCCCTATACATCCTTCCTTTCTTTTATCTTCCTTTATCTCACGTAGCGTCCGTTGTCGCGCAAACCCATTAAAAATTTACAAAAGTTTATAAATTTCTACTTGATTTTGTCGCATGTGTTTAAAAATTTTGATTAATAAATAGCGACTAGTGTGTACAATAAAAGCTATCGATGAAAGCAGAAAGAGTGAGATTAGTGTCGACCGGCTGAAGAGTAAGTGTTGCTGCTTAAGGTACGGTACTGTTGTTCCTATTTATTTTACCGCTTGCTCACAAAGCTTCTAAGTCCTTGTTCAGCACTTAAGCTATTTTAATACCAAATTTCATTAAAATTGATTCAGCGGTTTAGATATAAAAGCGTAACAGACACAACATATATTATGTTAAGTAGAGATTATTATAGGTACTGAATTAATAAACCTCTATTAAAATTAGACTTTATAAATAATGTGTGTCGATTCTGAACTAGAATTTGCTTTTATTTGTAAATGTACTATATGGTGCAGCAACGACGACTATTTTAAATTTATTAGTACAATTTTATGTATGTTTTGCATTAATTTAAACAACTTCAATGTTTCAACTTAGTTATATATTTTTTGTCCAGGATACGTATATTTTTTGGCATATTCTTAGTTCATTTCGGATACTATTTTTCGTGGCCAACCAAAATAAAATTTTGAAATTGTTAAGTCAAAATTGACGTTCCTATACGTAATATAATTATTATTAATTGTTTACTATATGCATTCGTTAACTACTAATAAATTGGTAAATTTCTGATGCGTTGCATATTTATAAATTTACATAAATTATCCATAAAATGTGACAAGTTTTACTGCTATCAGTCAAAGTTGGTATAAAAATACCAATGAATTCGCCTTGATAAAAATCATGATTTTTTGTTTTTGGCAGATTTTTTTAATTTTTCAAATAAATCAAAAAATCATGATTTTTTTATTGTTAATTTAAATCAACAACTCTATCGCCAAATAATCTTTTTTCTGATTTTCATCATCATCATCATAACAGCTCATATATGTCCCTATGGAGGGGCTCGAGCCTATCCAAGTTAGAGTGCTTAGGCCTTGTCTACCGCGCTGGCCCAGTGTGGATTGGTCGACTTCCTCGACCGACCTTTGAATTTCTTCGCAGATGTATGCAGGTTGCCTCACGATGGTTCACCGTAACAGCGTCAGATAAATGTACACATGAAATTCGTAAAACGAAAAACACACTGGTACATGGCGGTCTCAAACCCCAGAACTCCCCCGATTGGAAGGCAAGTGCCGAGTCCACAACGCCACCGACGCTTTCTGATTTTGGTTGCACGAAATTTTAAATATCTATTTTGCTTCTCTTTTTATCATTACTTTATCAGGTTTTTTAAATAGTTGGCCAAGCAAATTACTTCATTCCACCCGAACCCACATATACATAGATGGTAAGACTCTACGTCTTCGCGTTGCATTCAGAGTAAGACAGTGACAACGCAGGCCAGCACGTAATCCATTCCAAATCATTAACTTATATCTAACCATCATGCTGCATATTCCCTTGCTAGTGTATTAAAAGTTGCGATCAACTACATAGGCAACACAAAAGTAAACCTCTCGAGACACGAGAGAAAATCGATAAGTTTTTAGATTAGTTGCCTGAATATGAATTTCGGTCGCGCTCTAAGTTGCCTACTGAATTCCATTGCGTGCTATGTAATTGTTAATTAATGCATGAACTAGCTCTCTGTTTGATTTGGGCGTAATTGTAAATTTAATTGGATCAAATGAACTTTGGCATTAAATAGTCATTCGATTTATATCTGACGTTTAGCCTTCTGTGCAACCATATAATATAAATTTATGATGGGGCATGCAAGAAAAAGTTACATACTTAATTATCTTTTCCTGGGCAAGGTAATTATTTAAATACCTACCTTACTTACCTTTACCTTACGCAGGTACTTTTTTAAGTAACTTTTTCGTGTATGTTCTTATTATTGATCCTGATACATTTATATGTATACATACATTATACATAGTAGTCTCACGTTAAATATAGTTGTAAAAGAATGTCTAACTGATTTTCAATCTACCTTAGATATATTCCACCAACACTTTTACTCCGCTTACGTAAGTAAATTAATAACAAAGTTAAGAAATCATATATCTCACTATAAAGTTTATTTTATTTCATTTGTTTAAGTATGCGTTCTAGAATACAAAGAAATATAACACAAATTAATTGTAGGATCTAGACACTACACTAATAATCATAATTATTACAGAAATTATTTAATATAACTAATGGAGACCGTATTGAAATGCTTATAAATTACGTGAATATACTCGGGTGATATTGCTTAAAGTTATAAGTTTTTAACTTTACATATCTTTTGATCATTGACTTGTACAAAAAGTGGAATAAGCTGACTTGCCTTGAGTTGCAATTATTTGTTATTTATACTATTATCTTTATTGCATAAAGAAGGAGTTTCGTATATAGGTAAAGGCTTAATTTTCACATTTTCGCCCTTAGAACTACAGGCTTTGAGTATGTAATAATTTTCTTAGTATAATCCATATATTTATGAATCTAGTATTATGTGATAGTAGATTATATAATTTTTATAGTTGAATTTAAATTATGTAGAGCATCAAATTATAATATTAACCTCTTTGTCGCTACTTTAAAGTTAAAACATGGAGAACGTGCATCGAAAATTAAATAAGTTCATCTATAATATTAGGCATTTTAGTACAGAATATATTATATGTATCACACTTGTACTCAAAAATATTTTAGATACTTATAAGTATTTGATCTTGTAAATAATTGAACAGTTGTATAAAATATTTTATTCGTATTAAAATATACACTAAACTACATTCACTAACTATATCAAAAAGTTTTAATATAATTAAACATTTGTATATTTATCGATAAAATATATTGTAAGCATAGTTAGGAATGCTTTATGAGAAAGGTAATTAGTATATCCTGAATAGTTTGACAGTATGGGACCTTATATCGAGGCTTGTGGTTATAACCTTTAGAATAGTAGCAAACAAAATAAATATATGCAGAAGGTCATTTGGTGAATAGTCTTCATTTTTAATGAGAGAACTGTCAACGTGTTTTTATTAGTATTTAAATACTTACGGTGGATTTAGAATACTGACGACCATTTGCCTGTAACTTGGATCATTCAGCATGACAGTGACCCTGAAAACAGTGTTAAATATTTTCTTAAGGAATTTCTGTCTTAGACTGACCGGCAAATAGTCCGGACTTAAGTCAGATAGAAAATCTATGGAATATTGTCAAAAATAAAGTCTCAAGCAAACGCAAGTTAGTCAAAACGGACTTATGGAAGCTTTTACTTTAACGGCTCTAACTGTCGAGTAACTATATTCAGTCAGTGAGACGCCTAAGAGATCTGACAGAATCCCAATAACAGTTTCCCTGCCAGGCTCAAGACCCACCAAAATTACTGCCTCCTTAAATAATGTTTGTGGTGACGCTGCAAATGCCAATAACAATATGTCAAAAATTATTCGTTTATATATTAACTACACCTTCTGCATACATTTGATTTGCGAGAATAGTGTTTATATAATAATTTTCGGAAGAAACGCAAAAATGCATGGAGCCGGCTTTAATAGGAAGTTTTGTGAAATAAGGTCGATATTTTTGTAATTAAAAATTACTGTCGATGTCATGAGTGTGTTGAGTGTGGCTGAGAAGGCCAGTTTCTTGTCTGGGAGGGCTCATGGTCGATAGTTTGAAATTCGGGCCCGTCATTTGTGGTACAATGGTAGCCGAGCGCGCGTTCCTTTAATGACGTGATTGAAATACAGCAATGTACTTCAAACGACGAGCACGCGACTTCAATTTTATCGATCAAGGCTTTTTCGCCTTTGGCTAGTCAATGTATAAGAAGAGTGTATTTTGTAGTTAATATATTTTACTATGTGTCTAAGTTGTCTGGAGTGATCTAAGTTGTCTGAAAAAATTAACAAAGCAATGACAGTATTGTAGTAATTTAATTGTGTATTAAAATTTATAAAAGGTTGCGTCCAACCCTCGTCCCAATATTTTGACCAATTTTGGATGAAAAAAAAACAATTTACCTATTTAAACACCTTGATGTTTGCGTGTTCAAAACTATTAGCACCAAAACCAAAGCGACCAGGGATTTTGAATTGTATAATCAAAAATATTTTATTGAAAGGTGCTGATGTTCTTATTTCTTGTGTGTATGTATTTGTAAATTGATGAGACAGCAATGCAAATAGAATTGAATTCTTAAATAAATTATCTAGGTAAAATAGATATTAGAGGATCTTGTATTATTGAATAAATTCATAGGTAAATACGCATAAATATAATGCTTAGCATTAATATGTAGGGAAAATATATCAAGATTTTATAATATTAATTGACGCTTAGATAGCTAACTATTGTATATTATTGATAATGAAACATAAAAAAGTAAGTCATTGTTTCCTACATCAACGATTAGCCACGATTTCGACTCTGATATCAAGGAATTTAATCATGTTCTAAACCAAAATCAATTCTATATTGTTTTATCTAATGTTTCAATCAGCCAGAAGGTATTTACTCATTCAGCTTTTTAAAAACTTATTTAGGATGTTTTTATAATGTAACTTTTCAATTAATAAAATTTGCAAACACTGATGGTATTTGCAAATAAAAATCGCATATAATAGGTTTATATAATTTCAATGGTAAATGATAGTATTAAATAATAAAAAAAATGTTAATATTTGTTAATAACTGTGGTATGGCCATAGTGAACATATCTAAGTAACAAACAATCAATTCTGGACTAGTGCGAAACAGCAAACTTTCCACACGTATGTAACATGCAACACGTCATGCAAAAAAGTACCAATATTTTAGAACATTAAATATTACATTAAATTATTACTTATACAACTTTTAGATATAAAGAGTCAACTGGAAAAGGGAACATAGATTTTTAAATGTAATTATTTTTTATAGAAACACATTGTATATGTATCTTACATTCTACCAATATGAGCAATTGGTAGGTACACAAGTAAATCTTATTACTTAGGTGTATTTAAAATTATGCATATCTTTTAGACTTGAAATATGTATATATTCTTTTAGCACCTTACAAATTAAATTAAACTTATGTAATTGATTATCAGATAAAATAATTACGGATATTAAAATTGGAACGATCTATTTTAGGCATTTCAAAGTTTGAATTTTATTTATGAAATGAGAGGAAAAATCCTCTAACAAAGTATTATTAACACATAACAAGAAGACTAGAAGCGTATTTAATAATACCTTTAGAACCATATTCTGGCAAATGAAGATATCTGTTTTTGTGTAATAAATTCGTAAGTTTTACTTTCCACGGTATTGTATTAAAATTATTGTAGCATTGAAACATATATAGTTCCTTTTCAAATTTAGTGTATATTAATTATTTAATAAATAAATAACGTGTTAGAAATCGTATATGATTAGTGCCTAAGTATGTGCAAGAACGCGAATTTTTAATTATCTGACCATTATGTTATTATTTGTAATTCTAGTAGGCTTTAACTAATACAATGTCCACTAGATGTTTGGTATGACTATAAAAATATACATATTCTAATAGAGCGTAAATATTTATAAATTTGGAATTTAAAAAATAAAGTAAGACTATGTTTATATATTGAGTATTTCGGGATTTATTAATGTAAATTGTTTTTGGAATGTATTTAAAAATGAATAAGTGTGCATTGATTATACTCGATCGATTATTTTTATTTTCAATTTATTTAAATTTGAAAATGTATTGCGTGTTTTCAGTGTAACGAATAAAATTAATGTATTTTCAATCGAGTTTTTTATTAAAATTAAGCACCTACCTATTTGTGTGTCATAGTACCTGCGAATGATGCTAAGCCCTAAAACTCTTATTCGAAAACTATTTTCCAAACCAGTTGCGAAAATGTCTTTTTTTTCATCATAATGAGTTTTCATAACCAAACAACTTTTTTTCTATTTTTATTACTATGATTTTATTCATTTAACAAGAATTACATGTACTATAGTTGACCATAGCCACTTACTATCAGGCGGGCAGCCTGTTGTTCGTCATCGTGTATAATAAAAATATTTTATTAAAAATAAAAACCGACTTCAAAAATATAACAGTCATAAATCATATGAGAATATAACATAACATCACGTTTGGTATTTATTTTGAGTTTAGTTTTAAATTTCGTTTTTATCGTGAGTTACATTTGGCACAAACTACAAAATAAATAAATGTACTTAATGTACATACATACATGTATTCTAATATTTTAAAATATTTCATTTTTCTTCCTTTTAAATTCTTAGATTCGTTTTGAGTTTTGAAGTCAGTTTTTATTTTTTGAATTTTTTTTTGTGAGTTTAACACCAGCTTACCGAAGTAGCTTGTAAAAATACAACCCAAGGATCAGCCTGCCTGCCTGCGTGCCTATTGTATTAAAATGCTAATAAGAATGCAGAATTGGAGGAATACTGATACTTGGACCCTAAATAATTTATCTTCCCCTTGGAACAATCACTTTAACATAGCAGTTGAACGGTTCTAACGACAATCTCGTAAAAATATTTAAAAAAATATAAATTAACTTCAAAAACACAAAAAGGTCTAAATACAACACCACTTTTTTATTTTGAAGTCGGTGCTCGATGATCGATGATCATGAGCACCAACATCAAAAAAAATTAAACTAAGGGTCAATACGTGCCTATTGTATTAATAAACTTACCTCTAAATTCAAATTCAAATTCAAAAATCTTTATTCAACATAGGCCTTTACAGGCACTTATTGACGTCAAAACAGAGCAAAACAATCTAATTTAAAGAAATTATATGAACCTTGTATGTGCATACATCCTAAATATACTCAAGATGTCTGCAAATACAAGTAGGAATGAAAAAAAAAAAGTTGACTCTACACCTGTTCGGAAATTGGGAGAGCCTTCTCGAGAAGAACAGGCAAGAAACTCGAAAGGTCTAAATTTTTATCTCCTCTTTTAAATCGCCATTTAAAAGAGGAGATAAAAAAATCTAATTCCAATAAGTCAAGGATCCTTCCATCATTAGCTCGGCTCATAATTTCCAGACGCAAATAGCTTCAGAAAAACATGAAACACGTTGGACGTCTATAAAAGTTAAGGTTTTCCTTGATTTTCCTGGAATTCCATCTCTAGATCCTGTCTTGGTGCCAATAAAATCAACAAGGAAGCATACCCTCTAAACAAAAAAAATATTTTTTCCAAATTGGTTAATAAGTGACGAAGTCATGAGGTTTGTGAAGCCGGTTAAAAATGTATAAAGGACGAAATATGGTAATGTGCTACAATTTAAAGCCGATTTTGTTAAGCGATTTTGCAAAATGATTTTGAAAGGTACACAGATTACATGTCAACTTAGTTGTATAAAAATTAAGAGATTTAATTTTCACAAAAAAACTGTTTTTTTATACAACTAAGTTGGCAAGGAGCGTCAGTAGTGCTGTGGACTCGGCACTTGCCTTCCAATCGGGAGGTCGGGGTTCGAGACCCGCCATGTACCAATGTGTTTTTCGTTTCGAATTTCATATGTACATTTGTCTGACGCTCCTACGGTGAAGGAAAACATTGTGAGGCAACCTGCATACATTTGCGAAGAAATTCAATGGTGTATGTAAAGTCGATCAATCTGCACTGAACATAGGTTAGGCCCGAACCCCTCGGTGGTGACGTATATGAGCTGTGATGATGAAGTTGGCAAACAAGCACACTGCCCACCTGATGGTAAGTGGTAAGAGTCACCTATGATACATGTGTCTCTTGTGAGATTCACAGCAAAATTGCAACCCCCACAAGAACCGCAGTGTGCTTTACATTGATGCACTTGTGTCATCAGATGTAAAGTCACGGTACCCAGTAATTTCACTGCCATTGCCCTTCAAACCGGCACACAGCAATACAAGCACTGCTTTGCGGCAGAAATACTAGTAGGTAAGATGGAGGTACCCAAGCAGCTATATGCGCGTGTGCCAACTAATGTCAATTTCAAGATGTGGGCTAACTTGTACATCAAATATTAGTTTCCCCTCAACCCAGCACGTTATGTACAAGCCTATTAAGCGATATGTCAACTCAAACAAAAAGCCGCGACAAACTTAACACAAACACGTCCTGCTGTACAAAGTCCCTTGGGACTGTGTCAAAGGGAGGCTGGCAAGTATTTTTAGAAATGGGCTTGTACAAAACACAACATATTACTGTGTGAGAAGGTATATCTCTTATTACTTACGTATTTTTCTCTACATATATACTTATGTGCAATGAAATCGACCCACCTGTTTTGGTTCAGGTGGGTGATTTTGGCAATGGCTATCGTATAGATTTGATAATTCCGTTCGATTGAAACTGATTTTTAATATGTTTAACATTTTGTAATGTCATCGTCTGGGTAGTCTTGATATATTTGTGGAATAAGTCAAATAATCCTTATAACATAATTCCACTTTTCTTCATTAAGTCATCCAGTCTGAAAACGATTGCCGATCAATCGATGTGTTACAAAATCACCACCCAGAGCTCGACAAATCAAAACTACCATCAATAAAATAACATCCTTTAACACTGTTGATTAAACAAGAGCCTAAGCTTACATTAAACTAGATTTTACTGTGACAGATTTTGGTTTATTTATTTTACGAGCTGAAAACTAAAATTATTAAAAATAACTAATTTCTTTTTTTGGGAAAATCAGCTCATTTTAAAGGGTCAATAAACCTGTAGAAGTACTTAATCTATTTTTGTTTTACCGTCGAAAAATCGGAGGAGGTACTCAATTCGACGCGTATATTTTTTTATATTATGATCAGAATCATGTATAACTTTTAAAAGAGAACTCCAATTTTGATGATTCTTTTTTTGAATAAACATTGATTCAATTAACTTTTAACACTGCACAGTAACAGTTTGCATTAACGTAAAAATGAGAAACAGGGTGAAAGTGAGTTTGTTTGTTTGTGCTTTCACGCCTAAATCACTAGGGTGAATTGCGCCGCTAATATATTGTATGAGTTGAAGTATCTGCGCAAATACAGGAATATTTTCTATAACTTCACTTGCATAGTCCGATTAACCAGTACCAGTTTAGTGCGCCTTCTGAAACACGCAGAAACTCGACAGATTTCACATATTAAAACAGCAACTGAGATAATTTGTAAAACACGAGAAACAGCAAAAGACTGATGCCTGATACTGTTCCGAAAAATATGCATTTTAAAAAAGAACAGCATTTATATGTGTGGGATCAATACAGTATGTAACGGAATAGCGAAATAATATTTAAGAGTGTTTTTCGTTTTTCGAATTTCATATAAATATTGTAGTGAACATTTATATTCTCTTGTGACCTTATTTAAATGCATATATAGAGTTGTTCTATTTTTTTCCTTTGGTTACTTATCATAGGTAAGACCATAGGCGTATATAGAGGGCAGGATGGGTGGGCCGTGCCCACCCCAGACTACCGACTCAAAATTCAATGATGGATGCCAAAATAATAGATTGGATAATAGCTACTCAAAATACTAAAAACTTCACACAAAATCATGGGCCAACCCCCCGTAGAAAATACTCTAAATACGCCAATGGGTTAGACCATGGTCGACGTGGCTTGACCTTGGTAATTGTTAGAGTGCACATGCCCCGGCGCCACCTAGCTATTATACACATACAAAGAAGCAGCATCTATGTTACAAGCTAGACCAAAAAGATCAAAGAGTAACCAACGCTATAAAATGGTACTAAAATTATTTGTTAGCGGTACTTACAAGCGAATTCTATTTGGGGGCGTCGAAGACGATATAAGTTTTACGAGGGCTAAAGCCCGCTACATATTCCCGTTCGGCTGTAAAACGTATCGGCTGTTCCCGGCCCTTTCGAATGCATTAAATCCGGGACAGAGGCATCAGGCTACACGGCGACTTTATTTGCAATCTGAGCTCAATGTTGCAGTTCGATCATGCACGATGAGTTTTAAATGTAAGGTTATTCGTTACCGGTTCGAACAGAATTACAATTCTCTATCGCTGAATTTTGCTCTTCATTTCTTTCATAGTGGGTCTAAAAAACGACTTCATTCCGCCTAATGGTAAGTCGAAGATAGCTAGCTAAATTGTTGATCAGAGAGTGGTCCTGTAGGTTTCAATCAGTTGGTTGTTTTTACATAGTATTTAGGTGACAGCTATAGGCCAATAGTTGGCTGGGTCTGAACGATCCCCTTTGTTGGTACCTAGCTGCACATTAGCCTGCCTCCAAGCCTCCGGCACGCGTCTCAAAGAGTACGAAAATTTGTACAGGCGCGTGAATATACGGGAGACAACTTGGCTACACATTTTTTGAGAACAACCCCTGGAATGATATCAGATCCGCTAGCTTTCCTGACATCGACGTACGAGCATCACGCAGCCTGATTTTAATATCAGGTATCGTGAAGCCACAATAAAGGAGTGATAGTGGCATTGCATTGCAGTCATCAATTTGGAAATTAGCTGCAATAAGTCTCACCAAGAGATCGGCTTGTGTGCTAGACATCTGTCTGAGCACTTTGGGGGTGGCAATGTTGGCTGGCAAAAGTTACTGTGTATGGCCTTGGCCAAACGCCAGTAGCCACGGGAACGCGTGGGATGCATTACAATTTCGTGACCAATGCGTCGTGCAACGTGCAACGCGCAGGGAATCCGCTCCTATGTAAGCCTTCTTACAGGAATTGGAAGCCTTATTGTAAGCTACTTTCAGTGTATTGATCTCAAGATATCCTTAAGAACGCGATCCCTGATCCAAGCGTAATAATCGTAAAGCGTAATCCGCCTGTTTGAGTGGAACAGCATCATCACGATCGCGATTTATCCAACGGTTATGTCTGTCCTTACTGATGAGATCGGAATGCGGAATATAGTATTCTATATTCATGACAATCTCAGTAATTGCAGCGGCGCTGGTGATGGATCTCTTTCGTTGAAGCAGTATTGCTTCCAGGGGATAGAAGCAAAGTAGTCGCCTATGCCATCCCAATTCCCAAAGACCCGACTTTTGGTGACCGCTAATTGCGAAGGCTTTTCCTGTGGTATTTGAGAAAATATCAGGCAGTGGTCCGTTACGCCTAGTGGAGCTCGGACCTCAACCTGATATCCATCTGAAAGGGCTGTAAGTCTGGATGGGCTACAAGTGGAAGTTCAAGTAAAGAAGGCTCTTGACTTGCTATATCTGGGATTCTGATGGGCTGATTAACTAGTTGCGTCATGCGTGAGAGCAAATGCGTGGGCAGAGGTGCCAGCATGGTCAGTTTTGAAGGAAGCTAACTATAAACTAGGTAAGCATTGAAGTCCTCCAAAAACACCAGCTCTGTATTAACAAATCGCTCCCGTGCGTTATCTACCGCTAGACAAAGATAGTCAAAGAATCGAGTTGTCTCAGCGTTGCCGTCATGGGATCTGATGAAGACTTGGCTAAAGGACCAGAGTCATCATCAGACATCCGACGGAACAATCAAGCATACGGTGCTTTCGCTTTGAAGGATTCTTCAAGCTTGTAGCAAGTAGCAATTAGAAAATTAAGATGAGTTAACTGCCATTAGTACCACTGTCAAACGTGGTATATTGGATTGTTTTAAAATAGGTTTGACAATTTCAATCAAAGCTTCACTTTTCAATTTTGATACTAAATATCATGATACATATTTGTATTGATTCAAGTATCTATCAAAATAAAATATAAATTCAGTGTGTTCAAAAAGTAGAAACGCAGTTGTGCCTTGAGCTCGCTAATTTCGGCCACTTTTGCTCCACTCAAACTGATTGTTCGGAAAATTGTCCCTTTCTATACCAAACTCTCTCACGAGAACCGCTCAGAGCGCCCAGATCACAGATCATTATATTTTTGAACAAAAACGTTTTACTTTCCGTATCTACATTATTCAAATACAAAAATCTTTATTTAACATAAGCTTTTATTGACGTCAGACACAACTAAAAGCAGTTCAGAATTTGGATTTTTCCAAGAAACTAGGAAGGTATATTTTTCGTCTCCTCTTTTTTTGATAGCTCACAAAAACTTTTTTATTTTAAAATTTCTAATTATGAATAAAACTATCCGTTTAAAAAGTTTGTATTCAGCTTGCAATGTATATTTTATGTAATTTCGGGTTAAATTTTGCATGTTAAATTTGACCTACTTGCCAGTATCCGATTAAGCTGAAATTTGGTATAACTACTTTACACTTTTAGTTTTGATGATAATATTATAATCTATACTTATATCAGTTTTATACTATAAAGCTGATTTTTTTAAATATTATAAAGCTGAAGAGTTTGTTTGTTTGTTTGATTGAACGCGCTAATCTCAAGAACTTCTGATTCAAATTGAAAATTTATTTTTGTGTTGGATAGTCCATTTATCAAGGAAGGCTTTAGGCTATATAATATCACGCTACGACTAATAGAAGATGAGCATCAATGAAAAATGTTGTAAAAACGGGAAAAAATATATGGCGAAACATAGTTCGCGGGCACAGCTAGTAATGCATTCGCTGTAAATCCAAGATAGCAGCTGAAACAAAATGGAGGATTACATATTTTTAATTTATAATTGCGAATTAAATTGTTTGATAGTTTTCAAAGCGTCAAACAGATAGCGCTGTGAGTTAATGATGACATCGACACGAGATTGGGATATCTAGGTTGGATAAACTACACTAGATATTTGGGTAAACTAAACTAACAGTAGATGGCGCTGTGTAACTGTGTAACTATTAAGCACCTCGTGGCCAAGTCAGCTAGTGATAATATAAAAAATTGTTGCTAGATTTATAAATCATACTACCCATATTTCTTTTTAGAATTACTAATATCAAGATCGAGTTAAATTAGTATTTTATTATTTACTCTTCTTTAAGCATAAAAGCTTGTTTTAAAAAATGTTTTTTTGCTATAAATATTTTAATCGCCAATTAGTGAGTGAGACTGAATGAATGATGCAAAGAACGACACGAGAATGGCGCATGATTATGGATAAGCTGAAAAGGATATGGAGTAAAATTGGTTCGGACCAAGGTTCGGACACTCGTGTTCCCCATTCTCCTATACGCTACCGACGTAGTGTCCTGCGTGTAGTGGAAAAACAGAAAATACGTGCTTGTAATGTTGGTCATCATCATCATCATCATCATCATCACAGCTCATATACATCCCCACCGAGGGGTTCGAGCCTTCCCTATGTTAGGGTGATTAGGCCTTAGTCAACCACGCTGGCCCAGTGCGGATTGGTCGACTTCACATACATCATTGAATTTCTTCGCAGATGTATGCAGGTTGCCTCACGATGTTTTCCTTCACCGTAGGAGCGTCAGATATATGTACATATGAAATTCAAAACGAAAAACACATTGGTACATGGCGGGTCTCGAACCCCGACCCCCCGATTGGAAGGCAAGTGCCGAATCAGCGCCACAGCGCCACCGACGCTCCCTAACGCGACGTAATGTTGGTGCTGTGGGAAAATAGGTACTGTGTGGAATAACGTCAGAACAAACGACTCCATACTTTAAGAACTCCACGTTGAGCAGCGTCTGTCAATATACACATTGTTTTTAGGAATTATTATTATAATATTCGGATTTTCGAACAACGCCATTTTTAAATTCGGAATTATTAACAGTTCCCGGGCTGCCCTTTGCATGTATGATGGGGTCATATACCTAGTGACAACAGAGATAGTTTGATATGAAAAATATTACAGGATATTATCGCAATTTGTGACTATACGCTAGCTCCTAATTTTCCTAGCTCGATGTTGCAGTTGCTAATATGCTTGGCTAAAGTTAAGCTTCTCTGTGGTTCAGAAGGTCCCGTGCCTGATCTCGCTACAGTCCTTTTGGCGAATAGGAGAGCATTTGCGTTTGCGCAAACATTTTTACACAAAATCTCATGAGTAGATGTAGCCTCTGTTTTGATTACCCGCCGTACTTAAACACTAATAAGGAGGGATTATTTTCATAACCAATCGTAAGTTTTCCAGTCCACATTAAATCGATATCCAGGTCAATAATACAGTGTTGCATTCTAAAGTAGATCCGCCAACAATAAGTTTACAGCCCAACTTTATTGTGGTGGCACTAAAGCCATTTACATTGTTGCTTTACTAAATTTTAGTGATAGCTATAAAGAATAAGCAATCACACTTTGAATGTGATCTTACATAGTGATACTCCCAGTCTATTGCCGTTCGCTCGTAAGCTCAGGCTTGGGGAATCACAAAATTGCGGAAATGTTAGTGAGTAGGTAGCTATACACGGTTATTTTTTTATCACCCTGGAAAATTTTAGGGACGCTTCAGGACACATCCATTATTATATAAAAAAAATGAAATATTTTTTTAAATAAAAAAATCTCTAAAAGTGCTGCTCTCAACTAGTGCAGCATTATTTGGATTTTTTAGCAAATTAATATAAAATTAAGTAAGCGAGTAATTTTTTTTATTCATATTAAAATAATTCTATTCTAATCATTCATATTAATACCATGTCGTGAAGCGTCCCTTAAATTTTCCAGGGTGATAAAAAATAACCGTATATAGCAAAACTTCCGACAAAGATGTTAGTGATTGGTACAAACTACTCAGACCAATATTGCACCGCCCGCAAATCTCATGCCACAAGGGAATATCACTAATTAGTACTACACCAACATGCAGGTACTTAGATTTGACGCGTTTCGCCACTCCACGTGGCATCTTCAGTATGTTGTTGCATTCACTGCATTGAAAAAATATTGACCTTGGATAAGATTAAGATATTACGGCTGCAGAACTATGCTAAGTCAACACAAAATTCCTACACCCAGAGATTTACAATTAGGATAAAAATGATAGCTGCACTTAAAAATAAGGATAGGATAGGATTAGGTTACTCACATGTACCCAGCTGCTGTTTTCACTTGCTTTTTATAATGATTTTTCTTAGTTCGTTGTTAACATTTCGAGGGCGCGCGCCATAACAACTTTTTCTTTTTTTTTTCTTCTTTCAAAGCAGCAAATAGGTTGTGATTCGTAGGGTAATATAGGTAGGATAGGATGGGGAAGGAAAAGAGGATGGGAGCGTTTTCAAGCCGCAACATTTCCCCCCACTTGAAATCTCTAGGATTTCACAAGGTAACCTTATCTTGACATTAGCAAAAGATCTGTTAAAAAAATATTTTTGTTTCTAAAAGGATTATTGAAAATAATAAAATCTTAAAACTAGTGTGCATGCAATTTCAAATTTAAATACATTAAGATACTTGGTTAGGATAGATATACTGAAAATCACACAAGATATTTATAATAAAATTGATGAAATATTTACAGTTGCCCTGTGTAAGCTTTAATTAGAGTCAGAATTGTGAATGGGCAATGGGCAAAATTTAACTATAGGTCGAATAAGTAGACCTTTATTCGTCTTTACCGTCACAACTCTAATAATATTATCTTTGCCAGGATGAATTTTAATAATTTTACCAAGTCGCCATTCATTTGTTGGTAAATTAGGATCCATGATTGTAACAACATCACCCAAAGTAGGAACAAGACCCTCATTACGAGACCATTTAGTTCTTTGCTGAAGACTATGGAGATAATCACGCTGCCATCTGCGCCAAAAACTTTGAGATAGCTTTTGTAACATTTGCCAACGAGTTTTTGTTGGTATGTTTTCATCACGAGTAGGTTATCTTATACAAACTAAAGGTCGACCTATTAGGAAGTGTCCGGCAGTAAGAACATCTACTTCGTTTGGATCTGAAGATATATCACACAAGGGCCTAGAATTTAACATTGCTTTGATTTTATACAGAACCGTAGTGAATTCTTCGAAAGTTAGTACTTGTGAACCAACTACTCGCTTCAGGTGATACTTTGTGGATTTAATACCATTCTCAAAGATGCCTCCAAAATGAGGTGCGGAAGGTGGATTTAGCTGCCAAATGATGTTACGAGAGGTTAGTTCATCAGAGATACTGTCTCCTTGTTCCGAAAACATTTTGTTGATTTCATAAAGATAATGTTTAGCACCTACGAAATTCGTGCCACAATCAGTTACGATTTTTTCACATAAACCGCGTCGGGAAACAAATCTATCTAGAGCTGCAATAAAAGCTTCTGTAGAAAGCTCAGAAACTAATTCTAAGTGTATTCCTTTCACAGCAAAGCAAACTAAAAGGCAAATATATGCTTTGTATGTTCTGGCATTCCTCCGTTTACTTTCCTTAACTAGGAATGGACCACCGAAATCAATGCCGACTGTTTTAAAACAAGGGCTATCGTCTAATCTACTATTAATAAAGGCAGATCGCCCATGATTGGTTGATAATTTGTAGGATTTACTTTAAAACATTCTACACATTTTGATAAACGAGAACGAATTAAGTTACGTATACCTAAGATCCAAAATTTTCGTTGTATTAATGATTGCAACGTTCGAGGTCCACAATGTAGATATTTAACATGGAAAGTATCAACAACAAGTTTTGATAGAAAAGATTTTTTCGGCAATAATATCGGGTGTTTAACTGCTTCAGGTAAGTTAGCATGAGCTAGTCGTCCCCCCACTCGCAATACACCGGAGGAATCTAAAAATGGACAAAGCTTTTGTAATTGTTTAGATAAAAGCATATTTTTTGCTAGAGTTTTTAATTCATCTCCAAATGCTATTGACTGAATATATATAACTATAATATTAAGAGATTGATCTAATTCACTAGAAGTTAAAGTGCCATACCTTCTTTTGTTAGTCGGCTGCTGAGAATTGAATACGAAACGAAGGCACCATGCTAAAACGCGTAACAGTTTAGTTAAAGATGATACACGCTCAGCAATATTTTCTAGGATAATGTTATGTTAGTGATCATAGAGCCTTGATTGTGACTAGATGAAATATGATTTAAGCTAGGTTTTAGTTCGGGAACTGAAGTGTGAGAATTAATTATGGCATGAGTTGGCCAGTGAAATTCATTTTCGCTTAACCACTTAGGACCAGACCACCACTTTTCACAAAATGCCAGTGACTACAAATATCAGCTGGATTATCGGACGAAGAAACATACCGCCATTGCGATATTTTTAGAGATTCAGTTATTTTGACTACTCGTTGAGCTACAAATGTTTTAAGCTTATGTGGCTCCGTTTTTAACCACAACAAAACTGTAGAGCTATCTGTAAAAGCAATTACTTCATTTAAATGTAGTTTTTTACTTAGCAGTGCTTGCATATGGCATAAAGTACGCGCCAGTAATACGGCGGCATAAAGCTCTAATCGATTCTGTAAGCGGTTTAAGAGGTGCAACTTTTGATTTACCGATAAGAAGTGAAGTTTTAATTGATCCATCTGCTGCCTGAGTTATAAGATAAACACAACAACCGTAGGCTTTTGTAGATGCATCGCAAAACCCGACAAGTTGAACTTGAACTACAGCTACAGAATTGATTTGACGCGGAAGTTTAATGAGACTAAGGTTAGATAGTTCGGAAACAAATTCATTCCATTCCTTGGCTATATCACAAGGTACAGGCTCGTCCCAAGATAATTGATGTCGCCAAATATTTTGCAGGAAAATTTTGGCTAAGATAATAAAAGGAGCTAACCATCCAACAGGATCGAATATACGAGAAACATTACTTAAGATAAAGCGTTTAGTGTATTGAGATTGAAATTTAATTTGAGGTAATGAATTATAAGTAAAATAATCCCCATTCGGTTCCCACTGGACTCCCAAAATTTTTAACATGAGTTGATTAGTGTCTGTGGAGTAAGATTTTGGTTTTTGACAGTGCTCAGCGGGCACGTAATCTAAGAATGTACTATTATTACTGCTCCATTTACGAAGTTCAAATTGGCCATAACTCAAAAGCTGTACTAGTTCGTTTTTCAGTGCTATTACTTCTTCAAGGGATGTCGCTCCACCATTTATATCGTCCATAAAAGTGTTGTTAAGTAGAAGGTTAGCAGCTCGTGGACATTCAGCGCCATGGTCTTCGGCCAACTGATGTAAAGTACGTATAGCTAGATATGGCGAACTACTAACGCCGTATGTTACTGTTTTAAGTTCATACTCTTCTACTGGATCTGATGGACTTTCACGCCAAAGTATATGCTGATATGTGCGATCATCAGGTAAGATATTGATTTGCCGGTACATTTTGGAAATGTCACAGGTGAAAACTATTGCATGTAATCTAAAATTAGAATAGAATAGAATAGAATAAACGTTTATTTGGACCAATCACACAGACATACATGAATATAAACATAAATACAAGTTTTACCTGTGCGAGGCCCAAAAAGGTCCTGCCTCAGCGTGTGCCCTAGTGGAAAAATTCCACTAGAGCGCTGTTATTATGGCAGGCCTTAGAACCGCGCACGACACGACAAACAATACAATACAAGAGACAAAATACATACAAAAAGCGAAACAAAAAAAGTAAGTAGGCAAAAGAAAAAAAAAAAGAATTAGAAGAGAAACCTTACAAATCAAAAAAAAAAAGAGATTAATTATATTAAACATAACAGACAAACATTAAACTTACTTAATAAACCATTAAACAAACATTAACTTACATAGATCTAACCGCGCCAATGTCTGCGCAACGCATCCCGGACCGCGGTGAATCATTGGTCTGTGGCACAGACGTATAAAGTCTGTGGTGCCACGCATGGAATTGCGCCACGTCACAGTCACATGCACATGTCTCAACATACAGATATGTCTCTTTGCCACGTCTACATCATTTTAAAACTTGACTGCGTACGTTTATATAAACCAAAGCCCACGCATATTATAGTCATTGAACAAAAGAATTTGTACTTTGTTAGCGAAAATGAAGAGAAATTAGGTTGGGGAAAAAGTCTTTTCGCATTATAGTATGTATAAACTTGTAATAAAATCTCTTTGGCTATACTATTTGTATCTGGCTGGTTTTGGTATCATTGAAAGTTTAAATTTTAAAGAACATAATTCCAAGTTCAAATTAGGAAAATGTGTGATTTTCATTTGTTTTTCGTACCGCCAAGATGTGTGAATCTAATGAAGAAATTCGATACATTTTAAAATTTTACTACAAAAAAGGTAAAAATGCAACGCAAGCCGCGAAAAAAATTTGCGATGTTTATGGACCTAGTGCAGTGTCTGTGAGAGTAGCACAAATTTGGTTTAAGCGTTTTCAATCCGGAAATTTTGATGTCAAAGATGCACGTCGCTCTGGTCGCCCTATTACAGATAAAATGGATGCCATTTTTGAAAAAGTGGAGCAAGATCGGCATGTCAGTAGTTACGACGTAGCTGAAGAACTGGGAATTGACCACAAAACAGATTTGGCGCATTTGAAAAAAACTGGGTACACAAAAAAGCTCGACATTTGGGTACCTCACGAGCTCACTGAAAGAAACCTAATGAACCGTGTACTCATTTGTGATTCTTTATTACGACGTAATGAAACCGAACCATTTTTGAAGAAGCTGATAACTGGTGATGAAAAGTGGATCACGTACGACAAGAACGTGCGAAAAAGGTGGTGGTCAAAGGCCGGTCAGGCTTCACAGACTGTGGCGAAACCCGGGTTAACTCGCAACAAGGTGATGCTGTGTGTGTGGTGGGATTGGAAGGGCATTATTCATTATGAGCTGTTACCACCAGGCAGGACCATCGATTCTGAACTCTACTGCGAACAACTGATGAGATTAAAGCAAGAAGTTGAGAGAAAGCGGCCGAAATTAATCAACAGAAGGGGTGTGGTTTTTCATCATGATAACGCTAGACCTCACACATCTTTAGCCACTCAGCAAAAATTAAGAGAGTTTGGCTGGGAGGTGTTAATGCATCCGCCGTATAGTCCTGACCTTGCACCTTCAGATTTCCACCTGTTTCGGTCTCTTCAGAATTCTTTAGGCAGTGTCAGGTTAACATCACGAGAGGACTGCCAAAACCACTTGTCGCGGTATTTTGACCAGAAGTCCCAAAATTTCTATAGCAATGGGATCATGTCCCTACCTACAAGATGGCAAAAAGTTATCGAACAAAATGGTACCTACATACTTTAGTTAAATGTAAATAAACTATATTAAAAAATGTTTTGAATTTTCTTAAAAAATGCGAAGAAACTTTTTCCCCAACCTATTATTCGCAAAGAAGCCCAAAATTCAGATTTGCTTTGCGTGCATGGTTAAATGATCAAGGAAGGAAATGCCAGCGAAGTCATTGTGCGTCACTCTGGTCGTCCCGGTGCCTTACATTGTTGTGTTTGGTGAAACAGTTGAACCAATATAAATTTACGTATATGAAGGTAAATTAAAGTAAGTAAAGGTAAATTAGTAAAGGTAAATTATTAAAGTAAAGGTAAATTAGTAATAACATCTATGATATCAGCTTGTAATTTCGGACCAGTATACACAAGATCGTTTAAAGATAAACCATTGGAGGTTTTGCAACTTGCATCAAACACGACACGAAGTTTTGTCGTATCACTGTCGGGGCGAATGACGCAGTGATGCGGGATAAGATATTTACAGTTTTTAAGAGAACTGTGCACTCTTACCATATGGCCTAAACTATTGTATTCACTCATAAATTGACAATATTCTGAGTGAAGTTGTTCGTTACGACTTAGTTTACGTTCAACACTGAATAATCTTGATAAAGATATCTGATAAATATTACCTAATGTCTTAACGGGTTGTTTTAAAAGTAATGGAACCACATATCTACCATCAGGTTCTCTGTATGTTAGAGCTCTGTACATGTTCTCACATTCTATATCATCTGGAGATTGTAAACGTAAGCGTGGTGGCTCTTCAACCTCCCAAAATCTTTGCACTATATCTTCAAGAGTATGAGTAGATGCAAGAAGTGTAGAAACAGTACGTGGAGATGTTAAGTTATTTATATCGATGGGACCAGTGAGCACCCAGCCGAACACGCTATGTAGTGCCGTTGGTAGGCCAGGCCCAGGCTGAACATGCTGACAGTCATATATCTCATGAAATATTTCAGCACCAAGTAAAAGATTAATATCGGAAAGTTTATCAAAATTATTATCAGCTAGAACCAAATTACTAAAATGTTGTTTAACAGATGAAGGTATTGTAGCTGTAGGCATTTGAGTAGTTATACGATCCAATACTATAGGTGAGATATTAAATTTAGGTTCAATACAGTTTCGTGGCTGAATCACGCATTGAGAAGTACCGCGCACTTGTTGTACCATATTTTCTCCTATTCCGGCAACTTTTAGACTACACCGACGAATAGGTAAACCGAGCCTTTTGACACTTTCCGTAGTGATAAAACAGTCTTGAGATCCACTGTCTATCAATGCGCGCAAATTTTGTTTTTCACCAAAAGCATCGTACACACAAACGATAGCTGTTCCTAATAACACAACGGAGCTATCTTTGCTATGACCAATGTGAGCAATTGTATTATTTTTCTGAATAGTGCAGTCACTATGGGGCTGGCTAGTACTTGTGGATGGTTTGTCGTCGCTTAAATGAAGTAGAGTATGATGACGCTTCCCACAAGTTTGACAGTTTACTTTCGATATACAATTATTGGTGTTATGATTTTCACGCAAACAATTTATACATAAGTTTTTCCTTTTGACTATGTCAAATCGCTTTGGAGATGAATAAGAAAGAAATGTTGGGCACTTATAATTACTATGCTCGGTGTTGCAAAAAGAACATAATAATATTTTATTTATATTGGTTGTTTGAGATGAAAGGAATGATCGTTTTTGATTTAAGATGACAGGCTTTTGCTGGCCATAAGATAAGCCCTTACTGTGATAAGGCTGAGTTTTGATTTGCTCAGAAGGCTTAGAGATATTTGTTAGGCGAGGTAAGTTCATGTTAGTAATATTACTAGTTTCTAAGACCTTAACGTAGTTTGTTAAAAAATCAAGGAGATCTTGAAGTGTAGTGTAACATAAATTTCCCTACAGGAAATTTCTAATCAGGTTCCTACTGCCATCTAGTGACATTTCCATGTATTAGTTACCTTTTTTTATCTAAATTCAGAAAACATTGAACGCGCCTTGGGTTATAATAGTTTTATGTATATCGTGTCTTTGATTATTTTCAAATTTAGTTCAGGAACTTTTAATTCAATAAATATCGATAGTTTACTTGGTTTTTTTTCTATGTTTATTAGTCTATGTTATCTCGGAATAGTTAGTCTGTGGAGTGTGGACTGGCTGATCCGAGACAGCCATATTTTCTGTTTTGACGTTGACGGTCGAACGCTTGTGTCTGTTGGCTAGATAGCCTAAATTATTTTATTAAAACAAATCTGTAAGTATCGCACCGTGAAATGGTTAATTCTTCATTTTGATTCTTTTAATTGATTGTCTCGTATTCAGCGCAGCGTTTTAACCAGGTATTCCTTTTCAGCAAGCATCGATAAGCGAACACCTAATCTTCCACACAGTTGGATTTACTCAATTTCATATAAGGGCCTCTAACCCATTTCACGTAAGTTATGTTCATGATTATATTATTCCTATGACGCCTTTTCGATATTTCAATCCTTGCTTTCTAAATTTTCAGCCGTTCGTTCATATGATTTTGAAGCACGTAGGACATAGTGTAGTGTCATTAAAATAGACACCAGCCAGCAATCTACCAGCACAGCCAGGCAGACCCACTTTCCTCCGACAGGTACGTTACCGTTTTCTGAGATCGATTCCTGTGGTAGTGTTTTAAATTTGTTCTTAGATTTCATATTTTTAATTGTAAGGTTATCCTACATGATTGCCAGCCATTCGGTGAACATTGACCTTTCAAATTAACTTGAACCACATTACCATAATATTCCTAATATTCTCATCAGTTACCCCTACTTACTTGTATTGCAATTTTTTTATAGTGATTGCTCATACCTATTCGTGTAATATTTCAGGAGGAATTCCCTTACCCCGTGATTATTGAATACCCCGGAGTCAGACTCAACTACTGAACCCGGTTGCCCCGACTTCTCTTCTACCACCAGTGTCCGGTGGCCCGGAGCCTGCGGTGTCTCCAGAGCAGGATCTCCCCGAATTTCACAGCTGAGTCCACTCCATACAAATAAGTTTATTATAAAACATAATTCTACTATCCTTAGGTAAAGGCATTTAGCGAGTAAACTAAAGAGTGCGTTATCGATCAAATCGTGCAAAGAACCTGTACCATATTGTCTAAAAATATTAGTGATACAAATCCTCACCACTGATTGGCAGCCGTAGGCCACAATCAGTGCGCCCACTAATATTGTGTTCCCTTGGATAAAGAAATCCTTATGTCGACTTTGCCGGATTAAACCACATATTTTGACATTTCACTCGTTTTATTAATCACCTTATATTTATTAACCCTATGCTCATTACGCAAAAAATTAAGTATTACATGGCGCCCGAACATATGGAGATTTGCACGATTTGAATGATCCTATGCTCATTACAATGCTTAGGAACAGTGTTGATTGGTAACGTTTTTTTTTCTTCTTGGACACTGTTCGGTTAGAACTTTTAAAATTTAAAACTTGTTGTGTTGGTGTTATACTTTGTTTATCGTATCCCTGAGGTTACTCACAAACCATATTGTCAATTTTCTTAAAAAAAAATTCTCAATAATATAACTAATAGATAATCATATGCCATAATTAACATTAGGTATTCAGTAACTAAGCATAATAACTATGTTATAACTCTCTCAGAACAATAGATTGATAGTTTTATTTGGTTTAACTACAAGTCTTCTTTAACATAACTTCTGGTATAATAATAATATATTCTCATTGCATAATATAGTATAGGCCAAGATTTTTTCAGTTTATTTTAAACTAACTCAATTATTTTGACCGTATTTGAATAGTAAAACCTATGTTTTATTAATTAGTGTGGAAGGTTATTGATGTTTTTTTTTTACATGATCTTATTACATAAATATATATAAGTATAAATGTTCTGTGCTTTGTAAAGTGGAGATTGCATGACTCTGTTTCTTATATCAGTTATTATCTTAGAACGTTTTTTGTAAGACACATAGAATTTTTTAATATCTAGGTGTTACCTTTTATTACTCGGATACTGTTACATTATTTTAAGTTTAAACCCAATATTGAATGATACCTAATTGCTACAACTAGCCACCTGAATACTTTTACCTGATATTAACTTAATAGCTTGGTGCTTGAGATTTGTCAACTGTACTTATATTTTTTTACTACTACTTATACAATCTTAAATATTTTACCTATAATTGTATTTTTTTGTAATTGATCGATCACGCTACACTCTTTCTGGCAGGAAAACGTTGTATACTTGAGACTCAGTAACGGATAATTCTTACAAAGGCGGACTTATCCCCGAAATAAATTTCTTCCAGTCCACCTATATCCAAAAAAATTACATGTTTTTTATTTTTTTAATAAATTAAGACTCGGTGACTGAGAGTAAATATAGAATATTCTTAGAAAGGCGGACTTATCCCCGAATTAAATTTCTTCCAGTCAACCTATACCCAAACATTTTTTTTTTGTTTGAAGTCTTTGCGACTGAGGGTAAATATAGTATATTGTTGGCAAGGTGGACTTATCACCGAAATAAATTTCTTCCAGTCAACCTATACCAAAACATTTTTTTTGTTTGAAGACTTGGCGACTGAGAGTAAATATAGTATATTGTTGGCAAGGTGGACTTATCCCCGAAATAAATTTCTTCCAGTCAACCCATACCCAAACATTACTTACATTTTTTTTTAAATATAGCAACTTAGCGACCGAGGGAAAAACTTTCTACCTATAAAGATTTAAAGGAAAATGAACTGTGATGTAAGCCTTTATTCAGTTATTTTCGTATAATTCTTTGTTCTAATATTAAGACACTGCCAAATAGTAAAAAACACAATTATACCATAAAGAAATCACATAACTCCTTTATGGAATTACGTGACACTCCCGGGCAAAAGAAACCGGATGGTTAACATAGCTTAATACAAAATTAACATCAGATAAATTCCTAAAAAAATGTAGAGTCACAGAAAACCTAAGAGAAATGAAACCAAATAAATGAAATAATTCAGTGACCAACATTTAAAGT
Source organism: Schoenobius gigantellus (assembly GCA_963935595.1). Taxonomy (NCBI): domain Eukaryota; kingdom Metazoa; phylum Arthropoda; class Insecta; order Lepidoptera; family Crambidae; genus Schoenobius; species Schoenobius gigantellus. Next base: position 2,346,779 of record OZ012553.1, read on the forward strand.
CTTACTGTCGACTTGATCAAGATCCGAAACGTCGTGCTGAAACAAAGGTCGAATATACATCGCGGGCGTTAAAGGACGCAACCCATCGACGCTTGTGTCATGATTTTCTAAAATTATAAGTATTGCTATCGATTCTATACTACTTATCGCTGCACCTTATTGAAATATAGCTCAATAAATTAACGCAATCATTAATCGGAGTTGTTCCAATAAAATAAATAATGCCTAGTTAATGTTACTTAATAAGAAATAATTAAAATGGCAACACGGAGGATGGTTAGGCGTTGAACGGTAGGAAAAAGAAAACTATTTAAGTAAGAAGAGGGTAGGTTATAATCGGGGCAAGCAGCTGACAGGAGTTAGACGGGACACGGATTCATTCTGACCGCGGCAGCCGAAGTGAAGATACGAGGAGGAACAGGCAGTACCTACGGAGCGTGGCGGAGTGTTCCAATAAGCTTGCAATAATCAGAAGTGTCTAATCCACACCCACAAAATTTACTTGTGCATGTAAGTACTACAAATGTATTCCCTTGATACAGTTATGAAAGTAATGTTGAGCGAGTAATTTTTAGTAAGAAGTCATAATATAAAAAAACAGCATTTGAAACCGAGCTAAGCAGTTAATTAAAATAAGTGAAGTGTTTGTTCTATTGGTATTTGATCAAAGCAAACACGACTTTTTAAAAACCTTGATATTAAGCACGTGTTTGAACTTAAGCACGATGTACAATTTCATCTGAAATGCTTAAAAATATTAATGCAATTCGGCTTCGTGCATTCAATACAATATTTTCAATAAAAATTAGTCACATTTTATCAATTATTATCATTGATTAAAACCACGTGGTGAAATAAGACTTATGTGCTCGGTGTCTAAAAAAAAGGATGTTCCGTGATTCAATATAATGATGTGTTCTTTGTTTTTTTTTACTTTTTATAATATTTTTTTAAATAAAAGGCCACGTGGTGATATCGGGTTTAATAGGTTGTTAACATTTGACGGTTCGGTATCATTTTCTAAATTAAAAGAAAAACCTAGTGCAGTGATCTGATTTAGCGAATTCCACTGTTTTTCTCTCTCGCTAATGATTTTTTTTTTCTTTTCTTTTTCTTCAAAATTTTCTCAATTATTATTGATTTAAGCCACGTGGAATAGGATTTGCGTGCTCAATGTGATAAAAAAGAGCACGTGGTGATATGAGACTTAGTAGGTTATTAGGACGTGTAGGCTAATGATGATTATTCAAATAATAAAAAACCGTTATAATTTGATTAAGCGAATTCCACTGTTTTTCCCCTATTTTGGAATTTGACTTTTTTCCAATATGAATTTTGGTTAAAATATCGAATTAAAAAAAAGTACCACGTGTGTGATAAGCGTTAGTTACTTTTTTCTCTCTTTGGACTTTGCCAAAAAAAAAATTTTTTTTTACTGAATGTATTATTTTTGTTATGATATCAATTCGATCGTGAGCTGTGTCAACCAAAGAATTGACAATAATCAAAATTGTGAGACTACATGAAAATGTTAAACATAAAAAAAAATTGTTAATAACTTGTTAAAAAATTTTTGCCTATAAAATAATAAAAAAATTATGTAGTTGAAAACAAAATATATTTTGGATGTTGAAAAATTCGGAATAAAAAAAAAATGATGGAAAAAATACTTGAATTAAAAAAAAAGTTAGTAAAATAATGAAAAAATTATTTAACGAAAAAAATATGTTGGGAGCTTAAAAAAATTATCGGACTAAAAAAATGTTTATGATAAAAAAATATAATGGAAAGTATTATTTAATAACAAAAAAAATTGTATTTATTTGTGGATAACAATTTCTGAGTAAAAAAATATATATTAAAAAAAAAATTTTTTTTAGGTTCCAAAAATTAAAAAAAAAAATTTTTTTTGTTATACAATTTTTAGGAAATGAAATTTAAAAAAAAAATTTTTTTTCTTTTTGATATTTAATTTTGATGTTTTAGTTTTGTACACGCGAGAGTGCGTGTGTGCGTCATTAATGAGATTTGAACACGTGAGCGTGTGTGGTTGACGTGAGAGTGCGTCATTGATGAGATTTGAACACGTGAGCGTGTGTGGTTGACGTGAGAGTGCGTCATTGATGAGATTTGAACACGTGAGCGTGTGTGGTTGACGTGAGAATGCGTCATTGATGAGATTTGAACACGTGAGCGTGTGTGGTGTAGTGAGAGTGCGTCAATGATGAGATTCTAACACGTGAGCGTGTGTGGTTGACGTGAGAGTGCGTCGTTGATGAGATTTGAACACGTGAGAGTAAATATGCTTAAAGAGAATGGTCATTGATGTGATTGGATCCATCAGCCTGCGTCGGTTATCTTTAATTTGTTAATACGAGTATATCATGATCACAGCTTGTGTAATTTGTCTTTTCGACACATGAAGACATGAACGTATTTACAAGTAAGACGTGAAAAAAAGTGTCTTAGATTTTCGCTGATAAAACTGTCTGTGTACATGCGTAATAAGTAGAGATGCCGCGAATACTCGCTATTATTCGGTATTCGGCATTATTCGGCATTTTTTTTGTTATTCGTCGAATACCGAATACTAGTTCATTATTCGATAATCGGCGAATAGTTGTCTAAGTAAAATAAACTTATATTAAATGGACAGAAAAACTAGAGATAGACAAAATAATTATTTGTATTTATGTTTAAAAAAAGCACGCTTAGTATTAATATACGAGTAATCATCATTAAAAAATAAAAAGTTAGCAAAAATGAGTCATGTGGAAGTTAATACTTAAGGCTTTTTAATTAATAATCAAAGTTTAAGAGAGGTAGATTGTGGTGCAAAAAAACTAATTTTTCTGCACGACTGGGATCGAGACGGTTGCGATTTTTTTCGTAAACCAAACCTGCTTCAGAAAATAGTCTTTCTGAATAAACAGAGCTTGCTGGAGTGACTAAGTATAGTTTAGCAAGCTTACTTAAAATTGGGAATCGATTCTTATTAGTACTCAAAGACCACCATTCATATGGGTTTATACTTCTGTCAGCCTTTGCTATCCTGATCTAGTTAGCAATTTCATGAGCAATAGAATTTTTGGGTTGCTCTTCATTAGGCTGCTCTGTTGTCATAGATTTAGATTCTTCGAAACATGCCCAAAATAGTTCATGAGTTTCTGAAACGACATCCCCCTTTTCATTGTCTAAGCGAGGTCTTTTGGACGCTATTTCTGGACCGGAATCATCACTTTCGTCGTCACCGAAAGAAAGTTTTATACCTTCTCTGAGCACAACACTTTGTACCCAGTTAGCTTGGGCAGCGTCAAAGAAAAAGTTCTTGTATCGGGGATCTAAAAATGTTGACAAGTAATATGTCTTTTTAGAGCACAGACCCTCCAAGCAAAAACGAGCTTCCATATTTTCTAATAACATATTTCTAAAATTATTAACATGTTCAGTTTGTTGAATCAACGCATCTTTCGTTAGGTATCTGGTTAATGAAACTGTTCTAGGTATCACATCTGATGGGGTGCGATGGTCAGATCACCTCCTCGTTGTGCACCCTGGGCAACCCGGTAGAAGTCTGCCGCGGGCTAAGAATCTGACAGCTGCCCCCGTGGAGGGGGGCGTTGTATGGCCGGGTTCAACCCGGCGGGCCACCCTTAAGTGGTCTCCGCTTTTGCGGCGAAGGGCGAAGTCCCCTCTTCTTGTCGCAAGAAAAGGTGAGACTCTCGCCATAGGACCTGCTTGCGGGTCGCGGAGTGGCCGGGTTACACCTGGCAGGCCACATGTTTATGGCCACCTTTGGCCGCTTTGCGGTGGGAGTGGTGATTGTATCGCCACGGCGCTTTGCGCCCTTGGAGCTTCGGCTCGTTGGCGCGGTGGGGATCCCTGTGTGACAGGACCTCATCGGGCAACCCGTTACCCCGCACTGAGCGGGGCCGGGGGTCCGGCGCACTGAGCGTCGGGCCGCGTGGAAGAAAACCACATCAAAAATTACCCCAACCCCAAGGTGGTGTCGTCCGTGCCGAGGGGGTGAGTGGCTGGTGGGATACCAGTCCCAAGCGGGCAGGGGAGTGCATCCCAAAATGCCTTACAATGGAACTTGGCAATAAAACAAAATGTCCCCAGGGGGTATCAGTCCCCCCCGTAGGACCGCGCAAGGCGGCTGCGCGCAGCCAGGCGTATCTGGGGCTGGCTCACCCGAGTTCCGACATCTCTCAATGCGATCCCGTTCAGAGCGGGCCGTCGCCGGTATCCGGGCCGGTTGGCGGTAATATGACCGAGGCGTTAGTGGGCGAGTTACAACCTCCGGCGGTGGTTCCCGGGCCGTCGGAGAGTAAGAATGCCTCCGGACAAAGAAAAAGCAAGAGGTTGGTGCAGAAGGCACATATTGAAAGAAGTGAGGATGCAGTGAGGACTCGAAGCAGATCGCGCAGCGGATCGCGCAGCGGCTCTAGGGACACTCGCAGCAATACCCCAACCAGCGGTAAGGGTACGACCACGGCGAAGGAGCCTATCGTGGTGACGATTCCTTGTGGGAATCCCCGAACCGCCACTCCCGAACATCCCAAGGGAGAAAAGAGGGCAGTCGAGGAATCTACCTCGATTTCGTCGGCTGAGTCGGTCATTTCGGTGGCCGCCTCAATCGACAGTACTATCTCGCGCAGCTCCAAGCCGCGCAAGAAGCAAAAGAGGCGGAAGCATGAATCCAACAGCTCAGATTCAGACGCGCTGGTGACGGACGGTGTCGATAAGCAGCCGACGGTGCCTGGTGGTGGGAATAGACGCGGACGTGGCCGTCCTCCCACTACCGGCGAGTACGTTGGACTCGCAAAGGCGAAACGCGCGCTTATCGAGGCCGAAAAACAAGAACAGCAACTTCTCCGTGATCGAGAAGTCGCTATGATGGAGCGAAAGGCGTACGAGACGCGTGCCGCCTATTATGCCAGTCGCTCCGATTCGGACTTAGGAACCCGAACAGATAGATCTGCAACGACTGCCCTCGATATCGATCCGCAAATGCGTTACAGAGCTGACGGCGGAAATTAAGGCTCTCAAAAAATCGAGAGACACCATCTCGCCGCTGCGACAGGAGACCGTCATCACCTCCTCCCCTCGAAAGAGGTCTGCGGCGACTGTTAGAGAGACCGTTCTGGATTCAGAACCGGCAATGGACATCGACCCCCCCCAGTCCCTCCTTGTAGCGGACCGGGAACCCAATGACGATTCCCAGGCAGTTGAGGCTAAGCTAAAACGCTGGATTGGCGCTGTTTTAAACGCCCGCTTTGAGGGTCTTGAGGATCGTCTCCTCCCAGCGAAGAGACTGAGACCTCCCCTCGCAGCGGACAGGAAGCTAGCTGAGGCCTCAAACGTAACAGCGCCTTCTTCGAAGGCTGGGCCCTCTAAAGCGAAGACCAAAGACTCTGCCGCGAAGAAGCCGAATAAGACTTCTACTACCGCGGCCCCCAAAAAGACTTCCAACCCTCCTGCAGCTCCAACGGACTCCCGAGACAAGCCCGCTACGTCAGCACTGACCCAGCGGACGGACCCGGTCGAGACCGAATGGACAACGGTTAGGAGGAACCGAAGGAGGGGAAAGAAGAGCAAGACAAAAAGTACTGCTGAGCCGACCGCAGCAGCCAATGAGTCGTCTTATGCTTCGGCTACAAAACCGAAGACAACGCCGAAGCCGGTGCAGAAACCACCTGCACCCAAAAAACCGAAGGCGGCTGGTAAGCCCAAGTTGACCCCCCCAAAATCTGCGGCAGTAATTATCTCCTTGGATCCAACTGCTGCCGAGAAGGGGGTCACATATGGAGATGTGCTGAGTCGTGCTCGTAAGCACATCCAACTGGACGAGTTAGAGCTCGGCAAGATAACTTGTCGACAAACGGCCGCCGGTGCTCGAATAATCGAAATCCCGGGCAGCGAGGCCAACGAGAAAGCCGACCTCCTTGCAACTAAACTCAAGGAGGCCCTTTCTGATGTTGCTAAAATCATCCGGCCCTTGAAGTGCGTTGAACTGCGCATCACGGGACTGGATGATTCTGTAGAGCCGGAGGAGGTCGCCCTGGCGATTGCCAAAAAAGGCAGTTGCCAGAGAGATCAAATCAAAGTGAGCGACATCAGAGATGGACCCGGTGGCTTGGGGACCGTTCTGGTTCAGTGCCCGGTTGCTGCCGCAAAAGGAGTAATGGAAGCTGGTCGAATTCTTATCGGGTGGAGCTCAGTGCAAGTTAAAATGCTGGAGCCCCGCCCCATAAGATGCTTCCGATGTCTCGGGACCGGACACACACGCAAGCTCTGTCCTTCCACCGTGGATAGGAGTGAGCTGTGTTTTAGATGCGGAAAGGCTGGACATAAGGGCTCGGAGTGCAGCGCAGAGCCCCATTGTGCAGTATGCACAGCAGCGCGCAGACCTGCAGGGCATATCATGGGTGGACGCAAATGCAGCCCCCCCCAAACCAAGGGGAAACTGCCCGGCAGGTCAATGTCCAGCGCTGAAGCTGCGCTCGCTCCAGCCGAACATGAGGAGACTGTGATGGAATCTTAATGGATCCAGGCTTCCATCACAGTTTCTTACAAGGGAACTTGAACCATTGTGCCAGGGCCCAAGACCTGCTGCAACAGGTCCTGGCAGAGTGTTCAATAGATGCCGCAGTTGTTGCGGAGCCCTATTTTGTTCCCAATCAGATTACCTGGGTGGGAGACAGTATGGGCTCCGTTGCCATCGTCTTCCGACGATCTCCGAGCTTCAGGCCTCCCTCTGTTCAGGAGAGAGGGCCCGGATACGTGGTGGCGAAATGGAGTGGACTCGCTATTGTTGGTGCCTACTTCTCCCCTAACAGGCCCCTCGTCGATTTCGAGGCCTTTCTGGGGGTCGTGGGTGCTGCCATTAGAAGGGCCGCTCCATCCCAGGTCCTTTTCCTCGGCGACCTGAACGCCAAGTCGGTGGTGTGGGGTAACCCTGCCACCGATGTACGCGGGCAAGCTGTTGAGGCGTGGGCTGCTGCAGCGGGTCTCTCCCTCCTGAACAGAGGTCGAGAGCTCACCTGCGTACGACAACAGGGCGGATCGATTGTGGACGTGTCGTTCGCATCGCCCGCCCTAGCTCGCAGAATCACCAACTGGAGGGTGGTTGTCGATGTGGAGAGTCTCTCGGATCATCGTTACATCCGATTTGAGGCCTCCGCCCGACAACCTCCTCCCTCGCCGCGTAATAGTGGCCCTTTCCCGCGCTGGACGCTCGGCCGTCTCGACAGGGAGTTGGCCGATGAGGCCGCCATTGTCCAGCGCTGGTGCTCCGCACCCATGGATGGGCTAGATGTCGACGATGCGGCACTCCGCCTCCGCGATGCGCTCACAGAAATCTGTGACGCATCGATGCCGAGGGCGCGTCCAGCGCGCGATCGCCGCGAGGTGTACTGGTGGTCCCAGGACATCGCCGACCTGAGGACCGCCTGCATCTCGGTGAGGAGGTCCTATATGCGCTGCCGTCGTAGAAGAAGGCGTGACGAGGCGGCAGAAGAGCGGTTGTACGAAGCGTACAAGCAAGCGAAAAAGACCCTGCAGACAGCCATCGCCAAGGCCAAGGAACTGGCCCGCGAGGAAATGCTGCAGGGCCTTGACCAGGATCCGTGGGGGCGCCCTTACAAAGCCGCGCAAAACCACCTCAAGCAGCGCGGTGCACCCCTCACGGAGTCCATGGATCCTGTGCTTCTGGGCAGAGTGATGTCGGAGCTGTTCCCGCCGGAAGTAAGCTTCGCTCCACCACGTATGGCACCGCCTCGCACAGTGGCTACTGTGCCGGACCCTGGCCCTCCCATCGAAGAGAACGAATTTGCTGCCGCGGTGGCCCGCCTCAGGGCCAAGAAAACAGCTCCTGGGCCCGATGGCGTTTCAGGGAGAGTGGCGCACTTGGCTATAAGCCAGCTAGGCGACAGACTTAGGGATCTGCTCAATGCGAGTCTCCGCGTTGGCAGATTCCCTAAGATCTGGAAGGACGGGGCATTGTGTTTGCTGTTAAAGCCTGGCCGGCCTGCTGACTCACCTGCGGCGTACCGTCCAATTGTCTTGCTGGACGAGGTTGCTAAGGTCTTCGAGAAGATCTTAGCCTCCCGCCTCGTCCAGCATCTAACTGAGGTTGGTCCCAATATCTCGGACGCTCAATATGGTTTCCGCTCTGGTCGGTCAACGATTGATGCGTTGTCCGACCTGCGGAGTCACGTGGCGGAGGCCACAGAAAGGGGTCATGTGGTGTTGGCGGTGTCCTTGGACATCGCCAATGCGTTTAATAGTCTCCCCTTCGGCACAATCATGGAGGCCCTCAACCACCACGAGGTCCCTCCGTACCTGTGCCGAATCCTGGGAGACTATTTGAACGGTCGTGAAATTCTTTGTCCTAATAGGGGCGGGCGTATCGAGCGCCACCCTATGTGCCGCGGCGTTCCACAGGGGTCTGTTCTTGGGCCCCTGCTCTGGAACGTCGGATACGACTGGCTCCTTAGAGGCGCCCTACCGACGGGGGTGCGTCTCTTTTGTTATGCCGATGACACCCTCGTCACAGCAAGAGGGGCCAGTCTGGCTGATGCAGCTCGCCTAGCCTCGGTGGCGAGCACTCTGGTCGTTGACCGAATTTTCTTGTTAGGATTGAGGGTTGCCCTTCACAAAACAGAGGCTATTGCCTTCTATGGACCCCGTAAGAAGCCCCGCGCTGGAACTTCCATCACGGTGGGTGGTGAGGTTGTAGTCCTAAAACCCCACCTCAAATACCTGGGGCTCACCATTGACGGTAAATGGGGCTTCGACGAACACTTTCGTTCGTTGGAGCCCAAACTTCTAGGTGCGGCCGACGCACTTGGGCGCCTCCTCCCAAATGTTGGAGGCCCGAGCGCCACCTGTCGACGCCTTTACGCCGGAATTGTGCGCAGCATGGCACTGTACGGGGCCCCCGTCTGGGCCGACGCTCTCAGCGCCCGCGCAATATCTTCACTGCGACGGGCGCAACGCGCCATGGCGCTGAGAGCCATCAGAGGATACCGTACGGTGTCACATGCGGCGGCCTGCGTTATCGCCGGCACTCCCCCGTGGGAGCTAGTGGCGCACGTACTGGCGGCGGCCTATCGTGTGCGGGTTGACGTGAGGGAGGGGAACCGCAGGATGGCTCCAAGAGAGCAGGTCGCGGCCCTGGAAGGGGCACGAGAGGAAATGTTCCGCCTATGGCAACAGAGCCTGGGTGAGCCGGTCTCCGGAACTCTTAGGAGAACCGTTGAGGCGTTGCTCCCCGTGCTGAAACCATGGGCGGAAAGGAAGCATGGGTCACTCACGTACCATCTGGTGCAGATTATCAGTGGTCACGGCTGCTTTGGCCGTTATCTGCACCGGATTGGGCGTGAGCCGACCGCTGAGTGTCACCACTGTGGCGCTGCGGAGGACTCAGCACAGCACACTCTCGAGGAGTGCGCTGCCTTTTCCTCGCAGCGCAACAGTCTGGTTGTGAGTGTTGGCCCTGACCTTTCTCTCTCATCTCTGATGTCCAAGATGGTCGAGAGTGAGGAGGCCTGGAATGCAGCAAACTCCTTCTGTGTGGAGGTCATCACACAGAAGGAGGTGGCAGAACGGGCCAGAGAAGAGGACCCAGCGGCAGATCCCTGCCGCCGCAGAAGAACAGGGCGGAGGAGGCGGCAATTCGCCCGCCTTCTTCCTCCTGACGGTGACCAGCGGGACCTGGGCCTGGGAAGCCCGAGTCCTGCATTGCACAGGTCACCGCCAGTCGTCGATGCTTCTAATGCTCAGGTGCATCGCCGGCCTCCCCAATCCAGGGAGGTGAGAGGGACTCGCCGTAGGCGAGCAGACGCTGACGAGGCTATGGAAGTGTCCGAAGGGGTTCCCATGGCCTTGTCCGGCGACGGGACGTTCCTCCCCGGCGTATCCTCATCGTCTGATGACGGGGGGGATGCGGCGGTGATGGGCGTTCTTGTGCCAAGGCGTTTATGAGGGAGCATCGTTGGGTTTTAGTCGGTAGGCCGCGGTTTCTGGCTGGCACTCTGCCCCCAGTGGCCGCGGAGAGTCCGACATAACCTCGCGTTTTCCCAAGCGCGAGGTATGCGTCATGCATTTCCCAACGTAAAAAAAAAAAAAAAAAAAAAAAAGGTATCACATCTGATATAGGTGCATATGTAGAACTCGTTAATTTTGTTATCTCCTCGAAAGGTTTTAAGAGCTTTAGCAGTTGTTGTATAATCTCCCACTCGTCACTCGTCAAATTTTCAAAATTCACGCTTCTTGATTCTAACATGTACACTGAAATTGCTCTTTTTTGTGTATCCTGAATGATTAAAATGTGTAACAATGAGGCGGGCAGTAGTAAGAATTTCTGTTATTTGGGGACTATTTTTAAAGCATCATTTATCACCAGCTGGAGAGTATGTACAACGCTCTGAAGGAAGCAGAGTTTCCCTCACTCCTTTAACCATATTTGCGCCATTATCATGAACAATCGCTCGAATTTTAGTGGTGGGTATTTCCCATTTCGTTACACATTTCAACAGTTCTGTTTTGATATTGTCTGATGTATGTGATTCTGGAAAATGCACCATGTTTAGAACGACATGATTCAGTTTAAAATTTTCAGATATCCAGTGTCCTGTGCAACTTAGAAATGCGGCATTATTTACTGAACAAGTCCACATATCGGTAGTAAATGCTACAGTTTCAGCTGCTTCTAACTCGCTCTTTATTTTGCTAACCAGTCTCTCATACATGTCTGGAATGATATTCTCTGTGAAGTACGTCCTGCTAGGAATAGAATATTGTGGTAAAGCATTATTAATCAGACGTTTAAATCCTATATGATGGTCGACGATGGAAAAGGGCTCATTGTCTAAAGCGATCATTTCGCCAATCAAGTAATGGCACTTTTTTGCACGAGAGTCATTAATGTCCCAGAGCTTTTTCCTTTCAAATACTTGTTTCAGAGACGGCTGCACCAAAGGCTGGCTGGACACTCGGGTAGAGGTAGATACGGAGGTACCTGGAGATGTTTTTGCATTACTTAAGCTTCCATAAATTTGGCCATACTCGTCTGCGAACAAGGAAATAAAAGAAACCCTTAGTGAGGGACGTAGATAGTGGCAGTTACTTAAATTATTAAAAAACTTATAATCACCATACTAGTTAAATGAATAAATGGTACCTAAAACTGTATAAATAAAACGTAAAACTGTTATTAGTAAAACTATACTGCCTGGGCTGGGAGTGAAAGAAAAACTTAAGAGTGCCCCATAGTTGCTTTTCTTCCCGCGCAGGCCGTAAGAGTCGGTCACTCACAGGATCGGAAGGCGATGGGCCAACGACTCGTCACCGCAGAACAGACAGACCAATGTTGTTTATCTCATTCATGACCCTCCAAACCAAACACAGTTAAAATTGGCGCGAACTAGCCTCCTAGGTAATTAACGCTCTGCCTACCCTGTAATGTAAAGGATATAGGCGTAACCAAATATAAATAAAATTATAATAATAATAATTAATTACCTGGGTGTTTAAATTTCAAATGATTCTGCAAGCACGTTGTTCCTGTTTTTTTTGCTGCTCTACTTATTTTTACACTACACAAAATACATTTCGCACTGTTTTCTTCCTCCTCAAAATGACGCCAAACATGAGATTTTTTCCCGGGATTTGGCATAGTTATTTTCCTTTTGGTGTCACACTTTACAGTCAGTCTTTAATTGAAAATGGAAATTTTAAAGAACGAATCTCCTACATAAGCACTGGTTCTCGAACACTTATCGACGTCACATCAAGTACGCTCAGCACGAATGACAAACAAAACAAATGCAGCGCGCAGTGCAAGTGAAACCGATTTGACGGGAAATCCCCTACACAAACAAAATGAAGTTATTCCTCGCTATATTACTTACAAGAAAAGGGTTGCCATTATAATATTCATAATCTTGGATTTTTTTAGGTTACAGTAACATATAAATGATAGGTAAGTTCAAGAGACTATTACAAGTGTAATATTATTATTTGATAACAAATTAATTATTCTGTAAATTCCTTTTTTTATGTCGAATAATAATGACGAATATTCGACTATTCGCCATGAGGAATGGCGAGTAATCGGTATTCGACTATTCGCCATAACAACTATTCGCTGCATCTCTAGTAATAAGTGATTATATTTTGATCATGAATTAATATACTGCATTGATTTCATTGTTCACAAGTGCGACTGCGAATCCAAGGGCCAGGGTTTAACCATATAGGGCAAAAGATTGTTGGTTTAATAAAAAGAAAATACTAAGTATGGGTGTAAATTACACCTTTACCTAACCTTTCGCCGAGAAGCGTTTTTAATATTTGCAATATAAATACTCGACATGATATTAAAAATGATTAATTTAGTATATAGGTATATATTTTGTTTTTAGAGATAAAACTAAATAGTACCTACCGTGGGTATTGTTCATATTTTTCTCATTGTATGTTATTTGTTGTAGATAATCATGTCGACGTCAAGTGGAACAAATGGGAATAGACGTGCATTATTACGAAGAAACGTTATATACAGTTCAAGCTCAGAATCAGAGAGTGAACCAATCGTAATACGACGCAAACGTAATGTGGAGACTGATCCTAAAGATAAAAACAACGATGTGCCTGAAAAACAAAAGCGATTTACGGACACCTCTTTAAATATGTCTGATTTGATTAATGCGCTTGGATCAAAATGCAATAGCAATACACACATGACGTCACAACAGGTAATCAATTCGATTCCAGAATTTGATCCAGAAAACAAAGGCCAAAATATAGAAATTTGGCTACACAAAGTAAATGAATATGCTCAAATTTATCAATGGCAGGATAGACAAACATCACATTTTGCAACACAAAAGCTTGTTGGTATGGCTAAAAAATGGATTCACTCCTTACCAAGCTTAGATTTTACATGGAATGAATGGCAAGAAAAGCTGAAGAGAGCCTTCCCAGTAGATGACAATTTCGCTATTCTTTTAGAAGAAATGTTCGATAGAAAATCCAAACCTGATGAAAGTCTACGTATATATTTTTATGATAAATTAATGTTGATCAATAGATGTCAAATTACAGGCAAGAAAGCAGTTGATTGCATTATTCATGGGATTAGCGATATCTCCATTAAAAATAGTGCTCAAGCTTTAAGATGTCAAGAGCCAGAAGAATTACTCAAATACCTTATTATACAACAACCACAACAAACATTTTCTCAGACATACAGAAAGAGAGGACTACCTTATTATAAATATCAGAACTTAAATACTAATAGAGTTAAAAAGTGTTTTAAATGTTTAAGAGAAGGTCATTTTGCCAATCAATGTATAGAAAATATTAAATGTTATAATTGTAAAGAAGAAGGCCATCGATTGTCTGATTGCCCGAAACCTGTTCGTAAATGTAATTTTTGTAAATCAATGGGGCATATTGAAATAAATTGCAATCGAAAACCTTCTTCACAAAACTATTTTAAATCTAAGGGTGAAAAAGTATTAAATATCGATTCTAATCATAATGATGATAAATTTACTAAAAGTGTTCTAATTAATAATAAAGATTTTGTTGCTTACATTGACTTTGGAAGTGATTGTTCCTTGCTTAGATTTAGAGAAGCAAATAATCTCGGACTATCTAGAGATACTAAAGATTTACCTATTATCAGAGGTTTTGGTAATAGTTGTATAATACCACATTATAAATCACAGGTCACTCTTAATGTAGATAACGTTGAGTCTAAAGTAGTAGTATATATAGTTGATGATAGTTTTCTACAAGCACCAGCTTTAATTGGTCAAAATTTTACTGAGTTACCCAATATCCTTGTCGTTAAGAATTTTAGAAATTTAACATTTTTAAACCAACCCTCTTTTGATTCAGAAAGAGAAAAAATTAAATTAGTGACAGTTGAATCAGTTCAATTAACAAATATTCATTTAGTAGCAGTTGTAGACTCCGAAGAGTTTACAGGTGACATTTATATCGAAGGACAGTCATGTTATAAGCCGGGGCATGAATATTATGTACATCAAGGTGTATACAAATTAATTAATGGGAACGGAAGTATTTTGATTTCAAATATTTCAAAAAATATAATGACTATTAAAAGCGCAACATCTGTAGCTAGAGCTATTCCAATTACCGAAAAAGATTCATTAAGTGTCAGGCGTATTAATACAAACATTGATACTCTTGCACCACTAAATACTGAGGATATAAAGATTGGATCACATATTTGCAGTAAAGACCAAGACAAACTCTTTAAGTTACTGCAAGAATATCGGGATTGTTTTGCAACTTCGCTTAGTGAGATAGGTTGTTTACCTCAAGAGTTCGAAATGAGTATTAAGTTAACTGACGAAAAGCCAATAGTTTACAGACCATACAGATTGTCTTATTCCGAGAGGGCAAAAGTTCGTGAAATGGTAACCGAACTTGCTAGTAATGGCATCATACGTGAATCTAATTCAGACTATGCGAGTCCAATCATAATGGTTAGAAAAAAAACTGGTGAACAAAGGCTTTGTGTAGATTTTCGAGCCCTTAATGCTAAAACAGTTAAAGATAGGTATCCTTTACCTTTGATTGAAGATCAAGTAGCAAATTTAAGTGGTAACAGGTTCTTTACAACACTTGATATGGCATCAGGATATTACCAAGTTCCACTAGCAGAAAAAGACAAACATCTGACAGCATTCGTAACACCTGACGGCCACTATGAATTTAACCGGATGCCGTTTGGTCTCGCTAATGCTCCTGCAGTATTTCAAAAGGCAGTTAATAGAATCTTAGGAACAAAAAGATTTAATTCTGTCCTTGCTTATATGGATGATTTGCTCATTCCTACACAGACAATTAACGAAGCATTTAAGCAACTTGAAGAAGTGTTGAAATTATTAAGAGAATACGGATTGACACTGAAACTTTCAAAATGCTTTTTCTTCACTGAGACCATCGAATATTTGGGGTATGAAGTTTCTGCTCAAGGTATAAGACCGAGTGAATGCAAAATAATTGCTATTACAGAATTCCCGAATCCTCAAAACATTCATGAAGTTCGACAATTTTTAGGTTTAGCTAGTTACTTTCGCAAGTTTGTTAAAGGATTTGGAGAAATAGCTCGTCCTCTAACGAACTTGCTAAAGAAAAATACTGAATGGCAATGGTCAGAATCCGAATCAAACGCAGTCCTAATGCTTAAAAAGATTCTGACTAGTAGACCTGTGCTAGCTTTATATGATCCTGCATTGGATACAGAATTACATACCGATGCAAGCTCTCTAGGCATTGGGGGTATTTTAATGCAGTGGCAAGAAAACTCTAGGTTACTTAAACCTGTAGCATACTTTAGCAGGCAAACGTCTTCAGAAGAAAAGTATTATCATTCCTATGAACTTGAATCACTAGCTGTCGTTTGTTCTTTAAATAAATTCCGAGTATATTTGTTGGGAAAACGCTTCAAAATTTTTACTGATTGTAAAGCATTAAGACTTACATTCTCGAAAAAGGACATTATACCCCGAATAGCAAGGTGGGTATTACAGATGGAGGAATACGATTTTGAAATAGAATATCGACCTGGGGAAAAAATGGCTCATGTGGACGCCTTAAGTCGCAACCCAGTTGAAAAAAGCAATGAAAATTGCTTACCAGAAAATATAATATCTGTTTTAAATATCCAACACAGTGATTGGCTTCACACTTTGCAACTTGGAGATCCTGAAATTAATCGTATTGTCAAAATGTTGAAACCTGATTTAGAAGATGATTATAAGGAAATTAAAAAAAACTATTGCTTCAAAAATAATATTCTTTATAAAAGGATTAATGACAACCCCGATGAGCTACGAATTGTAATACCAAAAGGAGCGAGATGGCAAATCTGTCGACAAAATCACGACGAAATTGGTCATTTCGGCATCAAAAAAACGACAGAAAGGATTCAGAGTCGTTATTGGTTTCCAAAAATGACAAAATTTATAAAAAAATACGTTGGCGCATGCTTAGAGTGTGCTTACAATAAAGATAATACACCTTCAAAACAAGGTCATATTTATCCAATTGACAAATACAACACCCCGTTTCACACCTTACACATTGATCATGTGGGACCATTTATCAAGAGTAAACGTGGTAATGTGTATATTTTATCCATTGTTGACGGGTTCTCTAAGTATGTTTTTATCAAGCCTGTAAAAGACACAAAAAGTTCAACTACAATCAAAACGCTACAAAATATTTTTCAAGATTTTGGCATTCCAGAACGATTAATATCCGACAGAGGGTCGGCATTCACATCAGCCCAATTCAAGCATTTCTGCCATGAAAACAATATCAAACATGTTTTAAATGCTGTTGCATGCCCTCGCGCAAACGGGCAGGTAGAAAGGTTTAACCAAACCATCCTACGAGCGTTAGCAACGCAAAACTCAGGTAACGATGAGAAAGACTGGGATACAAAAATTTTACAAATACAAATCGGAATTAACAGTACAATAAATTCATCAACAGGAAAATCTACATCAGAGGTGCTATTCGGTACTCGACTAAAGTGTCAATCTGATAGCCTGCTGAAAGAGTTTTACAATGAACCCACGCGAAAAGAAAACGATTTATTAGAAATCAGAGAAAAGGCAGAACAAAATATAAAGCAAAGCCAAGAAAACATGAAAAATATTCACAATTCAAAAACGCCTCCAGCAAAAACATATAAGTTAAATGATTTAGTCCGGATTACTAAAGTGTCATTTTCTGAAAATATAGGAAAGAGTAAAAAATTACTCCCTAAGTTCATCGGTCCATACAAAATCACAAAAATTCTAGGCAACGATAGATATGAGGTGTCCAGTGTACCTGGTTTTTCAAAGAAGAAAAAATATTGCACGGTTGTTGCTGCCGATCGAATACGCCCTTGGATCAATATCAGAGCACTCGAAGTAAATAATGATGAATCCCCTACTTTTACAGATTCTGATACAGATTAGGAATAATTATAATAAACATTAATGTGTCCGAATGTCATGATTATGGTTAGATGATATGATATAATTTTTAACAATATGTATTTAGGTACACTAACATAATATTTACATCCTAGAGAGGCGAAGCCTCAATGTACGAGTACATAACAATGTATAAAAAATATAATCCAAATAAATGTTGTAATCATAAATCATGATTTATTTTTCTCATTATAGAAATTTTATTTATTGTTCTTGAATTTCATTTATCTCTTGATGTTGAGCGTTACCGAACGCCAGGAGGCTGTTCGTTGGCGGATGGCCGAATGTCATGATTTTCTAAAATTATAAGTATTGCTATCGATTCTATACTACTTATCGCTGTACCTTATTGAAATATAGCTCAATAAATTAACGCAATCATTAATCGGAGTTGTTCCAATAAAATAAATAATGCCTAGTTAATGTTACTTAATAAGAAATAATTAAAATGGCAACACGGAGGATGGTTAGGCGTTGAACGGTAGGAAAAAGAAAACTATTTAAGTAAGAAGAGGGTAGGTTATAATCGGGGCAAGCAGCTGACAGGAGTTAGACGGGACACGGATTCATTCTGACCGCGGCAGCCGAAGTGAAGATACGAGGAGGAACAGGCAGTACCTACGGAGCGTGGCGGAGTGTTCCAATAAGCTTGCAATACTTGTGTCTACGTGAGTGAGCGGTCGATCATTGATCGTGGCTTCACAATCACAAAGTATCGTGGTCAACTCTGTCAAAGAAAGCGAAGCACGTCCTAAAATTCTCCTAAGCAACGACTTTACTAGACCGATCAAACGTTCATAAAATCCACCCCACCAGGGGGCGCTAGGTGGCAAGAAATTCCACTTTATTCGCTCGATAGACGAGAAACATAGAACTTCATTCCAATCGATTGATTTAAATGCATTGTCAAGCCCACGAAAATTAGTAGCGTTATCGCTGTATAAACATGAAATTCTACCTCTACGCGCTATGAACCGCCTTAACGCCATAACAAATTCAGCAGTCGACAATGACTCAACGGCATCGAGATGTACTGCGCGATAGGTGGCGCATGTAAAAAGAACGATCCAAGCCTTCGAGCCGGATTTTAACAAAAGGGGGCCCGCCAGGTCTACACCAGACACTTCAAAAGCAGAACTGGTTGTCATACGTTCTTCAGGCAAGCTACCCGTCAGTGGCTGGTAAGGCTTAGCCTTCAACCGTTTACATTTAACACAAGCGAAAACAACCCTTCTGCATAGCCTACGTAAACCGATCACCCAAAACCGCTCACGTAAGTTGCAGATAAGCGTTTGTACACCAGAGTACCGTAAAATAGCATGACGCTGTGACACAAGACGTTGGACAATGGCTTCACTACTTGGAAGCACAATAGGATATTTGAAATCGTAAGTATCACCGCCTAAACCAATTTTCGTTTTCAGCCGCATAAGTCCCTCATCATCAATGAAGGTATGAAGGTTACTATGTTGCAGCTCATCCTTATATTTTCCTTGAATTAACCTGAATAAAATTTTCTCTGCATACATGAACTCATCGTAAGTAAGCTCTTTGACGAATGGACTTGGTTTCCTTTTGAACCTTAAAATCCAACCGAGCATTCTCACAATTTTGGAGTATACAGAAAAATAGCGTAATTTCGCAAGAAAATAGTCACATTCCGATAGCATGGCTGTAACTGACCTTTTACGCTCCACATTAACTTCATTTAGGTCGATTTCGAAATCTGCTACGGGCCAGTTCTGTTTATCCAAACGCAACCAATCAGGACCCTCCCACCAGTGACTTTCTAGTAGCCCTTTAGGAGATGTTCCCCTCGAAGGTAAGTCAGCGGGATTTAGGTTGCCAGGTACGTGATGCCATTGCAATGCTGAAGTAAGTGATTTTATTTCATTAACCCTATTTGCCACGAACACGCTCCATTCGCCGGTACCTTTGATCCACGTTAGCACAACACTAGAATCGGACCAATAAAAAACGGAACAGTTGTCTAAACCTAACGATTCCTTTATCGACTTAGCCAACCTAACACTCATTGTCGCGGCGATCAACTCGAGACGCGGTACAGTAACTTTGTATGTTCTGCTAATCGGTGTAAGTCTAGATTTAGCCTGTACAAGACGTAATTCAACATTATCACCGTATTTTGTGCGTAAGAAAATGCAAACTGCGTAAGTAGGTGTATATTGGGCATTCTAAAACAGTTTTCATCAAAACACCGCAAACGAACGCAGTGAGATTTGAGCTACGCTTCGCTGCGCTCTAGCTCCGCAAATCTCACTGCGTTCGTTTACGGTGATTTGATGAAAACAGTTTAAGATTGCCCAATATACATTATATAGGGTTAAATGGAAAAGAAGATTTTTTATTTCATTTCATTTCATAATGTTTCTATTGTGTTGTGTTGTTTGACTGTAAACAGTATACTTTTGATTGATTGCGATTTACTAGACACATTTTCAAGGTTTTCTATCTCAGAATATTAAGGCATTCAACTAGGTAGCAGTGCAATAACAACAGAAATTAAACAGGTTGAGGTTTCGTAGCTTCAGGACTCAACTCTCGGATAAGTATCTGTACCGTTCGACACTCTGCCTGCCATACAGTTTCAAAGCATTCCCACGAAATTCATTTATCAGCAATAAATTTATTGCACATTATTCATATATCCAGTTACGAGTGCTTACTCAAATAATAAGGCTTCTTTCACACGTTAATACTTTTATTTGTTTATTAAATTACTTCAATTAAATATATTCTTTATTATAAAACAAAGTATAAAATTGTTGATTTTTACAAAATATTTAAAAGGGCGGGCTAATCCCTGAAAGATGTGTTCCAGTCATCACACGAATAAAAAATAGAAAATAAATATTCCAATAATTTAAAAAATGAAAATATAAAAAATATTAAGAACATTTTAACTACCTACCTTGGCTGACTAAGGTCTTAACATCCTAATTAAATAGGGTAGTGCGGTGGGAACGTGTATGAGATGCTACCGATGAATACCACCTATGTATTATTACAATAATTTTCTTAAACTTCTATGGTTCTGTCGTCATGTCGTATCAATATCGTTATGCTATAGATACATTCGGTTCGCCTAATAGAACGATATACCTATTGTTTATCTGTTTTAAATAGTAGTATCGAAAAATGAAAATTAGAAATCGCATCCGTTATTATAAAGAAGACTTTTTAATTTGGAGATAATATTCCTTAGTAATTGTAAATATGTATGTACATGTATAATTTAAATAAATATAATAAACCCGAAATGAAAAAAAAATTGGAGCATGCAGCCTTACACGAGATTTCTGCATCAGCAGAATTAAACGGTAAACAATTATTTTGCTGTATATGCACAGTATTGTATTGCAAGTTTGTGGAAATAAACGACAAACAATTAATTTGCTGATTATTTCCGCGTCATATTGCACATTGGTAGAATTATGGGTAAATATCAAATTTTGCTAAATATCATGAAAGTCAGAGGTGCAAAACGTTATTAAGTTTTATATTTTGAGTATGCAACCGACTTTTTGAAAGTAAACTACCAAACTATAATCTTCTTTTAGATGTTGTGATGCTGAATAACGATCTACTACTACCTCGAAAATAAAAATCCAATACACGTAATTGCGTCAGTTCGTCGTTTTGTTTCTTTCTTGCTACGTAAGTACTTTTTTTTATATAGCTGACGAAGTTCAGCCGATGATCGGACCGTTTTTGGATCATACGCAACTGCGGGTCAAAAATTTTGTTGCAGACCTGAGAACTGCTCCACTCACACGTCCCGGGTACCATAGTACCCAGAGCGCTTCGCGTCTCCTTTGCCTAAAACGCGCGGTGTGATAAAAAAATCACGAAAAAAAAAATATTTTCTCTAAATAAAGTGTCAGTTCTTTAGTGTTTGAAAAACGAACACTGACCATGGAAGTGGAAGTGAATGCATTAGGATTCTCGATAACGTATAGACATCATATCCGTGAATGCATATTTGTTTTCTTATAAATATTTTGTGTGGATATGATTTGGACGGAAAATAATAATTTTGTGATTATATATATAATATTTTATAATATTACTTACTTATTTAACAATATAAAAATTAATGAGCATTCTTTTTTAGATTAGTCATGTTAAATAAAAATGATTATAAAGATAAGGTATAGGTTGAGAACCTCAGTAAAATTATTACTTGCATTGCACTTTTCTTGTATAAAATCCGGAAAAACTGTAGTCACAGTACACTCCAGTGCTATCTCTGACCACTAACAGTGCTTCAGTACCTCCTCATCAAAAAATCTCAAGACCAAGACAGCTGAAAAATGTTCGTAAGTTTTTATACTTTATTGCTATACTTTATATCTATTCTTTAATTGTCTATAAGTGGTTGATCATCTTCATGCTTCAACAAATTGAGCCGTTGGACCAGGCTGTATATGACGTGACCTCTCCAAGTGCTGTCTTCACGAGGGACCATCAAGCCCAGCAGTGGCATGCTGATTGACTGATGATGATGATATTTTTTTTATCTTATGAATTGAAAATGTGAATCTTCAACTCGTTTTCTTGTAACCACTCTTAATACTAATATGACATTTGTTGGGGATAGAACCATTATTAAATGTATGTGTGTAGTTGTAAGTTTTTTGTTTATTCGTGTTAAGGTATATTAATTATTTAAAAAATGTATTTAATTATGTTAGACGGTATTATATAAATTAAATTATTGAAATCTTATAAATAGGAGCACAAAAATTTGTAAACCACTTCGATTCTACCGACTGTGCTATTTGTGTCTCGACGTATTAAACCTCTAATCTCATTCGCCACCGCAGTTTTTTTTTCATCAGCCGCATCCGTTACAACATTTACTATTTTCAGGTCGGATAGCAAGCAAAACAAAAGGTCAGCCAAGAAGAGCTGTGAATCTGACCTTTTCTTTGATACCGACGACGAAGACATCAGGTACTTTTATTGCTATATTTACATATATCTAAATTTCAAGTGTTTAATGTGTACAATAATCGTGTATCCTTTTTCTATCTCCCTAGTCCAAAGAAGAGAAGCAAGGCGATAAAGTGCCTATCGAAGGCGAAGAGTGCGGAAGTGAAGAATACATCGTCGTCCAATACTTCTGAGTGGTTGTTCGACTCAGAGTCGGACAGCGAGGTTTCGCGGCCGCCAAACCTGCCAAACAAGACCACCAGTATCCTGACACGCCGAGTACCTGGTGGTGTAACGCGTCGGACTGCACAGCTCGACGGCGACTTGCTAGTGGAGCTACGCCTCTACAACCAGAAGGAGGTATCTAATCTCAGCGGCCTTGACCGGTGCGAGCGCGCTATCGTTTGGGTACGCTTGCAAGGCGAAGCAGAATCTCCAGAATTTGACGCATTAAAAAAATTTGTAAAATTAGCTAAGGCAAAGTTTACCACAGAGGGGATATTTTATAAAGATAAAGTTAAAAAATAGGTTCTCTTTTGTTTCTCTCTGCGTAAATTATGTTTTAGCTGGTTTACTTATTGTTTATCGTTAGCAAACTCAAAGATTAGGTACTTACATACTTAAGCCTTTATTACTTTAACTTTGAGAATTTGTACTGTCCAAATCATAATGTCGAGGTCTACTTTCTGTTCAGTTTGTGACGTATCCGTAAATAACAAAGTTTTCTCTGCACATTTGAAAAGTATTTTACATAAGAACAACAGTTCGGTCGTTGATAGTGAGGGGGTTGAAAAAGTTCATAGCGCTTTTCGTAATCGTATAGCATCGTACCGTGTTCGATATCAAGATGAGGGTCATGATAGTGCGCGTGTTCGCCCGCCCGCCGAGTTTTTATGGCACTTGCGCTCTCGCGTACGCCTATTGCTCATAGCGAAAATTCAAGCTCACACTAATGTTAAAGCTAATTTTGAACTTTTCTGTGAATTCTTTCTGCTTAGTAAGTATGATTCGATTTCAATCAAGTCATTTGCAACGGAAAACTTCATCTTGCATCAAAACTTCAATTTTGAAGATATGTTTTCAAAAATTATTCACTTAATTTGTAAAAAAATTGAAGAATTTGAAGAAAGAGATAGTGGGTGGGCCTATTTACAAAGCCTATATCTAGAAGTAAATATAAACAAATATAACCCGTTAAGAGGCTCCAGTTTTATAGAATTACCAAAGTCCATAAAATGTAAACGAGCATGTATCAACATTCAAAATTCTGATAATTATTGTTTTTTATGGTGTGTCATGGCAGCACTATTTCCTATAAACAGAAACGCACATCGAACGTCAGCTTACCCACACTTTAAAAATGTACTCAATATCAAAAATATGATTTTTCCAGTTGGGTTTGCGGACATCAAAGTTTTTGAAAAGAATAATCCTCGCATAAGTATTAATATTTACGGCATTCAAAAGAATGGTAACATTGTCGGACCTTTATACAAAAGCGAGATTCGCAAAGATCATCACATTAATATGCTTTTCCTGGAAAACAGAAAACGCACCCATTACTGTCTTATTAAAGATTTATCTAAATTACTTCGTCTTCAATTAACTAAACATCATTCTAAAATATATTTATGCGAGGATTGTATGATATTCTTTGATAGTAATGATAAACTGAAAGCTCATGTTTGTGGTGGTGTATCGACAATATTACCCGGTGATGGAACACGAGATCAATTTAATCATTACGAGCGAATGCATGACATGCCCTTCGTCTTATACGCAGATTTCGAATCATTATTAAAACCAACTGAACTCGATTCTGGATCAGGCTGTACAAAGATATTGCAAAAACACGTACCATCAGCATTTGCTTATTACGTTGTGTGTTCTTATGATAAGTCGCGTAATAAATATGTATCTTATCGAGGTCCAGCCTGTGTAGAAAAGTTTTTAGAAAGTCTATTATTGGATATAACCGATATTTATAACGTTTTGCAGTCGCCAGTGGCTATTTGTTTAACAAATGAAGACAAAGCGAACTTTGCTCGGGCTACAAATTGTTTTCTTTGTGATAAAATATTGTTTGACGATAAAGTTAAAGATCATTGCCATCTTACAGGACGGTATCGTGGTGCAGCTCATTCTTATTGCAATATTAGATATTGTTTGCCTAAGTTTGTTCCTATATTTTTTCATAATTTAGCGGGTTATGACAGTCATCTTTTTATACGACAGTTGGGAAAACTATCAGGAAAAATACAAGTAATAGCAAAAAATAAGGAAAACTACATATCTTTTACAAATTTTTTTCAAATTAATGATAAAGATATCATACCTGTTCGATTTGTTGATTCTTTTAAATTTTTAGGCACAAGTCTAGAGAAACTTGTCGCAAACTTAAAAAATGACGACTTTAATCATCTGCGGCGTTATTTTCCTTCTCATGAGCATTTTGCTTTAATAAAACGAAAAGGGGTGTATCCATATGAATACATGACTACTTGGAGTTCATACGAAGAAAAAGTACTTCCGCCTCAGGAGTTCTTTTTCAGCAAATTACGCAATAGTAATATATCTAAAGTAGATTATGATCATGCAAAAAAAGTCTGGCAAACGTTTGAATTATCGAATCTCGGTGAATACACAGACTTGTATCTTAAGTCAGATGTTCTTTTATTAGCTGACGTTTTTGAAAGTTTTCGCCAGACATGTAAGATGAATTATAAATTAGACCCAGCCTTTTATGTTACAGCACCGAGTCTCAGTTTTGATGCCATGCTATTAAAAACAGATGTTAAATTAGAATTAATACACGACCTGGAAATAATAAGAATGAT
Organism: Schoenobius gigantellus; assembly: GCA_963935595.1. Taxonomy (NCBI): domain Eukaryota; kingdom Metazoa; phylum Arthropoda; class Insecta; order Lepidoptera; family Crambidae; genus Schoenobius; species Schoenobius gigantellus. Next base: position 2,371,608 of record OZ012553.1, read on the forward strand.
TCAAAAAGGTATTCGCGGTGGAATATGTTTATGTTCGACAAGGTATTCAAAAGCCAATAACAAGTATTTAAAAACTTACGATCCAAGAAAAAGTAATAACTTTCTAATTTATATCGATTGTAATAATCTCTATGGATATGCAATGTGTGCTTATTTGCCTCATTCCAATTTTAAGTTATTGAATGACTTGGAAATCGCTGGAATAGATTTTATAAATGTGCCAACTAACGGAGACATTGGTTATATACTAGAAGTAGATTTAGAATACCCCGAACATTTGCATAATGATCATAACGATTTTCCATTCTGTGCTCAAAAATTTACTCCGCCAGGGTCTAAAACTTCAAAATTGATTCCAAATTTATACGATAAATATTTCTATGTCATACATTTTGCTCATCTGCAAACATGTATAAAACATGGTTTGTTGTTAAAAAAAATACATAGAGTTATTCAATTTAATCAGAGTCCTTATTTAAAGCAGTATATTGACATGAATACTGAATTACGAAAAAAAGCTAAATCTACATTTGAACAAGATTTCTTCAAACTTCTTAACAACAGTATATTTGGCAAGACGTTAGAAGACACAGAAAAGAGGGTTAATGTGAAATTAGTCAATAAGTGGAATGATGATAGTAACAAAACAAAGAAAAGTTTCTGTGCAGAGCAAATGATAGCTCGACCAAATTTTCACAGTGTTACAATTTTCACTGAAAACTTGGTAGCCATTCAAATGAAGCCTGAAACAATCACTTTGGATAAACCTATATACATTGGTTTTTCCGTTTTGGAAATATCTAAGAGTCACATGTTTGATTTTCATTATTCTATTATGAAGCCTTTTTATAAGGAAAAGTTAAAACTTTGTTATACGGATACTGATAGTTTTTTGTATTCAATAGAAAGTAAAGATTTTTATGCTGATTTAAAATCAAATTTTCTTCCCTATTTCGACACTAGTAATTATTCTGTAAATAACGTATACGACATTCCTAGTTGGAACAAAAAGGTGCCAGGTCTCTTTAAAGATGCGCTAGGAGGAAGTTTGATTTCGAAGTTTGTAGGATTAAGGTCCAAGTTATACTGTATTAAAACGGCAGAAGATGAATTAAAAAAAGCAAAAGGCATACAGAAGCAAGTATTAAAAGATGTACAATATAAAGATTATTACAAGGTATTAAATGAAAATACATTTTTGAAGAAAAAAAATATCATATTTAAATCTCTTAAGCACGAAATATTTACTCAAGAACAGAACAAAATAGCTTTGTCAGGTAATGACGATAAACGTATCATATTAAAAAACAAAATGTCTACTTTATCATGGGGTCACTGGGATAGTTTAGTTTAATATCATTAGTTTTTCTTTAGAAGCACCGTATTGTATAGTTTATTATTATTTTAATGGTAATCATGAATCAAATTGTAAGTTGAGAAATATGTTACCCCATCATCTATTTATTTATTATATGACTTAAGTAATGAATAAGTTAATAGAATAAAAACATACATGAAATTGTATAGTATGTACCGACACGGCACTTTATATTGTAAAGTTATTTAATTTTAATATTGTTATCCATCAGTTATTTGTTTAATAGTATTATACATTGTTTTTTAATGGTAAATAGGTAAATTAATTACCTAGTTTTAATCAAATACTTAATGTTGTATTGTAACGATGAAAATATATAACGCTATAAACCAGCTACCATGTTTTTTTTATTTCATAATCCATAAAATATAAAACTATTAATAAAATAGCACACGCAATGAACAATTCGAAACTGGTTGGGACATGTTATTGCTGATTTAGGTATTCCAACTTATAGTTCATTAGTAATTTGTCCAATTGCGATTCCGTGCGAATGCTTTGTTGTTATGTCAGCATTATATTTACACTATAAATAGCTATTAAAGTCGAATGTTTTTAAAATTTGTTTCACACATAATTAATCAAGTGACAACTACGGTCACCCAAATACATCATGGTAAGTCGTATAAATTATTTTTCTTCAAACTCTTTTCTTGTGTAGTGGTTAGATCACTAGTTAATATTTATTTGTATATTTGATTTAGTTGGAAGATAATGTTGTTGTTAAAACCTTATGGTTGTGATGCTGTTATCGTGATTCTCATATTCTATCGGTTCCGTATAAGATAGTCAGCCTCCTTGTGGATCCTAGATACTCTTCTACCTCCGCCACTATATCAATCATTTCTTCGATGTAAAATTATTTTTGTTGCATAATAAATTAAATTTCAGAATACCCAAGAAATCTCGCAGTCGCTACTCATAAGCAAGGAGGCAACAGAAGATTATGCTCCTTGCTTTGAGCAAAATGCGCAAGATATGTTGGAGGGCTTCTCTGAAGAATTTCCACATTGGAATGCTAAAGATTCACCGCTGCATGCCAAGGTGGTTAAAAGTCTTTTTAATAAAAAGAAGCCCATGAAGAGGAGAAGCAAGTTACTGCAGAATACGAAGGGGAACGAACCTTCTTATTTAATTAAAATAATACCTACTAAAGGGCGGCGATTAATTAAATTAGAAATATTAGATCTGGAATCAACCAGCAATGATCCATTAATAAAAACACAATATGTGGTAACCGAGCATATTGATCCAATAATGGATCAAGCAGAAAATATTATAACTAATATCTCTAAGAAAATATGTGGTTACAGTTATAGTTTTTAAATAACTATTGCTGACCTAAAACATTTGTAGATGTATATTAAAATTCTCTAATGTGCTAGATGCGTACCTACTATCTTTAGTTACGTGTACACTCACGGAGATACATTATTTCAACAACATTATTCTTCTGAAAAATTATAGTAATGCTTATAAATTTTACTAACTAAGACTTATGTTATTTTAAATAGTTATGTTAGTTTAAGTCTTGTATTGTTTTCAATAAATATTATTTAAAAATAAAAAGACTTGTATGAAAATATTTGTTTTTATTTTAACACCTCTATAATGTAATCAAATATTTTGAAAAACATTCATTCAGAATTACCTCTATAAATAAATCTAAGATAAAATTTATTAGAATTCAAATACATAGTTTAAAATAATGGTAATAAAATTAAAAATATAGTTTTATTTATTAAAGAACGCAGTGTATTACTTTGTTAAAGTAGGGATGCAAGTAATTAAACAATGTTTATTTTTAAGCATCGATTCCTTACTCATATCATTTTTTATTGCACGATTCGAGAGGGGTGAGAGCTCTTTCTTCTCTCTCCATTCTTCTCGATGCTTTAACATTGTGTGTTCTAGACACGTCCAATAACTTAATATAATGAGTGGTAACAGTATCCAAATTCTTCTACTCCTTGCTATTGTTACCGCCGTCGAATGCTTAGTCTATATGGTGGAGTGAGTGCACTTACAAGTAAATATACTGCTAGTTCTCTTATTATTACGAACGCAAAGTGTTATATCCATTTTGTTAAAAGCCACGAATCAAAACGGACAAGTTGGTATGAAGTTCCTCAAACAAAAGGAAACGTTAAAATTAGATTATAATATCTGTCCTGCATCATTATGTGAAGCAAAGCGACATGGCAACTTATTGCCGAGCACTATACGATGTATTGTTTGTGGACCATCAAATTGCGGCAAGACAAACTTAGTAATAGGTTTGTTATTACATGAGAATGGTGCACGTTTTCGTAACTTATATGTATATTCTAAATCATTATACCAACCAAAATATGTGTTCTTAGAAAAAGTATTAGATTTAGTTGCAGACATATCTTATAGTAAATATAACCATAATAATGATATCATAAGCCCACACGAAGCTTTGCCAAACTCCATTATAATATTCGACGACGTAGCTTGTGAAAACCAAAATAGCATTCGGGATTATTTTGCTATGGGTCGACATAAGAATATTGATTGTTTTTACATTAACCAAACATACAGTTAAGTACCTAAACAACTTATAAGGGACAATTCTAACCTCATTATTTTATTTAAACAAGACGATGTAAATTTAAAACACGTTTACGATGAGCATGTAAGTTCAGATATGTCGTGGTCTCAGTTCCGTGAAATGTGCTCAACTATTTGGAATAAACCATTTAATTATGTTGTGATCAATAAAGACTGCGAAAGAAATAAAGGATGTTATAGGATGGCATTCGATACTTTTGTAGTAGTAGATTAATATACATAAGTTATTGTTTCATCAATACACAATCACTATTACTCTGGAGTTTGCATTGAACGGAATCCTTGTCAAAATGGAAAAGCAACTTAAAAAACAAATTGTAAAAGCTGCAGCTGCTGTAAAAAGAAAGGTTGAAATGATAAAGGATATGAAAAATACAAATGATGCCACTCTGGAATCCATATTCAAACCTATAACCGATCCACTGAAACAAATAGCCATTAAGAACAATGAAATTTCTCATGAAGATGAGGATGAGTTTGAACATTATACAATAAAAAAAAATAAACATAATGACAGCGAGGCAACAAATTTTTCTGATGACGATTTTAATGAAGAAGAGGAACAACAGTTCTATAAAAAATTTAATTCCGAAAAAACCCTTGTCGTATCACCTTCTGACAACAATAATATGAGTGATGCTTCCTTTAAGTCCTTTCAATCATCACCAAATGTTTCACTTAATAGTTTATCGTGGTGTGCTTCACCCGACGCAAATATCCCTTTTGGAATAAAAAATGAACGAGGAAAACTTATGCTCGGCCAAACACGTGTTTTCGACGACGGAAAAATTATAAAAATTGGAAATCGAAGTTTAAACAAAACTCTTGGATTAAAAGAATTACTATTTGAAAAGACACCAAATTTGGATGTTATCACAGATGAAGATTTGCAAAATTATAAAGAGCTTCTAATAGAAACGAATGCACATAGGCGTAATTGTGATCCACGCAAGCCAATTAATAGTAACAAAGGGTTTAAGTACATGCATATTATTAAACCACTGTTTAAGTTCTCTAGAAATAAGTATGACAGCACAGAAAGTCTTACGGTAGGAAAAGGAATAAATCTTTTAAAAAGTGTAAAGAAAGATATAGATTACGTTTATTGGGATGATCCAAATGAATTAGTAGATCGATTGAAATTACTGTTTGCATCTCGTGATGCTGGCAATACCGGCTTAGATAATGAAATTATTGCGATTATAGAAGAGCTGTACGAAGCAGGCATCATTAAAAACACCAAATATAAGGAACCTAATTTTAAAAAACTGATCAGTAGTTATACAGCAAACACCGCATAGATACGGAAATGAATGTAGATAAATTTGGTCATCACGTTCATAAACGTTTACGATTAGAGGAATATATTGGAAATCTCAACGATACATTAGTGAAGTCAGAAACAGGTGAATATGATTTAAAATCATCAAGATTAAAAGGGCTTATATCGCCAGGCAATGATGACGAAGCCGCCAATAAAGCTTACGTGGATGAAAAGACACACGAACTAAGAACTAATATTTTAAGTGATGTAAATATTCGTTTAAATGATTTTGAAAGTTCAATACTTAATAAGCTAGCCACCTTGTTTTACACAAGGACAGAAATTGATCACATGCTTCAAGAGAAACCAGATAATAATGAGCAAACAAGACATAGTGAATGAGCTTCACAAAGCAGCAAGAAGGAATTTTTCCCGGCGATGTACGATCATAAAAGGAATAGATGATTTATGGCAAGCCGACCTCATAGATTTGCAAAAATATTCACAGTTTAATAAAGGGTATAAATATATTCTTATCGTAATTGACACTTTATCAAAATATGTATGGATCAGACCTTTAAAATCAAAAGCGAAAAATTATGTTACAGATGCAATGCAAAGTATTTTAAGTACATCATTACGAAAACCTAAAAATTTACAAACTGATTTAGGCACAGAATTCTACAATGATAATTTTAAACAATTAATGAAAAAGTATAATATTAATCATTATTCAACATATTCTATTAAAAAAGCATCTATAGTAGAAAGAGTTATAAGAACAATTAAATCTCACCTTTACAAACTATTTAGTTTGAACGGAAATTACCAATGGTATAAAAATATTTTAAAGGACGTTGTAGAACACTACAATAACACTTTGCATAGAATAACAAAATTTAAGCCTGTGGAAGTTAACAAAGTAAATGAGCTTATAGTCAAAGGTTATATTATGAATTCTCAAAAGAATAAAACAAGTCGGGGATATACATTTCGTGTTGGTGATAATGTTCGCATAAGTAGATATAAAGCAGATTTTTACAAAGGCTATACGCCAAACTGGTCCACCGAAATATTTCGTATAGTAAAAGTTAATCACACTAACCCAACAACTTATCAAATAGAGGACAGACGCAATCAAAGAATCCTCGGCTCATTTTATGCATACGAGTTACAAAAAACTAAGTTTCCAGACCTATACCTCATTGAAAAGGTTATAAAAAGAAAAGGAAACAAATTGTTTGTAAAATGGTTAGGATTAAGTAATAGCGAAAATAGTTGGGTTGATAAGAATAAATTGGTTTTATGATATAAAATAGCTCAAGATATCTTTATTGATTCACTTTTTGTTTATCAATGAAGAAAGGAAGTGGTATCATAAACAGCTTAATAAATAAGATTCCGTTTGAGTTACATTTACCGGGCTACCAATATTGCGGACCCGGCACAAAGCTTCAGAAACGATTACTTAAGGGTCAGCGAGGAATTAATAAATTGGATAACGCTTGTATGCACCACGATATTGCTTACATAAACAACGACGCTAACGTAAGGCACAAAGCTGATCTAGATCTATTAAATATGGCTCAAAGAAGATTGAAATCAAAAGACGCTGGAAAGAAAGAAAAAATTGCTTCATGGATAGTAAAAAATGCTATGAAGGCCAAATTAAGAGCTGGTGCAGGTGCTCGGTCGTTTATGACGGCTGTGAAAAAACTCAAATCTAAATTAAAAAAAATAAAATCTAAAGACACAAATTCTACTATTAAATATGCGGTCGCCGCTGCAAAAAAACTATTTAGAAATAAAAATAAAATGAGTTTACCTCGTTGTATTCCTATTCCAAAATGTGGAGGACTGTTACCGTTAATTCCTATTTTCGCGGGATTATCAGCTTTAGGTTCACTGGCTGGTGGAGCAGCTGGCATAGCAAAAGCGGTTAATGATTCAAAAGCAGCTCAAAAAGCTCTTCAAGAATCGGAACGACATAATAAGATGATGGAGACGGTTGCTCTCGGAAAAGGATTATATATTAGACCTTATAAAAAGGGTGCAGGTCTATATTTGAAACCCTCAAAAAACTAATAAAGCGGCTACCTAGGCGGGCATTAACTAATTGGGATATATTAGAACATGCTAGTGATATTCCATTTTTTCGTGGTGTTTTCATGAGGGATACGTTGCCCTCAAAACCTAGGAAGATAGAATGCGGTATTATAAATTTAGATACTTCAAATAACATTGGAACACATTGGGTAGCCTACGTGAAAGAAAATAAGTATGCTGAATATTTTGATAGTTTTGGTAATCTGAAACCTCCGTTAGAACTACTTGATTACTTAAGAAATGTTTCTTTAAATTATAACTATGAGCAATATCAAACATTTGACTCTGTTAATTGCGGCCACCTTTGTATAAAATTTTTAAAGGAGTATTGGAAAACACATTTATATAAAGCTTGAAATAAAATTCTTTATCAGTAGTAAAATGTCTTTCACTGTGTCTATAACTGGAAAAGGATCCTCTCTGATAACAAACTACTCACCTACTTTGGAATTAAGTGGATACTATGAGTGTGGATTGTTGTATTTTTCAACATTTAATTCTATACCCAACATAGATAAAAGAAATAATAAATTCTACTATGACGATAACGAAGTAATCGAAATACCTGAAGGAGCTTATGAACTTCAAGATATCTGTGATTATTTAAAGACATACATTAGAAATGCAATGTTAAAATTAACTTGTAATAATAATACTTTAAAAACTACAATTTTTTGTACTAAAGATGTTCATTTCAACAAAAGTGACTCACTTGGAAGGATTTTAGGTTTTGGTGGAGAAACAATAAAGGCATTAAAAAGGACCGAATCTCTGTATCCTGTCAGTATATTGCCAACAACCATTGTGCGCATCGAATGCGACGTAGTTAGTGGGTCATTCGTGAACGGATCTGCAAGTCATATTATTCACGAGTTTGTTCCTAACGTACCACCTGGTTATCGGATCATTGAAGTGCCGAAAAATCTAATATATTTTCCTGTAAATAAAAGTTCTATAAGTGCAATAACTATACAATTATTAGACGCCGAGAATAAACAAATCAATTTACGAGACGAAGAAGTACAACTGTATCTACATTTTCGTAAAAATGATAAATTTTAATAAAAATCATGACACAGCTTGCATTCAAGTTAGTACTAGAAGATCACCTCATAAAAGCACACCGCTTCACATAAAAAAGAAGCTCACCAAAAACAATAAGGAATTTTTGAAGTTGATTGGCTTGTTAAAATGAATATTTTAAATATATCTCAATCAACATCATACGACAATAGTATTGAAAGTTTCGAATATCATTCTTATAAACCGTACGTAACAAGTTTCAACAAGAATGATGAAATAAGAATACCTATTAATCAACAAGATCTATGTCTGTTACCCTCACTCAGCACTTTGTATATTGAGGGTAAAGCCAATGTTTATAATAGTTCGACTAAAGAAAAAATATCAAATGTGTATTTTATCAACAATCCAATACTATATTTATTTCAAGATATTCGATATGAGTTAAACGGAATAGAAATAGACAAAATAAAAAATGCTGGCATAACTACAACAATAAAATCGTACCTCTCGTTAAATGATAATGAATCTAAATGCTCACGTGTATGGGGATGGTCAACTTCTGGTACAAACAATCTTAACGGAGGAATTTTTTCGGCTTCTGTGCCGTTGAAGAAAATTTTAGGTTTTGCAGAAGATTATGAAAAAGTTATAATTAACTCCAAACATGAATTGGTGCTATTAAGAAGCAATACGAATCTCAATGCTTTGAAATTAAATGTCGGAGAGGTGGTCGAAGATATAACTATTAGCAAAGTTGTTTGGCGAGTTCCGCACGTTAAAGTATCAGATCGTGAAAGAATCAATTTGTTGAAACATCTAGAAAAGGACAGGCCTATTACACTAGCATTTCGAAATTGGGATTTGTATGAATATCCATTATTACCGAAGACACGTAAACACACTTGGTCTATCAAAACTTCGTCACAGATAGAGAAACCAAGATTCGTTATTATAGCCTTGCAAACCAATCGCAAGCACAATGCGGAAATGTCAATGGCAGAGTTCGATCACTGCAATGTACGAGATGTAAAAGTATATTTAAATTCATCGTATTACCCTTATGAAGGATTGAATGTCAGTTTCTCAGAGGATAAATTTAATTTATTATACGAACAATATGCAAGATTCCAACAGTCTTATCATGGACGGCGACCAGAGCCGTTGATGAGCTTGAAGGAATTCAGAGACGTTGCCCCATTATTTGTTATTGATTGTTCTCACCAACAAGAAATGATAAAGGGATCAATCGATGTCAGAGTGGAGATTGAAACAGACCAAGAAATCCCGGATCAGACAGCAGCATATTGCTTGATTTTAAATGACTGCATTTTTGAGTACAAACCTCTGAGCAATATTGTGAAGAAAATATCTTAACTAAATAAAGTGCAATCAAAAGGTATTTGAAAGAACAAACTTCAACTTTATGTTAAACAGTGGAATACAACGAAACAATGAGTGCTGATAAGAGTTCGATACTTTTTGTTGATGTTCAAGGATTCAAAGACTGCAAAAATAATTTTATTATTAAGGAATTTGCGTTAGCCACAAAAGAGTTTACGCAAGTCTTTTTAATAAAACCTCCATATTCGTATCTAAAATTATCTGCCGAAGAAAAAAGAGCAGTCAATTGGATTGAACGCAACAGAGGAATATACTGGAGTCAAGGCAATATAGATTTCAGAGAATTTAAGAGATTAATTATTCCAATTTTAAAGGACCAAACCATAATAATGAAAGGTGTTGAAAAGCAAAAATGGATTAAAGATTTGTGTTCTGACTGCTTTTTGATAAATGTTGAAGGCAAAGGTTGTCCTAATTTTGCAACATTGCGCAATAGTTATGCTAAAGGTGGAGCTAACTTCAATTGTATAACTCATAAAAAAGAGTGCGCTCTAAGGAATGTTTTATTCATAAAAAAGTGGTACTTAAGCACATGTAATTTATGACTTCAGTAAATTGTACTTGAATGAAAATTTATATTAAAAATATTGTTCTAGTTTAGCTATGATGATATTTGTTACTTGCTTTATAATAAAAAAAAAAATTTAACAAAAATTTCTCGTTTTATTAATGAAAACAAATATGGTGATTCAATATACTCGCATAACTCTTTATTTATCAAAAATTACAATTTAATGGTATGAATAATTTAACCCTGTATAATGTATATTGGGCAATCTCAAACTGTTTTCATCAAATCAGCGTAAACGAACGCAGTGAGATTTGCGGAGCGTAGCGGAGCTAGAGCGCAGCGAAGCGTAGCTCAAATCTCACTCCGTTCGTTTGCGGTGTTTTGATGAAAACTGTTTTAGAATGCCCAATATACACCTACTTGCGTATGCAATCTTACTCGCATCGCAAAAAACATGTAGTGAATTTTCACTTACCCTGATCGAAAACGAGGTTAATGGTCTCGGAACAACAATTTGGCTTATAAAGTGTGCTTGATCTAACCATGCCTTAAATTCTACTGCTAGATCACCCGACAGCTCCTCATCCCAGGTGAGTTTCCTTGGCCATGTTTTCTGTAATATGATTTTAGGAACGATTAAAGTCGCACAAACCGATTGGGTCAAAAACTCTCTGCATGACGGACAACAAAACTCTTTTTGTCAGTTTTCCGCAGATTGTTTTTAAAGAATCAGTGTAACAACAAAGAGTATCATTCTCTACATTCCACATTACACCTAGAACCGACATTGATGTAGTTTCACTACAAACTTTTACCGGACTCGAAACCCAACCTCTGAGGTCGAATTTTCCATCAGCCATGATTTGCTTTGATTCGCAGATAAATTTTTCTAAAGCCTCCTTAGATTCTACGCTAGCTACGACATTATCTACGTAAAATGCCTCTTTTAATTTTGAAGGAGTTTCATTTAGATTTCCTAAATATTTATCTAGGTGGTAGTTTATTGTAGCAATAAGATGGAACGGACTAGAGGTAACGCCGAATACTACGCGCTGATGTCGATAAGTAATTACCCCCTTACCAATGTCATTCACATCTGCCCACCATACAAATCGTAAGTAATCTCTATCACTACTATTTACAGATATTTGTAGAAAAGCCTTCGCGATGTTCGCGGTAACACCAATGGCTTCCCTTCGAAAATTCACTAGAAGTTGCGGTATCTGTTCTAGTAAATTGACTCCTTTTTCGAGACAGGAGTTCAACGTTATACCATTGGCATCCTTCGCTGACGCGTCAAAGACGGGCCTTATCTTGGTTGTAAGGCTAGCCTCTTTGATGACAGCGTGGTGAGGTATGTAGTGGCCTTTAACGCTTTGATCTGGAGCCACCTCAATAATATTTAAACCTAACCACTGTTTAAAAACTTCGTCATACTGTGATAACTTACCTATTTCACTTAGTCTACGTGTGACAGAGTTAAGCCTTGCTCTTGCTAATTGGTAGTTCGACCTTGGACGCGGTACGTCACACCATGGCAGAGGGACTTCATAACGCCCTTCCGAATTAATATAAATCGACCTTTTAAAATTTTCAAGTACCTCGGCGTCATGAAGACTTTTAACATTTTGTTCAGCCTGGTCCCTTATGCCTAAAGACTCGAGCTCCCACAAATCTGAAATTTTAAAGTTAGACATACAATGAAGTGTAGTTGTAGACGTTATTAACGAGCTATAAATCCCAGAAACGCGGCCTTGAATGGTCCAACCCATTGTGGTTTTAATCGCAGTCAAAGTGTTACTTACATGGACAAACTCGTCAGTCCACAATAAACTCAAAAAATCGGCACCTATTAATAACTGGATGTCGTCGGGTGTGTCGGTCGTGTCAGTCAGTGTAATGTTAATTTGTCGTAATTTCTGAATTATTTCATTTGATGTAACTTTAGGCAAAATACTACAAATATTTATTTGTTCCACTGTTGACATTTTTATCAGAAAGTCACTTGTCATACTTTTCACGGAAATGTCATAAATTTGACGTACTTCGGTGTTTTCCTCTTTGCCACCAAAAAGACAGTGGGTAATCAACTCTTTTCTCACTGGTGTCAAATTTAATGTAGTGACAAGATCTTTTCGGATGTATGACCTTTGCGAGCCACTATCTAAAAGGGCACGTACACACGTAGAACTCTTGCCGTCGGTTGAAAACACGCGAACTACAATAGTTTGCAGTAGAGTTGTGGAATTGAACTCGCAATGAAGGTTGTTGGCCTTTTCAAGTTCTGACCTTTTCTGGCTAGTTCCCTGTCCTTGGCTGTTCATGTCAGGGCACATTAAAATCGAATGTCTCCTTTTACAAAATAGGCACTTGAGGAAACTTTTACATCTTTTGGCCGTATGGTTTGGCTTCAAACAAATCAAGCACGCCCTTTTGGCCTTAATGTGTTCAGTTCTTTGCGCTAGAGACATCTTTGCCGCTTTATGACATTCAGCGGTACAGTGTGTGTCTTTGTCACACCAGATGCAAACAGTCGGCGTTTTTCGGGAATCTGGTTTCGTTTCAGTGACAAAGCAACACGTGGGTTCTTTAGGCGTGGCGTTGGAAGTAGGGAAACTGTCTTGATGTGCCAGTTGAATCCTTTCTTCCGATTCGACTTCTAGCCTGAGGAAGTCCACCAATCTTGACAGATCGTTGCCATCTCTCATTTCTGTAGCTCGATACCGGTTCCACGCTCGGAGCACGTCGTCTGGCAGAGCTGACTCTACCATTGGGAAGAGTATAGACGCGTATTTATCTTTTGTAACCCCGAGCGTTTCAAGCGCTTGCAAGTGCGTTTGCAGACTGTCGTATAGGCTGGACAGTTCCTTAGCGTTGGATGCTTGTACTTTTTCTTGCATCAATGTTATCAGTCCTCTTACGTATGTCTCTATTAATACGTCATCGCGAGCGAACCTTGATTTCAGAGCATTTAATGCCTTCTTGTAATTTTCTGCACAAGGTGGATAGCTCTCTACGAGTTGCCTGGCATTAGAATGGGGTTCCATAGATTGAAGTAGGTATTGGAATTTGTCAGAATCGTTGATATCTGGATCTACATCAATTTTAACGAACTGACCCCAGAAAAGTAACCATCGTTTTACCTCGCCGTTAAACTTGTGTATTTCTAATTTAGGCATTTTTACTTTTCGCTCTTATGTGTGTCTTATAGTAGAAACAGACTTACCAGACAGTGAAATTTGATCATCGCAATTACTTTTGCGATCACTTAGCACTTGGTAATTAACTTTCAGTTTCGACCATCTAATTTCGTAGACCTCTGCTATATCCTGGTCCTCTTCCTGGTCCTCTTCGTATTCCTTTTCATCGAAGTTATCACTTTGGCACCAGAGGTCTCTTAATGAACTTTCGCAACCAAACAGTTCCTCGGCGCATTCGGAAAGCCTACAAAACTTCAAATCCACCTCACTACGATCGTCCTCATCCTTGTGCTCACTCAGGGCTTTTTCAAGGGCATCGGCTGCTCTAGTGAATTTCTTGCGGAATTGAGTTCTTTTTCTTTTTAGAGCTTCCATTATTTGCGTGTCGGTGTTAATGCTGTTTGATTTAAATATTTCGATATTTTTCACGGTTTCGCCATATAAAGATTTAAAGGAAAATGTATTGTGATGTAAGCCTTTATTCAGTTATTTTCGTATAATTCTTTGTTCTAATATTAAGACACTACCTCTACTAATAAACATATTTAACCAGTTTGGCTTTGCAATTTGACAATTGTTTTTTTTTCTCTTTGTTGTTTGTTCAGCCTTGTTGGATATTTTTTTTGCTTTTTCGTTTGATTACAATGGAGGAACGTCCAATCGCCTTTAACCTTTTACAAAAGAGTTCGAGCATGAGGTAAGGATTAGGTTCGAAACTCCTGCTTCCAGTGTAGCGGACTTACGTGCTCAAATCAGGAGGCTGTGCAAGGACTTACCAACTGATGAGATAGCCACATTCGACGGAGACGTGACAAAGGAACTCGCGGATATTAAAAACAAGCTTGCTAGCCTAGCAGAGTTATTACAGAAGACCGAGAAACGCAAGGCGTTGAACGTTTTGAACCGTGTCCAAGCCGTCGGCCATCATTTATACCATAGGCTAACTCGAATATCTCCATCCGAATCAGAGTCCAAACTGCACAGTGAGTTGTTCGATGAGCTTAACAAGCTCTTGGTTAAGATCGACAACATACTAGTCGTATTCCGTAGCTCTTTAACTGCAGTTTATACTTCTACTACTACCCAAGTTGTTGACCCTCAATCAACAACTTCTATTAAATGTTCCGCCGAAAATTACCAGGCTGTTACTAAATTAAATCTTAAATATGACGGAAAATCTTGCGTAAAAACTTTTTTAAGTAGACTCGAACAACTCAGGGTATCGCGAGAAATCTCTGAGAGTAGACTGTTCAGTTCTGCCAGTGAACTATTTACTGGCGACGCTTTACTGTGGTTTGAAGGAATTGGTCATGACGTCTATTCATGGGCCGAACTGCAGGCTTTGCTGATTCGCGATTTTTTACCTATCGATTATAATGAGCGCCTACTCAACGAGATTAGATCAAGAACCCAAGGTGTAGACGAAAACATAGTTATTTACATTAGTGTCATGTTGTGTTATTTCTCTCGGTTAGAACGACCCCTACCGAAAGAAGAGCAGCTTAGCATTATTTTACATAATATACGGCCATTTTACTCTAAACAGCTGGCTTTAACTACGATAAACAATATTGATGATTTAAGGTCTTGTTGTCGACAGCTGGAGGCTGCCAGCCAACGCGCTAAACTGTTTATAGAACCCAGCAAAGATGTCAGTAAATCTTTAGCCACAGACTTGGTATTCAAGGGTAACCAGGGAAAAATTGTGTCAGTAGTACAAACGGATAGTACCTCTGACTTCTGCGTACGCTGCCGCGTATATGATCATAAACTAAGTGCGTGCAGAGCTCCATTTATTATTATCTGTTACCGTTGCGGCGAGAAGGACGTCACTGCCCGTACGTGCCCTAAGTGTAATCCTACAAAAAACTAACTTGCTCGGATCGGAGTATGGCCGATTCGAGTGCTACTCGAAATGATAAGTCTCCTTCTATATTACTACCTACCTGCTATACGATTTCAAAAACCCATACAATACCGGATGTGACTACTACTACTACTACTACTACTACCACCACCACTACTACTACTACTAACAGAACCCACAATGCTTTACCCGCATTTACATTTCCTGCATATTATTCCGTTTACCATAACTTTCCTACTTATCCTCAAAACCATACTTACTATTCAAATAGGCATTGTTCGTCTAACATAGCTTACGCTACTAACTCTACTTACCCTACTAACGCTTACGCTACTAACCTTACTTACCCTACTAACACCGCTTACCAACGTACCGTTACCCACCATTCACCCATTACAAATGTTAACCAGTATTCACCTGAACCAAATGCTGACCAACATTTGCCATCTACATTACCAGGTACTATGACACAACACTCTGATCGACAGAATTGTGTTACTAAGCCTTTACCCAATACTTACCCTAACGCAACTACTAACAGGAATGTCCTGTTGTCATCCAAATCCCTCCAAAATCGGAATTTAAGTACAAAGACATCGCATAGAATAACTAGCTATAGAACTAAAACTTATTACAATTCTAAACTACCAAAGTGTAACTTACCCATTCCTTCACTGAAGAGACAATCTACTAAGTCAAACAAGAACGCTTATTTTAAGAAAACTGAATCGGCATTAACGACAGGTAACACCGATATGAAAGATTGGCAATCCTGGCTGTCGACAATAAGAGAGTTCTCTCACACAGGTTCTACAACTAAACCTGTCAGTCTTTTTTATGGTCGAGATTTACGACCATACTTGTCGGTAAGCATTTACGGATTACAATGCAACGGTCTTCTCGATTCATGATCGGAGATTTCTATAATTGGTAGCGATACTTGTAAATATTTTACGGACTTGGCGACGGTTCATAAATCACTTGATGTTGATCATGTGGTAACGGCTAACGGTTCTTCTTCACCCGTTACCGGTTATGTGTTCCTGCCAGTAACTGTACAGAACAAGACGTCGATTATTAAGTTTTATGTTATACCAGGGGTGTATACAAAACTGTTGTTTGGAATTAATTTTTGGCGCGAATTTAATATCGCTCCGGATATACTTTCATTGCATAGGTCACCTTGACGACTACCTAGGGTGGTTGAGTTCCGTACCCCCCTTAAGGAGGTACCTTCAATACGAAGAGGAAGGAGAACCTATTTTGTCGAATAGTTCGTCTGGCAGGACAGCAAGTACTAGCGGTGAGTTCGCAGTGGAGGTGATATGAGTTCGGTGTTATGATTTGGTGTCAGCTCGAGGACGAGCTTGAATTTTACTCTTTCAGTATACTTCCATCGTAAAATTCTCCCTGGTTGGGGGGGTATTGTAACATAAATTTCCCTACAGGAAATTTCTAATCAGGTTCCTACTGCCATCTAGTGACATTTCCATGTATTAGTTACCTTTTTTTATCTAAATTCAGAAAACATTGAACGCGCCTTGGGTTATAATAGTTTTATGTATATCGTGTCTTTGATTATTTTCAAATTTAGTTCAGGAACTTTTAATTCAATAAATATCGATAGTTTACTTGGTTTTTTTTCTATGTTTATTAGTCTATGTTATCTCGGAATAGTTAGTCTGTGGAGTGTGGACTGGCTGAGCCGAGACAGCCATATTTTCTGTTTTGACGTTGACGGTCGAACGCTTGTGTCTGTTGGCTAGATAGCCTAAATTATTTTATTAAAACAAATCTGTAAGTATCGCACCGTGAAATGGTTAATTCTTCATTTTGATTCTTTTAATTGATTGTCTCGTATTCAGCGCAGCGTTTTAACCAGGTATTCCTTTTCAGCAAGCATCGATAAGCGAACACCTAATCTTCCACACAGTTGGATTTACTCAATTTCATATAAGGGCCTCTAACCCATTTTACGTAAGTTATGTTCATGATTATATTATTCCTATGACGCCTTTTCGATATTTTAATCCTTGCTTTCTAAATTTTCAGCCGTTCGTTCATATGATTTTGAAGCACGTACGACATAGTGTAGCGTCATTAAAATAGACACCAGCCAGCAATCTACCAGCACAGCCAGGCAGACCCACTTTCCTCCGACAGGTACGTTACCGTTTTCTGAGATCGATTCCTGTGGTAGTGTTTTAAATTTGTTCTTAGATTTCATATTTTTAATTGTAAGGTTATCCTACATGATTGCCAGCCATTCGGTGAACATTGACCTTTCAAATTAACTTGAACCACATTACCATAATATTCCTAATATTCTCATCAGTTACCCCTACTTACTTGTATTGCAATTTTTTTATAGTGATTGCTCATACCTATTCGTGTAATATTTCAGGAGGAATTCCCTTACCCCGTGATTATTGAATACCCCGGAGTCAGACTCAACTACTGAACCCGGTTGCCCCGACTTCTCTTCTACCACCAGTGTCCGGTGGCCCGGAGCCTGCGGTGTCTCCAGAGCAGGATCTCCCCGAATTTCACAGCTGAGTCCACTCCATACAAATAAGTTTATTATAAAACATAATTCTACCATCCTTAGGTAAAGGCATTTAGCGAGTAAACTAAAGAGTGCGTTATCGATCAAATCGTGCAAAGAACCTGTACCATATTGTCTAAAAATATTAGTGATACAAATCCTCACCACTGATTGGCAGCCGTAGGCCACAATCAGTGCGCCCACTAATATTGTGTTCCCTTGGATAAAGAAATCCTTATGTCGGCTTTGCCGGATTAAACCACATATTTTGACATTTCACTCGTTTTATTAATCACCTTATATTTATTAACCCTATGCTCATTACGCAAAAAATTAAGTATTACAGTAGGTATTTGTTTTGAATTTTGGATTTCAAATCGTTTCCTCGTGTCCGAGTCTAAGGCTCGAGATGCTAAGTGAAACAATATAAAATCGCTCAAATTGTCAATTTTTAAGATATTTAAAGCATTAAAAGATTCATACAAAATGTTTGTAAACATCTGTATTTCGTTAAATTTAGATGTTTTAATTGATGGATAGTTATAGATTTTATTAAGATAAGTAACAGCTAAGATTCGTTTATTTTGAAATCTCTCTTTGAGAGCATCAAAAACAGTTTGATAATTATCTGAAGTGAGTGGAACCCCCTTTGCTATGGCTAACGCAGACCCCGATAGACATGAAATAAGATAGTGGAATTTTTCTATATTCGTAATCGTATTATTCTCATGAATTAAAGTTGAAAATGTGTCGTAAAAAGTTTGCCAATTTTCAATATTGCTGTCGAATTTAGGTAAATCTAACTTAGGTAAATAAACTCGCGCCCCCTCTATCGCGGGGCCGACTGTACAGTTGGCGTTAGACGTATTTTTTTTCGAGTCGGAGGGAGACAGACTACTCTTGACCTTCAACACCTCATAATAAAATTCATCGAATGCTTCTAATTTATTAGTACTAACTTGAATATCGGGATTTAAAGTTAATTCTAATACGCATATTTGTTGATCGATTTCATTGAATTCTATCCTAACAGTTTCGATACGTGAGAATCTTGACCGAAAACTAGGTAATTTGCTACTATCATGGATAATTTCTTTTGAAAGATCGTATAATATTTGCATACAACGAAACAAATATTCACGACGCGCTATAAGAAGCTTTAATTTAGTATCGGCCATATTAATAGATATAGTTTAGTCAATAGGTAAGTATTACGTATGAAAATACTTAATAAAGTTTAAATTGAAATATTAATGTCAATAATATTTTCCTCACTTTGAAATATATAAATTTATAATAGAAGTGTATTTAGAAAATAATTTTACAAGATATTGCATGCACACGTAGGTCTGTTAGTAACAGAAAACGCTCGACGCTTGGAACACAAAACCTAAAAATCGGAAAACAATTGACTACGCACTACGCTTGTTGAAAAAATATTGCGAAATTGTAAACTTTGAAGCAAATAATATTAATATCTATTTATTTTCGGTATGTTAACTGTAATTTCATAGGTATTCGCGCTCGAAAGGACCAATTTTATATGGATAAGATTAAGATATTACGGCTGCAGAACTATGCTAAGTCAACACAAAATTCCTACACCCAGAGATTTACAATTAGGATAAAAATGATAGCTGCACTTAAAAATAAGGATAGGATAGGATTAGGTTACTCACATGTACCCAGCTGCTGTTTTCACTTGCTTTTTATAATGATTTTTCTTAGTTCGTTGTTAACATTTCGAGGGCGCGCGCCATAACAACTTTTTCTTTTTTTTTCTTCTTTCAAAGCAGCAAAGAGGTTGTGATTCGTAGGGTAATATAGGTAGGATAGGATGGGGAAGGAAAAGAGGATGGGAGCGTTTTCAAGCCGCAACAGACCTATTATAGATTTCCGAAAAATAACGTGATACCGTTAATTAAATTGCGAAATGTCATCTACTCCAGTATACCTTCTATCAACCGCAATGATTCACTACAATAAAAGAGTTGGGGTGTTTCGTCTCGTATTGTCATGCACTTACTTAATTAGCATCGTTAGTATGTAGTCGTGGGGCTAAGCGCACATATTAGTAAGTCATACATTATTGCTGTTACCACGTGCAAATAAACATCGTTCTAAAATGAAGTTTTCTTCTTTTTTATCAAGTATCTATCAAAGTGTTTGTGTAGCAAGCTCAAGACATGAACACAGTACCAGCTAAGACTTTAATTAGATACCCTCAAATACATAAGCTACTCGTATAGCTTCAAATATGTTTTTTTTTAGAATCAAAATTCCAAACTACTTATTGTAATATTTACCACTGGTAGTCATATTCAGAATCTTCTGCGAGCGCTGAACAGAAGAGTGGTTTAATAGTTAATTTCGATACAAGTAAGGAAATTATGTCATTTGTTCACGTTTGTTTGTTTGTTGACTCAAGGCGAAGGCGCGGGCCAGCAATAGGGACGAGTGGAAAAGAAAATTCCGCACTTGCATCGAACGACAGTTTTAATACAATTGCGAAAAAAAATACAGCGAAAGGAAAGCAATGGAAAACCCTTTAATCCTTGAACAAGTACCTAATAATTAACATTCAGTTTGTTTACCCAGCCGCACGCTTGAACCGCTCCACGGGGGCGTTTATTTTAATTTTAATTAATGTGTTAATAGTATTTTCACTGCAATATATTTACTTAGTCATTTTAGTCGGTGAAATTACTGGGTACTGTGACTTTACATCCGGTGTCACAAGTTGGCAACGTACACTGTGATTCTTGTGGGGGTTGCAGTTGCTTGTTTGCCAACTTTCTGCAATAAAAAAAATACAAAAATTTTGTACAGAAAACTTTTTGATTACAAACCTCTCTATTACAATCTACAAAAATTATTTTTTCCGTAGAAGGAAAAAATGCTAGTGCGGAAAAAATAATTTTCAGCACGCTAAATCCACATGGAAAAGTCTACTTTTGAGAAAATGTATTAAACAAAATCACACCACCTGCTCAAAATTACAAATTCTGTGTCATGTAAACCCAACATAAAAAAAATAATTTAAAGCCTCTAATAAACAGGGATTGATTATTGTACTGAATTTCCTTCTTCCCTGGAGATTGAACTAATTTGAATTTGGTATATATTTTTTTATAGTAAATCATCTTATAATATTGTTAGATGAAAAAAAAGGTGAAAAAAAATCATGAATCGACAACATATGCTCAAAAATCCGTGAAGATTAAATGTAATAAAATTAAATAAAAATCTAATCTTGCCATATTGTTTACATTTGTAAGTTTTATTATTCCAAGTTTAAAAAGCAAAAAGATTCAAACACATACAGCCACATCTTTTGTGTATTTTTTCCAATACAGAAATTTCGGGACTTTTTAAGTAATACAATAATTTATGATTTAATGTAAATTATTATTATTTTGAATAAATGTTGAAATTTTTTAGGTATTTGATTTTATGTACTCGCAGACGGTGCGAAAGTAGAGTATTTTTGCTATCTATAGGGTGATTACAGAACTCTTTAATTACAGTACACATAGGTAAGATGGTGATTGCTAGCCATGTGGCCTTTGCAATATTAAACAATATTAAACATAGTTCTTAGGTGTAACAAAACTTAGATTACCTCTAAGTTTTGTTATATCAGGTATTCAACGTTAACATCCCGAAGAATCGCCTACACGTTTCCCTCAGATAGAAGTCCTCGATGACAACATCCTGTATATAAACTCCCAAGCTTGTCGGCGAACAAGGATAGTTTATTTACCTACTGTACAGTCTGTGAATAGCTACTGCCACCGGCGCTCTTCCGGGAAGACGCACGCGATCGTCAACAGTTTCCGGTGGCGTCGAGACAGTACGGTTAGCAAAACCAAGGATGATATAAAGAAAGGATTGTCAATGTCTAACATTTCTAAAATTAGTTATAACCACGAGCAATAGATGGAGCGAGCTGTATCAAATCCAAAATTTGTCGATATTTCTCAAAGCAACAAAGCACACACGCTCCTAGGGTGCACAGCAGTGATTACATAGATTTATGTAGTTATACAAGAGCACGATAGATGGCGCTATATACATTTTTGACACTTTCTGCCAGACATTCCCTCCCATTCGAGAACAAGGTAATTGATAACGTTTGAGAAGCAAAGTGGAGTAATTTTCGCCTGACAGGAGTGAATTTCTCGTGGACCCCAGAAAGCGTTAAATTTTACCTGGTATTGACAGATGATTGTTCTGTGATTAGTGGCTTTCGTTTTTATGTTGAAGTTAAAGTTTGCAAATAGTAGGTAAGTAAAGCTTTGCGCAGAACAGTTGTAAAATAAAGCAAGTTCGCATTGCAAAACACAAAAACTCTTTTCTTTATTTTTGAGCTACTAAAAAATTTAGGAGTGGCAAAAAATAAACCCTTTTTTAACCGACTTCTAAAAAAACCGTATCGGGCCACGCGCAGTGTAGGGTTCCGTAGTTGCAAATGCCAACTTTGAGTTCACACTCACATCACACCTCACAACACGTTGCTATTAAATTAGTAATTATTATTATGATTAAAGCTCCAATGATTTTATATTTAGTTAACTTCACCTGGTTCGTAAATTTATATTCAGTACTAATTTTTCGTCTATAACTTTTTAGTTTGTACTTAATACTCAACTCTGATAGTTTTCCTTTAAACTTCGTTATACAAGTTGATTTTTTAGTTATGACAAAAATTTGGTGTGCTTGTTGAGACAAGCAAACTGAAACACTTTCACTATGGGACCAACTTAAAAATCGCAAAAAAAAAATCAGCTGTTTCATACAAATGTTCAACATTCACTGAACCTAAATGTATGAAACAGCAGATTTTTTTTTGCGATTTCGAAGTTGGTCCCATAGTGAAAGTTGTTCAGTTTGCTTGTCTGAACAAGCACACATTTTTGTCATAACTAAAAAATAACCTTGTATACATATACTACTGTTGTAATTTTTTTCACGTGTCCATATAAACGGGTATTTTTTTATCACCCTGGAAAATTTAAGGGACGCTTCACATGGTATTAGAATGATTTAAATTACCTATGAATAAAAAAATAACTCATATACTTAATTTTATATTAATTTCCCAAAAAAATTCAAAGAATGCTGCACTAGTTAAGAGCAGCATTTTAGAGATTTATCAATTTTTTTTCTATTTTTTTAAATTTTTATTTCATTTTTTTTATATATAATAATGGATGTGTCCTGAAGCGTCCCTAAAATTTTCCAGGGTGATAAAAAAATAACCGTGTATAACCGTTTAGCAGTTAGAGGGGGGGGGACACTTACCTCTAAGAAAAATTTGCAAATATTTCAGAAACGAATCCCTAAATCGAAAAATGGTATTCTGAACCGTACATTGTTTTTTAAAGACCTATTCAGCAATACCCCACACGATGGGTTAGTCGAGAAAAAAATGTTACTCCCACTATATTATGTATGGTAGCCACCCCAAAAAAAAATTTTTTTTTCAATATTTTTTGCTACCACTTTTTTGGCATGATTAATATACATTACCCATACAAAATTACAGCTTTCTAGTACTAATAGTTTCTGAGTAAAAGCGCGGACAGACAGACAGACATGACGAATCTATAAGGGTTCCTTGTTTACTACGGAACCCTAAAAAAGAGGAGGTTTCTCAATTCGACCGTATATATGCTTTTGTTATGTTTGTTCGCGGATAACTTCGTCGTTTATGAACCGATTTTGATGATTCTTTTTGTATTCGATAGAGGATACTCCAAGGGTGGTCCCATGGTTAGGATCTGATGATTGAATTCCATAAAGATCGAGGGAAACCCTTAAAGTTTTAGGTGTGTCCAACGTGTTTTGACCGATTTTCAAAATTCCTTTTGTATTCGATAGAGTAGGTATACTCCTGGGGTGGCCCCAAGATCACTAAAGTCAGGATCTGATGATGGGATCTCATGAAAATCGAGGGAAATCCCAAATTTCCTTTATATTATTTTAGGGTTCTTTTCACTAAAAAGATTTCATTCACTAAAAAGTTAAAAATAAAAAATATTTTACAAAAAATAAAAACCGACTTCACAAACACTGAAAAGTTTAAAATAATATAAGAATAGTTACAGACAACATCACATTTCTATATTGAAGTCGGTGACAAATTTTAAGACTTTCTGGATCATCGTTTGATACCAACTTCAATATAGAAGTGTGATGTTGTCTGTACCTATTTGTAGACTTTTCAGTGTTTTTGAAGTCGGTTTTTATTTTTTGTAAAATATTTTTCTATAGTGAAGAACGCAAAACTCATAATATCATTAACAACAAAAATGAAGTCTTTTAAAGATATCATCAACTTATCATTTAGACAAAAATAATAAAAGTAGGTCGCTTCTAAAAATAACCGATCGGCACATAAATCCGAACGCATTCCAAAAAAAGACTAGAAGCCTTGCAACTCAGCACCTAAAAGTTTAGGTACCTACCGTGCATAGAATCAAGATAGAATTAAAATGTATCGGAGCATCGGGTATAACGAAGTTAATTAATTTAATTTTTCTTTTTTTTACAGCTTAAAATACACTTTTTGTTACTTCTTTTAATATTTGTGTACATGAGATATCATTTACAATTCCTATGATATACACAGAAAGAATTTAAAAAAATATATATTATTGAATGTAACATTATCCATTACATTAAGCGCCATCTAGTAAAAAAGTATTATAACAATCTAAGCACCGCACTGACCGCACCGTGCTTAATTGTATTCGCCATCTAGCGCGAAACCGTAGAAACCGTGTAATAGGATTAAACTTTTCGATAAAGATTAAAATTGTTCTGGCGGAATATTGTAGAATTATTTGTAATTTACTATTATTAAAACAACTTTTTATTAATTTTCAGGCATGATTCAGTATAAATTATCAACAAAATTTAAGTTAGCAACCTTATAGGTCAGCGCCATCTAGATATAAGGCGGGAATAGGACCTTTCTTATAGTTGTATGACATTGGCAGTCTATATTATTCTTCGTCTATGGCAAAACTAAGCAAACAAGCTTTATAAATAATGCTCTAACTAAAAAGAGGATAATAAACTATGCGATTAATACTTAAAGATGCCCTCGAATGTAACTAAGCTAATGTTAAGTTTGTTGAGTTCAATAAAATGTTAAATTAAATAAAACCCATACATGACACAATCTTTAATTATAATAAAGTAAAAGCTACGAAATATTTTAAAATTTTTGTAAGGCAATGGCATCAACCCCCAGAAAATCTTACGGCTGCAGTTAAATAAAATTTATTACTCATCAATTTATTTCATGACACAACCTTTAATAATAAAATATAAAAGTATTTTAATATTTTCTATTTTTTCTAAGGCAATGGCATCAACCCCCGAAAATATTACGGCTACAGTTATGTCGTTTTAGAATGAGCATGTTTTTCATTATTTTTTACATATGACAGGGGAAGCTCTTGGCCTTCATCTCACTTGATGGTAAGTGACGATAAGGCCGAAGGTGGAAGCGAGCTTCGCCTGGACTCCTCAACAACTGAGGAACTGGCTATCTTACCTCTAATTGTCGGAACACAACAATGCTATAAACATTGTTATTATGGCGGCAAACTTGGGTAAGACGGTGATAGTTAGCCAGGCGGGCTTTGAAGCCCTACCGCCAATCAAACCGAGCAGAAAAACCACTGCCACAGAATAAGAAGAATAGTACCTACTTCTGCCCCCATGCGCAATCGAACCCTTGATCTCTCCATATCAAGATCACCCGGGGGTTTCAACCACTAGACCCCGGAGATTGTTAATTTATTATACTTGAAATTGAAATTAAAGAATATCCGACAAATTAAAATATCCTTGAGGTATATTTACAATGAAATATAATTTTCATTACTCATACTCTGAAAGTAGGTCTGAAGTTGCCTGAGGAGCGGGTTAAAAGTAATACTTTTCAGCCCTAGGGAGAATCACTTTCAACTGACAGCTGCTGTCAAATTTTAAAAAGAAACTAGTTCTATTTTCATATTTCTATTGAACAATGATCCGACTTTCTATGTATAGAAAGTGGCTGTATACAGCCACTCAATTACAGCGCGGTGTAAAATTGAAATAACATAATATTAAGAATTTAAAGAATATTTTTTTTAAAATATGACTTTATTAAATTTTAATTTCAACTATTTCTTTAAAATAACAAAGATATGGGCAAAATATACATTTTTTTCCATGATGATAAAAATGAAAAATAATGGCTGGATTGCAGGCCGGCCACAGGAAAAACAACAAAATAAACGGGAAAGCGGCAATGCGATCTTCATTTGTTTTTTCAAGTTGTAGAGTTTTGGTTATACTTCCGTATAGCAGAGATTTGTATTAACAGTTGATTATATTTTCATCCCCCCATCTCGGAAAGAGTATTTTTGCTATTCGATATCTGACCGCCAAAACCGTTTTATCCGCTTGAGGTTAAAGTAAATTTGAATTTAGAACATCGCGTGCACTAGGTATGTGATTTCAAAACATCATTAAACCTATTTACTTTCATCTCCATGGTGCCGAATTTATCATACAACTTTTTTGAAATTTGTTAAAAACTCAGACTCTGAACCTCCTTGGTGTACTTTTGTTGTTAATTCGCTTTGCGCGCGCCATTTTGTTTTGACGTCGTATTGTTATACTTAAATACGAAACTTGAAAACAAGTAAAAATAAAACGAAAATGAGTGATTCCAGCAACGAAGAAGTTTATTTTAATGTTGTAGTAAATATGTACCTAAACTGAAATAAAAGTTATCTCGTGATTGTTAATGTTTTATTTTGCATTTAGTCATTTCCTCGCTGAGGGGGGATGAAAAGTTACGTGTTGCACTCGAGTGCAAAGATTTTTCACCTTGTGCTCTTTTGATTCCCTCGCTAACGCTCAGGATTCTAATATTAGAATCCTTCGCTTGCTCGGTCATCAAAATTGAGTACGCGGTTAAAAAGCAACTTTGCACTCATGTATAACAAATAACTATTGTATAATATTGCGTTAAAATTAACACAATAAGTTCATCTAATTCAGGTATGGAGTTTTTGATTTTATAAGAGAAAGGGCTAAAGCAGAAGTAGTTGATTTATGTAAAAAAATACACATTTATTCTTTAGCTAATTATTTGTTTTATTTTTACTTTCCTTGTATTCGTAATGAAAAGCACAGTGTTGACCTCGGGTTAAAGACTTATTTAGTCCCTCGAACTATTGGTGCCCTCGCTACGCTCGGGCGCCAAACACCGTCTCGGGACTAAATAAGTTACTTTCACCCCTAGGGTAACAATGTACTATATATGTCCATATTCCAAAAAGGTGTTCCAAATACAGGGATAGTACTTATAGGTTCTTTTCTCAGAATAATTATTGTTCTATGGTACCTACACCACACTCTAAGTCTATATATTGGCGGATCCAGGAGGGGAAACATGGGGGCCATGCCCCCCCTTCCCCCAAAATTCCATAATTCCGACTCAACTTTTAGCGCCACAAGGCGCGGCTACCTTATTTTGTAAAAATTCAAGGTAAGTAATAAAAACCTTAGTTTTGTTTACTTGTGATTTTAAGACATACATGACATCCTGGATCCACACCTGAGTCTATGACATATAAATAGTTATCAATTGGTTTTCAATCTCATAACATTATTTTGTGACAAACGATTTAGGGATAGTGTTAAAAAACAAAAACAATATAAAAAACCGGCCAAGTGCCAGTTGTATTCGCGCACCGTGGGTTCCGCACAAACATAATCTAAGTTTATAAATTCCTAACTATATACATATTTACGGTTTTCAGATTTCTCTCAAATATGCGCTTTAAGATCTTAATATTATAAACACATACAAATATTTTTTTATTTCTACTGAGTTAGCAAACAAGCAAACCACCTGATGGTAAGTGGTAACAGTCACAGTCAAAATACATGTGACTCCTGTGAGACACATGTATTTTGACCCCCACAAGAACCACAGTGTACGTTGCCAATTTGTGACATTAGATGTAAAGTCACGGTGTAACGTTGTACTTAAATAACGTAAATAAAAATATCATAATATTATAAAAAACTACATAATCACCATTTTTATTAAACTAAATTATTAATTAACTTAAAGAACAAACATTAAAGCTATTTCTTAACTACATATCATGTCAAATACCTAAAACCTTAAATTAAATTAAATATTTTCTTAAATAAAAATATAAGTCTACGGAACCTTCAAGTACGGGCGGTTGCAAAGGTTCGTGATGATGCGCTTGCGCATCCCAAATACTGGCGAAAACAGCCGACGGGGCGACCATCTCCGCGGAGCAGGCGCTCGGCAGCCATCGGAATTTCCAACGGTCAGACTATTTGAACGCATCGGACGGGACGGCTGTGTCCATCGATCCAAAGTAAAATTATTTCGATCTTTTGAACTATTATAAATTGTGCTGAAATCCCGCTGGGGAATTCAGCACCTACTTTGCCACAAGCGATTTTGCAAGAAACTCAGTACCTACTACTGTACTGAGTAACCACCTTCGGTCGAGAGCGTGGGTCGACCTATTGCGACTCCGATTTTATTACTTGCTGAAGGGAAGCATTTCTACTTGTGGGGAGCTGCAACGCTACACCACGGTTCAGGCCAGTGTCTTTTCACCTTACCTACCACTAATATCGAGGCGTGACGGCGGCTACGGAAAATTTAAAGGCTTAATAAAAGGTTATTTTCTAACAAAATAATCCTTTTATTTCGAACCCCTACCTTTCTACCTGCGGAGGGCTGGTCATCTACCGACCTAGTGCCGCAACGGTACCCAGTAATTTCAGTGCCATTATCCTTCAAACCGGAACACAGAAATGCAAGCACTGCTGCTTTGCGGCAGAAATAGGTAAGACTGAGGTATCCATCCATGCACACGACCCTGGTGCAGAGTCTCTCTCCGGTATAAAAATAAATAGGTAAAATAAAAGAGCCTACTACATGATCTATATGAGTGAGAGCAGTCTTAAGCCTCAGCCACAAATGGAAAAAATATACGCAATGTAATTTTAAATCCAAATTTGCTAAAAAACTTTCTGACGTCCAGTGGGAGAGCGTTCCATAAAAAGATAATTATATTTGACTAAGAAAGAGGAGTGACTAATCCCCGAAAGGGCATTTAGGAAGGCCATTATTAACAGATCCGTTTTATTTCTTTTGAGGCACGGAATCCTAAAAAGAAGACAGCTAGTGGTTGATACTCTGACGCGAATATAAGCAAACGTCACCCAATCGTCATGAGGCGGACCTTAGAGGCGGACTGACGACAAACCGTCCCAGTTAGGACGTTTGCAAACATTATGTGTCTGTCTTACAATATCATCGCAAAACTCGAAAATAATTCTCGATACGCCAAAAGTCGCTTGTATAATTATTTATCAATGCTCCCAATCCACATCTTACTTCCGCAGGAACTATTTTCCGAATATCGTAACGAAGGGACGCAGTTATGCTGAGCCGTATTCTTGAGCGTAAAATTACGCGACGGTCTGTAGGTCACGCGGGGTCGTCGTGAGAACCTCTCCGACCCTTTCGAGAGCTATCGAGCCGCCGGTTCGGATTAATCGTCGAATGTCATTTTAGCGTAACCCATTTGTGTCGCAATATCAGATATACTTTTGATTTAATTAGTCACCGCCCCGATGCACAATGGATTAGCCAAGCATTTAATCAGCTTTTTCTTAGATTATTTGGTGAAGTAGACCGATTCCTCCTTCCTTTCAGCAGCGGGACGTATGTGGGTTGAAGTGGTGACACCATTCCCTTAAATAACTTTCGAAGAACAGAACCTCCGGCAAGCCGTATGGGACCAATGCGAAATATTAATGACTGGTCGATAAATGTTATAGCTAGCACACGATTTAAATTCATTTTTTTATTTTTTGTAATTATTATAATTTCATTATAATTACAAATTCATTATCTATTGTTGAATTTAGATGAGGTACCATATTTTATCTAATATTAATCAATTTAATTATTTAAATTCTATGCAATGGCGATTTTTTATATATTTTGAAAGTAATTAATTGGGATGATGACTGAATTCTAATTTTCACGTCCTGTCATAAAATATTTAAAAAAACCTAGAAAAAGATGCAATCATGTGAAATTAGAATTAAAATCGGCTTAGAAATACATTACATACAAGCATTTTAAGCTGTTAATTTGGAAGCGCTAGACAGAGAGATCCGACATGAACCGTGACGTCATTGTTGAGTACGGCCATATAAACTCCATACGGCAAAGAGATGGAAAAAAATCTTTAATACCTTATATCTTGGTTGTTTTTATAGTTATTCGAAAACCCATTTTTTCTTTCTGTTTATTATACGAATGAGCTTCTATCAAAGCAATATTTTTTTTTTCATCTAGCCTATTAATGGACACTTTTTGGACTTACCACCTGAAAATATTCCTCATTCTCGGATATCCTACTTTAATTCGAACAGGATTGGGCCGTCGAGATTTTCTCTGAAACCTGTGACTGAGGAAGAAGTTGCTAAAATTATTATGTCGGTAAAGTCCAATGCAACAGGTAGTGACTGCTTAAGTAAGGAAATGATTCTCTTAACTCTTCCACAGACACTAACAGATTACAAGTATAATTAATAGATCTATTGAGACCGGTCAATTCCCCAGCCTATGGAAGCATGCGATTGTGAAACCACTTCCTAAAGTGGATCATCCAACTGAGTTTTGTGACCTAAGACCTATAAGCATCCTGACATTCCTGTCTAAAATACTGGAAAAGGCAATTCACACTCAGCTTAGCAAATACCTAGAGGACAATAATATCTTGCCTACCTTTCAATCTGGCTTCCGTAAAAAGCGTGGCACATCCACTGCTCTTTTGGATGTCGTTGATAATGTTCTTGCTGAGCAGGATGTCGGTCACGGAACAATTCTTGCGCTACTGGACTTTTCCCGCGCTTTTGATAGCATTAATATACCTCTTTTGCTTTACGCTCAGGTATTATGGCGTGGATGATAATGCGATGAAATTCTTTGAAAGTTATCTTTGTAACCGTAGCCAGTCAGTAAAATTCAATAGCTCTGATGGTACTAAATTTACATCCACTCCAAAGCCATTAACTCGCGGTGTGCCACAGGGTTCCATTCTAGGGCCCCTTTTATTCATTATTTATAGTGCTGACCTAGTGGAAACAATAAGGCATTGCAGGTATCATCTTTACGCTGATGATGTCCAGCTTTACCTTTCTGACATACCAGCCAACATCCAGGATGTAGCAATAAAGATGAACGATGATCTTAACCGAATTGCAAAATGGTCGGTTGATAACGGATTGTTTCTGAACCCATCTAAGTCAAAGAGTATGTTGCTGGGTTCAAAGAATCAGGTCGAAAAAATGACTTTACTTAAACCGGTCATAAATATTAATGGTTGTAGTATTGAGCTCGTTGATGAAGCCAACAATCTTGGTATAATCTTTGATGCTCAATTGCGCTTTGAGTCCCATATTTCAAAACTTGCTAAGATGTGTATGTATCGCTTGAAAGTCCTTTACAAAATTAGGCGTTATTTATGTAAAAAGGCTCGTATTACTCTTTGCGAGTCCCTGGTTCTCTCAATGCTTAATTATGGTGACGTGGTGTATGGCCCTCGTCTATTGTCACGTTCGAAGAGGCTAATTCAGCGGGTCCAAAACGCTTGTTGTAGGTTCTGTTTTGACGTGCCGCCAAGAAGTCATATTTCGCCATTTTTGGATTCGGCCTGTATGTTGCGGATGGAAATACGAAGACGCCTGCACTTGTTGTGCCTTGTGTTTGATGTTATAAAATATCAGAAACCCGAATACCTCTTTAAAAAACTCGTGTTTACATCCGCATCTATCAGATATGGCCCTAGACTTGCGTGGAATCTCCATGCGGGGCATACCCATCGAACCGTAGCTTTTAGAGGTAGTTTTCGATTTCAGGCAACTAAATGTTGGAATGATCTACCGCCGCCTATAAGGAATCATATATGTAGGATATCGTTTAAAAATAAATTAAAACTTTATCTATTCGAGCGTCAAAAGAACTTAATATTATAGGAACGGAGTTGCTGCTTATAATAGGGGTTAATAACTTACCTGGGTATAGTATTATTTTGTTATTATTGGTTATAATTATATTATTATTGTACTCTTATAATTATTGACAATTACTATTATTTATTTAATTTCTGTTTGACACTTTTTAGGTTTATTTTTAGTTGTATTTACCACACTTCTGAATTTTAAAATTACTTTTCTTTGTCGTCTTCAACTTGTAGTAGTCGCTCTTTCATGTTATTCTGATGTATTACAATTTCATGCCTAGCCCTCGTCTTTCTCCATAGGGTGATGGCTGAAAATCTGTCTTTTGTCCTTTTAGGGCAAAAATCCCCACTGAGCCTTGACCCTTTTAGGCACTGCAGCACACATGTACGTACATTCTACTCAATTTTTGTTATTGTTCTTTATGATTGTTGATTTTTATATTGTATGCTATGTGTGTGTTTTTGCGTCTAAATAAACGATCTATCTATCTTATATCTTTTATCCTCATTGCAATATAAGAAATATAAATACGTTATCTCGTTCATAAATTTGTGGTCATTTAACAAAAATAATGTTAACTTCAATTTTTAATTTGTATCCTATAATAATATGTACTTATGTACATACTTATCTAACAATTTAGTCAAAATTATAATTTCATTATCTAACGTTGAGTGGTTCTAAGTCAATTCAGCGTTATATTTATTTATATTATGTAAGTGCATAATTTCTGCAGTGTTTCCTTTTGTTGCTTTCAGAACTCACGAATCTCGTCTTTATCGAGGGAAAAAAATGCGGTTGTCAAATGTCGCCTTACGTTCCGCATAGAAATCTCACCTTCCTGTGTCACGCAAAATTACATTCCTCCGCCCAATGAGCATTTCGTGCGGGAATTTCAGCCCTTTGCCCCTGCCCTCGGCGCCGACTCCGGTAACGGCACCTTGACATTCAGGTCTCGACCTGGAAAAAGTAATACCTTCAAATATTATTATTTCAAGACGGGCTAATACCTTAACCTGAATTCAGTTGTAACGCGAGCTCATTTTTAAGACGCGTTCCTTTGGGAACTCATTCAATTCAGGATAATTAGTAGCCTCAGATCTTAAGCTGTCTATATCAAATCCCATCAAAATTGGCTTAGCGACTAAGGCGTGAAAGCTTTACAGTTTTATGTTTAAAGAAGATGCAAAGTCAAATACGATTTTTTTTCATGTGGCTGATTTACAAATTTTCTTTTTTATTAGCTTTGAAATCAAAAATGTTTTATGAAACATTAACCTGTTGTTAAATAAACTGTCGATTAGGGAGAATCTCAGACAATTATGATTAAATTGAGAACCGCCTTCTTTTTTTGAAGTCGGTTAAAAAGACGGACTCATCCTGTACAGAGTTTCCTTCCAGTCAAACTTTCAAAGCTCTCTAGAGGATGATCAATGTGGCGATAGCGCTTTTTAATAGATACATTGATAAAATACTAGTTGTGCCCGCGAACTAAGTTCCGCTTTAATAAAGCTTAACACTCAATTTCTGGAGAGGGCCACCCTTATCACCAAGGGATATAAAAATAGCCTACGAACTATTCTCAGACCTACCAAATATACACAAAAAAATCGATCAAGCCGTTTCTGAGGAGTTCTAAAACAACACTGTGATACGAGATTTTCTTAGATTAGAAGATACAATATAAAACAAATGTATGTGTTCCCATAAGTTACAGATGTTTGTATTGTTGTTATATTTATGTTAAGTTTTAGTATTTGTGTGATGTTGAAGAACTGAATAAAGTGTTTATCTATCAATAAAAATCTCAACCTAGAGATTAAGTAAAAAGGTATTACCCTATCTTCAAAATAGCATTATATCCCGCCCCTTAATGTTGTTACTACAAGATGCATCGATTAATAGTAGATTAGTAGCTAAGGGCTGTAAGGCATCAATTGCAGCCCGAGATAATTAGCAGCGCGGGCGCCTATATTTCGAGGGTGCAATTGGTGCTTACACCCGAGCTAACTACTCTGCTTTACATCTCGATTGTGAGGTAAGAAGGTCCTTATTACACCCAAATGGGGCTTGTAGGTGACCAATAAGCGCTCTAGGGTAATAATGTAGCTTGTAAAGCCCTAGGGCAGTAAGTAAGGACCTACTTACCGAACATGAGAGATTTAAAATTCTTTACTTACCAAATCCTTGGTATTTTATCTACTAATGTATAGCGAAGTATATCATTTAACTTGTTCAAACTAAGGAAGGGTGCTATTAAGACTTCGCTCAAGATTTTGTCTTAATTAAAATTATGGCTGCAACGTTGGCTATCTTGATGTGTGGTATAATTCACGAGTTTTGAACTGTTCTTGTCACCGGTGAACAAGCACACTTATTCAATATTTTATACGGTTGTGTTATTCCTTAGTACCTGTCATATACACTATTTTGCATTATCAACCTTGCTTGAATTATTCCGCTAACATCCATCTACGAGTATTATAGTTGCCTAGAAGTGATTTCTGTATAAAAACAAGGAGCCCAGTTGCTGCTTAATATGTTATCTGTTATATTTTTGTATATATATTTCTGGTACATAAGGTTTAGTCGACTAATCCGCATTAGGCCAGCGTGGTTGACTAAGGCCTAATCACCCTAACATAGGGTAGGCTCGAGCCCCTCGGTGAGGACGTATATGACATGTGATGATGATGATGAAGGGTTTGATTAATTGACGCAACTCTGTAAATCAACGGACGAGGTTCTAACACTCCCCACCAACCTGCAGCTGTACGAGCCTTAACATGACTCCCCAGCCAAAGTGAGGTGACCCGTGTGGATCGAGGGCTGGCAGAAGAGCCTCTAGAGAGACGACCCTTCGTAAGTGATTCTCTAGTTGACCCGGAAAGGTTAGCCTAGCCAGAACACCACAGAATGGAAGCACAGACTTAACCTCGTCACTCATCTGAGGGATTTTACAACCTAGTGATGCCCCGTTGCGGAACGTAGTTTGAGCACTGGTGGCGCTATGGACTCGGCACTCGCCTTCCAAACGGGAGGTCCGGGGCTCGAGACCGCCATGTAACAATATGTTTTTGGAATTTCATATGTACATTTGTCTGACGCTCCTACGGTGATGGAAAACATCGTGAGGCAATCTGCATACATCTGCGAAGAAATTCAATGATGTATGTGTAGTTGACCAAACCGCACTGGGCCAGCGTAGTTGACTAAGGCCTAAGCAATCTAACTTAGGGTAGGCTCAAGCCCCTCGATGGGGACAAATATGAGCTGATGAGCTGTTATGATGTTGATAATGATGATGTCTCGTTAAGTCCCAGCTCAATGTATTATACTACTTGGCTTATCTCGGGGGTGCATTCAGATTTTAAGTAAGGTTATTTGTATAACGTTTTTAACAATATAAATTGCTTTTTGTTATTTAAGTGCTCAGGGTTACGGTGGAAGACTGCTAGCGCTTCTGTGATAGAACGTCGGTTTTTGAAACGGTAATGCGTATGTAGGAATATTATTTTATAACTGACATCAAAAATGTTCGACTGCGTCTATTTTTTATGAATGTTCACCGATTACTCCGCCAATTTGTAGATCGATTCTCAAAATTATTTTTAGAATCAAATTGTCACCATTTCAGGATCTGGTGATGTGATCTCAGGAAAATCGAAGGCACCCTTTCATGGAGACCTTCGAGGTGTTTTATGTTTTTTTTTCTGAAACTATTCAGGCATTTGCATCTAGTAGTCATTATCTCATGTAACTGAGTTGGGAGGAAGGTTTCTTGTGGGTTAGAAGTTAGAGAACAATTTTTTCAATATAATAGGGACATATTGACGTGCAATTGTACTCCTTCAAGTAATTCTCTGGTAGTGAAAAGAACAACTCCTTTACAATTAGGTTGTAGGGAATTCGGGAATAAAACTTTTACGAGTAGTTCTGTTTAGAGCGAAATTGGTTTTTAGTTATTCTTGTGTCTGTCTGAAGCCAAATTCTTATGTTCAACTGCTCATTCATTAAATTCACTAAAAGTGGGTGTTTTTTAAATAGTAAATTGAGGTTTGTTAAATAGTAAATTTAATGATTTACTATAAAAATTATATGTGACAAGAGCTTGTGACTTGCGGCATGACATTATAAATGAAGTAGGAAAGAAGGCGCCACTCAGTTAACTATCAAAGTCTAGTCTTGTTAAGCTTAACTACCTGATTTCTTTGAAATTCCATAGCTTTATTATAATAACAAAATAATAAGAATAATGCCTCTTGCATGAAAGGAGTCATGCAATGTGTTCAAGTCTAGGCTGCGTTTCGATTTTTCACATTTGGATATGTGAGTTTATTAGTTTATTCATCATCACAGCTCATATACGTTCCCACCGAGGGGCTCGAGCCTACTCTAAGTTAGAGTGTTTAGGCCTTAGTAAACCACGCTGGCCCAGCGCGGATTGGTCGACTTCATATACACCTTCGAATTTCTTTGCAGATGTATGCAGGTTGCCTCACGATGTTTTCCTTCACCGTAGGATATGTACATATGAAATTCGAAAAATGAAAAAACACATTGGTACATGGCAGGATCAAACCTCGGACCTCCCAATTAGAAGGCCGAGTCCACAGCGCCACCGACGACGCTCTGTATTATTAGTAAGTTGTCTAGATGATTAGTTTATATTGCCATAGGAAAAATTATAAAAAAAATCATGGAAGTGCGACTTGGACTCGCGCATCGAAGATTCTGAACATACTTGTCTAACTATGTAACTTCCTATGGTGAGATTGAAAGATAGATAATGACTAACATAACAACTATGACTAAAATCAAGTATAGTAATTTCACAGATGAAAGAGTCTCACTCGCACACACACACACAGCAGCGCAGACTACTTTAGTACCGAGTCTCCTTGCGAAGGATGATGCGAGTAATATATATAATTATGAATAATTCTATCGGAGAGAATAATAAATTATTACAGTGCGTAAAAAAAACGCTGCGAACCCGGGGCATGTTCAGAATCGACATAAGATCGTTTCTAAGTACCTACTTATGTCATTTTTTAAATCTCTTCTAAATCAAAACTCATAAAAAATCTAAATAAATATCTAAACATTAATATTTCAAAAGTAGGACAGATTGCTTATTTTGTCAAATGTTTCAATTTTAAAAACAATCTAATTGTGGACATTATTTGGTCAATAATTGCTTTTTTGGTTTGTATATAAGTCAACATACACGCTCCTTTAATTGTTCACGTGGTTTTCGTTACACACTGTCTGTATAGTAAGGATTGAACGGTTTGATAATATAATAATATCGAATTAGGTAAATGATGATTTTAGTTTACTTAATTAAATCGTTTTTCAAATTTTTATTTGCAAGAATAACTAAACATCGTGACAAATTAATATTAATTACTAAAGATTGTGACAAATGCCATTTGTCGTATCTCCTCGCTTTCACAGCATTCCCCTAACTGCCTCAGCCAATATTGAGATCCTTGGTGTCGACATATCGAGCGAAGTCCAGTTCCGTGGCCACTTGGAGGGTAAGGCTAAATTAGCCTCTAAGAAGCTCGGTGTGCTCAATAGATCGAGACGGTATTTCATTCCAGCGCACCGCCTACAGCTTTACAAGGCGCAGGTTCGGCCTCATATGGAATACTGTTCTCATCTTTGGGCAGGGGCGCCCCAATACCAACTTCCAACTAACTCCCACTGGACCGCATTCAGAGGAGAGCGACTCGAATCGTCGACTGCCAGGAATTTCTAATCGGCTTGATACCTTGGCGCTGCGTAGAGATGTCGCCTCACTATGCATCTTCTATCGCATATATTACGGGGAATGCTCCGAGGAATTGTTCGGTCTCATACATACCTATCGCCTTTTTCCGCCATCGTTCCACGCGACAAAAAATCCATGCCCATCACTTAGATGGTTGGCAGTCCACAACTGTGCGTTTTTCTCGCAGTTTCCTGCCTCGCACAGTCAAACTTTGGAATGAATTGTCGCCTGCGGTGTTTCCGGACCAATACGACCTTCAAACTTTCAAGTAAAGAGCGTATTCCTACCTTCAAGACCGGCAACGCACTTGTAACTCCTCTGGGGTTGTGGGTGTCCATGGGCGACGGTAATCACTTACCATCAGGTGATACGTTTGCTCGTTTGCCCTATCGTTTGCTATCCCATAAAAAATATTAAACCAAAATAATAAGGAACCGTGCGGCACCAATAAAATATTATTTATTTACTAAATCAGTCTAAGAAAAATATCGTGAAGCAGCAGTTACAATATTCGTAGAAAATCCACTTATCGAAGCAGCCTTATCTGCGCACTAAATATATTTGGGTGATATCGAAAAGTAAGATTTATTTACTTTCGTTATTTTTATAGTGTATCGTGAATGATTAGCTTAAGTCGAGGTTTCTCGGAAAATCTACTTGGCATGGTGGTTACTTTGATGCAAGGCAATATAGTTGATGATTGGAACGTTAAGGTCGAGAGAATTCAAAAATAGGTACTTATTTGTTAAATGTAGGTATTGCTGTCGCGCTGTGCTGTGCCCCCAAACAACCGAGCTGGGTGCGATAGAGAAAACTGGAGCTTGGACTGAAGATACCCATGAAAAGTACACAAAAATATACGTTATGTAATCCCCTATTTCTCCTCTAAAGCTAGTCCGATGTAATTAGTTTTAGCATTAAAAATTGATGTTTGGACAAAGCAGAAAAGCAGGCCAATTTTTTAGGTTTCTTTTTAACCAATATCTTAATTTTTCGCCATTTCAAGATATACATATTTTAGACATACATATTTCGCAGACATTTTAGACTAATTATCTGAAAAACTAGTACTTATAGCCAACCTTGTCTTAGCTTAGGACGATCTTAAGTGGCATGCTGTCACATTCTTTACATTAAAGACAAGAAGTGACAGCATTCTTCCTAGGATTGTCTAAGCTTAAAACAAGGTTAGTGAAATTAGTCTCTCCTGAAAAATTTATAAAATGCACATGCCTGAATTTGCAATGTCACAAAAACGATAGGTAATGCTCACACTATTGTAGAAATTTTAAAAGGATTTTTTCACCCACAACCATCTTTTAGATCCATCCTTTGATTCACATCCACCAAGACTACTAACAAAGGGACGCATTATAGTTCCGTTCAGTACACAAACAATCTAACACACCCTTTTTGTCTTTGAGGATAAGGTTTCCGAGCCGCGAATCAAATGTTTGTGTTCACCAGAAGCCACATTTGATCCGGCTTTGAGAGCACTCGAGTATCGCCCACCAGATCGTTCGTTAGGTTTGTGCCCTGTACTGGAAGGGCCGCGTGGAGTGGTTTATATTTACGACTAGCTTTTGCCCGCGACTTCGTCCGCGTGGAAGGCCTTTTTCATTGATTCCCTTTACAATTCCCCTCGCCCATTGAAGGAATGATTTCGGGGATAAAAACTATTCTTTATCCTTCCCCACATCTCGAACTATCTTCATACCAAATTTCATCTAAATCGGTTTAGCGGTTGTTGATTCCCCATACAAACTTCTACCCTTATTTTCTCCCCCTTAAGGAGTGATTTCTGCAATAAAAGCTATCCTATGTCCTTTCCTGGTATTCAAACTATGTCTATACCAAATTTCATCTAAATCGGTTCAGCAGCTTAAGAATAATTGCGTAACACACAGACAGACAGATTTACTTCGCATTTATAATATTAGTAAGGAAGGATTATCGTTTGACATTTGACAGTGGAAAATAACTTTTAAGGCTCCTTTCTGGTGGCTTTGTATGTGAACTTGATGAGGGGAAAGGCCGCATCTTTTTGTTATATGTAAAAACGAATCGCCGTTCGTTACTTCGCTAAAACTCAAAATTTACTCCTTACCGATTCGAATATTATTGTTTTCATTTTATTCGCTATAATACTGAGGTGATCTAAAAAGAAAAATAATAGGAAAAATCCTATAGAAAAGCTGAAATGAAATAGAGTAAAAATGGTTATTTTTATTTTATTTACTGTTGTCTTTCATCTGTCAAGAGTTTTTAACAGAGCTACTCGTACGTCTGCTGGGATAGCTAGCGTTCAATAAATAATATTATCACGTTCCTAGCCTTAAACAAACTGAAAATGATCTGAAATCATGTAATTAATGTAATATCAGTATAGTTACGTAATTCTAAGACAAATTTAACTAAGATTCCTCACACTTTGTAAAATTCGTTGCTTTTCTAAAGTCTCTAGAACTGACTTATACTTAGCTCATTATATTTAATATTTAATAATTAGAAGCTTTCACCGAATAAACATCCCATCCCAAAAATATGCTAATATCTTGAAGGTACACAAATCAAAACCCACGCTCCTTTCAAAAAAAAAAATTAATTTAGCACAGCCTCCGGCGATGCTTTTTACGTTTTTCTGACATGACGCAGAAATGTAAACTTAATCAAATATTCCATTACTTACTTCACACAAATTATGTAAATGATAATAAAAATGCCTTAAGTGTGAATCAAATCGAAAACTGTTTCATTTCAAACCACCTTATAGAGCGCAGATTGTACCAAATGTCTTGCCGAAAAGAACTTAATTAACCCTTCCTTGATTTAGAAATAAATTAAATAGAAAGTATGCAAATCGTATTCGGATTCTGTTTGAGCGTGAATCCCCAATCCTGAACAATGGTGCTCGGCGGGTTCGTTAGGGTCGTTTAGTTAGCAATATTGTAATCTTAATATCCTGGTCAAATTATGGGCAGAGTTATAATTTGGACGATTTATATTGAGAAGAGATATAGCGTATACCAGAGCAGGGTAAATGTTTGTAGATCGGTTCTTCAAGATTTACTTTTGAGAATTACAGAACCACATTTTACACCAAAAACAGTTTACAGTCTGTGCCACTTCCTTCCAATACAGTGTGTCCAGGGAACTAGTAATTAAACTTTAAAAGCATGATCTATGAACGAGTTTATCGATGCAGATACCGCAAGTCAAGTTTCTGACTCCTCCCTATAAGAAAAACTAGATCATTATTTTATTAGTTTGACCCATTGATGTATTCAATGGTTTGAACCTTTCCTTCAAAAACATGCAACTAAGTGTGTACCCTGATACAAATAAGCAACACGTTAGTATCATTCAATAGCTATTAAGCTATTAGTAGAAGTAGTAAACATACACATGCTTCATACATTTTGAGAGTTAGGGTTGATTTAATTATAGAAAGCATGAAATTTTTTCAGGTTTTTTCCAATTATTTTATTATGTCATAAAAACAAGGTAGTTGAGATTTTTATCTGCATTCTATTATTTGTATTTAGGCTGTTCTACAAAAGGATGTTAAAATTATTACTGTTTGTCTATTACGTCCGATGTTATTGTTGAACAAAGGAACCCCTTTCCAAATAATGAATTATTTGATTTACAATTTCCATTGATAAAATCGTCCATAGAATCACGTTCTTAAAGTTTGATCACTCCTTTTCCAGACACATTGTATATACATACTAGCTCGCAACTTCGCCCGCGTTATATTCGTTTTTCCCGTGGGAATTCCATATTTTTCCGGAGGAAAATATTCTATAGCCCATGTTACTTAGTGATAATGTAGCATTCTATTAGTGAAATAATTTTTCAAATCAGTCTAGTATTTTCGGAGCCTATCCAATATAAACATACAAAAATACAAATCTTTCCTCTTTATAATATTAGTATAGATGGGGAAATGTAAAGCTTCTAACATCGTTCCACAAAGTTCTGCTCATTAGCTTTTTTATTAACTTTACGTTAATGTAAAAAGACTTACGAAATTGGTTATTATAGTATAAATGGTTATTAAAATGACACCATGTTTGGAGTTTATTTTTATCATTAAATAAAGGATAAATTTGTTACGTACGACCACTCTTTCCTACAGACGTCTTTTCCTAAAAGCGTCCTAAACAGAACAATTCAAAAGAGTTTTTTACCAAGTTATATTTGAATATCGATTATTCCGGTTTTGACAATGAAGAAGTCAAACTATTTTTGTCTCGCAAAATAATTCAATCGCCGTTCGTTAGTCTCGCGAAAACTCAAAAATGGCTTGACCTATTTGAATATTTGTTTTTTCTTCTGCTCGCTTTAATACTGTTCAGTAATTCGCAGTAGTTCTGTTTGCTTTATAACCATCTCTGGTTTGAAAAATAATATAAAGCAATAATGCAGGTAATTTAAATATGGTAGTCTCTTCGTGGTATTTGGAATGAATCACGCGGAGCAATTGAATTGTGAAGTGACACTTTTGACATAACAACAATGAGTTGGATTGGTTCGCGGAATCCAATTAACCGTGTACTCTACGCGGCTACGTGACTGCTACGAGATTGCTATCTCGTAGCACTTGTCTACGGACTCACTACGAATATTAAACCATGTTGATTTTATTTGTGTAGGCAATACATTCAGAGTTACTATATCTCGACAGATTTGCTAAATATTCTATCCAAGTTGTCTGCGTAATGATAGGTATAGATATATCTATCTATGTATATGTATTCATAACTCACTGTTTTATCAAAATAATGTCATTACTAGCTTAACACGTTGAAGCTATACAAGGTGTTTGGTACATGCCCTGCCCTATCAAGCTGAAACCAACCCATAAAAGTTATGGCGTCATTGAAAATTCGGAATTGTAAAATTTATTTTCTAATTCCCTATACATTTTTTTTACAGACCCAACTATTTGTATGTGGGATTTCAAAATTAAGTTTACAATTTCGAATTTTCAATGGCGCCATATTTATCTTTTATATAACTATTTTAACATAGGTAGGTTTCGGCTTGATAGAGTAGTATTCACCAAACACCTTGTTTAGATTTTTTTATTAGAAAGTGGGTAAGCTAGACTTAGGCAATAGGCTTTTAACAAAGTATAAAAGGGAACGGTACAATTAAAGTTTCGTCGGGGCTGGCAAGAGCTCGATGGCCGAGTGGTCAAGGCGTCACACGCTATGTTGAAGACGCGAGTTCGATCCCCGTCCGAGACGATTTTTTTCTTTTATTGACGTATTCATTTTTTTAATTTGTTTTGCCTTTTTAAACAAAGGCAAAGTCGCAAATATAAAATATAGTTAAGATGTTGACCACCATAATTTTTGCTGCAATAAGCAGTAGCGCATCTGGAAATGTACCATTCGGTCGCATAGTAATAATGACGCATATTAATAATGTCGCATAGTAATAATATCGCATAGTAATAATCCAAAGAATACTTTAATATTAGTCGCCACAAAGCAAC
This sequence comes from Schoenobius gigantellus, assembly GCA_963935595.1. Classification (NCBI taxonomy): domain Eukaryota; kingdom Metazoa; phylum Arthropoda; class Insecta; order Lepidoptera; family Crambidae; genus Schoenobius; species Schoenobius gigantellus. The sequence continues at coordinate 2,414,892 of OZ012553.1, forward strand.
CAAGCTTCGTTAAAACCAAATTTTTAAAACCAAAATTGCTTGACAAGCCCGAGAATTTAACATGCTTGTCAAGTATTTCGGGTTTGGCCCGTTTCCCAGCACGCTGGCTAAGTACAAGTTGGTGGGGAGCGACAGAGTCTCACCTGCTAGTCAGCAGGGTGCAGTGAGCAGGTCATGTTAGCAAGTGTCCTGCCGGTTGATATTCGGAATCCCTTACACTCCCATGTCAAACAATACTTGACCGACTAGGAAGTCCATAAGACAAACCAATAATACAGAAAACTTTTCCCAATGGGCACATACTGTAAAGGGATATTGAAAACATTCTAGTTTGTGGATTTTTTCGAAAATTCTTAAAACGGTGTTCCTTACATGCCAATTTATATCAGAGACGTCGTAGGGACGGATTAGAAATTGTAAGCAGCAAGATGTTAAAATAATTATAATTCCCCGTTTTCCAAATTAAAGTGGAAAACGCAGATTCTTTGTTCCTTACAAAATCCATGCCGACGCTACAGGGTGGTAGAATACGAATAGATGTCTATAATGCAGCTCAGATAAGACGCGTGAGGACTATCAGTCACCGCGCCTACATCAGAATGGAGAGCTCGTCCCAGATAAATGTTCCTTTGCGCGTGCCCTACGATACTACAGCTAATAAACAAATGAGTGGATTCATCGCACAAATTACATGTTATATGTTGCTAGTCTACATCGTTTATTGTATTTTTCTAACCATGCAATGATTCATAGCTGCTCTTCATAATTATTAGTACAAATCGGCGTTTTGTTGCTTGTGAAAAAAATGAGATTTAAACAAAGAAAAATGAAGAGCGAAATTGGCTTTATTGCACTCATCATCATGATGAAAATTTGGTGAGTTTGTATAATAAAAATAGCTAGTGCCTTGCCTTCCAATCGGGAGGTTCGGGGCTCGAGACAACCAAGTACCAATGTGTTTTTTGTTTTTCGAATTTTATATGTACATTTGTCTGACGCACTTACGGTGAAGGAAAACATCGTGAGGCAACCTGCATACATCTGCGAAGAAATTCAATGGTGTATGTGAAGTCGACCAATCCGCACTGGGCCAGCGTGGTTGACTAAGGCCTTATCACCCTAACATAGGGTAGGCTCGAGCCCCTCGGTGGGGTCGTATATGAGCTGAAGATGATGAGTGCGTGATTTGTCAAATACTTCATACTACTCGTTACTAATGTCACTACAACCTCTACGTCCCACTGCTAGCTATAAGCCTGTCTTCAAACGAGGAATTTCAATTTGAAGCGTAGTACCCGCCATGCTGACCAGACGGGTTGCTGTAGGGTGTAACAACTACAGTAATCCCTAAGTCGACTCTTGCGACATCCACCGAAAGGAAGGGAGCGGTGATAGATGTATTCTATACCAGTCACCGCACGGATAGTTATATTAAAAAAATGTAATAAAAGAAAACTGAACCAAAACATAGGCTTAGTAATAAATCCACCAGAATATCGTTTGTATATTCACAAACAACAATAATTCAGACATTTTTATGCAGGCTTTAAAGTAACAGGGGGGTAATGCCATTGAAAGCTCGCGTAAAATTTACAGCTAAAAGCGCTCGAAATAGAATCGCTTCGGGCGTGATTGCACAAACATAACTTCAGAGGCTTCACGTTACTAATTGTGATGCGAAGCAATTGAATTTAACGGGACTTTCATCGTTGTGCAGGCAAATAAATTATATACAGTTTAGAAATTTTTAATTCCACCTATAGGGAAAGTAAAAACTTAAGAAAGCATATTATACTCAAAGGAAACATTCCGTTCCGTCTCAACCACTGGACCACTGAGATGGTTAATTAAATAAGTTTATGACGTAAACATAATACACAAAAACTAGCTTAATTTCTCATACAATTAGTACTTTCAGTGGCTTCAAAATATAAGTATAATTTAATTTAATACGTAGGTAGAAGTAGGAATGCAGACGATAAAAGTGGGAATGCTTGCTCCTAATAGCGCCCTGCACTTAACGTTCGACTCGTGAAGTCGTGACCGACACGCCTCGCTCTCTGGAATAAAATACCAGCTCCTCTTCAAAACTGGAAATTAACCTCAATTTATTCCCGTCTTCATAGTTTATAAGACTCGGTCCGAAATTGTGAATCTAATATTATAAAGAGGAAAGATTTGATTGTTTGTTTGTTTGTTTTGAATAGGCTTCGAAACTACTGATCCGATTTTGATGAAAGTTGGTATAGGGATAGTTCGGGACCAGGGGAAGGTCATAGGGTAATTTTCTTACGGGAAAAATCTGATGGGAAAAGTTTTCCTACGGGAAAAGGGTAGTCCCTTTCTTCTCCGAATATCAATCGTCCGAAAATCAATCTCGAAAACGCTTGCTATAATCATCACTTTCCATAATGTTCGGGTATATGAAATTTTATATTAACTAATCATCTTTATTTCTAATACTTTTGTGTCATAATATCGGGTGCTATAATAATAAGATATCCTAATTTTACTTTCTATAAAGTCACATGTCCTTAGTGTTATATTGTATAATATTGTTAGTCCGAATGATGGTTAATTATAATTTTGTTGGTCCTAAAACATGTTTAAATGTTGATTTATCTTGGTTATGTTATCAATATCATAAGGCTTAGACTTAGTATCAATAATAACAAATTGAATTAAAATGTTGTCTTATGAACCTTAACAACCGTTAACGTTTTCAAATTCAGTGACAGAAATATATCGCTGTAAAACCGACACCACGTAGTCTTGTCTGCCCTACCCCTAGAGTGTTATTTAAACCCGCGTAGGCGCGGAGGGGCGAGGCGGCCCGCGAGCTGAGGAGCAGGTGGTGGGCGAAAACCATCTGCGACGATAAGGTCGCGTGGGACCGCCGGAGCCCCGCAGCGCCGGAGCCGTGACAGAAGCCATGCATGCTGCATGCTGCTTGCTTGCATGCTTTAAGCTTGCCTGCATGCTGCATGCTTGCTTGCATTACATCAAGTGACTGTTTTTAAACGTATGCATGGATTTGGTAATACATCTAATGAAAGAACTTTATATTTGTGGTATTTCGATTTTAGGGCACGTTATATTATGAGATATTACGTTAGGACTTATGACTATTGTTCACGCTCGAGGAAGAGCGAGTGGCAACACTGCATTTGTGGTCTGTGCAGTGAGAGCTTTTTTTGGCGGCCGGCCGCATGTGACATGTCAGTTGAGTTGAGTCGAAATGTCACGACATTGAATTAGGTTAGGATGATGTCCGGGCATCCATAAAATATAATACACAGTATATAACTAGCAAATTGTATTTTGCGCGGCGCACCTAATATCGGGGTGCGAAAGCCCGCTTTGTGTTGTGCAACGGTGTCAAAATCGCGTGTGTGAGCCGTGGTGGCCTAATAGGCATTTGTAGTGCTCCGGTCTCCACCGGTGGATCTACTGCAGAACTTCAGGAGCCGCGACTTCCTTCGAGCTAGCTCAGGAAGTCCACCGGCTACGGAGGAGACGGACGGAGACAATTGGAATCGGGGTAAGCCACAATGCTTTCTATGAGCTGGTAGTAGGGTACAAAATTCAGCAATACAAGTCGGCGAAACGCCGACGTGGTGGTGTCTACCTTGGGCACCACCATCTCTTGGTAGCAGAGCGTGGTTTTTAGATTTGAGTGGTTCTTAGATTTGAGTATTTGATTAGTATTGTACAATTAATATTGTAATCTTGTTGGTTGTCCAAACGGGCAATACATATTAATTGGTTTTGATTGCTGATTTTAAACCGACTACCAGCTCATTTGTGGACCGATCTCCTTAACTAATTGTCATTGTATATGAAAAATTGAGGTTAAATGTCTTTTGTTGTTCTAGTTAAGTTCTAGCATTTACCTACATTTGATTTTGGTTTGTTTTTTCATATCTTTGTTTTGCCCTTGACTATTTTGTTTGTTAAGTTGTAAACTTATACTTGAATTTGATCTGTTTAAAAAATTTTTTGCTGCTAAATGACTTTGCTGTTGTTGTAATACACTATATTGCTGTGTTAAGTTTTAGGATTTCCATTTGATTTTGTTTTGTTTGCCTCTGAATATTATGTTTGTTAAGTTATTGACTTAATACTTGATTTTAATTTGTTTGAAAAATCCTGTTGTTAAATGCCTTTGTTGTTCTAGTTAAGTTCTAGCATTTACACTTGATTTTGGTTTGTTTATATATTTCTGCCTTTGAAGTTCTTCCCGATCTGTTTTATTGTCTGCGGTTGTCGGTCTGTTTGTCCGTGTATTATTATAGTGTTTATTAATTTTGGTGCAAAATGGTCCCGCCAGTCAGCCCGCTTAGTGGTGCCCGCGCGGGCGCACAAAAGATTTTGAGATGGTTTGCTAGTGCCGTCGCTTTGGTAGACCGACCAGACCGAGAACAGGCCTTGTTAATTCGGCATGAGGGAGTACCTGCTCGCTTGAAGGAATTGGAGCAGCTTTTTGTTGTTCATCAACAATATTTGCTCGACCACCCAGCCGAGGGTGCCGCTGAGTTGCGGGCAGTCGACCAATTTAATGCCGATTATGATCAGTGTTTTGAACAGGCGGATGTGATCATAAACAAGGCTCAGGCTATCCTATTCGCCCGGAGGGGTGAGTCGTGCACGCCCGGGGAGGTCAAGCCTACCCCGGCCGGCTTGCTGGGCAGACTGCCCACTTTAGACATCCCAACCTTTGATGGGAACCTGGCTTCTTGGATGGGGTTCATTTACCTCTTTGATAGCCTGGTTCACTCGAGGGACGACCTGTTCCCTAGCCAGAAATTGGCCTATTTGCTCTCTGCCTTACGTGGAGAGGCTGGTGTGCTTGTCCAGCATCTACCTGTCAACGATGACAGTTATGATATTGCAAGGGCGTTGTTGACCGCCCGGTATCAGAATGTTCGCTTGCTAGCGGACACACATGTGGCTGCCATTTTAGGGCTGCCACGAGTATCGCGGGTCTCCTCATTGAGGAAGGAGATTTTGAACCCGCTGCTAAGCGCTATTAACGCGCTCAAACGACTTGATCTACCGGTGGACCAGTGGTCCTTTATTTTGCTCCACCTCATCCTCGATAAGCTTCCCATGGAGATGAAGGGGCGCTTTGAACAAAGGTATGGGGGCAATAGTGCCTCGTACCTCCCCCCCTTCTCGGATCTCCTCAGATTTTTGGAGGATGAGTGTCGGATGACCGACCACTTGGATCTGGCTCCTATACCGGGACCGAGTACAGGCCGCTATGAGGCGACCCGGGCAGCGCCACGGAGAGAGCGCCGCCCGTACAAGCAGTATACTGCAGTGCGGCAGAGCTCTCCACACGGGGAGAGGCCGAGGCCTTGCAAGTGTTGCAAGCGGGATGGCCATCGTTTGCCGGCCTGTCCCAAATTTGTTGGCCTACGCACCGAGGGGCGTAGAAATATGGCCAAGCAGCGGAATTGGTGCTACCGCTGCCTGGGGGCTCATATGGCATCGGCTTGCCCCCACCCACGAGATTGCCACTGTTGTGGAGGGGCCCATCACCCCCTTTTGTGCTTCGACAATAGAGACACTCGTGAGGTGGTGAGAGAGAGGGACTCGCACACGGGCGGGGGCCCTCCTAGGTCACCCACATCTCCGAGGAGATCGGAGGGGCGTGCCACCCCTCCGCGGAGATTGGAGAGGCGCCCCCCCTCCCGTGAGAGGATTGGGCGCCCCACCCCCCCTACGGGCGGGGGGGATCGACGCGCCGTTTATGAGGCGCCACCGCGGGATTGTGCCGCGGTTATTAGGGAGCCACGTCGGGAGCCGATACGCTTCTCTCCCCCTCTGATGGAGAGACCCCGGTTGTCACAGGCTCCCCCAACTTTCGCCCATCATGGGCACCGCCCGGCCCCTCGATGCAGCTTTGGTCGGGGTGTGTACATGCCGGATTGGGACCCGCTCGAGCGCCTTGAGCGCCCTATTCCTCCGCCGCGCACGCATTTTTCTTCGGACCCCCCTTCCCCCCCGTTGCGGGGAATGCGGGAGGATTTTCACTAAACCAACTGTCGGCTGCAACCCCCCCACAGGAGCAGGTGCTGTTACCAACAGCCTCCGTACAGGTGTGGGGCCCGAGGGGCACCTTTGTTTTAGTTCGCGCCCTTTTGGATACGGGAGCTCAGGGTTGCATTGCCTCCAGCTGGCTGGTCCGGCAGTTGAGTTTGAACACATCTCCATACCTTGAATCGGTACGAGGAATCGGAGACCTGCGGATCCCGGATCCGATCGGTCAGGTTTTGTTCTCCTTCTCCCCCCACTTCTCTTCAGCGCCCAAAATTGGCGCTACCGCGATTGTTTATGAGAAGGTTGTTGGTCAGCTTCCGCAACAGCACGTTTCGCGCGCTGTCGTTGATGCGACATCAGGATTGACCTTGGCTGACCCTTCCTTCCACCGAACCGGTCCGATTCACTTATTGCTCGGTGCCGATGTTCTAGGCCGCGTGTATTGTGGGAAGAGGAGAGAGTTACAGAAGGGTGGGCTGGTAGCCTTATCCACATCGCTTGGGTTTGTAGTGATGGGACCAGTTAGGCATAACCCACCATCTCCATCGGTGGACAGTTACATAACTGTTAGCTCCACCTTATCGGATGTCCTTCAACGGTTTTGGGAGGTGGAAGAGCCACCTACCGTGAAGCGAGTGAACCCCTTGGAAGAGGAGTGTGAGTTGTTCTACCAGAACAATACAGGTCGCCTTCACTCGGGACGGCTGATCACTCGTTTGCCCTTTTTGTCAGTTCGCCTCTCACTTGGCAGCTCCCGGCCGTTGGCCGAGAAGCGGCTGCTGTCCATGGAGCGTCGTATGAGTAGGAACTCCGACCTCAAACAGAAGTATGTCGACTTCATGCGAGAATATGAGCAACTGGGGCACATGTCGGTCTCGCGACTGGACTGGCGAAACGAGGAACATAATTTTCTTCCTCACCACGCGGTTTTGAAACCTTCCACCGGGAAGATACGCGTTGTTTTTGATGGGTCACCTCCTACGTCTACCGGAGTTTCGCTGAATCAATGTCTGCATGCTGGACCGAAGTTGCATCACGAGGTGGGTGATGTATTGACCAACTTCCGTGGCCATGCCGTTGTTATAAAAAAAAATCCGTACCGGGACGTCCAAATTGAAGGGACCCTTGGTGCGTTTGACTCCCTTTCTGGATGATAAGGGATTGTTGCGTGTAGGAGGCCGATTGAGGCACGCTAACTTGCCTTATAGATCACGTCATCCCCTGTTGCTCCCCAAGGACGGACCATTGGTGCGATTGTTGATCATTGATCGCCATGTGAAGAATGCTCATGCCGGATGTAATGCATTGACCGCGCTCCTCCAACGGGAGTTTTGGATTTTGTCAGCGCGAAGAATAATCCGATCTGTTATATTTCGATGTCTGCCCTGCTATCGTTTACGCCCCGAGACGATGCAGCCCCAAATGGGTGATTTGCCTGCTGATCGTGTGAATGAATCGATGACCTTCTTAGGAGTTGGAACTGATTTTGCGGGACCATTCACTATAAAAACGTCGCGACTCCGTAATGCTAAGACTGAAAAGGCTTACTTGTGTGTGTTTGTTTGTTTGGCCACTAAAGCCGTTCATTTGGAGGTGGTGAGTGCGCTCACCATGGACGCTTTCTTAGCAGCGTTAGGCAGATTTGTCTCCCGCCGGGGACTGCCTTCTCTAATTCGGTCCGATTGTGGGACGAACTTCAAGGGCACTGATAGACATATAAGAGAAGTTTGTGAATTTTTAGATAAAAATAATATTGAGATCGGATCCACACTCTCCCGTAGGGGGGTAACATGGCGATACTCCCCGCCGTCTTGCCCTCACTGGGGAGGGATTTTTGAATCTGTTGTAAAGGCCGCCAAGACTCACCTTCGCCGCGTTATTGGGGAGACTATTCTCACGTTCGAGGAACTCGCGACGGTGTTTCATAAGATTGAGGCGGTTCTCAACTCGCGTCCGTTATGTCCGTTGTCTACCGACGCGAACGATTTGCAGGCCCTCACGCCGGGCCATTTCTTGATAGGCAGACCACTTAACGCCCTGCCCGAGTATCCTTATAGAGATGTCAATCCAGGACGCCTTTCGCGGTTTGAGTTGCTCCAGCAGCTTACCCAGAGCTTCTGGCGCCGCTGGCACCTTGAATATTTACACATTTTGCAACAGCGCGTTAAGTGGTCAGATAAGACAAACCCACCGAGGGTTGGAGACCTCGTGTTAGTGAAGGACCCAAACCTGCCACCCTTACGTTGGCGTCGCGGACGCATTGTCCAACTTACTCTAGGGTCTGATGGTGTGCCCAGGTTTGCCGAGGTCCTAGTTGGGGATTCTGTTTTGAAGCGCGCGGTCGCTACTCTTTCTCGCCTCCCCTTAGACTGATTTGGCGGATAGTCCGGGACTGTCCGGAGCGGGGGGATGTTCACGCTCGAGGAAGAGCGAGTGGCAACACTGCATTTGTGGTCTGTGCAGTGAGAGCTTTTTTTGGCGGCCGGCCGCATGTGACATGTCAGTTGAGTTGAGTCGAAATGTCACGACATTGAATTAGGTTAGGATGATGTCCGGGCATCCATAAAATATAATACACAGTATATAACTAGCAAATTGTATTTTGCGCGGCGCACCTAATATCGGGGTGCGAAAGCCCGCTTTGTGTTGTGCAACGGTGTCAAAATCGCGTGTGTGAGCCGTGGTGGCCTAATAGGCATTTGTAGTGCTCCGGTCTCCACCGGTGGATCCACTGCAGAACTTCAGGAGCCGCGACTTCCTTCGAGCTAGCTCAGGAAGTCCACCGGCTACGGAGGAGACGGACGGAGACAATTGGAATCGGGGTAAGCCACAATGCTTTCTATGAGCTGGTAGTAGGGTACAAAATTCAGCAATACAAGTCGGCGAAACGCCGACGTGGTGGTGTCTACCTTGGGCACCACCAACTATTATAGAAAAGGTTTTTAGGAATTTTAAATATTATAGATTGTGATATTTATAGCAAAAAAATTTGGTCATATTATATTTAGAGATTACGGTTTTCGGGCAAGTGATATTATGAGAAATTAAGTTAGGGGTGCTTATCATTCGGACATATGATGATTATGTCAAAAAACATTATGACACGTTAGATTATGGATAAAAAAATTATGAGACAAAATAGAGAACCCGGGAAAAGTTAGTTATAATGCAAACAAAGTTGCATACGGTAATACATAGTGAACAATATAGAAGCCTATATATTTCATGCAAAAAATACAAATCTAACTGATTCCTAGTAGGTTATTTTAATTCAACACAAACTACTAAAGTTTGTGTTGAATTGATTGTTAGTATATTGGTATTTTTATTTTTCTTTTAAAGTAAACCCAGTTTGGGTAAAGGCCTCCTCGAAAGCTGCCCAGTTATCTCGGTCTAATGCTGCTTGACTCCAGTTTGAATAGGCAATTTCAATACTCAATACTCAATACTTTATTGCTTTTCCACAATGAAATTCGGTGTTATTTTTGATTGGTTATAACTTAAGTAAATTGTGGACCCTGTCGGGCACAGCAATATTAGGAGAGAGGAGGCCATAATTTAAGATTAGGTTCTTTAATTGATTTATGCTTAAAATTATAAATATTATATTACGATTTAATTTATTTATAAGCGATTTTGTTACATATTTTTACAATATTACATTTATATATCTAAAAAAAAAAACTGTATGTAGTGAGTATGTGTGGATGTGTGTGCGTATGCGTGGATTTGTGCGCGCGTGTTGCGTGGGTGTGTGCGTGCGTGTATGTGTGTGTGTACGTGTGAGAGCGGCGCTTTTATTTAATAATAATATAATACTTTATATAATTCTAATACAATTATTTATGATTGTTCGGATTATAAAACTAGAACAAGATAGCTTGTCTGACTTCTGGTTTTACAATTCTTTTAAGACCTTTGTTATAATTAAGCTCTTAACAAGGTTTAGTTTAAAGATTAAAATTTAAAAATTCATGATATTGCTAGTTTAATTTATTTCATTTATCCTTTATTCTCATGAGTGCTACTAGTTTATATTATTTACTAGTTTATATATATTCTGAAATTAGGTTTTTGAAAACTAACTTCAGAATATATTCTATTAAGAATTCATACTCGTACATTCCATTAAAGTTTTTTTATGTCAATTGTAAAATGAATTAATTTGCCATTATTAATTCATGTAAAACATATTTCATTTATTAAATTAATTATTTCATTTATTAAATTAATTGTAATCGTCATTGCAATTTATTTGTATTATAAAGTTTATTAATAAATAATTTAAAATAAGTACATTTTATTCCATACATTTTAGTAAAATACCATTTTATTTCAATTCATTATTACATACATACATTTGAGTAAAATACCATTTTATTTCATTTCAATTATTATTATTATTAATGTTCCACTTTTATTATTTTGGGTTTGGTTGGTTAAATATCACAGTAGTTGCCATACAAAAGGTATAAATAAAAATAATAGATACCTATAAAATCGTCTTGTCGTTGAAGTATTCTTGTATTGTATAATAGCTTTTTGATATAAGTAAATCTTTAAGCTTTTTATTAAATTCGTTTTCATTATTTAGTTTTTTTAACGCAATTGGCAATTTATTAAATATTTTGACTCCCATAACTGAGGGGCTATTGGTATGTAATTTTAATATAGAAGTAGGCAACATTAGTCTAGTTGCTGTCTTTTGGCGTAACGTATGTCTTGACGGTAGGTCCTGCCTATTCGTAAAATATTCGGGATGCTTTTTTACAAATTTGCATATTTCAAATATATACATGCAAGGGATGGTCAAAATTCTTCTACTTTGAAATATGGGCTTGCAACTGTCTGTTTGTGGTATATTTGCTATTATACGCAGAAGTTTCTTTTGTAGAATAAAAAGATTCTGCGCATCTGTACTATTTCCCCATAACATTACACCGTAGCTAAGCCATGAATGTGCATATGCGTAGTATGCAGCAATTGCTGTTTTTTCGTCAGTACATTTCTTAATTTCGCGAAGACCATATGAGAATCTGGACAATTTTAAACTTATATTATTTATGTGAGGCTTCCATGTAATATTAGTATCAATGGTAAGTCCCAGCAGCGTATATTCATTAACCTGTTCCAGGGTGATATCGCAATAATTAAACGTGATATTTAACGGTGTTTTTTGATAAGGATGGAAAGCTAACAGTTTTGTTTTTGAAAAATTTATTTTTAAATTATGAATGGTCAGCCAATTTGTAATTTGTTCTAGGATTAATTTAAGTTTTTCTTTTATATCTATATTATTTTGACACGAGGTGAGTATAGACACATCATCAGCAAATAGAACACAATGGTCATTTACAATTCTAGGTAGGTCGTTTATGTAAATTAAAAACAACAGGCAACCAATTACACTTCCTTGAGGGATGGATGCATTTATTATTTTGCTATCAGACCTTATATTTGCGATTTGAAACGTTTCATTATTGTAATATTCTATCTCGACAAATTGTTCTCTATCTTTTAAGTATGAAGCAACCCACTTATGAGTTTGACCACGGATTCCTATGTTATACAATTTGCTTAGTAGAACATCATGCCGTACCCTGTCATAAGCCTTTGACATATCCAGCAAGATGCCGACTGCATATTTTTTATTATTTATTACGTTATAAGCTTCCTGCATGAACTTATAAACTGCAATGACTGTTGAACGTTTCTTTCTGAAGCCATTTTGTCCATCATCAAAGATAGCATACTTTTCGCAAAAATTATTTATACGTTTGCACATTGCTTTCTCGAAAATTTTTGACACTGTAGGTAAAAGTGCAATGGGTCGATAGTTACTTGGGTCGTACTTGTCATCTTTTTTGAAAATGGGTTTTATAAGTGTTCTTTTTAATTTATCTGGAAACTTGCCCTCGTCAAAGGACCGGTCAATCAAGAATGTAAGCGGGTGGGCTAATTCATTTGCACATTTTTTTATTAGTGAAGGTGGCAGTTCGTCTACGCCGCAACTATTTTTGTTTTTTAATTTTTTTATATATTTATGTATTTCATCATATGTAACCGGACTTAGATATATTGTATTTTCGATGGGGTTTAATACTGGGGTATGATAAGTATGTTTATCCTCATCATTCAAGTGTCCTATTGATGCAAAATAATTACTGAAAATATCGCAAATCTCGTTGGGTTCAGTTGTTATTTTATTATTTACCTGTAACTGTATATTACACTTTTCTGATGTTTTTCTTTTATTTGTATTTTCATTTATAATTTGCCACATTGTCTTTGTAGTATTTGTTGATTTTATCATTCTTTTCTTATTATTATTTTTTTTTGCATGTATTATTAGTCTTTTGAGTATTTTTTCATATTTTTTATAGTAAATTTGGAGTGTTTTATTTTTAAATTTTTGTGTGATTATTTTTAAACTTCTTTTATTACGACAAGAAGTTTTTATGCCTAATGTTAACCAGTTCTTTTTCAATTTTGATTTTAATTTTATCTTTCGTTTTGGGAAGTGTGTATTATGTAATTTAGTTATTGTCTCGTGGAAAACTGAATAGCTGTCGTTTATATCTTTTGTATTATGAAACATTTTATGCCAATCTATTTTACTAAGATCATTTTTAAATATATTTATATTTTTATAGTTATATAGTCTCTTATATGTATACCACTTTGGTTTTTTTGTATTATACTGATCTATACGAAATTGAACTATAGCACCTGAGTGGTCAGAAAACCCTAACTCTTCAACATAAGCAGAGAAATCCACCCCATAAAAGTTCGTAAAGATTAAGTCTAAGCATGTAGATGAATTTTCCGCGATTCGTGTAGGTTTAGTTATATATTGAGTCAGACGATGCTCTGAAGTCATTCTTAAAAGTTGTCTCTTTTTTGCGCTATTTTTTAGAAAGTTAATGTTGAAATCTCCTCCCAATATGATGTTTTGCTTTGAATACTTTTTGTCTATATAACTTAATATTTTTTCTAATTGATCAAAAAACAAATCCTCCTCTCTACTATTCCAGTAAATATTAACTAATAAGATATTTTCTTTAGGTAATTCCGTCGCACACAGTTCAACAACATAATCTATTGACATTTCAGAAATATCCACTCTGTCTATGCTTTCTATTTCTTCTTGTAGTATAATGCATACTCCACCGCCCTCTCGATGTCTCCTGCAATATGCTGATGCTAATTTGTAACTTGGAAAATTTATCATTTCTAGCTTGTGCTGTGACAGCCATGACTCAGTTATGCATACAGCTCCATATGTTGGATCTTCTTCTAATAAAGCCTCTAGCAGGTGGCGTTTATTATATAGACTTTGGAAATTTTGGAAAAGTATTTTAAATGTATTTCTTGAGGTTGTGTCATTAGTTGCGAAAGGAGTCACATACTGAATTCGTTGGATCCTTGTCACATGAGTCTCGAGTATCGTTAGATTTGGATGTGTTGTTGGTAGCGTTTATAATATGTTTTAAATTTTTTAAATTCAACCGTTTGTTGCTTCATACTCAAATCAAATCAAAATATTTTATTCAACTTGGATTTTACAATCTCTTTTGAAAGTTAAGGAAGCTACGCCAATGGTTCACAAGTCTACGGCGGGAGACCTTGTACTGGAAAGAACCAGCAAGAAAACCAGCAAGGGCTATTTTTTTCTCCCTGTATTGTTACAGAGTCGTCAATTGGAAGCTGACCTCAAGGCAAAAATTTGAGCTCAACTTCCATAACAAATGTAGATTTGTCAGTTCTCTTCTTAGTACAACGTTACCAATACTACTTAATGAATAGTTATACACAACAACACGATTATTTACATTATTATCATTAATAACTTCATCAAATTAACACCAGGCATTGGCATCTTGTAAATAATCGTTGACTTTATAATATCCTTTACTCATCAGAGTCTTTTTTACATGCGCTTTAAACTTATCAAAAGGCAAGTCAGTTACACTTTGTGGGACTTTGTTGTAAAAAGTTATACATTTCCCCATAAATGAGCTTCTAGTTTTTTGGAGCCTGTACGTTGGAACGGCAAGTTTATTTTTATTTCTTGTGTTTAAATGGTGAAGTTGGAAATTGGTTTCAAATATATTATAATTTTTATAGACATAAATCAAATTTTCATAAATGTACTGTCCTGCTAAAGTCAATATGTTAATTTCTCTAAATAAATCTCTAAGAGAGTCTCTTGCTCTTAAATTATAAATAGCGCGAACCGCTCTTTTTTGAAGTACAAAAATACTTTCTATACTAGCAGCTGATCCCCACAGAAGTATTCCATATGACATGATGCTCAAGGATCGATATTGGGACCCTTGCTTTTCTTAATTTATATTAATGACCTCCCACACTTCACTAAGAATCTGTGCGATACAGTACTATTTGCAGATGATACTTCTTTAATATTTAAGGTTGACAGAGGAAATGGAAATACTGACGTTGTAAATAGTACTCTCTCTAAAGTATTGCATTGGTTCACTATAAATAATTTATCTTTAAATTCACGTAAAACTAAATGTATTAAATTCTCATTGCCAAATGTAAGAAAAGTGGATACCATAGTGGAAATGAATAATGAAATTGTTGAATGCATCGACTTTACTAAATTTTTGGGTCTAACACTAGATTCTAGATTGCAGTGGGATCCACATATTGAGTCCTTGGCTAACAGACTTAGTTCTGCAGCATATGCAGTTAAAAAAATAAGACAACTTACTGATGTTGAAACGGCAAGATTGATTTACTTTAGTTATTTTCATAGTGTCATGTCATATGGAATACTACTGTGGGGATCGGCTGCTAGTATTGAAAGTATTTTTGTACTTCAAAAAAGAGCGGTTCGCGTTATTTATAATATACGAGCAAGAGATTCTTTAAGGGACTTATTTTGAGAAATTAATATATTGACTTTAGCAGGACAGTACATTTATGAAAATTTGATTTATGTCTATAAGAATTATAATACATTTGAAACCAATTTCCAAATTCATCATCTAAACACAAGATACAAAAATAAACTTGCCGTTCAAACATTCAGGCTTCAAAAAACTAGAGGCTCGTTTATGGGGAAATGTATAACCTTTTATAATAAGCTTCCACAAAGTGTTACCGACTTGCCTTTTCATAACTTTAAAGCGCATGTAAAAAAGACTCTTATGAGTAAAGGATATTATAAAGTCAACGATTATTTGAATGATGCCAATGCCTGGTGTTAATTTTTCAGATAATGAATCGTGTTGTTATGTATAACCATTTGTATAAACAAATATTATTATTTTTGGTAATAAGTAGTAAGAAGAGAACTGACACATTTAATCTTGTAATGAAAGTTGAGCTCAAACTTCTGCTGTGAGGTCAGCTTCCAATTGACGACTCTGTAACAATACAGGGAGAAAAAAATAGCCCTTGCTGGTTTTCTTGCTGGTTCTTTCCAGTACAAGGTCTCCCGCCGTAGACTTGTGAACCAATGGCGTAGCTGCTTTGACGTTCAAAAGAGATTGTAACAATCCAATTTGAATAAAAGATATTGAATTTGAATTTGAAATTTGAATTTGAAATAACTAAAGTAAATTAATCTTGCCGTTTCAACATCAGTAAGTTGTCTTATTTTTTTTACTGCATATGCTGCAGAGCTAAGTCTGTTTGCCAAGGACTCAATATGTGGATCCCACTGCAATCTAGAATCTAGAGTAATACCCAAAAATTTTGTAGAATCGACGAATTCAACAATTTGGTTGTTCATTTGCACAATAGTATCAACTTTTCTTACATTTGGCAATGAGAATTTAATACATTTAGTTTTACTTGAATTTAATGATAAATTATTTATGGTGAACCAATGCAATACTTTAGAGAGAGTACTATTTACAACGTCAGTATTTCCGTTTTCTCTGTCAACCTTAAATATTAAAGAAGTATCATCTGCAAATAGCACTGTATCGCACAAACTATTAGTGAAGTGTGGGAGGTCGTTAATGTAAATTAACACGTTCTCTGCCAACGCGGTCAGTGCTGACCGACAGCGAATTTTCCCTTTAGGCCGAGCAAAAATCACAGTTCCATTCAAATTTAGTCGAAATATTTTTTTGATCAAAGATTCAAGATTCAAAGATTCAAAACATTTATTCCACAAAAGCACAAATAGGCACAACAATTCAAAGTTCCAACAATTAGATCAGATACTTATATTCACTGTCCAAATATATGTTTTTCTTAACAAAAGTCAATTTAAGTCAATACTTGTGGAGATATTAATGTCGGACAGCAGTTTTCCAATAAGTGGGTCTCAAAATGAACATGGACAAGACCAAAAATATGGTGAATTCCCATGTAGTACCCACTCCTGTGAAGGTTGGCGGCTCTACACTGGAAGTTGTTGACGAATATGTTTACCTGGGACAAATAGTCCAGCTCGGTAAGTCCAACTTCCAGAAAGAGATAAATCGACGAATCCAACTCGGCTCGGTAAGGTTCGGGAAGCTACGCAGCATATTCTCGGCCAATCTACCGCAGTGTCTTAAGACGAAAGTCTCCAATTCGTGCGTGATGCCAGTGATGACGTACGGAACTGAGACGTGGCCATTTACAATGGGTCTTATCGGAAGGCTCAATGTCACTCATAGGGCAATGGAGATTTCTCTACGCGATCGCATCAGAAATGAAGAGATCCATAGAAGAACTAAAGTCGCCGACATAGCCCAAAGAGTTGCAAACCATAAGTGGCAGTGGGCAGGAGACATAGCTCGCAGGACTGACGGCCGTTGGGGCGCAAAGGTCCTTGAGTGGCGGCCGCGTACCGGGAGACGCAGCGTTGGTAGGCCCCCCACAAGGTGGACCGACGATCTGGTGAAGGTCGCGGGAAGCCGCTGGATGCGGGAGGCGCAGGACCGATCGGTTTGGAGATCCCTGGGGAGGCCTATGTCCAGCAGTGGGCGTCTCTTGGCTGAAATGATGATGATGATGATGACATTTGGCCGTACACTGGCCTTCATTCACTTTTTAGTGAATGAAGTGTTTTTAGTGAAAGATACCCTAATATAATACCAGCTCACCGAAGGTATTAAATTAGGGTTACCCTCGCTTTTCGTGGGATCCCATCATCAGATCCTGACTTTGGTGACCTTGAGACAATCCCAGGAGTATGCTCTATCGAATACAAAAAGAATTTTGAAAATCGGTCAACAATTGGCGGAGTAATCACGTAACATATACACAAAACACGTTGGAGACACGTAAAAATTTAATGGTTTTCCTCGATTTTTTGGGATCCCATTATCAGATCCTAATTTTGGTGACCATGGGACCACCCTTGGAGTATCCTCTGTCGAATACAAAAATAATCATCAAAATCGGTTCATAAACGACGAAGTTATTTGCGAACAAACATAAAAAAAGCATATACTCATATACGGTCGAATTGAGTAACCTCCTTTTTTCGAAGTCGGTTATAAATATACTTTAGTTGGGATACACTTTACTTGAAAATTTCAAAATACTGATTTTTTTGTATTTTAGTTTACATAGAACGTAAGTGCGCAAGTTATTTTGATTGATTTATTCAATGAGAATTTTTACTCTTTGGTAATTGTAGTTTTTTTTCTAAGTCCTTTGCGTTTTTCAAAAACCAACTTGATTTGTAGTAACTGGAGGGCCACGCGGGTCAACGAATATGGGATTTAGTTTGATAGCACTGCCCTACGGCCCGTAAGAATTGATCGCAAACACTCGTAAGGCGCGGTCAGCACTGACCGACATGGCTCAAACGGAAAGTCTAGTTGTCGACCAGCACTGACCGACGCGGCCTTAACGGAAGGATGCATTTTTCCTTTTGGCGTTCAACGTGTTAAGAAAAGCAAAGGTCCCAATATCGAGCCTTGAGGCACACCCATAATTATGGGTGCACCAGCAGACTTAGATTTGTTAATGACAACTTTCTGGACTCTACTGGACAAATAAGACTCAATAAGTCTAATTGCTTCTTCAGAGACACCATAATATTTGAGTTTATTGAAAAGAGTCTGGTGACCAATGCAGTCAAAAGCCTTCGATAGGTCACAAAATATACCAATCACATCCTGTTTACGCTCCCAAGCAGCAAAAATGTGTTTAAGAAGGGCAACTCCAGCATCTGTAGTGCAACGACCTTTAGTAAAACCAAACTGATTCATATGTAATATGTTGTTACTTGAAAAATAACCTGTTAGCTGATTAGACATAAATTTTTCAAATATTTTACTAAGAGCTGGTAAAATTGAAATTGATACTGAAGTTCGTTGGCTATCAAGAGGCAATTGTCTGACTCGATTTTACAACCTTTTTGACTCTGTGATAGAGTTCCTGGAAACTAAAGATACAGAATTGCGCAACAAGCTCATTACATCAAAAAATGATATAGAGGACCTTTCATTTGGCATAATGTTGTTTGTCATAAAAACGCTTGGCATAAATCACTAAGCATAATAATCGAAAAGCATAACATTAACGTCATATAATTTTTTCTTTGCATAATTTGTATAAGGCACAATTATCCAAAGGCATAATTTTATGAAGCATAATTAATGAAATCCCTAATTTATTTTGACATAATATTGGTAGTCCTAAAATGTTTTGCCATAATTTTAACTGTCATAATTTATGATATCCCTAATATTTTGGGGCATTTATTATAATTAGAAATGATTTTATTTTAAAGGATATAATGTTTACTCTGTTTTACTTAACTTTTTATAATAACATTAATTTCGTATATTATTTTATTCAAATATGATACTCGAATATTCTATATTTTCATTTGATATTTTATAGTATATATTGATTTTTTATTTGACAAAGTAATTCATTCATGCCACTAGTGACAGAAACGAATCGCTGCAAAACCGACTCCACGTAGTCTTGTTTGTCCTACCCCTAGAGTGTAATTCAAACCCGCGTACGCGCGGAGGGGCGAGGCGGCCCGCGAGCTGAGGAGCAGGTGGTTTGAATGCTCGCCGCGGCTGAGGATGGCCGGCGAAGCCGGTCAGCAATCCGAAGCTGCGGTGGTGGGCGAAAACCATCTGCGACGATAAGCTCGCGTGGGACCGCCGGAGCCCCGCAGCGTCGGAGCCGTGACAGACACCATGCATGTGCATGCTTGCTTGCGAGGTGCATGCTTGTTTGCGAGGTGCATGCTTGCTTGCGTGGTACATGCTTGCTTAAACTGTGCATACTTTCTTGCATGTTGCATGCTTGCTTGCACTGTGCATACTTGCTTGCATGCTTGCTTGCACTGTGCATACTTGCTTGCATGTTGCATGCTTGCTTGCATGTTGCATTCTTGCTTGCATGTTGCGTGCATGCTTGCACGTATACTGCATGTTTGCTTACATTGCTGTATGCTTGCGCGCAAGTTTATGCCCAGAGAAATTCTGCCTAATCATATTATTCGTTCTGATAAATATGCTAAACATTAATTATGCTTTGAAAAATTATGCGTCAAGTTGTTCTGTGTTTCGAGTTTATGGGTTTTAATACTTGTGACAAATGATTTTCTGCCACACAATATTAGGCTTATTACCATTCTGCTTCCTGATTATTATGCGCTTGACGACTATTTCAATCGAAATTATGGAATATGATTGTATGACAATAATTTTTATGCCTAGAAATAGAGAGCCAATGATATAGCTTACATGACAGACCTGTATAAATTGTTCAACGACACGAATCTCCAACTGCAAGGCGATGAACTAAATTTAATTAAAATAAAAAATGTCGTTGCTGCCTTCGCAACCAAACTGCTTCTACACAAAAAGAATGTGGGCAGACGTGATTTACAAAATTTTCCCAAATTATCAGTATCCTGCAGTAACGATGACTTATTTGCCTACTGGCAACATTTGGAAAACCTCCACATTGACTTCACCGAAGGATACCATGACATTTTAAACTTGGAAATACCAGACTGGGTGTTGGATCCGTTTTAAAATGTCAACATAGCAATGTTACCTCAGCTGGAAGAAGAACTTATAGAATTGACAACAAACGAGGAAATAAAAATCAAGTTCAAATATTGCTATCAAGAATTTTTGCTACAAAAACCGATCCCGCAATTGTACTCTGGATTGGGGTCAATCGTTCAACAATTCTTGATAGCATTCCCATCGTTATATTTGTGTGAACGCGGATTAAGTGCTGTAGCAACGCTGCTCACTAAAAAGAGAAATCGTTTGCATGTTACCCGAACGTGGCGACACTTATTAAACAGCATCAGATTCATCCTTCACATTAGTTTTTGTATAAGACTCAATTATGTTTGTTTTATTTTAAATAAAAGATACTCTGTCTGAATACTATAAAGTTGCGTTTCAATAATCATTCTCATTGGCAGCTGTAGCCCGTAAGAGTTAACTTGAGACCTGAGCGCCGTTGTGTACTACCTACTGCGCTCAGGTCTCAAGTTAACTCTTGCGGGTAATAGTAAAAGTCTCGTTTAGAATGAATGTTTAATCTTGGCTAATATAGCTCACGATATTAATTAGTTTAATTTGAAGTTATAGTGGTTTTAAAGTAGGTGAAAAAATGGGGGCGCTGAAAAATAATTTATTCTCAAAGTGGGCAGTAGACAAAATAGGTTTGGGAACCCCTGGCTATAGATGATACCTCAGTCAGTCACAAAAGCCATACATACAGATTTCAATTTCTAAGAATCAATTTATAATTTAGGAATATTCGACAAAAGTGGACATGGCCATATAAGCGTAAATTGTCATAGTAACTGTCTCCCATGATAATATATTATGTTATTAGATCTGTGTGTCGATCTTTTGAAGTGGAGCTCGTTTAGTGAATCCCGGATGCTCACAGGCTATTTTATTTGTGTTTGATGTCAGAAAAATATGTTGGTAAAATCGATCTCCAAAATCATTTGATTTTATGTGTTTAATTATCTTCTTTTATATGTTTTTTTTGAACTCCGCCTTCGAAGACAGCGTCATTCTACAAGATTTAGCTTTTGAATTGTGATAAACTTTGTATGATAAATTTTATATAATTTGATTAAATTGAATCTGTTAACCCTCACACTATCTGCATGCTAGTAATGCGAAATATGTTAAGTAGTAATCGACTTTTTTGTACACCATCATTTTGTAACCATATCACCCTAGCATGACCACCGAAACACGATATGATAAAACGATATATCGATATGAACTGTTAAATAAGTTGAATATTTTTAGTTATCTTGAAGTTTTGTGTATGTTTTGTTATTAGGGCACTGTCGATATAATGTCAAGGTTGCCATTATATCCAGCATGTTTTAAGTTAAAATACGAGACAGTTCATATCGATTTATCGTTTTAAAATATCGTGTTTCGGTGTTCATGCTACGAGGGCTGACGTATTTAAATCGGCTATATCAGTAGGTATATCAGTTTTATGACGTAACAGCTTTGTATATAACATATTTTAATTGGCAGGTCCATTAAGTGTGGATGGAGTAGCGGGTTGAGTGACGGGTCGATTAACCTCACGTCTTTGCGGTTGGGCCGTCACAATCAGAGTTAACCAAACCGCCAACGGTTCGCGGCACTCGCTTGCAAGATTCAACGGAACTTAGACCTTAACAGGAAGCAGTTGGAAGTAGTTGAAGCGATACTGAAATGAAGAGCGAGTATCGTTAATGATTACAGACTGCATGACGTCATACGTAGGTGTAAAAAAATTACCTTACTTCTGACGTAGCAAGCGCCAACTCTTTAACTCTGTTTTCTGTTATTTTGTCAAAGCAAGAAATACTTGTCTGATATTATTTCGACATTTCGCACTCAATTCGCATGCTATTATGCAATTGACATATAATAACCATATTATGTTCAGTACTCGGCCGTGATGGTGTTAAGCAGAAACACTTTGCTTAAACCTATAAGGTCAAGGCGTTGGAAGTCAAAGCGGTCGAGCGAAGATCGCAGTTCGGAAACCATTTTCATTTATTTTAATCAAGATAATATATAATTACTCAGTAGTACAAACCTTAAATACAAAACCAATATTCACACTGATATATACCAACCTGTGTGCTATGTTTAGTGCCATAAGTATGCTTTGATGGATCGACGGACTGTCACGGTTACAGCTTGTCATTCAATTAAATATGATAATATGTTACACATCTTTCTATTTAATTAGAATTTATGACATACGTACTAACAACAGTGTTTTCAATTGGGATGATGACTGAATTCCAATTTTCACATCTCGACATAAAATATTAAAATAGCGCAGAAAAAGATGCAATCATGTGAAATTAGAATTAAAATCGGCTTAGAAATACATAAGATACAAGCATTTGAAGCTGTTAATTTTGAAGCGATTAGACAGAGAGATCCGACATCAACCGTGACGTCATCGTTGAGTACGGGCAGTACGGCCATATAAACTCCATGTAAAATGCCGTTTTGCTAGAAAGAGACGGAGAAAAATCTTTAATACCTTCTAACTTGGTTGTTTTTATAGTTATTCGAAAACCGATTTTTTCTCTCTGTTTATTATATGAATGAGAATCTATTAAAGCAAAAAAAAATTTTTAGTCATCTAGCCAATTGTCACACTAAAGTATTACACACATATTTTACGCAAAATTTGCTACACAATCTTCACGGCCGCTCAGCCACCCATCGTCACCATCGCCCGCGATCGACTAAACTCAACTGGTGCGTCTGGTGCCAATTGGCACCAGTAGAGTAGCAAATTTCTCTGTACCGAAAAGCGCGTCTAGGTTACATATATGTCAATGTATTATGTATACGATCGAATAGTGGTATTGCATAAGTATCGGAATCTGAGGACTAAGATATCGGCGTTGCCGAAAAACATTCTCACTTCAAACGGAGTGGAGGGCGTTCGAGGTTCGAGATGCGAGATTGTGTCGAGCTCGCGAATTTTCGAGGACTCTTTAGGCTCGCTCAGAGCTATCCTTAACATTTAATGGGCGCCATGTAAATTGTTGTCAGCACGACCTGGGCTTAAATGTTAATTTTAATTGATGGAGCACGAGAGGTAGATATTTTGTGACGAAATTCACAGTGTAAATTTCGTCATTATTTTCTAAAATTATAACTCATTGTTATTGAATCAAGACAACTCATCACTACAGCAGCGTTATTAAATATAGACCAACTTCATTTACATAATTATTCTTGATCTGAGGTGTTTCAGTGAATTAAATCAATAGTTTTAATGTGTTTCATAATAGAAAGAGGTTTAGGCACTGAGGAGGGTAATAGAAAAATATTATGATTCGGAGCGCAGCCCCGGTCGTGACTAGACGTCATTGTGTTAGCTTCGTATTTAATTTTAAGTTATTTTTATATTTTCAACAAATCGCTGTAAATTAATGCATTTTTAAAATTAGTATTGTGTTGAAATGCAGTTGTACTGTTTGTGAAGCGATTCGCGGTGCTATTTTATGTTTGTCACGACAAATTTAAGACGACGTTAACACCAACTGTCACGGATTTGAACGAGCCAACGAAGATTTTTGAAGATTACGTTTTGGCAAAAATTTTAGACCAACACTTCCAAGCCATTTGATTATCAAGAGGAAATAAGTACATATATGGAAAAACTGAAATTGTGGAAAGTACCCGTGGTTCGCTAGCAAGAAATTCTTTAAGCTAGTGACGGCAGTTTTGGTGATTGACGGATTACCTACTTATACATAAACCGGGGGAGTATTGTATTTATCATTACCCATTCTTTCTATGATTAGGCAAATCTTAGAATATAGGCACTTATGTTACTCTGCAACATAGCACACATATTATTAAAAAACTATTAGGATTTATCCAGTTTTACACATTGATTGTTTCACTTTACATACAGTGAAAGTAAAGTTCACCTTAAATTCAGACATAATAGTGACATTGCCCTAGTACCCTACCCCATAACCAACTTTATTTGTTAGTTTAGTCCACCTATAATTCAAGGCTTTTTGGTTTTTTTTAACACATCTGTGTTACACAATAACTAAAGCAATTTAAGCAATTGCAGGCCTGAATGCTAATTTATGTAGATATTACATTCAGATCTAACTACCTAAATAGAGGCTGCAGCTTATTTCTAAGTATATTATTTAACCTATTATTGACATTGACTTATTAACCTATTATAGTTAGGTAATTAATGTGTTTTGCCTATAAGAAGTATTATTGTTGAGTTTCCCTGACTTAAATTAACTTCCTTAAATCACAATGATAACCCATACTATATCTTAACATAGATTGTTTCTTGATTTTTCACGGTGGCTGTGTCCCGCAATTGATATAAAATATTTTAAACATAGTGTTACATTGTGGAACATTGGGATGTAATGCTCACTGGAAGGTCTGCGTGGTGGTGGCGTTGTGCGTCGGGTCGTTACGTTCCCTAAAAAATGGTTGAGCGAAGCGATGGCTGATTCATGCGTCAACCTGTGAACAGGTGCTGCCAACGGGGACTGGTCATTCATCCATATATTTCTTTAAGAATATTTAGAATAAAAAATACATCTCTCTATTTACTTCGCGATTGTATGGCGCAGTAGCTTGTGACATATTAAGAACTTATTTGCTTTTTTATCTTAAATTTTACTGTAAATATAAATATATATGAGACGTTTTTACAGTATAAACTGTTTCTTTTCTTTTTTTTTTGTTCTCTTTGCTATTTGTATATCACCTTTTCTGTTTTTGTTTGATAATATTATTCCTTGACAAGTTATTTTATTTTCTTTATTTTTCTACTTTTATTTTCTTTTTCAAAATATCCCTTTCTTATCAGTTGCCTTTAAATTCCTAGGTCTTGTTTCATTACCCAGTTTATACTTCCTATTAAAATAAAATTCAACTTTTTTAGGCAATTGATGAGCTAACAAAATGCTGACCCGCAAAGCTGCTGCCCAAAATACTGAGGCAAAACTCAGGCAAGCTGTCATTGAAATAAAGACATTGAAGGATTCCTGCGATCAACTTCTAAGGGAACGTGATGAAAGTGAGATCGAAATCAAAAAGATCATAGACAAAAACACCTTCCTTAAAAGTGAGCTCTCCGAATTGGATGTCAAATATAAGGAAGTACTTGAGGATCGACACCAACTGCAGCACACCATCACCGGTTTTACGCAGTGTAATGACACTTATGTGAAGGCATTGGATCGAATCACAGAACTTGAACGGGACTTGCGCGAGGCGAATAGGCAAATTTCTGAACTGGAACAATTTAAACAAAACCAAGAAAATGCTCACACACACAGCTTGTTCGATGAACTCATGCAGTCACCTGGTGGACAAAATTTAGCAGAATCCTCTTCGCCTACAGAGGGTAGGCCCTTATTGAACAATCATATGAGTAATAAAAAATTTAGAAAATATATTAAAATCAAGAAAATGCTAAAAAGGACTCAATACCAATTTAAAAAGTATAACTCATTTAGGAGTAATATTAAATTACGGAAAGAGCGTGCATGTCTAATAGATTCATTAGACATTTATGATAGCAAATTGAAAGAGAGCAGGGGTTTGTATGATAGGGACGTTGAAGAACTCAATAATACTATTAGAAATTTACAACACAAATTGTCAACTATCTCCGAAAATTATGACACGGCTCAAAATGATATTAAAATGCATATTCAATCTATCAGAGAAATAGCCACACTCTGTCAGCATAACGAGGACCGCTATCAGTCCCTTCTTGACAAACAACTTTTGACTGCAAGTGAGAATATTTCAATAACAGAATGCAATGTCACAAATAATAACAATGCACCCAGTCATACATCCTCCACTCATAGTATTGTATGTCAGTCAACAGTCAATGAGCAATCTAGTTTTCATTGTAAGATGTCTGTGTCTAAGCCTAAATGTATTATTTTTTGTGATGACATAGGCAAAGGTATGGGCCAGTTATTGACAAATCAGTTGGATTTTAGTGTCATTAATTATTGTATGCCTGGCTCAAGTTTCCATGATATTGCAAATAAAATTAATAGTTATAAGTTTGATATTAATGACAAACTGGTTATGATTTTGGGAAATAGGGGTAATTTGAACAAAAAAGTACTAAAACATTTTTGTTCTCATTTAAATAATTTACATGTTAATCAAATAATAATGTTTACCCTTCCCTACCATAATCGTTTGTCACAACATGAAAATAATATTAGATACAAACTTAATTTGACATTAGATTTAATGACAAATTATTCGAAAAAATTCCATATTATTGACTTCAACAAACTGACATGTATTAAAGCTTATTTGACAGAAGATAGATTATATCTATCAACATTCTATAAAAAACAATTAGCTATTTCGCTAAGATTTTATTTACAAACTTTAGCCAAAAACATGGCTATAAATTCTTTCTCTGACAATGCTTTTATTGAGCAGCCCACTCAAAGTACTGAAATTGCTCCTATTGAGCAATATTGTGGTAGTGAAACGACTGTAAATTCGAATTTGTACACATTATTGACAAATCAGTTGGATTTTAGTGTCATTAATTATTGTATGCCTGGCTCAAGTTTCCATGATATTGCAAATAAAATTAATAGTTATAAGTTTGATATTAATGACAAACTGGTTATGATTTTGGGAAATAGGGGTAATTTGAACAAAAAAGTACTAAAACATTTTTGTTCTCATTTAAATAATTTACATGTTAATCAAATAATAATGTTTACCCTTCCCTACCATAATCGTTTGTCACAACATGAAAATAATATTAGATACAAACTTAATTTGACATTAGATTTAATGACAAATTATTCGAAAAAATTCCATATTATTGACTTCAACAAACTGACATGTATTAAAGCTTATTTGACAGAAGATAGATTATATCTATCAACATTCTATAAAAAACAATTAGCTATTTCGCTAAGATTTTATTTACAAACTTTAGCCAAAAACATGGCTATAAATTCTTTCTCTGACAATGCTTTTATTGAGCAGCCCACTCAAAGTACTGAAATTGCTCCTATTGAGCAATATTGTGGTAGTGAAACGACTGTAAATTCGAATTTGTACACATTAGTGGAATTGATATAACAAAGTCATTTAAAACTTTAAATAAAAAGAAAACTGCGGATCTGTGGGGTAATTCCGTTGATGTTACTAAATCCGTAATTGAAACAATAGCTCCAATACTTGCCAACATTTTTAATGATTGCATTGACTGTGGTGTATTTCCTGATCTAATGAAGCTAAGTAAAATTATTCCTTTACATAAATCTGGTAGCACATCAGACCCCGGTAATTTTAGACCTATCTCTGTGACCTACTTTTAGCAAACCTACTTTTGACCTACTTTTAGCAAAATTTTTGAAAAATTAATGTTGGAGCAAATGCAAAGTTATTTTAATAGGAATAATCTTCTACACTGTAAACAATTTGGTTTTAGGAGGGGTCGCTCAACAACCGATGCTGGTGTTGAGTTAATACAACATATATTCGAAGCCTGGGAAGACTCACATGATGCGTTAGGCATTTTTTGTGACTTGTCCAAGGCATTTGATTGCGTTTATCACGAAATCTTGATCAGAAAATTACACCACTATGGGTTTCGTGACACTGCACTAGATCTTCTAATCTCTTATCTAAGTGGGAGGATTCAAAAAGTAGACATCAATGGAAAAAGGTCTCAAGGTTCTGCAGTTAAAATGGGAGTTCCGCAAGGTTCGATTCTTGGTCCTTTTCTATTTCTTATATATGTCAATGACCTCCCTGATTTTGTACAGGACAGACATGAGATGGTATTATTTGCAGATGATACTTCACTTTTATTTAAAATTAAAAGAGGTGTGCAAATTAATGACGATGTAAATAATTCTATCTCAAGAATTGTTCATTGGTTTAATGTGAACAACCTGTCACTTAATGAAGGGAAAACAAAATGTATAAAATTTGTTTTACCCAATGTCAAA
This sequence comes from Schoenobius gigantellus, assembly GCA_963935595.1. NCBI lineage: Eukaryota > Metazoa > Arthropoda > Insecta > Lepidoptera > Crambidae > Schoenobius > Schoenobius gigantellus. The sequence continues at coordinate 2,442,898 of OZ012553.1, forward strand.
GAGGTTCACACCACTGTAAAAATAAAGGATATAGGTGTTGACCCTGTGGACACCACAGTATTTCTTGGGATCACACTTGATTCTAAGCTGCAATGGGGCCCACATATCGATAAATTGTCAAAGAGACTTAGTTCTGCAGCTCACGCTGTATGGAAAATACGTCAACTGACTGATGTTGATACAGCAAGACTTGTATACTTTTCTTACTTTCATAGTGTGATGTCGTTGTCGTGTGTCGTTGTTGTTGTGTGTCGTTGATGTAGTTGTTGTGGGGAAATGCTGCCGACATTCAGATTGTTTTTGTACTGCAGAAAAGGGCTATTCGAGCAATCTATAACCTTAAAATGAGAGATTCTTTGCGAGAAAAGTTCAAAGAAATTGGTATTATGACAGTAGCGTCGCAATATATTTATGAGAATCTAATATATGTTCGTAAGAATATTCATGTGTTTTGTAAAAATAGTGATATTCATTCAGTTAATACTAGACAAAAGAATATGTTAGCTTTACCAAATACCAGGCTCCAAAAAATTAATAATTCTTTTAGAGGCCTGTGTATACGTTTCTACAATAAAATCCCAAGTTGTATACAAGAACTTAGCTTAAACAAATTTAAAGTTGCAATCAAAGATGTACTTATTAAAAAAGCATATTATAAAGTGTCTGATTACATGACGGACAAAAAAGCTTGGGTTTGAACTCTCAATTCTAATATTTAACAATGTATTGCGTTTTGTTTCAAAGAAACGTTCAGTGAGAGCAATTTAAAAGCTAAGTTCACGCACTTCTCTCAGAGATAGCTTATATAATGTGAATTAACACATCTATTCTTGTAAGGAAGTTGAGCTCAAACTTTTGCTTTGAGGGTCAGCTTCCAATTGACGACTCTGTAACAAACCAAAATTGTAAATGGCGATTTAAAAGAGGATATAAAAAATTTTGACCTTTCGAGTTTCTTGCCTGTTCTTCTCGAGAAGGCTCTCCCAATTTCCGAACAGGTGTAGTCAACTTTTTTTTTTCATTCCTACTTGTATTTGCAGACATCTTGAGTGTATTTAGGATGTATGCACATACAAGGTTAATATAATTTCTTTAAATTAGATTGTTTTGCTCTGTTTTGACGTCAATAAGTGCCTGTAAAGGCCTATGTTGAATAAAGATTTTTGAATTTGAATTTGAATTATAAGAAGTGGGTAGTTTATTTATATCTTCTCTTCTTTCGAATTCTGACTGCGGCAGCCGAAGTCGTGATACCGCAGAATAGATAATAGTACTAGGTACGGAAGTCGTACTCCTTTGATCTTGAAAAAAGCCGACATTTTAAATAACTAAACTTAGAGCATCCAGGACGCCTCGGGTTAGCGTACTTTTAGAAATTGAAAAGCCTGACGTGGCTGCGAGCTCGAGCGACAGGGTTGTTGCTGATCCGTGTGCAGTTTCCAGTCTGCCATCGGACGTGTCCCCGGGTAGCGGATAGGGGAACGCCCTCCAGATATGGGGGGTACCGGCTTGCCGGCGCGGACAAAAACTGGTGTGTGGCTGCCTGCCCTTTTCAGGGCGGGCATTGCACGGTCATACAAACCCGTAGCCCCACACTGAGTGGGGTCGGGGGCCTTCGGGCTGCGAGGAAGAAAACCTCTATAAAAAATTACCCCCGTGGGCGACATCCCCTCCTTCTTGGTTTAAGAAGGGGTGTGACTGTCGCCGGTGGACCCGCTTGCGGGTCGGGGGATGGCCGGGTGTTACTTGGCGGGCCACTCTTCTGTGGCTACCCCATTGGCCGCTTTGCGGCGGGAGTGGCGTTTCGTCGCCACGGCGCTTTGCGCCTTTGGAGCTTCGGCTCGTTGGCGCGGCGAGGACCCTGTGTGACAGGACCTCGTCGGACAACCCGTTACCCCGCACTGAGCGGACCCGGGGGTCCGGCGCACTGAGCGTCGGGCCGCGTGGAAGAAAACCACATTAAAAATTACCCCAACCCCAAGGTGGTGTCGTCCGTGCCGAGGGGGTGAGTGGCTGGTGGGAGACCAGTCTCAAGCGGGCAGGGGAGTGCATCCCTAAATGCCGTAAATTAAAATGGAACTTGGCAAAAATACAAAACGTCCCCAGGGGGTATCAGTCCCCCCCGTAGGACCGCGCGAGGCGGCTGCGGGCAGCCAGGAGTATCTGGGGCTGGCTCACCCAAGTTCCACCTTCTCTTTATGCGAACCCGTTCAGAGCGGGCCGTCGCCGGTATCCGGGCCGGTTGGCGGTAATGCGACCGAGGCGTTAGTGGGCGAATTTCAACCTCCGGCGGCGGTTCCCGGGCCGTCGGAGTGTAAAAATGCTTCCGGACGGAGAAGTGAGAGGTTGGCGCGTAAAGCGCATGTAGACGGTGAGGGCAGGACCGAAGCGAAGTCTCGCAACAGGTCGCGCAGCGGTTCACGCAGCAGCTCGCGCAGCAGTTTGCGCAGCGAGTCTTGCAGCGGACTGCGCAGCGACACGCCAGCACGCAGCGGCCCTGTGGTTGATGGAAGTAGTGTGTGCAGTGCTTCTTCTACGAAGCCTGCAGAACTCAAGACTGGCAAAGAGCCAGTAATGCTCGTTGTCCCTTGTGCGGGTACTAAAACGGCCTCAGCAATGCTGCCTACTGAGGACGATAGGCAGCTGGATGAGTCAACATCAATCTCATCAGCTGAGTCAGTAATCTCGGTTGCTGACTCAGCGAGAACTGAGGGTCGTTCGGACAGCTCTATGTCCCAGGACCGCACAAAGCGGAAAAGGAAGAAGAGGAAGCCCCGAAGCTCGGGCTCTGATGTGTCTGATGAGTATCCAGCTCCCAAGACCAAAGCAATCCCTGATGTAGGGCGAGGGCGCAGACGTGGACGCCCCCCGACAACAGGAGAATACGTCGGTCTGGCTAAAGCCAAACGGGAGCTGGATGCTGCAGAGAGAGAGCAACAACAGCTGCTCCTCGATAGAGAAGTGGCGGAGATGGAGAAGAAGGCGTATGCTACGCGTGCCAACTTCTTTGCCAGCCGCACTACAAGCGAGCCTTACCTTACGGTAGACACAAATGCCACGACCGCTCTCGATATTGAGAGAGTCGTACAGACGGACTGCCAAGTCATCCGAGAAGTGGCAAAGAAATCCTCCCACCTCAGTGGCAGTTATCAGAAGGCCCTAAAGAGAGCAGCCGAGTCCATCCAGGACTCCTTTGGGGAGATGGCGAGGAAGATCATCTCCGAGGACACTCGCGCTCTCAAAGCGGAGAATGAGAGCCTTAAAAAGCAGCTGGCAGAGCTCCACAAATGTGTGTCTGAGCTCACCGCTGAAGTTAAGGCTCTCAAAAAGACGAACAGCAGAAGGTCCCAACCTCCCGTACTTGAGACAGCCGTTAGCTTGCCTCTGCCGGAGATGGAAGTTGACATATTTCCTCGAGCCTCCCGAGCACGAAATACCACCATTCCTAGTCAGGTTGAGCCTCGACAAGCGCCTGCGGAGTCCCTTGCAGAGACGCAAGTAATGGAGGCCAGCCTGAAGCGGTGGCTGGGCAATGTTTTAAATGCCCGTTTCGAGGGTATCGAGGAACGCCTCCTCCCTGCAAAGAGGCTGAGACCTCCCCTCATGGCGGATAAAAAGCTGGCCGCCGTCGCTGGAGATCCGTCTTCACCGGCTACCAGCGCCAATGCGAAGACTGGGCTTGCAAAGCAGCCAACGAAGAAGGCCAAAGAGCTGAGGTCGAAGACCTCGAACAAGGCCCCTACTTCCACTGTGGTCCCAACGGACTCCCGGAACAAACCAGCAGCACCAGCCTTGGTGCAGCAGGAAGCTCTGGTTGAGACAGAGTGGACCACAGTGAAGAGGAAGAGGGGAAAAAGAGGCAAAAAGTCCAAGACGACTGTCCCTACAGAGGCAGCTTCAGCGGACAAACCTGGCTATGCTTCGGCTGTTAAGTCGAAGCCTGCGGAACAACCGGTGTGGAAGGAATCCGCACCCAAAAAGCCGAAGACGAGTAAGCCGAAACTGACCCCCCCAAAAACCGCGGCAATAATAATCACACTGGATCCAACGGCCACGGATAGAGGGGTCACATATGGCGAAGTGCTCAGTCGTGCACGAAAGCAGATCCCGTTGGAGCAACTCGACCTCGGCAAAATAACCTGCCGCCAGACGGCTACCGGCGCTCGAATGATCGAGGTCCCGGGCAGCGAAGGTGGTGAGAAGGCTGACCTCCTTGCGCAGAAGCTCAAGGAGGTCCTATCTGACGTCGCCAAAGTCGTCCGTCCGATGAAATGCGCGGATCTGTGCATTACTGGACTGGACGACTCAGTGGATCCGGAGGAGGTCGCCCTTGCAATTGCCAAAAAAGGCAATTGCACACAAGATCTCGTCAAAGTCGGCGACATTCGCGACGGACCTGGCGGTTTGGGGGCTACCACGATTCAGTGCCCAGTTGCTGCTGCCAGAGCCGTGATCGAGGCAGGCCGACTCGTCATTGGTTGGAGTTCGGTCTCCGTGAAGCTGTTGGAGACCCGCCCCTTACGATGCTACCGCTGCATGGGGACGGGGCACACTCGCCAGTCTCGCCCCTCTTCCGTAGATAGGGGAAGATTGTGCTTCAGGTGCAGCAAAGCTGGGCACAGGGCCTCCGAATGCAGCGCGGAGCCCCATTGCGCAGTTTGCGCGGCAGCCCGCATTCCATCTGGGCATATCATGGGTAGGCGCAAATGCCGCCCTCCCCAAACAAAGGGGAAACTGCCCACAAAGCCGCTGCCCTGCAATGAAGGCACGCCCGCACCTGATGGGCAAGAGGGAGTTGTGATGGAAACCTAATGGATCCAGGTTCCCATCACAACTTCCTACTCACGAATTTGAACCACTCTGCCAGAGCTCAAGATCTGCTGCAGCAGGTTCTGGCAGAGTGGTCAATAGATGTTGCGGTCGCGACCGAACCATATTTCGTTCCCAACCAACCTAATTGGGTGGGCGATGACGCCGGTTTGGTCGCTATTGTGGTTCGAAGATCTCCGGGTTTCGTGCCTCCCTCTGTTCTGGAGCGGGGCCCTGGCTACGCGGTAGCGTCATGGAACGGTCTCGTCATTGTCGGCGCCTATTTCTCACCAAACAGGCCTCTCACAGATTTCGAGGCCTTTCTTGGGACTCTGGGCGCCACAATTAGGCGAGCCGCTCTGTCCCAGGTCCTTTTTCTCGGCGACCTAAACGCCAAATCGGTGGTCTGGGGTAACCCTGCCACCAATGTACGCGGGCAAGCTGCCGAGGCATGGCCCGCAGCAGCGGGCCTCTCCCTCTTAAACAGAGGCAGTGAATTCACTTGCGTCCGACAACGGGGCGGGTCGATTGTGGACGTCTCGTTCGCATCGCCCGCCCTAGCTCGCAGAGTAATTAATTGGAGGGTGGTAACCGACGTGGAGAGTCTCTCGGACCATCGTTATATCCGATTCGAGACCTCCACCCGGCAACCACCTCCTTCACGCCGAACCGGCTCCTTTCCACGCTGGACGCTTGGCCGCCTTGACTGGGAACTGGCTGAGGAGGCCGCCATTGTCCAGCGTTGGTGCTCTGCACCTATGAATGGGCCGGATGTTGATGATGCGGCACTCCGCCTCCGAGATGCGTTCACAGAAGTCTGTGACGCATCGATGCCGAGGGCGCGCCCACCGCGCGATCGCCGAGAGGTGTACTGGTGGTCCCAGGACATCGCCGTTCTGAGAACTGAGTGCACCTCGGCCAGAAGGGCGTACACACGCTGCCGCCGTAGGAGGAGAAACGATGTGGCAGCAGAACAACGGCTGTACGAAGAGTACAGGCAGGCGAAGAAGGCTCTGCAGACAGCCATCGCCAAGGCCAAGGAATTGGCCCGCGAAGAAATGCTGCAGGGCCTTGACCAAGATCCGTGGGGGCGACCGGACAAAGCTGCACAAAAGCGTCTAAAGCAGCGTGGTACGCCCCTCACAGAGTCCATGGACCCTGAACTGTTGGGAAGGGTTATGCTTGCGCTTTTCCCACCGGATGCCGGCCCCACTCCCCCTCGCATGGCGCCGCCCCGCACGATATCTTCTGTGCCAGAGCCCGGCCCGCCTATCGGAGAGAACGAATTCACCACCGCGGTGGCCCGTCTCAAGGCCAAGAAAACAGCTCCCGGCCCCGATGGGATTCCAGGCAGAGTGGTGCACTTGGCCATCAGCCAGCTGGGTGACAGAGTTAGGGAACTGCTTGACTCGAGTCTTCGTGTTGGCAGATTCCCTAAAATCTGGAAGGATGGGGCACTTTGCGTGGTATTGGCGGTGTCCTTGGACATCGATGTGGCAGCATTTATGCCGGTGTTGATCGCAGCATGGCATTGTACGGGGCCCCAGTCTGGGCCGACGCTCTCAGCGCTCGCGCAGTAGCATCGCTGCGAAGAGCGCAGCGCGCCATGGCACTGAGAGCCATCAGAGGATACCGTACGGTGTCACATGCGGCGGCCTGCGCTATCGCCGGCACTCCCCCGTGGAAGCTTGTGGCGCACGTTCTCGCGGCGGCCTATCGCGTGCGGGTCGATGGCCGCCGCGGGGCCCACAGATTGGCTCCAAGAGAGCGGGTTGCTGCCCTGGAAGGGGCACATGCCGAGATGTTCCGCCTATGGCAGGAGAGTCTGGGTGAGCCGGCCTCCGGAACTCTCAGGAGAACCGTTGAGGCATTGCTCCCCGTACTCGGGCCGTGGGCGGAAAGGAAGCACGGGTCGCTCCGGTACCATCTGGTGCAGGTAATCAGTGGTCACGGCTGTTTTGGCCGCTACCTGCATCGGATTGGGCGTGAGCCGACCGCTCAATGCCATCACTGTGGCGATGCTGAGGACTCAGCACAGCACACTCTCGAGGAGTGTGCTGCCTTTTCCTCGCAGCGCACCAGTCTGGCTTCGTGTGTTGGCCCCGACCTCTCTCTACCATCTCTCATCTCAAAGATGGTCGAGAGCGTAGAGGCCTGGGATGCAGTAAACTCCTTCTGTGTGGAGGTCATCACACAGAAGGAGGTGGCGGAACGGGCCAGAGAGGAGGACCCAGAGGCAGATCCCTGCCGTCGGAAGAGATTGGGGCGGAGGAGGCGGCAGTTTGTTCGCCTTCTTCCTCCTGACGGTGACCAGCGGGACCCGGGCCTGGGAAGCCCGAGTCCTGCATTGCACAGGTCATCGCCAGTCGTCGATGCTCCTAATGCCCAGGAGCATCGCCGGCCATCCCAGTTTAGGGAGGTGAGAGGGGCTCGCCGTAGGCGAGCTGACGCTGACGAGGTCATGGAAGTGTCCGAAAGGGTTCCCATGGCCTTGTCCGGCAGCGGGGCGTCCCTCCCCGACGTATCTTCTTCGTCAGATGACGGGGAGGATGCGGCGGTGATGGGCGTTCTCGTGCCAAGGCATTTGTGAGGGAGCATCGTTGGGTTTTAGTCGGTATGACGTGGTTTCTGGCTGGCACTCTGCCCCCAGGGGCCGCGGAGAGTCCGACATAACCCCGCGCCTTCCTGAGCGCGGGGTATGCGTAATGCATTTCCCAACGTAAAAAAAAAAAAAAAAAAAAAAAGGGTTGTTGCTGATGGTGTAAAATCAAGCGCGCGAAACGTTGCTATACACCTGTGCCAAGACTGCGGCAGAACTACTAATATACTACGAGCGGAGCGCGGCAGCCCTGCTGCTATTTTACGCTCTTGGTGTACGCAGAACGATAGGTTATCCTAAACCTATAAGCGGGTAGTGACTGAGGCTGGATGATAAGACGAGGAAACACCAGTACGAAGAGTAACGGAGTACAGTCCTTAAACTTTAATAAAAAAAATGACGTAACACAAAATTCTAGCTAGCGAGCTTTAGTGGGAGGCTGTCAACTAATGCGAAAATGTTATCACGCAGAAGGGGGCAGCGGAGTGGGAGCAGGAAAAAGACCCAAAGCCGCTCTTATCTGACGCAGAGGTTGGGCAGTAGAAGGCGGTCTTTCGTAGCCCACCTTCCATGACCGCCCTAGGTGTGACCTGCGCGTTAGGGTGGCTTATGATACGCGCGATAATAGGCCCCCGTCTGGGTTTTATCCCCATGTTCAGAGTTAAGACCCGGCCCGTAGCTGTACGGGCTGATTCGGGGTGGTCCGGAGATTTGGGGTTACCCAGATCAGATCCCGGATCACCCTGACTATGGACAAGATGGATATTGAGGTTCTTTTAGCGGGTATTCCACGTAAAAAAGGGTCATTTACCATTTTTATGCGCATTACTTATTTTAATTCCTTAATTTAAGACATTTTATTATTGTCTTGAATCTTACACCTAAAGCTAGCAAGCCAGGCAGATGAAGATGTATCCAACATAGAGAAAGGCTGAAGTGATACTAGTTTTACTCGGGTAAACCTAAGTGTATTGCATTTTCTAGCATTACCCCTTTTTTCGGGGGGAAATGCGTTATGCATTTCCCCCCGATTTTTATATATTTATTATTTACTACTTATATTCTTAATAATTTTAATTATACCATTATCCATTTACACCAGAATAACATTCCGTAATATTACATTGAATACAAGATGACAATTGTGCTGATCAGACAATTAAACGCAAAACTTTTGGTGAGCAGGGCGTGCAACACTTCGGCTGAGTGTCGTAGACGTAGTTCCCCAGGCTGTAGCTGAAAATCAGCGACTTGCTCATGTCGTATGAGCAAAATTGACGCTGAGCTATGGCCTTTTTGTGCTGCTACAACACACATACATAATAGTGGTGTGAAAACAGGTAGGTATGCGATACTGATTTCATATTTTTGTATTTTTTTGTTTACTTTCTTGTATACTTATTTGCTTATACTAAATTGTTGTGTGTGTGTGTGTTTGAAGACCAAATAAAGTTTCTATCTATCTATCTATCTATCATAACCACACCGTACCCGTCGTTGGCTAGACGGCGAACGTGTGTGGGACTCTCCCGGCAGAGTGCCAGCCAGGTCTATCCACTAAACCCCCTCGATGTTCTCCTTGCCGTTATGGGCGCGTATGGTAAGGTCCGCAGTGCGACACCACTACCAACGCGCCCGTTCTAGCATTACCCCTCGTCATATAACATACGGGCAATGAAGAATGGTATCGTTTATGAACAACAATGAACCATGGTTTAATGCCCGTATAGTACCGGCAATGAACGATTGTATATAATCCGTCATAAAACCAATGTGTATTCCGTACAACATCTCAATTATTTTTTCCTAGGAAAGGGATTAATTTAAGGCCCCATATTAATTGAGTCCGGTTTCAAGGAGTGAGTTTCATAAGATGCGGCAATTTTTCATTTGCCCTTTCTTAATTTGGGTTTGCTGCCTATAATTTAGCATCTCTATTTACAAGATTAATTTTGTACAGTTTTAAAGAATGAAAAGGGTCCTGTTAAAAACAGATTTTTTATTAGGTTCATTTTTTATTTCCTCGTGAAAAATACTATGTATCCTTCAGACTAAGATTTAGGGTTCGTATAACAAGATCTTTTTTACACAACTTATGTGGCGAGCAAATATATTTAACCGCCTTCGTGGTCTGGTGGTTAAGACCACCGGGTGTTGATTTGGAGATCTGCGGTTCGATTCCCTACGGGGGCAGACATTTTTCTGCTTGGTTTGGTTAGTGGTAAGGCTTCTGAGCCCGTCTGGCTATCTTATTACCGTCTAACTTAAGTTTGTCGTCACAATAACATTGTTAATAGCATTATTGTATTCTGACAACAAGATAAGTTTGTCGCCATAATAACAATGTTGATAGCATTGTTGTGTTCCGAAAGAGGTAACATAGCCAGTTGCTCAGATATTGAGAAGTCCAGGTAAAGCTTGCTTCCACCTTCAGTCTTAGGGCTTATCGTTACTTATCATCAGGTGAGACGAAGTCCAAAGCAACCCTGTCGTATATAAAAAAACAAAACAACCCTTCGAATGTGTGACAACGCTTTTTATTAGGTGGGATTTGCGACATGATCCCGATTTTTCCTGGAATCACTAACATTTGTACGTACGTCATTCGGGGAGGGCGGGCAACTTGTACAATTTGCGGTAGGCGGGGATCCCGATTTGTTTATTTCAAGAGACATTTCTTAGGAACAGTTGCAAATACGACCGATCTTGATATCTTCAAGTAGACACGGCTCGATATAGAGCACGAGAAATCTTGCGTAGTTAATGAAGGTATGTTCGTGTTAATATAGGTTTAAGTTCTTTATTGTGTAAGGCATTAGGTACATCATCATCATAATATTTTGAGAAAAATATATAGCAGGTGAAACTACTATATTTAGACATAAAAACAATAATATTGGTTTCAAAATAATTAAGCGTAGAACGAAACATCCATTTCTGAACGATTCTAGTATGTCAAGTTGACAGTGTCGTTTGCGTTTGACAGATTGACAATATTTGGCAATCAAATTCGCGGCTTCGTGCCTCTTTCATTTTGTTTGTTACTCTTGAATGCTCTTGTAATACTAGTTATGAAGCATTCCTTAAAAATAAAAATTTATTAATAAAGGCTCAAAGTAACAAAAAATATTATTTTAAAAAATATTGTAAGTATATTGAAACCTACTATATTTTTTTACCTTTTTTCGCTATCTACTATATTTTTATGGTTCATTATTGTAAAACTACTATTTTTGACAGATATAGAGTGTGGCAACCTTAATCAGCACCTTTAGTCGTCAGTGACCACGAATGTTAGATATCGTTCAAAACATCAGTCGAATAAAGTTAAATGTATATTAAGTGAGTATTTAACTACCATATAATTTGTATCCTTGTAAAGGTCTATTACTCTTTCAAATAAAAGTTAGATCAATTTAAATTTATCACTTATCAAAACATTGTTTATTTCTTTCTAAAGAAAATGTTTTATTTATTTATTTCACAAAACAAGAAATACATTTTAACATTTTTTTTCAGCATCCTATAAACCAAATTTGGTTTTCCTAATGGAGACAAATGTGGTTATGTGCTAATAAATTGAGATTTGCATTAATACGATTATTACTTGAGGTTATGTACATAAATTTTGTTTTGTTTGCGTTGAGTACAAGACCTGCATCGTGTGCCCATTTTGCTAGTACTGTGAAATCGTCCTGAAGATCTTTTAACGCTAAATCTATATTTCTATTAGCGGCAACAAGACAAGTATCATCAGCATATTGATATAATTCGCATCTTTTAACAACATTGGCTACATCATTTACAAATGTTATATAGTGTATTGGGCCCAGTACAGATCCTTGAGCTGTGCCATCTCTAACAAAAATCTTCTGGCTGGTGGCATCTGCGATTTTAACAACATTTGACCTATCGCTAAGGTAGTCTTCGCACCATTTCTTAAGTGGTCCCCGTATACCACAGTCATCCAGCTTCTCTATAAGAGTGTTATTTCTCAAGGTATCAAAGGCCTTACTATAATCTATAAATAAAACTAATACATGTTCCCTATTATTGAGATATCTGTAAATACTGTCGCTAAATTTGGATAGTAATTGGGTAGTGCTTTTACCATACTGAAAGCCATATTGCGTATCTGTTATTACTTTATTATTTCTCTAGAATGTATGGATCTGTTTAGATACGATTCTTTCAACAACTTTGTTAATAGTAGATAGCAATGTAATTGGTCGATAATTTTCATAAGAATCTTAGCTTCCGTTTTTATGTATTGGCCTTATTATACCCGTTTTTAAGTCTTGCGGGTATTTGGCTTGTTTTATGGACGTGTTGATAAAGTGAACTAATACATCAGCAATCTCTTGGCTTACACTTTTACAATCTTGCACTGTAATACCATCTATACCAGGAGCTTTGCGGCTCTTTAAAGATCTAATTTCCTTGCTAACAATTTTAGCAGAAGTTTGTTGATATCTACAGGATACATCTATATGAGACTGATAAGTATCTTTCTTGAGGAGTTTAGTGCTGCATTTTGGTGCAATACACTTAACACTATCAGCAAAATATGCAGAAAAACTATTAGCTATATCAATTGTCGAAATGTTATTTTTTAGTAGAGAGTTTAAAATTATGTTGTCAGGGGATGTTTTAGATCTACCCGTTATGTTATTCAGGGTTTTCCATAGCGCCCTTGGGTTGTTTTTATTAGCAATTATCTCATCATGAATTGATTTATTTTTACTTTTAATTATAGTTTTATTTATAGAATTTCTTAGTGAGTTGTATTTTTGTCTCAATAAATAATTTGTTGGATCTGCTATACATTGCATAAATAATTTGTCTCTATATTTGCAAGCCTCTATGATTTTCTTATTAATCAAATTATTTTTAATTTCTTTTTTATTTTGAATTTTATTAATTTCTGACAGATTATGACATTTTTTTATATTTTGACATATATATCGATATATTTTGTCAGGACATGTTAGCTGTTTCGCAGGCTTCCAATCTATTTGTTTTAAATATTTAGTAAGTAGATCAAAATCATAACTTTTTACAGTCTTATTACCCACCCGTGTGTTTTCAGACCAGTCCACGGCAGCCAGTACTACGGCACGGTGGTCAGCCAGTACTTGTTCCAAGCGCTGCCGTGTACAGATTTAGTGAGCGGGATCTTGCGTAGATGTGGTCTATGCAAGATTTGCATATTTTATTATTTGTGAACTCTATACGAGTATATTCAGTGATCCCGCAAGCTAAACCATGACTGTACAAGGTGGAGTTATATATGTGTTTGATAGGATTATTCGCTTGTAAATTTATATTCATGTCGCCAAGTATAAAAATATCCTTATATTTATAAAGCTTGGTTAGTACAAAATCTAGTTCTTTAACAAATAAATGCTGACTGAGGTTAGGAGGTCGATACATACAAGACAAAACCGCGGAGTAACTCGAAGGGGTGGTTATTGTTCCAGTGATGTTTTCACAGTGTTGTGTATTCATGTGTTTTAAATGAAATTTGTGCTCGTTTTTAAAGTAAATTATTATGCCACCACCTCTTCTATCAGTCCGAAGTTCCGCGAACATTTTATAGCCTTTTATTAATGGTTAAACAAACTTACCTTTGTGATGTTTGACCATAATTATACGAGACGTTGCATCCGAAGAGATTTATATATTAACCAGGTAGTCCACTTTCCAATGTACCGGGCACCAAGCACAATTTTAGAGCGAAGACATAAAAATAAAAAGATAGGTAGGTAGTTTTAGTATTATTCACCCGCTCGAGCGATGTTACGCCGTTTGACTCATTCCTTTAGAGCAAAATTTCTCAAAAACATTGGGTATTTATTTGCAACACAGCAAATAATGGGTAGGGAGGGAGTATAAATCTCTTCGGATGCAACGTCTCGTATAATTATGGTCAAACATCACAAAGGTAAGTTTGTTTAACCATTAATTATACCACGACGTTGCATCCTCGAGATTTATATATTAACCAGGTAGGATGTTTAGAGTATTTTGAGAAATTTTTGATTAGAAGAGAGAAAAAAAAGAAAGTTTGTCGTTAATTCGGTATATGTTGACGTTTTTTTAAAATTTATAACAAAATCTAAATCAGTGAATAAGAGTTTTATTACGCATGATAGACTCTTGATAGAATCATGATAAGAATTTCCAAGGCACAGAAAATCACCTAAATAATTTATAATAGTAAACTAGACTTCTAAGATAAGATAATATGGGTTTCAAAAGCTTAGTGAAAATGTATGAAGCTGAAGCAAGTGCAAAGGGAAAACATTGAAATTCTTAAGTTATTTGCTTAAATTTAAATCTAAGATAATGTTTCGACGATTGATGCGTAGTGGCTAAAAAATAGACATCTAAATTGATATTTCGTAACAAGAGTTTCATAGGTGGTGTAACTGGTTGGGGTATTATGGGTGTGATTCCTTTACCAATACCTTGACCTTAGAAAAATCAATCCCTAGTTATAATCGAAGTATATCATTTATTCTGCTTTTCATTTTATTCAAGAAAAATTACGTAATAGTTTCGTTGGAATATATCAAGTGCACGCGACCTTCGAGGTTTTGTTTCCAGTTCGAGATCAAGGCTCAGGACACGCAATACATATTTAGCTATAAATAATAAGGATTCTCCGAATGATTCATCAATTTGTTATAATAATTTAAGTACTTACGCTAATTACCAAGGTACCTTAGGTATATCTTAATTACTTGAATTTTCTTTTTGATTTAGAACAGATTTTATCAAGTTTTTTGGTAGGTAGGATTTTTTTTTCAAACACATTATATTCCCAAAATCCGTCTTTTACATCCCCTATTTCATAAAAAAACCTGATAGTAAACGGCATCTTGGTGGATTAATGAACAATATTTACAGATTTCATGTTATAAATATTCTAGATTTTCACCATAGTTTCAGATCACTCCTTGGCAAATAACTCACAAAGGCTATTTTTTTAAATTAATGGTAGTAGTTGTACACAAAATAGGTGCTCTCTTCTCCATATGTTATTTTTATAATCCAACAAATAACAAAATATAATAATTTATTAAAAATTATGTTTGTAAAACCCAGTGTGAGAGCCGCGGGCCATATGATCATAGACATGTTACATATATTTAACCCAACACTGTACTATGAATCTCCAGGGCAGTTCCCTTAAGGCTTGGCTGTCTGGTTTTTCAGTGGAGGAACTAAGAAACAACTAGTATAACAAGGAAGAATTCTGTGGAATTACATATCTAAAACATATAAAATCTAAGGAATTGGAGTACAGTATCATTGACCCGTGATCGCAAGAACTTAAAGTCGAAGGTACGATCCACTAACAACCGTTACGGGGAAGGCTAATCTTAAAAAAAGAAACAAAACATTTTCATTTGGTGTATTCCATTACCCAGATTTGTACCCAATTTTTAGCTATATTAGTTTGATACCGAGATTGATAAAAAATCCCGAACCATTCTGCCCTTTGATTGTATAGATTTCTGTATCTATTATAATATAGGTACCTGATTCTCTTTAATTTAACTTACAACTCTAAGGATATGATTGTATCTGGCTATTATTATGATGGCTGGCTTATGATTGTATTGTTCTCTTATGCTTATGCATAAGGAAACTGTATGTAAACATATAAAGCTTATTATTTCAATAAGTCAAGGATTAAATTTGTTTTCTTTTCCCAAATTTTGACAATTAGCAAGAAAAGAGCATTACAGGTGGGAAATATTATGTTAGTTAGTTTATATATAAATTGATCTAATTCATCATTGCATCATCTTACTGCTCTCATTTAGTATAACTTCTTAATTTCATAACGTAATGTCACAATATTTGACTGTGAAAAACGTGAAGTTATAGGTAAACATGTTTGAGATTCGGTTTCTTAAAAAGAAATTTGTAATCCGTTTTACCCGTTACAACTCATAAGAGAACTGGATCGATTGTATTTTTTTTTCAGGCGTAAATAAAATATTTTCATTTAAGTACCAAAATAATAATAATAATTATTATTATTATTTTTTTCTATTATGTTTTGATCGCCGCCTTTGGTCGAGACTTGGTTGTCTGATATCGATCTACTACAGGTGCTTTCCTCGCAGACTAATGGTACGAGTGACTCCTCGCCTAACCACGTCTCTGCGTGCGTGGCATTTGACGCGGTGGAGCTTTGCAGTTTCCCTGCTGGCTGACTGAAGGCCTATTAGAAGAAGACGTACTCGCCGCTGGAACTTTCTTGATTTGGAGTCGATATTTCTGCCAACTTCGATGCTTTAATTTTATTAGTGAGATTCCCGCCAAAGAGAAATGAATCACTTCGTACACGTGCAATATCTTTTTAAACTTATAATCTAATGAATACATTATTAATTTCCTTCGATTAAGCGTGTTTTTATAATGAAGGTCCAATATAAGCTCATTTCTTTGAGTAACACAGCAGTGATTTCAGGATTTGATTTGGGTGTTTTAACTAATTGAAAGTTTTCAGGTATGAAGATGTTGCCCTCTAACTCTTTCTTTTAATCCTTATTTAAGCCTCCGCACAATATATGACCCCAACGTTCAGAGATTTCATCCTGGATTTTTGTTCCGAAAAGCTCGTGTTTCCCTTTTGAGGTCCCTAAGACCTCTAAAATATTCTCAAATAAATTGGTTGCTGGAGGGTTAACATCATTTACAAGTACCTGAGAGCTAGTGGATGGTATGGGACACTCGGCTGATGCTTCTGATGTCATCACCTGTACATTACTAGGTTGTCACTCATTACAAGTTTCAGTCACACGAACCACTGACTGATTATATGGGATGTATGTGAACACACTGAAGCCAATTCATCCTCTCCATAGATTTTTATTTTATTTTATTTAACAAAATGAACTATTATAAACATAAACACAAAACTACGAAGTAGTTTGTCGGCGAGTAACATTACTAATATTCTGCGAGGCGAGTCATATTCTGCGAGGCTATCCTCAGCCTGTGTACTAATATATATGACCAAAAAACATGACTACAATCGCATCGTAGTACCATTCTCTATATTGTGGTAGTACTGTGTGCGACTATGATCGCATCATAGTACAAAGGCACACTGTTCTATTAAAAAATAAAGAAATAATAACATTCCGTTAAATAAATAAGCTAGGTCATGCTCACACCATGACAGGAAGTGCTGTGGTCGAGACCGTAATCGCGTCACGGTACTAATAAATATGACCAAAAAACATGACTACAATCGCGTCGTAGTACTGTGCGTGACTATAATCGCGTCATAGTTCCAAGGCACACTGTTCTATAAAATATAAAGAAATAATAACATTCTTTCAAAAAATAAGCTAGGTCATGATCGCATCATGACAGGAAGTGCTGTGATCGAGACCGTAATCGCGTCACGGTACTAATAAATATGACCAAAAACCATGACTACAATCGCATTGTAGTACTGTGTGTGTATATAATTGCATCATAGTTCCAAGGCATACAGTTCTTTAAAATATAAAGAGATAATAACATTCTGTTGAAAATTTATGCTAGGTCATTATCGCATCATAACACGAAGTGTTGTGATCGAGGTGTGCATTACCGCAGCAAAATGTTGTGCTTTAGAGAAGTGAGAGTATATCAAATAATTAGTTCATCATGAGGAGAAATTAGTTCATGAATAGCAAAATTTGTTCGCATTGTAGTTTTAAAGTTATTCGAGAAAAACAGATTTTGCTGGAGTAATGTTCGAAACGTTACCCTGGCAAAATCTTTTTTTATAAAATCGTTTCCATCCAGAACCAAATACATGAATAGATAGCTTTTGTTGCGTATTAAATGTTTGTGAATAGCAAAATTTGTGCATGTTGTATTTCTTAAGTTATTTAAGATTTTGCTGCGGTAACGTTTTAGGATATCCCAGATCTCGAAATCGGTTGAACATAGAAGTTTGAAAAAAATACCAATAATAGACCTTAATTTGTTCAAATTTGTTCAAGCATTAGTTTTTGATTTGCTTGATGAATACCAATGTAATTAAATGTTTTCAAAAATCAGAAAAAACGAATTTCTCAGTAAACCAGTACACTTACAATAAAATAAAAGGCTGTAACATGTACCCTTGGTACACCTTTATAACGACAGTAAACTTAGATTATGTAACTTTACGCAATATGAACATATAGAGAATTTTAAAAAGGTTTTTTAAGTTATCGAATACGCAGCTTCCATTAAACAAGGAAACATGGCATACTATGAACAAATTAAAATGTTCCATCAATAAACAATCCTGTTAATTCCAGCTTTGAATTACGGCTATTATGAAAGTTATATCAAAAATAAGATATATCAGTAATTTGTCAATAAGCCGACCGAATTATAAAGGTTACGTAAAAGCGACCGCACCATACATACGGGTATACTTCGCAAATTAGCAGCGTAGTATGTGACGTAGTGTACAGTCGGGTAGAATAGTAATTCGGACAACCGATTTTTAAATATTTCTACCAGTTTTCTTTTTTGTAAATTGCAATCATGATAATCAACAGTATTATTATACAATTTAATGACTTAAGTATACAGTGTGGAAACTTTCAGCGGGGCAGTAAGGAGAAGTACCTTATCCGTTGCAGCTACACGAAAATGGTTTTAGGAGACTATCCATAATTTTTTATGGAATTTTGATCCCCATTCACAGATTTTCAAAAAAAAGCAATTTTACATAAAAACATTTTTTGATGCCAATCGATCCTGTTTCTAATACTGATCAAAAACTTCTATGGGATCAACCATCGTTGGAGTACTCAAAAAGTCACAAATTGCAAAAAACTTTTCCCGTACATTTTGTATGAAAATTTTACGCAAAAGTTTTTTTTGTGACTTTGTTTTGTGATCTTTTTGTTGACTGAATAAAAAGATAAGTTTAAAAAAATTCAAATTTCGAACTCGTTATTATTAAATAAAAAACAATCTTGACAATTTGGTGATCAATGGAACACATGGTCCTATTTCTTGGCAAGCGCGTAGTCCAGATCGAACGCCTCTAGATTTATTTTTGTGGGGCTACCTGAAAACTGCGAGGTTTACAAAAAGCAATACGATAGTGTTCCAGAACTTAAAGACTCACTAACCACAATTTTGTATGGAATTCATCCAAATAAATTGTCAGCAGCCACTAGGTCGGTACAGAAACGAATCAATTTATGTATTCGTTAAAATGGCGGTCACTTCGAGCACTTGATATCGTAGGGCAAGAAACAGCAAGAATTTAAATACGAATAACATCATCAAGTTATGTTAGTTAATAAAAAAAGAAAATTAATACGCCTTCTCTTTTATATGTGTAAAATTCTACGTGATTATTTTATTTTTTTTGTATTTCAGTTACACAAATTCTTTACAAAATGTAGGGGAAAAGTTTTTTGCAATTTGTAACTTTTTGTGTACTCCAACGAATGTCCGATACTTAAAACCTAAACACAAATTGCCTAATAACGTTTGGCCTAAAACACATATCACCTAAAAACGAAATGCCTAATAACGTCAAAAATAGGTAGCGAGGAGCGAAGCGACGAGCGTAGGTTTGAACATGAACCAAGCGCGCGAGCCGAGCGAGCGAAGCGAGCGTGCCGCGGCAGCGGCCGGCGAAGCGCCAGAAACGACTTTATGTGTATTCTCGACTTTATGCATACTTATTTAGGCTAAACGTTATTAGGCATTTGGTTTTAAGTATCGGACTCCTCCAACGATGGTTGGTCCCATAGAAGTTTTTGATCAGTATTAGAAACAGGATCGATTGGCATCAAAAAATGTTTTTATGTAAAATGGCTATTTTCTTGCTAACTGTAATTTTTTTTTTTAAATCTGTGAATGAGGATCAAAATTCCATTAAAAATTATGGATAGTCTCCTAAGACCATTTTCGTGTAGCTGGAACAGATTAGGTACTTCTCCTTACTGACCCGCTGAAAGTTTCCACCCTGTATATTTAAAACCAAATTAACATTAAAAATGGAAATGTTGCCCCGTTGCCCCAATCATCGCGATAAACAAGACGATAAGTCACCACGCTAACAGGAATTGCCGTAAATGCCTATGTTCTTGCCGAATGAAATGATTGTTGGATTTCAAGCTAGCTAGTAGGGTTTCCTTTTTTAAATTTCATCTAATATTGTGTTACATGGTAATTAATCTAAGATTCTTCGCCAAGTATCAATTTGCGTTGCATGATTTTTTTTATACACGGTGTTTCATAATAACCAATAAATAATCAATGCGTTATCTAAAACTAATTATTAAATTGTGTTTACCCGTAATGTCATTCAACCCAAAATTTTCATGTAAATCATAGACATGATGATGATACTATGATATACATGAAAATATTGGGTTAAATGACATTACGTGTAAACACATTTTTAATAATTATTTTTAGATAACGCATTAATTATTTATTGGTTATTATGAAACACCGTGTATAGTTTGTTTCTCAGATCGCACAAACATGGCTCTGTATGAAGAATATTTTCATTGTCTTATTGTTCCCAGGAGTATTACGCGGCTCAACAGATTAATGTCACTACCAATCCGATGATTTTATATTCACGTATAATGTGCATGTGTGTCTTATAAAAATTATCTGTGATTTTTAATAAGTAAAAAATATCATTTGTATAAGACTGATTTTTAAATAAAAAAATGTCGTTCTCATTTCATTATTTTATTATACCCTTTTTTTCGCAACTGTACTAACGAAACATCAATATTATACCGTTCATTTAAAATGGTTAGCCTTATGTATGATGCGGTCGCTTTTACGCAACCTTTATAATTCGGTCGGCTTATTGACAAATTACTGATATATCTTATTTTTGATATAACTTTCATAATAGCCGTAATTCAAAGCTGGAATTAACAGGATTGTTTATTGATGGAACATTTTAATTTGTTCATAGTATGCCATGTTTCCTTGTTTAATGGAAGCTGCGTATTCGATAACTTAAAAAACCTTTTTAAAATTCTCTATATGTTCATATTGCGTAAAGTTACATAATCTAAGTTTACTGTCGTTATAAAGGTGTACCAAGGGTACATGTTACAGCCTTTTATTTTATTGTAAGTGTACTGGTTTACTGAGAAATTCATTTTTTCTGATTTTTGAAAACATTTAATTACATTGGTATTCATCAAGCAAATCAAAAACTAATGCTTGAACAAATTTGAACAAATTAAGGTCTATTATTGGTATTTTTTTCAAACTTCTATGTTCAACCGATTTCGAGATCTGGGATATCCTAAAACGTTACCGCAGCAAAATCTTAAATAACTTAAGAAATACAACATGCACAAATTTTGCTATTCACAAACATTTAATACGCAACAAAAGCTATCTATTCATGTATTTGGTTCTGGATGGAAACGATTTTATAAAAAAAGATTTTGCCAGGGTAACGTTTCGAACATTACCCCAGCAAAATCTGTTTTTCTCGAATAACTTTAAAACTACAATGCGAACAAATTTTGCTATTCATGAACTAATTTCTCCTCATGATGAACTAATTATTTGATATACTCTCACTTCTCTAAAGCACAACATTTTGCTGCGGTAATGCACACGTGATCGAGACCGTGATCGCGTCACGGTTCCAATAAATCTGACCAAAAAACATGACTACAATCGCATCGTAGTACTGTGCGTGACTATAATCGCATCATAGTTCCAAGGCACACTGTTCTATAAATATAAAGAAATAATAACACTTAAACACGTGTACAAGGCGTGTTTCAAAGTGCCGATTCACGGTTCTTTAGTAATTATGAATTATTGCTTAAATAGACGTTTATTTGGTACAAAAAATACAACATACAATGCAACAAAAAAATATAAATATATATTCAGATAGATTTTAGGCCAAATAGGCCCCGCATGCAGAGGCACAGAGTGCTTTGACGCTGGTATTCTGCGGATACCATTTTATTTAACACTGTATACAGAATATTTTCTAATTAAACAGTAACGTTAGGCAATGCGCAAATAGCAAGGCTCTTTTGTTGCTCAATAAATTTCTAAATATAATCTACTGATTCGAACAAACACGAAATAAAGTTTTGCTTTAAACGAACGAAATGCAAAGATGAGAACGTGTCGAAAAAATAGTAAAATATAATAAACAATAAACACTTATAATTTAAACTTACATAGGTACTTCCAGCACCATCAAAATGCTCGCAGCGGCGGCGGCGGTGACGCAAACGTTTCTCTAGTTTACGAATCTTTTCCTTAATATATTGCTTAGAATACTTACGTTTTCATTTACACATATTGATATCTATAACAACTACACAACACACTAAAAATAAAGTTATAAAATAATAAAACTTTGATCTTTAATATTCCGATGCTGTGATGCCCGCACAAAGAAAGCGAATGAGTCAAACGGCGTAACATCGCTCGAGCGGGTGAATAATACTTACTAAAACTACCTACCTATCTTTTTATTTTTATGTCTTCGCTCTAAAATTGTGCTTGGTGCCCGGTACATTGGAAAGTGGACTACCTGGTTAATATATAAATCTCGAGGATGCAACGTCGTGGTATAATTTGGTATAGACTGCAGATATATTTATTTCTAAAAGCATAATTACATCAATACTTCTAGGCGAAGACTGTATGCATTCCTCAAGACTTACAAAGTTTTTAATTATTGATCTTATATTTATATGTATACAAAAGAAAGATACTGTGTTCGGAACTTTTTTCAAAAATGTTCTTAAATTACAACAATCAGTAAATTGTACAATATCATCAAGAGGTATATCCATTATTTAGTTTTATTGATTTACAGACATAAAAAAAGAGACTTTCACTATTAATAATTTTTTTGATCCAAGTGAGAACTTCATAACATCCTGCACAGATCTAATATTATATACCTTTTGCTATTCACCTTCTTTCCTCACTCTCAGCACTCCTTTCTTCATCCATATCATCATCATCATCATCATCACAGCCCATATACGTCCCCACCGAGGGGCTCGAGCCTACCCTATATTAGGGTGATTAGGCCTTAGTCAACCACGCTGGCCCAGTGCGGATTGGTCGATTTCACATATATCATTGAATTTCTTCGCAGATGTATGCAGGTTGCCTCACGATATTTTCCTTCACCGTAGGAGCGTCAGACAAATGTACATATGAAATTCGAAACGAAAAACACATTGGTACATGGCGGGTCTCGAACCCCGACCCCCCGATTGAAAGGCAAGTGCCGAGTTCACTGCGCCACCGACGCTCCATATATATTTATACAAATCTTTTAACTCTTGTTTTGCATTCCACAGTAGTTGTTTATTGTATGGTGTTAAGGCTTCGCATATAAAAATGGTATCATTAGGGTTTAAAGTTTGAATGTGAGGTGTAATTTCAGAGCTTTTTATTTTAATGGATTTTGCTGCAGTAAGCTAGGACATTTGATTTGCTTCATTTGTAAGTTCAATGAGTACTGGGCCCGGTCGGTCGTTTTTGCCTGGTCAACGCTTTGCCTGTTTTACTGTTTCAGTGTTTTGGTTAAGCTTAATAGCAACACTATTGACAATGTCGTTGATATTTTCATTGGCACTATTTGGCAAATTAAATACCTCAACACAAGCATTCAGTTCTTTTTGCTCCATGTTTTGGATGCGTTGTTCTAACGCTCCTACCCGCACTTCCAAATGTTTATTTCGATTAGTGAGATCAACATTTTGTTTCTGTAACTTATTAATACTTAGCTGCATAATTTCAATATTTTTAATAAGTTCGTCCATTCTGTCCGAAGTGTAATCAATCGACCGGGTAATATCTTTTATTTCTCTTGCAATAATTTTTTCGAGTTCCTTAGATATATCACTCAGTAGTTTGGTTGTGTTGAGCTGCCCATTTGGAGCCTCAGTGCAATTGTCATCCCCATCATCATCATCCGGAATGACAATTGAGCGGCGTCGTGAGATGTTCTGGCAATCCTGGCAAGTCCATTCTAGGTTCTCTGAAGCACGGAGAGCAGCGAGTTGCTTGTTCGTAAGTCCTGTACAAGCATTGCTCAAGTGCACTATCTTCTGGCATCGATTACATTCTATTCCGGGTCTAGTTTTAGTTATATTTCTTGCGCAGATATCACATTTATCAGACATTTGTTTTGGGGGTACATTACTTACAACACTTAAAACACACGTAACAGTTAGAGTGCGAGATGACGAACGAATGGTTTTATCTCCAATTCTAAAAAATCGTTAATAATTGTTGTGGCAAGAGATTTGGCTAGGCAGTAACTAACGTGCCATTATCATAAATCGTAAATATTAACATAAAATAATGATTTGAGTTGCTTCAACATAAACAGTTGCATAAACAGTCTAGATCACATCCCGTGCGATTGTAACACCTGTCACATAATAGAATACAGTTTTCATTGAAACCTGTCAAGAGAGAACACACCGTACCAGGCTTGGTATTAATTAATTCTGAACTTTGCATAATGCGACTATGACACTCAACATTTTGAGGTAACGTGACCTTCACCAAGAGAAATCATTGAAGATGTCTGACATGCATCTTCAATGATTTCTATTTACATACAGGGTGATTATTTGAGACGACGTAATTTACTGTTTTTCATGGAAGAATACATCATGTCTTTGTTTAATTAAAATTTAATTCCGACATTATACTTATAAAATGATAACCTATGGAGGCCTGTAAATAGAAATTTGGAATAGTATACAAAAATATAAAAAACAATTCCAGGAAACATTATATCTCACTAGCCTGGAGTGTCCAAACTGAGTTTTTGTAATGCACTTAATTATTTTTTGTCACTCGCGAGTTAGTTAAGAATAACATTTTATTTCCTATCGATATTTCAATGATTTTTACTTAATAAAACGTGATAAGAATACCATACTGTAACCAATTTTCGACGTTTATGTTCATTTTAAAAATGTCCACAAGCAAAATACTAATTCATCTGGCTTGATGCATCTTCACGGGTAGTGTAGCGTACCTTTACGTAACCGTCTTGTGCGGGGGAAAGCACTCCCCGCGCAGTCAGTCGCGAACACTGACGTTGAGTCCACGCATGTTAGCAGCGTGAGGCACGAGTTCAGATCGAAAACAAACCGTTATCTGGCTTTTGTAAGGTATGTAGCATAATTAATTTGCCCTTTACTGTGTGCTACGTTTAATTCATTCTTTTTGATATTTATTTATATCAATTTAATTGGGTTACTCTTTTCATAAACCTCTTCTGATACTTCCTATATAAATAATTTGAAACATAAAAAAAGTTTATCTTAGAAATTCTCATTAAACTGGCACTCATTAATCTGTTTTCATCTGGCACATATGACCAGATTAATTAGTATCGTCCAGATAAATTATAATAAACATCCAAATATCGTTTTTTAATGAAACCATTTTTGGATGTTTATTATGATTTGTATAAAATTTTGTATAAAATGTTTTTATTACTTCTAAAAATATATACATAATTTAAAATGAATCACACACATAAACTTAACTACAATAAAATAATTAAATAAGACTACATTATTTACACATTATTATTAGTTTACTATTTTGTTATGACATTGATTATGCTTTTCAGGTTGTGCTTTAAAATATGCCAAAACCAAAAAGACAATCAAGAGAAGAGAGACTGAGAAAAAAGAGACTTGCTGAGAAAAGAAGATATGAACGAATAAAGAATAATGAAGGAAAAGCAAGAAAAAAATAAGCAAAGTTATATGCGTGGAAAACAAGAAAAAAAAGCAATTATCTATAGAGGAGATGAGTCCTAGGCAGCAAAGGCTACAAAGAAAGAAGTGGAGAATAAATTTTAAGTCTTATTACCTTAAAAAGAAGCAGGAACGAAGGACTGCTGACCTACTCAAGGAAAATACTCCACCCGAAAGCCCTGCTTTGTTTGACTTACAGCAATTACCGATGCAAGTTCCGTTGCAGATACCTTCTCCCAGTCCTCCTGCAAAACTTATTACAAATTCAGTGTCCCCTTCACCAGGACCATCTCGAATTATGCGCAGTGCTACAGGTAATACAGCAATAAGTAATGATTTTGATTTGCTACAGAGCCAAAGGAATGAAACAATATCTCCATCATGTGTATCAACTGCATCTTCTGATATAAGACGTATCCGGTACAAAAAAGATAAAGAGATAAGTCAACTTAAGCAAATAATATTGAATCTGAAGAAAAAGACCCACTCATATCAGAAACCAAATACAAAGAATGAAAAATAAAACAAAAAATGTAGAGCAATATATCTCTTCACCAAGCAGACGTGCTTCCGAAATAAAAAGAATCAAAATCAAAATATTTTATTCAACTTGGATTTTACAATCTCTTTTGAAAGTCAAGGAAGCTACGCCAATGGTTCACAAGTCTACGGCGGGAGACCTTGTACTGGAAAGAACCAGCAAGAAAACCAGCAAGGGCTATTTTTTTCTCCCTGTATTGTTACAGAGTCGTCAATTTGTACTATCGATTTAATTTACAGAATCGTTCAATCTTGGAGTATAAAATACTATGGACAAATCGATAATTAATGTATATTAATGGTGCAAGTACATTCTTTAAATAATTACTTATTATTTTCTTTTTAAGTTTCACGAAAAAATACATTAAGCTCGATCGACCGAAAGAACGAATAACAAAAACTTTAAAAGAAGATTTCCCAGCTTAATAAATTTTATTGAATCTGTAGATGAAATTATCATTTATCAGCCATTTCCTAATTTATATGTCACGATGATATCATTCGTCTGCTTTGGTTATAATTCATCTGGTTGGATAATTCATCAGGATAGCCTATCTTTTTCTCTATAATTGGAAAATTAGTGCCTTTATGACATGTTATTCAATAAAATTTTTAGTTTCCAATAATGTACTAAGCAATTCTCAAATTTAAAAAAAAAATAGAGCCAGATGAATTATACGAAATCCCTCAATCTCGAAGAATCACCCTACAATGTATGTAAATACAAGTTTGTTGAAGGTGTGTACGTAAATACAAGAAAATGAGTAACCTCTCGGCCCCGAAGCGGTCGCATGCGACCGGTGTGACGTCACGCTATGAAATATTTTATAAATACCCTCACGAAAGGAAATTTTTCACAAAAATATAAATATTTCACAACCACAGCATATTTTTCATTATGTAAAAGGCAATGTAATAATTGATAATTGACTCTACTCTTTTCTACTCATTTTTGTGTGTGTTGTAAAACGCACAATTAATAAAGTGTTCATTCATTCATTCTACACCTATATTTGCATAGAAGAGCCTTCTTAAGAAAAAATAATCAAATAGGTTGCATTAATAACCTATAAATCATCAATAGGGGGTTCAAAAATCTCAATAAGACATTTACGGGCTCTTGGTGACTTCAATCAGCAGGCCAATTATGGATCTTTCATCGTATCTATCTATCTATAATATATAAAGCTTAAGTATAAATTTGAGAAAAAGAAGTCATAAAATAATGCATTTCGTACTACCGATCTCCAATGATATCATCACTATGGCATAATTTCAATGATGTCATCATTAAATAATGAACAAATGATCAAAAATCTAACCGGAAATCGTATTTTTCGTTTTGCACTATAATATCATATGACCATGAGATCGATAAATAGGCCCTAAGAATTGAAGAAAGTTGACTCCCACTCCACACCTGTTCGGAAATTGGAAGAGCCTTCTGAAAAAAAATGGCA
The DNA here is from genome assembly GCA_963935595.1 of Schoenobius gigantellus. Lineage (NCBI taxonomy): Eukaryota > Metazoa > Arthropoda > Insecta > Lepidoptera > Crambidae > Schoenobius > Schoenobius gigantellus. The sequence goes on from OZ012553.1 coordinate 2,470,095, forward strand.
AGAATCTCGGAAGGTGTAATTTTTTGTCCGCCTTGCCGACATTACATACAGTCATGGTTCCTCGCATTATTTTCAATAACAGTGAATTTCATTTCGAGCGAGCGAGACTGTATAGGTACTCGCTGTATTATCAATTTATCAACGAAGCTTAGAGCCTAGTGAGACACCAAGAAACACTACGGTGTGTTGTTTGTATTCTTATATTATTTATGACTTTTTGGCGTTTTTGAAGTCCGTTTTATTTATTGTAAAAAAATTAATATTTTTAGTTAATTTAAAATACCTTTTCTTAAATGTAAGAAACCAATATTTTTCTGAAAATCGATTTAGCCAAACGCGTACAGGTCAAAAAGATACCTCCTTTTTTAAAGTCGGGTAAAAAAACCAAATCGCCTCAGCGTTTCAGCGTTTTGTGAATACAGATTGAGCAAGCATAAGGCCACGATCTCGCGGGTAAGAGACACATGTTTTGACGACAAATTTTTACGTGTATTTTCGCTGTTTAAAATACAACTTTATCAAGTTATATCTTACTTGTGTCAGCTAAGATTTATCTAAGTAGCTTAGTGCGACACGGAGTTGAAATGTCGTCAAAAATCAGAATGCGCTCCTGTCGCTCTGTCCGACATTTTGCCGAACGACCGTGAGCCGAGACGCGGCCTGTCCCGAGCTGATGTTATGGCCGGGGTGATAATATTAGTGTTATCTCGTAGCTTCATCTAATTGCATTACGTAATTCACCGTAGTGTGTGTGAAGACGTGTTGTGTTAATTTGTGAACATTGCGTGTAATAAAATTTGTATAATAGCGTGTAAGGGATTCTGTATAGCGTCTGATAGCAGACTTCTCTATTGCTCAGCACTGAACCAACGAGGTGAGTTTCTTTGAGGGCTTTGATCTCATAATGTTATATTCTCAAAATATTATACGTATATAGAAGATTTGTTGTCAAGCGCGCAGCTCGACCACGAGCCACTAATTAGTAATTCAAGTAGTTTTTTCTCATGAAATATTCCGCTAAGAATTTATACATTGTTACGCGCCACACCGCCTCAGCCAATCGCAAGCCAGCCGAAGCCAGCCAATCAGAGCCAAGCACATGCAGCCATGTGCCAGCCAGCCCAAGCCAGCCAATCAGAGCCAAGCACGTGCAGCCATGTGCCAGCCAGCCCAAGCCAGCCAATCGGAGCCAAGCCAAGCTAGCGCTTACTACCGGAGAAACTATAAAATGCCGCGCCATCTCATATTTAGATCACTTCTCTGTTTTACTGTTTCTAAGACGGAACTCTGCCCGATTGTAAATCGAAATTAAATCAGTGTGATTCTGCAACGTCTACTTTTTATTTTATCGCGTTACAACATCTTAATTTTTTTAATTTAGGTTTCGTAGCCAAATGGTAAGAAACGGAACCCTTATGGATTCGTCATGTCTGTTTGTCTTTCCGTCCGTATATCACAGCCACTTTTTTCCGAAACTATAAGAACTATACTGTTGAAACTTGGTAAGTAGATGTATTCTGTGATCCGCATTAAGATTTTCACAAAAAAAAACAATAAATTTTGGGGGTTCCCCATACATAGAACTGAAACTCGCAAGCCGTTCGCGAGCTGCGCGCGCTGTTTAGTGCGCCTCTTTAGCGCAACTCATGCAATGCTCGTACGGAGCTCGTGATCTGCGCGCGAGCTGGTCACGCGCACCACACGATTCCACACAATGGGGAATCTTTTATACGTTTCGATTAATCGTAAAAAAATGTCATCTGTCCAATCCATGACAATACGTATTTTGCCTCCGATAAGAAACAGGGCTTGAGGCGCAGGCGGGTATTAAGTAGAAGTATTTCGCGGGGCGCTAGCGGGTAGCTCTCGAGCCACTCGCGCGCGGCTCTCGCGCCGCTCTCGTGCTGCTCACGGCTCGTAGCTTGCGCACGAACGGAGCGCGAGCGGCGCAGGAGCGACGCACGCACATAAAATGCTCGCGAGCAGCTCGCGGACGACTCGCTAGCTGCGCATTCGCCAGATGTGGACACACCCTTACATACATTTGTTACAAAGTCGTTGTCACGCGTGGTGTGATGATCGTCCACATTATCGTACCAAACCCTGTAACAAAGCAGGGACCGGAAAACCCATTCATTTGCTTGAGCCGTTCGAAAGGGTAACTCATTCGTATGGTAACCCAGTGGGCTCGGTAAGCCATTCAACAGGTTTCCCAACAATAACGATAACCCATAAATAGGGGTTACCACCCACAACAATAATTTACCGCTTACCTAATCTTAAAGGTTTTCAGTGTTTATGCGCTTTTAACCGTTTACTATTCGGGTTAGAGTAACCCTTTCCCTTAGGCACATCGAGCGATTGAAATAGCAATGCGGGCTCAATAACGCCGGAATCCGGTCGCGACCTTCGGCATATATGCGGTGCAAAAGTAATCCACACGCGATAGACGTAAGTTCTGAAATAACTTGCACAAATTAATCAGCGCTTAGAACGGTAACCCATTCGGGGGTTTTTGATATCGGTAAGCGGTACCTAACCCGAATTAATTCAATCAAAGGGATTAATGTGTTAACTGGTCAGCCGTTTAAAAGCCAGTCCCTGGACAAAAGTCACGCAGTTCGGTCCGGAGTGTAACTTTTAACTATATCTGTGGTCTAGTGGCTGAGACCACCAGATGTTGATCTATGAGACATCATCACTACAGCTCATAAATGTCCCCACCAAGGAGCTTGTGCCTAGCCTAAGTTAGGGTGTTTAGGGCCTTCACCGCAGGAGCGTCAAACAAATGTACAAATGAAATTCGAAAAACGAAAAACATAGTGGTACATGGCAGGATCGAATCCCGAACCTCCCGATCAGAAGGCCAGTGCCGATTCCACAGCGACACTGATGCTCTATGAGGCATATGACGTAACTATAATAAAATATCATTGCGTCAAACTAAAATAACACAATACGTATAAAACAGTTGAAGTATTCAGAACAGTGGAGGCAACGTTATCTTCAGGATGTCCCTCATCAAATTTTACGGCGTGAACACTGCGTATTGCGTCGTTAGAAGCGTTCATTTCTGGGCTGTTCTAAAGGGCTCTACACACTACATACCTAAGCTGACTTACTGAAAAAATCCCGGAGCTTTTTTGGGTAAGTCGGCAGCTTCGTGTCAAACAGCTTTTCGCTTTCGCTCGCGTTGACTAAATGAGTTGGGGTGCTTAATTCTTACTCAATGAGCATAATTTCTTAATGCTGCATCATCATGACAGCTTATACATAGGGTGCTTAGGCCTTAGTCAGCCACGCTGTGGTGCGGATTGGTCGACTTCACATACACTATTAAATTTCTTCGCAGATGTATGCAGGTTGCCTCACGATGTTTTCCTTCACTGTAGGAGCGTAAGACAAATGTACATATGGAATTCGAAAACGAAAAACACATTGTTACTTGGCGGCCTCGAACCCGGACCTCACGATTGGAAGGCAAGTGCCGAGTCCACAGCGCCACCGACACTCTACAGTGTAGAGTATCGGTGTAGAGTCTACACGAATTCGTGTAGAGTCTACACGAATGCTGCATGACCTTGCTATTTTCATGCAAGTCTTTGCCTAAAACAAAAATAATAGGTATGCTATTATCTTTGCGGGGTGGTCCAAATTGGGTTTTCCCAGTCTCTGGATTAACTCCACTATGGACAGTATGGATATCAAAGTAAAGCTTAGTGAGTGTGCTCCGCACCCTGCGGGATGAGGTCTGAAAGCATTTCTCCTCGTCGAAAGAAGTATGCTGGTCGAAAGTTCAGAAAGGGTAATATTTCGACATTAATCGGAGGGACCTGACCAATGGGAATCGCTCGAAACTTGACCAGCGTCACAAAATTAGCAACTTTACTTCCACCTATTTTGAGGGGAATGCGTGACCGTGTGTGGGGCTCTCCCGGAAGAGAGCCGGGCCTACCCACTAAACCCCCCGGTGTTCTCCCTACCCTTATGGGCGCGCGTGGTAAGGTCCACGATGCGATACCACTACCCACAACTATATTTTCACCTGTAATATTTTTTTCGTAGGTATAAAACGTTAAAATAAATCCATTGAAATTTGAATCCACCAATCACTCGCGATACTGGTCTTCTCGAAAAGCGAGCTATAAACTGGAGTTAGTGAGTTATGTATGTAGAGTCCTTAAGTAGGTTGGTTTGTGTACTGAAAACTAACTTTTACGACGGGTCGTCAATGCCTCCAGGCCGCAATAACAAGAAACAGTACTTATATTTGAATTTCTGTTATTTTCGTATGAATAAAATGTTCATGATCGAGAAAGTCAATGTAAAAGAAGCATATTATAAAATATACGGTCGAAAAAAATGATCACAGGGATGCCTTAAGCTGCTTACATACAACCGCCAACAAAATTTTACAAAATCACGAGCGCGGCACGTACTCTAATGTTGTGATCCCACTTATTACAATTAGGCGCGCCGGATTGAAAAACGTCGCTGTTTTGTAATGCAACTACGATGCTGGCTCACGTTCAATCAATTTGTTCGGTGGAGATACAAATTAAGATTTACAAAATTTACAAAATCCAATGTTTTTGTGTGCAAGAAGTACTGTAGGGTGACCACAAATTAAGAGGAACAGATACAAAAATATTTATTTTTTAAATTTCAAAATTTTAACAAAAAAAGGATTAAATCACGATTCACGAATGCTATCAACGTTTGCATTTTTTCAATCTTAATTCCACTAAAAACTTTCAAAGCAGCGTATCGACTACTTTTAATACGGCGTGTAATACAATATGGCTGCGACATATATTTAATGTTTTATCAATAGCAATCGCATCAAACAAACATTACTAATGCATTCTTTACATACCATAATTGCTTTAATATTACAAGATTGACGTGCAGATCGGCATAACCTTATTTGCCGGTTAGTTTAAAAATAATCTAAAATCTATCAACAAACAAAATATATAACAGAAATATAACAAAACATGTCGAAATAAAATCACATCAACCCTGTTTTGCATTACAAGTGGTACCCAATTAAGCAGCCGAAAGCCTTGCAATATCGCCCTGTCGGAACATGTTCACGGCTCTATAGGGCCGACGGACTTGATTGATGATGCTGTCGCTCGCTGAAGGATTAGTTTTCAATAATGATGAATAGAGGACGCCTTACTGACAGCTTGTTGACTTTGGTGGGTAACTTATAACACTCTCTGTACCAGAACAGAGAATGTTACTCTCTCTCAGGTCTTTCGCTGACCAAATCCCATATTGTGGGTAGGTTTGGTTTTGTTTCATAAACTGGGCCTTACTGTCACCGAGTGGGCTCTCCATGGAGTGGAAAGGTTCCAAAGGGAGGTTCAGGCTGAATGCCGAGATAGTTGAGTTGGTATGTCGTCGAGTTACCTTTGAGTTCGTTGAAGTCCGACATCAACCTGCACCCTGCGAGTGCAGGGTATCCATGAGGATTCCTCCTGAAATAAAAGAAAACGGCACCCCACGATTGGACTGACAGAACACTCAAAGTTTTTTACTGGGTAGGCCCCGATTAGCGGGAGAGTTCCACATAACCACAAAAGATTGCCCTCAATCTCTTATAGTACATCTTTTTTTTTGTTACCGGCTCAAAAAAAAACCAAGTGCGAGTTGGATTCGCACACCAAGGGTTCCGTATAAAATTATATATAAATGCCTGTCTGTATAAGTTCTAACTATATACATTTTAATGGTTTCCAGATTTTTTCCTTAATATATTTTCATAATAAATCGTTGTTTGACTATATACTCTAAACTATTAAGCCACTCTTGTTTTAAAGAGAAGGGAATACTCGTATTTACAAGAAAATAATTAACGACCGCAACAGACAGCTACAAACTGAAAAAAAAATAACGACACAAGAAATCTTTTCAATTGAAAATTTAATTTTATGAAGAGCTTTCAATTATGATAAAGCTTTCGCTTAGGTGTTATTAAATTTCAGCGACACACATCACTCGGTGCAGTGCACGAGAAAATGGAATTACTTATCCTTGCGACGCTCAACGTTTCTACTGGGGGGTGCTGATGTACCATCTAGTGGCTTGGGGCCATAATCGTTTGCATAATTTTTATGAAATGCACTGCAACTTCATCGTACAGAGTAATATTGACTTAACTCTATAATCTCACGAAGAACGTGACATTGTGTAGTCATAACGAGATACCAGAGTCGTCTGCCTGGGTACCCTATCTTACCTATTTTTTTATGCAACTAAGTTGGCAAACAAGCAAACTGCCCACCTGATGGTAAGTGGTAAGTCACCTATGGCTGTTGTGAGATTCGCAGCAAAACTGCAACTCCCACAAGAACCACAGTGTAGGTTGTCAACTTGTGACATAACATGTAAAGTCACGGTACCCAGTAATTGCAGTGTCATAGCCTACCCTTCAAACCTGAACACTGCAATGCAAGCACTGTGCTTTGCAGCAGAAATACCTAAGACGGAAGTACCCAAGCAGATGACCTTGGTACAGAAACAAACAGCTCTCTGGTTACACCATCAGTATTTCATCAGTTTGATCCATCAGTCTGCCATCAGTATTTCGTCAGTCACTGGGTTACACGATCATTCTGGCGTCAATCATACCAGACTGATGGATCAGACTGATAAAATACTGGTGGTGTAACCTCCCTCACATCGCCGTGTTCCGATTTGAATGGTAAAACAGAGTGTGAAATTACTGGGTACCTACTATAACTTGACATCTTATATGTCACAATTTGGTAAAACTTATCCTTCTTGGTGTAATCCTTGTAAGGATTGTGGATTTGCAAACATGTAATGCGACTTAATTTGTTTTTGTCAACCTAGTTGTATAAAAAAAGCGTTATAAAGTTAAATAATTGGAGCTTGCCATATCACAATCCGGTTAAATGAGTGCACAGCAGGCGTAGCACGGCCTGCCAAGACTGGACTCGAGTCACGCATTATCTCACTATGTCAGTAACATATTCTCTATGTCTTAAAGAGTAGCACGGTGGCGCGTATTTAGTGTGACTGACGTGATAAAAATTTCTTAACACTCGTTAAGGAACACGTGTGACTGAGTTTTATCACAAATTTCTTGCTCTCCGACTGCTGTTACATCTTTGAAAGTATTAAAACCCTAGCTACAACCACAGCAGTCGGAGCACAGGCACGCCAAGAAATTTGTGATAAAACTCAGTCACTGTTCCTTGACGAGCGTCAAGAAATTTTTATCACGTCAGTCACACTAAATACGCGCCACTGTGCTACTCTTTAAAACATAGAGATTATGTCACTGAAATTGTGAGATAATGCGTGACTCGAGTCCAGTCCTGGCAGCCCGTGCTGCGCCTGCAAGAGCTACGTCAAAGGACATTGGAATTAAGACAAAATTTTGACATCATCCCAATTGAGCCTGTGATGTCAGAGGAATTGTTAAATATGACGTTTAAAATAAAAGCTGATTACAAAAAAAAAAGAATTAAGCAAAGGTAACTAATAATCCCCACACGCCACCTACACGACCTACATCTACTCCTACGCCACGCTAATATTCCACGTTTAAATCTAATAAAGGTTTCATTACAGTACATTCCTGACAACACTGAAAACTATATTATTTTGCACAGAGAGGTGACTTAAAAATAGAAAAGGATAAGAACTTACCCAGCAGCGTTTATAACGGCTTTGTCACAGTGCAGTACAACAACAGTAAAGTAATAAATATTAATTTTGTTTTTTTTTTATGGGTAACACAATAATAAGTACTTCCAATCTAGTTTTAAGCAGTAGTTAGGCATACTACGGCTTACATCAAAGACCTACATCCCGGGGTGGTCCGGATAACTGGGTTTTTCTAATCGCTGAATCACCTCGACTATAGATAAGATAGACATCGAGGTTGGTTTAGTGGGTGTGCTGGAAACGCAGAGGTACGAAATACATGCGTGGCATACCACTGTGATTTGTGGACGCCCCGAAACACGTTAGTACAATTGTTTTTCGGCGTCAATTCTCAGATCGCAGTCTATGTCGCCAGTACTGTGGAGTGTGTAATGTTTAATAGAAATACTGGTGTTTTAACATACAAATAATATAATTTCATTTCAGATAATATCTGACCTAAATTTAATAAACATTTGATATAATTTTAGATTCTCTTATTTCATGTGATATGATCAGCGTTTGATATAATAGTTTTTGGACATAATACCAGACATTACAAACATTTTATATGTATAACGCCTGTTCGTTTGCAATGCATTTATAACTTACAAGCAAGCAAGAACCATGTAAGCAAACATACAGCAGGCAGACAAGCATGTTGTATGTAAGCAGCAAACATCATGTAAGCAAACATGCAGTATGCAGGCAAGCATGTAGCATGCAAGCAAGCATGCAACATCCAAGAAAGCGCGCAACATAGAAGCAAGCATGCAGTCTGCAAGCGAAAATAAAAGTACAATCAAAGATGCAGTGTACAAGCAAGCATGCACTTGTACTTTATATAAAGTGAGCAGCTGTTCTGTGATGTATAAAATACCGTCGCACCTTCAAGAGGACCCCAGCTTTTTGGCGGCATTTTTTTCCTTGGACTTAGTGAAGAACCTAAAGTTTGGAGTCGAAGTTAGAGTGACGCCTAGAGCTCAACATGGTCAGTTATCGACACCGATACATCGCGGAAGGTTCAAAAGGATTCCTTTTTACAGATAATAAGTCTACATATTCGACTCGTTAAACCCCAATCACAGACTGGCTGAAGAGTCAAGCTTAGGCACTCGATCATACTTTCTCTTAGGAATTGGGGTTGCAAACCACTGGCTTGTGTTCTAGATGTCACACGTCACAAACAAAAGGGTATCTATACTAACAGTATTTTGAGATATCGCGTTTTGAAAGTTTGAAAATTCACAGCACTAAAAATAGTGGACCAAAAACAATAATTTATACCTTAATTTCAAAATAATTTCACATACTTTATTTCGAATAAATTTTGATGTGTATATGAACTGCGGTTTTAGTGTTATTTGCAGTTTTATATGACTGGGTAAAAAAGATACCCTATAAGCAGTTCAAAATACTCCAATTACTCAGTTACCACTGTATTATTGCCTTGTCAAATTTCGTTTTAGTTGGATAAAGAAGTTATTTATGACAATACCCTATAACAAGGCAAATACTGTTGGGTTTTATTGAGTGAGACATAATTATATTTATAACGAGAACACCGCAGTAATACAAAAGGTTTATTGAAAGTAAAGTTTACATCAAAATCAGTCAATATTGTAACAAAACAATAATGCTAAGGAATAATCAACAAGATTAGTAATATTCAAATATAATCATAATGTTTAGTATGATTTAATATATAAATCAATAAAATAAACATCTAATTATTAAATAAGCACTCAAAAGGAATTCTTGCTATTAAAATAAACTTGAATATTATTATTAACAAACCTAAAAAATGTTCATAATTGTAAGCAGTCATTACTATTTTTATCATCCATGTAAATTCAAAAAATATGTTTTTATTATAACTCGGTAAAATTACTTTTCCTTTAAAATACAAGATTCTTTTTAAGATTTTTTAACGATTTTGTATTCACAGTTATTTAAGTTCCACATAAGGCATAATTAAGGCATATTAAAAATACTTAATGTCTTATACTTATTACAAAGATTTATAAAATTGGTAATAGCAGTCTCACTACACCTGTTAGGGTTGGCTGGCAGAGATCTCTACCAGAGATAAGCCCACCTATGTACAATATTTAATTTAACCAAATTTAATTGTTTATGTGCAATAAAGGATTTAATAATAAGTCTGTTGAATGTGTCGTTGTCCAATTAATTTTAAAATATCCTGCTTCTTTTTTTCACTGACAGGTATTTTTGCAGCATAAGTATTATCCAGACTCATAAACATTTTATTATTGCTCTTCATCGGAATAGGAAGTTTATAAATAAAACGTTAGAGAATCATCTTTCTTAACGTAAAATATTTTTAGATCTTTAAATTTTATTTCATAGGGCTATCGGTTGATGGAATAATTATACTAGAGGGAGACTATCTGTACCACACCCATTTGCAGGGTACCCATACAAACAACGAGTCTATTTTATGACTATTTCTATCACCAAGCAGCGGTCCTTTCATTGCTGTGTTCCGGTTTAAAGGGTAAGACGTGACTTGACATCTTATGTCTATGTCACAAGCTGGCAAAGTACATTGGCGTCCTTGTAGGAGTTGTAGATTTGCAAATATTACAAGAACCTCTACTATAGGCGACTACTAATACTAGGAATGTACAATAAGCGACTGTAGCCACATACCATTAGGTGGGCAGCCTGCTTGTTTGCCAACTTCTGTGTGTATTAAAGGTTTTAGTGAGTGATTAACTGAAGAATCAACGTAGAGTACAAAAACTACAAGCTAGAAGCATAAAATTCGGTATAGATTCGTTGGCTTATGTAGGCGTTCAATAGGGAAGGATTTTTCAAAATTCTCACAAGAACTTGAGTAAGTTCTATCCAAAAAATTATGAAACTACAATGTTGAGCTTTATCAAAGCGAACTAGCGGCACAGCTAGTTGTATAAATAGTTCTATAATATTACCAATCTTGTCACAAATAGTTTTAATATCTTAGAAAATAACAAACAATAATTTTAAAAAATCTAATGTATTCTAGACTGTAAATAGGACCAGGCTTTAATGATCTCTTTATGAGTCTTTCTACTGTAGAATGACAGGCATTACCCTCCATTTGTATTACCCTTCCTAGGAGACTTGTCAAATAATTTTCGGTTTGTATTTTTGTAGAGCATTAAAGTTCTTTTACTATCCACAACAGTTAACTGAAAATAATACGAATGTATTTCCTCAACCTCTCTTTTCCTGACATTCATACCATACATAGCAATTAGTCAACCCCATCACCAGGTCAGAAACTGATAAAATATTATGTAGCTGATGTTGTTTGATTCTGTAAGAGTCTTGTCTACTATATAGTTTAAACAGCTTTCGACGATCAATGTTATATTAAGGGTGTAACAAGGTGTTATACTCTAGATATTAATATTGTGAACAGTGCTCTTGTGAAATTTGCAATCATTATACGTCTCAGAATTCGAAATTCGAAAGGATACCAACATAGAAAACTACTGTAAATACGACCATCTTGATTAAGTTGGCATCAGCGCGAAGTGAACAGTCAAGAAAGCATTTTGACTTAATATTTCAGAAAATATTTATGCTAAAACTACCATTGTTTTACTAATTTGTAGTGAAAAAAATCTACTTTCTCATAGAGTAATAATAATTTTTTCACATTTTTCGACTTAATACCCTTTTATTTGTGACGTGCGATGTCTCTGCATTAAACATTATACTGACGAGCTCTATACACTATGCCTCCCGTAAAGACGAGTTCCTTTAATAAATTAAATTCCAACGCCTGGCTGTATTCCCTTTAACGGTGAATTATTGTGCGTTCAATATTTTAGGAAGAAGGGATGTGCATCGAATGAATGAACGAAATGATTCTAATTATAGAATGTTCAAATAAAATACTTGTGGAATATAAATCATATGGTACCTCGGCTGCACTTGGTATTTTTTGTTGTATTTTTATCTATTATCATGGGGTAAGGCCCATTAGGGCAAGCTACGTCTCTGTAGTACATAGAACATCAATATTACCTTGTGGTTTAGACTTTTCACTCGGGAAAAGAAATAATATAATAGCTTATATTGAATGATAAAAGATAACTATTTTTTTAACAACAAAGTTGGCAAACAAGCAAACTACCCACCTGATGGTAAGTGGTGACAGACACCTATAGTATATGTGGTTACTAATTGGTAACAGTCACCTATATACATGTGGCTCCTGTGAGATTCGCAGCAAAATTGCAACCCCCACAAGAACTATAGTGTACGTTGCCAACTTGTGACTTAGGATGTAAAGTCACGGTACCCAGTAATTTCACTGCCATATCTTACTTACCTTTGAAACTGTAATGTATGCTAGCTGTATTCATTAACCATAAATAATAATATAATATATTGTTAAGTTCTTGACGTATGTCACGTTTTGTGGGCCCCCGTTTTCCAGTCAGGAATATTTGCAATTTATGTCTAGTAACGGTATTAAAGTAAAATTTTCACCGATTTATCACCCCTCTTCGAATGGACCTGCAGAAGGGGCGGTTAAACTATGCAAACGTGTAATGAAAAAGTCACTTCGTGATGGTGTGGACATAGAGGTGGCATTGCAAACTTATCTGTTGGCATATAGGAATGTGGAGCATAGCACTACTGGCGCAGCGCCAGCTATGTTGCTGCAACGTAGGTCTTTGCGGTCTAGGTTAGATCTTTTGCATGGCGAGCGACAGGTTGAAAGTAGAGTGCAGGACATGCAGCTTAAACAAGTGAAGTATGCAGGTGGTACAGACAGGAACTTCGAGGTAGGGGATACTGTTACAGTTCGTAATTACACAGGAGGAAGGAAATGGGTACCAGGGGTTATTGCAAATACTATTGGTTCACGTAATTATGTAGTGGGCACGGATAACGGTCTATCTGTAAGTAGGCATGTAGATCAAATTCGAAGGCATTCCGGCTATGAATGGCATACGCTTGCTGTTCCGATTACATCTGCTGGTACCGAACATTCAGAACCGGTGGAGCCCATACCGTCCACCAGTGAAGCTCTCACCGTTCCTCCAAACACCGATCGGGTCTTAAGGCCAAGGGAGCTTCTTAGACCACCCGCCAGGTACAGCGATTAGGCTAATATTCTTTTTTTGTTAGTTGTCATTTAAATTATTAAGTTTGTTCTGGTTTAAGATATTATCGTGAATTTAGTGTGAGGGTGTAATGTATGCTAGCTGTATTCATTAACCATAAATAATAATATTAATATATTGTTAAGTTCTTGACGTATGTCACGTTTTGTTATTTTGTCTGTCTGGAATTAAATATGCTAAAAGACGGATGTGTTTTACTTAAATGCCCATATTTTTCACAAACACGTTGAGGGCAAAACAAAACGAAGAAGAAACGAGAATTATACTGCAACATCTGAATAGCCTTAGACAAGTCACCGCCACAATATAAGTTAGAAAAGATAACACAACAGATAAATGAAATCTCTTCTCATATTATTCCCACACTCAAATAAATTTTTGTTCTAAATATTCCAAAAAAAAAAAACTATCTTTTACCATATTTATTTTATACGCGATAAACAGTATAGAAGAACAAACTCCGCTGTTTCATAAACCGGCTAGCATTTATGTAATACAATATGGCTGTGTCATCTGTATCAAAAGGTGACACGTCGGGAGATAAGACCAAAATATAAATATCGAGATCATTCCTAGTGGATACTCTCTAAGGATAAATCAATGCTCCGAGAGGAATAGTCGAACTCATCCTAGTCGCTGGAGTGAGTCGCCGAGGACCTCGGTCAGTCTTCTGCGAGGGTACCTTTATCTCACCAGAAGGTCTAGACAAGTGGCAATCGTTTCATAGCAAAACGATATCTAAATACGTCATCGTATCTGAGATAACGAAAACTCAAACTGTTTCGAATTGTTCTTTCTTTGGGAATACAAAATATTGGTTATCTATTCAAAACAAAATAACGACCACCATAATATGTTCTTAATCCTTGCATATTATAAAACAAAGTCTGTCTGTTTGTCTGTTCGCGTTAAACTCAAAAACTACTGCACCGATTTTCAAGCGGTTTTCACCACTCGATAGCGTAACTCGATTCTCGAGGAAGGTTTTAGTATATAATTTGTTAAGTTTTTGTATTTATTTCTCTGTACATTAACATATTTGTTGAAGATGTCGGGAAAAAATAAATTAAGGCGAGTTCGCGGGCACAGCTAGTATTCTAATAAATGGTAAAATAAATGATTAATTTCAATATTTATAGTTATTTTGAGTAGTATATGAAAGTAGCGAAAAAACAGTTCGTTTCTTTATCGATTCGTGGCGATTAATGGCCTTATTCATAAAAATATTTAAGCAACGTTTAAGTTAAGTAATGTTGCTGTCTCTTTTGATCTCCTTTCTTTTGTAATGAGATTGAAAGTGACAGCAACATTATTTAACTTAAACATTGCTTAAATATTTTTATGAATAAGGGCATTGTCTACCAATTTACATAGCGATGATTTCGATCGATTTCCATGTGATTTAGCGATGACATGTGTCAATTCCATACATTTTGTTCGTTTCTAACTTCGTTATCGTTTTTGAATTGTTACTTTGTCTAGGCCTCCAGATCTGGCTATTTTGTCGTGCTACCATGATTTTATCCCACTAGTGGGACTACGAGGGACAACTATTTATCATGGTTCTATTACTGTTTATCTACGTCCTGTATACAAGGTTATTTTTTAGTTACTTACTGAAAAAATTATGTGTGCTTGTTCAGACAAGCAAACTGAACAACTTGTTCAGTTTGCTTGTCTGAACAAGCACACAAATTTTTTTTAGTAACTAAAAACAAACTTGTACAGAGATGCGTGGTTTCTTGGAATTGTACGCGTTGAACACAAAAAAATATATCAATTTCTACAATCCTTGAAGAACGATTACATTGGAGTTCTACCTATAAAAGTATCTGCCTTTTGCAACCAATTGTAAGAAGGGAATTAACGTGAGGAATTTTTTAAATCTTGTATTGACTTATTTAATTACTTAGAGAAGTATACAGCGTCTCATAGATGTGCGTATGTTTTTCTTCGCATTTCTCCAAAACTATTGAAGGATTGTAACCATTATTTTATTGACTAACAATTCACACATAACATTAATTTCCATTATTATACATATTTCTCTTTATCAACACACTGGAAAACGTTTATCTACCTTTGCAAGGAATCAATAGGATCGATTTCATAGCCCGAAATAGTAATGGGACTACGACCTGAAACAAAACCCTCGTGGTCACATTAATGGACGTGGACCGAGAGCAAAAAAGTGTCAGATCTATTCCAACATAACTACATATCTTTCCTAGACTAAGCGCTTAGGTTATAATGCTAGGGTGTGGGACTATAAAGGGTTAGAGAGTACTCGCTCAGTGCCAGAGGGCCGCCTGAGCCTACAGTTGACGCGAGATCGCGCCCAAGATTGCTTCGACGGAGACAGTTCCATTTTAGACAGGGCATTATTAAAATTGTGCCCTTTGAACAATCTGAGGGAACGGTGAAAGGGAAAGATACAAGAAAATATTTTCACGTAGTTTTTGTGGGAGTCACAGAGATATTTTTGCTTTTCGTGTTTTGCAAATTCATGTCGGTTTTTTAGAGTTGCGAAGGAATAACAAAAAATAAAAAATCAATTTCAAAACACTGAAAGTTAAAAAATAATTATAAGAATAGGTACAGACAGCATCACATTTCTATATTGAAGTCGGTGCCAAATTTTAAGACTTCATAGGAGATCATCGTTTGGCACCGACTTCTTTCATTCTGAGATTACGAAACTCTAAAAATAGGTTGGGTGTAAATATTTTCAGGTTATCTATTTAAACAAAGTTCTAAATAAATAGACTCTTGTAGTGAATTCAATTATAGCCAAATTAGCTGACCCAGTAAATTAAAGTCCGTTGCCAAGCTTAACCTTTAAGTATGGACGTGTAGCCTCACAGGCTCCGGGTGAATGTTTGTTTCTAAGTTTTGTGTAGTTGCCCCCCACACTTGAGTAGCTCAGTAGCTTCAGTTTTAGAATCAAAACGACCAGCGAAGGAGGAAATTACGTCATTTAATGAAAAATACGTGAGCAATACTTATCTAAAAATCTTTTGGAGCCTGTCAGGCTACACGTCCATAGTTGTGTTATAAACATATTTGTAAGCAACTTTTTTTTTTAGATTTTCTTGTAAACTTTAACTTATTTATGTTGGAATAGTAAAAAAATAAAAGGGAGTATGGTAAATATTTATTTTTTATAATTTCTAGTTGATTTTACGGCTGAAAACGTAGTTGTACTTAAAATTACCCAAAATTTGCCATTATATTTTCGTCAGTGGAAAGGAGAAATTGCTAAAGCGCCAAAACTGTACTTGTGGAAAATGAAGGATAAAGTTTTATTTTTTCGAAAAAAAATCATATCTCTTTTGTTATAAAAGTAAATCGGTTTTTTCAAAAAGTGCCTAGTTTATCGATTTTTTATCTAAATTTACTGTATATCTGTAAGTTTGTAGCTTATTTAGATCGTGAAATAGTTGTCGCTTAAGCAAAAGTATTGCGAAAACTAATAAAATTGTATTCAGGAAAAAACTTCTAATCTCCTTTAAATTTCAGTATCTAGCGATCAAAAAGTGCTAAGCGGTGATAACAAACTCTTGCGCAAAAAACGAAAAATGCTCAGTGATCTGATGAGTTATAAGTATGTTAAAGAAAAATTTTTAAACTACAGTCACAACAGACAAATACGTTAGCGAAGAAATGCTTAAGAAGCGATATCCTTCATAGGTTGTTCAGGAAAATTTGCTTACATACACAGACCCCATAGAAAGGATTTATGCAAATATTACTAAACTCTAGCTTCATTACACGTTTTCAGCAAGAATACCACTTAAGATTTGAATACGTTTAATATTTTGTTACATAAAATTGCTAATGTCAACTGTACCTTATAATAATTTACTTAAATATAAGAAAATCAGAAACTCATCATCATAAACATCCTTTTTTTTTAACGTTGGGAAATGCGTTGCGCATACCTCGCGCTTGGGAAAACGCGAGGTTATGTCGGACTCTCCTCGGCCACTGGGGGCAGAGTGCCAGCCAGAAACCGCGGCCTACCGACTAAAACCCAGCGATGCCCCGTCACAAACGCTCTGGCACAAGGACGCCCATCACCGCCGCATCCTCCCCGTCATCAGACGAAGAGGATACGCCGGGGAGGGACGCCCCGTCACCGGACAAGGCCATGGGAACCCCTTCGGACACTTCCATGACCTCGTCAGCGTCTGCTCGCCTACGGCGAGCCCCTCTCACCTCCCCAAACGGGAAGGCCGGCGATGCTCCTGGGCATCAGGAGCAGCGACGACTGGCGGCGACCGTGCAATGCAGGACTCGGGCTCCCCGCGTCCCGCTGGTCACCCTCAGGAGGAAGAAGGCGTGCAAACAACCGCCTCCTCCGCCCCGTCCTTCTGCGGTGGCAAGGGTCTGCCGCTGGGTCCTCTTCTCTGGCTCCACACAGAAGGAGTTTGCTGCGTTCCAAATCGAGGAAAAGTCAGGACACTCCTCGAGAGTGTGCTGTGCTGAGTCCTCCGCAGCGCTACAGTGATGGCATTGAGTGGTCGGCTCACGCCCGATCCGGTGCAGGTAACGGCCAAAACAGCCGTGACCACTGATGACCTGCACCAGATAGTACGTGAGCGACCCGTGCTTCCTTTCCGCCCACGGCTTAAGTACAGGGAGCGCTGCCTCAACGGTTCTCCTAAGGGTTCCAGAGGTCGGCTCACCCAGGCTCTTCTGCCATAGGCGGAACATCTCACGTGCGCCTTCCATAGCGGCAACCCGCTCTCTTGGAGCCAATCTGTGGGCCCCCTCCCTTTGCGTCGGTCCGCACGCGGTAGGCCGCATCATAAACATCCTAAGTACGAAATGCCTACTGCTGGGTAGGGTTTCCCCAAAAAAGGAGGATTACAGAATATATAGTAGCTACTGCCAGCATTTATTTATTGTAAATTCTTTATTTTATTTTTCATCACAGCTTATTTGCTGATTTCATTATTTTGACGCCAGGGCAAAAACCAATAAACTACTTTTATTCGGTTACTATAATCGTAGTAGTTATTAGCTAATCTGTGCTATAATTATCGTTAAAAGCTTATGACCTTACTTAATCAATAGCAAAATTATAATAACGAAGAATCGAACCCCGGACCTCCCGATCAATACCCGGTGGTCTCAACCACTAGACCACAGCTGCGATCCCAATAATTTCATTAAAAAAATATTTTATTTGCTACAAACAAATTTCCAATCCCTTTGTTCTAGACAAATACTGAATTCGGGAAGTCTCTTGTACGAACTCAGGGGCTGTATGTTGAATAGTCATAGTATTGTAAGTAGGTAGTACTAGTTCCAAAAACAGGTCGTAGCGGCATCAAACTAGAAGTCTGCTGGGTGCGTATTAATCTAGGAGAGTCAATCATCGTACTAGGAGTCTCAGTTTATAAGGTAATTTTTTTTTTAGTTTTAGGTTGTAACAACTTAGTACATAGCTGCTACATACAAGGTAGGAGCCAAATTTTGTGTGCTTGTTCAGAAAAGCAAACTGAAACTGAGCCAAATTGTCTGTGCCTGCTTGGACAAACAAACTGTACAACTTTTACTATGGAAATGAACATCCAATGAACCTAAATGTATGGTACAGTTGATTTTTTTCGCGATTTCAAGATTGGTCCTATAGGTAGTAAAAGTTGTTCAGTTTGCGTGTCTAAACAAGCACAAAAATTTTGGCTCCTGCTTCAAAAGTAATGTATGCTCAAAAGTAATTTATGCTATAAAGGAACAGTTCAGAAGCCTGAAGTTGTTAAGTGGACATCTTCTCAATAGCGTTTTCATGGTAGGTTTAAGTAGAAAAAATGTTTGGGTGCGCTGAGTGGTTATTGCATCAGCAGCGCCGCTGTCAATATCCAATTGCAGTAGCACCCAACCTGAGGTGTGTTGAGTGGACATCTGGGCAGAAGTACTTGTGCCCAGTGTGTTCATGACTTCCAGTAGAAGCTCAGGTGCCGCGATTTTCTGAGTGGACAACTTGTCAGCAGGGTTCGTGTTTGTATCCAATTGTAAGAGCATATGAGCCGAGGCGTACTGTGAGGACATTTTGATCCCGTCACTGATGTTTTCGACCGGTTATATGAGGACAGAATGCAAGTTATGCTGGGTAGACAACGTGTCAGGAGCACAGATGTCAATACCCGGTTCTAGTAGCATAGAAACCGAGGTATCGTGAGTGGATATCTCTTCAGATTGAAGGCCCCCATGAGCCATGGTTTGCTGAGTACACATTTTGTTAGATGCGTTCGTCTCCAAAAGTGGCTTACCGCCTCTTTTGGAAGCACTGGTGTGCTGAATGGGCGCTTCACTATGAGTACTGAATCAAATTCATCCAAATAACAAGTGTTATCTTCTGGCTTCATAATCTGATGAGTTGGATCACAGTGCTTATAATCACGAGCGTATTTAAAGTGTATGTATTATTAAATACTTAACTACCGGATAATCCATTTTCACTCAAGGTTTATATTGCTAAAATACTGAAAAATTTTATAAATATGGCTTCTTTTTTCTAACATGGATTCTATCATTATATCACAAGCATTATATTATTGCTAACTTAATAAAGCACATAAACAAACAGTAAACGAATAAATGCTAAAGCGCCATAAATAATGAAATCAAATCATATTACTTTTTCTTACACGCCAATAAGTTTCTAACACTTGCTTATACCGGGTGTAACTGAACACCCCAATAACATTTAAGGGGCATATAAGTTAGATACTAAATGGACAATCGGTGCTTGTCTGAGACCCCAATACTTTCAGAGTTATTTGATTTTAAACTGAAAGCAAAAATTTTCAAGTGACAACCATAATCAGCTCTTAACATAAAAGAAAGTTAAACACAAAATGACACGTGACAGACGTGAGCGTAGTATTCCTCGTACGCTTGCGTAGAGCTTTTGGCACTTAATACCAAAAAATAATTTATTTAGTTTGTATGACGTAAGCGTATTATTCCTCGTACGTTTATGTAGGGCTGTCGGCACTTAATACCAAAAAATAATTTATTTAGTTTGTATGGGAAAAAAGTAGGTTTGTTAGCCCTAATATTTTTCCTTCAGAATCTCTACTTCTGATGGATACTTACCCTTAAATGTTATTGGGTGTTCAGTTACACCCTGTATATTCACATATTTCTATTATAACTAAACCATACTTTAAGTTAAATATAGTATTCAAGCTATTTAAAATAATTTTGTTAAAAAAAACACTAGTTAATAGGAGCCTGTGAGACTACACGTCCAGGATAGGGATAGTGTTATGAAAAAATGACGTCCATACTTAAAAAGTTAAAAGATCTAAGCGTACACGCAGCGGGAGCGGCTTTATTTTACTATGTAAAGATGATCATGCACTCAAATTCATTTGTCTCCAAACTCAATCCAATCTGTGTGAGCAATAACTTACTCAAAGACAATGTTGGTATGATCAGGTATAACAAGATCGCCCAGACGACCTTAAAGACTACCGAAACGCGAATATTTATTCATAGCCGTTTCCAACAAAGAAAGTTATCAAATCAATAGAAAGAATATTTGAAATGGGCGACAAAACATATTGACGTTCCGAGTTTCTTTTTATATCGTGAAGTCTTTTCCTTTTCTGAACAGGTGCCTAGAGACGAACTTCTTGAAACTTAACACATCTTTAATGGTTGGGACGAATTTTATTTTAAGATTTTAGGAAACCTATTAGGTATTTAATAATAAGTTGCTCGTGCTGGAAAGTATTAAAAATTTGAGAAAATTAACTTTGTTAAAAGTTTGGCACCGATTCCAATTAAAACTTTATTTTAAAGTTTTTCTTTGTCAAATAATATGTTTAACGTCAATAAGTGCCAGTAAAAGACTTTGTTTAATAAAATAATTTTAGACTTTGAATGACGTGATGCCTATTAGATAAAGTCACAGCTATAATATTTTGCATTTGTATAAGTAGGCACAAACATACCTACTCAGCCGTAGTTTGGACTCTATGAAAACCGCATAAATCCGTCACTAACCACACATTTACTTAGATTGATCGTCATGTCGCTGTATACCAGGATAGGGTTATTAGGTCGAAGCTTGACCGGTCAGAGACATTGGCGGGGCGAATCTGGGTCAACCGAACCTGATTTCCAACCGTACACCGATAATATACCTGACTAGAAAATCAAGTTATAACAATGCGATAGTAATGAAAGTCACAATAAAGATACGAGAGCCATAAAGTTACCACAAACATTATTATGACGCGCTTTAATCATAATCATAATATTTATTTGCTCAAATCGTGGATACAATTATCATATTAATACAGATAATTAGATGTTACGTACGTTGTTATGAAGGCTACACACGATTTGCCGACTTCGGCATGCAAAATTTATGTTTACACAATACGTATGGCTTAAACTATGTTACAATTTATTTAAAACACTCATTTTGATACTGTAAATGTCAAAATAGAGATGAAATTAAAATCAATACCAAAATAAGATTAATGAATTGTCAGCTCAAATACAAATCTCAAATCAATTATTATGAAATTGTTAATGTCAAAATATAAATGAATGAGTTAATTAATAAAATGTCCCATCAAATTATTAAAATCAACTCAAAATTAATAAGATGTCAAATCACTAATAATAAATCGTTAATGTCAAAATAGAAACAAAATAATTAATTAATATAATTTCAAGTCAATTCAATACAATGTCAATTAAAATTATTAAAAATATCAATAATTTCATAATGTCAAAAGTAGAATTTAAATATAATTCATTCACACAATTAAACAAAATGAAAAAATGTATTAAAAAATGTCGTTAATATATTCATTGATATTATAGTAGCATTTTTCTTATAACAATTTCTTTAGCATTCTCTTAAATGTATTATCATTTAATTGTCTGATTTTTTTTGGAATTTTGTTATAAATTCTTGGACCCATGCCTATAATGCTCTTTCTAAATAACGCGGCTTTAAGTATGTTGGAAACCTTTTTAGATAGTACGTTCACTGTACCGTATGAAACTTCTTGTATATAGTTAAGTTGACAGGTCGATGTTGAATAATGAATAAAATGAATTAAGAAAAAATTTCGTCTCGGGCGGGGTTTGAACCCGCGTCTCCAACATACCGTATTGACGCCTAAATCTTCGTGAATCTTTTAACTCATTGATCTCTTTTGAACCATGTTAAGCCAAAGAAGTCTTTATTCACTGTTAATAGCTACGTATCAACATCCAATTTCGAAAACTTCACATGTCTTTCTAACTCGATGCTCTTTTGTTTTTTTTTCTTACAAATTTTACTAGTCATTGCAGTACAATTTCCATGTATTTCTCCATATCGACATTAATGTTAAACTGTCGTGCTGGGTTTCGACACCATTGTTAAAACTATTGTGCGTAAATACTACATTAAGTAAATGAAATATAGAAATAAATCGAACTGAATAATTATATTCCATGGGAAATGCATTTGCAATTAAACTGAAATACAATGACAATTAAAATTGGTTAGAGAAACAAAACAAAAGAACATCACCCTGCCAACTTAATTATAAACAAAAAGTTTTTATGCAGTACGGTGAACATACCTACTATCTGAAAAGTTTTGTTTTCAACAGCTAATCCACAGCCCCTACAAGACCCCAATGTGTACGTCACAAGTCACAACTTATGACATAAGACGCTGAATCACAGTACTCAGTAATTTCAGTCCCTGTCTAACTCTTCAAACTGCGCATGATAAAGCAAATCAGCAGAGCCCCATATGTAGCAGTATGATGCAGACGCTTTGATCGAAATCATTCTAGAGTATCATCGTCACAATCAAAATTATCAAGATCACTTCCGTTACAGTCAGTACAGGCCTATGAGCTCAATTGCAAAGGATTTAGCAGGAAGAATGAGCTAAGCAAAAGGGAAAAATGCACGCCAAGCTCATTATGGGATCGGATAACTGGCTTTAATTTAACACTGAACTTCCAGAGATCCCAGACTCATCTCATGTCGGATGCTCCGATGGCACATTTCGGTGACCTGGTAAGCGGATCATGCTTACCAAGTTGGAACATGCCAACATGAACAAGTTGTTGAAATTTAAATATCTGGGGCACATCATAACTAATGATTTAAAAGATGACGCTGATATTGAATGTAAACGCAGAGCCTCGGCTGTTCGGGGGAACATGCTGGCTCGCAGGTTTGCTCACTGTTCGACTCATGTTAAATTTACGTTATTTAAGGCTTACTGCCAGACTTTCTACATGAGCAGTCTGTGGGTCAGTTACACTCAACGGGCATACAACTCACTGCGTGTACAATATAATAATGGTTTTAGAATGTTGTTGCGGCTGCCGCGGTTCTGCAGCGCGTCCAGCATGTTCGCCGACGCACAAACAGATGGCTTTTACGCAATTAGGCGAAAGCATGCCTTCTCTCTGCTGTGCAGGTTACGCGGTAGTGGCAACAGCATTCTAAAGGCAATATCAAACAAAATTTACTGTCCGATACAAACTTGTATAATTAAAACTATAAATGGCGTAACTGATTAGTATTAAATAAATAAAAGAAAAATATTATATTATTATGAAACTATTTTATTAATATACAGGATGTAACTGAACACCCCAATAACATTTAGGGGTATGTATCCATCAGAAGTAGAGATTCTGTAGGAAAAATATTAGGGCTAACAAACCTACTTTTTTCCCCATACAAACTAAATAAACTATTTTTTGGTAGGTCTCAGACAAGCACCGAATGTTCATTTAGTATCTAAATTTATGCCCCCTAAATGTTATTGGGGTGTTCAGTTACACCCGGTATACAATTAAATTTGGCTATTATTGTAATATAATGAAAGAATGTCAAATTTGGTAATTTAATAATGAGTAATAACTACTAACATAGCTTGTAAGTTCCATTGTTACTAACAAATATTGGATCGTTGTAATCTGAAAATGAATAAATTATTATTATTATATCACATTGTTGTTACTCGCTTTGCACTAAACTTGCATTTGGACCCTGTCAGAATAACAGCGCTTCCTTGTCACTCCGCCCACCTGTGTGTGACTTGGAAGCATTGCGCTGAGACAGGGTCCTTTGTTGGCCTTGCACACTTTCTAGATTAACTTATTTAATTGTTGTTTTTGTTTTTCTTTCATAATTTTATATTCATTCGTCCTTATTGTATTTTCTGTGCATGTCCAATAAATGTTTTTCTTTCTTTCTTTCTTTCTTTCTTTCTTTCTTATTCTTGTACATTTAGTTTTTTCAGTCTTCTTATAAATATTAAATGTTTAAATTAACGTATAGTTAGCCATGAACTGTATGATATAAATCTATACAGGATGGATTTTTAAGATGGGATTTAAAGGGCAGGTACATTAACCGTTATAGTTACAAGAAAACATTGTTAGGCAACCATCCATAACTTTTTAAGATATTCTGATCTGCATTCACAGATTTTGGAAAAAGTTACAGTCAACAAAAAAAATGTAGATAGCAAAAAAAAATTTATGCCTATCGATCCTATTTCATGTAGGCATGAAAAGACTCCATGGGACCATTTAAGGTATGAGTACTAGAAACGACAGAAATCACCTAGAACATTTCCCATACATTTTGAACGGAAAATCCTCGGATCCTATTTCTTAAGGCGATCTCTCTATGAATCTTACCATGTACAATTTACAGGCACTTATTGACGTCAAAACAAAGCAAAACATTCTAATTTAAAGGAAACATATTAGACCTTGTATGTGCATACATCCTGAACATGCTCAAGATATCTGCAAATACATGTAGGAATGAAAAAAAAGGTTAAATCTACACCCACCTACCACCGTCTTGCTTAAGTTTGTCGCCATGAACAAAGATACAAAGTAGTATCACTTGTACCATCAATGGTACTAGTCAATGGTACTACTGACACAAAGGCTAACATTGTTGCGTTTATAATATTAACACGGAACAGAACATGTTGTCTTTTTTTAATAAATGTTGACGAGCAAAACAATACATTAGAATTTTGGAATCAGTGTTTTTAAAGTAAAAACCAAAATGAAAAAGGCACGGACCACGAGTCTGTGGAGAGTTAACTATGTATTTAAAAAAAAAAAGTAAAAACAAGTCCCAATGTTTTGAAAGCTCGCCAAACTTTTTTCCGAACTCCGCTCAGTCTTCATTATACGCACCATTAGTGGGGCAATAAGTGGCGCTTGATAAAGATAAAAGATAACCTTAGTTCGCCAGACACTTCCTATTAATCTTCCTTCTATAGTTACCTCGTCGAAGGCTTTTTGCGGGTAGTTCTACGCCAGGATGAAGGACTAAAGGGTTTGTTAACTCGCTTTTTTCGTTGTCATTATTTTCGGAAAAGCTCTCAGATTTCAAATTCAAAGAAGTTTAATTTAAATAATTAAACTTTTTTGTTCTTAACACCCTATATACAACATTTAGTAGTTATACCAAACAGTGGCGCTACAAGCCATGGGCCTATTCCGCTAGAGTTAATGCATTTATGGTATGCCAGAACGCTTCAATAGCATCGGTTTTTAACACAGTTATTGTTGGTTAACCGATGACTAACTTAAACATTTGTCACTATTGAGTTATTTAAAAATTATAGTACGAAAAAATTTCACCACGAAAAGCGTATAAAAGTGGTAAAAGTTGTTTTATTGAAAAGCTGTCAAGACAGATAACAACTTTAAAATTAGTAGAATTGGGCCCGTGCTGTTTAGTAGATAGTCTCTGCCTTCTTTAGGGGATCTTATATTCGCCTTGATACAGCGCATTCAACATTCTACTTTGTAAAAAAATGAAGTAAAAGTTGTCTCAAAGGCAAATCTCGTTAGTTAACTGTAGAACCGCGGTACATAAAAAAAGAGATAAAATCGCAATTTTTTTCACCACGGGCATAACCTAGATCGTCGATCAGGGCTAAAAGAAAACTTCGTTATTGCATCGACAAGCGTCAAGCAGCGTAGGCTAAGCCCCGTTCAGGTTATTCCAGTAGCCATTCCAGTCCAGCGCTGGATTGGTCGACTAGACTGATAATGGTTCAATTTGAACCGCTACTGCTGATAATTTCTAGATAAGTTTCTTGCGCCCATTCTTCAGCCAAATGACGTTCCGAATAATTATCCAAAAGATCTTTTTAACCGACTTCACGAAAGGGAGGTTATCAATTCAACTGTGTTTTTTTATGTTTGTTACCTCATAAATCTGTTATTGTGTGTTTGGAAGTCCATATAAAAGAATACTAACCGCTCGAGGCGAGGCGGTGCCGGTCGGGTGCCGAGTGGCTCTAATGAGCTATGATCTTTACCCCTTAAACCGGAACACAGCATTGCAAGCACCGCTGCTTGGCGCCAGAAATGGGTAAGATAGAGGTACCCATATACAGGCTCAATTTTAATGCACCTGCAACCTCACAGGATTAGATAGCTAACGTCATAAACAACAACGTTTGTTCTATGATTTTTGATAATTCGTTAGATTTTACGTTCATACAATAATAAATATTAATTTAATATACTTCTAGAATGAATTCTTAGAACAGCGCGCGAGAGCGTAGCGTCGTCCTTCGTCGACGCTTATAAATGAAAAAAATAACATAGACTTATCAATGTCAGACAGTGCAATAAAAACGTGAAAATTGTTTTTTGTTCAATTTATTAAGTTATCTTAAAACTCATAAAACAAACGTTGTAGTTAATGATCTTCTTAGCTATCTAATCCTGCGAGGTTGCAGATGCATTAAAATTAACCCTGTATAGACGACTCTTTAGGCTTACTTTTGAACTAATTCCAAAAGATTGATATTGAGATGTGATTTATGGTACGCTTCAGTTTCCACATTGCACATTGGCGCCAAACTGAACTCCTGTAGCACCGATTTTGAGTTCTTTTTACTGCTTAAGTTGGCAAACAAGCAAACTGCCCACCTGATGGTAAGTGATACATGTGGCTCCTGTGAGATTCGCAACAAAACTGCAACCCCTCAAGAACCACAGTGCACGTTGCCAACTTGTGATATCAGATGTAAAGTCACAGTACCCAGTAATTTCACTGCCATATGTTACCCTTCAAACCAGAACGGATCAATGCAAGAACTGCTGCTTTGCAGCAGAAATAGGTAAGACGGAGGTACCCCTGCAGACGACCATGGTACAGAGTCTATATCCGGTGAGAGAACCATACTCAGTGCTATTTTTTTTTTCAAAACACGGATCCAATTTGGTGCTAGTATTGCTAAATAAGCGTACGAAAAATTACAATTTTAATGTCGATCGACCGGAATTAATTCGAAAGTAAGCCTATCAGTTTCCCTTTGTACATAAAACAGACATACACGCGCAGACGTGTCTGGTGTTATTCCGGTACGGTTTATGAGTATGAAATTTCAGTCAATGATATTGTAATGAACCTTTAATTATCATTGGTCGTTTTGTTTTCGATCCAATAGCACCTGAACGATAAGTAACAATGAGAACGATAGCAATCCAGTCACCGCGGTCGCTTGAAGCGAGGTTTGACAATGTTGAAAAAGAGACGCCGCTATTTTTTGGGTTTCTTGCCTCAAAAGGAAAAATTCGAACCCTTTTAGGATCACTTCATTGACCGTCTGCCTGTTAAGACCTTCTTTCTCGGAAACGCGTAGAGATATCAAATTGAAATTTATATTATACTAGCTTTCCGCTCGCGACATTGTCCGCATTATGTTTGTTTTCCCGTAGGAATTTTATATTTTCCCATAGGAAAATTACCCTATGTCCTTCCCCTGATCTCGAACTATTTCTATACCAACTTTCATCAAAATCGGTTCAGTAGTTTCGAAGCCTATTCAATACAAACAAACAAACAATCAAATCTTTCCTCTTTATAATATTAGTATAGATACTCGGGTTGACGGTCTCTTTTAGCCATCTGAAAATCAAATTTTAGTCAATGCGATCGAAAGCATTCGCATATTTTGCGATTTTACAAGGGAATAAGTACGGTAATAGTATATTACCGTGCTATAAGGTACTCCCCATTGACCTAGAGTCACGAAATTTACCAAGAAGCAAGGTCTTATACATGTGAAGGAAACAATCTGAAAACAGTAAATAGGTTCATGGTTCAGTTTGTACGGAACCCTCGGTGCGCGAATCCAACTTGCACTTAGCCAGTTTTTTATACAACAAAGTTGATCAGGCTAACCGATGGTAAGTGATTATACGAATTCAATTCCTACAATAATACGAATTGATAAAGGAATGCATACTAATGTGGAATGGTAAAGTCACCTTAGAGCAAGTAGGACGTAATACTAGCTGTGCCCGAGACTTCGTTCGCGTGGATGTAATTTTTGCAACGTTTTTCATTTCTATTGGTCGTAGCGCGATGTAATATAGTCTAAAGCTTTTCTCAATGAATGGACTATTCAACATAAAGATATTTTTTCAATTTGAATCCAAACAAACAAACTTTTCTAGTTTATAATATTAGTATAGATTCACAATTTGCAAACCCTACAGCTTGCGAAAGTCAAGCCACAGTACCCAGAAATTCACTGCCTCTCCCTACGCTTTAACCGGGACACAGCGATGCAACACGCATAGCAGCAGAAAAAGGTAAGATGGAGGTACTCGCAGACGACTCTGTACCGAATCTCCCCCTGGTCCCTATGTGAACGGGGCTTTACTCCACGACATCAATCAAGTGCTGGAAAGGATAATGTGACAGGCGTGATGTATGCGACCAAATACGAGTTTATTTTTTACACCGTCAAAGGGATGGCTTGCCTTATCGGTGCCTAGGAAGATTTGAATTAAGCCTTTTGAGTGCGGTGCCTAAGTTGAGGTTATTCTCCTAATCTATACACAGGGTGTAGTGAGCGCCGAAATAACATTTAAGGGGCTTATAGGTTAGATATTAAATGGATTCTAGGTGATTGACTCAGATCTGGAAACTACTACTACTTTCCGGGTAGCCTTAAGGCTGAAAGCAAAAACTTTCAAGAGACAACCATAGCCCAGCTGACTATGGAATAGGGATGTTGACGAATTTTTGGGACTGTTTTTATTCAAAAGATAGACGCGTATTTACGAGTATAATCAGATTTAATTAGTTTATTCTTTTAATTGCGCGCTTAATCGCTCGGAGCTCTCACCTGATCATGATGGCGTCATAATGTGATAAATGTCAGTCAAAGGCGTAGATCAAACCTCAGAAGAATAACTAAAGCATACGCTTACCGACCGTGCGCTCCGTTTGACTCGTGCGTATGCCCTGCGGTGAACTGCATTCGTAACAGCCCTTGTAGCTATGCGATCCGAGTGCGATCCAGGAGACCTATTTTTGAATTATGTATGCGATTTAGAAATCACCGCTGACTAAATAGTCAGCAATGACTTTGAGGTCACGAATTCCTAAGCATCCTATTTTTGAAAGTCGAACGCAGAGCTGCCAACATAGATAAAGTACACACATACGTAAGGGTTCGGTTGTTGTAATGTAGCCGTTTTCGGTATATACCGGTCATTATACGGCTAAAAAGTCATTGCAACTAGGCCAAAATTTAAGAAAATAGTTGTTATTTACTTATTTAAGAAATTTTAAATCCAACTCAAGAAAAAAAACCAAAGTAAGTAATGTGACTTTTGGTTCTATTCTGTACCTACACTTAAGTAGCTATTTACTAGTAAATACTTATAGTTTATTGCTATACACGGTTTTTTTTTTTTCACCCTGGAGAATTTTAAGGACGCTTCAGGACACATCCACTATTATATATAAATTTTTTTAAAAAAAATAAAAAAAATATTAAAATAAATAAAAAATCTCTAAAAATCCTGCTCTCAACTAGTGCAGCATTTCTTTTGAAAATTAATATAAAATTAAGTAAGTACGTTATTTTTTTTATTCATATTTAAATCATTCTAATACCATGTCGTGAAGCGTTCCTTAAATTTTCCAGGGTGATAAAAAAATAACCGTGTATATTCTCCAATTTCAAGATAAAAAAAAAACTAGGTATTTAAGAAGACTGACTGAAAAATCAACACACGTCAACTTCAAACTTGTCAATATGTTCAAAACACAGATAACGTTTCCACAGTTATGACTTGTTTACGAGTGGGTGAGGGCACTCGTAATGAAATCACATCCGTGACTAAGGTAGTCACATAAGTGATATTCAAAAACAAGAATTATTGAAAATCGGTGATTATTAGTCACATCGGTGATTTCGAAGTCGCTTACGTAATTCAAAAATAGCTGTCCTGATCGAGGCGCGTAGGCATAGCGCGTGTCTCGACCGTTTCTATGAAGTCATTCTACTGTTGTATACTATTACCGAGGATCAAACACAATAGTTTGACAAATTAAGTGCGTTCCATGGTTCCAGATACCATCATCACTTTTTGGTGCTTATATCAATTGTATAACACGTTGTTGTAAAAAAAATGTTGCAAATCCGTGCATATGTGGAACGCCAGTTGTCTCTGGGTTTTTCTCACATGGTGACATAATGCGCTCCGATTGGCGTTTGCAATCACGTGATACTGCGCATTATTTTAAACATTTTTGGTTATATTTAAGTAATTTATTACGCATATTTACACTTACAAAATATGAATTTCAGCATTCTAATATTCACTTGTATGGTATAAACATAACTTTTATATATTTGCGATACATCCCTATTTAAACACGGAATTATGAAGAAACAAGGTACGCTGATATAGGATCAAAAAATAGTTCATTTAGTTAGTATGTGATTAGCCTAAATATTATTCCTTCAGAATCTCCATTTCGAATGGATACACACCCTTAAATACTATTTCAGTGTTCTGTTACAGCCTGTATATTATAGTCAGATAACCAGTTCCTAAGATGTAGAGGAGAGAGAAGAGACGACACTTTCTATCAGGTGACATGAAGGTCAAGAATTTCCCTGGTGTATGTAAAAAAATCATTATCAAATTATTATCTAAAACCCACTTTATTTTATAATCAATACCTACTAAGATTCATTACAGTACCTTAGGGTAAAATATGGTAAAAATCTAACTGACTTTACAAAAATCTAACAGTTACTTTCACGTTTCTAATTTTAGTAAGGATTACACGGATGTGATTCCAAGAATACGTAAGTGGTTTTCCTTATTTGCCTCCATTATTTACGAACCCAAATGTACATTAACAATCAACATTGACATCACAACACATACAAGACCACCCCTCACTGTGTCACTCAAAACATATTACGATCGCTTCAACGTCAGACGGTGCGTGGTCAATACATGACCTTAGGACAACTGTGTTTTCAAAGCAGTGATGGATTTAGTTTCCCTGTTGAATCGAAAGTTATCATGATAGATTTTGCGTTTCACTGTGAAGGGTTCGGTCAGCTTTCGTAGATATCCCGACAAACCCGGCGACCTAATTTTAAGGCAATATTGGAATAGAGCCCTCGTAATAATTCCTCAGGTCCCAAGAGGCTGCCGAATCGATAAACGTCGCAGCTCGAAATATTGAACTTCTTTCCAATCTGAAACTTGGCACACACCGATAAACCAATACGAGACTTTATCCCCATGGTATTAACGAGTTATATCGTTGTGGACGTGCGAAGGTAAAAGGAGGTAAAAGGAATTGCATTTACTGATATTTTGGTTAATTATTTGGTACATTAGACATTTATTTTGGACTTAAAAATTTGCCCAATTTTCTTGTCTGCAGAGAAAGACACAAGCACGTATATGATTTAAAGGTTCACTGTCACATATTCAGGACATTTATTTCCTGATAAGAAGAAAGGGCACAAGAAACTCGTCAGATTTATCAGAAATACCGACATCTATACTAATATTTTAAAGAGGAAAGATTTGATTGTTTGTTTGTATTGAATAGGCTTCGAAACTACTGAACCGATTTTGATGAAAGTTGGTATAGGGATAGTCCGAGACCAGGGGAAGGACATAGCGTAATTTTCCTACGGAAAAAAACCCACGGGAAAACAAAAATACCGCGGACGAAGTCGCAAGCGGAAAGCTAGTCTATAATATAAAAGAACGTCGTGTTAGTTACACTATTTATAACTCAAGAACGGCTGAACCAATTTGTAACCAATGTGTATGAAAATTGGTGGGGAGGTAGCTTAGAACCAGGAAACGGATATAGGATAGCTTTTATCGCAGAAATAACCCCTTAAGGGGGAGAAGTGGATGTTTGTGTGGAGAATCAATAACCGCTGAACCGATTTAGATGTTTGGTATGGAAATAGTTTGAGTTGTGGGGAAGGATAAAGGGTGTAAAACGAGTGGGGGGGATTTGTAAAGGGAATCAATAAAAAAGGAAGTCACGGGCAACAGCTAGTTTACAATTTATGTCTATAAATATATAATTTTTATAGACATAAATTAAATTTTAATAAATACACTGTCCAGCGAAATTTAATTGTTTTAATTTCTCTCTCTTAGGAATTTTTTAGAGAATCTGTCATAAGTTTTTTTTATACAACTACGAGTAAGTTGGCAAACAAGCATACTGCCCACCTGATGGTAAGTGGTAACAGTCACCTATAGTACATATGGCTCTTTTGAGATTCGCAGCAAATCTACAATCCCCACAAGAACCACAGTGTACATACTTTGACAACTTGTGACACAAGATGTAAAGTCACAGTACCCAGTAATTTCACTGCCATATCACTGATACTCAAGATTCGATATAAAGACCAGCAGGTCTATTCGCTAACTACGGTTGGTAACTACAACTGACAGTTTTGAAAGACACTATCATCACTATATATCCATTACTGGTTTAGTGATCTTTCGTGTTACGGCGGCGTTCATGATAGCAGCAATGGATATTAAGTTCCTTTCAAAAATGACAGTTCTAGTTAGCAACCGAAGTTAGCAAATAGACCTGCTGAGGGCTCAAACCACTTAAAACTTCCAAAACGCCACAAGAATCCGTAACATTTTAACTAGCGCCGACAATATTGCTAACGAAATGAAAGTGTGGCACCTAATCATGTTAAAGCCAGCCAGAGACAGTTTAATGACAACTTGGAAATTACTTTTGAGGTATCAATCACCCCGCGCCAGCCTAACCGTCGCGAGGTGCGATAAACCCCGGGATACAGATATTTACAGCCGGGGCGGTTAATTAGAGAAGTCGAGATTGTTTTAAATTATCCCCAAAACAAACGTCATTGAGGTTTAACTTCACTTTTCGCGTGTGCGGCCACGAAACTTGAGGTTTTATTTATCAACTTTTATTATACTTTACTTTTCTGATAAAGCTGAAAAGTTTCTTGCGCCCATTCTTCTTATCAGCTAAAAGATGTCATGAACGCGTGGCGGGTTAAAATTTGGACGATTCAAAAGAGTTTTCTAACATGTTATATTAAAAAAAGAATATTTTGATGTTGATTTTGATTTTAGTAAAAATCATACATTTTCTGATTGAAATTGAATACTCTAGTAACTTCTGTATCGTTTGGTTGTCTGCATTTTAAAATATGCGCTCGCGAATACCGTCAATTTACTGATAAGACTTGTGGTACTGGAAGTGCACGCTTGAAATACGCTGCTCATAACTAGTCCAGTAAATATTTTTATTTAAGGAGCTTGGTGGCAGATCGGATTATGCGCTCAGTCACAATAGCATGACCACCGAAAGACAATGTGAAAAAACAATTTATATTATTTATGATATTGTTATTATGGGCATAGTTAATATATTAATGTCGATAAAATTTTAACGTAGCCATTATATCCAACGTATTTTGACATTTCATATCGGTTTATTATATCGTGTTTCGATTATATGCTACGGGGGTAGGTAACGATTGCTAAGGCTATGTTATATTTCCGTGATAAGACCTATGATGGGTGACCTTAAATGTGGAGCATCGCGAACTCCTCTGTGCTCTGGCTGGCACAAGGAGCGTTTAACGTGCCTACCAGAGCATGGAGGAGTTCGCTCGCACGCCCGAATCCGCCCGATCTTATCCCGGTCATGTCGGCTAGCCATCTCATCGGATTACGCGAGGGAAGGAACTGGAACATTGGGCACCGTAACCAAATAATTTTATACAATTTGAATACATATTTTTACAAAGACATTAATTGAAAAATTTATGTCGTTTGTGCAAGCCGAAAAAGTTAAGAAAATGGGTCAAAAAAGTCACTACATAAGCGTGCGTGTAGAAGACAATAAGTAGATTTTCAAAAATATTACTAGACTGACTATCAGATAATTAAATAATTTCAATACATAGTCATAAAGGGAAACGGGGAAACTCATTTACTTCACTAGCGCATTCGTCCGAAGCAGTCGCGAGCAGCTTGTTTTAAAATTAATTAATACGTAAGTACAGTCAGCAATATGTCAAGCTTTACATTTGCATTACGAAAATCGTCATTATCACGTGCGACATAAGAGCGGTCTCAAAGTCATCATGTAGTCTGACGCGACAAGCACTTGTTCCTCGCACTCTGTGGCCCAGCCAATACCGGTCGCAAAGACAAACGACGTCTGCGAGTGCGAGCGAAGCGCGGGAAAAACAAACACCGGGGTAAGGCGTACATCACATTTTTCTTTATTGAAATACCTCCATTTGCTCTGCGCCTTAAGACTACTCCATTGATTGAGATGAGCTCCACTTGTTTGCGCTTGGTTGTCGCGTGTCTCGAAAATATTAGTTAATATAATAGCTTTCGCGTGTGTTGAAAGCTTCAAAAACTTGTGATAGTTTTGAATTTGGAGATATATAGACTTTGTACATTAAAGTGAACATAATTTATATACACGGTGTTTGCTAAATACTCTATCAAGCCGAAACCTACCCATGTTAACATCTAACATATAAAAATATCGTTTCACAGTGTTTGCTATCGAATTCCTCCGCAACGGCTCGATCAATTTTTATGAAATTTTTGTGTATATTTGGTGGGTCTGGGAATTGGTCGTAGGCTATATTTTATACCCATAGATGATAAGGGCGGCCCTCTCTAGAAATGTGTGTGTGTTGAGCTTTATTAAAGCGAAACGTAGTTCACGGGCATAGCTAGTAGTCATATAAAATTTATATATTAAATATAGTCATTAAAATTCGGAATTGTAAAATTAATTTTGAAATCCCCTATACAAATAGTTGGGTCTGTGTAAGAAAATATATGGGGTATTAGAAAATTAATTTAACAATTTAGAATTTTCG
This sequence comes from Schoenobius gigantellus, assembly GCA_963935595.1. Taxonomy (NCBI): domain Eukaryota; kingdom Metazoa; phylum Arthropoda; class Insecta; order Lepidoptera; family Crambidae; genus Schoenobius; species Schoenobius gigantellus. The sequence continues at coordinate 2,505,165 of OZ012553.1, forward strand.
ATAACGCCATATGTATACATATTTTATATGGCTATTTTGACATGGGTAGGTTTCGGCTTAATTGGGTATTGACCAAAATCTTGTATAATTAACTAGCTGTGCCCGCGAACCACGTTTCACGCAATAATAAATATTGAGGTCAATAATCAAGATAAAATCTCTATCCTTTAAGTTGGACCCAATGACATACAGTGAGTTAAATTTCATCAAAATCAATTAAGTAGTTACGGAGTTTATTCGGAACAAACATCATGACGCGAGATTTTTATACATATGTACTTATCATATAATATAACATTCTGGTTATAATGTGGACAGTCAAATAAATGAAAATAGTGGACGTCCCTGTAATCTTCTCTGCCCCTTAAAAATTTGGCTCCTTATAAAGACATTCCATTTACTATCAATGAGACTGGCTGATCGTGAACATTTATTTACAACTTCATTTTTACAATAATTAATTACTTAGTTTGCAGTCTAATGTAAAGGAATATGAGCATGATTTAGTAGCTTTTGCCCGCGGCTTCGCTCGCGTTAAATTCGGGGTAACACAGAAGATTTCCAAAAAAAATAAGGCAGGTATTTTTCGTTGGTAACAAAGAGTCTGTGTACCGGTTTTTAGCTTCCTACCTTGAAAACTGCGAAAAGTCCCATATAAAATTTCACCCCCTCTTTTAAAGGGTTGTTAGCAGATTTGCAAAAAAAATGATGCACGATTTTTTTGTTAGTCACAAATAGTCCGCATACCAATTTTTAGCCTTCTACCTTGAAAATTGCGGAATGCTCCATACAAATTTCCACCCCCCATTTTAGGGAAGTGGAAGGTTAGAAAGAGACAAAAAGTAGCCTATGTCATTCTCCATCCCTTCAACTATCTCCACTCAAAAAATTACGTCAATTCGTCGCTCCGTTTTGCCGTAAAAGACGGACAAACAAACAGACACACTCATACAGTTTCCCATTTTATAATATTAGTATGGATATATTTTATTAAATGATCAAACGAACTTACCTGAAGTGAAGTTCGATCTTAATTATCCTGTCTTCGCCGAAGAGATTTATTCCTTAACCATGTAGTAGCCCTGCTACGCGCTAACCCTATCGCACAAGTTTTAAAGTCAGAGAAAGAAAACCACTATATCTTCCTCTGTCTAATCACACCTGACAAGCCTCCGCAGTACCGACCTCATTCTTTTTAGAGAAATAGAGCAACATTGATATATAGGGGGATAAGATTCAGGGAGGGAGGGACCTTAAATCTCTTCGGCGAAGACAGGATAATTAAGATCGAACTTCACTTCAGGTAAGTTCGTTTGATCATTTAATTATCCTGTCTTCGCCTCCGAGATTTATTCCTTAACCATGTAGATGTTCAGAGAGTATAAAATCAATGTTGCGACAATAAAAAATAAACAACATTACAGTAAAACATCAAAACATAATTATTACGTATTTCAAATTTTTTTTTTTTTTTTTTTGCGCCTCTAGCAAAAATTTCAAAACAACAAAATATTGTGAACAAAAAACTTATCAACCGACAGTATTGTTTTAAGTACTTAATAATAATTATAATTGTGACAAAGATTCAATAAAATTGGTTTCAGAACTAATATACCGGTCTGTTATAAAAATCAGCAAATACAGCTGATCTTTCCGAACATCCTGCGGTCTTTCTAATTACATCGACGTTGAGGCCAGCACGAGACGCCGCCTGATGTTGATGCGTGTCTCGCTCGCTCCGAATATTAAGATGTCAATGCCACTATCGCACATGATCTGCTTTATCCAGCGCCCAATGGGTTGAGATGAAGCAGGTCTACGTGGTTTCTTATGTGTGAGGATCAGGTTTGTTCTGAATCTGAGCGAATTGAAGATGATACAGCAATATATCTTAACTTAATACCACTGATGCTGGACAAATACCGGGATATTAAAGGGATAAAAAAAAGTAAGTTTAAAACCGGTTGAGCTTTGCCAATTGCTTATGTTTTAATTAAATTTGTAAGTGTTATAATTACTCGATCTTCATATGCTTTATTAATATTTCGTATTTTTGTTAGAGAAATTGTATGCGTCCTTGGTCCAGCTAATAACATGACTGACTTCTTACTCATTTTTTCAAGATTAATTGTATAATTCTTAAATCGTTTAACAGTCTAATACTATAATACCAGGGGGCTACTGCCTAACTAATAACGATCACTTGCTATCGTGACATTAGAACAATAGTTCTACCTAAACTTCAAAATTTCAAAACACATTAACAGAAATTCCAACAAAAATGTAGTATTTACATTTAAAAAAATCTGTTGTATTCTTTTTACAAAATTCTCACCATATCTTTAGTACTTTATACTAGAATTATATTATGACCCGGTGTTATGTGATATCGAAGATAACAACATCTAAGGCTGTTTCTGGCACGTCATGAAAGCTTTCCCGGAAAATACACACGCTGGCAGGGAAAGGTGACGGCGCAGATGGTGTACCATCCTGAAAGGAAGTAAGTAGATATTTCTTGGAGGAAATATCACAATCTCTGTGACACCCAGGGATATGAAAAGGGGATACCATGGTTAAGAGGGCTATAGTTGAACAACGATAATTCCGGTGGCTTAATCAGTAACTATTTTGTTTATAGTTTTAAAAATTAGTGCAAACGGTGTTAAAGCGTAAAAATAAAATTGCGACTAATCTACTGTTTAAACGCGTCAATATCATAGGCAAAGGGATCCCTTTTCCATGAAATATACGCGGGACATTTGCAATAAGTCAATAGATGGTTCACCAAAAAAATGTTTGCAAGACGAGATGCAAATAAGTCAATAGATGGTTCACCAAAAAAATGTTTTATTTTCAAAAGTTGTCTGATACCCAACTGCCACTCTGTGTCGAAGTTTATTTTTCTCGATTCACTGTTAGCTTCTATATTTAACGAGTAACGAATATAAGACGCGAAAATAAATATACCTACTTTTCTCACACCAGTCCCAAATCATTTTAGTAACTTGACTTAAGTGTTGGTATTACACTCTCCCCATTCTATTTATATAGAATATAGCAGTGGTGTTATCGACACTTAAAAGACTACCACAATTAGCGACATTTTTAGCAAATGAAATTAGCCCACAATATACAGCGAGTAGTTCCAGTCAGTTTATATGATTGGTTCGCTCGATGTTGGTCCAGAAACCACCAGTCTTTTCGTTGGCACAAGCTGCACCCTAGCCTGCTGTCGAAACGTCCGTAAAAATTCCGAAATTGTACCTATGACTTTTTATTCAATTGACTGCCAATGGAATATTGATCTGCCACCAATGGAGATCATCATATTATTATAAAATATCTGTAATTGTAATAAAAACGTCGTAATTGTTAGTAATTTCTAAGAAGAGCACTTTTAGTGATTTTGTGTGTATATACTACCCATATACTACAGCCGACATGCTGCCGTAGAAAACGTTCAAAGAACCTTATTCGAATTCTGTTAGATTTAAATATATTTTTTATGTGTATAATAAATTTTTGTGGCTTGAATCTGGTAATTGTATGTTATTTTATTAGAGTTTAAAATAAAACCTAAAAATTTACAAAGCTTTTCTGGTATTAGACTAGTTCTTTTTTTTTTATTTTTTATTAATAACTAACCCTAATCGTGTCAGACATTAAATAGTTCTTTTTGTGTTCTCTAGGTACTCTCCAGCAGAGTTTGCTAAACACAACATATCATAGATATCTCACTGATAGCAGACCATAAGATCTTAAATGAGTAAGAGCTGGCTGTAATATTTTGTGAAATATATCGCGCGGAACATAGGCTAAACGGGAGTGCTAGAAACTCGTACAAAATATCATGAAAATAAAAGCGTAAACATGTTTTCTTTTTCTTTTTCTTTTTTTTTTGATTTGTGAATCGGCAGCAAAAATTAAGCTTCCTAAATATCAATATTAATCACGTATCAGTCTTCGATCATAAATCGAGTAGCCGTTCTGATATCTTCCATTTTGAAATGAGATACCTACTTCGACTTCGAATTCAGATTTTTAGATTTAATATATATAGAGCACACGCTTTTAGGAATAACGAAGATATCATAAACGAATTGTTTTGCTGTCGGGTTACATCTCCTAATAGCTTTTATTTCTAATAAATGATTTAATTCGAGAGAAATTGCTATTCACTAACTTTTTGAAAAAGAACGCCGCGCACGGCTGTATGGTATTTGATAAGGTTCCTCAATAAATGAAATCCTGGACACATTGTCTAATATAAACCTATCGCTAGTGATAGTTCACCACTCATTGACTAAATTAATATTTTAAGCGGCCGGCATGTACTTGCGGCTGCGCGCTCAGGTAGCGCGATTGTTCGATGACCGTTGTGATGCGACGCGACTGGCTGGTGCCTCGGCGGTGCCAGCGGCAGCGGCGGCGGCGGCGGGGCTGGCTGGCGACAAGCTGGCAGCGGTGCGGACGCGGCTGCTCGCCGTCGATTCGCTTGTTAGTATGACGTCTTTGACTGTCCCGGCCCACCGGCTCGATGAGGGTAGGATTGGCCGCTGCTTTGCTGTCGCGTTCGGGACGATGAGCCTTTCAAGTTTAAATGACTCTTAGATGAAATTGGTGTCTGCATCGTTCAACGTAACTACATCTGGAATATTAAGATTTTTCTTTAAAAGACACGATTGTGCCCTTCCCAGTGCTGAAAGTGCTTTACCGAGTTGATTCTGTTGTCTACCAACATAGCACTTACTTCCGAATTAGAGTTCGGCCCTTCGCCATAGGTACTATAGTATACATTGTTTTTTTTTTTTTTTTTTTAATGCTCGTCTTTGGTCACTTTTGGAAACCGTTTTGCAATAGGACTTGAAACCTGGCCGCTACATCGGTTTGTAAGTCATCAGTTATCACCATATTGGTTTGTATGTGAAAGATACTAATAAATATTTAATGAGAATTTAGGCAACACAAAAAATATTTTTAAATAATTCCGATGAATGCAACGGAAATTTTTAAAACAGCGGGGAAAAAAGGACAGCCCCTATATTTTCCATTAAGTACACTCGTTGAATGCAACGAGAACATAATAACAATATGATCCGAAGAATACAACGGACATAAAAGTGATTTCCGATGAATGCAACGGAAATTTTTAGGCAGCGGGGAAAAAAGGATACCCACATTTTCCATTACGAGTATTACTGCACGTGGTCGCGCCGCGCGCGTACTCGGCGGCCCAGGCGAGCGGTGTCCACCCGCTTACTCGTTCAATACAACGAGAACATAATAAAATATTATCCGAAGAATACAACGGACATAAAAATGATTCCTCGTTCAATACAACGAGAACATAATAAAATATTATCCGAAGAATACAACGGACATAAAAATGATTCCCGATGAATGCAACGGGAATGTAAAAAAGTATTCTTCTGGTTGCACATCATTTTCGCCATCATCTGAGTACAAAATGTGCCTCCGGCTTGCCCCTACGTTTTTCCGAATTCAGTTTTTCTTCGTATCTCTTCATCTTCCTTAGCCATCTATCTTCTTCGGGTTCACTGTGTTTTCGTTTAGGCATACTTAACAAATAAGCAAATAACCGTAAATTTATACCTTTTTTTTTTTTTTTTTACGTAGGTTACCTACACTCATGCACAAATTATATTACTGTTACACTCGTGCGAGCGCCGCGCGCGCACGGACAAGAAAGAGGTCGGTACTGCGGAGGCTTGTCAGGTGTGATTAGACAGAGGAAGATATAGTGGTTTTCTTTCTCTGACTTTAAAACTTGTGCGATAGGGTTAGCGCGTAGCAGGGCTACTACATGGTTAAGGAATAAATCTCGGAGGCGAAGACAGGATAATTCTCAGTCAAATACGAGCGCACAAATAGATTTTTTTCATTTCTTGGTCCTTTTCTTATTTATCTTATTTATAAAAAGTTAAATAGAGTTTTAAATATTTATGAGTTAAATTATTTTAGTTGCAAACATATTATGTATAAATACATTCAAAACTTGTTCTACGAAGAGACAGAACAGCTACTCGTTGTCTGTAAATAGTTATTGAAATAAATTACATAATACATTATGTAATTTATTTATCACCTAGTTGTCGTAAGCAAAATTTCTTCATTCCGTATCTTAGGTTAGCTTAATTGGTTAGTCATCATTTTCACTTACATGTCATTTTTTAAGATTTATTGTGACTGAGGCATTACACTAATTTTAAAAATCAAACGAACTTGCAAAGTGAAGTTCGATGATAATTATGTGAACAGCTTCATTCGAAGCGATTTATCGTTAACGTGTTGTAGAAGCATCCCTATGCGTCAGCCTTGGCACGGTATTTAGAGATTTTTTTTTTTATTGGAGGTACACACAGACTAGAGCGGGAAAAACGAGGTACTGTGTGATCATGAGAAAATGAAATTAATGTTCTTGATTTATCTATAGAACCTTTATTAACATATTTATATAATACAACAATATTCATATTTTTGAATCAAATATGACGCAACTAAAGCAATTACATATTCTTGATTTATAAAATGTAATAAACAATTAGGTATCTTTTTATATCAATTGTTAGCGGACAGTATAGTATTGGCGAACACATCGTGATCCGGGACTAAGTCCCTGTTGTAAAACCTGGCGAAGACAGAGGAGGATTCAGACCAACCGACAGTCTTCCTAATCAGATCAACACTGACGCCGAGTCGGCCTGCGGCTGAGGTGGCTGCGTGCCGCGTGCTGTGACCGCTGAATATGGTGGTGTCCACCCCGCTTTGGCAGAGGGTTTCTTTAATCCACCGGCTTAATGTTTGTGATGTTACTTTGGAAAACGGCTTTTTATGACTAATAAATAAATATTCATGATTATTTCTTAATGTGTGTGTTTTATTAATATAGGAAATCAAGCAATTGGCAGGACATATACCTGGTCGAGTGGCAAAAAATGGTAATCTTAAAATTGGCTGTAAGCTATTTAATTTTGTAGTTTTTATGGGATCAGGAATTTTTATAATTATACCTGTTGTCTGTTGACTTATATTTGATAGTTTGATTAAAGAAAATGTTTGTACGCGGTGCGCAGTCATCAAAGCCAGAAGAGTCAGGGTCTTTTTTGTTAGGGTTTCTAAATTAAGGTCAAGGCCATTGGCTGCCTAAAAAATTAAGTACTGTATTAGGGTATCATGTGAGATTATATCTAGGATTATTAGGTCTCAATTTTGAAACACCTTTCATAAACCTGCGTATTCTCTCGTCATTTAATTTGTTTCCGAACAACAACGTCAAAGCAGATCTAAAGGAATTAATAGTGCCATACTTTGCGCCTTTTACATAAATTTCGGTCAGAAAATTAATTACCTCAAGTACAGATACGTTAGTGTAATCACAACAATGTCTGGTACAGTATTCAACCCACGATTTAATACATCCATCGTACTGTTTGTATGTTGAATCACATAAAGAGGCTAACATTATTTCTATGGATTGTGGGGGTATAGAGTTTTTTAATAATATTTTCCGGAGAGCTTCGCGGCAACTAACCGTAGTGTCTTGTGAAGCTGGTGTGCATTCCTAAAATGAGAAATCAGTAAATCAATTCTAGGCTCAAAATAAATAGGTTCAGAAATCATTAATTTCTGATAAAGGGGAAACCAGGGTTGTGTGGGCCAGTATGGAGCAACAACAATATCTTCCGCCTTATCATAAATAATTTTTTGAAGTACTTTTGTCAAAAGTGCGAATGGTGGGAAAGCGTAAAAATAACACTCATGCCATGGTATGGTGAAGGCATCTACAGCTTTCGCTTTCGGGTCCATCTTCCAAGTTACGTAGATAGGACATTTAGCGTTGCGTCTACTTGCAAATAAATCTACTTTTGGATACCCGTAAACGGTAACAATTTGTCTAAATGCATTGTCGTTTAATTCCCATTCGGTGTCCTGAATTTTTTTACGGGATAATTGATCGGCATCACAATTATCATTCGTATTCATATACGAGGCAAAAACTGTTATCCCACGCTGTTCACGCCATTCCCATAGTAACCTAGTAATTTTGTTAAGGTGTTTGTACTGAACACTACCCATTCTATTTATACACGAGATCGCGGTAACATTATCACAACGTAATAGAACAGTCACATTTTGTAAATGTTTTGTAAAACATTTTATACCTAGAAAAGCTGCATTTAATTCCTGTTACAGCCGCGTGCAAAATGCTGCTAAAATTTAGGCTATCTCTGCTGCTAAAATTCGTGGAAGATGAAAATGCGTGTTGCAGTGTACTTGCGTATAATTGAAGTGAATCGTTAAATACAAAATTCGAGGGAAAGGGGTCGGGGAACAATGTATAGCCAATGGCTTTAAACGTTAAAATTAACGGTCACATCTGGAGATCGCTAATTGGTGCGAGGCTGTGTCACGCTGTCAGATGATGTGTGACGTCGTCGTGACGTTGCAGCGACTGCAGTTGCGTAGCCTTTGATACGTCCGCTTCTTGCCACTAGATGGCTCCAGTAGTGTTCCAATCAATGCGCGAATATGCCCCCGGCCTTGAAAGAAGCAGCTTTCAATGTCAGAAGAAAGATCCATTGATTATAGTTTGCGAATAAAGGCCAAATCTTCATGTAGTTAAGGTGCATCAAACCCTATGGTGAAAATGTCTGCAATGCGTGAAACGCCGACATTTGCTGGGAATTTGTTCTCCACACGTCGAAATCTGTAATGTACTGTATTTGTAGAAAATGATTCAGGTGATCTCAGCGTTGTCTCCACTTGCCAGGGTCGAACTTGTATCTGGTGGCGTTGAAGTCGATGCGTATGTCATCATAGGCCTGCGAAGTCAGTGGTCAACCAATTAAAAATGGAGAAATCCAGGAATAAGACAAAAGGTCTTGCGGAATTAAGGGAAGAGGATCAGGAATGAGGACGGTTTCTATTTGCGCTAACACCGTGATAAACTCCTGAAAAGTGAGATGTGCGTTTCTCACTAATTTTTACTGCATCCCATAAACCGCCAAATGTGTAAAATAAAAAGAATTATAAATAAAAAAAATGACAAAAAAATCTAAATTCAAAAGAAAACGGAAATTAAAATTTAATGTATTGACTAATATATTTCTTTAAAATTTTGTGCGAAATCATTGATAGACCAATAAAGTTTAACCAATATCGGAAAATGTTTCCGATAGGACTGCCACAACCGGAGATGATTTTGCTCAATGCTAATAAATATGCCTGCGTTGAGAGATCACTAACCAATGGCACGAGTAGTAAAGATTACAACTGGAACACGTATACCCTTGAAGGTTGCGTCCTACCATTGCGATTCTATATGAAAGAAAGAAGAAGAAAGAAAGAATGCTTTATTTGGATGCACGTACACAACACACAAATATTTATGCAAGAATTATACATATAGTGCAGTCCAAAAAGGACAATGCCTCAGCTAATTGCTCTTGCGTTAAAAACGCGAAAAGCGCTGATTTTCAGGCATGACCAATGCCGTTACCATGGAAGCAAAACATATCTCTTGTTATGTCATTTTGGTTACATAATTGCTTCCATGGCAGCGACGCCCGAGACGAAAAACCATGACATAAGTCAAAATTTAGAGAAAAATAAAAAAAAAACAAAAATCAACAATTATACAAAATCACTTCTTAAGGGTACGCTCAAAAACATTTTGTTTTCACACTCAAAAACAGTCACATTTCTGAACGGACAAGGTGAATCGTTCGGTCACCCTTGATTTCACTCAGCTGATAGTCTCTGAACGGCGTAGGGCAAAAACGCATGCTTCCGAACGCCCCCCAAATCACAGTCACTAGTCTGTAGCTTACACATAAATTACTCGTCTATGAAAATTTGTATCTATCTATAAGTAGGTAATCTGTGAAATTAGATTTACAATTACACAATATAATTAGTTTGTGATTACAACAACCACATTACAACCAAAAATTAACCAGAGATCTATATTATACATATTCTTATAAAATGTACAATAATTTGAACTATTTCCTTAATTACTAAAACTGTTAAAACTAAACAATAGTAATGTGGATAAAAAAAAGTATTACAACAAACAATACAAACTGCGACATTTGGAGCCTGTGGCAACTGCAAATGCAATTATTATTGTACAAAATATCTATGTATTCGGCCATATGCCCGACTCAGCTGCATCAGAAAAGAGACTAGCTAGCATGAAATTAAATCGTGAAATGGTAAGCGAATATTTTCCGTGCTTTTCTGTTGTTCCAAGAGCAATCGCTTGTAATGATTTTTGAAACCATTCTTGCTTTTTAGGTCTCGTAGCGGTGGTGGAAGGTCATTCCAGCAGCGTGAGGCGGCAAACTTAAATGACCCACGAAAAGCAGTCGTGCGATATTTGGGAGATATCAGTACAGGAGCAGGAGCACAAGCCCTCCTCTGGTATCTGCAGTGCGACTGAGCCCACATCAGCTTATTATACAAATATTTGGGCCTCTTCGAATGAACTATACCGAACATCATAGTTGCAAGGTGCAGCTTTCTACGAGCCTCCATCCTCAACAATTTAGCAGCATTATGAAATGGAGTGACATGTGACCTTGGAGGGATATGGAAACAGAATCGTGCACATGCATTCTGCACTCGCTGTATAAGTTTCGCTGTTCTTGCCAAGAGGCATGGGCCATAGACTGTGTCACAGTAGTTCAACCTCGATAAAATCAATGCCTCGCACAGCCTCATTCGAAGTGGCTCACTCAAATAGTCTCGTATGTTATACAGTATTTTAAGCCGATAAAAGCAGTTGCGTACACACTCAGTGACATGACTTTCAAACTTTAAGTGACTATCGAAGACCATTCCAAGATTTTTGATGGTTTCTACTTGTTGTATTTTAGTCCCATTAATATGTAAATTAACTGAGACACCAGTACTGTGTAGTCTGTTTAGGTTATTTTTAGTTCCGAACAATATGAACTTGGATTTTGCAGGGTTCAATGTAAGATTGTTTGATACACACCAATCATATATACATGCGAGGTCATTATTGATCTTAGTTACTGCAGTTGCACTATCTGATGGTAAAAACGGCAGGTAGAGCTGCATATCATCTGCATATAAATGATAATTGCAATTCGTTATGGCTTGGGTAATATCACCACTATACAAAATATACAATATTGGTCCAAGCATTGAACCCTGGGGAACACCTCTGGCAACAGGTTGAGGGCCGGAGCGCTGTTTCCTTCCATTTACTGTTATTTCAACAATTTGATGTCTTTGAGATAGATAGCTATCAAACCATTTAACGGCTTTGTTGTCCACTCCATAGTATCTTAACTTGGAAAGTAAAAGTGTAATGTTTATCGAATCAAATGCACGTGAAAAATCTAATAGAACCATTGCTACCAAACTACCTGTGTCCTGGGCTTGAAGAATGTGGTCGACAACATCAGATAAGGCTGTGGCAGTACTGTAACCCTTACGAAAGCCTGATTGAAGACTAGGTAGTATTCCAGCAGTCTCAAGGTACTCAGTAAACTGATTGCACACTATTCTCTCCAAGATCTTTGATACACAAGACAAAAGACTAATGGGTCTCAGATCCTGCATAGCTAAAGGTTGATTGATTTTAGGAAGGGGCTTCACGATTGCAGTTTTCCAGCTTTCGGGAAAAATACCCTCAGTTATTGATTTGTTGACTAGAGTGGTGATTGTGCTTAATGACTGTGGCAGTGACAGTAATAACATGTCCAGATTCACTCCGTCGGAACCCAAAGCATTTGATTTTAGTCCCCTTATGGCCTTTAGAACTTCATCCTCTGAAACAGTGTGTAATGAGAAAGTAGCAGAAGAATATCTGTGATACTCTAGGTAAGTAAGTTGTGATATCGACACTGAATTTGCCCCAGGAATGTTTAGAAAGTGTGAGTTTATTTGGTCTGGATCATTAATTTCTTATGTCTATATGAGAAACGGTTGGGTGTGTTCCAATATGTTTTTGTGAAGAATTCACAAAAAGTTTGCGTGGAAGTTTTCCATGAATGACCCTAACTTAATGCGCGTATATAAGTGACACATTCATGGACAACCTACCTCCCTAAAACCTACCTACAGGTCATCAAGATTAACGCACTTGATGAATAAGACCTGTGATCATGCGTGAATGAGTTATGCGTTCTTATGTCGAGACAAAAAAAAAAACAAAACCTTTTGCCCAACAAAATTAAACTTTAAAATTAAAATACTAAATTTAATTAATTACTAAATTAAAATTGCAGTGCCCCTAAGCTAACACGTATACGAGTACAATTTCCCTAATAAATAAAATAAAAAAGTTTATAAATTATGTGTTAAATTAATATAATTAATTGTGCGAACGTAAGAGCAATCAGAACTCGGTTCGATGTCAGCAACATAGATAGAAATGCGAATTAAATAAAGACTGTGTCACTGTGTGTTGTGTGTAGTAAAACAAGAAACCGGTTTCATGCTCCCGGTCCCGCGACGACGTTAGGTAGCATAGCACGCATCGTTCCAGACGAGTTTTACTACAACCGTTGCGTAAAATTTAAATCGTTACGATTTCAATCTCTGGTTAAACTACGTTATTGTTATAGAATGCCCAATGGATTAAAACAGCAGATAAAATAAATGCGCTATATAACTCTTTTACTGCTGTTGTCAATTTGCGTATTAAAATAAATATTTGTTACTGAAATTGAAAACACTTAGGCTTCAATTTTCTTTTATCAGAACTGCGCGTAGTTTTAATACACATTCTATCTTGTGTATCTGAGTCGATAGCTAAGTTGGAGTGATTATATTTTGTTTAGGGATTTGAATTGAATAAAGGGCCAGAAACAATCCACCCCAGCCGCGTATTCTGTAAGTATGGACCGCAAGGCAACCTAATGTTTCCGGTAGTTAGCAGATCCCAAAATTTATCTGCGCCAATTAAAATATCAATATGGTTCGATTCCCAAAATTGCGGATCGGCCAACTGTATGTTGCCGGGAATAAGGTCGCGTATTTTATATTCACAGACACTAAGATCAGGCATTGTGGCTGTAATTTGCGGTAGAATGTAGCAATGAATATTTGTTTTATAATTGTTATTGACACTAGACTTTATTTTTATATCACAACTTTGCGAACATTGAACAGTCGAGTCGCCTATACCTTTAATGCAATTAGTGGACTGTATTATTGGCGTATTTAATAATTTGCGTAAAGAATTGGTAATGAAGCAACGTTGACTGCCGCTGTCGAGCAAAGCGCGCGCTTTGTGATAAACACCGCACACATCGGCCACTTCTACAATAGCCGTAGACAACAGTACGGCATGGACACTATTGGCGTTGTCTTCGCAGGTTTGCATGTGTGCCTTGTTTACCTGCACAGAACCGGTAGCCGCGGCCGTGGCGGGGGTCATAACGTACGGCCGAGGCGCTAGTGTACTCCCGGTTTGCTGGTCAGTCGCGATTGCGGAAGACAATGCCAATGAGTTGTTACAGCTATCCCGGTCATTATTGTGCAGCAACGAGTTATGTTTTTGGCTACATTATCTACATGGGCCATACCTACAATTATCAAGTGCGTGTCCAGGACGTAAACAATTCTCGCAAAGTTTATATTCACGTACAAGTTTAAATTTGGATGCTAAATCGCTATTTATAAAATTAATGCAGGAATAAAGTGGGTGATTTGCATTGCACTGATAACACTTAGCGCGGATCGTGTTATTGTGCGGTTTCGTGGTGGAAACATTACAGTGCGTACTAGTGTTGCATACTTTTAAGTGCGTGTTAAGTTTTTTGTTGATGAATGTGCGATCATCAATGTTGTGCGACAGCTGTAATGTTTCTAGCACGTCCGCGCGGTCTTTGAGAAACCTTAATAAGTCGTCGAGTTTTATTCGACGTTCAGATGTGTCACTACTCGAAATAAAACTACATTTATGGGTCTCCCATTCCCGCTCGGTGATTTTGTCTAGTTTTGACACTATAATATAAATGATGAATGTATCCCAGAAGTCCGTAGGCTCGCCTAGTATTTTTAAAGCGCGTAAATATTTTAATACGGTGTCAATGAGATTTCTTATCAAAGATGGCGATTCTTTATATAAGAAGGTAATATTGAAAAGTGCTTTAACATGGTTAGATATAAGAAGTTGTCTACGCCACATCATTCGTCGGTCATTCATCAATAGTTCATCTAATCCTTTCATTCAGTGTAAAGCAAATACTCATTCATTCATTCTCAAAAACTGTCATTCTTCTCCAAGCATTCAGCAAGTCAACTACTTACCTACCATTGTAAACAATTATCCTGTCTTCGCCTCCGAGATTTATTCCTTAACCAAGTAGTAGCCCTGCTACGCGCTAACCCTATCGCACAAGTTTTAAAGTCAGAGAAAGAAAACCACTATATCTTCCTCTGTCTAATCACACCTCACAAGCCTCCGCAGTACCGACCTCATTCTTGTTCGTGCGCGCGCGGCGTTCGCACGAGTGTAACAGTAATATAATTTGTGCATGAGTGTAGGTAATCTACGTAAAAAAAAAAAAAAAAAGTTTAATTTTACGGTTATTTGCTTATTTGTTAAGTATGCCTAAACGAAAACACTGTGAATCCGAAGAAGATAAATGGCTAAGGAAGATGAAGAGATACGAAGAAAAACTTAATCAGGAAAAACGTAGGGGCAAGCCGGAGGCACATTTTGTACTCAGATGATGGCGAAAATGATGTGCAACCAGAAGAATACTTTTTTACATTCCCGTTGCATTCATCGGGAATCATTTTTATGTCCGTTGTATTCTTCGGATAATATTTTATTATGTTCACGTTGTATTGAACGAGGAACCATTTTTATGTCCGTTGTATTCTTCGGATAATATTTTATTATGTTCTCGTTGTATTTAACGAGTAAGCGGGTGGACACCGCTCGCCTGGGCCGCCGAGTACGCGCGCGGCGCGACCACGTGCAGTAATACTCGTAATGGAAAATGTGGGTATCCTTTTTTCCCCGCTGCCTAAAAATTTCCGTTGCATTCATCGGAAATCACTTTTATGTCCGTTGTATTCTTCGGATCATATTGTTATTATGTTCTCGTTGCATTCAACGAGTAATACTCGTAATATGTACTTAATGGAAAATAAAGGGGCTGCCCTTTTTCCCCGCTGTTTTAAAAATTTCCGTTGCATTCATCGGAATTATTTAAAATATTTTTTGTGCTGCCTAAATTCTCATTAAATATTTATTAGTATCTTTCACATACAAACCAATATGGTGAAAACTGATGACTTACAAACCGATGTAGGCGGCCAGGTTTCAAGTCCTATTGCAAAACGGTTTCCAAAAGTGACCAAAGACGAGCATTAAAAAAAAACAATGTACTATAGTACCTATGGCGAAAGGCCGAACTCTAATTCGGAAGTAAGTGCTATGTTGGTAGACAACAGAATCAACTCGGTAAAGCACTTTCAGCACTGGGAAGGGCACAATCGTGTCTTTTAAAGAAAAATCTTAATATTCCAGATGTAGTTACGTTGAACGATGCAGGTAAATTATTAGCTGTTTCTCATTATATGTATAGAAACGGATACCCGTCGATCCGTGATTATTCCCCTGATAGATAAATCATTATCATATTATACTCTTTTATTATTAATTAAAAACAGAAGAATGGACTATTTGCTATTTAGAGTATCAAGAAGACCAGTAAATTATTACAGACACCAATTTCATCTAAGAGTCATTTAAACTTGAAAGGCTCATCGTCCCGAACGCGACAGCAAAGCAGCGGCCAATCCTACCCTCATCGAGCCGGTGGGCCGAGACAGTCAAAGACGTCATACTAACAAGCGAATCGACGGCCAGCAGCCGCGTTCGCACCGCTGCCAGCTTGTCGCCAGCCAGCCCCGCCGCCGCCGCCGCTGCCGCTGGCACCGCCGAGGCACCAGCCAGTCGCGTCGCATCAAACGATCATCGAACAATCGCGCTACCTGAGCGCGCAGCCGCAAGTACATGCCAGCCGCTTAAAATATTAATTTAGTCAATGAGTGGTGAACTATCACTAGCGATAGGTTTATATTAGACAATGTGTCAAGGATTTCATTTATTGAGGAACCTTAACAAAATCCATACAGCCGTGCGCGGCGTTCTTTTTCAAAAAGTGAGTGAATAGCAATTTCTCTCGAATTAAATCATTTATTAGAAATAAAAGCTATTAGGAGATGTAACCCGACAGCAAAACAATTCGTTTATGATATCTTCGTTATTCCTAAAAGCGTGTGCTCGATATATATTAAATCTAAAAAGCTGAATTCGAAGTCGAAGTAGGTATCTCATTTCAAAATGGAAGATATCAGAACGGCTACTAGATTTATGACCGAAGACGTGATTAATATTGATATTAAGGAAGCTTAATTTTTGCTGCCGATTCACAAATCAAAAAAAAAAAACATTTTTACGCTTTTATTTTCATGATATTTTGTACGAGTTTCTAGCACTCCCGTTTAGCCTATGTTCCGCGCGATATATTTCACAAAAATATTACAGCCAGCTCTTACTCATTTAAGATCTTATGGTCTGCTATCAGTGAGATATCTATGATATGTTGTGTTTAGCAAACTCTGCTGGAGAGTGCCTAGAGAACGCAAAAAGAACTATTTAATGTCTGACACGATTAGGGTTAGTTATTAATTTAAAAAAAAATTAGTCTAATACCAGAAAAGCTTTGTAAATTTTTAGGTTTTATTTTAAACTCTAATAAAATAACATACAATTGCCAGATTCAAGCCACAAAAATTTATTATACACATAAAACATATATTTAAATCTAACAGAATTCGAATAAGGTTCTTTGAACGTTTTCTACGGCAGCATGTCGGCTGTAGTATATGGGTAGTATATACACACAAAATCACTAAAAAGTGCTCTTCTTAGAAATACTAACAATTACGACGTTTTTATTACAATTACAGATATTTTATAATAATATGATGATCTCCATTGGTGGCAGATCAATATTCCATTGGCAGTCAATTGAATAAAAAGTCATAGGTACAATTTCGGAATTTTTACGGACGCTTCGACAGCAGGCTAGGGTGCAGCTTGTGCCAACGAAAAGACTGGTGGTTTCTGGACCAACATCGAGCGAACCAATCATATAAACTGACTGGAACTACTCGCTGTATATTGTGGGCTAATTTCATTTGCTAAAAATGTCGCTAATTGTGGTAGTCTTTTAAGTGTCGATAACACCACTCCCATATTCTATATAAATAGAATGGGGAGAGTGTAATACCAACACTTAAGTCAAGTTATTAAAATGATTTGGGACTGGTGTGAGAAAAGTAGGTATATTTATTTTCGCGTCTTATATTCGTTACTCGTTAAATATAGAAGCTGACAGTGAATCGAGAAAAATAAACTTCGACACAGAGTGGCAGTTGGGTATCCGACAACTTTTGAAAATTAAACAATTTTTTTGGTGAACCATCTATTGACTTATTTGCATCTCGTAGTAATGCAAAATGTCCCGCGTATATTTCATGGAAAAGGGATCCCTTTGCCTATGATATTGACGCGTTTAAACAGTAGATTAGTCGCAATTTTATTTTTACGCTTTAACACCGTTTGCACTAATTTTTAAAACGATAAACAAAATAGTTACTGATTAAGCCACCGGAATTATCGTTGTTCAACTATAGCCCTCTTAACCATGGTATCCCCTTTTCATATCCCTGGGTGTCACAGAGATTGTGATATTTCCTCAAAGAAAGATCTACTTACTTCCTTTCAGGATGGTACACCATCTGCGCCGTCACCTTTCCCTGCCAGCGTGTGTATTTTCCGGGAAAGCTTTCATGACGTGCCAGAAACAGCCTTAGATGTTGTTATCTTCGATATCACATAACACCGGGTCATAATATAATTCTAGTCTAAAGATATGGTGGGAATTTTGTAAAAAGAATACAACAGATTTTTTTAAATGTAAATACTACATTTTTGTTGGAATTTCTGTTAATGTGTTTTGAAATTTTGAAGTTTAGGTAGAACTATTGTTCTAATGTCACGATAGCAAGTGATCGTTATTAATTAGGCAGTAGCCCCCTGGTATTATAGTATTAGACTATTAAACGATTTGAGAATGATACAATTAATCTTGAAAAAATGAGTAAGAAGTTAGTCATGTTATTAGCTGGACCAAGGACGCATACAATTTCTCTAACAAAAATACGAAATATTAATAAAGCATATGAAGATCGAGTAATTATAACACTTACAAATTTAATTAAAACATAAGCAATTGGCAAAGCTCAACCGGTTTTAAACTTACTTTTTTTTATCCCTTTAATATCCCGTTATTTGTCCAGCATCAGTGGTATTAAGATATATTGCTGTATCATCTTCAATTCGCTCAGATTCAGAACAAACCTGATCCTCACACATAAGAAACCACGTAGACCTGCTTCATCTCAACCCATTGGGCGCTGGATAAAGCAGATCATGTGCGATAGTGGCATTGACATCTCAATATTCGGAGCGAGCGAGACACGCATCAACATCTGGCGGCGTCTCGTGCTGGCCTCAACGTCGATGTAATTAGAAAGACCGCAGGATGTTCGGAAAGATCAGCTGTATTTGCTGATTTTTATAACAGACCGGTATATTAGTTCTGAAACCAATTTTATTGAATCTTTGTCACAATTATAATTATTAAAATAATACTGTCGGTTGTTTAGTTTTTTGTTCACAATATTTTGTTGTTTTGAAATTTTTGCTAGTGGCGCAAAAAAAAAAAAAAAAAAATGGAAATACGTAATAATTATGTTTTGATGTTTTACTGTAATGTTGTTTATTTTTTATGGTCGCAACATTGATTTTATACTCTCTGAACATCTACATGGTTAAGGAATAAATCTCGGAGGCGAAGACAGGATAATTAAATGATCAAACGAACTTACCTGAAGTGAAGTTCGATCTTAATTATCCTGTCTTCGCCGAAGAGATTTAAGGTCCCTCCCTCCCTGAATCTTATCCCCCTATATATCAATGTTGCTCTATTTCTCTAAAAAGAATGAGGTCGGTACTGCGGAGGCTTGTGAGGTGTGATTAGACAGAGGAAGATATAGTGGTTTTCTTTCTCTGACTTTAAAACTTGTGCGATAGGGTTAGCGCGTAGCAGGGCTACTACTTGGTTAAGGAATAAATCTCTTCGGCGAAGACAGGATAATTAAGATCGAACTTCACTTCAGGTAAGTTCGTTTGATCATTTAATTAGTATTAAAATATACTCAAATTCCTACATATTCTGTTTCTTTTGTTCTTCGTGAACAAAAAGTGGCGACCGTGACAGGACTTGCAACACTATTATTCGGAAGAATCAACTCGTCAGATATTCGTTCCGGCTTTGTACAAGAACGCAATCGACACGACCACACTATTCCGCAGCCTATCTGGTGCCACTGAAGGATAACAGTGAGCATTTGTTGCGACTACATTGTGGCCGTGCATCCAACGTCTTGTCGAACGGAACACCTACCTGATCGCCAACTACACTCAAGAAAAACGTCGAAATCAACCTACAATATCGACCCAGCGCTGCCTGATCAGCTGTATCATCTCGACGCGTCTACCTTTAAAATAACGTGAGCCCGTTCCAATCACTATTTTCCTAAATCTACTATCGTTTTTCCTAAGTTGAAATTTGTAGAAAGTCGTTGATTCGATTCCTCAAACTACCTACAAGGGTGCGTTATTAATCAATAATTAACGTCAATTGAATCCTATTTATAATATTAATATTCTTAACCTAATTAACGTTTCAATTCGTACTTTCGATTCGTTATAAATTCAATTCAAATATCACAACAATAACCGACAAGCCGTTAGGTTTTCATCAAATTGAAACGTCACTTGCACTTCTAAATTCATGTAAAGTAAAATACGAATATTTCAATGAATTTTGCACTACTACAACGTTAATACTTCACTTTTAAATGAAATAAAACCATAAAAAACCATACACATACAACTGCTACGAAATTGTTACATGTTATCATAATTGTGCATAAACAATCTATTCCAGCGGTACGCGTCTCGTCAACTGACTGAGCGCTGATTGTTGCCTAGCGAACCGGTTTCTAGGAGAAGGTACACCGAGCCGGCCGAACAGTCGTTTGTCGCCGTGAGAAGCGTATCGTATGCACTTTGTTTACATTATAACTAGCGATAAGTAACAGCGTGAATTTATTCGGTTGGGTTGTGTGGTTAATTTTATTGCAAGTTAACATGTCGGAAGAAAAGTTTAGTCTTAAAGAATATAGTCTCAAACGTAGCTCAATCAAAGGGCGTATAACCAAATACAAGAATTATATCGATGATTTATCTACAACAACAGACATTTCTAAGATTGAAATCAATAAGCTTGCACTAAAGTTACCCAAACTGGAAGCTTTGTTTACTGAATTTGACGAGGTGCAATGTCAAATAGAGAGTTTGAGTACTAATTTAGAAAATGAACTATTAATTCGTGATTCAATTGAACAAGATTTCTATCATTGTATTGCCGTATCGCAGGAGCTACTATCAAAAAACAGAAATGAAAATACAAGCCTTGGTAGCTCGTCACAATGCTATAATAATAATAGCTGTGATAATGCTTTAGGTTTTAAGTTGCCCATAATAACAATTCCAAGGTTTGACGGCACATATTTTAAATGGTTAGAGTTTAAGGACACCTTTGTCTCGTTAGTGCACAATAATGACAAGATCCAAAACGTTCACAAGTTTCATTACCTAAATTCTTATCTCGAAGCCGAAGCTGCTCGCGTGATTTCGAATTTAGAGGTTTCGGATAGAAATTACCCAGATGCGTGGAAACTTTTATGCGATCGTTTTGATAATAAGCGCCAATTAATCAATAATCATTTGAAATCATTATTTAATTTCGAGCCAGTGCGAGAGACCGACAAGTCACTTAGATTTATCATAGATCACGTAACAAAAAACTTGCGGGCTCTCGGTACACTCGGTTTGCCTACAGATAAATGGGATGTTCTTATCATATACATTGTTGCGGCTAAGTTGGAAAACGCGACCTATATTAGATGGGAAGAACATCGGAACTCTTTGGGAGACATACCATCACTTAGTGACCTTTTTGAATTTCTAAAAAATCGTGCAGATGTGTTAGAAACAGTGAATAGACATAAATCGGATTACAAAGTAGATAAATTTAAAAATAATACGCCTCAAAGGCCTCACACTTATAATCAGACTAAATCTATGGTGGTAGCAACTAAATTCATTCCTAAAGATTCTTCTTATAATTCCAAGGCATTCGAATGTCCTTGCTGTAGTGAAACACATCGTTTATTTGAATGTGAAAAATTCAAATCAAAGCCTGTGAATGATAGGTTGAATTTTGTGTCAGCAAATAAATTATGTCACAACTGCTTAAGGGGTGGCCACACTACTGAACGTTGTCGTCTCCCCGGATCTTGCCGCTTCTGCAAAAAACGACATAATTCAATCATACACCAAGAAGCTCAATCTGTTAACAAAAATGAATTAGTTTCACTGTCCGCTACCTCCACTTCTGAAGTTCTTCTGTGCACAGCCAAGGTGAACATCACCAATCCTATCACTGATAAAACCATGGTTGTACGAGCACTGCTCGACAGCGGTAGCCAATCTACATTTATCACCCAAACTATAAAGGAAAATCTCAAGCCTTCTCCAGACTATTCCAACACTAAAATAGTTGGTATTGGAGATACTCATCTAAAAATACCTACAGAACAATGTACTGTGCGTCTACATTCACTGCACAATTCATTCAGTGTTATTTCAAACTGCTTAATTTTACCTACAATTTCAAACAATCTACCTAAAATTTCATTTGATATAAGTAAACTTAATCTAGCTGGATTTCAGTTAGCGGATCCGAGTTTTAACGAGTCATCTCCAATTGATATGCTAATTGGTGCTGATCTATTTTGGGATATAATAGGCTCCCAACAGCATTCCCTAGGCCCTAACAATCCTAAGCTACAGAGCTCTAAGCTAGGGTGGCTCGTTGCCGGTCCTATCTTCAACTTTCAAAAACAGGTACCTAAATCAATATCCTGTAACTTTCTTCATAAAGAGGACTATTCTCCCAGTCTACATGAAGAACTGGCTAAGTTTTGGGAGCTTGAAAGCTTCCCACAAGCTAACCCTCTAACTAGTGAAGAAAGGTTATGTGAACAACATTTCTTAACAAACACTATTCGTCTACCTGATGGTCGATTTTGTGTCGCACTACCTTTACGCGATGATATAAGCCGTCTAGGTAATTCATACAATATGGCAAAAAAGAGATTTCTTAACTTAGAGGGTCGATTTAGAAAGCAACCTGATCTCAAACGTCTTTACTCTGAATTTATTCAAGAATATAAAGATCTAGGCCATCTTTCTGAAGCCCCAGAGGCTAAACCACTTAACGCATATTTCTTGCCGCATCATCCTGTGTTTAGAGACCAAAGTGAGTCTACCAAGCTGCGTGTAGTGTTTGACGCGTCAGCACGAACTAGCTCTAACATTTCTCTAAACGACATACAATTAGTTGGACCTACTGTTCAAGATAATCTTTTCAATATCTTAATACGATTCCGCCAGCATAAGTATGTTCTCACTGGTGATATTGAAAAGATGTTTCGACAGGTTCGGCTAAGAGAGTCTGATCGTAATTTGCAATGTATATTTATGGCGAGAAAATGAAAACGAGACTATAAAAACTTTCCGCCTAAACACCGTTACTTACGGCTTCTCTAGTGCAAGTTTTCTCACAACGCGCTGTCTTTGGCAGCTGGGTGAAGAGTGTGACGACCCTGTAATCAAAACTGTTATACAAAAGGATCTGTATTGTGATGACTTATTAACTGGAGCAGACACAGCAGAAGAGTTGCGTCATATTCAACGCTCAGCAGCTAGCCAACTAAATCAAGGACAATTTCATTTACGAAAATATAGGTCAAATTTGCCAAATTTGCTTCATGAAACCGCAGTAGAGGAAGGCAATCTTATGATCAGTAATTCCACTAGTACCCTTGGCATAGGTTGGATTCCTTCTTCTGACGAATTTCATTTTCAAAATGAGTTTTTAAAAAATGTAGACACTACCGAGATAACTAAACGTAAAATTCTATCTTGTACTTTTAAAATATTTGACCCCCTTGGACTTTTGTCACTATGTATTGTTAAGCCTAAAATTTTACTACAAGAAATTTCAAACTTAAAAATTGGTTGGGATGATCCAATTCCTACTAACATTAAGTCGCAATGGCAAAAATTTGCTAACAACTTGCCAGCTCTTACATCTGTTAAGACGCCAAGGCGAATCTTAGTCGACAATCCCACCAATATTCAATTGCACTGCTTCTGTGATGCGTCACAACGCGCCTATGGCTGTTGTATATATATGAGATCCTTTAACGCAGAAGGACAAGTTCAAGTCAGTCTGGTGTCTGCTAAATCACGAGTGGCTCCTGTAAAACAAACAACAATACCAAGACTTGAGCTTTGCGCCGCTCTGCTGGGAGCCCAGCTCGCCGCGAAGGTCACAGAATCGCTTAGATGCAATATCGACAGTTCTGTATATTGGACTGATTCAAGTGTAGTATTAGGTTGGTTGCGTACTACTCATAAAACTAAAATATTTGTCGCAAATAGAGTAGCCGCAATCACAGATCTCACTAATCCTAATTCATGGCGCCATGTGCCTACAAATCAAAATCCCGCAGATCTGGTGTCCAGAGGCGTCGATCCTGATCAAATGGTCTCGGCCTCATTGTGGTGGACTGGTCCCGAATTTCTTCTTCAACCCGAATCATCATGGCCTACTGCTTTTACTCAGGATTGCGTCCCATTGCCAGAGTTAAAAGCGTTTCCCGCTTTCGTGGGGGAGGCTGCGCCCAACGGTCGCAATAATTTTGTAGATATTAAAAAATATTCCAAACTATTATACTTACAAAAAGTTACAGCCTTTATTCTAAGATTTGTTCATAATTGCAAAAACCCTAACAATAAATTATCAGGATCATTAACAGTCAATGAATTAGACAATGCTCTTAATATTCTAGTAAAACAAAGCCAAAAGAACTCATTTTCAAAAGAAATTGAATTGATAAATAAAAATAAGTCACTAAGAACAAACGCAACATTTCTTTCTCTTAATCCCTTTCTAGACTCAAACAATATTCTTCGTGTAGGTGGTCGTATAGAGTCATCAAAATACACATATGATAAGAAACATCCCATGATTCTAAAGGCAGATCACCATTTAACAAAGTTATTATTCACGCAAGAGCACTTGAGACTATTACATGCAGGCCCTCAGCAGCTTCTCGCTTCAATTAGAGAGAGATATTGGCCCATCGGCGGACGCAACTTGGCTCGGCGCGTTGCACGTGAATGTGTAACATGTCGTCGATTTAAAGCTCAAACAATGCACAATATTATGGGCAACTTACCTCCAGAGCGAGTTGAGGCTGATTTTCCTTTCTATACAGTAGGCACCGACTTTGCCGGCCCTTTTCTAATAACAGATCGTAAGGGTCGAGGTTGTAAGATAACTAAGGGCTACCTGTGTATTTTCATTTGTTTTAGATATAAGTGCATTCACTTAGAAGCTGTTAGCGATCTCAGCAAAGATGCGTTTATTTTAGCACTTAAAAGATTCATAGCCCGTAGAGGCATGCCTAAAATAATATACTGCGACAATGGCAGAAATTTTGTTGCCGCAGCTAAAGAAATTAATTCATTTCTGGAATCAAATAAGACAGCTTTCGTCGACTTTGCAGCTTG
Organism: Schoenobius gigantellus; assembly: GCA_963935595.1. Lineage (NCBI taxonomy): Eukaryota > Metazoa > Arthropoda > Insecta > Lepidoptera > Crambidae > Schoenobius > Schoenobius gigantellus. The sequence goes on from OZ012553.1 coordinate 2,530,030, forward strand.
TCAAGGTATAGAATTCCGATTCTCGCCTGCATACGCTCCTCACTTCGGTGGGCTCTGGGAGGCTGGCGTAAAGTCTACAAAATTTCATTTGTATAGAACTATAAAAAACACACATTTGACGTTTGAGGAATTAAGCTCACTATTTTCACAAATTGAGTCCATCCTAAACAGTCGTCCTCTCTGCCCCTTAAGTTCCTCCCCTACCGATTTCTCACCTCTTACCCCGGGTCACTTTTTAATTGGCAGATCACTCATGGCCTTGCCGTCAACGCAGCTTCTCGACGTCAACATCAATCGCCTAGACCGCTTTAAGCGATTGACTCAAATCAAGCAGCACTTCTGGAAAAGATGGTCTACTGAATACGTCACTGAACTTCAACAACGTACTAAATGGCGAACTAAGTGCAGAGATCTAAAGCTCGACGATTTAATCATAATCAAAGAAGACAATCTCCCACCTCTGTGCTGGCGCCTCGGACGAGTTTCGAAGATATTTCCAGGAAATGACGGAGTTCCACGCGTAGCCGATGTCACTACAAGCACTGGCATAGTACGCAGAGCCATTAACAAGCTATGCATGTTACCTAACCCACAGGAAGAAATTGATATTTGAGAGCAGGAGCTCTCAACCCTGGGAGGATGTCTACGCCACATCATTCGTCGGTCATTCATCAATAGTTCATCTAATCCTTTCATTCAGTGTAAAGCAAATACTCATTCATTCATTCTCAAAAACTGTCATTCTTCTCCAAGCATTCAGCAAGTCAACTACTTACCTACCATTGTAAACAATTAGTATTAAAATATACTCAAATTCCTACATATTCTGTTTCTTTTGTTCTTCGTGAACAGAAGTCGACTACTGTTATATCTCGCTAATAACATTTCCCATGCGACAATATAATTATTCGCAGAGAATTCTACAGAATCGATCACTAGTTCTGCACTACCACTTAATGACGACTTTAAATAGTGGAATTTTTGTATGTTAGTGATCTGTTGCGAATTATGCACTAACGATAAAAATGTGTCCCTAAACTCCAACCACTTCTCATATGAACCGTCAAACGTAGGCATAGCTATTGTGGGCAACTTAACGGACTGCATTTTTGAAATATTGTGCGACATGTTAGAACTATCAGTGATCTCCTTATCGTTAAGCATATATTCAGCTTGTGCCATAGTGGTGTAGTAAAAATTCTCAAAGACTTCCCTTTGGTCTAAATGGTCGGACAGTTCACTATCAGAAACATTCTCCTCTATTTTATTCTGAATATCTGAAAATTCAGAAAATAAAGTGGTTGCTCCTTTAACACGCAATTTCAAATCGATGCGGTTCTGCGCGGAGGAGTCATCATGAGAATCTACTAATGTTCGCAGATAATTTGCGAATTTAGTAAGTCTGCCCTTTATGATGCCACGTTTTCTAGTAAGATCGCGAATTAGGCTATTGCCTTCAGCGCATAGCACATTAGGGGACTTAGGGCGAGAATATTCCACAGACATTATGACGGCTTATGAAATAAAAAGTAAGTACTCACGGTTTAACGTACGAAAGCGGTGTTTGTGCGTACTCACCAGCGTTAGCACAGAATAGAAACCGAGAGAAGGATAGGAATAGACAGGATTGGTCCCTCCAGACTGCGTACTGGTTTTACAGACACCTGAATCCCTTTTTGCGCGTAGAAATGTCTTGACTTCAAGTATTCTAACTGCGTAAACCTCCAGAAATGGCCTCGTCGTAGTTTGCGAAGTCGCTGGTTTTGCGTATTATTTGGCGAAGAAGGTCCAAATGTTGCAGCCGCATGCAAAATGCTGCTAAAATTTAGGCTATCTCTGGTAGGAGTCGTGGAAGATGAAAATGCGTGTTGCGGTGTACTTGCGTATAATTGAAGTGAATCGTTAAATACAAAATTCGAGGGAAAGGGGTCAGGGAACAATGTATAGCCAACGTTAAAATTAACGGTCACATCTGGAGATCGCTAATTGGTGCGAGGCTGTGTCACGCTGTCAGATGATGTGTGACGTCGTCGTGACGTTGCAGCGACTGCAGTTGCGTAGCCTTTGATACGTCCGCTTCTTGCCACTAGATGGCTCCAGTAGTGTTCCAATCAATGCGCGAACAATTCCAATTCGTTTATGTGTAGTTCAGATTCGTTAGTTTTCCAATATCCGTAGCATTCTTTTCCATTAGGTACTAAAGGCACCCCAGCCTGACTGGGATGCATCGGTAAATATTTCTATATCATAATAATGACAACCAAGTGATGTGTAACCTGAATCTATATTATTTAACCACCAAACCAAATCTGATTTTACCCAATTAGGAATTGAGATAATTTGTTCATATGAAGGATTTTTTGACAAACATTGGTATTTGTAAGACTCAAATGTTTTTGTGTATAAGTAAGAATATTTAATAGCCGGGCATGCTGAAATTAGTAAGCCAATCAGTCTCGCGAATTCGCGTAATTTACATCTGTTTACATTTGTAATAAAATAATTAATTCGCTCTTTTATTTTTATTTTCTTTTCGGTCGGTAGTGTCAAATACATATGTTTGGAGTCGAAAATAAATCCAAAAAATTTATATTTAGTTTTTGGAATTAGGCAACTTTTCTTTGCATTTATTATAAAACCAAGTTTTTCTAATAAGTTAACGGTTGTGATAACGTTATTTTTACATTCTGTTAGGTTTTTCCCAATACATAATATGTCATCAAGATAAATAACAGATAACAAATGTTGGGATCGTAAATGATGTGCAACGGGCTTTAATAATTTAGTAAAAACAAACGGCGCCGTGCTTAAACCGAAGGGAAGGCAGTTAAATTCGTATAAAATGCTGTTATATTGAAACCGTAGGTACTTTTTATGTGATTTATGTATAGGAACGAAAAAATAACTATCTTGAAGATCAATTGTAGCCATATAAGAATTTTTATTTACTAGTTTTGTTGCAGTTCGGTAATCCTCCATTTTCAAATGGTTGGTTTCAACTAACTTATTTAATGCTTTCAAATTTAATATAAATCTTCTGTCACCATTCGGTTTAGGCACCAAAAATATTGGAGAAGTAAATTGACCTTGCTCATGTTTACATTGTGAGATCGCCTAGTAATTTACGAATCGCTTGAGTGAATTCTAAATGTTCCTTTTTACTTTTTGGTATAACATTGAAATTATAAGAGCACTGTGGAGTGCTAGTAAAAGGTATTCGATAACCTTTTAACCAAGACAAAATCGTTGCATCGCTGGTTATCGCTGACCATTCATGTATATAATATTGAAGTCTGCCAGCGATACATACCCATTGACGTATATTAACCAATGTACATACCTCGTCGCTTACTTGTGTTGCGGCCTGCGCGCGGGCGGCGAGCGGCGACTGCTGCCGCGTTGCGGTAGATTGCCGCGCGGCGCGGGCGGGGCTCGCCGGTAGTCCCTTTCTTCTCCGAATATCGATCGTCCGAAAATCATAATCCCGAAAACGCTTGCTATAATCATCACTTTCCATAATGTTCGGGTATACGAAATTGTATATTACCTAATCGTCTTTAGTTCTAATGCTTTTGTGTCATAATATCGGGTGCTATAATAATAAGATATCCTAATTTTACTTGCTATAAAGTCACATGTCCTAAGTGTTATATTGTATAATATTGTTAGTCCGAATAATGGTTTATAAGAAATTTGTTAGTCCTAAAACATGTTTAAAAGTTGATTTATCTTGGTTATGTTATCAATATCATAAAGCTTAGACTTACTATCAATAATAACAAATTTAATTAAAATATTGTCTTATGAACCTTAACAACCGTTACGTTTTCAAATTCAGTGACAGAAATATATCGCTGTAAAACCGACACCACGTAGTCTTGTCTGCCCTACCCCTAGAGTGTTATTTAAGCCCGCGTAGGCGCGGAGGGGGGAGGCGGCCCGCGAGCTGAGGAGCAGGTGGTTTTAACGACCGCCGCCGCGGCTGAGGCTGGCCGGCGCAGCCGGCCAGCAAGCCGAAGCTGCGGTGGTGGGCGAAAACCATCTGCGACGATAAGGTCGCGTGGGACCGCCGGAGCCCCGCAGCGCCGGAGCCGTGACAGAAGCCATGCATGCTGCATGCTGCATGCTGCTTGCTTACATGCTACTTGCTTGCTTGCTTGCATTACATCAAGTGACTGTTTTTAAACGTATGCATGGATTTGGTAATACATATAATGAAAGAAATTTATATTTGTGGTATTTCGATTTCAGGGCACCTTATATTATGAGACATTACGTTAGGACTTATGACTATTATAGAAAAGGTTTTTAGGAATTTTAAATATTATAGATTGTGATATTTATATCAAAAAAAATTAGAGATTTCGGTTTTCGGACAAGTGATATTATGAGAAATTAAGTTAGGGGTGCTTATCATTCGGACATATGATGATTATATCAAAAAGCATTATGACACGTTAGATTATGGATAAAAAAATTATGAGACAAAATAGAGAACCGGGCTCGCCACTGCCACTGGTGGCGTCCGCGGCCGCTGTCTGCACTCGTCGCTATCGGCGCCGACGGCAGCGGCCTGTTGTCCGTCTTGCGCTTGTAGTTTAAACGATTTTTATTATTTTTAACGGGGTAGTTGGGTCGGGCGGTTGGTTTAGAATGGTTTTTCAATTTTTGAATTGTTTTAGCGGTTCTGAGTTTCTCAGAAATATTTTCGCCAAATAGCCACGATTTGTCACGAACTGATTGGATTAGAGTATCTTTAAGTTGCGTGTTGGTAGAAGAAATTACTAAATTCCTTCGAGATTTGGTATCTATATAATGATTATCACATAAAATTCTACAGGCGTCACTAATGCGTTTTAGAAGTTTTTGTTTGGAGGTTTCGTTTGCGAGTATTAAGGTAGTGGCAGAAGCCAACGCAGCTAATGCGACCCCAAGCTGTTTTTGCTTTTGCATTAAAAAACTGTCCCTCTTTACCAAAGGGTCGGACAAAGCAGCTTTTGCCTCTGGATTGAGGGTAGGAGCGAATAAAAATTCACAGTTGCTGGGAACCAGGTACTCGTCCAGAATTTTATCCTTGACTTCTTTCGTCAAACCTTTACACAGTATCTCTTGCCATCTGTTAGCGACGTCCTTATGAACAGGTGGCCCCACAACTGTGTCAGGTTTCGGCGCGTCCCCTAAAAGTTCTAAAATTTCCCCATCCAGCTCAAATTCAGGTAGGGTCTCTTTATCCACTTGTGTCACTGGTGGCATAGGGGCGCGTGGTAACGGCGACGGAGGCGGCGACTGGGGCGGCGGCGGCGATGGCGGGACTTCCTCCTGAGATTGCGGCGGCGCATCGGTGTTAGGTTGACCCTCATGTTGCGTCGTAAGTGCATCTTCTGACAGACCTGTGGGCAACACAGCAGTCAGAATTTTTCTCGACATTTCATTGACGGGAACAACCTATATGGCGGTAGTCCACCATCATAATTTTTCAATCGCGAAGGAGATAACCTTTGGGTCGGAAACTCACATCGCTAAATGATTGTTAGAAAATAATTTGCAAAAGGAACAACCTTTGAGGCGGAGGTCCATATTGCAATTATATAAAACCGGCACTTATTATTGCACTTATATTTTTAAAATAAAAATATTAATACTCACTATTTTCATTGTCATCCGAATAAATGCAACGAGGCTTCCTTTTTGTACTTTTTTGTAATTTTCTTTCCAATTTTTTAATTTTTCGTTTTATTTCTTCCTCTGTTCTCTCAGCTTTCCTTTTCCTTCCCATTGTTGAAAGATAATAAGACAATAATTTTAACTGTCGATTTGAAGTATGCAGTTAGAGGTACTGGGGAGACGTGCGAAGGCTTGAGCACGGAGACACAGAATGAGCCTCGAATCCGACAATCGCACTGCTACTGTGAAAGATATCATCCTACCTCCAATAAAAAAATCTCTAAATACCGTGCCAAGGCTGACGCATAGGGATGCTTCTACAACACATTAACAATAAATCGCAAAGAATGAAGCTGTGAAACATAATAGCATGTAAGCATTTCTTCGCCTGAAACACAGGTTCAACCTAGTTCAGGTATTATTAACAATATTATACTATTTCATCTAAATCTATGTATGCTTGACCAGTGTGTTTTATAATTATAATTTATAATTATTATTATATATAAAATGTATGTTATGAAAAAACTGACCTGGTGGAGATATGATTATTATCTTACCCATTTAATAAGTAGTCGTAACGTAAACAAAGTGTTTTTACAGAAATATTATTTAATTGCCTCCCTACAATCATTGAGTGTTATTATCATAAAATAATAATTTGAAGAAAATATGGCTTATGTTCCTGCTGTGTATTTTAACCTCTTAATATCTGCAGTTGGCCAAAGTATCCAGTGAATTGCTGTCTCCGCAACCTGCATACGTTCATTGACATTGAATATCATAAAAATCGAGTGAAATACTGATAAAGTATATTTAACAATTGAAACAAATCTATTTGAGTAGCAAATTATTTTCTAGGTAGCACCATGTTCTTGCGAAGCCAAAAATGGACTGGGCCTTTAGTCTATACATTTGTAGCAATAAAAGTGTAGGTCACTTATAATTGTAATGGTGGCAATTTAAAAGAGAAGACATAAAATTTGACCCTCTGAATATCTTGCCTGTTTCTTTCAAGAAGGCTCCCCCAATTTCCGACGAGATGTAGAGTCAACATTTTTTGTTCGTTTTACATGGAAATATTGTATTGTATCCTTGTATTTAACAAGAATTATATAATTAATTGTAAAACATCTTAGTTAATTAAACTTTAGGCCTAGACTGAATGTGAAAGGCATTAAGTTGCTTCCAGAAATAATTATTTTAATTGTCCAGTCATAGAGATACGGTAGTCGGTTGTAATTACGTCTACCGAATACGGACTTTGACGGCCCTGTTTTGCATCGGAAAGCCGGATCACCTCAGCCATCCTAGAAAGAAATAAAAAAAAGGAAACAGTTATTGACCACAAGCACACATATACAAGACAAAAAAAACATTTATACATGGCGGCCAATTAGAACCCGACCTCAGCATAAGCTGCAACAGACTAGTCTGATGCAGCGCTGGTGTTGTGGCCGAGTTCTGGTGTTCTAGAACCTCCAGCAGGTTGTTTTACTTTCGAAGATCGTTATGGAGGTCCTAGTGTTTTACCTTGGCTGTCCAGGAACTTACCCTGGCATGTACCACGTATTCGGATGGCTAGGTTGCCACCAGAATACTTTATATTTGGCAATTTTCTTGTTACGTTTTTCAATGTATGCCGGTTCCAATAAGATATGTTTTCAATATAATCCAATAAGATAACCAAACTCAATAATGGGGACAATATGTTTAACGCTAAATATTTATATCTATCTATATATACTATCGTGACTTACCCGTGATACGGGTAAGAGTCTTACCTATTTATTCCCTTTTTATTAAAAATACCACACAGCATGTCTACACTGCGAAACAAGTAGGTTTGAGTCTATTAATCGAAACGTTTTATTCCATGGAAGAGTCACTTGCTTGTCCAATAAGAAAAATAAAGGTATAGGTACAAATAAAAAAAAACCAAGTGCATTTACCTCAACTGGAGCCCCGCAGTGATAGATTTCACACGTCACTTGATTATTGATAGCTTCCGTGCTTATTTTGGGTGATTTTGTATTTTAAATGCGCCTACGCAGCCGTTCTGTTTCGACGCCTCGCATAGTAGGGGCGTTCCAAATAAGCACTGATTTGCAGAATTTTCAACATTCTAAGCATCATCGCGTTTCATTAGCTTTGGGTGTTAACTTTTCGTGTATTCCATTTAAACATTTTTGCCACTTAAAGTTAGCATCAAATACCCAAGCTAACAGATGGGCGCTCGATACCACTTCTTGACAACTTTGAAATGTGTTTTTTCGTTTTTCTAATTTCATAGGTATGTACAGTCGACAAAGTTTGCGGTCTGCTAGTAGAGTTTTTTTGGGAAGCATTATTTCAAGCAATAAGAGGTATAAAGCAATCATTTAAATCATATATGAAAATCCTAAAATACTTCTATCTATTTTATATAATATTAAAACCTGTTTTAACGCTTTTACTTTTTCAAATATTGCTGACCAAAAAAACTCTACTGGTAGACCGGCAACTTTGTTGACTGTACATTTGTCCGACGCTCCTACGGCGAAGGAAAACATCGTGAGGCAACTTGCATACACCTACGAAGAATTGAAAGGTGTAAGTGAAGTCGACCAATCCGCTCTGGGCCAGCGTGGTTGACTAAGGCCAAAAAACCCCAACTAAGGGTAGGCTCGAGCCCCTCGGTGGGGACATATATGAGCTGTAAGGGTGATGATGATGAATTAAATATTCAAAAAATTATAATGTAAATAATTTAACTCAGCCATTTCATTAACTTCACAGACTTGAACACAAAAGACGACAAAGTGATGGAGACTGTTTGAAATCTTATGTCAGTAAGACGAAAGCTACTCTGGAAAGTTGGCATATTGCAGTGAAGTACTTAACAGCAGCTGCGTTCCGGGAACTAATCCCGACAGTCTTTAGGGGAGTGTCTGTTCGAAAACTATTCGTATTAAGGCTTCGTTGCTGCATACATTTGACGGAGTTTCTGCCGAGGTGGTTGAAAAATGTGACTATACGAGGTTACTTTTCAAGCAGAAGCCAATTTGTGCTTGCTCAGACAAGCAAACTGGACAACTTTTACTATGGTACCAATCTTGGAAGAGCAAAAAAATCAGCTGCTCCATACCTTTAAGTTCAGTGGATGTTTCCTTACGGCCTCCAGTCGTAATTCAAATAACACTACACACCCATGCACTAGTCCCACACACCGCACTCGTAGAACGAGAGTGCGAAGGCCCGGTCTACACAGTCTGCGATATACCAGATACAGATAATGTACCCGATCACTTTTCTCCCCCTCCACTACACGGCAAACTCGAGGGTCCGAGCCTAAAGCTCATTTCAGACTACGCTATACTATTGTGCTATATGGTACCTATAGCAAATAAGGATATAATGCTGTACTATATAGCATTGCGTTCACATTACGCGATATAATCGCAAGCATTTATTGTATATAGCAAGCTCATGTTGTTCGTTTCGCTTGAGGGACATGCGGAACGGGCGGGGGTGAGGGAGGAGAAAGCGGCGCGCGATATAGCACAGCACATCGCTCAATTTTATAGCGTATAATAATAATATACCAATAATATATAGTATAGCTATGAACTATATGCTATTATATTATAGCTTGGTGGCGCATTGGCGCGTGCGCTCAGCGAACGATTGCTAAGGTTAAGCAACGTTCGCTGTGGTCAATCCTAGGATGGGTGACCAAAATAAGAAACATCTCAAGCTCCTCCGTGCTTCGGAAGGCACGTTAAACAGTGGGTCCTGCGCCTGATCTCGCCCCGGTCGTGTCGGCTAACCGTCCCATCGGACTAGGCGAGTGAAGGAACAGAGAGTGCACTTGCGTTTGCGCAGTCACTTGTGCACTATAATATCTCCTGCGCAGATGGCTAGTCTCTGTTGAGATTGGCCGTCGTGACCGAATATCAGTTAGGAGGACATTAATAGCGTAGTCTGAAAGCACCTTTGAGGCGCACTCGCGTTGCAGCCGCTCCCCGCACCGGCTATAACCGCCTGGTGCCTCTACTCAGAGAGCGGGACACCCCCGAGGTGATGCCTCTCTGAGCTAGAAATCCATCTGGTTTGGTTTGCCAAACGAGGCTTGATTGAGAAAACACCAAAGTTCTCGCCTTCTTAAAAATAATTAAGGTGAAGCTGTAACAGCCATCTGCGGCGAACAGCATAGGTCCCTTGAAAAAAAATCCGTCGATGTTGAACATTTTTATGGAACAGCTGTATTTTTTTCGCGATTTCAAGATTGGTTCCATAGAAAATTGGCTTGTCTGAATAAGCACACAACATTATTAGCTCCTTAAATTAAATTATTTTTTTATTAATTCTTGCTTAAATATTCAAGTGGAACTAGTAAAATTAGTGTTTTAATTACAAGACACCATGGAGATCCATCAAGAAATCACAACACAAAGCTTTAACTATTTGAAGACAGCAAGCACAGCTGAATTAATAGTGTTGTTCAAATCACTAAAATTAAAGTTAAGAAATAAGGTATATTTATGTAAATAAACCCTTCCCATGAAATTTATTTATTGCCTGACGATGATATATTGAAACCGGTCGCAATAATTTAAATACAATAAAGATTCAAGTGGAACTAGTAAAATTAGTGCTTTAATAACATAACACTAAGATGTATTCCTCTTTCAAAAAATGTTATGTAATAGTAATGTTCAATTATTTAACGACTTAGCTATTAAATAATGACGGTGTATTTGACATGGCGTCGACAGACACGGTATGTATAAAATATACCGTTAGAGCTAGAATTAGTAGAGCCTAGAACTAAGTTAAAAGATATTTAATAAAGCAAAAAGGTTTCGCTGTTCCATGACACGGAATCCTATAAGTTTCCACAAGACTTCTCCTGATATAGATAACACTTCCGGTTTGGCCTTGTGTAAGCCGAACGGAGCATTTAACCACGAGGAAACCAAACCATGAATCAAGAGCTGATAACATATTGTTCAATAACTGTTTCTCCTTTTATCTTTTGTTTCCACAGTGCTACTTATATATTTTTTTCAAAGAATAGATACGTTGTAATGTTTTGCATATAACGATACGTATATAAATAGATACTATTATAACAATGAATCCCAATAAATCACGTTTATCCTCTCCAAACAAATAAAAGTAACAATGCAATCAAAGGGTGTTTACAATAGTCTAATTACCTTGCTAGGTACTTATGTGTTAGAGACCGGTACTGGGCCCAATTCTGCTAATAAGTTACAGCCGAATCGAAACTAAACCGTTTCGATCGACCAATCAGAACGCCACATTATCAGGTCATCGAACACTTGAATGGCAATATACGCGCTCCGATTGGTCGATCGCAACTGTTTAGTTTCGATTCGGCTGTAACTTATTAACAGAATTGGGATGAGGACTGAATTCTAATTTTTACGTCTCGTCATTAAATATTAAAATAGCGTGGAAAAAGATGCAGTCCTGTGAAATTAGAAATACATTAGATACAAGCATTTTAAGTTGTTAATTTGAAGGCGATTAGACAGAGAGATCCGACATCAACCGTGACGTCATTGTTGAGTACGGCCATATAACTGTAAACTCCTTATAAATTGCCGTTTTGTTAGAAAGAGACGGAGAAAAATCTTTAGTACCTGGTGGTGCCCCAAGTAGACTCCACCACGTCGGCGTTTCACCGACTTGTATTGCTGAATTTTATTCTCCGAATACCAGCTCTTGGAAAATTGGTATTACTTACCTTGGTTCCAATTGTCTCCGTCCGTCTCCTCCGTAGCCGGTGGACTTCCTGAGCTAGCTCGAAGGAAGTCGCGGCTCCTGAAGTTCTGCAGTGGATCCACCGGTGGAGACCGGAGCACTACAAAGGCCTATTAGGCCACCACGACTCACACACGCGATTAGAACACAAAGCGGGCACTCTTTTGCACAACACAAAGCGGGCTTTCGCACCCCGATATTAGGTGCGCCGCGCAAATCACTATAATGCTTAATTATTGTGTATTATATTTTATGGATGCCCGGACATCATCCTAACCTAATTCAATGTCATGACATTTCGACTCGACTCAACTGACATGTCACATGCGGCCGGCCGCCAAAAAAGCTGTCACTGCACAGACTAGAATGCAGTGCCGCCACTCGCTCTTCCTCGAGCGTGAACATCCCCCCGCTCCGGACAGTCCCGGACTGCCCGCCAAATCAGTCTAAGGGGAGGCGAGAAAGAGTAGCGACCGCGCGCTTCAAAACAGAATCCCCAACTAGGACCTCGGCAAACCTGGGCACACCATCAGACCCTAGAGTAAGTTGGACAATGCGTCCGCGACGCCAACGTAAGGGTGGCAGGTTTGGGTCCTTCACTAACACGAGGTCTCCAACCCTCGGTGGGTTTGTCTTATCTGACCACTTAACGCGCTGTTGCAAAATGTGTAAGTATTCAAGGTGCCAGCGGCGCCAGAAGCTCTGGGTAAGCTGCTGGAGCAACTCAAACCGCGAAAGGCGTCCTGGATTGACATCTCTATAAGGATACTCGGGCAGGGCGTTAAGTGGTCTGCCTATCAAGAAATGGCCCGGCGGGAGGGCCTGCAAATCGTTCGCGTCGGTAGACAACGGACATAACGGACGCGAGTTGAGAACCGCCTCAATCTTATGAAACACCGTCGCGAGTTCCTCAAACGTGAGAATAGTCTCCCCAATAACGCGGCGAAGGTGAGTCTTGGCGGCCTTTACAACAGATTCAAAAATCCCTCCCCAGTGAGGGCAAGACGGCGGGGAGTATCGCCATGTTACCCCCCTACGGGAGAGTGTGGATCCGATCTCAATATTATTTTTATCTAAAAATTCACAAACTTCTCTTATATGTCTATCAGTGCCCTTGAAGTTCGTCCCACAATCGGACCGAATTAGAGAAGGCAGTCCCCGGCGGGAGACAAATCTGCCTAACGCTGCTAAGAAAGCGTCCATGGTGAGCGCACTCACCACCTCCAAATGAACGGCTTTAGTGGCCAAACAAACAAACACACACAAGTAAGCCTTTTCAGTCTTAGCATTACGGAGTCGCGACGTTTTTATAGTGAATGGTCCCGCGAAATCAGTTCCAACTCCTAAGAAGGTCATCGATTCATTCACACGATCAGCAGGCAAATCACCCATTTGGGGCTGCATCGTCTCGGGGCGTAAACGATAGCAGGGCAGACATCGAAAGATAACAGATCGGATTATTCTTCGCGCTGACAAAATCCAAAACTCCCGTTGGAGGAGCGCGGTCAATGCATTACATCCGGCATGAGCATTCTTCACATGGCGATCAATGATCAACAATCGCACCAATGGTCCGTCCTTGGGGAGCAACAGGGGATGACGTGATCTATAAGGCAAGTTAGCGTGCCTCAATCGGCCTCCTACACGCAACAATCTTTTATCATCCAGAAAGGGAGTCAAACGCACCAAGGGTCCCTTCAATTTGGACGTCCCGGTACGGAAAATCTTAAGTTCCGGTTCAAACGCTCTAGACTGGGTCATACGCACCCAATGCAGTAAGCATCTTGGCGCTCCTGCGGTGAGAGGACCGGACACAAATCTTTGTCCTGAGGCCGGCGACAATTTCGTATAAATCTTCTTATCCAAGCGGTCACGTCGAGCAACTTGTCCAGAGAACTGTAGCGGTCTAATAAAAATTCCCGCTCTGGAGCCGCCATAGTCTCGACAGCGTGAACACGCAAGCCCGGATTTGGTACCTTCACCACAGCTGGTGTGGAAGGCCAAGACGGTTGTAACAACCAGTCGGGACCCCACCACAGAGTGTGGTCAATAAGCTGAGGGGCTTCGCTGCCACGTGATGCACAGTCAGCAGGGTTTATTTCACCTGGCACGTGGCGCCAAATCAACGTGGCCTTCGAGGCCTGTATTTGGGATACCCGATTGGCCACAAATACTTCCAGGGAGTGGACGGAGTTCTTAATCCAACACAGGACAACCTGACTGTCGGACCAAGCAAAGAGCGACTCAAAGTCCACACTACGTCCCAGGGTGTCAACAACGTGGTTCATCAACCGAACCAGAAGAGTAGCTCCAGACAATTCTAACTTCGGAATCGTTAATCGAGTCCGAAGTGGAGCAACCTTACTCTTAGCAATTAGCAAGTGGAGCTTAACAGCTCCTCTATCATCAACCGTCCGGATATATACGACGGCTGCGTATCCACTCTCAGACGCGTCACAAAAGCCATGAAGGCTGGCCGTAAACCGTCCCTTAGGCAGTATATGTCTAGGGATACTAACACCGTTAATGTCGGGGAGAGACGACATGAAGGACTCCCAATCTCGCAGCAAACGGCCCGAGAGGGGCTCATCCCACGACACTTCGGCTGACCAAAGTTCCTGTAGGAAGCACTTCATCCAAAACACTACGGGACTAATCCAGCCATTTGGGTCAAAGGTACGAGCTACTGTAGACAAAACTAACCGTTTCGTCCAGACCTTGGGGCTTGGCAGCTCCAATCGATAGGTGAACGTATCCTGGACAGGTCTGTATTGCACTCCCAAAACAGACAGTAAATCTGGAGTGTTGGCATTCTCAAAAATATGAGGCTCCTGCTGGTGGTCGTCTGGCAAGTCACACAAAAGCTGAGGTGAGTTGGACATCCACTTCCTCAGTTCATAACCACCAGCCCCGAGAAGAGCAATTAGTTCATCTCGCAAAATCAAGGCTTCCTCGACACTAGAGGAGCCCGTACAAATATCATCAACAAATGCATCCTCCTTGAGAACCAAGGATGCGCGAGGGTATCGTAACCGCTCACGTTCAGCGAGTTCCACAAGTGAGCGAATTGCCACAAAGGGGCTCGAACGCAAACCGTATGTATTGGTGTTCAGCTAGACTAGCATGGGATCTCTGGGATCCTCCCTCCATAATATGAGCTGATATCGTCTATCGTCCGGGTGAATCACAGTCTGCCGAAACATCATCCGGATATCGGTCACAAAGACGACGGCATGGCGACGGAAGTTGGTCAATACATCACCCACCTCGTGGTGCAACTTCGGTCCAGCATGCAGACATTGATTCAGCGAAACTCCGGTAGACGTGGGAGCTGACCCATCAAAAACAACGCGTATCTTCCCGGTGGAAGGTTTCAAAACCGCGTGGTGAGGAAGAAAATTATGTTCCTCATATCGCCAGTCCAGTCGCGAGACCGACATGTGCCCCAGTTGCTCATATTCTCGCATGAAGTCGACATACTTCTGTTTGAGGTCGGAGTTCCTACTCATACGACGCTCCATGGACAGCAGCCGCTTCTCGGCCAACGGCCGGGAGCTGCCAAGTGAGGGGCGAACTGACAAAAAGGGCAAACGAGTGATCAGCCGTCCCGAGTGAAGGCGACCTGTATTGTTCTGGTAGAACAACTCACACTCCTCTTCCAAGAGGTTCACTCGCTTCACGGTAGGTGGCTCTTCCACCTCCCAAAACCGTTGAAGGACATCCGATAAGGTGGAGCTAACAGTTATGTAACTGTCCACCGATGGAGATGGTGGGTTATGCCTAACTGGTCCCATCACTACAAACCCAAGCGATGTAGATAAGGCTACCAGCCCACCCTTCTGTAACTCTCTCCTCTTCCCACAATACACGCGGCCTAGAACATCGGCACCGAGCAATAAGTGAATCGGACCGGTTCGGTGGAAGGAAGGGTCAGCCAAGGTCAATCCTGATGTCGCATCAACGACAGCGCGCGAAACGTGCTGTTGCGGAAGCTGACCAACAACCTTCTCATAAACAATCGCGGTAGCGCCAATTTTGGGCGCTGAAGAGAAGTGGGGGGAAAAGGAGAACAAAACCTGACCGATCGGATCCGGGATCCGCAGGTCTCCGAATCCTCGTACCGATTCAAGGTATGGAGATGTGTTCAAACTCAACTGCCGGACCAGCCAGCTGGAGGCAATGCAACCCTGAGCTCCCGTATCCAAAAGGGCGCGAACTAAAACAAAGGTGCCCCTCGGGCCCCACACCTGTACGCAGGCTGTTGGCACCTGCTCCTGTGGGGGGGTTGCAGCCGACAGTTGGTTTAATGAAAATCCCCCCGCATTCCCCGCAACGGGGGGGAAGGGGGGTCCGAAGAAAAATGCGTGCGCGGCGGAGGAATAGGGCGCTCAAGGCGCTCGAGCGGGTCCCAATCCGACACGTACACACCCCGACCAAAGCTGCATCGGGGGGCCGGGCGGTGCCCATGATGGGCGAAAGTTGGGGGAGCCCGTGACAAACGAGGTCTCTCCATCATAGGGGGAGAGAAGCGTATCGGCTCCCGGCGTGGCTCCCTAATTACCGCGGCCCAATCCCGCGGTGGCGCCTCATAAGCGGCGCGTCGATCCCCCCCGCCCGTAGGGGGGGTGGGGCGCCCAATCCTCTCACTGGAGGGGGGGCGCCTGTCCAATCTCCGCGGAGGGGTGGCACGCCCCTCCGATCTCCTCGGAGAGGTGGGTGACCTAGGAGGGCCCCCGCCCGTGTGCGAGTCCCTCTCTCTCACCACCTCACGAGTGTTTCTATTGTTGAAGCACAAAAGGGGGTGATGGGCCCCTCCACAACAGTGGCAATCTCGTGGGTGGGGGCAAGCCGATGCCATATGGGCCCCCAGGCAGCGGTAGCACCAATTCCGCTGCTTGGCCATATTCCTACGCCCCTCGGTGCGTAGGCCAACAAATTTGGGACAGGCCGGCAAACGATGGCCATCCCGCTTGCAACACTTGCAAGGCATCGGCCTCTCCCTGTGTGGAGAGTTCTGCCGCACTGCAGTATACTGCTTGTACGGGCGGCGCTCTCTCCGTGGCGCTGCCCGGGTCGCCTCATAGCGACCTGTACTCGGTCCCGGTATAGGAGCCAGATCCAAGTGGTCGGTCATCCGACACTCATCCTCCAAAAATCTGAGGAGATCCGAGAAGGGGGGGAGGTACGAGGCACTATTGCCCCCGTACCTTTGTTCGAAGCGTCCCTTCATCTCCATGGGAAGCTTATCGAGGATGAGGTGGAGCAAAATAAAGGACCACTGGTCCACCGGTAGATCAAGTCGTTTGAGCGCGTTAATAGCGCTCAGCAGCGGGTTCAAAATCTCCTTCCTCAATGAGGAGACCCGCGATACTCGTGGCAGCCCTAAAATGGCAGCCACATGTGTGTCCGCTAGCAAGCGAACATTCTGATACCGGGCGGTCAACAACGCCCTTGCAATATCATAACTGTCATCATTGACAGGTAGATGCTGGACAAGTACACCAGCCTCTCCACGTAAGGCAGAGAGCAAATAGGCCAATTTCTGGCTAGGGAACAGGTCGTCCCTCGAGTGAACCAGGCTATCAAAGAGGTTAATGAACCCCACTCAAGAAGCCAGGTTCCCATCAAAGGTTGGGATGTCTAAAGTGGGCAGTCTGCCCAGCAAGCCGGCCGGGGTAGGCTTGACCTCCCCGGGCGTGCACGACTCACTCCTCCGGGCGGATAGGATTGCCTGAGCCTTGTTTATAATCACATCCGCCTGTTCAAAACACTGATCATAATCGGCATTAAATTGGTCGACTGCCCGCAACTCAGCGGCACCCTCGGCTGGGTGGTCGAGCAAATATTGTTGATGAAGAACGAAAAGCTGCTCCAATTCCTTCAAGCGAGCAGGTACTCCCTCATGCCGAATTAACAAGGCCTGTTCTCGGTCTGGTCGGTCTACCAAAGCGACGGCACTAGCAAACCATCTCAAAATCTTTTGTGCACCCGCGCGTGCACCACTAAGCGGGCTGACTGGCGGGACCATTTTGCACCAAAATTAAGATACACTAAAATAATACACAGACAAACAGACCGACAACCGCAGACAATAAAACAGATCGGGAGGAACTTCAAAGGCAGAACAAAATATATAAACAAACCAAAATCAAGTATAAATGCTAGAACTTAACTAGAACAACAAGGCATTTAACAACAGAATTTTTCAAACAAATTAAATTCAAGTATTAAGTCAATAACTTAACAAACATAATATTCAAGGGCAAACAAAACAAAATCAAATGTAAATGCTAAAACTTAACACAGCAAAATAGTGTATTACAACAACAGCAAAGTCATTTAGCAGCAAAGTTTTTTAAACAAATCAAATTCAAGTATAAGTTTACAACTTAACAAACAAAATAGTCAAGGGCAGAACAAAGATATGAAAAAACAAACCAAAATCAAATATAGGTAAATGCTAGAACTTAACTAGAACAACAAAGGCATTTAACCCCAATTTTTCATATACAATGACAATTAGTTAAGGAGATCGGTCCACAAATGAGCTGGTAGTCGGTTTAAAATCAGCAATCAAAACCAATTAATATGTATTGCCCGTTTGGACAACCAACAAGATTACAATATTAATTGTACAATACTAATCAAATACTCAAATCTAAGAACCACTCAAATCTAAAAACCACGCTCTGCTACCAAGAGATGGTGGTGCCCCAAGTAGACTCCACCACGTCGGCGATTCACCGACTTGTATTGCTGAATTTTATTCTCCGAATACCAGCTCTTGGAAAATTGGTATTACTTACCTTGGTTCCAATTGTCTCCGTCCGTCTCCTCCGTAGCCGGTGGACTTCCTGAGCTAGCTCGAAGGAAGTCGCGGCTCCTGAAGTTCTGCAGTGGATCCACCGGTGGAGACCGGAGCACTACAAAGGCCTATTAGGCCACCACGACTCACACACGCGATTAGAACACAAAGCGGGCACTCTTTTGCACAACACAAAGCGGGCTTTCGCACCCCGATATTAGGTGCGCCGCGCAAATCACTATAATGCTTAATTATTGTGTATTATATTTTATGGATGCCCGGACATCATCCTAACCTAATTCAATGTCATGACATTTCGACTCGACTCAACTGACATGTCACATGCGGCCGGCCGCCAAAAAAGCTGTCACTGCACAGACTAGAATGCAGTGCCGCCACTCGCTCTTCCTCGAGCGTGAACAGTACCTTATATCTTGGTTGTTTTTATAGTTATTCGAAAACCGATTTTTTCTTTGTGTTTATGAGCTTCTAATAAAGCAAAAAAAAAATTTTGTCATCTAGCCTATTGGGCCCGTCTACCTGCACTGCATGCACATTATTTTCTACAAACTGATTTCCAAAGCAGTTCTCCAGCACTCCAGCGATTTTTCCAACTCCGTGTGGTAGACCGTGACTGGCTATCTTATAAGAACGATATGAGCGTTGAGCAGGTCTCAAGATTTCATTACGCGGTAATGCCAACCGATAGGTGAAAATCAGAGCACGATTTAATTCAAATAAAATGTAGAAACTTTGGTATCACATTATGACTTCTTCATCCTCGGCAAATGTGAAAACTGATCAGATTTATGTCGCCAATAAGAATCCAATACGCGTGCAAATAAGATTGCATGTGTGTAGGTAAAAGCAAAATTATGTGTTTAATAAATGTTCCTTATAATAATAATAATGTCCAGACCGTATTCGGCCACGGCGACGTTAAACCCGTTATTGAGAGCTTCATTGATGTGCTCTCAGGTGACTGACATATCCGATTTTTGCAGAGAATGTACGTCCGCATTCACTGCAAGTCAGGACCCCTCCAACATAATTATAATAGATGAGCTCGGGTGTTCGAGCCTTAAGTTCATCTCGTTTAGTATCGAGTTCTTCTTTGCGTTTTCTTTCAAACTCAAACACCTTGATGCTCACAGTACGCCTCCACTGTGACCGGTCCGCTGCTTGTGCTTGTTCCTTATAAAACAGTTATAATGAACATTTGTTAAACGTTATTGCTTTTCAATTCTTTGATAGAAATTGTTTATGGTTAAGGAGCGGAAAATAAATGTATATCTACACTTACTTGTACTAATATTGTAAAGAGGAATGATTTGTTTGTTTGTATTGAATAGGCTTCGAAACTACTGAACCGATTTTGATGAAAGTTGGTATAGGGATAGTTCGAGACCAGGGAAAAGACATAGGGTAATTAAAAAAATTCCCACGGGAAATCAAAAGTAATGCGGGCGAAGTCGCGAGCGGAAAGCTAGTTTCATATATATTGCTATTTGTGCTCTCTCAACTGCTATTAGCAACGTTTTATCGACGCCACTTCATGATGTACTATAATAGTAATGATTTTTTTTATTGCTACTAAGTTGGCAAACAAGCAAACTGCCCACCTGATGGTAAGTGGTAACAGTCGCCTATAATACATGTGGCTCCTGTGAGATTCGCAGTAAAACTGCAACCCCCACAGTGTACGTTGCCAACTTGTGACTGAAGATGTAAAGTCACGGTACCCAGTAATTTCAGTGCCATATCTCACCCTTCAAACCGGAACAGCAATGCAAGCACTGCTGCTTTGCGGCAGAAATAGATAAGACGGAGGTACCCATGCACACGACCCTGGTACAGAGTCTCCCTCCGGTACAATAAGTTGTAATAGATTGGCAAAAAATCAATTAATATTATTTTATATTCAAATATTTTGTCAATATACTGTATATATCTATTATACTTAATCGTCGCGGCATAAAAATGGCATGAAATTCAAATTCAAAATATTTTAATCAAGTTTTATTACATAATCACTTTTGCACATCAATGAAGTTACGCCATTGCAGCATTGGTTCACAAGTCTACGGCGGGAAACCTTGTACTCGAAAGAACCAACAAGAAAACCAGCAAGGGCTATTTTTTCTCCTTGTACTGTTATTGTTACAAAGCAAAAATTTGAGCTCAACTTCCATTACAAGATTAGATGTGTCAATTCTTTTCTTACTGTCATCATCACCATCATCATTACTGCTCATATACGTCTCCACCGAGGGGCACGAGCCTACCCTAACTATTTAGGACGACTAACCCTTAGTCAAACCACGCTGGCCCAGTGCGGATTGGTTAACTTTAATACACCTTTGAATTACTTCGCAGGTGAATGCAGGTTTCCTCACGATGTTTTCCTTCACCGTAGGAGCGTCAAATAAATGTACATATGAAATTGGTGAAACGAAAAACACATTGGTACATGGCAGGATCGATCGCGCGCCTCCCGATTCCCTCCCTCGGAGCACAGTCCAGTGCCGAGGCCACAGCACCACCGACGTTCTGTCAATTTACGTCACTTTATTCAAGTTGCTTAAATAAAGTGACGTACCTGCAACCTCAGAACAATTATTCTTCTGAGCCAGCAACTAACGCAACAGGCGAGGTATGCGTAATTAAATAACCTCTTAGAATCGTGATTTCTATTAAACAACACGAAACAGGGTTTGATGACAGCTTTAGTGGGGGTTGTATGTTGTATTGGGATTGCTTTGTATGATTTCTCCACGCGTCGAGTCGAGAGTCAATCATCAAATCGCAATATTTTTGTATGATTGACAAAATACTCGTACCTTTCGTTTGCCGTAAGCTAAGCACCGTCATCATCATCATCACAGCTCACATACGTCCCCACCGAGGGGTTCACCCTAACAAAGGCCTAATCACCCTAACATAGCCTACCCTATGTTAGGGTGAGTAGGCCTTAGTCAACCACGCTGGCCCAGTGCGGATTGGTCGACTTCACATACATCATTGAATTTCTTCGCAGATGTATGCAGGTTGCCTCACGATGTTTTCCTTCACCGTAAGAGCGTCAGACAAATGTACATATGAAATTCGAAACGAAAAACACATTGGTACATGGCGGGTCTCGAACCCCGACCTCCCGATTGGAAGGCAAGTGCCGAGTCCACAGCGCCACCGACGCTCTTTTTTTAAGCACCGTACCGTATCGTAAAGCAGAATAGTTATAATAATTTCACGAATGCTCGTATTTAATTAGAGATTACCTCAAAATTATTACCCATGCAAGTATGCTATCAATACGTGAATATAATGACCAATGACATATTGCGTTATTGCGAAACGATGAAAGTCCTTCATGCGTCATAAAATTCTGACGCCAGGATATTCGATAGGTACCAAAAATGCCAAAACTGTTTATCCTTTTGACGCAGGTGTGACATTTGCATACATAATTAATCCCAAGATGGTTAACTGAAAATATACGAGAAGTCGAGAAGCGGATCAGTGAAACTAAATAAATAAATCCTTAATTCTGTAAGCTATAGGTATTATTTTTTACAATACAATGGAAATAAAATTCAATATAAAAAAAAAATGTATCTGTGAGCCTTAAGTAGGATTTATTTGTGTCAAGAAAACTAATACAGAAATAAAAATTCGGAGAATCAAATGCGAAATTCTCAATATTATATTTCAATTCATGCATCTAAAAAAACTATTTTTAAAATGCAGGACTTGAAATCATTATTAACACCTCAATTACGTTAAAAATACTACTTGAGTATTAGCTACTATATACACCACATACGCACACGCACCCACGCGCATATGCACGCACACAAACACACACATCCACACACACACATACATAAAAGCATATTTAGTTCCTATGCTATGTTTTTTATACTAATTAGTTTGTAGAATGCCCACCTGATGGTAAATTACCACAGTCGCTTAAATACGGTCGGTGAAGAATGTGGTAAGTATATCAGTTTTGACAAAACTTCGCGTGTGAACAAAAAATATTGTTGAGGTATAATAATAATGTCCTCCTAACCGATATTCGGTCACGGCGGCCAATCTCCACAGAGACTAGTCATCTGCGCAGGAGATATTATAGTGCACAAGTGGCTGCGCAAACTTAAGTGCACTCTCTCTCTGTTCCTTCACTCGCCCAGTCCGATGGGACGGTCAGCCTATACGACCGGGGCGAGGTCAGGCGCAGGATCCACTGTTTAACGTGCCTTTAGAAGCACGGAGGAGCTTGAGATGTTTCTTATTTTGGTCACCCATCCTAGAACTGACCACAGCGAAAATTGCTTAATCTTAGCAATCGTTCGCTTAGCGCACGCGCCAATGCGCCACCAAGCTCCTCAAATTTTACCATGGTAGCTGTCTGCATGTTATCGCAAAGGAAAGTCAACTGCGTTGTTTTATGATATAAAACCGAATTTCAACCTTAGCGGTAGACCGCTTTTTTGGCCGACTGTATACGTGATTTAGTAAGATTTGCAAATCTACAACCCATACCACAGCCCATACCGAGGGTCTCAACGTACAATCGACTTCAAAAGTATAAGCATTTAGCACCATGTCACACCAACTATTCCTTTTATTTAGTATGGTAACACCTATATTGCACTGTTAATAGTTGCATTGTCGCCTCGCCAAATTTCGCCTCGGGCGGGAATCGAACCCATGTCTTCAACATACCCTGTTCACGCATAAAACCTCTAGTAGTTATTAATTTATTATATAAAAGGAGATGTTCCCATCTATAGACGCACGTACAGCCGTAACCGCTAATGGTATAGAAACGTGAAATTTGGACAGTTGTTTTAATTCAAAATGCGGACACACACTAAGAAGGGATTTTAAAAAATTTCAACCCTAAAAGGATGAAACAGGGGTTGCAAGTTTGTATGGAAAAATCTTTAAATTAGCAACTATTTTGATAAAACTTGACATTCATGTTCTTAAAACGTGTTTCACGGTATATTGGAATTCACCCCCATAGGGTGCAAAATAGGAGTTGAACGTTTCTATGGAAAATATTTAAAATCTGCTCCAATTTCTATGAAATTCATTATCAGGGCTTAAATAGGCTACAAAATTATTTTTCCTACGGGAAAATATAAATTTCCACGGAAAAACAATAATAACGCGGGCAAAGTCGCGAGCGGAAAGCTAGTAGTGAATAAAGTGTTCTTTGACTTAACAAAATTAAAAAAGAGATCAGTGTAGTTAAAGATATCGGAGGGGCTGGTAAGAGCTCGTTGACCTAGAGGTCTAAGCGTCAATACGGTAGATGGAAGACCCAGGTTGGATGCCCGCCCGAGGCGAAATCTTTTTAATTTATTTATTTTTCGTTGCAGTTTGCTTGAATTTTATTTAATAGAAATAATATTATATTCATTAATTATTCGCCAATGTTCATTTAATTGCAAGTGTGAAATGTGAAATTGCGTTTATAGATAATGACAGATGACAGAGCGTACATTATTTGTACTTTTGGCCACTATGAGCGCTGCGATAGATGTCATTACCCCCACCTAGTACTTCGTACCCAGCGAATACTAGAACTAGGCTTAAGGCACACCCCGGACACTCCATACAACGCAAATGTTTATTAGTAGTAATAGGTAATTGTAACGTTTGTACACGCGCAAATGTGTGCGTGGAATCTAGTAGGGCTGAGTGCGCGGTTATCAATCGAAATGACGCAAGAAGTGCAGCAACTGCCTTCTCTTTTACCCGCATAGCGCTATCTCTGTTATCGGCCGGCGCTCGCGTCTACTCGATGAACGTGAAGTGTCGCCGCGCCCGAGCGATCGCGCGCGCCCTTGTTTATGTGTCAGCGATGTCTACAACGAAGTGCCGGGTGGGGTGAGGTACCTATTTGAAATGAGTGCGAGGAGGTGAGTGGCCGTTCTGTACGTAGTACTATTATCTATTCTGTGCTTAAGGGTAAAATCTTGTGCGTCAAACGACGGGCTCGCAACTCGTGCGGATCTAGACAAAGGAGGTTTAACGATAAGGTTCAACTGTGCGGAATGGTTGATAATATGCTGTCCTGAGTCTGACTCCTCGGCAGCCACTGTAATTTGATTAGCAGCTCTCCACTGTTTTACTGATGAAATAATGGATGAAGGAATTCTTTATTGTTTAAAATTAAAATATATCTTCAAAGAAAGAAATGTGATGAATGAAAAAGCAAACCGATGGGTAGAGGAAAGTTTGAATTGTAGAAAATAATGTCGGGTAAGATAGTAAAGTACTTACTGAAACCTTTTTTACCCTAAATATATTTTGATAATAAAATATATCAAGTACATAGACGATGCTGGTTCACTCGATCGGCGATCCCTATTGTTGTTATTATTATAATGTAAGCTTTGACTGTGATTGTGCGTATCTCTGCATCGGAATATGTTCCTGCATTTTATTCAATTAGAAAATAGTCTGTATGTAATTACTTATAGCTCCACAAAAGAATTTTTTTTTCTTTTCTCCATTACTTTTGTTGTGAAGTGGATTTATGTCACTTATTTTCTTTTTTTTTTTGTCAATTATAGTCATTATTCTACTTTATATAATCATTCTCTTTTAGTTTGAAGTGTAAACATTGTGGTGTGAGTGCTAAAATCATTACCTTAGGACGGGAATCATTACCTTGCTGTCACACAGTGAACCACTAGGACGGGAGGTAAGGGGTATTGTATTTTGTACCTACCTACAAATTCAGACTTGTAGGCCTATTACCGATATCATAGTTTTCAAATGATGTCATGATGAAATCATAGTGCAAAACGATAAATTAGACTCTCGTTAAAAATTTTTTGATTATTTGCTTCTTGTATCATGATGACATCATTGAAATTATACCATAATAATGATATTATTTAAGATCAGTTATACCAAATGAAGCATTTCATGACTTCCTAATCTCAATATTTATACCATGTCATACGATGAAAGATCCATAATAGGCCTGTTGATCTTGTTTATTGTACTATACTTGTTTTATTTTTTTTTCTTCCTTGTTTTGTGTAAGTAGGTACTATGGCATTACGTTGTGCAATAAATTATTATTATTATTATTATAGTTTCCCTCTGATATAAAGCAGAGAGATGCGAGGAGGTGAAGTGAAGGTGCATCGGTGGCGCTGTGGACTCGGCACCGGCCTTCTAATCGGCAGGTCCGTGGTTCGATCCTGCCATGAACCAATGTGTTTTTCGATTTTTCAAATTTTATATGCATATATATAACGTGAGGCAACCTGCATACATCTGCGAAGAAACTCAAAGATGTATGTGTAGTCGACCAATTCGCTCTGGACCAGCGTGGTTGACTATGGCCTTAAACATCTTAACTTAGGGTAGGCTCGAGCCCCTAGGTGGGGATATATACGGGCTGAGGTGATGAAGTGAAGGTTCTAAACACCCTACAACCTGTTAGACACGTACGTATCCTCGCTTAAATATTCCACAGCAGCGACCTTCATGTATACTGTACTGAAGTAAAAAATACCAGGCTTTGTTGGAAAATAAAAATATTCGAAAATGGCCGACAATTACTGCGTCCTCCGTCCCCGTGCTAATCTCATAAGCTCCGCACGTTATCATCACAACGAACAAACAGATGATTAACATATTTTAGGTGTTGTGCCGTTTCGGGCGGGAGCATAATAAATTTATGAAGCTCATTCAAAATTAATTCAGAAAAGTATTCAACGTATTTGTGCCAAAGAGGAGCTTTATTGGAAGTTAATAAAGAAAGCTTGTGTAAAATATTTAAAGTAAATTTTGGCATTTAGTCCGAAACTTCGGTCTAAATTTCATTATAACACTGTCTGTCTGTCTGTCACGGTTTTACAGATTCAGGCGAGGTTTCCCAGGAAATCTACACGTGCACGGCGACTGCTTTATTGCAAGCAAATACCTTAGAGCAGGTTAAATAATCTAAGGCAAATACAGTTGATAATTGCAAAGCTTCTAATGTCGCTTACGCGATGTCACCGAACGAAAACGTTACTTTTGACAGCTTTTAATCAATTTCTTGAAAAACTGGAGTGCAAAATAAAAAACAATATTTTTGCAATTTTCTAGACAATAAAAATTAACATCTATTGGTAAAACTTTTATGCCTTTTATTATAGTATTTTCTGATTCACAGCTGTTTTAAAATATTGAACAGTGTGATTTTTGTTTTTTTTTTACTATCGAGTGAAATGTTATCATTAATTGTGTTTCTCATATATGAATTTTATGACTATATGTTTATTTGTAGCGGTACAGTAAATCGAAATTGCTTAAAAACGGGAAAGTAGCGCCTTAAAACCGCTAAAGTAATTTTGATGAGATTTGATATAGATGTAGGGACATACATTTTTTTATACACAATAGTAAAGCTGTTGGCCTTAATCTCACCTGATGTTAAATGAAGATAAGGCCGCAGATGAAAACGAGTTTCACCTGGACTCCTCAACATCTGATGAGCTGGCTATCTTACCTCTAATAGTCGGAACCCAACAATTCAAACTCAAAACTCAAAAACCTTTATTCAATATAGACCTTTTACAGACACTTATTGACGTCAAAAAAGAACATAAAAATCTTCAACCAAGAATCTAATTAACTAAATTATTTAATCCTTGTATGTACACACACCCTAACCATTATTAAGATGTGTGCAAATACAAGTCAAATGAAAACAAAAGAAGTTGACTCTACACCTGTTCGGAAATTGGGAAAGCCTTCTCGAGAAGAACAGGCAGGATTCTCGGAAGGTCTTGTATTGTTTTTGTCTCCTCTTTTACAATGCCATCATTACAATATTACATATATTTAATAAACATTTTTTTTAATAATATAGAAATGCCTGTCGGAGTGAGTGGAACAGTTACTCGAATGACATTTATCCCATTATCACAAAGTGTTAACACCCTTTGAATGTCAATTGTCACATTTATTGTCAATCCCAAGCAGTTTTATCTATACAAATAAATAAAATTGAAGTGTCTGTTTGTAATGTCAAAATAACAAGTTTTTACTAATTGGGTATGAATGTATATCGGGTACCAATAACAAACACACAATTTAAATAATTTTTGTCTATCTGTCTGTCTGTTTGCTCCCGCTAATCTCCGGAACGTCTGGACCGATTTTGACGGGACTTTCACTAATAGATATCTAATTATATAAGGTATAACATAGGCTACTTTTTATTAAGATCAGTCCAGCCGTTACTATTCCACGCGGACGAAGTCGCGGGCACAGCTAGTCTGTAATATAATCAGACACTTTATAATATACTTTTTTCATGTGCGTCCTTGATAGTGACTTTACATTTATTCAAGCTAAGTGCTTTAATATTATTTGGGATTTTATTGTAGAAGCGTACACAAAATACTTTAAAATAAATATATTTTTTAAGCCCGGTAACGCTAACATATTCCTTTTCCTAGTATTTACTGAATGAATAAAAAATGTTTCAATGTTGTAAACATTGAAACTATGGCGGCAAACTTCGGGTAAGACGATGGTAGCTATCCAAGCGGGCTCATAAGCCCTACCACTAACCGAAACAAGCAGAAAAACTTCTACCCCAACAGAACTCCAACTGAACCCGGGCCTCCAGGTCAATACCGAATACCGCGGGTCCAAACCACAAGACCACGGAAGCGGTTAAAACCTGATAAACGGATTTAACCAAACTCGATAGTATAATTGAACGAAACGAAGTTACGAGCGACAGCTAAGTACTTAGATATTAATAAATCACTAAAAATGAAACAAATGCTCACTTCCCCACAGGTGATGATCAAAAAATGATGAGTTGACATAAATCGCAAAAGTAAATCATTTGTCACAAAAAAATACCTCGTTTTCCCGTAAAACAGAGAGCTAACAAAATCTCCAATAATCCGATAATTACGTAATTCTATCAAAAATGCCCCGAAAAAGTGCAACAATGGGCGCATTATTTGTCGATTCCGCAAAGCGGGGTAAATTACCCCAGAAACGGCCCGTGCCATTATCGGCGCTGACAACTATCCGATAATAAGATGTTAAGTTTTGATGGACGATGAATGGATGTCAATCAGTATCCCGCCAGCGTTATTGATGGCGAATCGGAAATACATTTTTAGAGAGAAACATCTGCTGTTGAACGCAATTTTATAAATAGACTGAAATTGCTAACCTGTGTTTTTCTCGTTTGTGTTTTATGGATTTAAACCAATAAATATTTAACTGGCATCGACTATGAAGCAAAATACAAACTAAAAACAGTTATAAACTTAATCTTAAATAAAAATATGATATTTTATTATCTACTTACAATAATTTATAATAATACAAATACAAATGAAAATATTACTTTGTGAATAAATAAAACCCTATTACTGTCATTGTGAATCTATAATTGGAACTTGATTTCAAATAAGGATATCGATGATAGAAGGAAACATAGGGAGAAGAGACACCAAGGACAAGTGAAGGATAATTTCGAAGTCAATTTTGAAGTCAAGATAATATCACAAGACAGGAAAGACTGAAGACTGCTCTACCGGCAAGACATGTCAAGCTATGTAAACAAGAAGAATAAATAATTTTCATAAATAAATTGTTGTTTTTTCATAGGAATTAGTAAGATTGAGATGCCACTTCCTCAGCTGTGGAGGAATCTAGGTTGTGACAAGTGGGTTATGTAGAGTCGTAAATAACCAAAAATTCCGTAGCTGATTTATATTTACTTTATAAATCCATACTAATATTATAAATGCGAAAGTAACTCTGTCTGTCTCGTTTTCACCCCAAAACTATTGAACCCATTTAGATAAAATTTGGTAAAGACATACTTTGACGCCCAGCAGGCGCAGCACGGGCTGCCAAGACTGGACTCGAGTCACGCTTTATCTCACAATTTCAGTGACATAATCTCTATGTCTTAAAGAGTAGCACGGTGGCGCGTATTAAGTGGGACTGACGTGATAAAAATTTCTTGACGCTTGTCAAGGGACACGTGCGACTGAGTTTTGTCAGCTGCTACATCTTCTAAAGTATTAAAGCCCTTGCTACAACCACAGCAGTCGGCAACAGGCACGCCAAGAAATTTGTGATAAAACTCAGTCACACGTGTTCCTTGACGAGTGTCAAGAAAATTTATCAAGTCAGTCACACTAAATACGCGCCTGCGTGCTACTCTTTAAGACATAGAGATTATGTCACTAAAATTGTGAGATAATGCGTGTCTCGAGTCCAGTCTTGACAGCCCGTGCTACGCCTGCAGGAAAGGATATAGGATAGCTTTTATCGCAGAAATCACTTCTTAAGAGGGAGAAAAGGGGGGTGGAAGATTGCATGGGGAATCAATAACCGCTCAACCGATTTAGATGAAATTTGGTATGCAGATAGTTTGAGTTGCGGGGAAGGATAAAAAGTAGTTTTTAATCCCAAAATCATTCCTTAAGGGTGTGAAAATTTGTAAAGGGAACCAATAAAAAAATATTTAATACCAGCCTCCTATAACCTATTCAGCAGCAGCAGAATTTTGAAAATCGGTCCACAATTGACGGCGTAATCGCGTAACATACACACAAAAAAAACATACGCATCGAATTGAGAACCTCCTCCTTTTTAGGGTTCCGTAGCCAAATGGCAAAAAACGAAACCCTTATAGATTCGTCATGTCTGTCTGTCTGTCTGTCCGTCCGTATGTCACAGCCACTTTTCCCCGAAACTATAAGAACTACACTATTGAAACTTGGTAAGTAGATGTATTCTGTGAACCGCATTAAGATTTTCTCACAAAAATAGAAAAAGCATTAAATTTTGGGGGTTAATAGAGAATAGCAAAGCATAGCAAAAAGCAATACATAGAACTGAATCTCAAATTTTTTTTTCATCAAACCCATACTTGTCAAACCAACCTATCTATGGATAGGTCTTCAAAAATTATAGTGAGGTTTCTAATATCATTTTTTTTAAACTGAATAGTTTGCGCGAGAGACACGTCCAAAGTGGTAAAATGTGTGTCCCCCCCCCCCCCCCCCTGTAACGTCTAAACGTATAAGAGAATGATAATACTAAAAAATATATATATATGATGTACATTACCATGCAAACTTCCACCGAAAATTGGTTTGAACGAGATCTAGTAAGTAGTTTTTTTAATACTTCATAAATCCCACGGAACCCTTCATGGGCGAGTCCGACTCGCGTTTGGCCGGTTTTTTAACGTCTGGATGTTGGCAATTGGGTGACGAGAGAAAAAGGGAAAAACCCTGACAATACAATGAATGAATGCAAGATGTCGGTTTATCCTGAGCCGAGTTTAGAACCTACGCTCGAGTGCACTCTGAGTGTGCACCGATAACAACCAGGCCGTTTAGAACATCGGAATAAAAACGCTCTGACACCTTTGAGTTGTAATCTAAATAGTACGTACTATATTATTATAAGTCACACACATGGTTTGACACATGGTTTGACACATGGTTAGCATGCACTTTGACCGTTCAAAAGCTATGCGTAGGATGAAAAGCACTCTGACAGGTATAATGTCAACGACAAAAAGAAATAAATTATTAAATTAAGTGTAAGGGGTAGCCAGTGTCATTAATTAGTCGATATTTCTTCGCCAAGTCAATCTACGATCGGCAATGTTCTCAATACAAAGAAAAGATTTAATGTCATTGTCATAATTGACTTTGACAAATTGCCACTTACCGAGGTCCGCATTGAGCTAATCTATGCTATTAGTACTGATTGCGTGTATTGGCTGTGTGCACGACTTTAGCGCCACCTAGCGTCCGCAACTCTGTTGGCTGTCACCTTAAAGTTTAATGGCGGCATTGTGAGAAAATATTTAAATTAGAAACTATCTTTTAATTTATAGCCAAAATTAGCCAAATACTAGTGCAGCAGGATACTAAAGTCAATCCATAATATCAAATACAGGATTAAAATGAGCTTAAGATGTTACTTACTTTTTTCTATTGACGGCAGCTATCCATTTCTTGCGTTGTTCAAGTTTCCAAATAGCTTTCGGGAATCGGTAAAAGTTGCATTTACTATTTCTGCCAGTATTCTTGCAATTTACAATACAACAACTGCTGTGATTCGTTATTGTTGGCGTAATAATGCGATTATTAAAATTAGGTAGTTAAGTCCACACATATTGCTTTGACATTAACAAATATGACAGATAACAGAGCTAACATTATTTCTACTTTCTACGGATGCAGGCCAACGTAATGTTGATAATGTTTGCGCATCTAGGACCACGGGGAGAGCAACGGACCCGCGGCCCTGCACCTAACTCATAGCTATGCACTCGCTATAGTTCTTATGTTAGAGACTCGCTATCATTCTAATGAGTTAGGCCCGCTGCCTAACTCATTCGCTATCGTGTTAGCTCGTGTTTATGATGTCATCGTGTGATTTCGTAACCGCCTGTGTCATTACAATGATAGTGCGAGCATCGCTATGAGTAAAGCGGTAGGGCCGCTGTTCTGAACCTCAGGGCAAGTGTGAAAAACGCTCTCGGCTCGATTACTCTGATCCTCTGAACGCATCCCTTAGGTTGATATTGCACCTCAGTTCCATCTTCGTCCTTATCATCACTAAATATTTTTTTTTTTTAATTGAAAAAAAAAAAAAAATTCTTTCTAAAAAACTAGATATCTTAAAAAACGTTAGCATCGGGTGAGATGCAGCCGCATTGCAGGCATAGAGCTTCCGTGTTCCTGCTCCCGGGGGCAGAGCTGCCGAGGGGAATGCTGCCGGTGGCAATGCCCCCAGGGGCAGTGCAAGCGGAGGGACTGATCGATCGGTTGGCCCGAAGGCCCAGCAGGCAAACATTGTAAGTGCCTGATATGATCATCAGGGAACTACGCTTAAGTGTCCCTGCTGAGCACAACAGACACATCGGAGTGGCCCGTGTTGGTGAAATATATACCGTTCGCATCCACCAACATGGGTCATATCTAAATAATCATGTAGGTAGTTTAAGAAACTCACCAAACAGTGACCTACCATAATAAAAATAAACTGAAAAAAAAAAGCTTCTGTGTTGTAGAAGACCTTTCTGAAAATAAATTATAAGTACGTACCTACTGTAAAATGATTTGGTGCGACTATAATTTAGTAATTAGGTCACGAGTTTACAGTCTGGTGGTTCAGTTTATTTCAAGTTTAATTGAAACTCGAATGTGGTACAGAAAATTACGACAGGAATTTTCGCGTGCTGGGTAAATAAAGTTCTGGAAATTTGTTTCAACGGCAAAACATTTTATTAATGGTTAGTTAGGCTGTTAGATGTCGCATTTATTTGGAAGTGAAGAAAGATTTCCAAAATTCTTTTTGTATTTCATAGAGTATACTGCAAGGGTGGTCCCATCCGATCCCAAGTCAGGATCGGATGATGGGATCCCATAGAAAATCGAGGAAAACACTAATTTAATACCAGCTTTTTTTTTACAAAAAATAGAACCGACTTCAAAAACACTGAAAACTTAAAAATAATTTTCTTCTATATTGAAGTCGGTGACAAATTTAAACACTTTCTAGGAGATCATCGTTTGGCGCCGACTTCAATATAGAAGAAGATTATTTTTAAGTTTTCAGTGTTTTTGAAGTCGGTTCTATTTTTTTTATGTATGTTCACCGATTACTCCGCCATTTATGGACCGATTTTCAAAATTCTTTTTGTAATCGAAAGATTACTCCCGAGGTGGTCCCATTGTCACCATGTCATGATCTGATGATGGGATCCCATAAAAATCGAGGAAAAACCCTTGAATTTCATAGGCATGTCCAACGCGTTTCATGTTTTTTCCGAAGCTATTTAGGTATTTGCGTCTGGTAGTCATGAATCGAGCTGATGGTGGAAGGATTCCTAACTTTTAGGAGTTAGAGGTTATTTTTTATTTGACAACAATAGGCACGTATTTACCCATTGTCGTATTATTTCAAGTTACTGGTCGGTGATGGGGTAAGAAATTTACTAAAAAGATAAAAACAAAAATTACAGTACAATGTTTATTATACAGTGTGTACCAAAAACCCTGTGAATCCTTTTAGGAGCTTGTTCCGAATCGATATTTAAAAGTTATGGCGTTATTGAAAATTCGATGTTGTAAAATTAATTCCCTAAATCCTCGTACATTTTTTTCCATAGATCCAACTGTATGTATATTTTATATGGAGGACTTCAAAATTCATCATCACAGCTCATATACGGGCGATTAGGCCTTAGTCAAACGACGCTGGCCCAATGCGGATTGGTCGACTTCACATACACCTTTGAATTACTTCGCAGGTGTATACAGGTTTCCTCACGATGTTTTCCTTCACCGTAGGAGCGTCAGATAAATGTACATATGAAATTTGTGAAACGAAAAACACATTTGTACATGGCAGGATCGACTTCAAAATTAATTTTACAATTTTGAGTTTTAATGACATCATAACTTTTATATATCAAATTCAAATTCAATATTCTTTATTCAATTGGGATTTTACAATCACTTTTGAACGTCAAAGAAGCTACGAAGAGCAGTGGTCCCAGTATTGATCCTTGAGGCACGCCCATAACTTTTTGGACCCTATTGGACAAATAAGACTCAATAAGCTTAATTGCCTCTTCAGACACACCATAATGCTTGAGCTTATTTAGAAGAGTCTGATGATCAACGCAGTCAAAAGCCTTTGACAGGTCACAAAATATACCGATCACATCTTGTTTACACTCCCAGGCGGCAAAAATGTGTTTGAGAAGTGCAACTCCAGCCTCTGTAGTGCAACGACCCAAAAGCCAAATTGGTTCATATGTAGGATTTTATTAATTGTGAAATGATCTGACAGCTGCATAGAATAAAATCAGAAATGATGAGAACCGCAGAACTAGAGTCACCGATATAGCCTAAAGCATTGCTTAAGTGGCAGTGGGCAGGATACATAGCTCGCAGGACTGACAGTCGTTGGCGCGAAAGGTCCTCGAGTGGCGGCCGCGTACCTGGAGCCGCAGCGTTGGTAGTCCAACAAAAGTGTACCGACAATCTGGTGAAGGGCGCTGAAAGCCGCTGGATACAGGATACGTAGGACTGCTTGGTTTGGAGATCACTAGGGGCGTCAGATAAATGTACATATGAAATTTGTGAAACGAAAAACACATTTGTACATGGCAGGATCGACTTCAAAATTAATTTTACAATTTTGAGTTTTAATGACATCATAACTTTTATATATCAAATTCAAATTCAATATTCTTTATTCAATTGGGATTTTACAATCACTTTTGAACGTCAAAGAAGCTACGAAGAGCAGTGGTCCCAGTATTGATCCTTGAGGCACGCCCATAACTTTTTGGACCCTATTGGACAAATAAGACTCAATAAGCTTAATTGCCTCTTCAGACACACCATAATGCTTGAGCTTATTTAGAAGAGTCTGATGATCAACGCAGTCAAAAGCCTTTGACAGGTCACAAAATATACCGATCACATCCTGTTTACACTCCCAGGCGGCAAAAATGTGTTTGAGAAGTGCAACTCCAGCCTCTGTAGTGCAACGACCCAAAAGCCAAATTGGTTCATATGTAGGATTTTATTAATTGTGAAATGATCTGACAGCTGCATAGAAATATTTTTTTCAAATATTTTGCTAAGTGCTGGTAGAATCGAAATTGGTCTATAATTTGCAGGATCATTTTTATTTTCAGATTTAAGCAAAGGTATTAACTTGCTATACTTCATGAGATCCGGAAAGATACCTTCATCAATACATTTATTGAAAATGAACGCTAGTTGCGGAGCAAGTTCTTTTATTATAGATTTGATTAAGTGGGTCGAAATACCCCAAAGATCTTCAGTTTTTTTGGTACTGATCATGCGGAATGTTTTTAGAATAGTGTCGGCGTCAATGTGACCAAATTTGAAGCCTATGCTGCACTTCTCTACACTTTGTTCTAAGAGGGCTACAGACGCATTGGGGCACGAGATGAGACTACTTGTAGTTTCTATAGGTATGTGGTAGAAGAAATCTTCAAACGCATTTGCAACTTCAATATCGATTCTGAACATGCTCCGAAAAGGAAAAAAAACTATCTGACTGCCTGCTATTTTCTTTGTTTCTTTCTTTCTCTGTCTCTCTCTGTGTCTGTCTGTTCTCACATCTAAACATCTGAACCAATTTAAATGAAATTTGGTACAGAGAGAGCTTAAGCACCGAGGAAGGACATATGCTACTTTTTATCCCGAATTTTAACAAGTTCCCTAGAGTAAGCGTGATATAATTGAAATCGCAATATACCTAACTGAATTGTATGCAGACTAACCCACTTACCAATGAAGGTTACATTCCCGTTGAATACTTGTTTATAATGACATTTTCTATGGAAATGTAAGTTTAAGCAAATGTTCCACGGGAGTGTAACTCTTATTAGTAAGGAGGTAAGTCGTGGGGAGCAGATAATTTGATATAAAAACTAGACAGCATTCAGCGAGGTACGCTTTTAGGCTCACATGCCGTAGTTTACTCGGTCCTGCCTAAGGGTAGTCCCCGAATACGAGGTAACATCGACATTCAATCGATATATCCGGCAAATAGTCGGGATAACGAATATCTTAGTACCAGCTATTGAATTAGGTATATAACTATTAATAGAACCTCACAGTATCTCTTACATTATAAGGCGGTGTAGACTCGAAGCTAATCACGACTCAAAGTTTTATTCTGAGCCGAGCGCGATGCAATTTGCATTTATATAGGGATTTTAAAGGCTTTAATTTCGCCCTCTTATTGTTATTAAAACCAATTGCTGTAATAAATATTATGGATATACGTACTCTGAAAGCTTTTATGACTGACTGCTAATGGCAACCGTTATAGTAACCGCTATTAATGATTCGGGTTCAAATTCTTTGATTCGAAATGATGTTAATGCTAGTGGTAACGCCTGCGTCTTATTCACGTTATTTAACACGTTAAAATAGTTAATAAGTAAAATAAAATCAGAAATGATGAGAACCGCAGAACTAGAGTCACCGATATAGCCTAAAGCATTGCTTAAGTGGCAGTGGGCAGGATACATAGCTCGCAGGACTGACAGTCGTTGGCGCGAAAGGTCCTCGAGTGGCGGCCGCGTACCTGGAGCCGCAGCGTTGGTAGTCCAACAAAAGTGTACCGACAATCTGGTGAAGGGCGCGGAAAGCCGCTGGATACAGGATACGTAGGACTGCTCGGTTTGGAGATCACTAGGGGCGGCCTATGTCCAACAGTGAGCGTCTCTTGGCTGTATATATTGATCATGATGAATACGTTAATTAAACAGTGACCGCAGAAGCAGCCACATCCGAATACTTTAGAATACGCACGAAAAATTTATTCATTTCATTTAATTATGAATAAGTATGCGTTTCTCTAGATCGTGTCTATAACAGACGTAAATGTTCCCAGAAACTATGTCGTGTTTCTCGTAAAAAATAGGTATCTTGAGGAACCAAGTGGAGTCGATCGATGGTCACAGGAACATCTTTTATCTCGAAATGTCCTCGGCGTGTAGATATTATGTTTATTTATAAACGCTCGTATCGGAAATTCAATATGTAGTTCCAGTGGCCGCACGTCCTTTGGAGGATACTTTTGCAGAAAATAAATGGAAAATGAACGGAGCTGTGTCAAGGCTAAGACGTATTTCTTTTCATATTCTCTATCTCTTGAAGGTTCGTTTCCCGGTCGTACCAGTTTATTTTGCCGATCAGGAAATACTCAGTGATAATAATAATAATAAAAGTATTTATTTCTCCCAATTTTGTATTACATACATTTTTTTACATAAGCAACGATACAGCTAACATTAAATTTACAATCTTGGGAGACAGGAGCAGCAGTGCTTGCATTGCTGTGTTCCGGTTTGAAGGGTAAGATATGGCACTGAAATTACTGGGTACCGTGACTTTACATCTTAAGTCACAAGTTGGCAACGTACACTGTGGTCCTTGTGGGGGTTGCAGTTTTACTGCGAATGTCACAGGAGCTACATGTATTATAGGTGACTGTTACCACTTACCATCAGGTGGGCAGTTTGCTTGTTTGCCAACTTAGTAGCAATAAAAAAACTAACTAAGTACAACTTGTGCTATGGTCTCCTGGCCTCTCAAATTAATCTGAATTGCCAAACAAAATTATTTGCCATGGGACTCCAACGTTAATAAAAAAGAAAAAAAACATGCATTGTGTTGAATCCATCATGGTATGTGGTATCCCATAGCTTTATTCTATAACTGAAAGAAAAAAACTAATTTAATGGAACTAACAACCTCTCGGTTTCATCGTAGTCCAGTTTCAAAAGCCGCATTTCATTATATCTTGTTTACAATTGTATTTAGCTCTGTGCACAATATTTAATATTTTATTTACACATGTATTGTACACAGAGCCAAATTAAATTTTACCAGAGGCAGACTCCATCTTACGAGTACGAGTACGAGTAAGAGTAATCATCATCATCATCACAGCTCATATACGTCCCCGCCGAGGTGCACGACTCACGGCACGAGCCTAACTAGTTAGGGCGATTAGGCCTTAGTCAAACCACGCTGGCCCAGTGCGGATTGGTTGACTTCACATACACCTTTGAATTACTTCGCAGGTGTATGCAGATTTCCTCACGATGTTTTCCTTCACCGTAGGAGCGTCAGATAAATGTACATATGAAATTTGTGAAACGAAAAACACATTGGTACATGGCAGTATAGATCGCGGGCCTGCCGATTCTACTCGGGGCACAGTCCAGTGCCGAGGCCACAGCGCCACCGACGCTCTTAAGAGTCTTAAGATAAGAGTAATACAGCAAGCGAATTAACAATAAAGCTTTACAAAATATGTTAGTTTATTCTTAACCAATTTTTAAGAAATCTGAAAATAGTACTGGATGTGTAGATACGTAGTTATCAACAGTGGATAAATTCTACTTTGGCTTAACAAAGTACAAAATAGATAAATATAGTTGAAATTTTGAGGCGGTACACGTGGATCAACTCGATCACACAACTAGTTTTGCGAACATTTTATAGTTCGATTACGAAGGACCTGTGGCAGAAACAGTTGTGTCATGAAAAATAATACTAAGAAATATTATTATACCTAATCCCTGTAACACAACTATTCAAACTCTAATAAATGAAAATGTCTACTTAGATACTATTTAATGTAAAATTTTTCGTTTCAATAAATTCAAAGCGGTTTTGTATACCTATAAAACGAAGAACCACTTGTATAGTTAAATTCTGGGATGGTAATCAGTAAGGTATTAGATAGGAAGGTGGAATTGTGTTAAAGGTACTTAAAAGTATAGAAAAATCTATGTACCAGTTCACCAACTACTCAGACGTGTCACGGTAACAAATCCATCAAAGCATGTCCCGATAGTACAATCAGTTATGCTATCAAATTGGTTCATGGGTACTCGCTCGAAATTTTGTCGTGGCTGGCAAGAGCTCGGCAGCTCAGTGGTTGTGGCGTCAATACGGTATATTGAAGATGCGAGTTCGATTTCAGACCTTCACTAAATATTTCACTGTATTGATTTTACAAATAAAACTTTTTGAACCCCATCCGTTTTACACCTCCGTGCTTTAATGGTTGAGATCACAAGCTATGGATCTGAAGGTCCGGGTTTGAATCCGTTGGTAGTTTCTTCTTCTTTCTGGTTCTGGCTGGTGTAGTGTTATCGTAGATCTTCGATGACAACAAGCTATTCAGGGGTATTCGGAGAGTTAAAAATATAATACAACTTTATTTATTCTATTTTATTTATAATTTCGTGAAAATACATTGTGTAAAGCTGAACATTGTCCGCGTAGCACGCGCCGTACGCGCCAAATTTTTGGAATTCCTTGTATGAAATTTTGTGAAACCTCGCATAATTGGTCGCACCGTACGCGCCGAATTTCAAAAATGCGGTAGGTGTCCGGGTATTGAGAAACGCATGCTGATGACGTCATATGTCTATGTGCGTTCAGCTAGGTTCACCTTTAGTAAGAAATGTCGTTCTTAACAATAGGCTAGATGAATAAAAATTTTTGTTTGCTTTAATAGAAGCTCATTCATATAATAAACAGAAAGAAAAAATCGGATTTCGAATAACTATAAAAACCACCAAGATATAAGGTATTAAAGATTTTTCTCCATCTCTTTTTAGCAAAACGGCAATTTACAAGGAATTAATATGGCCGTACTCAACAATGACGTCACGGTTAATGTCGGATCTCTCTGTCTAATCGCCTTCAAATTAACAACTTAAAATGCTTGTATCTAATGTATTTCTAAGCCGATTTTAATTCTGATTTCACAGGACTGCATCTTTTTACACGGTATTTTAATATTTAATGACGAGACGTAAAAATCAGAATTCAGTCATCATCCCAATTTTCAAACGCTCTCCATGACATTATAGAAAAATCTATTTTCTCAAGGAGGCCAAAACGGTTAAGGGGATTGTGAAGCTGTTAGTTCCTATACAAAAAGCGATAACATTTCCCCCCCTCTAAACATAGTCCAATTTTAATATTTTTTGTAAATGTTGTAGATATAACGAAAAACTAGGTCCGTGCGTTTTTATTTCAAATAAATATTGCTTAGGATAAAAGTTATTAGAATCTAAATAAGTATATTTTTGAGTGAAATCTTCCTCCAGTATTTATATTTTATTTTATTTATTTATTTTATTTGTTTGGGTAACTCAAACTAGATAACAAATATAAAAAAAAAACAAAAATGCTTAGTGTGGTTACGCAAGTTTCCGCCTATAGTTTAGTTTATTAAAATAAACTAAACTAAATTAGCAGAAGCCAGGCGGCTTACTGCTAATATCTTACCTTACGTTAAATAACATTGTTGTGTACGTCACACTTGTCTGAAGACAGAGGTAGCTAATTCCTCCGTGGTAGAGAAAGCCAGATAAAACTCGCTTGATCTTTAGACTTATAATCACTTCCCATTATGTTATATGAAGGGCAAAGGGTTGTCCTGTTGTGTGTAAAAAAAACAAGAACGCGTATTTCGGTCACCCATCATTATTTAACCAGAGCGTACGTTGCTTCACTTTTGAAACAACAACATAACAGACTTTCGAGCCTGCACCAGCGCTCATTGTTGCGCCACCGAGCCACCGCATCGCTTAATCAATCTGCCCTGGGCATCGCATCGCCCAATCCAATTTGTGTTCATATGTCATGTTGCAGGAATCCAGACTTTAAGTCGTAGTCCATACGGCATAAAATTCGTTGATCTAGCCGTACTGTAATCCAGTTCACTGGATTGCAGTTTAATCGAGCATGATTGAAGCCGCAAAGTTTTAGGTTATCAATTAGTCGGAAAAATTGTGTGTGGTATTGTATATCGATTTCCATCTTCGGTAAGGGTGCTTTTTAATTGTTAACAAGGACGCTCTCAGCATTCATCTTTTCTGATGAATTATGACGTATAAGACGTGTGAAAATGACCTTCGCGTATTCAACCTCAACTACAGAGTAACTATGAAAAGGACTATGAGGAATATCTAGATGTACCAGTTCGATCACTTCGACGTGTATACGCCCCACTGTTGGACACAGGCTCACCTTAGACAAGAAAGGATTGACCTTATACTATATCATGCTGGACCGATAGGTTGGTGTAAGGTATCATTTCGAGTTAACCATCGCAGAGGTGTCATCATCAACATCATTTCAGCCAAGGACGCCTACTGTTGGATATAGGCCTCACTAGGGATCGTCAAACCAATCAGTTTTGCGCCTCCCGCATCCAGCGGCTTCTCGCGACCTTCAAGATCGCAGTCTACCTTGTGGGGGGCCTACCAACGCTGCATCTCCCGGTACGTGGCCGCCACTCTACGCGATCGTTTCAGAAATGAGGAGATCAGTAGAAGAACTAGAGTCATCGATTAAGTGGCAGTGGGCAGATCACATAACTCGCAGGAAGAAGAGTCGTTGGGTCAGAAAGGTACTCGTCAGCGCATGGACAGCTAGTTACCTTTGTCAGAATACTACTACTACTACTACCTCCGACCGATTTCGGCCATTACGAACACTTTGAATCCTAGTTGGATCTGCGCTGGTGCGCTCGAAAGTGTCTAATATAGCCAATCTTTACAACAAAATCCCATGCGCAAATTGTGCACATGAGTTTGCCATTAACAAAATTATAGTCAATGGTCACGGGTGGACGGGTTTTAATCTGGTCGCATTTAAGTCGAAGGTCAGCTTTACGCTGCTCTTCGAAGTCGTGCCTTTGTATAATACCCGCGCCATTCAGGTCGCTGTGCTACCAAATCTTCCCATCAGAGTGCTCAATATTGCATCTTTTCATATAACGCTTCTGAACATTTTCCGAAAGGAATTTTCCGCTTGCCTTCCTCAAGTTCACAGTAGATGCGCTTCACCACGTCTCTTCCGCCATATGGGATACGTGACCGCTCCACCGAAGCTCTGCTGCTGGCGCAAATGTAAGACTCAATGCCACCATCATTAGCTCGTCGCTAGCTTCGGTATTTCGCACGTGATCAGATCATCTGATGTTCAACATCAGAACTAGACTAGATTGTTTCATCATCTGAAACAATCTAGTATGCGTATTTGCTGACAGTTTAAGCACCAAGTCTCGGAAGAGTGTAGAATATTTGACACTATCGCCACGTTAACAGATATTTTAGTGAGCAACTTTATGTCTGTCGGAGTAATGTTAACCTGCCATGTGATGTGACGTTTATGTCGGTACGATGCTCAGAAGAATAACTAAAGTTATTGTTCTGAGGTACGACAGAGTTTTAAAAAAATCGAATTACATTTTGCCGTGCTATCGGTTTCCGTCGCGGGTTTGGGTAGCTGACGCATTTTACGTACTGTGGGGCGATTTTAATTTTCCTCATCCGCAATCAGCCGTCGTATATATTGGATAATTCCGTTTGATTGAAACTGATTGTTAATATGTTTTACATTTTGTAAAGTCGTTGCCGAGCGGTATTTGCATATTTGTAGAATGAAACAGCCATTTGATAACCTAAAACCACAAATGCAACCCAATTTTATTAATGTTTAGAACATGTAGTGATCTAACGTGGAAGCTATAAGGCTTAGTAGGTGGTGGTTCGATCGATTATGTTTCCACTTTTTGTTTCTTAATGTAAGTTGTTAGTGTAAAGACGCCTTTTGCTAGCCTTTTAAATCTGTAAATTATTCAAATAATTGTAAAAAAAATTTCATTTTTACGTGTAAAATGTGAATAATGTTATATCTTAAGTAAAAAAGTGTTAAAATAATTTAAAAGATAAATAACATAGCTCAAATTTGGTAAGTATCTTTGTTTTATTGTCATGGAACATGCAGTTATAAATATTAAGGCACAGTATTAAAAATAATTAGAAAAAATCTTCACCAATAAGTCATGTTACGTCACTGTTGGCAGGCTTAGAGCATTTACCCTAGGGTGAATGCTCTAAGTTGGCGGGTTAACTTTGTTATTAATTGTGACAAACCTTATCATCATCGCTTAACATCATGTGACAAGGCGGGAGCGAAAACTGGGCTTGTAATTATTGTCCGCTACTAATTGTCCGGTGTCCTAATACATAAGCCATAAAACGACCCCGCAATGCCTTTCATTTGCAAGAGCACTAAACATTCAAAAGTAAACAAACTTTACGATGCCAAACCCGCCGTTAAACGCTTTGCTAATCGCAATGTCTTTGTTTTGTGTGGCGAGATCGTTGTTCAAGTAAATTTCGGATAAGAAGATTGTAAAGGATCAACTACAAATAAATTGCTTTATTTTTTTTTTCGTTAAACATAGGTGAGAAAGAAGCAATGTTACACGGTTTCCGAAACCTTTGCAAGCCTGCAATCACCTAATGTTAAATGACTAAAGTACATGTGGTTTCTGTGATATTTACAAATCTATAGCCCCTGCAAAGACCCAATGTATACGTTGCCAACTTGTAACATAGGATGTCAAGTCACAGTACCCAGTAATTTCACTGGCTGTCTTACCTATTAAGGCGCATAGTAGGGTCAATTATAAAAAAATCACTGCAGAAAAAACCGGTTCTCTTCATAAATATTGAATAAAAAAATCTTTAAAAAAGATATGTTATTATTCAACGCATTCTTTAGAGGATGGTTTTAGAGATTTTTTGATATATATATTAAAACTTGGTTAAAATGTGACCCAAACATGCCTCGATTTTAAAACTTTAAACCTAATCGCGTCGTAAATATTAGGTTAAATCATATGCTTTCGATTTCAATAAATAATGTGAACAATATTCTAGCGAATGGTCTTTTTAGATTTTTCTTATTCGCCTTTATTCATTTTTAATTGAAATATTTCATCTTACGCGTAAAGGTTTGCTTAAATATTCCCCTCACTCTCACTCACTCCTATGTAATCAGTGCGGAACGATCGAGCAAGGTCATTAGGACCACTATGTGCCTTAAGCGGCACAGAGCGATCAAGCACCGCTGCTTGGCGACAGAAGTAAGTTAAGGCACGGTAATAGTATATAAACTATTACCGTGGTTAAAGGCACCCGCGCAGACGACTCTGGTACTGAGTCTCCCTTTAGTGGTCATTTGTATTTTGCTAACCCAAAGCTCCATTGTGCCAGCACAATAGTACTTAAATAACTACTGACAACATGAGGTCAGGTGACCTTATTACTGACGACATGAGGTTGGGTGACCTCATTAATGACTCTTTGAGTTCAGGTGACCTCACTCGCGTAGAAACAGCAACAGCAGGACCCACAGAGAGGCTGCTCATTGAAACGGCGGCAGCAACACATTCTCTCATTCCCCCTTATGGGAGAGGGGCCTCCCATACTATAATGTTGTATGAAATGACTATTGCAGCACATGCGGTTCCCGCTATCGTTCGTTAGCTTTTTACATTACGCACAACAGCCTTCGTCTCAGCTGATGGTGATTGACAGCAAAGCCGAGGATGAAAGCAAGCTTCAATTGAACTCCTTAATAATTGAGGAACTGGCTATCTTACCTCTAAATGTCGGAACGCAACAGTTTATTGACAAACTTGGATAAAACAGTGGTAGTTAGCCGGGAGTTCAGAAGCTTT
The DNA here is from genome assembly GCA_963935595.1 of Schoenobius gigantellus. Taxonomy (NCBI): domain Eukaryota; kingdom Metazoa; phylum Arthropoda; class Insecta; order Lepidoptera; family Crambidae; genus Schoenobius; species Schoenobius gigantellus. The sequence continues at coordinate 2,574,422 of OZ012553.1, forward strand.
ACCATTACCAAACCAAACAGAACATCCTCTGACCTCACGGGGCATAGAATCTCGGACCTTCAATACAAGACGGTCTCAACACTCTCAACCACTCAACAACGGAAGCGCTTCAAAGTCCACCATTAGAACGAACTGTCCTTGCCTAGCTTTAAACAAAAAACCGACTTCAAAAACACTGAAAAGTTAAAAATCCTAAAAAAAGTTAAAAGAAAGAAACCCTAATTTAATAAAAGCTTACCGACGGTGAGCTGATATTCAATTAGCGTTTCCCTCGATTTTCATGGGATCCCATGATCAGATCCTGACTTTGGTGACCTTGGGACCACCCCAGGAGTATACTCTATCGAATTCAAAATGAATTTTGAAAACTGATCCACAATTAGCGAAGTAATCGCATAACATACAAAACACGTTGGACACACCTTAAAATTTAAGGGTTTTCCTCAATTTTCATGGGATCCCATCATCAGATCCAAATTTATACTAATATTATAAAGCTGAAGAGTTTGTTTGATTGCTTGTTTGTTTGTTTGGTTGAACGCGCCAATTTCAGTAACTACTGATTGAAATTAAAAAAATATTTTTGTGTTGGATAGCTGAGCAACAAGGGAAAATTTTGCAAAAACGAGAAAAAAATATGGCGAAACGTAGTTCGCGGGCACAGTTAGTATAAGATAAGAAAGTAATCCAAAGGACTGGCTTTTATTTTATAAATTGATTGGAAAAATTGGGGGTGAGTCTGGTTTTTATTTTATTAATTGATTAAATAAATTAAAAAATCAGAAATAACGCAGTATAACAAAATCGCTTTAATATCATATTCAAGGACTAAAACATTTATGCTAACTAAGTCACAACCAGAGCTTTACCTACACTAATATACTCGTGTAAGCTTTCACGATTCCTTCTAAGCGTGCACAAGAAAAAACAAAATTCCTATCACGTGCTCGTAGAAAAATAGGGCAACATTATTTAAGCGGATAACAGAGTTCCGTATTGCTTTTTTTATAAATTACGAAAACAAGATGTCTGGAAGATTTATCTTGGCCTATTTATAGCTCGGAGCAATACCTATTCGACGATATACAAACGTAGAAGGTGTAAGAATTATTACGAGACATGAACGTGAGAAGGTGATGAAGCAAATCTCGTGCTGTTATTGTAATTTATGTTGTAGAAGAGCGCTTTCTATATTATTAGGCTTAGGTTTAGTATTATAATATTTGACTGCAATTTCGTTATAAATTAAAATTGATATGTTTTTAACGTTTCTTTAGGAAATCTGTAATAAAGATTTCTAAATGGGATGTTGTTCATAAAAATATTAATAGAAAATTGATAAGAAGAATAAATCTTGATTTTAGAACAATATTTATTTGCACGTAGTAATAATAATACAACAATGATAGAAATACTGATTCAGTAAAACGTACGGTAGGACCGTACATATTACTACGTTGACTTGTAATAAATCTGTGTTCTAGTATGTCATTGTCATGTGTGAGTGTGAATAAAGTCTACGTTGGCTTAACAAGATAATTAGTAAGAAATTAATACAGTTGAATGAAATAGATACACTACTATAGAACCTGCGCCTATTTACTTGGATAAATCTTCATTCTTTAGTGTATTACATAGATTTTTTAATGGGAGGTATCTGGACCACAAGCCTTTGCCTCGGAATACCACTGACCCTTATAGGAGTGAACTTAAAGGGTCGGTTATTATGCCAAAGCATTGTTACCCTCTGCATTTCTCTGTTTAATATTCTATACGAGAAAAATAATTGTATTTTCCTACAACACATCTTTGTTACTAGTTCAATTTTGTTAAGATTGTAAACTAATTGAAAAATTATGATTAACTAGCTGTGCTCGCACCTTAGCTTGCGTGACATTCAACTTAGTCGTAGCGTGAGGTTATATTGCCTCATAGCCTTCCTCGATAAACGGGCTATCCAACACTAAAACATTTTTTTCAACTAGAACCAGTAGTTCCTAAGATTAGCACGTTCAACCAAACAACAAACCCTTCAACTTGTTGTTGATATTTGCAAATACAAGTAGGGAGCGCAAGAAAAGTTGATCCTACTCTTGTTTGGAAATTAGGACAACCTTCACGAAAGTAACAGGCTAGGATAGGTCTAATTTTTATCTCCGTTGATTGTGTATTGCCAGAGCGAACTTTGTGCAAGTAAAACATTTTTGCGTGTGTGTGTTTTGTCTAATCTTCTGTGTGTGCGTTCGTTATCACGTGACCTCATCTCATCTGTTCGTGGCAGATATTCCGACCAAGAAAAGCATCTTTTATACAGATTTGAGACATTTACATCGATAGATGAAATGAACGTTTGATATTTACACAGTAAAGCAAAGCAATTTATGTGGCAGCAAACAGTCTAATGACAAGCGCGTCTGCTTCCTCATACTGAAGTATCAAAGAAATCAGTTACTTTTCCCGTAACAAATATTCTTTACTAATACACTTTTAAGGATATTAATATATTGACATTAGCAGGTTAATTGATTATGAAATATTTATATTATAGATTCCTAAGGATTGTTTGCAATACATTAGATGAAATAAAAAAAAATAGAATTCATCAGTAATACAATAATATAGATATAACCTGTAAATTTAACCATATAAAAGGACTTACTTATGGAGAAAGTTTATTACAAAGCCAATGATAATTATAATATCAGTTTCTTGTAATTCATTGATATAGGTAGGTACTCCTATGAATACAAAAATAATTTTGAAAATCAGCTAATAAATGATCAATGGAGCTATGAGATAACGAACACAAGAAACTTATACGTCGAATTAGGAACCTTCTCCTTTTTGGAAGTCGATGGAAAAACGTTCAAGACGTCGTCGTCGGGCAAAATAGTTAAAATGTTTAAAACCAAATGCACGCTAGGAAATTCGGATATAGTGTGGTTTCATTCAAAAGCACCATTTCTGCTCGCGGAATCCTAAAAATAGAATTTGTAGTGCAAACGGAGCAACGGTCAACAATTCTATTCGAAGCAATACAATCGTCGAATTGGCCGACCTTTGCAAGGGCCAATCCGCTCGTCGAAACCGCTCCGATCATTGAAAGGGTTGGGCGCACTTTTTGCTTTCAAAATTAAAAGGGGACATCAGCTACCGTTTTTTTACTTTTTTGTTGCCATTATGAGACATCACTGAGACAAGATAAAAAAGTACCTATTCTGACTTTTTTGTTGTTTTATCTCAGTGGCGTTATAGTGATCTTCTACCTTCTTCGTCTTTCTATACTAATATTATAAAGCTAAAGAGTTTGTTTGTTTGTTTGGTTAAACGCGCTAATCTCAGGAACTACTGATTCAAATGGAAAAATTCTTTTTGTGTTGGATAGTCCATCTATCGATGAAGGCATATAACATTACGCTACGACTAATAGGAGCTGAGCATCAATGAAAAATGTTGCAAAAGCGGGATAAAAATATATGGCCAAACGTAGTTCGCGGGCACAGCTAAGTATCCATATAACTTTGTTTGTTTGTTTTCAATTGTCAGATAACTCTTAACTGTTGAATAAATATGGCGATATGACAGATTTTCTATACAAAAGCAGTCAAACTGTCATTGTTATTCCTCAGATAAAAGTTAACTGACGATTGAAAAATCGGCCCAAACTAAAATGACTCGACTGCTGTCCTGCCAAACCACAAAGTAGAGAAAAAAATGTATTGCTAATAATAATTTTGTTTATTTTTTGTTTGTGTTTTAATAGGGTTTTCGTTATTTATTTATTTTCGTACGTTTAGTTACGCATTTTACAGTAAGCTCTTTGTCAAGCTATACTATTTGACCTTTGGATCGTTCATATGTCGCTTGTAATAGTGGCGGTATTCGTAGTGTCAATATAAAGCTTGAATTGGAGCTTACTGTACATCCTGCTGTGGATTATAAAAATAGGCTAGGTTTGGAAACTAACTTTTATCCACCTTTTTTGAGCGGCGGCCATGTTGAATTTATATCAATGTTGCTAGGTTCATAGTGCTCTACTCATCAATGCCTTTCATTTGATACCCATATTGCTGGGTTTGGAAACGAACTTTTATCCGTTTTGTTTGAGCGGCGGCCATGTTGAATTTAGGGCGATTTTCCTATGTTTATAGTGCTCTACTCATCAAGGCCTTTCATTTGATATGCATATCGCTGGGTTTGGAAACGAACTTTATCGGCAGTCATGTCAAATTAAGTCAACGTGGCTAGGTTCAATGTGTTCTACTCTTTAGGTTCTTCGTTCGATATCCATGTTCCATGGGTTGATCCAAAAAAATGTGATCCGTCATTTTAGACATTAGGATCAAGAGTCCCGTCCCGTCCCTCTACGCGTAACCCAGAACATTGCAGTCAGATATTTTTTTTAATTATCAATATTAATCTATTACTTTTAATAGTTTTAAATGAATGAAAGAGTTTGATTCCTTAGTCCTAATGTAAAAACATATAACACCTTTCAAAATACCTTGAAAAGAGTATCTTAATTTTTCAACATTTCAAATATTTCAAAAATTGTACCGATTTTGTGAAAATTAGTCAAGAATTAAACCAATCTACAAAGGAGATGTTTCATTTTTGGACATGACATTGTACAGTTGATTAAAAAATGCGAAAAATCATATAAACTGAATAAAAATATCAAATTCGAATTTTCTAGCTGTTTGATAATGTACAACTTAATAAATATACATGGATTAACATTTACTATGGCAATGTTTTCGAGGTCTGAAATCGTAGGTTTTAAGCTAAAAGACTTGGTTCCGTTTCTATAGCATACCATAAAAAAATAAGTTCAATGGACATCTCTCGTCTGTGCCTTGCGTTGCGCCTTTATTGTTTATATTTTGGATGTTTGGATTTCGATGCGCTTAATTATTTTTCATTGACCCGGCTTCTTTTTGGATTTTTCTTCTGCTAACATACTTACCTCGGCTTTACACAACGGACTACGATTCAGGATTTGACTTTGGTACTTTGCGGCGTTTTACTTGATTTTGTTTGGTAAGTGTTACTCAGATATATCTTTATATTTTTGATTGAAAAGAATTAAAATAAGTATTTATTGTAATTGTTTTACATCACAGATAAACACAAAGAAATGGCCCATTGTGTTAAATGTAATTCGCCATTTCATCATAATGGCAATGAACAAGTGTACAACATCAGTGATAATGATTCTAACATCATCTCAATCATCGAACAACAAATGGGAGATGAGGTAAAAGTTATTTTACTAACAATTATTTATTTATATACTATGCTATATATAATTAATTATCATTGATTTGTAATTAACAGACTTTTATTCTCTTTTAGTGTGATATCGCTGGTGTTTTATGTGAAGCATGTTTTAACACTGCTAAGATTTGCAGAACATATAGAAAGCTCCTTGGAGCAAGTTCAGACTGCACCATCTAATCATGACACATATGTATATGTCTGGTGCAGGTCTTCATTATTCCATAGGAGAACTCATTCTCTACCAGAAGGAGCAGAAAGATATGAGATTTCCAAAAGGATATTCCCTATACAGGTACTTTAATTTTTCATAGCCTCTGTATGCATATTTGCATTTTTTATGTGAACTTTTGATTAATACACTACTGATAATAATTCTATTCATTTATAGAATCCAGATGGTGCATTAGTTTGCTACTCATGTTGGGTTGCTGTTCAAAGAATATTACAAAATCAGGAGTCTACTAGTCAGAGCACAAGGATCACTGAAGCTCCAGATATCAATATTTGTGTTTGGTGTGCTCTAATTAATGCTTTCCATTCAGAAATAGAGGACAGGCCTGATGCAGAATTAATTTTAAATCGAGCATTAGAAAGGCTGCATATGCCTAATCACTTGGCTCAATATGTTATTGAAAATAATATCAATCGTCGCCCTGCCCAATTTATTAGTGTAGACGAAGAACACACACAATTAAATATTTTTCCTCAAATGACCATGTCTGATCTTATATTATTTACAATAAGGACCTATCACATAAAGTAAGACAAGTCCTATTTTGGGGAACACAAAAGACAGCATGGTTTATTTGCAGTGGAAATATCCTCCCATTTTGAGAATGTAAATATACCATTGTCATCACATAATGGTCTTTTGTTAAGGGGTCGAATCAGGTTGAGGTTTCAATCAAACAAAATATATTATACATATATTCTTTTCAAGGAATGTCCAAATTGGAAAGAAGCAATTGGTGCATATTGCAGTTGCATATGTGGAAAATGCACAGTAGGGTGTTGCGCCCATGTGATGACAATGGTGTGGTTTTTTGGATGGGCTCGGTACGAAGAAAATATTCATGGGCCTGCATCATTTTTGGATGGAATTTTAGTAAGGGATGATGTGGAAAATGAAGAATAAAAACCATTAAAGCAACAAGTGTTTTTATTACACCTACTCTTTTTTATACACCATTTTTAACTTATTATACCATTTGGTTACTCTTTTTAACCTCAAGACTACCAGGTAATTGAAATGTTTGTGTTTATAATGTAGACTCGGATCACATTCATATAATATAGTTTAACTTCACATATACATTACTCTTTCACTAAATAGCAGCCTGTTATAGCTTGCTGGAAAAAAATTCATTGTACTATCCTGTTCTTATTGCTTGTGTGTACATATGATTTAACTACTAACAGCGAAATAGACAACTGATCATCACAAAAAATACCAATATAATTGTCGGTATTTAAGTAGTTACACATTAGAATTATCAGTGATAGTTTGATAGCAATAACCTGTAGTATTCTTATTGTTTACGACCTCATGATGTTGGTTCATCCATTCCATTTTGCTATTATTATTGGTTACGTAGTTGTTGACTGTTGTATACTCTTTGTACTGGTTAAGTTTTTTCGACGTAAGAGTACGCAAACACGTGAACAGTATATTCTTCTTTTTTATTTTGTGGCAATTGGTCGTTGGAGTAGTAAACATTGTCAATAGGTAATCATCTTTGTTTGGACCAACATTTCACCGATGCAAAAAGTATCCCTGGTCACAATTGGTCGTAATTGAGCACTTGGATGATATTGAAAGATTTTGCAAGTACACATCAATTGAAAAATTCTCTTCGTCATAAAATATGTATTTACTTAGGTTAAATGCCTTGAAATTGAAAGGTGAATTTGTGTTAGATCGAGGTATTTTTTTTGATCCCCTTTTATGGCAATTTGTTTTATGCCAGCGTCAAGTAAAAGATAGATACGAAACAAAAATTACGATAGGTAGGTATTTAAAATGTTTATATTTTCTTTGTGTCAAATGTCATTCAAGACGTTCTGACTCAGAAGGGCTGCGGTCCGAAATGGACGCCATTTTTAAAGATATGTTGCTAGTTGATTGTTAGGAAAACGGTTTGTACATTAAAACTAATGAAGAGACAACAAAAATAAATATTAGGTTTTGCTTTTATTCTTTCCAGGATAATTTTAAAGTACTGTACATGGTCATGTCCAGGGCTCCATACAAAACTGAAACATCTCCTTTCTCGATAAGTATTATCATAAAAAATGCTTTATACATTGGTTGTATGGCTTGATCTTTTTGCCTTACCACCACGGTACGACATAAGAAAAAGACAATTTGGTTGGCGAAAACCAGTTGGGCACAGCCATTAACAGAAAATATTAAATTTTATTTGTACTATGTGAAACACTTCATTCCTGCCTTAATTTTCGAAATCCAATTACTTAAGATCAGGCTGTATGGCGTAGTTCCATTGCCTTTCCTTCGTGGAAGAAAATACCTTCTCTCTGTACTATGTGACAGACTTGTCAAAATAATTTCACGTGCGCCATGTTGTTTTTCTACCTAAAGCCAATTCGAAAATTTTATATGGTATTTTTTCACTAAAAATAAAAAGTGAATTTAAACAAACGAAATTATGCCTAAATGTTCTTCCGGAAAATTCTAAGCATTGTGGTGTAAGCCATATCAAATTCTGTCCAGTAGTTTCGGAGATCTTTCCGGACAAATAGACAAACAAACAAACAAACAAACAAACCAACAAACAAACAATTTTTTTTAAAACTATTCTATCGTGTTCTGCTAATGATTTTAAGGCGACCTGTGTATTTTTTTTCTTAATATTTCGCAATTACAGATTTTTGTACCCCTACGATTTTATTATATATAGAGATACAACAGTTGGTTATCTAGGTTGGGTAACTGGGTAACGCCATCTACTAAACTGATATGTGAGAAACAAATAACATTAACCGACTTCGAAAAAGGAGGAGGTTCTATGTTCGACTGTATCTATTTTTTTGATGTATGTTCACCGATTACTCCGCCATTTTTAAGCAATGCATTTTACTAAATTTAGATCAAGACCAATTCAGAGTTCTAGAACTAGACCTTCTTTCTTCCCTTGTCCCGTCTACGTGGGGTCGGGTCTCCTTGTAAATTTGCACCATCACAGCGGGCGATTCTGGGTTATATCTACAGTGTTGTTATATGTAGTTCTTCAGGAAGTTTTCTAAATTATTACTATTTAAGACGAGTAACCTTAGGCAGACGTTATTCACCGCGAAAAAGACGTTTTTCTAGGTTTGAGCTATTGAACCAAATTAGCAGTGAATTCAGAGATCTAGACATGATAATAAAAAGAAGTGCATAAGTGTATAAGTGACTACACTTATGCACTTCTTTGGAGTGATATTAGCGTATCTAGCATTAAATATGACAAAATGCTACTTTATCAATTTTTCAAAATTATTTCCAGCGTAACTAAAAACATAATTTTAATTTGAAAAATATTTTAAAATGTATCAAAACGCTTATGGTGGCACTGAGATGTGCGTACCTCTTTTAAATCGGGGATTATACTATAGAATGTATTACAATATAATGAGTCCATTATAAGCTTGAGTCAATGTTTACTCTGACATATTTCAATGAATTAACGACATGTAATGTTAGCTGTTACATTCAATCTATATTTATACATCATAAAAGCGAATATTCGAGGACACAATTGAAATATTAAGTTTAAAATATGGCCGCCATATATTTTGTGAGGGCTATAAAATTAGCGGTTTTAGTGTTGTCGTAGTCTTGGCCTGTGGTTTAATAATGAAAGGACATTGCTCTGCGTCCATACATTGTTCGCCCCAATACCAACAGCAGTGAGAAAATGATTTTTGTATAATTAGATATTAGTAAACACTGTACGTCCACATCAATTACTACGGACAAGCTTCGTAATCGAATTATATATCAAAACGAATCAGATTTTGAGGTGAGTTGAAGTAACCTTTTATTTCGTTAGAGCAATACACATAGTCCATACCTATACAATTATTAAAATAATCATTATTGCAAAGGTAACAATAACCATTCGTTTATTTTACTTCGTTTGGTCTTGTTCCTGAAAGTACTTTTATATATTTTTGATTTGTCTGTCGAATACATATATTTGACGTAAATCAAAATTTTGTTGGTCATGGGGCGATTTTCGACATTGTCCTTTCGTCATTTGAGGAAAATAAGTTTTGATAAATTACTATGATGAATTAGTTATTTGTTCACAGTACCTCTGTCAACATCGTAAAACTAGTTTCAAATTAGTATAATTTTGAGCTTCAAGTTCACTAAATACGTGGGTTTAGATTATAAAGCAGCAGTGCATATAGTGAGTTTGTAATGCTGAAAAAGAATATAATTTATTTGTAGATAGATTATAGCCGCTTTAATTTCAGAAAAAAATTGTACAGCTTAGGTAATTTGATGTTACATAAAATTGCAATAGCATAAACATGACTTTCAATATTGACATCGTAGAAAAATTCTTATCAAAGTAAATATTCACAAAAAATGCTCTAGCTGTTATGAGAAAAAACAATTTGTCTAACCTAATATTAAACTTCATTTGGGATTCGCTTAATTTAGATATTATGTTGTTAAAATTTTAAAAAATGCGTGATAACCTCAGCTACAAATTATATCACGGAATTGAACAAAATTTTTAAGCACAATAAATTTATAAAATTCTCCCTAAATTATGCAAAAATATCCTACTATTAATTATTATGATGACTATTTTCGGATAGTAATTAAAGACTGAGGCATTACCTTAAGTACAATTAATAATTTCCAATTGACAACTCACAACATCTCAGCTTGCAACATAAAATCTCTAATTTCGTGGCCCAGCCCCCGAATCCGAACCGACTACTCCGGCCTGAGAAATATAAACAGAATATGAATTGAGAGGATCATAAATAAGGGTTATCCTTTGATTGTTCCGGATGTGTGCACTCCGCCAGTGCGATTTTTTTATAATCTGGAGCGAGGATTAAAATGGCAACTTGCCCCGCGGCTGGCTTTCCGACTCGGTGTTTTTACTGGACTCAAAAAAAAAATATTTGATGTAGCCGGTGGTTCCAAAAGGATAAAACTACGGAATTAGACGAAACATTTTAGAAAACAGTATAAAATAATAATGTATTTTAATAATCCGAATTCCGAATATATCTTCAAAATATATCGGAATAATTTCAAAGTGATTCATCGTCTTCGTTTGATTGAATTTCAAAATGATTCATCATCCGTGCTGAGTCTCTTCTTGGGAGAGAAGCATCATGGCTTTATCTTATCTTCTTATCTTATAGTAGGAGGGCCTTTGCGCGCCCTGCACTTCGACCCCTGAGGATCTTTTGTGCTGCCCCAGTTTCATTGTTTATTAGTAGTCTGTTGCTATTTAATTTTTAAATGAAATGCAAAGTCACAAATATAAAACGTTTCGGAGGAGCTCTACCACAAACTCTGTGACCCGAGATTTTTATATACCTACTAGCTGTGCCGGCGAACTACGTTTCGGCATAATAACGGCGAACTTACGTTTCGCCATAATAAAAAATAGTTTACGACTTATTCTCAGACCTATCGAAGATACACAAAAAATTTCATAAAGATCGGTCAAGCCGTTTCGGAGGAATTCGGTAACAAACACTGTGACACGAGAATTTTATATATTAGAAGATTAGAAGATAACTAACATATTTTTAGCTATTCTCATTTTTTAGTATTACTAAAACGTAATTTATGTTTGTATAGTCTTGTATATTTCATTAGTTGTGCAACTTAAAAAAAATAACTGTGGATAAGCCACTTATACTTTTGTCTGTTCGTTCTGACTGACTCACGAAACCTAACAATTTGATGTTTTAGAATTGTAAAAGGCGACTTGGCTATGAAATGGTGCTCGTACTACGTGGAACCAGTGGGACCTAAGTCATCTGTCTCCTATCTTACCTACGTCTGCCTCAATGCGGCGGTGTTCCAATCGCTGTATTCCGGAAGACACGGACCCGGAACCAGCGATTGTCAAACGAAATCTAGAAACATGCCTAATTATGCTATATTTGGCTATAAAAAAAGGAAAAGGAGGCCGAAATAATACAAATTTTTATCATTTTGAGCACGTCCTTTTTGAAGCACATTCCGTTAAGAAACTTTACTTTGCTCGGTTGTCGTAAGGTTGAAATGCCGATTCCTTCAACTTTATAACACGAGCGAATCAAATGTTATTTTTAGATACACCTATGCAACTCTACAAAAACCTCAGCATATATTATGTTGTCAACTTGTGACATTGAATGTGCAACAAATAACAGTATAGTTAAAAAACTTAACTGCCTATCTTACACTTCAAACCGGCACACATGTGTTGCTGCAGTAACACAAGCAATGCTACTTGCTGGCAGAAATGGGTCAGATACAGGTACTCACCCAGACGACTCTATTATAGATTCTACCCCTGGTTTTCATCGACAAAGTTCATGTGACTGGTCGCAAGCCCCCATTCACTTGCAAGTGTATATAATGTGAACTGACACATCTAATCTTGTAATGGAAGTTGAGCTCAAACTTTTGCTTTGAGGTCAGCTTCCAATTGACGACTCTGTAACAACACAGGGAGAAAAAATAGCCCTTGCTCGTTTTCTTGCTGGTTCTTTCCAGTACAAGGTCTCCCGCCGTAGACTTGTGAATCAATGGCGTAGCTGCTTTGACATGCAAAAGTGTTTGTTACAATCCTATTTGAATAAAAGATATTGAATTTGAATTTGAACTACCTATTGTGACGTTAAGGTGAGTGCTTCGCTTGCACACCTGATACCACCACTATTACAGTATGACAACACCTGCCGCTCTCGTTCGATGTTGCCTGTAACCACCTAAAAACATTAGCTTACCTTATTGATCCATGCAAATAACCCCATTGTGGAAACGAGAAAAATAGTCTGCATGATCGGAATATCAGACGCCCGCGTGTAGGGTTGCCACACTGGTCAGGGGCGATGAAGATTTGGGTAAAACCTTACTTTTTGATTAAAAATTAACTTAAGAGCAAGGCATTCGCATTACTTGTGTACATGACAAAAGGAACCGCTGCTAGATATGTCAAAGTGGCTAGCGTTCCAAAGAATTTAAAATATTTTATTTCTACCGATATTAACGAGTAAAATGGCTGTGAGAAATGAAATGAAATTTATTTTCGAAGGTATACAGCATACACTTGAAAACATTAAAATTAATTCATTTAATTGGTATCTACCACTCCACTACTACGAAATTCGAAATGTTGTCCTCCGTCAGCAGACCTCCTCCGAAGAGCGAGCCAGAAACTCGAGGGTTGCTCTATCCAAATAAGTTACAAAGGTACGTTTTTCAAGTCTTGACGTAAATAAAAAAAATTACATACACTGTTTATTGTAAATTATTTTTCTCTACATTAAGAAATGCCTGAAATGCGACCTGTCTTAATACCAAACAGATCACATCCATCAATTTATTATTGTTTAGATAACCCGTTACTTTGTAGTTGGCTTTGCATACAATTTTGTTTATTTGCAGTAAGCTTTGGCTTTTTTTATATTAACTGAGAGGTAAGTTTTGAACATCGACGTGGATAAAGAAGTAGATAACAAGGAAGGATATAAGATTTTGAAGTGACAGGGTAATAAGGTAGGCAAGAGTATTAAAACCGCATTGAGAGATGGTGCTAACACTTCAACAGCGGTAACTCTATTTCAATATTACGTTTGCGCGATGCAGCATGCTGGTTAAAATTACGTTGTTTAAGGCCTACTGCCAATCTTTCTGTTTGTGCTCCCTCTAGGTTAGCTATACACAAGGAGCATTTAAGGCTTTAAAAGTGCAATATGATCATGGATTTAGGATACTCTTGGGGTTGCCTCGGTTCTACAGTGCCTCGGGCATGTTCTGCGAAACTCGCACTGATGGCTTTGATTCGAAAATGCTAAGAAAGCAGCGTCGCTACAACATAGAACACGGAACAGCGCCAACAGTATTCTAAGAGCCATGGCAAAAAAATATGACTGTCCCATTATGAGACATCTTATAAAAGTTTTGTGCCTCTAGAAATCTTGTTTACCTGTAATTTGTACCTATGGATCTTGTTGTCTGAAATAAACACTATTATTATTATTAACCTTGCTCTCTAAGCGATCATGGCAATACCCCAAATCATCCAACTAAAACTATTTTAAATTTGGTTTTATCCAAAAGTCTGGCAACCCTAACACCAGGCGGGTACGAATAAATGAATATGAAACACGAATATTGAATTAGCGCTGGATTAACATAGTTCGTTGATACTCGAACCGCGCAGCTATTGATCGGACAATGTCATCAAGCGATGATCGCTTGATGACTTCTCAACCAAATCTCAGACACAATAAAATTTGCCCACTGCTGGGCACGTAGAATATTTCATACGAAAAAAAATATCACCGCGGGTAAGATTACAATCTGGATCTTTACCAAAGTCAGGATCTGATGATGGGATCCCATTAAATCGAGGGAAACCTTAATTTTATAATAACCTCAATTTTTCCGTAGCTAATTCAGGTACCTTTTTACGTCTGGTAGTCAAGAGCCGAGCTAATAATGGAATTATTTTGATTATAATAAGCACCCTTAGTTGTATTCTTTAGCTTTAATTATTAACCCTTAGTTGTATTCTTTAGCTACTTCGGTGATCTGGAGTGATTAAATTCACTAAAAAGATAAAAATATATTTTTTTACAAAAAAAGATCAGGGTTCAAATCACTTAAAAGTCAAAAATAATATGAGAATACTCACATTTTTATATTGAAGTCGGTGCCAAACGATGATCTCCTAAAATGAAAATTTGGCAAGAAGTAATAGGTCTTATAGCACATGTTGTGGACAATACCTAAAAATTGTAAATATCTACATAGTAAGGAATTTATTATATACTTAGATAAGTCTCTATAAGGAACCATCTCGGTGCGCGAGTTCAATTCGCACTTAGCCGGCTTTACTATTAGTGAAACCCAAACATTTTCGCACAGACTCTAAATGAATGTACGAAAATAAGCATTTAAGTAATTATGAGGCTCTAATCAAGTGCAAAATTAGTTTGATTCGTATTCAGTTTCAAAGAAAACGTAGTAATTCACCAACTTTCTAACTACGCAGCCAGACAGCGAATGAGCAGGTTGTGTCGAAATTAATCTAATTATCCCATCCCAAGGTCTAAAATGGTTTAAACGAACTCGCGGTACAGCATTTGAGAATTTAGGGGGCTATTCTCAATAACCGACGTAGTCTTCGCCGTTTGTCGTAGCCTCGTAGGTACAGAACAGTAAGCAATACGTTAAACTTTACACTTCCAAGCACTGTTACAAAAGAGGAGCGCGTTAAAAGCAATCTGAACGTAACCTGGGCCCGTACCATGATCGCTTATAGCAATCATTATCATCATCATTTCAGCCAAGAGACGCCCACTGCTGGACATAGGCCTCCCCCAGGGATCTCCAAACCGATCGGTCCTGCGCCTCCCGCATCCAGCGGCTTCCCGCGACCTTCACCAGATCGTCGGTTCACCTTGTGGGGGGCCTACCAACGTTGCGTCTCCCGGTACGCGGCCGCCACTCGAGGACCTTTCCGCCCCAACGGCCGTCAGTCCGTGAGCTATGTATCCTGCCCACTGCCACTTAAGGTTTGCAATTCTTTGGGCTATGTCGGCGACTCTAGTTCTTCTACGGATCTCTTCATTTCTGATGCGATCGCGTAGAGAACCCCCGAGCATAGCCCCCTCCATTGCCCTTTGAGTGACATTGAGCCTTCTGATGAGACTCATTGTAAACGGCCACGTCTCAGTTCCGTACGTCATCACTGGCCACACGCACGAATTGAAGACTTTCGTCTTAAGACACTGCGGTAGATTGGCTTATAGCAAGGTCAAACAATATTGAAACCGCTCTTGCTGTGTATAGCGCCATCCCGCTCTCATATTGTTTTGGGCGATCGTAGTTAGGAGGCTGGTCTCATCTTGCTGACCTTGCTTGCCCTTAGGCAAGTCTCAGCTTATTTTTTTTTTTAAACTTCGCCCCACACTAGGATTTTCTCCTGTGTCCTGGGTGCAGTTACAAACATAGAATATCACATGCACATACGCCCAGACCCGCCTAAGAGAGGTTCGTTGGGTAATTTGAGCTCTCTGATCCGTTCCAAAGCGACATAAGTGGTAGAGCGAGTGTCTACCGGAATCCTACGCCATACTCAAATGAAAACAGAGTGAACAGGTACCTACTATTTGAGTTTACTTGCTCCACCTTAGGCCATTCAAGTCTTCCACAAAAAAGTTGGCGGTCTAGATAATTCTCCTCTCGCGGGTCTGCTGGAAGAAATTTCATTTTTGAAATAAGCAGTACCTTTGTACATCTTTTCTTCTGTGTTGTTTATATATATGTTAATTTCTGCGTGCATAAATTGTTAAATAAATAAATAAATAAAATAATTTGGCGCCTTTGAGGCGTCATATATCACGCCATAAATAAATAATAAAAATATTTTTATTTCAATTTCTCAACCAACTGTTACGATATATTAGGACAGCTCCTTCCAAAAACTTGTGGATTTATTTAATAAAAAAAAATATGTATATTACTAAAAATAAAAAGGACTCAATAGCATTCTTAATTGGTGTTTGACTTTTTTCTGCTTTTGAAGTCGTTATGTATTTTTTGTAAAATATTTGTTTTAATTTTAATCTTTAAGTGGTTTTCATAAGCGTCAACAATACATGCCTATTGTATTTAAAACTTACTTCTAGCTCCTAAATGTCAAGAAGCCTTTCACCATCAGTTCAGTTCATGACTATCAGACGCAAATACTTGAATTGCTTCCGAAAAAAACATGAAACATTTTGAACATGCCTATGAAATTTAAGTGTTTTCCTGAGATCCTATCACCAGATCATGACTTGGTGACAATGAGATCAATTGAGAAGTCAGCCCTCTTAAACAAAAAAAAAAAAGAATTTTCCAAATGACGGAGTTATGTGGGTAACAAACATAAAAGGAGCGTCGGTGGCGCTGTGGACTTGGCACTGACCTTCTAATCGGAAGGTCCGGGGTTCAATCCTGCCATGTACAATAAGCTCCTTATCAAGCTATACTGTTTGACCTTTGGACCGTTCTTATGTCACTCGCAATAATGGCAGGTTTCGTAGTGTAAGTGTATAGCTTGAATGGGAGCTTACTGTACCAATGTGTTTTTCGTTTTTAGAATTTCATATGTAAAGTCAGCAACACGTCAGGCTTTACATTTGCATTACGAAAGCTGCCGCTATTACGAGCGACATAAGGGCGGTCTCAAGGTCAAAATGTAGAGCCAAGCGTGTTGCTGTGTGTACATTAAAATTTGTACGACGCTCCTACGGCGATGAAAAATATCGTGAGGCAACCTGCTAACATTTGCGAAGAAATTCAAAGGTGTATGTGAAGATTGTGAAGTCGACCAATTGTAATGTCACGCGTAAAGGCGATTATTTATTTAATTATAATAAAATAATAGAAATAAATAAATTAAAATTAATTAAATACAAAAAAAAACAAAACAACTAACAAAATACAAATAAATTATTCTTATTCTAACAATATTAAACATGTAACAATTCTATTACACTTTGTGACAGAGTATTTTTCTTTTTAGGGGGAAGTTTCCGAAGACTTGTAATATAAGGATCTGAATGTAATAATAGTCGTTGTATTAAATCTTGATTGGTAACTTCACGTGACATTTTTCGAGTGTGACTTCGTCTATAAATTTTGATATACTTATTTGTCGCTTCAGCAGCTTCTTCGGAAAGTTCTCCTATAGATAACAATGCATAACTTATAATATCTGATCCATGTACGAGCACCTTGTGGACAGAAGCAGGAAGACTATACCACGGATATTCCTCGACCAGGCTGTATGCTGTTTGTAATGCATAGTCTTTAAACTTGCATTCATTAATTTTATGTCCAGAAGATAACGTTTGTAATATTACACAACAACGATCTATGAGATCCTTATTCAAACCTGTAATTTCAGCAGATACAGCTGATTCCAAAAAAAACTTCCTGGCCGTGTTTCCGTCGTTAGACGTCTCGCTTCCACCACTACGCGGCTTGTCAACTATTAAACCTAATCGTTCCCTAAACTGGGACTGTACATAAATTCAAAGGTGTATGTGAAGATTGTGAAGTCGACAAATCGTAATGTCACTCGTAAAGGAGGTGGTTTCGTAGTGCAAAGGCTAAATAATGTTACCAAGTAGAGAAAACAAACAGAGTTTTGAAATTATTACAATTTGTATATATTGGCATACTATTTTGAGTTATTCTGAAAAAGTTTTTTGCTGCTA
This sequence comes from Schoenobius gigantellus, assembly GCA_963935595.1. Taxonomy (NCBI): domain Eukaryota; kingdom Metazoa; phylum Arthropoda; class Insecta; order Lepidoptera; family Crambidae; genus Schoenobius; species Schoenobius gigantellus. Next base: position 2,592,170 of record OZ012553.1, read on the forward strand.
CATAGTTGCTTTTCCACAAGACTGTACTGTACATCGAAAGAAATTCAATATTGATTTATGAGAATACCACCCCAGTTGCTTAGTAACACATCGAGGTCGCTCGTATAATTCTTCTTTTACGAGAAACAAAATTCGCTACAACTCTTAAGATAGGTATAAGTACTCGCGAAAAAGTATATTTATATACGGTTAGTATTCTTGTCTCAGTCCGCTTTCTGTAAATAAGCATTCAATTTACAAGAGAGGTTTTATTCCAATTTTGCTTGTACAAATAGAGCTTCGCAATTTTGTGTTTTTAATAAGGACGATTTGATTAGTGGGTGCATACGTCATCTCCAATTATAAACTATGGTTTCTCTAGGCATCTTCTGTGTGGAGCTTAGAATTCATACGCACTCGAAATTCAAAATGCTACTAACATATAACTGTAGACCGTGCAACGCACACGACTCATTCTTTGAATGAATGTGCCAATAAATTACACGAATCGATTTGCCACTAATATAGGTTCTTTGCTTCTCAATAGAATACTTACCATTTATTGAAAGGACTCAAAAGATTGTCCAGTATATTATGCATTTTATGCCATTAAATGAAAAGTATTGGTAATGTTGGTAAAATGAAATTTTGTAGAAGTCGCTCTGCTTTCTATTTCGTTACTGATTTGATGTGTATGAAAATTATATTTAAGTGGACTGAAACCAATTTAACAAAACAAAAATACACAGTTAGTTTTCGGCCTGATGGAACGTGATAATTTATTTGCCTAGTATTTTCATGATTCAACACTTTTTTCATAGAATGTTTCTACAATATTTCAAATTCCTCAACTAAAGAAACGCACCGTATACAAATTGACTTAACCTGTAAGACAGCGAAATGAAATGTAGGCGGGAGCTCGAGATAAAGGTTTTAATTACAGAACATAGAAAAATAAGACAATACCTACTAACAAATAAAAAGAATCAGAATAATAATAAAACGATCAATAAAATAACGTATCACACGGCGAGCCATTCAAAGTGAAAAGAAATAATAATCATTAACACAATCATCTTTATATATAAAAATGAAACGCTGTGTGTTTGTCTCGCAAAAACTCTGAAACGGCTCGACAGATTCTTACGAAATTTTCTTTGTGTATTTGAATAGGTTCAAGGAAGGTTTATACGTAATTTAATTGGACCCGGTAGTTGGCGGGCGGGCGGAAATCGGGCAGGTCAACGTCTGCCGGGCCCACTAGATAGTAATATTTTTAAAGAGTTTTTTTTTCACATGAAGTTTATACTATTTACATAAAAGTTCTTCTTGCCTGACGGCAAGTCGGCGACTTCGTGACAATAATTCTCTTTAAGGGTACAATTTTACAACAAAAGCCAACGCTTTTTCCTCTCTATCCGAAAGAAAGCCTATCGCTTGAAAGGCTAAAACATAACATACAGATTGACAGAGCTACTTTAATTTTTGTAATATTATTTAGAATAATTTTGTAGCTTTTATAAATCAAACTAAATTTAAGAATACATACATACCTACTCATCATCATAACAGCTCCTGTCCGTCCCCACCGAGGGGTTCGAGCCTACCTAAGTTAGGATGTTTAGACCTTAGTCAACCACGCTGGTTGGTCGACTTCACATACACCTTTGAATTTCTTCACAGATGTATGCAGATTGCCTCACGATTCCTTCAGCGCAGGAGCGTTAGACAAATGTACATATGAAATTCGAAAACGAAAAACACATTGTTACATCTCGGTCTCGAACCCTGGTCCACCCGATTGGAAGGCAAGTGCCAAGTCCACAGCGCCACCGACGCTCCTACACACCTACTCATACAACTCAAAGAAATCCGATTCCGAAAGTTACAAAGATAACATTCTGAATCTCCAACTTGCTACATCAATATATCATCCAAAACACATGAATGAACAAACCGAAGAATGAGCTAAAAGAAATGAATGCTCCAGACACTCTGGCGTCGTTTATTTTGCCATTCGAAAGTATTTTTTGCCTGTGATGGCCGCAGTTATTCGTAGTACCTGCCGAGAGACGCCATTGTTCCGTGATTGTTATTTATCGGAAGGCAGCGAAAGTCATTCATACTTATTGGTGTAGGCGGCATGTCGCCGTTAGTGTATTCGACAAATAATTTTGGTATACAATATGCGATTCATTCATCTTTCATTCCATTCATGTGACGCTCTATTTCAGGATTTCAACCTTCATATTATATTTTTGAGTGGATTTTTGGTGATCGCTGTTTTTTACACGTTTTTTTATTGGTTTTAAATTGGCAAACAAGCAAACTGCCCACCTGATGGTAAGTGGTAACAGTCACCTATAATACATGGTGCTCCTGTGAGATTCGCAGTAATACTGCAACCCCCACAAGAACCACAGACAGTGTACGTTGCCAACTTGTGACATTAGATGTAAAGTCACGATACCCAGTAATTTCAATGTCATAATAATTTCAATTCAACGTGTTTCGGCTTGAATGGTAAGACTTCCAAACCGGAACACAGCAATGCAAGCACTGCTGCTTTGCGGCAGAAATAGGTAGGACGAAGGTACCCATGCACACGACGCTGGTACAGAGTCTCCCTCCGATAAGTACACGTGATTACTAATAAGCATAGGGATAAATAAATGGTATAATTAAATCTAAACACATACTCGTAAAAAAATTAACGCAAACTCCTGGCGCAAAAGAACCAAGGATACTTGCAGCATTGCCCCTTTGTATAGCAATGGCAATCCTTTTCACCAGAAACGAACCGGAGCGGTGGTCCATACCCTGATACACAAACTTGTTTTTTAAAAACTAAAATATTCGGATTATTTTAATATAGTCATATAAAAGGTATGGCGTCATTGAAAAAACGAAATTGTAAAATAAATTTTGAAATGCTCGATACAAATAGTTGGGTCTGTGAAAAAATGTATGAGGAATTAGAAAGCTAATTTTACAGCTTTTGATTTTCAATGAGGCCATATAGCTTTTATATGACTATGTTAACATAGGTATTTCGGTTTGATAGGACAATGAAATGCGAATAATATTTGTCGTTGTCGTTATTTGCTATAACTTTACAAAACAACAAACCTGAGTTCAAAGTGTCTTTATTAGCTGTTATATCGATACACTTTACATAATTATTTAATATAACTATTACAACAATATTGCAAAAAAATATTATCAAATACGTTATTAAACGGTTACATTTTTATCACCCCAGATAATTTAAGGGACGTTTTCGGACCCGGTAGTATGATGATTTAATCATTATTAAAAAAAATACTGCACTCAATTAGGGCAGTATTTTTTGTAAATTAAATAGATGACTTAACTTTTTATTAATGTTTAAATCATGGTTCTACTTCCGTGTTCTGCGGGCCAATTATGGATATTTCATCGTATGACATGGTATAAATCTGAGAAAAAGAAGTCATGAAATACTGCATTTCGTATTACCGATCTCCAATGATATCATCACTTTGGCATAATTTCAATGATGTCATCATTAAAATATGAACAAATGATCAAAAATCTGACCGGAAATCGTATTTTTCGTTTTGCACTATAATATCATATGATATCATTTGCAAAACCATGAGATCGGTAATAGGCCCTCTGAAGCGTCGTCGCTTAAGCTATTCGGGGTGATAAAAAAGTTGCATGTATATAAACGATTTCACTGATCAGTGTTGCGGATTCTGCAATATACTCTTCTGATGAGTGAATACCTTTTTGGTAACTTAGAACCGCATTAAGTTTTATAAGATGTTGCTATAAGAACGTCATTGTTATTGCGGCCGAATAAAAAATCTGAATTTAAAAAGAGAAATGTACACAGACGATGTGGCATGCAACAGCTACTGTATTCAAAACCGCAGTTGGACACATATTTGTTGAACACTTTTAACCAGAATGAAGCGGTATTCTTTAGACTAACGCACGGAACGTGTCTCAAGAATGGACGGCATTTTGGTTTTTTGCCGCCAAAGAAAAGGGTGATATCTCTTAATCGATCAAACTAGATGATCGATCTTTCGATTGTACCGATTCTATCAAGTACGTCAGTTGTTGCCGAGTACTTTGTCGGCGAATTTTGTTTTTTTGCGAGTCGTGTTAGTATGCGCTCTTTTGCGTTCTCATTTTAAGTATGCCGCTGAGAATTTTTTTTATCAATGAATCTGTAAAATTTGTATTTAGTCATAATAATAATAATAATTAATAATAATAATTCATTTGCTTTCTAACAATTGTACAATCATTGTTGTTGAAGCCCCCTTTTAAGCAATAATGCCTGTGCCAGGAGGCTCCGCTCTTTGTAATGTTACATTAAATATTTTAAACTAAGACAACAGCAAATAATGTTATTCTAGTATAGCGTGCTTATACTATTAAATTTAAAATTTAAACTACTATATTAAATTTATTATATATGTATATATAAGTATGTAGGATATAAATATAGGATATGATAAATAATATTAAAAAATAATATGTATTATAGGTATATATATATTCACTTATAATTATGTGTATTATTATATGGCTATGTCATTTTATGTATTTCTTTATAAGTTAATTTATGTATCCAATCTTTTAGTATAGACTTACACTCACCATTTGATTTGTCACATATATTTATTTCATTATTTATTTTATTATATAGGTATGCAGAGCGAGTTTCCCATTGCATTCTCACAAATACTGTTCTTTTATAGGGAATTTGTACCATGTATTTCTTTCTCCTTCTATTTTTATCGGGTGGAATGTATGTCACGTTTTTGTGTTTTTGAAGTAGCGTGTGTACAATGTATAGTTTACGTACTGATAACAATTTGGCTGTCTGATAAAGCTCGTGAGTATTTGGTGCTAACAAGATAACTAATTAGGTACCAAGCAATATTTTATAGAATCTAGCACCAACCCTGCCTCCGCGTGGTGTGTTCTGCCGATAAAAACGAGTCTCTGATACTGTGTCCCAAACACGAACCGCTATAGTTATAGTTATAGTAATCGTATTATTTGTATGAAAACTATAACACACCGCTACGGTCGTTTGAGGAACTAAATGGTATCGTTATGGTAATGGTATAGTTAACGAGATTTCTAAAGTATGAGAATCGTCAGCGCGAACTCACTTTTGACATGTCGTATCGTTTTATTCGACAGCGAGCTATCATAATATTTCTCACCGAGTATTTGACAGTGAGAGAACCATCGTTACGTTACGAGCCACGATAGTCTTACAAAAGTGTTTCTAGATGTCCATTTAATATCTATATATACACGGTTATTGTTTTATCACCCTGGATAATTTAAGGAACGCTTTACGACATGGTATTAGAATGATTTAAATATGAATAAAAAAATAACTCGCTTACTTAATCTATATAAATAAAAATAAATCTTCGAAATGTATGTACTCGTACGCCCATAACTTTCGAACGACTGCACCAAATTGGATGATTCTTGGTTTTATGTATTCGTTATTGTTAGGACAAGGTTTGTGTGGTATAAAAATTACAATAATTTAAACAAACATTTCAGTAATTTAGTTAAAAAACATGGCGATACAAAGTACGCCGGGTCAGCTAGTCTATATAAATAAAAATGAACCGCTGAAATGTATGTACGCGCATAACTTCAGAACGACTGCACCGAATTAGATAATTCTCTTTTCGTTGTGTTCGTCATTGTGAGTACAAGATTTGTATAAAAAAAATGTTTGTAATATTTACCAAAAAGTAAAAAAAATAATTTCAAATTTTCCATATAAAAAGTAAGATGGTTGAGTAACTTTTTAGTACATCCGTGCGAAGCTGGGCCGGGCGGCTAGTTTTATATAAATTTTGCTAAAAAACCCAAAAATTTTGCTAAAAATTCCATTTTTAGAGAATTTTTTATTTTTTTGTAATTTTTTTATATTTTTAATTTCATTTCTTCTATTTTTTATATAATAAAGGATGTGTCCTGAAGCGTCACTAAAATTTTCCAGGGTGATAAAAAAATAAGCGTGTATAAAAGGAGATGTTCCTATCTATAGACGCACGTACAGCCGTAACCGCTAACGGTAGAAACGTGAAATTTGGATAGTTGTTTTGATTCAAAATGCGGACGCACACTAAGAAGGGATTTTAAAAAATTTAACCAACCCTAATTAAAGATATGCTTGGTACTAAGACATCTTGGGAGGCTGTTAAGTCTTTCTGTGAGCAAGTTATGCTCCAGAAAGAAGACACTGAAAGAGCCCGGGAGAATGATCCCTTGGCCGAGGCCATTCGAAGGAGACGCAAAGGCGGGAGGCGGCGAGGATACGACGCGCTCCGCTCGCCATAGCAGGGGTGTGCAGATAATAGAATGGGGCTCTGTTATCTGCGCTATTCCACCTCGATGATGAGGAAGAGTCACGTGTGTTCGCGTGATATTTTCTACCCTGAATAAGGGAAGTTAGGCTCTGGAAGCCGACCGTGGGTATGGCCGCGGACGACTACAAAGTTCCCCGCACGGCCAATACCAATATGCGGGCGCTGCGAACACAGTTGGTTTTTAGTGGGTATATCGGTCTATAGGAGAGTCCCACATAACCTCAGCTTGGCCTCTCATCATGCTGAGGTATGCATAAAGCATTTCCCATCTCAAAAAAAAAAAGGGTTGCAAATTTGTATGGAAAAATCGTTAAATTAGCAACGATTTTGATAAAACTTGAGATTCATGCTCTTAAAAATATTTCATTGAACAGGTGTTTCATTGTTTATTGGAATTCACCCCCTTAGGGTGCAAAATAGGGGTTGAAAAATCCTATGGAAAATATTTAAAATCTCCTCCAATTTCTATGAAATTTATTATCCTACAGCTACAAAATTAATTTTCCCACGGGAAAATATAAATTCCCATGGGAAAACAGTAATAACGCGGGCGAAGCCGCAAGTGGAAAGCTAGGTCATAATAAGTGAATACGATAACTATACTATAACGAAAGTGGTTCATGTTAGGGGTACTGCACACTAATCTTCACAGGGCTAGTGTTATTGACGACCGCCCAAACCCACTCTTAATGAGAGATTAACGCAGCTGCGGGCTTACAGTGACTGGGATGAGTATAATAATGACGGGTTGTTAATAGAAAATATAGAAGCAGTTCAATCTCACCACACCTAACTTACGATAATTCATTCCAAATCAGGAATTGTCACCTTTTCCAAATTAAGGCGGCCAACCGTCCCGCCTTCTGCGGGACCGTCCCGTAATGACAGTTGTAATACCACATTGCAATATTTAATAAAATAGTCCCGCAAATCGTCTAATACGTCCCCCATGTCCCGCATTCTATATCTTTTTAACCGACTTCAAAAAAGGAAGACGTTTTCATCTCGATGCGTCTGTTTTTTTTTGTGTGTATGTTACGCGATTACTCCGCCAATTGTGGACCGATTTTCAAAATTCTTATGTACAGTGTTATTCTTAGGTACAGTACGACACACTTTTAAAAGTCGCACCGGCAAAATTCGGCTGCACAGAGGAAAGCAACTTAAAGCCGATGGAATACGAGTGCCGACACTGTTAAAATATAGACTTTATTGCGTACGCTATGATTTCAAGTCACCAAAATCAGAATTTCATTTTATCTCGCTCAGATTCAGAAAATGAGACTTCTGCGCTGATACGTCGGTGTAACTTATAAATGTGGTACTACTATAGGAGTCCACTACATATACACTCCACGCCGCAGCGCATCATCAAGTGTATGTGTGTGCGACTTCAGTAGTAGTTCGGTAGTAGTGTTGTTTGTTTCTAATTTAAGTTCATCACCAACACATCCTCCGTCTTCTTGTGGATAGGGGTGGGTGTCCCGCATTGACTTATCAGAAAGTTGGCCGTCTTATTCCAAAGAATTGAGAAGTTGATAATAACGTCGAGTATAGAATCGAATAACTGGTTATTAAGCATTGAGGCGTCAGTTAAGCAGAATACACACGGTGACTGAACCTACACGAAGAGAGTGCCATTTGTACGTATGGTAACAGTTGTCGTCGACAGCAAATTGGCGCCGATAATTGGTTGTTATGAGTGTCTCGGCGCGTTCGAGGAATTTAGCGCTTGGAGGCGACGGCAAACATCCTGCTAACAGTTCATATTATACATAATAATATGGAGATACTAAGTAATTTTTGGAACAAACTCGTATACACATCTATACTTACTAATATTATAAAGCTGAAGAGGTTGTTTATTTGTTTGAACGCGCTAATCTCAGAAACAACTGATTCAAATTGAAAAATTATTATTGTGTTGGATAGTCCATTTATCGAGGAAGGCTTTAGGCTATATAACATCACGCTACGACTAATAGGAGCTGAGCATCAATGAAAATTGTTGCAGAAACCGGAAAAATATATGGCAAAATGTAGTTCGCAGGCACAGCTAGTAAGTATAATATATGTGTATTATTCTATGTGAATACGTAAAATATATTATATTTTACGTATTAAATTACAGCTATATCGTATCTAACATTCGAGCTAAACCAATTCTAATATTATCTTACTTTAAAGTCAAACCTCACCAGCTCACGGTGCGCCGTAAACAAAAGATGCTCTGACGCTTCCTTTCAACTTACATTAGGCCAAGTGGTAAGAGCTGACCGAAAATGTCAGAAAAACAAAGTTTGAGTAGAGCAGAAGGGAGAGAGATAGAATTTACCGAAGGAAGGTTCTGTATTAGGGTCGCCAGCTTGGGTAACTCCCTCCTACCTATTTCTGCCGCAAAGCAACAGTGCTTGCATTGCTGTGTTCTGGTTTGAATAGTAAGATAATATGGCAGTGAAATAACTGCGTACCGTGACTTTACATCTTATATCATAAGTTGCCAACGTACACTGTGGTTCTTGTGGGGGTTGCAATTTTGCTGCAGATCTCACAAGAGCCACATGAACTATAGGTGACTGTACCACTAACCATCACGCGGGCGGTATGCTTTTTTGCCAACTTTGTTGTATAAAAAACAAAAAGAAGATTCAGCAGTTTTTTTCTGCTATATGATTTTGTAGGGTATTTTGTGGCTGCGACAATACTCGAAACACTTTCCAAGAGCATCGCAGAAGCTTAAGTTTCCAATACGTTATTTTTAGACGTAAGCCCCTGCAATGAGCTTGCCTCTGTGCTTCAAAGGGCTTTGAAATTAATTCACAGTAAAACCTTATAAGCCGCCAGTCAAGCGATATTAAAAGAGTTTATTGGACATCTTCTAGGAATATGTTTTAAATTATCATTTTAGTGAGTTGCGATTAAAGATACCTAACCTATGATATACTACTACCGTGCCTACGATAGGCTTTAAATAGAACATTGAATCAACTTTTATTTTATTTTGACGGGACTCTAGTGACTTAATATTTATGGTTTGCTATAATCACCACAATACCTAGAGAATCGAGCTTACCCTAAGTTAGGGTGTTTAGGCCTTAGTCAAACACTGACCCAATTCGGAATGGTCGACTTCACATGCATCTTTGAATTTTTACGCAGGTATATAAAGGTTGCCTCACGATGTTTTTCTTTACTCTAGGAGCATCTGACAAATGTACACACGAAAAAACGAAAAACGCAGGATCGAACCCCGGACCTCCCGATTATGATGTTGTTGACTCGGGGCGTATTGGAGTGGACGAGACGTAGTAGCATACGTGCTTCTACGACGAAGCGATCCGAGCATAGCCAGGCACTTCTCATGCAACCGAGCGGGTGGGCAGGTTGCGGATAGCCTGCCGGTCGCGGGGCCGACTGGTTCTTTTTTCTGACGGTCGATCCCGCACCCGGAATGTCCCTAGCGGACCCCGGACAAGAGAAGCTCTCTGAAGTCAGATCCCACACCAAGGGTAACCCATACCTCTATTTTCATGATCCTCTTTCCAAATTAAACTCCCTCCTTCCACTTTTTTCTCCCTTCATTCCTTTCGGTCCAAGAGGAGGGGCAACCTCTTACTCCAAAAGCCCACAAACCGTCAATGAAGAAGCAGAAAGAAAATTTATATCCCCAGGTGGGTCCCGGCCAGGCCGGGGAGTCCCGCACCGCAACGGTAAACTCCCACCGTAATCTGGGGGGGAGTACCTTACAGCCGACGATATCCGCGCCTAATGCGCGACCGACAGCTAGCATGCTAGCGCCCGCGACACCGGCTGCGACAAACGCGCCTATGGACACACAACCGGCTGCGACGCACGCGCTCACTGGCACACAACCGGCTACGATACACGCGCCAACTGACAATAACTCGACTACGACACACACGCCCTCCACGAGTGTCTGGCAACAGAGCCTCGTACGGAAGAGCACTACTCAAGACCCTGACAGGACTACGGGTAAGGAGGCCGGCCCAAGCAGTTCCAACTCTGCACCTGGCGGCAGAGTACGCAGGCGCGGAAAAGCTACCAGGGGTAGAGGAGTAAATGACCCGATGCGCAACACCCGAAGGCGCAAGCCGGCGCGATGCACAAAGGGTCGTTGAACAGATAGTACGCGACCAGTCGCAAGTACGCGAAGGGACCACCCAGCGCGAAAAACGACCAGACGCGGAAAAGCTCCTGCAGGGAGAAGTACGCGAAGTGGAAACCCAACGCGAAAAATCCTCGCAGGAGCCGGAACTAGCCAGGGGTGGCAGCCGACCCCGCGTACGGAAAAGGGGGAAGCGGGCTGGAGCCTTGCACAAGGCGTCTCTGGCCATAACACCCACCTCTGAACAGCAACCGGGCCCTAGTGGCACGGGAGCGATAAAGAGAGTGCGTCCGGATGAGACGACTTCGCCGAGAACTCTCCAGGGCGACGTCAAGCGAGTGAGGATCCAACCTCCTCAAGGGGGGCAAAGAACCTACGCACTTGCCACAAGGGATATCCCTGCGCGGCTTGCCTCTCCCCCCCTACCCGAGACATGACCATTGACGAGGCTGAATCCATAAAGAGAGGGCTCGAAGACCTGCTTATGGACGCTGACCCCAGCACACCTCTCCCGGCATTCCGCGACTACCCACGGGTGGCGGATGGCACGGTGTAGATTTGGTGCGAGGATGACCGTGCTCTAACCTGGTTGACGGAGAACATTCCAAGGAGTCAGCTTCCCAACACTGACACACGACTGACGGTAATGCGACAAGCCGACATACCGACCCGTGTTAGAGCCGCGCTCTTCGTACCGAAGTACCAGGGCGACATAGCGCGGCTCCAGAGTATCCTGACCCGTCAGAACACTTGGTATGACATCGGTCGGTGGTCGCTATACAGAGCGACATCCGTTGGTGGCGAAAACCCGGGGACATACTTGACCCTGGGGATCCCACCAGAGGATGTAGAGAGGATCTTGGCGCGGGAGCGGCATGTATCGTACCTTCTTGGTTCCATATACGTCCGCTTCTACCCCAAGAACCTTCCCTCTGTAGCCCAGACCATGACACCGACACCGACACTGACACCAACACTGACTGAGACTGAGCTCAGACCAGACCAGACCGACACTGACGACATGGCGTGACTAGAGGAGGAAATGGCGAGGGCGGCGATGAAGGATGCAGATGCTGACATCCCACCACCAACATCACCAAGGTGGACAGATCGGCTTCTTTCGTCCTCGCCGATCGATGGTAGGCATAGGATCGAGGAGGAGGACGATTCCAATGAATCGGACTAACTCCTCTCCCGTGCCACCATCGCTCACGCCCAACCCCCTCGAAATCGTACAAGCCAATCTCCAGCATAGCCAGACTGCCACGGCCTACTTGGGCAGGGCGCTGGAGACAAACCCCGAACAATCGCACTGATCCAAGAGCCGTGGATCAGGAACAATAGAATATCCGGCCTTAATAACATCGGAGGTAAGCTAATCCTAAACACACACAGTACAGACAAGCCAAGAACCTGTGCATATATACCAAACGACATCCCGATCACGACACTCACGCAATTCTGTTCCAGAGATCTGACGGCTGTCAGACTACAGAACACTGAAGAAGTCCCTGGCATAGTACTAGCTTCAGTGTACATGCCAGGCGACGATGAAAACTGCCCACCGAAAGAGATGGCTGACCTTGTGGAATACTGCGAGGGCGCCAAACTGGATCTCATTATCTGCACCGATTCGAATGCTCATCACCAGCTCTGGGGATGCGACTCTTCAAACACTAGAGGAGAGGTATTATCCACTTACTTATTCTCAACTAACCTTAATATAGTAAACCGGGGCTCGGAACCCACTAGGGTTACAGTCCGGGGACAATACATTATTGATCTAACGCTTGGCACAGATGACGCAGTAAAACTCATATCTAACTGGCGAGTATCCAACGAACTCACTTGCTCAGATCACAGGAGAATTCGTTTCACAATAACAATAAACACAAAAAGCCCACCCCGAAACGAAATCCGCGTTGGACAGACATACCTGCCTACAAGCGTCTTCTGGATTCCCTGATAGCTAGAAATCTACCACGCACAACCATAACAGATCCCACACAAATAGAACACATAGTGACAAAATTGACACTATACATCACAGAATCTTATCACAAATGCTGTAAACGAAGAGTTCCGCACACCAAATGTAAAAACAACCGATGGTGGAATGCCAAACTTGAGAAACTCAGAATAAAACTACGTAAACAATTCAACCGAGCCAAGAACTGGAGACAACCAGAGGATTGGGAACTATACAAAGAAACCCAATACATTTTCAAAAAACAAATCAGACATGCCTGGAGATTAGCCTGGAGAAAGTTCTGCGAATCTATCGAATCAAACAATGAAGCTGCCCGAGTGAGGAAAATCCTATCTAGCGACCAAGATCGCAGCCTTGGTGCACTGAAAAAGCCCGATAACACTTTCTCACAATCAGACCACGAAATCAGCAAGAATTCTTGAGACGCACTTCCCAGACTGGCTGGAGAAAGTCTACCGAGCCTGTATCGCACATAGATATATTCCCCTCGCGTGGCGGGAAGTGAAAGTTATCTTCATTCCAAAGCCTGGAAAAACCGATTACACATAGCCCAAGGCCTATAGACCTATAAGCCTAACATCATTCCTACTAAAGACCCTCGAAAGACTATGCGATAGACACATCAAAGATGGACCTCTACGCATGGTACCGCTACACAAACAACAGCACGCGTACTCCATAGGAAAATCAACAGAATCCGCTTTACACAGCGTGACTTCCAGAATTGAATGCGCCATAGAACACACAGGCTCTGCATTAGCTGCCTTCATCGATATCGAGGGCGCTTTCGATAAAACAATGTTTCACAGCATCGACATAGCCTGTGGCCCCAACCTTATGCGGTTGGATCACCAATATGCTCAGGCAGAGGGCCATACAAGTCACGGTGAATGACACCACGAGAGCTATCGTGGCGAAAGGATGCCCACAAGGAGGCGTTCTCTCGCCTCTACTGTGGAACCTCGTTGTGAACAGTCTTCTAGACCGTCTAAACGACAAAGGCTTCTTCACCGTAGGCTACGCCGACGACATAACCATTATAATAAATGGCACTCACGAAAATACACTGTGCAACCTCATGCGCCAAGCCTTGAAAATAGTAGAAGACTGGTGCAAGGAGCACAAACTAATAGTCAACCCCACAAAAACAGAGCTAGTCCTCTTCACCAAAAAGAGGAAACTAGCAAATCTACAATTACCAAAATTCTACGGATCCACCCTAAGCCTAACATCGGAGACCAAATACCTGCATCTATTTGGACAAACAACTAAACTGGGCTAAACACACTAACTACATCACCACAAAAGCTAGTATATCACTGTGGCAATGCAAGCGACTGCTTGGAAAAAACTAGGGCATTAGTCCCAAAGCCACCTACTGGCTATACACTACGGTTATTCGGCCAATTATAACATATGGCTCCCTAGTCTGGTGGCCCAGGACAGACCAGGCAAACGGCCAAAGAGCACTAGAAAAACTACAGCGAAATGCCTGCGTGGCTATCACTAGTAGTATGAGAACCGCACCCACAGCCGCATTGCAAGCTATGTTGGGGTTGCCACCTTAGCACCTAGTTGTTAAAGAGGAGGCAGCACTAGCGGCGTTCAGACTCCACAATGCTGGCACACTGGGAAAGGACCCCAGAATCAAACACATACGCATAAAAGAACAAGCGACCAAACATCACCCGATGATGACATCACCCAATGATAGGATTCTGAAGAGATTCAATTTCCAGAAGCACTATAATATACAGCTCGAAGAGGAATCACACGATTACTCAGGCCCAAAAGAGCTCAGAATATACACTGATGGCTCCAACACCAACTCAGGAACCGGGGCAGGCGTATACTCAAATGAGCTTATCAATCATCAAGATATTCAAACCGCTAGGTAGATTCAACACCGTATTCCAAGCGGAATGCGTAGGTATCATCCTGGCGGCCCTCGCCATAGTATCTAAAGGAATTACGGATTCTCACATCCGCATAGTCTCTGATAGTGCTTCGGTACTCAAATCCCTAAACAAAACCTATGTCACTTCGGAACTTGTATTGGAATGTCACAATGTGTTAGAACGAATTGTGACTTCCAACCGGAACACAGTGACACTACAATGGATAAAAGGACACAGCGGATTACTGGGCAATGACGCGGCCGACGAGCTGGCTAGGAGAGGATCCGATATAACGGCTTTCGGACCCGAGCCCATCGTACCAATTCCCTTCAGCCAGATTCGCGGATGGCTGCAACAGCTCACCCGCACACAAGCACAAGACCACTGGTTGTTGACTCCTGGGTGCAGACAGTCAAAGGAAGCCATGCCAATCCTAAATAACAAACTGACCAAACGCATATTGCGTCTGGACAGGAACAGTCTGCGGCCGGTGACGGGAACCATCACTGGACACTGCTCACTAAACAAACACTTCCACACCATAGGCATAACAGATAGCCCCCTATGCAGAGCATGCTTAGGGGCCGAGGAAACGGTGTCACATGTGCTCCTTGAGTGCACAGGTGTCACCGAAATACGAAAAAACACCCTTGGATCTCCCAATTCTGGTATAGAATCTCTGGACAGACTCGGAGATCTCATACGCTTCTGGAGGGAGGTGGGCTGGCTGGAGTGACGGCCGCCCTCACGTAGAATGGTCCACCTTAAGGATTAAGTGCGGAAACCGACCCCGATAAGATAACATAGAACATATGATGTTGTTGATGTTTGCTATAAACAAAAAAATATGATGCAATTAACAGGCACAATTACAGGCAACGACACCCTACTGCGCATCAGTAAGGTGTTGATGCCTGTTATTGTGATGAGTAAATTATAGAAATACTTTATTCGCTTTAAACAGGATACAATGATGTTGGATTAAGATAATGATCTATTTCAGCCATTTCGTTATGGGATGCAAATACTACAAACGAATTATATTATTTTTAAAACACTTGCTCGTAAAGTGGGTCTAATTTCTCCGGTTTTAGCTACATAAAGCAGCTCATAAAACACGCGTGTGTTATAATAACGCAAATAGTGCGGTTATATATCTATAACCGCACTATTTGCGTTTAAATGTATTTTTTTTTAAGCTAGAGGCAATAAAAAGACATCAACGAACTACATTGTTTTCTCAAATGATTATTTGTATACCATTATTTAGTGTTTTCAACAAATTAACAATGATTTGTGTTATTTAATTCAAAAATTCAGTTTATTAAGTATTTTTCCTCGCAAGTGTCTTGAAATATTATTAAAAATATTACTCAATAAGAATAAAATCAATTAATTAATTATAATTATATTATTTTAAGCCATGTTCTTAATTGAGCCATTATTAATATCTATATTGTCACAATATAGACATGATAACGTACAGTAAGCTCCCATTCAAGCTATACATTTACACTACGAAACCCGGCGCTATTACGAGCGGCATAGTTTAGTTTAGTTTAGTTTAGCTGGGCTCTTTCGCACTTAGCCTCATGATTGGGCCATTGTGCGTCCTAACGTTACGTCAGCCTCCATCCTACTCCATCCATCCCAGTTCCTCCCAGAATGCCAGCAGCCTCTGTGGGCTACTACATGCTTCTGGCATGGATGCTGGGGAATGGAGAAGTCTCGCCCGTTGATCGGCCACACTTGTGCATTCCATAAGGACGTGCTGTGGCGTTTCCTCTGCTTCCATGCATCCTCTGCATAGAGGGCTGTCTGTCACCCCTATTGTGAATAGGTGTTTGTTTAGAAGACAATGTCCGGTTATAGTAGCTATAACTTTTCGGATTTTGTCTCTCCTTAGTCTGATGAGGGAACGGGCAAGCTTTTTGGATGGTACCGGGATTGCGTCTTTTGTTCGCTTGCATCCCTCATTGGCTCTCCACTCTGTTAGATGTTTTTCCTCGGTTTTCTCACCCAGCCAGGTTTTTATTTGGGCCTGTGGAATGGGCATTAAGGGCTCTGGTCCATACACTTTCGTGTTTGAACCTCTCTTAGCCAATTCATCTGCTGCGTCGTTGCCAAGTGAGTCACTGTGCCCTTTTATCCATTGCAGAGTTACCCGGTTTGTATCTGCTATGGCCTGGAGCATGTTATGGCATTCCAGTATAAGGACAGAGTTGATAGTATTGTTTTGGAGGGCCTGCAGGACAGATGCGCTGTCTGAGATAATCTTTATGTTAAGATTGCTAACATTTCTAGCTGCAATCGCCTGTGCCGCTCTGGTGATGCCAATGCATTCTGCTTGGAAGATGGTGTTCTGCCTATCTAAGGTTATTGATAATTTGATATTTAGGTCATTTGAGAAGACGCCGGCCCCAGTTCCACAAGAGGTCTTGGAGCCGTCTGTGTATATCCTAACTTCTTTAATGTCAGAGCAATCTTTTGATTCCGCTGTAAGTTGGATATCGTATCTTCTGCCAAAGACATGGTGGCATGGTATTCTATCGATTGGGGCATCGAGAAGAGGTATTTCTTTCGTACTCCAATCTAGGATTATCGTGTGTGTTTTTCCTATGTTGCGTTTCCATAATCCCTGCGATCTTAGTCTTAGGGCTGCTGCTTTCGCCTCCTCTTGTATGACTAGATCTAGAGGTCTCAGTTGTAAGAGGTATTCTAGGGAAGCTGATGGAGTGGTTCTCATACATCCACTGGTCGATGTAGTTGCTAAGCGTTGCAGACTCTGGAGCTTGGCTTTTGCTGTGGTCAGTTGGGTTCTGGGCCACCAAACCACTGATCCATAGGTTATAGAGGGTCTTACAACTGCAGTGTATAGCCAAAGTGTGATTTTTGGATTGAGACCCCATTTCTTACCAACGAGTCTCCTGCATTGGTTAAAGGCTAAGCATGCCTTCTTTGTTATTGTTTCCATGTGACTCGCCCAGTTTAATTTAGTATCGAAGATAATGCCCAGATATTTTACTTGTGTTGACAGGGAGAGTTTGGTGTTAAATAATTTTGGTAGCTGTAGTTCTGGTAACTTTCTTTTGTTGGTAAAAAGTATAAGTTCTGTTTTATTTGGATTTACTGACAATTGATGTTCGTCACACCATTGTTCCACTAATACCAGGGCTGCGCGCATTTCTTTACACAGTATGTTTTCTGCAGTCCCATTTATCAGTATTGCCAGGTCATCTGCATATCCAATAGTAGTGTAGCCTCTTTCGTTTAGTTTCCTTAGGAGGCTGTCTACTACTATGTTCCACAGAAGTGGGGATAGGACTCCCCCTTGGGGACATCCTTTTACCACTTTTGCTCTAACGGTGTTATTCCCCACTATCTGAACCGCCCTCCTGCTTACCAGCTCAGTGATCCATTTTGTTACTGCTGGTTCTATATTGTACTTTTGAAGGGCGTGGTTAATGCTATTGTGCATTGTTTTGTCAAAAGCTCCTTCTATGTCTATGAAGGCGCCTAGGGTTGAGGATTTGTTGTGTATGGCCGACTCTATTTTACGGACCACCATATGTAGTGCCGACTCTGTGGACCTGCCTTTACGATAGGCGTGTTGTTGGGGATGTAAGGGTCTTTCTTGGAGTGCTCCGTCCCTTAGGTGTCTGTCTACCAATCTTTCCAGTGTTTTGAGCAGGAATGATGTTAGACTTATTGGTCTGAAGGATTTCGCCGTAGTGTAGTCTTCCTTCCCTGGTTTGGGTAGGAATACTACCTTCGCCTCTCTCCATTTTTTGGGAATATATTTGAAGGCTATGCAAGCTTTAAATATAGGTTCTAAGTATTTTACTACCAAGTTAGGCTGCCACTGTAGCAGCGCTGGGAATATTCCGTCCAGTCCTGCGGATTTAAAGGGTTTGAAGCTCTTTATAGCCCACTCTATTCTATCCGCAGTTACTACTTTGCTGGCAGCCTCCCATTCTTCGGTTGACGGGGTGCTGTAGTGCTCGTCGGACCATTCCAGGTTTGACACGATTTGACAACCGGGAAAGTGTGTTTCCAGCATTACCGCACTGGTTTCTTCTTCAGATTTGGTATAAGAGCCGTCGACTTTTTTAATGTTACCAAGGAGGTCTGTGTTTCCCTTGGACAATACTTTCTTTATTCTGGCGGCTTGGTTTGTTGAGTTTATGCTGCTGCAGAAGTTTTGCCAGGCTTCCGTTCTCCGGAATCTGATCCTCTTCTTGTAGTGTCTCTGCGCATCTTTGTATCTGTCCCAGTCATCGGAAGTTCTTGTATTTTTTGCTCTATTGAAGAGTGCCCTAAGTTTTTTTCCGCAGCCTTTCAAGTTCTGGCCCCCACCAGAGATTCTTGTTGAGGTCTTTTGGTATAGACATCGGGCATGCCAACTCGTAACTTCTGACTATTGCTGAAGTAAGGAGTTGTACTTTTTCTTCAATACTGTTCGTGCTAGGTGTTTCGCCGCTGCCATGCGTTTCGTCTAGTGCTTTTGTTAATGTGTTAGTGTACCTTGCTATATTTGTTTTACGGGGGTTGCGATAAGGAGCAGGGTCTGGTAATTCATAGAGCAATTGAAAACACACTCGACAGTGGTCCGCGAAGGATGGTTCGCTCGATACATGCCAACCTTTAATAAGATTCGCCGCCGTGTGTGTTGCCAAAGTAATATCAATGATAGTTTGATACCTAGAGCTTACAAAGGTTGGTTCTGTGCCTTTGTTCATGATATTTAGGTTTGTTTGGAAAAGGTATTCGGTTAGTGACTCACCTCTTTTGTTTGTGTCCTTACTTCCCCACAGTGGATGGTGTGCATTGCAGTCCGCCGCAATGATCAGCTCCCAGCCGTGGTTCTCGCAGTGTTGTACCAGTTCCATCATTTCCCTTGGAGGAATGTCCTCTTCACTCGGCATATAGGCTGAAGCTAGTACAAGGGTAGTTTGGTTTTCTGTGGAGAGCTTCACTGCAGTAAGATCTCTAGAACAGAATTGGTTAAGCATAGTTGATTTTACAGAGTTAGGCATGTAAATGCAGGTTCTCGGTTTTTCCACTGTTGTGTTTAACAGTAACTTACCACCGATGTTGTTCAGACCGCAAATTCTGCTGTTCCTGATCCAAGGTTCCTGGATCAGGGCGACGGTCTTAGTATTTGCCTCCAGCACTCTGCGCAGTGAAGCCGCCGCTATCTGTTTGTGCTGGAGGTTTGTTTGGATGACTTGTAGGCTACTAGGGACTCCGCAACACGTCATCTTCGTCGCTGGTGTCCCTTTCACCTATTGTCAGCGGGGAGGTGGTCTCCATCTGGCTCGAACCCTGTTGGGGAGCCGAGGTGGAGGGCTCCGGGGAAGAGGCTCCCTTCGGTTGCACCCTCTCCGCTGTTTGGTTGTCAGCCGGTGGCTCATCTGGTTTCTTCGTCTCTTCCGAGATGAAGAAGCGGATGTACCCGCTGCCAGACATGTGAGCCACGCGGCGGTCCCTGTCCAGAATGTTCTGCTTCTGGTCCTCTGGTATCCCAAGGATCAGGTGCACCACCTTTTCCTTGGAATCTGGTCCCTGCGCCTTGTCATCCACCGTCATGTCGTAGCACTGCCAGGAATCAACTTTGTACCAAGGGTTTTGGGCACAAAGGACTCTCTGCAGCGTCACGGCGTCGGTGATGCGTGTGTGGATAAGCAGCCCCGCCCTGAGCCTCTTCTTCATCTCTGACTGTCTGATGACAGCCAGAGTGGTGTCAGCTATGGGCGACTGTATGGTTTTCACCTCCTTCTCCAGCCAGCTGAGTGCGTTCGCATTCTCACACCACATCGCTAGGACCCCCTCTAAAAGAAAGGGCCGACCGCGGAAAGATGGAGCCTGCGCGCTCGGGTACGGAGGTGACAGTATGGCCTGTAGGATCCTATCATCGATAGTCTCCCTCAGCCATTCTGCCTGTTCGGCCGAGAGGTCTCTCGGCGGGACGGTGGTGACCGCTACTCTCAGGTGCGAGTTGCTCGCATCTGCGTAGCTCACCGACGGCCGAGTCTTCGGATCGGTTTTCGCGCGTTTGGCATCCCCCCTAGGTGACTGGGTTTCGTCTAGACGAGTTCGCTTCGTTGAAGCTGGCCCGCCCGAACTCTTCCTAGCACCAGGCTGCTCCTTTTCAGGAGCAGTGGGAGCCGCCGCAGCAGTCCGCCGACCTCGTTTACCCCTCGGCTTCCGCCTCCCGCTCCGCTGGTTGGGTGGTGGTGGTGGTGGAGGTGGTGGTGGTGGTGTTGGTTGTGTCTGCGACGGCCCCTGTATTTCTACAGGTACGCGCTGTGTTTCCACTGCTGCGGTGGTCGTCTCTGTAATGTCTTTAGGCCGCAAGGCTTCCCTTCTCGCGCGCCTGTTGGGGCGACTGCGTTCTGGTAGACCCTTTGGCCCTTGTGTCAGTGTGGTTGTGTGGGTGGCTGCATTAGCTCTCCTTTTGCAAGGACGCTTATGAGCCACAACTTTCCAGGGGTTGACGGTCGCGGTGTTGTCGACCGTCTTGATGGCCTCTGCTAGGCCGGATAAACTGAGGCTTTCGTTTTCGCTAAAACTTTGGCATACGTTGTCCCCCCCAGAATACGCGGGACGGACCGGGCTAGGCCCGGTGAGGGACTCCCCACCTTCGGTGGGACCCTCCTGGGGTCGTTTACTATGTATTTTTTGCATGTCATTGTTTTTGTTTGGGCTGTATGGCTAGATGCCAACGTACAACTCACACTAGTTTGCCCATGGCTGGTGTGGTACCAACTTTCAGGGGGTATTTAATGCCCCTAGGCTTGGTTGGCCTGGGTGTGGTTTTGCGCCGCCACTGTTCGGCTATGCGTGATTGGGCTAAGGAAGTGGGATGGGATGTGAGTAGGGATAAATATGGTAGGGAATTGGGTTTGGGTTACACCTGGTCAGTGGGAGAGCTGTTCCAGGCACGCCCGCCATACTTGGCTGACTCAGATCCGGGGCAGGTAGTAAGTAATGCGACGCCCGTTATCAATCCGAGTCATTTCCAGGGCGCACGACCCACACTAGTGGGTCTACCCCAGGTCTGTGCGTCGGCAGTACCTGGGGCAGCGTGGACGTGTATGACGGACTTAGAGAAGGGGGACTTATAGCCCAGCGTCGCATGCCCAAGCGTTCCCCCCCTCCCACGCCCCAAGCGGCATAAGAACGGTCCAAAGGTCAAACAGTATAGCTTGATAAGGAGCCCCAAATGTACAAATTATTTGGTGATTGTAATTGTAAAGAAACATTATCATGTAATGTAAGACGGACAACTCGTTAAATCAACATTATAAATTAAAAATTATTAAGAACACGCACAAAGGGTACAATGGTTGCCTAGCATGGAATGCTGACGCAGCAAATGTGACTGCAACCGCGGCATAGAATAGGCTAGATGACTAAAAAATATTTTTTGCTTTAATAGAAGCTCATTCATATAATAAACAGTAAGAAAAAACTATAAAAACAACCAAGATATAAGGTATTAAAGATTTTTCTCCATCTCTTTCTAGCAAAACGGCAATTTACAAGGAGTTAATATGGCCGTACTCAACAATGACGTCACGGTTGATGTCGGATCTCTCTGTCTAATCGCCTTCAAATTAACAACTTAAAATGCTTGTATCTAATGTATTTCTAAGCCGATTTTAATTCTAATTTCACAGGACTGCGTCTTTTTCCACGGTGTTTTAATATTTAATGACGAGACGTAAAAATTAGAATTCAGTCATCATCCCAATTGCAGTTTTTGATTTCGAGTTTTCCAGCAACATCATCATAATCGAGGCTGTAGGGGTCAAGGGTGTAGAGGGGGGTTTCAGTAGTTAATCACTGTAAACAAAATTCCCTATAAACCTATTGTCTTGCCCGATTACAGCTCCATCAACTGAGTCCAATTGTATGTAGAAACTTTCTCTGGACCTATTCAAAGACACACAGAAAATTTCGTAAAAATCGGTTGAGCCGTTTGAGAGATTTTGCGAGACTAACACACAGCGACACACAGCGAAAGAAAAAAAGAAAGAAAGAAAAGAAGAAGATGACTATGATTATAGTCGCTTGGTGCTAACTCGTACAGTCAGCAACGAAACTTGCCGAACAAAATAACGTTACAAAAGATACTAGACACATGAATTGTACATAAGTTACTGATCATAGTTACAAACAAAATTCCATTTACATTATAAATTACCAAAAGTAGCTATACAGTATATTTCCAAAAGTGGCTGGATAGTACTCTTCCAAAAGTTGCTGGACAGTATATTTCCAAAAGTGACCGGACATTATATTTTCAAAAGTGGCTGGACAGTAAACTTCCAAAAGTTGCTGGACAGTATATTTCCAAAAGTCCTCCTTCAACTCCCGGTAGAAGTAGGTGCAGGATACCGTGTGTCTGGTATTACGTGGACACTATCGTGGAAAGGGTTCTTCCTTTCTGATCCTCTGAGCACAACCACGTGATCGTACGTTAGTTCCTGTGCTTCGTGGATCGTCAGCAGTCTGGATTGTTCTCCAGTGCCGAACCCTTCCCTCCCATTCGCTTCTTTCTCGTCTTGAGTAAAGGTAAGGAAGAGTATTTGGGTTGCCCCTTCGTAACACCGCCTCCGATGCCATTCTGCATGTCATGGACCTCAGCACTTGCCGTGATGTGTAAATACCCTTGTAGATATTTTGGAGGGCATACACCACATCCATCGGACTTCGGTGTGTGCAGAGGAGCTTTTCTGTTACCGACGTGATGGCGGCGGGGCTTCCGTAACGCATCTCGAACAGGTTGTCTCTGTCTATGAAGGGGATCTGATTTGTATCGGTCATTAGTACCAATTCTCTTGCCCCGGTCAGCCTTGCTGCCATGATGATAGCTCCAAAATGGACTAGGAGAGCTTCGTCCACCAAAAGGCGTTTTGATGCTTCCACGCCATTGATGAGGACTGAGGCAATGGTTCTTATTTTCCCCCTCACGACCGCCCCGAATCGAGTCGTCACTTTGTCCGACAGTTCTTTTGCCGTCTCGAGTGTGCTAGTGATGATCATATCTTCCTTCATTTGGAAGTTGTTGAGGAGCCACGTGGTCTTCCCGCACCCCGGCACACCGTCAACCCATCTGATTGCTAGTTTACCGCATGGTTCGGAGATCCAAGTTCCACTCACGGATTCCGCCGTTTTTAGAATTCGGTCCTCCGGCATGAAGCGGGTGCACTTGGCAATTACTACTATTGGGTCCTCGATTGGTGCGCAGAATGTGAGTGCTCCCCTTTCCTCAGTTGCTCCACCAGCACCATGCCTGAAGTGCCACTGTACGCCGCCATCTGCTTTTTATCTATAGGGCGAGTACCGCCACCACAGTCCCGGTGTCGTTGTTATAGTAACATGCGGGCTTTTATCTGAAATGCCTCAAGTATCTTGCTGCAGGTGGTGTGTTTTACCTGCGGCATCGCCTGCAGTGTCTCCAGGTACTCTAGATAGGCGTTGACTAGGTCATCTCCGTCCCAGTCAGTGACTATTCTCGATGGCAGTCTCACCCTGCCCATGTCTGCCAGTGTGGTTTTGGGTGAGGAGATCGTTCTATGTTTGGGGACCACGTCCGGTACTGTCTCACTGCCTGTTCTACGAGGACGAGATATGCCCCTGACGAGGTCGTCTGTCGGGGATTATCTTTGTGATTGGAGGCGTCTTCTTTCGTTTGCTTCTTGCATCGCCTCCTCGTGTTGCCTTTGTGCTCGGGCTGAGCCACTTTCTGCTGGTTCATTGCGTGGAGTCTGCTCGTGGTCTTTGAGCAGAAAGTCGAGGTTTTGGCCTCTTCCCTCGTACACGATAATTTTGTGTTTTCGGGAGGCCTCCAATAAGGGAGTGTAATCGGACACTTTCCCTTTCTCAAGATCTACCTTCATGACATCCACGCTGATGACTCTTGGGTCTCCGTCCATGTTTAACAGCAGTTCCCCGCTATAGTAAAGGACGACTTGTCAATGTGCCAGTCCAGGAGTAGGATCGACTTATTCCTGAAACGTACAATCCGGCATTTTTGCCCTGCGAGCATCAACTCAGGCATTGCATCAAACACTTTTCTTTTAATGGTCGCCCTGGTAGTGCTGCCTTTTAGCAGGACTGTTAAGCCAGGTCTTTCAAGGCCAATCCTTTCTCCTGCACTGTCCATGAACAACGCCACAGCCCTTGTGAGGAGACCTACTATTCCTTTTTCTCCGTCGCTCAACCACTGCATTTGCGTTATCGTTGGGGCCACGTAAGGTTCCCGCGTTCGTGGTGCCATATTTACCGACTCATCATCACCCCCCTGCGCTGGTGGAGTACAGTTCTTGTTACGCTGTGTCGCCAGATCGGCTGCTATTTCTATAAACTTCACTAAGGGTGGTTTTGCCTTTTATGGATAAAAAGTAGCGCATGGATATTCTCTTTTCTTATCACTATTTTGCCTAGTCTATGTTCTAAGTCATGGCGGGCACTGGCAAATCTGGGACAGTCCAGGATCACGTGCAATACCGATTCAATCTCCCCGGGGTCACATTCACAATATGGATTGTCCTTGAGTTTGAATCGGTACAGATATTCTGCGAACCCCCCGTGCCCCGTGAAGACTTGTATCAGACGAGGTGATGGTTTTTATTTTCTGACCCAGCTATAGGCTTTCGCCTGATCTGGAAAGAACCATTTGGTCACTTCTCCTGTAGAGGAGGTAACGTACCTATCCTGCCATTTTCGGATCGTCTCCTCCCTTATCTTATTCATCACGAACGACACGGGGATCTCACAGTAGTCCCGCGTTCCGTCTACCACCCGCGCTGCTTTTTTGGCTAATTCATCTGCTCTTTCGTTTCCCGCTGTGCCTACGTGTGCTCTCAGCCAGAACAGTTTGACCTCTCCACCGTTCCTTCTGATACTTCTGATGTCTTCATGTATCCTCTGAACTAGCTGATGGCCTGCTTTGGGGTTCGTGATGATCTCCAATGAGGATCTGGAGTCACTCAGTATTGTTGCTGAGGTGACACCCTCTCTCCGGGCCATCTCTATCGCCCTATGCAGAGCATACAGTTCAGACTGGAAGACCGTACAGGCGGGATCGAGACTAAATGTGTAACTGGCGGTTTCTTTTCTCTCTACCCACCACGAGACGGCGGCTCCAACCCACTGATCAATTTTACTGCCATCTGTGTATGTTTGTGGGTCTTGGATTTTGTGCTTCCGGTTGGTCTCTACGGATGTATCCTCTACACATTCATATTCTATCAGCACCCGCTCGGATGGATAAGGTCTCCCAGAAAATTATGTTTCCTTCTCACTATTATACTGCCTGGTGGTAGGTGGTCTCGGCAGCCCCTTTTTTTGTTCTATAGAAAAAACAGAAATACTTACAAACATTAACTCCTGTTTAAGTTTCTCAGAACTTTTCTTTTGGACCCCGGTCTGGCGACAAATTTATACACATATCAGCGGATTTATGTAGTCAGACTTGTTCAGCAAATTTTGATATTTTACAGATCAGGCTAATTATGTACTTAAACATGTTCAGCAACTTTTGTAAAAATAATGTACATCGACTTTTGGTATTCCCAAATGTCTACAGGGATTTGTCCAACAGCCTGTTCAGTTACATATGAACCTTTATAGTGTGCAGGTGTTTTGAAAATTTGGATGTGTTCATGGACTTTCGTTGCTGACTGTACCACGAAACCCCCTCTCAATTACAATTTAGTTCAATATGCTAGATGACTAAAAATTTTTTTGCTTTAATAGAAGCTCATTCATATAATAAATAGAAAGAAAAATCGGTTTTCGATTAACTATAAAAACAACCAAGATATAAGGTATTAAAGATTTTTCTCCATCTCTTTCTAGCAAAACGGCAATTTACAAGGAGTTTATATGGCCGTACTCAACTATGACGTCACGGTTGATGTCGGATCTCTCTGTCTAATCGCCTTCAAATTAACAACATAAAATGCTTGTATCTAATGTATTTCTTAGCCGATTTTAATTCTAATTTCACAGAACTGCATCTTTTTCCACTGTATTTTAATATTTAATGCAGAGACTTAAAAATTTGAATTCAGTCATCATCCCAATTGACTTAGTCGGCTCTTTCCACGTTCAAGGAAAGAATGGGCGACGACACATTATGCTGAATACGTCAACTCGCTAACTTTTTGCTATCGATGTGACAAATAATCAGCAATCAGATGCAAGCCAGTGCTTCCCAGTCATCAATAAACAAGCGTTTACCAGCCAAACGAGCTGCCCGTCATTAAAACGTACTTTGACGACGTTAAATCGGAGCTGGCAGAATAAAGTTACAGGTCGCAATCAATCCAGGTACGGTCTGCAATTATCCTTTACGCTTCGCAACGAATTATTCAAACGGGCTCTGGGTGGGGTCTCAGTACGAGCTGGCGGATTTGTTACAAGTTTTATTTGCATAACAGTAGCAGACAGCGAAATAAGTCCTAGTGGTACAAAGCGATTACGAAAAGTTACCTTCGTGTGTCGAGGATCCGATTCGACTGAACCCCCCAGTATTGTAGGTGGGTATGTCTCGATTTGTGAGATGAGTCCCACATAAACACATTTAGACCTTCCCTACTGAGATATATAAACAATATTTTTGGTTGGGTGAAAAAAGATATCGGTATTATTTACGAAGTGTGCGGGTTTTGCCAAAAGTACCTCTATTGGAAATCCACGTCATTCTCAAGTATTTCTGCTATACCTACTAAAACTCTACCAGTCAACCATTAAGTCATGTGGAGAAAATAGAATGATGGCAACAGAGGTGATGAGGTGATGGCAGTTATTATAATGTTATCTATACAGAAAAATAAATATTATAAAGATAACAGTAAACACTATCGCAGAATCTATTATAGACGAACACGGCATACGTTTGTCCATGACAATGAAGTTGAGGTTAGTGCATCCATACTCCCCCACAAAAAATACCAGCATTATTGCATCCCCTGTTGTTTATTTGATACCTATACCAACTATGACAATTTTATCTATACTAATATTATAAAGAGGATATATTTGATTGTTTGTTTGTTTGTATTGAATAGGCTTCGAAACTACTGAACCGATTTTGATGAAAGTTGGTATAGAGATAGTTCGAGACCAGGGAAAGGACATAGGGTAATTTTCCTACGGGAAAACATAAAATTCCCACGGGAAAACAAAAATAACGCAGACTTAGTCGCGAGCGGAAAGCTAGTATTATATTATTATAAAAAAAACATTTTTTTTCTAAATTTTAAATTGGTTAAGAGAAAATTGGAGGAGGTATCAGTGTTAAGCACAAAGGTAAGCAGTTATGACAATTATGAAATCGGGCGTTCATTTTAGAACAAAAAAGGAGATTGTTTGTAGTAAATCCTCAGAAGTAACAAAAAAATTGATTTGAATGTGAAAACTCGCTCGTAGTGGTGCCACGCAATCTAGCAGATTATTATCCTTTGTCTGGACGGGACGCGCTTAACGCAGATTGTAGCCGACTGTTGATTGCGTGTTATTGTAACTGCCGCTTTATTCTGCGATTGACAAATCCGGGACGATTCGGGAACAGTAAACGGGGGCGTGGAACGTTAAATCCAGTGTTTTACGTGAAACTATTTCACTTTGTTTTGAAATTCGAGCTAGCTAACAAGCTCGCGGCAATGAAGACACTTGTGCTGCGTCACAAAGCATTGCTTGAAGTTGATGAGAGTGCACGTTGCGCTACCTTTTTGTGATGAATATTGTGAGTAACTGAGAGCTAGTGGGGGCTGGTTTAGCAGGAAAACACGTTCCGTTTAGGGAAAAAGGATATAATATTGAGAAATTAAAGAAAACCAAAACAATAATACAATCTTTCAAAAACTCGACTGACAAGCAATACGTGAAAAAGAAAAAACCTCAAAACAATAATAAAGTAAAAAAGTACAAATCATTCTAAAAAAGGTTGCTATCAGCAACATCCTCCCCCCTTCAGATGGGCAGCCGCACCAACTTTTTGGCAGCTCGACGTAGAGCGCCTCCTACGGTTTGAACATCGACTACTCTCACTTTGCCATCATGGCCTGGGTAGATCGCTGATACTCTGCCCTTAAGCCAACTACCTCGAGGAAGGTTGTTGTCGACAACCAGCACAACGTCTCCAATGCGTAAGGGATCCTGTTCTCTGAGGGAACTAACCCTTGGTGTTAAGCTTGGCAGATATTCTTGAAGCCAACGTCTCCAAAAGTAGTCTGAAAGACGTTGAACCTTTCTCCACTGTTCCCTTCCAAACAAATCTCTATCCGAGAACTCTGTCCCTCGAAGTTGAGGGCGTGCTCCTGAAGATGATCCTAGGACGAAGTGCATAGGTGTAAGAGCCTCTTCCGAATTAGGGTCACAAGGTACGTGAGTAAGAGGACGCGAATTTACCAAAGCTTCCGCCTCTGCTAACAGGGTCACAAATATCTCATCACAGAACAGCTTTTCCTCCAGAGACGCCTTCAATGCACTCTTCACCGCTCGGACTAATCGCTCCCACGCCCCACCCATGAAGGGAGACGCTGGTGGAATGAAACGCCAACGAATACCAAGGTTAGCTGCCGAGTCAAGAACTGAAGGTCCGTAGAGTTCTCGCAATAGTCTGGAAGCACCAACAAAAGCTGTCCCGTTGTCCGACATTATCTCTAGGGGTGTACCTCTTCTGGCGACAAAACGACGTAAACTCATAACTGCTGAATCAGACGACAAGCTGTGTACCACCTCTAAATGCACAGCTCGAGTAGTCAGACATGTATATAGAGCACAATACCGTTTTTCAACGTGTCTGCCAACGGACACAAGAAGTGGTCCAAAATTATCTAGGCCGACGTAAGAGAAAGACCTCTGGTGGTGTGCCAGTCTTATCTGCGGCAAGTCTCCAACCGGTGGATTACCAGGCATGGCTTTTTTGTTTCGACAAAACTGGCAAGAATAGATGACTGATCGGACCGTTGATCTCAGTTTCAAAATCCAATACTTCTGTCTTAATTCATTAACGACAGTCTCCAATAGTGCGTGAGCAGCCTTTTGATGGTAGTGAAGGATAAGTAATCGAACGGCGTAGTCTCTACCATCAAGGAGGACTGGTCGTTTTACTCCGCTCTGAACATTCTCTGCTGCATCAATTCTGCCATGAAGACGCAGAAGTCCTCCCTCTCCAAGAACGACATCGATGTTAGTGATCTTACTTCCTCGAGGTATCGGCATATTACATCGTAAGGCCGCTAGCTCCTCCGTGAAGAAAGTGTTCTGGCTCTGTCGCAAAATGTGATTTTCCGCCCGTTCTAATTCATCTGCTGTCAAAGGAAGTATGCGGAGTAGTCTGTTCGTAGTTGACGAGGTCGCGAGTTGACTACGGTTGCCCATCCTTTCCCCTCTTTTTGTAGCATTGTACCTGGTGATAAGAAGAGTAGCAAAGTGATGAGAACGTGCGGTCGCTCTAGCAAACCGAAGCCAACTACTAAAATGATTGGCGGTGGCTACAACAGGTGAAAGAATGTCGGTGACGTTAATGAAATGAGACATTCTGTGCGATGGTTTCAGCTCTTCGAAATTCATTACTTGCGGGATTATTGGTTCCATAGGCCAATTACTTGAGGGGGATTTCAAGAACTCGGGTCCTCTGACCCATCTACTATTTTGTGAAAAATCACCGGGTACTGAACGTGTCGCATCATCAGCAATATTTAAGCTTGTAGGTACCCAGCGCCACTCTGAAACACGAGAGAGTTCATGAATTTCCCCCAGCCGATGGGAAACAAAGGCCTGATACTTTCTCGCCTCGTTTCGCAACCAACCAAGAACGTTACGAGCGTCCGTCCAAAAAACTCTAATGGATGGCTTAAACTTATGAGCCTTACATATTGTATCCGCAAGACGAGCTGCAATCAAAGCACTCTGTAGTTCCAAACGAGGTATGGTATGGACTTTACGTAATGGGTTTACTCTAGCTTTACTAGAAACTAACGTGAGCTGCACATTTCCATTCGTGTACAGAACGCGAAAGTACGCAACAGCTGCACATGCGTCCTTACTAGCATCGCAGAAAATGTGCAGCTCGCGACTACTTATGTCATTGGATGACAGGTACCAACGTGGAATTTGCACATTGAGAACTGATTGGACATTAGAATGCCACAATTGCCATTTTTTAAATAGAATATCTGGCAGCACTTCATCCCAGCCGGTACCTGCACGCCAAATCTCCTGGAATATAATGCGTCCCCTGATGGTGAGAGGCGACAAAAAACCCAATGGATCAAAAATACGCATCAATTCCGATAAAACAACGCGCTTTGTGAGTTTTTTCGGTAAATTATTCGAAAAATTATTGTTGAAACCAAGTGTATCCGTTTCAGGATGCCATATCAGACCCAATGTCCGAACGCTTCGGGGAAAATTACTAATATCTACGGATGAGGTGCTAGACTCGGACTGCATAAGGCGTAAGTTGCAAGGAACTAAAGCTAAAGCTGAGGCTTCATTCGACACCCATCCTCGAATTTCAAAATGCGCTTGCTTATGAACTTCAACCACGTCCCTTGCAACTTGAGCTGCCTTCTCAATTGTGCTGTGACTGCCTATATAGTCATCCATGTACGTGTTGTGTATTATGGCTTCTGCAGCGTCCGGATATTGTTTTTAATATTCTGTAGCATTTTTATTTTTAACATAAATGGCCGAAAAAGGACTGGAAACAGCGCCAAAAATCATTGAACTCATTCTATAGATGCGAATAGGTCCGTTAGGCGTGTCGCGCCATAAGAAACGTTGAGCGTCCCTATCGGCTTCCCTGATTTTCACTTGCGGGAACATCTCGCGGATGTCCGCAATTAGTCCTTCCCTTCTCGAAAGCGGAAAAGAATGTCCATGAGCGATTGCAATAGATCTGGACCCTTAAGTAATAATGAGTTTAAGCTCACACCGTCACAACGCGCAGCCGCATCATATACAACTCTTAATTTGCCTGGCTTGTTGGGGTTTGTGACCCCAAAGTGAGGCAAATACCAAGTTATCTCTGACACACGCATTTGCTTAGCGCACAGTTCGGCATAACCCTTATCTATAGCATCTTTAATATTTTTTCGATAACGAGAAGCGTATTCCGGGTCCCTAAGAAATTTCTTTTCTAAGGATATATACCTAGACAAAGCCAGCGAATAACTATTAGGTACCTTCAGCTCACTAGAACGCCAAGGCAACCCGACCTCAAAACGACCATTGGGTAAACGCTTCGTCGTATTTACTAAAATTGAAATAGCTCGCGCATCTGCAGAGGAGCTGGACATCTTTTTAATTATCCCAATCGAATCAAGTTCAAAATAATCTTCTATTAATTTATCGATCTCGCGAGTATCATAAGAAGTTACACAATTATTGACACAATCTACAGAGTCCGTCTCCATCTTTGTATCAAAAGATGGAATACCGAAAATGACCCAACCCAATTTTGTAAGACATGCGGCAGGTTGCGAGGGGCCGTTCTCTCTGACTTGCAACGGAAGAGTCAAGAACCAATTATCAATACCTATAATAAGTGTTGGTTGTACATTCTCATAACAAATTACGTTTTTTAAATCCGACAAATGTGAGTATTTATCTAAATCTTTAGTGCATAATGTTTGTCGTGAAACTCCCAAACTAGGTATTGAGCGAACTTTATGTAGTTTGAAAGCCCCATCACTAGAATTACGCGCCCTAATACTAATATCTACAAACTCTACCTCTGACTGCTTTGAGAGCCCACCGATGCAATCTACTTTGATATTCGCTTTAGGTCCAGTAGCTCCTAAAGCACGTGCAACCTTAGAATCTATAAAAGTAGACGTCGAGCCGTCGTCCAATAGCGCAAATGTGTCAATATTTCCTTTTGGACCGCATACCGTAACCGCTACTACTTTTAAAAGTGGTCGTAAGGTTTTGAGTTCATTGAAAGTTAAACCGCTAAAAGAATGATCCAAAATATCTTTCTTACTCTTGTCTACGGTCTGTGAGGACGAGCAAGCTACAGAAGAAAGATGAATCTCAGGCGCAACCTGCTCCTCCTCAGTAACCTCCTCAATAGAGACAAGATTATTTGCTACCGAAGGCCTGTACTGAATTGTTGGGAGGTGTAAGAGTTTGTGGTGCTTGTATTTACAACCAGAAATATTACACAATTCTCTACCATTGCAAAACTTATATCTATGCGATCCTTTTTTGAGGCATCGCATACAAACTTTTTTATCCTTGCACCACTCTAATCTTTTTTGAGGTGTTAGACAAAGGAATTGTTTACATGTGTCTATGACGTGACGCTGCTGACAATAAAGACAGTTTGAGGTCAAGTCGTTACTGTCAATATTGTCATTCAATGTAAACAAACTTGAATGCGATTGCGTATTTGGATTTTTTAAATTTTTTGAATTATTATTGAAAAAATGTTTGGGCCGAGCAGTATTATTGTTATATTCTATGGCGAAATTATTGGTGCTAGAATTGTTCAAGATAATGCCAAATTTTGAATGAATTTCGACTTCTCTCATTAAAAAATCTGCTAAAATTTCAAGTTTTGTTATAGTGCTTGTGGACGTAATAGAAATAACATAATCCATCCAACGTGATCTCATCAGCGGAGTTAATTTAGAAATAATAGCGTTGAAAAGTTCAGGAGACTCTAAATAAGATTTGTGTTCGAGTAACTTTATTACCTCAACGCTGTTACGTACACAACATGCAAGAATATGCAAATCTTTCGACTCGGTCCCTAATTTAGGAAGAGCACGTAGAGCGTTCACCTCCTGCAGCACGATGTACTCAGGCCTTGCAAACCGCATCTCCAGCTGAGTCATGATAGGCGCAGGATCGCGCGCTGTCACCAACAACACTGCGACAGCCTCTCGAGCAGGTCCACGTAGAGCCGTGCTTATGCGTGCTAAATTCTCCGCAGGAGTATAAAAAGATGCGGAATCCTGGAAGATTCTTTTAAATGCCAACCAATCTAAGTGTTTACCATCAAACATGGGCAAACGAATATCTGTAGATCGAATAGAAGATCGAGGTTCTTTAGATAACGATGTAATAGCTTGAGCTAATAAATCAATGTCGGAATTACCTTTATTTGTATTATTAGTTTTATAATAAGCATTACCAGATACATGTTCATTTTCTGTCACCGTTACTGGATCTTGGTGGTTGAAAATAGGGGAACATTCTGCATCCGCCACATTTCTTAGTCCACAAGCTTGGTTATACGTAGGTTGAGTCTCTGAAAAAGTTAAGTACCTTTTATTCAAAGTAATGGGAGTGGAGACACAATCCGCAGTGGCAGATATACCGGGGCGCGATTCAGCGACCACCATAGATAGGGCAGAAATGCCGGGACGTGTATTAGAAGGTAATAAATCTGCAAGAGTCGAACTGCCGGTGGCTTCAACGCCAACAAGGGCAGGACGACTGGGACTAACCACCTCCTTAAGCTCCGTTGCATTATCCACACATTTATTGAGCCAACCCTTTACGTATTTAATAGATGAACGCACGCTACGTTGACTGCTGCGTCCATCATTTGCTTCTATCTCAGCCAACTGAGCTGATAGTTCAAGTTCAAGCACTTGACGTTCTCGTTCTAATGCTGCTCGTTCACGTTCTGCAGCAGCTCGTTCAAGTTCTTCAGCTCGTGCGGCTTCCTTTTCCGCAGTTTTTTTCTCCAGCTCAAATACTTTCCTGGCGTGTTCTGCTTGAGCTGCTATAGAACGAGCTCTGATAGTAGACGTTGAAGCTGTCGAACCTGAATCAATAGAGTCGGCCGCGACGACATTTTCGCGAACCATGCTATCTACTTCTCGTACTCGCTGTGGAGTTTTTGTACATGTTTGGCTTCTCTCACCCTTTGTTTGAGAACGTGTCTTCATTTTGTAATTTATGTAATGAATTCGAAATATAGAAAATGATGGAAAATTTTAAAGGCGAACGAAGGACCACAAATGTGAGTAACTGAGAGCTAGTGGGGGCTGGTTTAGCAGGAAAACACGTTCCGTTTAGGGAAAAAGGATATAATATTGAGAAATTAAAGAAAACCAAAACAATAATACAATCTTTCAAAAACTCGACTGACAAGCAATACGTGAAAAAGAAAAAACCTCAAAACAATAATAAAGTAAAAAAGTACAAATCATTCTAAAAAAGGTTGCTATCAGCAACAAATATTATAAACTAAGAAATGGCTGAGTTTGTGAGAGCGTTTAGTTGACTCGTATACAATGCATGTCTCATCCGGTAATAAACAGTAATTTTGTTTGTTTTTTAAAAAAACGTCGCCCCACACTAGGATTTTCTCCTGTGTCGTGGGTGCAGTTACAAACATAGAATATCACATGCACATGCGCCCAGACCGGAACAAATTTTTGTAGGCCATACAAAATATTTGTCCCGTACGGGAATCGAGCCCGCGACCTGTTGCGCAGTAGGCGATCACTCGATCTCTGCGCTAACAAAAAGTCAGCGAAGGTCGTCATGATGATAGATAGATAAATTCGTTTATTGCTACATCACACATACACAAACAATTACAGCGACAAATAATTAACTATAAAGTAGGTAACATTGGTACATTAGGTACAGGAAAACGAAACAAAACATAATCTAATCATAATAACATCATAAGTGTAATATTTTGCCCGAAGAAAAACACTGATTTTCAGCTATCACCCTGAGATGAGCGCGGTTAGCAGATTCAGTCGTAGCTTTTTCGCTGTCTAGACAGTCCATTTATAGCTGTTCTCACTTACACAAGGAGTCTGTTCCCGGAGCACGGGGTTCCTTTACTGGTTTTTTTTCTTGTTGAAAAATATTCAAACAGAATTTTTAACCGACTTCGAAAAAAGGAGGTTACTCAATTCGACCGCTTTTTTTATGTTTGTTCGCGGATAACTTCGTCGTTTATGAACCGATTTTGATGATTCTTTTTGTATTGGAAAAAGGATACAAGGGAGGAATCAAGGGTGGTCCCATGGTCAACAAAGTTAGGATCTGATAATGGGATCCCATAAAAATCGAGGAAAACCATTAAATTTTTACGTGTGTCCTACGTGTTTTGTGTATATTTTACGCGATTACTCCGGCAATTGTTGACCGATTTTCAAAATTCTTTTTGTATTCGATAGAGTATAGGTACTCCTGGGTTGGTCTCAAGGTCACCAAAGTCAGGATCTGATGATGGGATCCCATGAAAAGCGAGGGAAACCCTAATTTAAATTTAGGGTTTCTTTTACTAAAAAGTCTTCATTCACTAAAAAGTTAAAAATAAAAAATATTTTACAAAAAATAAAAACCGACTTCAAAAACACTGAAAAGTTCAAAATAATATAAGAATAGGTACAGACAACATCACACTTCTATATTGAAGTCTGTGACAAATTTTAAGAGTTTCTAGGAGATAATCGTTTGGCACCGACTTCAATAAAGTAGAAGTATTTTTTTAGTTGTATTGATGATTCCGGACAACCCTACCGATTGCGACAGACAGCGAAGCGGCATGTCTGTACCGCGTCACTTCAGTAAAATTTACAGCATGCCGCTTTCATACATTTTATATGAAAAAAAAATTAAGCGACACCATGCCTGCGTCGCGCCTACGCCGCCGC
This sequence comes from Schoenobius gigantellus, assembly GCA_963935595.1. Lineage (NCBI taxonomy): Eukaryota > Metazoa > Arthropoda > Insecta > Lepidoptera > Crambidae > Schoenobius > Schoenobius gigantellus. The sequence continues at coordinate 2,628,226 of OZ012553.1, forward strand.
CGTACCTTTGCCTTATGTCGCTTCTGTTTAACTTTCGCTATAGACGTCCCATTCCTGAGGAGTCTCGAGGAGTTGACCTACTATATACTGGCTAGTCGGGTTTGTGTGTGATTTCGTTTCTAGTTTACCATCTCTTTCTAGAGGTATTGCGCTAGTCTCCCTTAGTCGGCTCTTACGACATTCGAGAAATAAAGGAAGTGGCAACATATCGATCCCAAGTCCGCACGGACACAACAACTGCATATTTAATGTTAATTGAAGTGTTAAAAGTTGTATAAAAGCGGGTAAAGGCGTGGCCACGGCTGCCATGGCGACGCCCCGCCTTCAGTAGAAGGGGTAAGCAGATGCGCACGCGCCGAGAGTGACTTGCAAAATGCGCAGCTTTTAAGTTCAATATTCCTTTGAATTTGATAAAAACGACGATAAGAAGAAACGTCGAAATCGAACTGTTCAACTAATTTAATTAACACTAATAGCGATAGCATTGTTTTTTGTCTCTATTAAGTTTTTAGATAGTATAATATGTATAAAATAATTTAACAATCTTTGAGTTATAGCCCCGAACAATAGTGATAAAAATGTATTTGAAAATTACTTATCTACTTAACTTATTTATTTATTCTTGAAGTTTAAAAAGAGGAGTTAATGCAACAAAGCACTCTTTACCAGTTAAGCGAAAGGTAAGTTACTATAAGTGTACTTGGCGCAAACAAAGATGTGGTTATTAATTTACTATTTAATAGAAAGGAAACTAACTAAATATTTAAGACGGTTCACCTACATGCGCACAAATCTATATTAATATTATAATTCAAATATATATACTTTTTAAATATTTTTATCAATATAAAAAGTGAAGGGTTTTCCAATAAAAGGTTTTATTTTGATATTTAAAAAAATGACTATTTTTTAAGAGAAGTTAATGGATTTTTGTTTCATTGTAAAGAGGTATGCCATTAACAACTGAAAACGATATCAGCCAAATGGCCGCCATGGCTACGCTTGTAGCACCATATCCTTTTCCATGACCAATTCGGACATTTGTGGCTGTATGTCCTCGATAACTTCACGAATTCCATCTTTAAGGTCTTGACACGATGGTGGAGCATTGGTATAGACCTTATCTTTCACGTGGCCCCAAAGAAAAAAGTCTAAAGGTGTTAAATCACAAGATCTCGGTGGCCAATCGTGATCACCTCTTTGAGAAATAACACGGTCAGGAAACGCTTTTTTGCAAAATTGCGATTGTTTCGTTGCTTGTGTGGCAATGCGTGCGTTGTTGAAGCGTGTATAGTTCCATTTTTAGTAATAGCGTAGTTTTCATATGTCAAATTTAAAAAAAAACAGCTTTAAAGTGATAGCTGCCCAAATAGCGGGCTATTCAAAATGATACCTCTTATTATAATTAATGTCGTCGGGACTCCTAGTACCATCATTTTTACGCCATAACATTCGGTCGATTCTATTAACAAAATAATTGTAGTGTTGCTGACGACTTTTTAATAAACCTTTGTGCAACTGATTATTAGACACTTCTGCCACAGAATAGATAATAGTACTACTTGTGCACTAATAGGGCGTAAATGGATACTGTTCGATGAAAATGATAGAAAAACAGTTATGAACCCTTCTTCGCCTCTAATTTTAATAATTCTTAACATCAAATAAGCTTCCGCTGCGATATGAATCGCCGTTCCCTCCCTCGCCTAATCCACCAAACGTTCTTCAAATAGAATTGAATATATCACAGTACAAAGCGAAACTACCCCACGAATAACGTTTAACACTTCGACGTCTCCAATTACAAATATTATGCCGCCATTACAATCGCCAGTTGAATGGGTCTCAGGTTACAATTGTGCGTTTAACGCGATTCAGAAGCGGTAATCGTCGCTTTATTGCCATTTGCCAGATCGGAGATAATATTTTTAAGTTGATTTTTATCGTTCGCAATGGCGGTGTTCGGATTTCTAATGAGCCGAAATTATAAGTTCGAGGCGCGACAAAGGAGGCGGTAGATTTTTATTGCTAGAGGCAATTCATACTAGAGAATTTTTTGTATTTTTTTTATGAACTATAGCTGCTTGTTTGGTTCACCTAAGGTGGCCCGATGATCTGGTGAAGTTTGCGAGAATCCTTTGGATGCAGAAAGCACAGGATTGCTTCTGAAAATTCTTAGAGGAAGCCTAATACCGACATAAATAAATCAAAACTACACTAAATTTAAATTCAAGTCAATAATATTTATCATCATTAAAATTCAAGTGTCTCTGCTCCCTTTTTAGGGTTCCGTGCCTTAAAAAGAAAATAAAACTGAACCTTTATGGAATTACTTTGCTCGTCGGTGGAATTTTTTGCCAGAAGCAAATCGACTTGCTCCATCCGTAACTGCTTTTAGGGCACGTCTTACAAATTAAAATTTGTATTTTTGAAGTAACTTACAGGTATGTAGAGTACCTTTGCGATATTTATAAAAATACTAATTTATGTATATTTTGCATGTTATTTTTTTATTTATTTATTTACTATTACATTATAGACATTTTCCTGTGTAATAACAAATCTCTCTGCAAAAAAATTACGTTTTAATGCCGCATTATACTTCTGCTATGTAATTTATCAAAGGTTAGCTGGAAGAAATCCCGTACAGGGATAAGCTCGTCTCTGAGATACCATTTTGTCGCTATTATTTAATGTATAAATTTTTGCAATAAAGAGTTATACAACAACAACATCTTCGTTGTCCGTCTATCCATTTGCCTTTCAAGACCCTTTCCTCAGGAACGCGTAGAGATATCAAGTTGAAATTTATATTAAATGTTCGTGCCTATGGTCTCTTTGAGCTATGAAATCAGACTTGTAAGTCAACGAAATCAGACTTGTAAGTCAACGAAATCAGACTTGTAGGTCAACGAAATCAGCCTTGTAAGTCAACGAAATCAGACTTGTAAGTCAACGAAATCAGACTTGTAAGTCAACGCAATCAAAAGATATGACCATTTTTGTTGCATTTTTTCGCATATTTTGCGATTTCACAAGGGAATCAAAACCTAAAGCACAGAATATATAATTGTACTACGTACCTAAAGGGTACTTCCCGATGACCTAGAATCATGAAATTTGGAAAGAAGCAAGATTTTATACCACATTTATAAGGAAATATCCGAAAGTCATAAATATGTACACAGTTAGGAACTTATAGTACGGGACCCTCGGTGCGCGAGTCGAGCTCGCATTTGGCCGTTTTTTTTTAAAACAGCCAAAGTCAACCAGCAATCTGCCTACCTGATGGTAAGTGGCTAACAGTCCTTGATAGTACATATTATAGTTCCTGTAAGTTTTGCAAATCTACAGCGCCTACAAGGTAGTCAACTTGTGACACCGGAACACGGCAATGCAAGTACCACTGCTTGGCCGCAGAAATAGGTAAGGTAGAGGTAACCATGCAGACGACTGGTACATGGCCCCCTCTGGTAGAATTATAGCTTGAAGTAGAGGTGGTTAAAAATAAATGAATGATTCATAAAAAAATTAGATAAAAGTTAATAGTTGAAGTAAAATATCAGATAAGTTTATTGGTTGAAAATATCAGTGAATATTACTATTCAAATACAACATATTGATATTTTTATGAGCACCGTGACGGTCAATATTTTTATTAGTTCGGTCTGCGATTGAAATCATTCATTACTATAATTTTTCCGGGGGGGTCGTATCTATACGGATTAATATTACTCGCGTTAAAATCAACTTGAATTGAACGATAATTCGATATGGTTGAAAATATTTTTCGAATATATCTGTCATTTTTTATTAGTTTAATTTAACGGTTGATAAATATATTCACCAACACTAGCTTGAAGTAACCAAGTACCTAACCCAATGTAACAAAATTATTATTATTACATCCTAGATAATTTGACACGCTCGTAACTTAGTTATTACTTGTACTAAACGTAATAAGCGAGCATTTAATCTTTACGATCATAATTATAACATGTCGGCATCGTAACAGTTACTGGGGAGTAACTTGAGACGGTGATTGTATTAACGTTATAAATTTGGAAGTTTGTATGTTTGGCTATTTACACATACTAAGTAAATATTACACATACGCATATGATTCATACGCTTTCTTTTCTTTTAAGGCTTGTGACTAAGACAATAAGCCTCTTATTGCGACCATTGCCTACAAAACCGGGGTTAGGAATTGGTTTACATCGTCAACATTATAATAAGATAAAAAAACAACTGCTTAACAAAAACTTTTACAAATTATATATACAATCATTTCAAAATTACATTTGTGAATCTGTAATTAGTTCTGTAACGTGTCTAAATTGTATTGTTTGTGTTAATTATGATGAAAAATATGTTAATTTATGAAAAATATCCTGCTATGTATATCAGCATATGTAATGCTATGCCTGACAAATTCCTAAATATTACGTAAAAAATATTGTTAATTGAGTAGAGTAGTTACTTAATCCTAAAATCCTAATGATTATAGGTACTTTTTGCATGAATTTTTCAATCTTCTTCTACTTATACATATATCAAAATGAATCGCTGTGTGTTAGTCTCACAAAAACTTCTTCAATACCTTAGAACGTGACGTTTAAGTAAAACCTCAGAACAATATTCTTCTGAGAGTAAAGCAACCGGCCCGTTCAAGACCATACATAGATATACTATCAGAGCGAGTTGCAACTTGCAACCGAATTACCAAGCTGAACGCGCATATCCCCGCATGCGCCGTATGCGCTGCATTATATGACGTCATCAGCATGCGTTTTTCAATACCCGGACACCTACTGCATTTTGAAATTAGGCGCGAACGGTGCGGCCAAATGTGTTAGGTTTTCAGTGATAAATCGGTCAATTACTTGCTGTCATGAATAAGATAAACTTTTAATAGCACTCTTGCGTACAATTTGTGGTCCTGCCAGGTCCAAGGCTAGGGTCTTCAAATATTGTCTGTGAGTAATTGTGTTATTGATGTTTTCTTTATATATTATTTGGCTATTTATACCCGCAATGTTTAAAATCGAGAAAACAATCTCAATAGCCACCTACATGCTACTCGCGCCTTCAGTATTCTTCTTTAAGGCGACTCACGCCCTCAGTATTTGACTTCTCCATTCATCTGGTTATAATGTGTTATGATTTCGGGTTTTGCGTGTTCATCATTATTATGGGGTGTACTAATCATAAGAACAATTTTTCTACTTTTTTTCTTTGGTATATTTGAAACCAGAACCTTCTTCGAATAAAAACCAAACATACTACTAAGTCTTGGTTTGATTTCAGTATTTAAGAACAATGGAGATCTTTTATTTTCGTGAGGGTACCAACTAAAGTTGTTCGTTTGCTCAACAAATCATTCACTTGCAAAAAGAAAAAAAGTCCATAATATCTTTGACGTGTTTGGCCACATCTTTTACTCCTTGCCTACCAATGACAATACTATGATATCTTGTCCTTACATTGGAACGACATGGATTGTAGCTCCATTTTGTTTGTTTGTCTTTGCCTGAGTAAAATATTTGACCTTGTGATTAACCGGAAGAAATCTCACCTTCATCTTCTTCTGATGATTGTTCCGTGTCAGTGCAGTGCTGGCTGTGTTCACTGTCTCGGTCACTTTCGATATTATCAGCTCTAACGGATACTACATCAACATCTTCAACGTCACTGTCTTCAAGCTAAGATAAAAATTGTGCATTACGTTTATCCATCTATAACAATACAAAATAATATAATTTATTTATTTGATACAATATTAGCCATTGTTAAATAAAATCAAAAACTTAAAAAACTAAAACCAATACTAACAAAATTAGATTTAAAAAGTAAGTAAACAAAATAAACACTTACGTCGACGCTCGCGTGATGAGCAAAATGCCGCACGATGACGCCTGGCACAACAAACTGCCCCCTGCGCGCTGCCTCCGCTCACTGATCCGACTTTCATTTCATGGATCCGACGACGACAGTTTATGCGGGTAAAGGGATGTAGAAAACTTAGCTGCTGACCGAACGAAAGCTCTGTAGCGGTTTTTGACAAAATGGTGAGTGTTTTAAAATTTGTGTGAGCAAAATGCTCATAGCGCGAGTATTCGCGGGTTAATCGAGAATTAATTGAGTTCAGGAGCCTTACCATGATCACTTATAGCAAGGTTAAAACAATATTGAAATAGAGACACCGCTCTTGTTGCGTATAGCGCCATCTCGCTCTCAGCGCGGTTTAAATATTGTTTTAGGCGATCATGGTTGGGGGGCTGGTTTTGAAAAGCCGAGCGGTTCGTTAAATTTTCTGGTGTAATTAAAGTTGGCTCAGATCAGTTAGCAAAGCTTTGTTAACGAATCTGTTGCTGTTTAACGAATACTGTGACTTTAGATGGCTCAATTTAGGCGATCAGAAAATAAGGATAAATAATAAAATGAGGTAGTCAAATAATTATGCTCAAATACTTTAATTCAATTTAAATATACATATCCGGCTCTGGGTTTGTCTGGTATTTTAATTTGGCTGCATATTTCAAAAATCCGAATGAAAAACCTTAGAGTAATAAAAGTTTACGATCAGCATTCATCTTTTAATTTCTTTACATCCTTCTGTCATAGAAAGAAGGATGCAAAGGCCTGCTACCCCCCAACAGTCTGCGCGTTGGACGAGGGCGGCACGAGGGTCGTTTCCACTCTCTTTCGCCTCCATATGCTTGATTGCATTCTCGCAGAAGGAGGCGACTGCCTTCCATTCCTTCTCACTGGCAGGAAGAGGTCACGCCGCCCAACGCCAGGCGTAGCTCACGACGCCTACGTTAGGATCTATCGCCCAGCCGAGCACACCAATACCTTTTACTCGCAGTGGTAGCACTGCAGCGTTTCCTCGAGGAGGAACCTTGTATAAATAGTGACCAAAGTATCCATGTCCAGTTAGTACCTGCACCATGCGGTATAGCTGTGCGGTGGCTGCCATGTCAGCGCTCAATCTTATCCTCCAGCATCGCATTCGCATCAATCGTCGAGTAGCTAGCAGCTGTTAAGAACTCTACCGCACTGATCACACCAACGTAAAACCATCCTAAATGGAACGCCAGTGTACACACAGCAACACGCTAGGCTTTACATGTTGACCTTGAGACCACCGTTATATGTCGCTTGTAATAGCGGCGGTTTTCGTAATGCAAATGTAGAGCTTGACGTGTTGCTGACTACATATCGAACATACACAGTCATAGAATTAAATCCATGAATTTTATTCGAAAAAGAAATTACAATTTCAGCTATTGTCATACATATGGCACGCGCACCATGCCCCCTCTTTTCCACTGATTTTTCTACATAAAATAGTTTTGCGGTCCATTGCACTGCTAGATCCTTTTTATTAGCGAGTTGTCGAAGAAGCTTACCGAACAACCCACGAGTTGGGTTTTATTAGTAGTGTGAGTACGCAAGATCAGCCGTCCCCCGGCAATCACGGGCTAGCGGTACGGACAGCAAAAAGGGCTCATTAAGTGTTTATAGAGAGAAAAAAAATGATGAACGAGCGCCCGATCGACATCGAGAAGAAGGGCTTACTATCGGGGGATTTTTCCACCTTTTTGTTCTCTGCGACCGCGCTGATGCTTTTCCTGATGTTTGGTTGACTTCGGTGGACACTTTTTCCGAACTGACACGAATCTCAGTCATTACTTTGCTTACAGAGAAAATAGATAATTTTTCTGTTATTGCATTACAAAGCAAATATGGTTTAAAAATATTCAAATATGGTTTAAGAAAGTTTTTTTTATTTGGGAATGCACAGGTAAGCTCTCCATCTTACCTAATTTCAATCTCGAAGTTTTTGTGATAACGCTAAAACTAAATACAGTCATTTGTATAGAGTTTCATTAAATTTAATGATTAATTTAAACTGATGCTGTAACGTTTATTCGAATATTGATAGAGCAAGACGACAAGAGTCAAAGGAGCATTAAGCATAACGTTTCTACAACTGCTTGTTAGTCATTAAATTTCAAACTCAGTCTGCTTTCAAATAATGGTAGTGTACAAACTAACATCAAATCTCTTACTAATGTCTTCTATCTATCTAACATATACAAGTAAAAACTCATGTTTATCTGCAATATTGCAGCATGAGATCAATTTTGACATTTAAGAAATAGAGTTTCCGAAAAATTTTGTCTTAAAACAAACATGGACAAGACAAAAATTACATCAAATTCCCATATTGTTTTTTTTTATTGCAACAAAGTTGGCAAACAAGCAAACTGCCCACCTGATGGTAAGTGGTAAGATTCGCAGCAAAACTGCAACCCCAACAAGAACCACAGTGTACGTTGCCAACTTGTGACTATGGATGTAAAGTCACGGTACCCAGTAATTTCAATGCCATATCTTACCCTTCAAATCGGAACACAGCAATGCAACACTGCTGCTTTGCGGCAGAAATAGGTAAGACGGAGGTACCCAAGCAGACGACCCTGGTACAGAGTCTCCCTTCGGTAAGCTTTGCACATGGATTGTTTGCACATGGTTTGCGAAAACCGACGTAAGACGATAGCACTGAGTCGCGAGTGAAGCGAACCAATCATCGTACACTCACCGGAAACGAACGTGAGAGCGGCGAATGACCTACGGACTCCAATAGCATGATTTTTATTTTTGTAAATTAAAAAAAAATCAATTTTATATGACAAAGCCAACATCATTTACCACGCCCGAGACTACTACACGAACACCACCAAGCACATAGCATATCAATACAGTTGAAAATAGCCCTTGCTGGTTTTCTTGCTGACTCTTTCCAGTACAAGGTCTCCCGCCGTAGACTTGTGAACCATTGGCGTCGCTTCTTTGACGTGCAAAAGTGATTATGTAATAATCCAATTTAAATAAACAATATTGAATTTGAATTGAATTGATTGGAAAATTCCTCGGTGGCCTAACGGTCTGGACGTCAACGCGGCATGCTGTAGACGTAGGTTCGAATACCGCCCTAATTAACATTTTCCTTGTATTGATTTATTTATCTTCCAATTTATTTAGTTTTTAAAGAAATTACTGTAATTGCAAATGTAAAAATCTCGCATTTTTTTCGCTGACCGTACTCGCTAACTAGCCGTTAAACTTATCTATACTGAGCTGCGCACATAACAGCTTCGCAAACATCTTATTTTATTCCCCCGGGGCGTGAGAAAAATGGTGTCCCTGAGACACTTATATGGAATAATCTTATCAGGCCGCTCTACTATGTGCTCCGCAAACTTTATCATATTAATATTGAAGATGGAAGCGGAGGCGATAGAAATAGGAAAATAACAGCGGATTCTGACTAAGACTTGATTTTGCGCTTTACTCTCGATATTTTAGTCTCGTGAATGTAATCTGCAGAAGTGACTTTATAAAAAGAACAAGAAAATCAAATCCGACTTTATTCAAATACTAGCTGTGCCAGCGAACTACGTTTCGCCGTATATTTTTTACCCGTTTTTGCAACATTTGTCATTGATGCTCAGCTCCTATTAGTCGTAGCGTGATGTTATATAGCCTAAAGCCTTCCTCGATAAATGGACTATCCAACACAAAAAGAATTTTTCAATTTGAATCAGTAATCCTGAGATTAGCGCGTTCAAGCAAACAAACAAACAAACAAACTCTTCAGCTTTATAATATTAGAATAGATGACTTGATAGGCAGCACTTAAGAACAACGTTGGCAGCGCAACGCCAACACACTACTCTGTAGTTTGGCGTATATGTAGTTTTGAAACGTGTATGTAAATTGTTAAATAAATTTTTTAAAAAATCATCTTTTTTTAACTGAACGATAAAATTCTTTCAGTTAAAAATAATGACTGATGTATCGCAATTACTAATACATTATTTTTTTACCATAAACAGTAATTTTTGTTGGCATAAATAAATGACACAACATTTCTTTATATTGTAATAAGTTATCAGGGTGTCCACATTCTGGAAAGTCAGGGAAAGTCAGGGAAAAGTCAGGGAAGCTCAAGGCAGTCAGGGAAAGTCAGGGAAATCGAGAGGCTACCTGGAAAGTCAGGGAAAAATTAGGATTTTACATTGTTTGGTCCCCAAATTTCCCAGTGATTGTCAAATGAGGAATATATTTACTTCATGCTTTTTGTAGAATGATTCCTAATCTTGACTATCGAATTATTTATGTCCAAGTTTGTACATTATATCATAATTTTGGCAGACAAATCAACCGAGCAACCCTTAACCGAGTTCAAATGCAATTTCCTTCAAATGTATGAACATAATTTTGCGATGCGGTCTCAAAAACCGACAAGAAGCGGTTCGTCGCGCGGCACGTTCGACCGCGGCAATGCTCGAGCTGCCGCGCGCGGCGACCCCGGCCACATAGCGCGCGGTCGCTGTGCGAGCCAATGTTCGAGAGTTTGCCGCGCATAGTTTATACGCACCTTTATGTTGTTAATTTTATAGGTTTTATATTGAAAGTAAATTATATGGCGTTAAGACAATTATTCTGCTCTAGAGTGAAAAGTCATTTGAAACATAAAGATACAATAAAAAACAAAAATCAATGTATAAGTAATGTGTGTTGCTGCCTTCAGCTTGGATAACTTATAATTTCAAGATATCTTACAATGATATTTTGAAAAATTCCTCATCTATCGCCATTCTGAGCCCATAAGGTTTTGATGAAGCCGGATCCCTATCTTAGAAAATGGGGTTCAAATCAGGGCTTCGTGCTGGCCAATCCATGACACGAATGCCAACGTCCCTGAGTATAATATTGCGTATAGGGTCTTGCATTATCATGCACATTAGAAACATCTCGTCTTAAATACATCCTGATTAAGGTACCACGAGATCTTCAAGAACATCAGGGATATAAGGTTCTGTAGCAAATCCGCGTGAAAGAGCATTGGATTCGATATAAACCATCTCTGTTTATGCTGTTAGGGAAATGCCGCCCCACACCATTATGGAGGCTCCATAATGGAGCCATCATAAGTAACAGTTTTTTCGATACAGCACTGAGCGTAACGTTTTCTAGGCCAACGGTACAGTCTCTGTCTTCGATTATTTCTGTAAAGACACTCTTGCCTCGCCAGAAAAAATAACATGCGCCCATTGATCCAGTGTCCATCATTCTATATGCTCACGAGCAAATTGAAAGCGTGATCTGCGGTAAGCTACAGTTAATTTTGCTTGGCTAGTTAAGTAGGCTAGCTCGGCAGTTAAATTGCGATTGGCTAACCTTCTCCTGACTGTACGCGCGCTTATGGCCAGGTCACTCCACGTTCGTCACGAAGCTGTTGTTGGACCTGCACTGCGTTCTGACGCTGATTCCTCGGGCCATTTAAATGCATGTATCGATCATCTGCGAAGGATGTAGCCCATGGCCCATCAGTTTCTGCGCGTCGATCGAAGGCTCCAGTCTTTAGGTATCTTCTATAGACGCGCTGCATCGAAAAACGCCTTAACATTTGAGCAACCCGACGATGACTAAGGCTCCATTGATGTAATGCGACAGCTTGAGTATAGCTTCCTGGAGCGGATTATCTATTTTTAGGAACAAAAATAACCGTAATCTGAAGACTTAAAGAGAAAGTAAGCAACTACGCAGAAAAGTCATTAAAGTCAAGTGAAAATCCACCTTTCCAAACGTGTTCCTATTAAAAGAGGTGTGCGACAAGGCGACACAATCTCCCCTAAATTGTACACAGCGTGCAGCGTGCTGAGAAGATACATTTAAGCTCCTCGACTGGTCTAGTAGGAGTATCAACATAAATGGAGAGCAATTAACTCATCTGCGATTCGCAGATGACATTATAATTTCTGCTAAGAAAAGTGGGCAAACACAAGAAATAGAACGCCGAATAAAACTAGGTTGGGGCGCGTTTAGCAAAATGTCTCACATTTTCTGGAGTGAAATGCCTGTATCTCTTAAGCGCCGAGCTTTCGAGCAATGCTCGTGTTAGGAGCTGAGACCTGGACCTTTACTAGACAACATATACACGCCCTACAGGCACAAAGAAAAATGGCTTAAGGTTTCTCTGGGGGAACGGATTTGGAATACGGAGATACGCAAGCACACCAAACTGATTGAAGTGGCTCTTGTCCTTGCGGTTGCGTGTAGAAAGTGGCGATGGGCAAGGCACGTGGCCCGCAGGACCGACAACCGGTGGAGCAATAAGATCATCGAATGGGAGTGGCTCCCCGGAACAGGACGAAGGAACGATAGTCGACAGCCGGCTCGTTGGTCAGACGACATAACAAAGACAGCAGACAAGAACTGGACAAGAAAAGCCCAACCCCGTAGTGAATGGCGCAGAATGGAGGAGACCTATGTCCACCCACTGGTTGAAGAAGTTGACATAGGTTGAAGAAGAAGTCAATTCTCAAAAGTTTAATGAAAAGCGATTGTGTTTATTACGAGTATCTTAGTATTCAATAAGAGCCTTTTTGCATTTTTTATTTAACAAAGGTGGATTGCATTTTTTATTTAACACTTGAAGGAAATTGCATTTGAACTCAAGGGTGAAGGGTGCCTCGGTTTATTTTTTCGCCAGTGTACTTTCTACAGTGTAAAAATACTGTGCCTAAAAATATAAATTATGTAATTAGGTACTTAAAAAAATGAAATCTATACTAATATTATAAAGAGGAAAGATTTGATCGTTTGTTTGTTTGTATTGAATAGGCTTCGAAACTACTGAACCGATTTTGATGAATGTTGGTTTAGTGATAGTAGACCAGGGGAACATAGGGTAATTTTCCTATAGGAAAAAAAATCCCACGGGAATTCAAAAATAACGCGGGCGAAGTCGCGAGCGTAAAGCTAGTTTTAGATACAATTTGGTCTGAAAATTGCAACAAAAAATACTAAATATTTTCGAAAAAAAGTATTCTATTTTATTTTTCTGTAAAATGAATATATTTGGTCAGGGAATTTTGAAAAATGGTCAGGGAAAGTCAGGGAAAAGTCAGGGAATTTTTTTTAACATTAGCAGTGGACACCCTGGTTATGTCTACAGATTATCAAGCCAATCATCGATAAAATATTTCGTTGATTTTATACACTATCTCCGTAAGATATTATTCGAAGCCCCATACAAATCCTCCACTTATATCCCCCTCTTATTACTATTCACAGCTTTTTTCGTTTTTGCAAACATGTAATTTCGTCTTTCTTAAAAACAAGGTTTGAGATTACAATATTTTATCATTTCTAAAAGCAATCTAAGTCTACCTTTGCTAGCACTAGCTGTACCCACTGCTTTGCTTGCGTGAAATTCAGATTGGTCGTAGCATGGTGTTATTAGCCTTCCGCGATAAATAGGCTATCCAACACTAAAATAATGATTCAATTCGAACCAGTAGTTCCTGAGGTTGGTGCGTTCGACCAAACAATCTCCTTAGCATTACAATATTTGTATAGATGTGGCTTTAATCGAAGGAACGTGGATAACATAAGTGAACTTCCATTAAAGATTCGAGTAATTAACAAAACACAAAGTAGACAACAAAAATATACAAACGCAAAGATCAAAGAACTCATATTTACAAAGCCGTTTCAAAACGTATTAAATTTGAAATGAGATTCTTGCACTAAGCTTATAAAGGACTGGAGAATAAAATTATCATTAAAAAGCAAAATAGAGGATTTATTTAGAACATTCCATATTAATATTGTAAATTAATATAAAAGTAACTTTGAAATAGAGAAAAATCAACCTTTGGAGGGGCTTGGAAGATATTTGAAAGTAATTTATGTGCTACTTTTGTTTGAAATTAAACAAAGACGAAAAAGGGGGTTGAAATTTTAATATTTTCATTATTGAGTCGAACTAATCCTTTTACATGAATAATTTTTAGAATTACCAGAGGTTAACTCATCACAGTAGAGTCGTCCTTGCAGGTACCTCGATCTTACCCAATTCTACTTTAGTACCATTATTTATTCTGTGCTAATTCTGCTGCCAAGAAGCGCTGCTTGCATTGCTGTGTTCCGGTTCGAAAAATAATACAGGCACACTTACTGGGTACAGTGACAGTGACCTGATGTCTTAATATTATAAGTTGGCCCTATAACGTTAATTACTCCCTACAAACGCTAAATCATCCCCATATCGACCCCAATGTTGTATACATTATTTGCAAATCTTACAGGAACCACCGGAGGGAGACTCTGTACCAAGGTCTCTTGCTCGAGTACCATCGTCTTACCTTTTCCTGCCGCAAAGCAGCAGTGCTTGCATTGCTGTGTTCCGTTTTAAAGGCTTATCCTTTATATATATTTATATGGCAGTGAAATTACTAGGTACCGTGTAAATTACATCTTATGTCACAAGTTGGCAACGTACACTGTGGTTGTGGGGGGTTGCAGGTTTGCTGCGAATCTCACAAGTGCCACATGTACTATAGGTAACTGTCACTACTTACCAATGGGTGGGCTGCTTATTTACCAGCTTAGTCGTATAAGAATTGACATTAATCAAGCACTCTGCTTGTAAAGGCGAACATTGAATTAAGATTTTTGATTTACCCAAGAATTCAAACTTTCACATTACATTAACGGGATGATAACAGGAATAATAGGACTGGTGCACGTGTGCGAGCGTTCTGTGATCCTCCCGGGGAGTGGCGTTAAAGGTTGACTTATTTCGGCAAATCAAACGCCAGCTGGTAGGACACGAGTCGTCAGAAAAAACTGTCCGTGATTTTATGGCTCGTGGTGCCATCTGGCTAAATGATTTGTGGCATTTACTTGGATATCTTATAAAAAAAACTGATTTGTGGCATCCACTTCGATATCTTACGAAAAAAGCGTGCATAACTGTAAGTACGATTTTAGTAATTTGAAGGCTTATAAAGATTCTAAATATTTTGAAAATTAAATGCAATCTAAAATTTCGCTTTTGAAATTTGTCACAAATTAAGATAAAAGAATAAGCTGAATAATAAATAATCGAATACAACTAAGACTCGATATCATTTAAAAATTTTATTAATAAAGAAAATTTTCGTTTTGACGGGATTCGAACCTATACGAATTCAGCATTCCATGTTGCCGCTTTGAGTAAACGATATCAATTTGATCTCTTTTGTATTTTGTTAAGATATTTTGTATTTTGTTTCAGAATAAAGCAAAGTTACAAAATGTTATATTTGTGACATTGCAATTACTTCAGAAATGCTAATCAAATTGAAAAATGTATAAATAAATCGACCCACTCATATATACGAAAGGAGAAGTTCCCATCTACAGACGCACGCACAGCCGTAACCGCTATTGGTAGAAACTTGGAATTTGGACATTTGTTTTAATTCAAAATGCGGACGCACACCAAGAAGGGATTTTAAAAAATGTTAACCCTAAAGGGATGACTATTTCATCCCTTTAGGGTTAACATTTTGTTGCAAGTTTGTATGGTTTTAAATTAGCAACGATTTTGATAGAACTTGAAATTCATGCTCTTAAAAACATTTCATTGGACACGTGTTTCATTGTTTATTGGAATTCACCCCCTCTTAGGGTGCAAAATAGGGGTTGAAAGTTTCTATGGAAAATATTGAATATCTGCTCCAATTTCTATGAAATTATTATCCGATCTCCTAAATTTAAATAATATAATATTATTTTTCCTACGGGAAAATATAAAATTCCCACGCGAAAACAATAATAATGCGGGCGAAGCCGCGAGCGGAAAGCTAGTCATTACATAAGTATAAAAATCACATCATCATATATAAAATATACCTATATTATTTGATATCATTTCATATATGAAATGATATCAAATAATATAGGTAATAAATGACACACGTACGACTACGAGTATGTGTATAAAAATGTTCAAAAAATGACGTAGATTGAAGGAACTATTGGTTACAAATTATTTTATGGTTTGTAAAGCGAAATAAATAGTTCGATTGTGAAGCTTCATTATTTTATTTCGCTTCACAAATCTACTAGAAATTCCTCGGTCTACTATTCACCAGTAAAGCTATTATTTTTTTATTTTTTTTTATTCGTAATAGGTCTACGTTTGACCACCAACTCGCCTGATGGTAAGCGACGGTGTGGTCGAAGATGAAGCACGTAGATCTAGATAATATCTATTCACTCTAGCCTTGAAAACCCCAAGATTATAGCTCTCAGGAAACAAAGAAGGCGGCAGAGAGGTTTTCAATGTTGGTAAGTGACAAAAGCAGTTTTATTGAAAAGCTACCAAGACGCAATAACAACGGTAAAATTAGCAGAATTAGGCCCCAGTTCTTACACTGCAATATTCAACTGGTCCATTATCATGCTGCAATGTAATTTTTGCATTTAAATGAAAATTATATTTCACGAATTACTTGGTGAATCCCTTCCAAGTCCCAGCTCTTTAGGATTCAGGGCGACACCCCCAAAGCATTCCATTCGTCTCGTTTCCAGACAAAATACTCTATTTCTTTTTGTGCGCCCTCAGAAATGGATAGCGACATCAGAATACAAATCAAGTGTTTGAATTGAAAATTCAAATGGAGCCAATGTGCAGAAAATTGTTAATTGTATCTTAGTTGGAAAATACAAGTTTGTGTCGAAGCAAATGTGGATTTATTTGAAATCTGGCTGCTCAGGGGCCCTAGACAAAGTGTCAATTCAAAAACGATAACGTAGTTCGATAAGAACAAAATGTATGGGATTGACATATGCCATCGTTAATAACGTGGCGAATCGATCAAACTCATCTATAACCTAGTTCGGTACCGGATGCTACAATAAGCTAGATGACTAAAAACTTTTTTTTGCTTTAATAAAAGCTCATTCATATAATAAACAGATAGAAAAAATCGGTTTTCGAATAACTATAAAAACAACCAAGATATAAGGTATTAAAGATTTTTCTCCATCTCTTTCTAGCAAAACGGCAATTTACAAGGAGTTTATATGGCCGTACTCAACAATGACGTCACGGTTGATGCCGGATCTCTCTGTCTAATCGCCTTCAAATTAACAACTTAAAATGCTTGTATCTAATGTATTTCTAAGCCGATTTTAATTCTAATTTCACAGGACTGCATCTTTTTCCACGGTATTTTAATATTTAATGACGAGACGTAAAAATTTGAAATAAGTCATCATCCCAATTATTATGTAAGATCTTTCAACTTATAATATGTGCAAAATTTATGTAAACAAACTCACTTATTGTACAATAAAGATATTATTATTTTTATTATGTAAGTCGGTAGACAAATTGATTCGCAACGAATCGATGAAGTAGCGAATTGTTTTTTCGTAACTTTCATATACTTACTACTAAAAGCAACAAATCTTTCGTTAAAATGAAATGAAAATGTTAATTTCAATCATTTATTTTACCATTAATTCCTTTCCATTTCTCAGGTTTTGAGTAGGTGCTTAGATAACTAATATGTTGTTTTCTCACAGAAAGAACAATTCGATGTACGTTTATTAATATCTCACTATTCTTGATGCTAGACACAGGGCTATCCCGGGCTGATTCGGAGGATTGGGGGAACAGAATATCCCAGACCCCTGAATGCTCCGACTAAGATGGAGGTAGAGTTTGGTTTATGTTGCAAATTTTCGCATATTTTGCGATTGCACAAGGGAATCAAAATATTACACAGCACGTACATCACAGCACGTATTATGGAAAAAAATCTGAAAACTGTAATTAGTGATGAATTTATATACTTAAATAAGTTTGTACGGAACCCTGGGTGCGAGTCCAACTCGCACTTGACTGTTTTTTGTACCAAGTGCTCTAACGCTTCCTGTAACTTTTAGTGTGGTCATAGTGGTAGTGATAGACATGTCCTTTCTTGCGGAGTGAACTATCTATTGCTAATTATTAGGAAATCTATCGATTACTCACTAACACAATTAATAATATCCTCGTAACCGATATTTGGTCACGGCGGATAATCTCAAGAGACTAGCCATCTGTGCAGAAGATGTTATAGTGCACAAGTGACTAAATAAAAACGAGTAAGTAGGTGCAGAATTTACGAAATGAAATTCAAAACAAGTGAATTTGCAAATTCGTATTTGAAACTTATGATTTCGAATGTGAATTTAAATTTATTGCTCAAAAAATACGTCTCCTGGTGCCCGTAAAATCAAGTAAGGTTCCACCGGAAAAAGAATATAATTCTTCATACAATATCGATGCACAGAAGTCTTTACCCAGACGCGCAACAAATTATTTCTACGTTTGTATAAAAAACTAGCTGTGCCCGCGAACTACGTTTCGCCATATATTTTGTTTTCCGATTTTACAACATTTTTCATAGATACTCAGCTCCTATTAGTCGTACTGTGTATATAGCCTTCCTCGATAAATGGACTATCCAACACAAAAAGACTTTTTCAATTTGAGTCAGTAGTTCCTGAGATTAGCGCGTTCAACCAAACAAACAAACAAACAAACAAACAAACAAACAAACAATCAAACAAACTCTTCAACTTTATAATATTAGTATAAAAATATAGATGTGTAATCCTAACAATCACATGATTTCATATAATAAAATTAATAACAAGCAGCAAAAACGATAATATAATAGGGTAATTAAAAAAATAATTATAGGTACATTACAGACAACTTTTTCTTGTACAAAGTGCTCTGTGGGGTACTATAATTCTTTAGCAGATAAATAGTCTCTGCCATAACCGATAATACCAAATGAGAAAGCAATATCGGAACAAGCTTTTCGCGTGCCCGCTGACCGTTAGGCCACATAGTTTAACTAACAAGATAGATCACACGTTGCTGTAAAAAATAACGTTCACACCTACCTTTTTATGTACGCACGCGAACTGACAATCAGACAGATGGTGCAGTGGTTAAGTGATGTGATTTGTTCGATGTGAGCGAGACACTTTGGGCTTATTTGATGGTGAATTATTGTGGTACAAATGCAATTGTTATTGATATATCTGAGTACCAATTGCAAACTACATGGTGCAACCAGTTCCAGGAACATTAATTAATTATACAAGGTTATTTTTTAATTACCAAAAAAATTTTGTGTGCTTGTTCAGACAAGCATACGGAACAACTTTCACTATGGGATCAACTTTGAAATCGCAAAAAAAATCAGCTGTTCCATACATCTAGGTTCAGTGAATGTTGAATATTTGTACGAAACAGCTGATTTTTTTTGCGATTTCAAAGTTGGTCCCATAGTGAAAGTTGTTCAGTTTGCTTGTCTGAACAAGCACACAAAATTTTTTTGGTAATTAAAAAATAAACTTGTATAAAAAGAAATTATTAAAAAAATTAAAAAACTCAACTGCATAAAAATGACATTAAATTTTAACTGAAAAGAAACAAAACAAGTCCAGTAGTCCGGTACAAATAAATTCTAATGCGGAACATGCCGATTTTAACAGTCGGGACCCATTATGTGGAAGATTTGAGCTGATGGGTTCTGACTTGTTGGTACCGCGCTCTACATTTTGCAAAAAAATTGATTCTTCTATTCTAACTACAAACTGGCAATAACAATATTTAAGTCGAACAGCTTTTCACAAATCTGTCTTACTTATCCTTTCTAGAGCATTAAAGTGCAAAATAATAATTATATAGGTAATAAGTAAGGTATTTTTTTTCATCGCCTATACCGCAGTGCCTGAAGTCAAAGGTCTATAATCAGTGCATCCTACCTGTCATGACTTACGGTGCCGAAACGTGGACACTCACAGTGGGGCTAGTCCACAAATTCAAAGTCGCTCAGCGAGCTATGGAGCGAGCTATGTTAGGAGTTTCTTTAAAGGATAAAATCCGAAACGAGGTTATCCGGAAAAGAACTGGAGTCACCGACATAGCTCGCAGCATAAGCAAACTGAAGTGGCAGTGGGCTGGCCACATATGTCGAATGACCGATGGCCGTTGGAGCAGACGTGTCCTATAGTGGAGACCGCGAATCGGCAAACGTAGTGTAAGACGTCCTGCAGCTAGGTGGACCGATGACCTGAGAAAGGTAGCAGGGATGGACTGGATGCGGAATGCGGAGGACAGAGTGTTGTGGCGCAGGTTGAGAGAGGCCTATGTCCAGCAGTGGACTGCGATAGGCTGATTGATTGATTGAAGGTTATATAGACCTAGTAAGGCAATCGACCTCGGACCCATGGTCACAAAAGAGGAAAATTTTTAAAAATGCGTGAATATGAAAAATCTTAGACTGTCTCTAAATCTAAATGTTGTGTAATCCAGGAAATTTAATTGCATGATAAAATACTGGATTTGTAGAAATAAGTCTTATCAGTTGAAAATGAATAATAAATTTTTAAAAAATTCGAACTTGCGTCTTCAACATACCGTATTTACGCCATGACCGATTAGTGATTTTGTTGTTGTAATTATTAAAGTAAATGCAAAGTCATAAATATAAAGATTGAACGTTTATTTTAACATGTAATTAATGAAGATGTTGAGTTTGCACGATATCCAAAAGTTTTTATTTGAGCGAATATTACACAAAAGAGTCTTAATCAAAGATTTCATATGATTCATACTGATCCTTTTTTCATTTCACGGTATGATTATCCAGGCAGTTTTCTTGTATGTTTTTTATTCGTTTTTCAATCAATTTAGTATTTAAAAATAAAAAGTCACAAATATAATGATTGATAGTTTATTTGGTTAATTATATGTTTCTCAATTGACAAACTGTCTACTTCCTATTCTGTTCAGTCAAAATTCGAAATCTACGAGTATGGTTACGTTACTTAGATGTAACGCCCTCCGAATTCGCCCATATGATATTAGCAATTACATACATACGTTATAATATAGGTACTAATACGCTGTGAATTAATTAATTCCATACACACTAACTACATCACATAAACCAACTTCCCGTCAAACACGCTCCAAGCCGTATTCATAAATTCAGTACAAGGCTGAGTAGGAGATCCAATGCGCCAGTATTTAATGGGGGGCAGTAAAACAGTAACAAATAGCACTTAAGCGCGCCCGACGCTCTCACGAATATTGGATCTGATGTCGATCGTAGCTGTTTGACAGAAATAGTTACTATCGCTGATAATGGTAGATTGGCTTGATGGAATGGTGAGGTGGTTTTCTTGATACAACTATGTTGAGAAGAAGGTTGCCCACCTGATAACCTGTAAATGGCTATAGTCGCCTATAGTAGCCTTTCGGGGGGAAATGCGTAACCACACCGTACCCGCTCGCCCGGCAGAGTGCCAGGCCTACCCATTAAGACCTCCTAGTGTTCCCTTGCTGTTGCCCAAGCCCGACCAACTGGTTGGGCTATCGCCAGGGGCCTATAGTAGCCTATAGTACCTACATGTGGTTTCTGTAACTTTCTTAAGGCCCCTGTAGACGATCAAACATGTTTGTCAAATTTACGTGTTTGACAAACATGTTTGTTCGTGTAGGTCTGTGTTTGACGCGTTTGACAAACAAACGACGTGTTTGATGTGTTTGAAAGAATCTGGTTTGACGTCGTGTTTGATGAAAACGTGAAGTTTGTCAAGCAAGTTTGACAAACATGTTTGATTGTTTACAGGGCTCTTTACAAAGATTCTAATGTTGCCAGCTTGTAACGTAAGGTATCAGTTCACAGTAGGTACCCAGTTATTAGTTAATTGTGTCAGCCGAAGTGTATAATCTCGTTATGAGATAATTTTCCATTAATTTTTTCTACACAACTAAGTTAGTAAACAATACCTACATATTTTATGGATCCTGCAAGACTTGCAGTCTACAACTTGTACAAGACGTCAATGTACGTTACCAACTTGTGACATAAGATCAATTCACAGTATAGATGCCGGCAAACATCTTGAACAATTTCACAGATAAAAAATACATGCGCAGTAAAAGCTTTTGTACTAAATACTGCAACTGCGCATGTATTTTTCATCTGTGAAATTATTCAAGATGTTTGCCGGTACTTGTACCCAGTTATTTTACTGCGTGTCTTGTACTCTTCAAGTCGGAACACAGCAATGCAAGTATCGCTGCTTTGCGGCAGAAATAAGTTAGAGGGCGGTAGCCGCGGTCCTTTTTTGATGCACAAACATAAAAGTTTACGATCAATAAATACTAGCAATGGTTAATTTGCCCTTTGCCTTCCTGTAAGCAACAAGAATCGAACACAAAAAAATCATTGTGTGGTTGTATGAAACCGCGTTGCAAATGAAACTTTTTTCAGGATCGTAAGCATTTAATTGAAAATTCTGGGAAAATTATTCGATTTAGAGTAATAAAATCGCGTTTATAATTTTAACTCTTTTTCTTCTTAAAAGAAAATTATAAATAAAAAACAAATTAATTAAAAACCTGAGATATTAGTTTTGTATCCTCTTTTATAATTTCGATAATTCTTTAGTAATAATGATTGTATATCAAGCTTTGTCATGTCAAAAGACTAAACCATTATGTTACACTTAAATGAAATCAACAAAAACGCCGCTAGAACAATAACGTAATTTCATTACAATGTGGAGTACCTACTAACAAAACGCAGTAGCAAATTGAGTGCTGCCATAAATCCGAACTTGTATCCCATTCCGCTAACGGAACTCATTGTTGGATTACTGTCGAGCGCGCGCCGGCAAAAAACACTATTGTAGCGGCTAGATTGCATCTCTATAACTGTTGTAACTTGCAACGTAAGTATGATCTCTATATTAGACTTGTGCAGAGTATATCACTGAGAGGAAAAGAGAGATATATATATTTTGGAGCTGCTGATATATATCACTCTTTTATATCACTATATCATTTATATCTTTATCTAGATCACTAACTCAGTGACTCAGTGTTTCTTTAATTTATCAGTGATATAATGAAAGTGTGCTCTGTGTCTAAATTTCTTAATTTAATTTTATTAACTTATTTATTATTTGGAGATCAGCATTCATAAAGAGATTTATAATTATTTTGTATTAATTTGTATTCATATATACTATATATACTTCGAATAATTTTCTTAATACTGTTGTGAATATGAAAAATCAGTCACCTAATAAAATCCTGCCGATTGAAAGAGAAGAGTTACTGATTCAATGCGGTTTCAATGCTCTCGGACATGTCAGGCGACTGAAAGAGATACTGAGCTATTGGTATATTTGAAACTGAATTGATATACTGATATAATCACTCCTTGCGTCAGATATATATCTTTTGAATCAAACACTCCTGAGTTACACAACTCTACTCTATATTATACAAGAGCCGTTTTCGCGTTGTTTGAACTTTGAAATGTTCACACTTTAAACAATTATTTAATAAAAGACAATACATATTAATATCCATAAAAAAATGTTCCGACGTAATCTTACGACTATTCTATATAGGTAAGTCGAATACCATAGCGGTAAGGTTGGCATGTTTTGTGGCATATTATTCGAGTAGTTTTCCCTAACCCGGGGTCAGGGATAAATTACTCGAACAATATGAGTTATAAACTGTGGTTTTAGACGGCAGTGCCAGGTAGGGTTAGGTTCTAAGAAGGCCAAGCTTAATAACAAATAATAAAAGTACTATACAAGATATGTGAGCGTCGGTGGCGCTGTGGTCTCGGCACTGGACTGTGCCTCGAGTAGGATCGGGAGGCCCGCGATCGATCCTGCCATGTACCAATGTATTTTTCGTTTCACGAATTTCATATGTACATTTATCTGACGCTCCTACGGTGAAGGAAAACATCGTGAGGAAACCTGTACACACCTGCGAAGTAATTCAAAGGTGTATGTGAAGTCAACAAATCCGCACTGGGCCAGCGTGGTTTGACTAAGGCCTAATTGCCCTAACATGTTAGGGTAGACTCGTGCCCCTCGGTGGGGACGTATATGAGCTATGGTGGTGGGCAGAATTATTAAGTTATAAAACATTATTATGTTATTTGGACCGTTTATAAAAAACGCATTTTGGTGATAATACACAACTGATAACTAAACGTATATTGTTATATTTGATACAAGCTTAGTGTAACTGTAGGAAAATCATTTTCTACAAACTCTGTACACGAGTCTTATACTTCTGCTGCAGACCAGCGATACTTGCATTACTGTGTTCCGCCTTAAATAGTAGACAGGTTACTATAACTTTACATCTTATGTTACAAATTGGCAGCACCATATCCTGTTGTCTTTGTCGGTATATGTATATATTATGCGATCGCACTGGAGCTACGTTTTAAAATTTTAAAATTGATGCCTGTTTACCATTAACCATCAGATGGGCAATCTGTTTGTTTGTCTACTTTGTTGATTAAAAATATTGTTAATTAAAATTCGGGAAACAGTAGAGTAGACGCGATTGGGGCCTATTGGACAACGAGTCAATTTGTTATTCATTAATAAAATCATTTCATGCTTGTAGTTAGGTTCAGTCGTCGAGTCGCTCCGACATCTGCGTCAGACAACCTATTAAATCTTGTCTAATAAACCCGGATTGATCGCGGGTCGCCGGGTCTATTAGTGCTTATTGCATTCAACACTCTATTTCCGCGTGAAAGATATCCTAAATTCTATAAATAATAGGTTGGGGAAAAAGTTTCTTCGCATTTTTTAAGAAAATTCAAAACATTTTTTAATATAGTTTATTTACATTTAACTAAAGTATGTAGGTACCATTTTGTTCGATAACTTTTTGCCATCTTGTAGGTAGGGACATGATCCCATTGCTATAGAAATTTTGGGACTTCTGGTCAAAATACCGCGACAAGTGGTTTTGGCAGTCCTCTCGTGATGTTAACCTGACACTGCCTAAAGAATTCTGAAGAGACCGAAACAGGTGGAAATCTGAAGGTGCAAGGTCAGGACTATACGGCGGATGCATTAACACCTCCCAGCCAAACTCTCTTAATTTTTGCTGAGTGGCTAAAGATGTGTGAGGTCTAGCGTTATCATGATGAAAAACCACACCCCTTCTGTTGATTAATTCCGGCCGCTTTCTCTCAACTTCTTGCTTTAATCTCATCAGTTGTTCGCAGTAGAGTTCAGAATCGATGGTCCTGCCTGGTGGTAACAGCTCATAATGAATAATGCCCTTCCAATCCCACCACACACACAGCATCACCTTGTTGCGAGTTAACCCGGGTTTCGCCACAGTCTGTGAAGCCTGACCGGCCTTTGACCACGACCTTTTTCGCACGTTCTTGTCGTACGTGATCCACTTTTCATCACCAGTTATCAGCTTCTTCAAAAATGGTTCGGTTTCATTACGTCGTAATAAAGAATCACAAATGAGTACACGGTTCATTAGGTTTCTTTCAGTGAGCTCGTGAGGTACCCAAATGTCGAGCTTTTTTGTGTACCCAGTTTTTTTCAAATGCGCCAAAACTGTTTTGTGGTCAATTCCCAGTTCTTCAACTACGTCGTAACTACTGACATGCCGATCTTTTTCACAAATGGCATCCATTTTATCTGTAATAGAGCGACCAGAGCGACGTGCATCTTTGACATCAAAATTTCTGGATTGAAAACGCTTAAACCAAATTTGTGCTACTCTCACAGACACTGCACTAGGTCCATAAACATCGCAAATTTTTTTCGCGGCTTGCGTTGCATTTTTACCTTTTTTGTAGTAAAATTTTAAAATGTATCGAATTTCTTCATTAGATTCACTCATCTTGGCGGTACGAAAAACAAATGAAAATCACACATTTTCCTAATTTGAATTTGGAATTATGTTCTTTAAAATTTAAACTTTCAATGATACCAAAACCAGCCAGATACAAATAGTATAGCCAAAGAGATTTTATTACAAGTTTATACATACTATAATGCGAAAAGACTTTTTCCCCAACCAATATTAATTTCACAATGTTAATAGAAGCATTTTATTGGTATACATATTAAATAGATGAACACTTTATTCAATTCTTTAATATCACACATATACATGCTAAAATCAACATAAATCATAACAGCTTATATACGTCCCCACCGAAGGGCTCGAGCCTACCTTAAGTTAGGGTGGTTAGATCTTAGTCAAACGCTGGTCCAGTGCGGATTGGTCGACTTTACATACACCTTTGAATTTCTTCGTAGATGTATGCAGGTTGGCTCACGATGTTTTCCTTCACCGTAGGAGCGACAGACAAATGTATATATGAAATTCAAAAAACGAAAAACACATTCGCGGTCTCGCACCCTCATTGTAAGGCAAGTGTCGAGTCCACAGAACTACCAACGCTCTTGCTAAAAAACTTAAATTTAACAACAACAATCTTAAATTTACAACCTAAAGAGATGCGTTTAATATTTTTATCGACAACCTTAAGGAGAAATCACACGGGCCGTTTTCCATACAAACGTAGTCCCCTGTTAAAAATAAACTATGACTACAATTAGCATGTTCCCATGTTTTCATTTTTTTTATCAAGTTATTAATTAAAGGAGATTTAAACCTCCAGAGACCTAAAACACATTGGCCAGATGTTCTGCTGTATTCAAACATCCAGCAAACAAAATTGACGAGATTTTTTTACAAAAAATAAACCGACTTCAAAAACAGCAAAAAGTCATAAATACGAGTAATATAAGAATACAAACAACATCACAGTATTATATTGAAGTGTTATTTTTTATCTTAGTCTTGTTGTCTTGACCACTCACTACGCCAACTTAAACCCTAAAATACAGAAGCTTAAATAACGATAGTGTGTTCCAAAGGCAAAATACTGCTCGTTGTGGAGATCATTGGAGGAGGACCTAGCAGTAAACATCTTTCGAATGTTATATGTATAAGAAAGATAAGATAAGATGATGATGACGATGATTATAATGATATCTCTGGGACAGAATTTCATGGGCATTTGTCAATATCATACAGCTATTTATTCTCTTTTGATGACCACATTCCTTTTAATATAAGCTCATTCACTAAACCTCCATATAATTTTCCCCATTATCCTTTGAATTTAAATAATAACTGAGCACAACTTTCAACTGAAATAATTATGTTAAGTAATTTTCGGCAATTAAAGTGTCACTTATGTCATTACAAAGGAGAATACCAAAACGCTGTCAGGTTAATTACGTTAAATGCATATATAATACGTTAAATTTAATTTTAGCAACACAATTTTTGCCTGTTTATAAGTTGATAAATTCGTCACACATGACAATTTTTGTCGAATTTATCAGTTTTTTTCTGCACATTCATCGTGTCATTCTTTACCTGTTAAACGCTATTAAAAATACATTGTTATGCAAATAAATGCATTATTATTACTAAGCCCTTTGTTATAAGCCTGCTGCCGCTTCAGGCGAACAAAAATATGCCATCGTCATAATCAATGGTACTTGTTTGATTTGACTGTTTAATTAGAATAATGACGTAGGCATATCGAATCGTGACTTTTGCCGCCATTCAACACTGTAATGTATTCCGATTGAAATAAAGAAAACAAATTAAATGTTTAATTCAAATATGCCAACTGGCTGGTTTCGTCACGCTGCGAACTCTTTGCAACACCCAAAAATATCACTTACCACCTAAAGGATAAGAGTAAGAATTTAAGTGTACATTTTGCGCAAAGTGCAATGTAATTTTTATAACTGCGCTTTAGGGTTCGTGTGTGGAACATAGGAAGTCGTAACAAACTGTTCCATTTAAAGAATTTTATGTCTTATGTCGTTACAAACAACGTGTAATTTGACTCGGCGCTTTAAACCTTTCGAACCATTCCACGATACTAAAATTTTGCTGAGAATTTCTGCAAATGAGGCGAGTGGTTTTGAACCTTATACTCTAAGCGATTTAAAGTTTAATTTAGGTTTAACGGACGCCAACAAAACAACAATAGCAGAAGCATATGTGAAACACTTAAAGCATAATGAAATTACTTTGTGAACGTAAGAGCAATGAGTGAATAGTCATTGTCGCGGTCACAAGCTCGGAGTCCTGTAAGCGGTTTGTCCTTTGTGATTGGTCGTGTTTGATATTGTTACCAATGACAGCTTTTTACTCACTTCAAAGGGGTAATGAGACTTGTCGGTGACGCACTCGCTGTCAGTTTCGAGGCCTATTTAATTTATTATGCCGTTGAGTGCGCGCTGAAGTGGTGTGAGCACATTAAACCTAAAATTTGGACTTACCACATGAGATCCCATAGTGTCATTATGCAAAGCTTTTGCTTTTATATTGTTGTTCAGATATTATCGGTAATCATTACATTAATTTATTCAAAACTATCAAATGGCTTCAATTATTATTCATCAAAAATTATCAAATTCAATTCAAGTTTGAACTAAAACGGTTTCAAAGAACACCCTATCGTTACACTTGAGCATTTTGCAGTGAAATTGACAATTTGCACAAAAACTGATAAACGGTAATTTTTGAGGTCAATAACGTATTAATAAGTATGATTTGCTTTAATACTATGTACGGAAATAAACGGTTGCATCCACTTAGCGAACAAAACAACCAGGGATTACATTGTTTGATTATTTTAATAACAACGATATCATCGGGCCACGTGCCGGTAATGAGCTGGCCTCGGGCACAAAGTAATAAGCTACGGTGGATGATTATCCAAAAGGAACTTTTTTTTGCAAAGATTCACAATATCTCTTTTTAGTAATTGTAGGAAAACAAACAGTAGCTATAAAAAAATAAAATAAATACATAAATATTGGAAACTATTTTATATTTGTGACCTTGCATTTGCATAAATTCACTGTGGTTGCTTGATGGTTCATGAGTTTTTGGTCAAAAATTCGTTCACAATGCTGGCCATGTGAAGGCAAAGGTGCATTATCATGATGCAAAATCCAAGAGTTTTCTTTCCACAAATCTAGGTTTTTTGTCGAATCTGCTTTCTTATTCACCGCATAACGCTCAAATTACATTCATTATTTACAGTTTGAATTTCTGGAATTCCGAGTGCACAGCACCGCGATAGTCAAAGAATATATAATAGTCAACACAACTTTGACTTTGGTCGCCTTTGGCGTGGTTTTTTTAGTTTAATTTTAAGTTTTAAGTTTAGGACCATAAAGAAATCATTCATTCCCGATATTTTTTGGAGGAATGTATAAAAGCGAAAAAAACTCATTCACTCACTTAAATTGACACGACATCTCGAAAACTATTTGACCTATTAACATAAAAGCGTTTCTGAAAATTCCCCCCTTAGAAATTTGAAACAGGGGTTGAAGTTTTGTTTTTTGTTTGAGTATATACCACACCAACAACTGAATTGATGCTTGAATGCTTAACCAATTGAATTGATTTTACTGCGGGAAAATATTGAATTCCAACAGGAAAAATGAAAACAACGTGGGCGAAGCTGCGGGCAAAAAGCAAGTTTATTATAAAACCTAATACTCTTATGTCCAAAAGTAGTCTGACTATGAGTGCTGTTAGCGAACACTTTATCCAAATCACACAAAACCACACACAAAGAAAACATCGAATAATCGCATCACAAAATATACTAATAAATAATTTACCCGAGCTACGCCACGAAACCAAACAAAACCGCGCGTCTGTCTGTGCGTCCCCGCGTCGCGAGGCACTCGAACAATGGCACCAACAATTTTACGCAAGGGGGGCCGAATTTTGAACAAAAACAACTTTTTTGCAACAAAAATTGCCTTTTGAGAGGTAATTTATTGTTGTCGTAGTCAGTCGCAAGATGCCATAGAGTTGCCTCCGCTTAGGTGTTACATCGGGTTTAGGCGCGATTCAAAATATTTAGGTTTGTGATATTTTGAGATACCTAATTAAAAGTATTCTATTTTTATAAAATACAAATTCATTAAATCATCGTCATCATCACAGCTCATATACATCGCCATCGAGGGGCACCAGCCTACCCTAATTAGTTAGGGCGATTAGGCCTTAGTGAAAACCACGCTGGCCCAGTGCGGATTGGTTCACTTACACCTTTGAATTACTTCGCAGGTACCTGTAAACTTTTAATGACTTGATAACTTTACTACAGATTGGTAATTCAATCCTTAAATATCAGAGCGTCGGTGGCGCTGTGGTCTCGGCACTGAACTGTGCACCGAGTAGAATCGGGAGGTCCGCAATCGATCCTGCCATGTACCAATGTGTTTTTCGTTTCACGAATTTCATATGCACATTTATATGCTCCTGCGGTGAAGGAAAACGTCCTGAGGAAACCTGCATACACCTGCGAAGCAATTCAAAGGTGTATGTGAAGTCAACCAATCCGCACTGGGCCAGCGTGGTTTGACTAAGGTCTAATCGCCCTAACAGAACTAGTTAGGGTAGGCTCGTGCCCCTCGGTGGAGACGTATATGAGCTGTGATGAGAGATGATAAGAAACAAAATATCAACGAGGTAAAATATGAAAGCCTAAATTCTACGATGGGATCATCATTTTTTGTTTTATTTATAATCTTTATCTAATCACTTTATTAATGCCCATTAAAAAAAGTTTTACTGCTGCTTACAGTTAGACGTATAAATATGATTTATTATTATACCAATATGAGCTACATTGCTACATACATTGCAACTTTGTGGCGTACCGGCACTAAGGGCCGAAGGAGGCGGGGCAAGGAATTTTATTTGGCATAAAATGTATTATAGAAATGATATAAAAATTGTTAATAAGTGTAAAGTGTGACAAGATGGCACTTAATGATGCTGCAAATGGGTGTTCGCGCATTGTAAGGGCAGCAGATGCCCCTCCACCAGCCGCTTTAGCGAAAAGGGATGTTTTATGGATAATAATTTATTTATTGCGCGGTCTGTGGCATGTAATGAGCGTTTGGTTTTAGAACGTGACACTGTGTCCTTATTTTATATGAGATATATCTTTCTGCTTATAAAAAAATGATTGAATACTGCATTAAAAATAATAACTGTTATTGGCATGGCATTTAAAAAATAGCGTTGCTTGTCGCCTAGATACAATTCATCATGTACCCTCACATGTATTTTTTTATATTTTCTGATTTTGTAATTTCTTTAAAAATTCAAAATAAATTTATTTTAAAAAATTAAGATTTTTTTCACGATAAAGGTTTTGTCCTGTCCATAGTAAGAATTCCTTGTGTGGTTCCTAAGTTCCTAAGTTTACACTAAGGATGGCTTTATCTCCATTTCAGCCCATATATACAGCATCTCCCTAGGCAATTAAACGCCGACAAGATCGTGGAAGCGTTCAGCCGAATTCCCATGAGCTTATCGGGCAACGACGCGGCACTCCTCGACGTGCCTTCTTCCTCTGAGTGCTAAGTGCGAGTTTTACCGAGTTTTACTCGATCACACTCGTCGAACGCTTTAACTTAATTTGTATGGGATTAAGATGCCATCAAGTGGCTATTAGATAACGCTGCCTCAATACTAGATAGGGCTGCCTTATACTGATCAGAGGGCCTATTACCGATCTCATGGTTTTGCAAATGATATCATATGATATCATAGTGCAAAACGAAACATATGATTCATTCACGGTCAGATTTTCGATCATTTGTTCATTATTTAATGATGACATCATTGAAATTATGCCATAATGATGATATCATTGGAGATCGGTAATACGAAATGCAGTATTTCTTGACTTCTTTTCCTCAAATTTATACCATGTCATACGATGAAAGATCCATTATTGGCCTGCTGATAGGTCTATGCCTCATTCTGATCGAGTAACACGACTGATTACACCCTTTTTTCCCGGGGGAAATGCCTAACCGCACCGTACCCGCCGTTGGCTAGACGGCGAGCGTGTGTTCCCGGCAGAGTGCCAGGCCTACCCACTAAAACCCCCCGGTGTTCTCCCTGCCCTTATGGGCGCACTAGGACACCCTATAGTGGGAGCAAAGGTACAAACTTGAAATCCAAAAATATTAATCGGTTAGTTTAGAAACCTACCCGACGCCAGAAAACAAAAATTTTCCTACCGGATGAAAATGAACTGATAATAAATAGTTGTTCACTGTAAATAAACTCCTATGTTTTCTCCCGTAACACAATCCTTTAGAAACAGCGAGTCCGCACGCCTTACAAATGCTCTCCGATCCTTTTCACGTTCTTTTCAATATTTTATTGCCCTACTTCCAACGGAGAATGTTTCTGCAGCGTAAATGCAAATAACCGGTTCAGTGGGCTTCCATCTATCTTCATTTCACATCGGTGCGTTGGAAAACTGCGATTTCTCAGTTACTCGCTTGCTTTCAGCACATGAATAAGTAATTGAACAGAATTCACACATTTCTTTAAAGGTACAACAATGTTGGCAAACCATCTAACGGCCCATCATATTATCCTCTATACTTACTAATATTATAAAGCTGAAGAGTTTGTTTGTCTGTTTGGTTGAACGCGCTAATCTCTGGAACTACTGGTCCGAATTGAATAACTATTTTTGTGTTGGGTAGTTTATTTATCGAGGAAGGCTTTAGGCTATGTAATATCACGCTACGACCAATACGAGATGAGAATCAATGAAAAATGTTGCTAAAACGGGAAAAATATAGAAGATACGAAACTAAGAACGCGTTGAAGTCTTTTAAGGCGAAACGTAGTTCGCGGGCACAGAGCTAGTATTTAATACTTGTGATTCGTATGAGATTTTCAAATATGCAACGGTCAAGGAGACAGTCGGTGAGTGTTGGTGGTGCTGTGAACTCGGTGCTGGCCTTCTAATTGGAAGGTCCGCGGCTCGATCCTAACATGTACCAATGTGTTTTTCGTTTTTCGAATTTCATATGTAAATTTTTCGACGTTCCTATTATGGTGAAGGAAAACATCGTGAGGCAACCTGCATACATCTGCGAAGAAATTCCAAGGTGTATGTGAAGTCGACCAATCTGCACTGGGCCAGCGCAGTTGACTAAGGCCTAAGCACCTATCTTAGGGTAGGCTCGAGCCCCTCGGTGGGGACGTTTATGAGCATATTGTTAATGTGTGTCGTAACATATCTTATATGCATCTTGCGCTGTTTGTTAAGGCTGAAATACGTAAGTAGTGTTGCCCAGATCGGCCTTGCTCTTGCAGACTTGCGAGACTCTTGCTGCAAGACTGAGGCAAAACCGACCTAATTGTAGCAAGACCAAGTTCAAGACTGACCCATGCAAGATTTGAGCAAGAGTCTTGCTAAAATCTTGCATGATTTGAGCAAGTCTTGCTGAAATCTTGCATGGGTCAAGTCTTGCAGCACGAGTCTAAACCTTAGTATGATTGCTTAAAACAGTATTCGAACCGCTGTGTGAGAGAGACCACTTTGCGTCTCACTAGCGATGCCTCCATTTCAATCCCTCTGTCTAGTAGGATCCAACATCTCGATCCACCAGTGGATAGAATAGACATTGTTTTGACCATGCTCTAAGGCACTTATACAGAAGAAACATGGGGCGGTCGTATAGCGGAGGCCGAAAGTGAAAGAAACACAAATAAACCTCAATAGTACGCAGCATAGATAGTGTCGATTGTCTTCGACTGGCGGGAAGTTATCTGGAGGCGCGGGCGCAATTCTCCTTAAGATGAAATCGACGCTATGCTGCGTACTATTAAGGTTTATATTGTGTTTCTTCCAATATCCGCTTTTGCCACACGACTGCGCCACGTCATATAAACCGTGCCTAAGTGTTGTAGTAATAATTGTATCTGAAAGTTTAGATGGATCTCTAAATGTAGTTTTGACGCTTAATGTATCAAACTTGTTAGAACCCAGCGGCATATTGAGGAATGACGGTAAGAGACCCGATGGGATGTCTTTGGTTCCTTGGAATATGGGGCGGGTGCTGGTGTGAAATGCAACCTGTGTAGACACTCTAGCCCCGTCACATCTCCAGCGAACCACAATAAGATCAGGAGCAGCAGCCGAAGCGGTTGAGAATGCGAAGGTCGGCAAATATAGCGGTCTCGGTGCTGAATATTCTTTCTGCCCATTCGGCGTCGAGACCCTAGGTCCGTGGGGCCCAGGCGCTTTAAGCCTCTTTAAGGCTATTTCAAAACGACTTAAAGATGCCACAGGAGACCGAAGAGCTGGCAGCTTTCTCGCTCAACGTATTAGTTTAGCAATTCAGCGAGGAAACGCTGCCAGTATCTTCGGTACAATGCCGCAGGGGCCATTTTTAGATGTAATTTAGTTTTAATTAGTGATTTTAATTTAGTTTATAATATTATTTTAGGTTCGTATATTAGGTATTTAGATTTAGTATTCTATTTATTGTTTTTGTATGCTGCTTGTTATCAAACTTCTATCCAATAAATTATCTGCATGACTTATTAAATGTATCAAATATCTGTCAAAAACAGCATCTTATGTTCGATTTAATTTACCATAACAGCTCATATACGTCCCTACCGAGGGGATCGAAACTACCCTATGTTAGGGTATTTTAGGCTCACGATGTTTTCCTTTTTTTTATTGCAGGAAGTTGGCAAACAAGCAAACTGCCCACCTGATGGTAAGTGGTAACAGTCACCTATAATAGATGTGGCTCTTGTGAGATTCGCAGCAAAACTGCAACCCCCACAAGAACCACAGAGTACGTTGCCAACTTGTGACGCAAGATGTAAAGTCACAGTACCCAGTAATTTCACTGCCATATCTTACCCTTCAAACACAGCAATGCAAGCACTACTGCTTTGCGGCAGAAATAGGTAAGACGGAGGTACCTAAGCAGACGACCCTGGTACAGAGTCTCCCTCCAGTGACCTTCACCGAAGGAGCGTCAGAAAAATATACATATGAAATTCGACAACGAAAAACACACTGGTACATGGCGGTCTCGAACCCTGAACCTCCTAATTGGAAGGCAAGTGCCGAGTCCACAGCGCCACCGACGCGACGCTCGATCTAATTGTTGAGATGCAATTATAAATACGAACCCGATACACCAAACGTTACATACGCAAGTCAGTACTGTAATTCCATTCTGTAGAATTTCTCGCTCTTAAGCTCACATTTTGAAACTAATTTCTTAGTTATCCGCCAATCTCTAGAAAGTTACTTAAACATTTGCTCGAGCGAGAGGTCTCTTTCATCAAAATTTTGGCATTCATTTTCCTGCGAAAGGAACGAGAAATACAGACGTTTTGACGTCAATCGATGCTTTTCCTGAACTGAAGCCAGTTCAGAAAAAGCTTCGATTACTTCTATTTTAGCAAAAAGAAAAACTAGCCAAGCGCGATTTGCACTCGAGTGTTCCGTACGAACTTATTTAATACTAGCTGTTGCCCGCGACTTCGTCCTCGTCAATTTCTATTCTCCGCTCCTATTAGTCACAGCGTGATGTTATATAGCCTAAAGCCTTCCTCAATAAATGACTATCCAACACAAAAATATTTTTTCAAACAAACAAACAAACTCTTCAGCTTTATAATATAAGTAAGTATAGATATAAAAATCTCGTTCGTTATCGAACTCCTCCGAAACGGCTTGACCGATTCTTATGAACATTTTCGTTTATAAATAATATCTACATCACAGCTATACTCACGAAGTATGTCGGTTTCTGTCCAACTAGTTTCGACACTCTCCCTGAAGAAGGGTCCCCGATGGACCCGAAACTGTGATGTCTAAATAGCTGTGATGTATATATTATTTTTAAGTATGTCTCACGATAGTTTTAACAAGTTAATTTTCGTTTATATTTGGTATGTCTGAGAATAGGTGGTAGGTTATTTTTTATACTCCCAGGTGATAGGGGTTGCCCTCTACAAAAATTTTTAGTGTAGAGCTTTATTAAAGCGAATCGTAGTTCTCGAGTTCCTAACTATGTATATGTTTACAGTTTTCATATTTTTTCTTAACATGTGCTGTAAGACCTTGCTTTCTGCAAAATTTCATGATTCTAGGTCAACGGAAGCATCCTATAGGTTTGATTTCCTTATGAAATCGCAAAATTTACGAAAAAATGCGACATAAACGGCCAAATCTTTTAATCATTATTATTATTATTTATTTATTTATTACAATCACAGAACACAATACCCCAATACAATCTTCTGCCAAACCACAATGCGGTTTGTTGGCAGACGAAGCTCCATTTTTAACAATAATTTGACGCGATTACACATATACTAAGAACTTATAACACTTTAGACTCACAAACTAATCAATCAATATATGATATTATATTATATACTACATTATTGCATTTTTTACCTTAGATAGAAGGACATTACCAACATTTCTTTTAAATTGTTGTTTCGTTACACATTCACGTATATCTGTTGGTAAATCATTATATATTTTCGGCACTAAGTACTTTCTACATCTTTTACCATAATAATTTGTAAAACTAGGGACTACAAGCCTATCAGTATCTCTGTTTCTCACTAGCCTCTGAAAACTAACTACATTTTTAAATTCATCATTACAAAACTGCTCCACAGCCAATAGTAACACTACCTTCTCGTGGACCGGCAGCATTTTACATTCTACGAAAAGTTGTTCATAAGTATTATGTTGACTTACAAGTGTGATTTTTTCACAGCTGAAAGAAAAACTGTAGGTCCAAGTCTTTGATATAAATTTCAGTTGGGTACCTATACGCGTTCCCTAGAAAAAGGGTCTTGACAGACAGACGGTCAAACAACAGTGATAAGGGTGCTGTTTTTTCTATTTGAGGTACGGAACCCTAAAATGAAATGGATAGATATAGGATATCTTCCTTTTATTTCTGACACTATAACAAAAAATAATCCTTATGATAAAGCCTTTCGATCGGTATGATAAAGCTATAGGGTATTTTTTTTCTCGTGTAGCAGGTTCGATTCCCGGTTCAACCATGTATTTTTTTTAAATCTATAAATGCCGTTTAAATTGTTTTTTTAATTAAAATAATGCCTTCTTTCAGTAAAATGTTCCATCTACAATATTCAAGGTACTTTCCCTCCATGTGGCATAGCCGTGAGACGCCCTGTATACTGTTAAAATTTATAAAAAGGCAAACCAGCAACATGTATATTAAAGATTTACCAGGAAAAGCTATTACAAAGTCAATGATTACTTAAATGATACCAATACTTGGAATTAATCTGCATTACATAAAAATACTAACAATTATAATCTAATGTTAATGCCACAGTGACGACATCACTTATTGTAAAATGTCGGTCCTTTTTCTGATAAAGCTTATAACTTTCGCGTGCCCATTCTTCTAATTATCCTGAATTGGTGATCAGGAAAAAAATATGGTCGATTTAAAAGGGTTTTAATCAAGTCATATTCATCATTCAGTCATTTTTATCAATAAGGATTATTTTAATTTATTGTTGTGCTAGCCTACAGCTCACAATTTATCATCTAACAACTTTTCAATATTTTTTTCAAATAGTCAATATATATCTTGTAAGCACGACGTTTAGTCCGATTGCAACTGTCTCGAACATCTGCTCGGCAGCAATCAGGGTAAGCAGCCGTCAAATTTCCACAAATAGTCCTATAAAGTTAGCTAAATGCCCAATAAAATTATAAAAATTCATACATAATCACTGCGCCGTGTCTAATTCCATTCTATTCACACAAACGCCACTCAAAGGCGACAAAGTGTCTGACTTTGAACGAGAAAAAATACGGAGGCATGCATAAAATTCCTTTGATAATACATGATAAATATAATAAGATGACTGCGTATCGGTCCGTTGCTTTTGTGCGCATAAAAACATTCTAAACACAATGCGATAAAGTTGAAATTAGGATTTTTTTTTATTGGTGCCATGCAGCTTCTATGCGCTACAACCGCAATTATTTCCTGAGCTGTAAGGGTGAAATTGCCAAAGCACATGTGTACAAAATCGCAGAAGTGATTTGCCAGAGATTTGAACGATTTGTCGCCGCATGTCGAATGAATGAAAAGGCTCCGATGAATGAACTGAAGTCGGCAGTTATGCAATCAATTAGAGTGGGCGGTGCTCCTAAGTAAGGATCTTCTTACAAAAAGGGATACTGCGTTTGGGGCCACGAAAAGATATGGAATATATTAAACGGCTAGAAGCTTACCTATTTGGCGCTATGATAAAATCAAAATATTATTTATTCAAATATTACTTGTTAGAAAACTCTTTTGAATCATTCAATTTTTTTAGACACAAAAAGTTTGTAATATTGTGTTCCGACAATTAGAGGTAAGATAGTCAGCTCCTGAGATGTTGAGGAGTCCGGGTGAAGCTCGCTTCTATCTTCAACTTTATCGTCAACTTATTATCAGATGAGATAAAGGCTAGAAAATTCCCTGTCGTGTGTAAAAAAGTACAGGAATACTTTTTTATACAATTTTTAGATATTATGTTCGAAAAAGTTAGTATTTTTGAAAGTTAACTTTAGAGATTTTTCATTGTCGATAAATTTATCAAACAACTAATCTTAAACAGCGACAACAACTTACTTAAAAAGCGGTAAAATTACTGTTAAGTCCGGCAAATTTCATCTACTTGGAAGCTAGGAAATCCGCCGACAGTGGACTCTGCCGTGCGGACCGATGTTGACCCCTGCTCTCCATCAATACATTACATATCTTCATGGCTATCTAGATAAGCATATAAAAGTATAAAATAAGTTGACAAAAATAATCACAAAGTGATCGCTGAAAGCTATCTGTATTTGATTAAATAACACGAAATCGACTTGTTCGATTTCGCAAATATTTCCAACGCTGATTTCCTGGCCCAAAATGTTCCTTTGTGCCAGCTAACGACTCAAAGACACCGCT
Organism: Schoenobius gigantellus; assembly: GCA_963935595.1. Lineage (NCBI taxonomy): Eukaryota > Metazoa > Arthropoda > Insecta > Lepidoptera > Crambidae > Schoenobius > Schoenobius gigantellus. Next base: position 2,666,878 of record OZ012553.1, read on the forward strand.
GCTCAAACACCGCGACATTTCACGCCGGTACTTTTAACATATATCATACATTGTGCGCGTTCATTCATACAATCCATACAAATAGGCGATAGTAGCGCTTTATCCGACGCGTGAATGATTCGAGAGCGTAGCAAAAGGACGCATGCACTTTCATTCATAACTCCTCAACTCCATTGAATGCAGTCCATCGATTTGTAGTTTTGTTACTTGTGAGAAGAACTCTTTTCATGATATGTACCAGTTCCATTAGTGCCCACCTGATGGTAAGTGGTAACAGTCACCTCTAGTAAATGTGGTTCCTGTGAGATTCGCAGCAAAATTGCAACCCCCACAAGAACCACAGTGTACGTTGCCAACTTGTGACTTAAGATGTAAAGTCACGGTACCCAGTAATTCGCATATTTGGTTTGAAATATTCTAATTATTTAGCCTGACGTTTCAAACGCTTTCATTCAGCATTCGCGGTCACAGGATGACTAAAGGTGGTGGATAAAGAGTGGGGATAAACATCAGATTTATTATTTCACTACCTTAATCTCGTTTATTTATATGCTTAAGCAAACATAGAAATGCCAAGTGAACTAACAATGTACCAGTTCACCACGTGTGTCAGAGATCAAAGGGTGCACTTTGCACTTGCGCTGTGACTAATCGTTTTGTCACGATCTACTTTATTGCTATCATCAAAAGTAAATACAGGGAGGATTATTCGATTAATGGGACCATTTTAATGACTAGCTGATGCCAACGCCTGTGACATGTTCAACCATATGCACTTACTACCGCGCGGCAAATAATGCACGGAAAGAAATGATTTAGCTGTGATATCTAAACTCGCTTTGCTGATATTTCCTTTGCTGCTGCTTACAATATCTTAACAACTGTAACAAAGCCTTGTCTATAGCAACAAAAACCCGTTTGCTACCCCTACTAACGATATTTAGCTAAAAGAGTTTCAAATAATTAGCTTCCGCTACCAATTAATTAGCAACTTAAGCTAATTTCTTTATCCGTATCAACAAAATTTTATTAGTCGTTGCTGTTAGCTGTGACTGCTAATAATTCTTAGATCTAGTGGACAAAAACTTTGTTACTATTGCTAATTGTAAATGTACCAGGCAGCAAAATCATGTCTTTGTTGCATTTGATAAAAACATTGTGCAAACATGGACAACAGTTTTGCAGCAGTTTCTAATTTTATTATTACACTTAAGTATCAACTAAATATATGTATTCTTCGCCAATGTGATAATCATATTCATTTGAAGATACATTCAACAAATAACCAAGGCAACAAAGAGCAATAATATATTGGTGGTAGTAGCAAATCAGATTTATGTGAAGCTGCTATGCTATGAACATTTTGTAGATGTAACTAACTTTTGCACAAACTATAGTTAATATTCTTTGCCGCAACCTCTTAATAAAAAAAATCCGATGTTGCTACAAACCTCAGTTACCTATACTACCGAATTTTATATGCAACAAAAAGCAATAATTTATTAGAAGTAGTAGTAAATCAGACTTCTGTGAAGCTGCTAAAAATATTTTGTAGCTGTGAATAACTTTTTGAAAATCTTTAGCAAATATTCTTTATTGCAATTACCAAGCAATCATTTGCTGATCTTGCAAAAAACCTTAGTCATACCATCGAATTTTCTATGCAACAAACATCAATAATATATTAGAAGTAGTAGTAAATCAGACTTCTGTGAAGCTGCTAAAATATTTTGTAGCTGTGACTAACTTTTTGAAAAACTTTAGCAAATATTCTTTGTTGCAATTACCAAGCAATCATGTGCTAATGTTGCAAAAAACCTTAGTCTTAACATTGAATTTCATATGCAACAAACAGCAATAATATATTAGAAGTAGTAGTAAATCAGGCTTCTGTGAAGCTACTAAAAACATTTTGTAGCTGTGACTAACTTTTTGAAAAACTTTAGCGAATATTCTTTGTTGCAATTACCAAGCTATCATTTGCTATTGTTGCAAAAAATCTTAGTCATAACATTGAATTTCATATGCAACAAACATCAATAATATATTAGAAGTAGTAGTAAATCAGGCTTCTGTGAAGCTACTCAGAACATATTGTAGCTGTGACTAAATTTTTGAAAAACTTTAGCAAATATTCTTTGTTGCAATTACCAAGCGATCATGTGCTAATGTTGCAAAAACCCTTAGTCATACCATCGAATTTTCTATGCAACAAAAAGCAATAGTATATTAGAAGTAGTAGTAAATCAGACTTCTGTGAAGCTGCTAAAAATATTTTGTAGCTGTGACTAACTTTTTGAAAATCTTTAGCAAATATTCTTTATTACAATAACCAAGCAATCATTTGCTAATCTTGCAAAAAACCTTAGTCATACCATCGAATTTTCTATGCAACAAACAACAATAATATATTAGAAGTAGTAGTAAATCGGACTTCTGTGAAGCTGCTAAAAATATTTTGTAACTGTGACTAACTTTTTGAAAAGCTTTTGCAAATATTCTCTGTTGCGATTACCAAGCAATCATTTGCTAATGTTGCAAAAAACATTAGTCATAACATTGAATTTCCTATGCAACAAACATCAATAATATAATAGAAGTAGTAGTAAATCAGGCTTCTGTGAAGATACTAAGAACATTTTGTAGGTGTGACTAACTTTTTGAAAAACTTTAGCAAATATTCTTTGTTGCAATTACCAAGCAATCATTTGCGAATGTTGCAAAAAACCTTAGTCATTTCTATGCAAACGCAAATGCCCTCCTGTTTGTAAGCACTGTGAAGCACAAATTACATTACTGTGAATTACTCGAGCCAGTTTGAACGCCGGGGCTATCACAATTAACACTTGGTTGTTTAACTTTTTATTTTTGCAAAAATGTTGCCAACTTGTTTCGTTATATGAATAAGCTAGTCAGATATAAATTACAATATATTTTTTGGATAAAAGGAAAGCGTTGTGCACGTCATAGCCAAAAATGGGTATTTCTCGTTTTATTAAAGGGAAATGCCCATTCTAGTACCTACTTAATATGTTCTTTTACCACGGGATAACTCTTTTTACAAAATTTCGGGATTTTATGTATTTAATTAAAGAGTTTATGCGTTTTACAGGCGTATTTTTCACTTACGCGGCACTATCAATATTTAAACGAGGATACTAATTACGGTAAAATTTTTTAGGCCTTAATAACCACTAAACCACCCCGGTGTCAATATAACTGACGCTTACTGCAGGACCGTGTACCATGTGCTATTCTAGTTTCGGTCCACATGCTCCACAGCCCAGTGCAGTGGCCGCTTTCTTGGTGGTGGCCCCGGCTCGACTCACTCTCAGTAGGGCGAACGCCCCGAATACCAGTGGTTCTGGTTCTGGACTTAATACCAGCCTTTTCATCGTTTTTTATATTTCATTCAGTTTCCGTAAATAAAACGTGGTATGAAAAATAGTAAAAAAAATATATAATAAAAATGGTAAGAAAAATAGTAAATAATATACCATTTGGCAGAAAATACAATTGGTAAATCTGGCATGAATACCTTGACGTCAGTCGTCAATTGAAGGAAGGCGCGAGCGTATGTCGGCTATTTTGTAAAAAATATCTGCTAGTTGTAAAAATTAATAAAAAAAAATGTAAAAAATAATAGTCATTAAGACAAGACATTTTTCACATTTTTTTTCTTCAGGTCTATTGTTCATGATGTGTGTTTTTATTAATAATGATAAAGTAATGAATCGATTTCTAAGTAATTAGTTAGGTTTTGTCTTTTTTTTATTAGGTTTTGTCAAGAGAAATTGACAGGGCTGTAATAAGGTACATCAAATTTTATTATACATACAGGGTATATATAATACGATAGATGACAAAAAAAAATTTTTTGCTTAAAAGAAGCTCATTCATATAATACAGAAAGAAAAAATCGGTTTTCGAATAACTAAAAAAACAACCAAGATATAAGGTATTAAATATTTTTCTCCATCTCTTTCTAGCAAAACGGCAATTTACAAGGAGTTTATATGGCCGTACTCAACAATGACGTCACAGTTGATGTCGGATCTCACTATCTAATCGCCTTCAAATTAACAACTTAAAATGCTGGTATCTAATGTATTTCTAAGCCGATTTTAATTCTAATTTCACAGGACTTCATCTTTTACCATGTTATTTTAATATTTAATGACGAAACGTAAAAATTAGAATTCAGTCATCATCCCAATTCGAGCCACCCTAGGGCTGGTATTTTTTTTGCTGGTATTAGGATTAAGGTGTACCTAATAACAGCCTTCGTCCTGCCACTACTGGACACAGGCCTCACCCAAGGATTTCTGTCCATGAGGGGTAGATGCCTTGTTAGCCTTATTATAATCATAAGTAGGTATTTATTTTGATTCTGTTACTTTTTTTGTTTAGAAAAATAAATGTTCATATGGGTTAGTATACCTACTTAATGTTTATGAAAGGGTAGTATTAGATGCTGAGAGGCTGTAATTAGAGGCGGAGGGTACTTTTCCATATTTAATTCCTTATTTTAAAAATTTTCAGTACCTACGTCTTATGGTTAATTTAGATGTTAATTATAATTCTCAAACAAATAACCTAACAAGGTATAAAAAACCGGCCAAGTGCGAGTTGAACTCGCGTGAAGAGGGTTCCGTACGATGTTACCTATATTAAGTGATTTACCATGTTATTTTAATATCATGGACTTCTTATATGTTTTCCTATAATCTATAGGTAAAAAACTAATTTCTGTATTTTTTCAAAATTTTAGGTTCAGTAGTTTCGGAGATAGGGGGAGTCAATTTTCGTCTATTTTCTTCAATAACTTGGAAACTATTTATTTTAAAATTACAAAAAATACAGTTAAGATCTTTACAACAAGACTTTTCATTTCATAATGTCACACGATGCAGTTTAAAATTTTTTTTAATTTTCCACCTTCCCCCCAACAATGACCTCTCATATACAGATTTTATCTATTCACGTCACACCTCTGCGTTTGGGTCACAGAAATTGATATTGTGTACCAAATTTCAACTTAATCGGTCTAGTAGATTCGGAGATATATAATTGACTGTGACCGACAGACAGACGGACACACGAGTGATCCTATAAGGGTTCCGTTTTTTTATTCGGACGTACGGAACCCTAAAAACAATTAACTGAAATAAAACTAATACAACTATTTACTATAAATACAGGAGTAGGTACAATTTTTTAAATCTAAAATTTGGTCTGAGATTGCAATTCGGGGCATCCACCCTAATCTTCTCTGCCGAGGTTAGGAAAGATTAAGTAGGTACTAACTTACGAGTATACAAGTCTCCAACTAACTACTTAATTCTGACGATATGTATCTATCTACATAGATACCTACGGGTTGATATAAAATCTTCCTTTTTTTGAAGCCGGTTAAAAAAGTGCAGCGAATTAAAAACCCGGCGAAGTAGGTACCTGGTGTGGTACCAGCTAGCCGCTGCTGGCATAAAACAGTATTTTCATGGTATTTTCCTATGAAAATCGTTTCGGATATGTACTTTTGTAATACCTACGAGTAGGTACAAGATTTTGACGATACATATCTCCGAAACTTTAAAAGCTGGTATTGTTCAAAAAAATTTTCGTTTCAAGTATATTTTTACGTTCTATTCATAGCTATTAGGGTATCTATTTCTTCTATTACCTACCTACCTTGAATTTTTCCAAAATTTTGATGCCAAGCAATGATAGTCTACTCTAGATGTCATGTCATTGATGCCATGGTGTGTGTGCTACTGTTCAAAAGTTATCTACATGGGGTGCAAGGCGGTGCAAATACACAACCGCCAGCATAAAAAAAAATGTTTAATGTTAAGATATTTGAATTAGGATAAGCCCGAATGTTTTAGTTACGCCAACGAATATCATATTCGTCACAGTAGCTAAAATGCATTTTGCTGTTACGACAAATATTTTCGCGTTTTACGCGGGAAAAGCAACGAAGCAAGTGTTGCCAAATATAAAAGCCGGTACCTTTTTCTTTACTGGAAAAAGGTACCGGCTTTTGTATTTGGTTTTAAAGGAGTATGCCCATTTTTGGCCCAGCACCAGACAGGACAAAAAAATACTACAATGAAACAGCATTTTATCAGTAATAAATTAATCATAGGTTGTAATGATAATTAAAGTTGGGATTAACAATAAAGTATTTGAAAGTATTTGTATTAATTTTTGTGTTTTATACGGCTTTGTAGTCATGCACTGTAGCATGAGAAACTTCAGAGAGTGTTCCGCCAATAGCAGCGCTTCATTTTTCTACTGTCGCTATGGCCGGGCAACGCTATTGGCAAAGCACGTAGATCCGTTTACGGCAGAGCAGCTCTGTCGTTGACGAATGTTGCCAGTTTAGAAATAAAGACATAGATCGATTTGTAATATGTAAAAAGAATTAGAATTATATTAGAATAATAGTAAAATATCAATACATTTATTGTACATGAATTAGCACACGCCCACTTAAGTTTGACACTCTGCTTCTGCCCAGTTTTTGGACTATGTGTTATTTGTCTATGACACTGGATATGACAAAGATAATAGTTATTTGTTAATACATGAGTGAGTTGCTTTTTAGCCGCGTGCTCATCTTTGATGACCGAGCAAGCGAAGGATTCAAAAATTAGAATCCTGAGCGTTAGCGACAAGCGCGGATCCACCGTTGTGGGCACGATGGGCATGCCCACAACCCTAATAGACTTGTGACGTCACACTTTCATGGTCTATTGAGATAGATAGACTGATGATAATTTTATCCAGTTATTCTTATGCCAGTGCCTTAAAAAAACAATAAATCTTGGTCAGTGTCATATGTTCTGGAAACATCTTTGTAGGGATGCACTATACGATCTAGAGCGAGGTCATACTCCGACTCGCACTTGGCCGATTCTTGGATGTATCGATTCTTGGATCGCTGTGACCACAACTTTTTTTTGAGTGTTGGATCCGCGCCTGGTTAGCAAGGGAATCAAAAGAACACAAGGTAAAAAATTTTTGCACTCGAGTGCAACACGTAACTTTTCATCCCCCCTCAGCGAGGAAATGACTAAATGCAAAATAAAACATTTACAATCACATGATACTTTTATTTCAGTTTAGGTATATATTTACTACAACATTATGATAGGTAAGTATTACAAAAAAATATTTATATTATGTATAACAAATACGAGTAATACGTTTTTTTTTACTTGTTTTAAAGTTTCTTATTTATAACAATACGACGTTAAAACAAAATGGCGCGCGCAAAGCAAATTAAAAACAAAAGTACACCAAGGAGGTTCAGAGTCTGAGTTTTTAACAAATTTAAAAAAAGTATGATAAATTCGGCACCATGGAGATGGAAGTAAATAGGTTTAATGATGTTTTGAAATCACATATCTAGTGCACGCGATGTTCTAAATTCAAATTTACTTTAACCTCAAGCGGATAAAAACGGCTTTGGCGGTCAGATATCAAATAGCAAAATACTCTTTCCGAGATGGGGGGATGAAAATAAAATTATTTAATAATATTTACAGACTTCCCATCTTTAAAGCCTCTCCTCTAAATAGGGGAGGTGAAAGACGACGCCCTTGGCGCACACCCGCATGAACCGGTATATCCTCCGAGACGAGGCCGTAGTGAGTTAGCCTACAAGAATAGTTCCCGCAGATGGCCCTATTTAAGTTGGTAATTTTCTCGGGGACTCCAATTTCACGCTAGGTCTAGGTCAACGGGAAGTACCCTATAGGGTTTGATTCCCTTGCAAGTCGTCTAAATATGCAGCAAAAACGGAGCATAAACGGCTGTATCTTTTGATTGCGTCGACTTAGAAGTCTGATTTTTTCACTGCTCCAAGAGAGTGTAGACCAGCGGACCTAAAATGGCCGCATCGCAGAATCATAATACGAATCATATTACGCATTGAGTACAATTCATCATAGCTGCTATTCTATTTGACTGCTTTGTATGAAGATTCATTAAATGGTCCTAATTGACACTTTAGCAATGCCTTATTTGGGGACCATTTTACGAATATTCATACAAAGCTGTCAAACAGAATAATTGCTTATGATGAATTGCACTCTATTCATAATATGATTCATGATATGATTCGTATTATGATTCTGCGATACGGCCTTTTTAGGTCCGCTGAGTATTGGATATTAATTTCAACTTGATTACTACACGCGTTCCTGAGAAATAGGTCTTGACAGACGGACAGACAGACGGACAACAAAGTGATCCTATAAGGGTTCCGTTTTTTTTTGAGGTATGGAACCCTAAAAATTAAACAAAATAAGCTCTCTTAGATATATTTTTTACCCAGCTTTATATAGTATAGATAGAAATGGGTTTTCAACAGACTCAATATTTAAAATAGACCTTCCTATCTTAACTACCGTTTTGAACCAAGTATTATCATGAACCACGGTTGAAAACTTTTCCTATAATATAATTAACATTGAAATTTGTTTCTTTTCTTCCTATTATTATTTCTGGTGGGGGAATAAGTTCTTTCGTATTTTGTATGAAGACTCTAGAAGTATCGTATCGTAACTAGAAGATACCCTTTTCTTCCAATCTTGGTAACTAAATTCGAAGACAAAAAATGCTTATATCGACTTTGTGTTGGTTATATTGGGATAACAATAGGTTCATATACATCAAAATTGTTGTATATTTTGCATTATTTATAAATAACAAATTTTTATATGTTAAATTTCTTCTGCTACATTTTAACCGACAGAAACATAATTGAAAAAAATCAAGCAAATATTCATCCAAAAACCAAATATTTAGATCACGGTTTAAAGGCTATGCTAGCAACACTGGTCCTACGTATTTCCGTTCCGTCCTTACGCCGCTCCGGCGCCGCGCCATTATTTTCTTGGCCGCGCCGCTGCACCGCCGCCGTTTTAGTAGTAAGAGTGAGTTAGTTTATAATATTGTGTTCTTCTGTAATTCAGTTAGTGTGGGAAGTGACTAGTGAAGTAAAATATCTAAAAAAGTAAGTAGCTACACTAATAAAGATGGACCATTATCCTAGTGAAATTTCACAGCTCCTCGATAGTTGGGGCTACGGTCAACAAATAATTGAAAAATTTAAAGGTCAGTAACTACTTATTATAATGTAAGTACGTACTTTTTTCTATACCACTGTATTATGGCGACCACAAGCCTATGCCTGTTTAGGTAAAGCACCATACTCAGGGGCAAAAAATTGGCCCAAAATCGTAGCAAAATGTATGAAATGAAAACCATATCAAATTTTTCCCCGCTGAGTAGGTACCTTAAAAATTCATGCATAACTCGAGTGTCTGCTAGTGAATCTATCATTCATTTATCAGTCACTTGTTATTGTCACTAATAAAAAACCAATTATATACCGAACTCTGTGGCCTAGTGGTCATCATGCCAGGCTGCCACACGAGGTAGGTACTGGGTTCGATTCCTGGTCAGGTCTAGATGGAAAATGATCTTTTTCAGATTTACCTAGGTCTTTTATGTTTATACATAGATACTTATGTCATCATCATCCGAGCGTATTCCCGGTTACGTCTCCCGTATCTATCTAACAAACAAAGACACAAAACTTTCCTCTATATCAAGTCTTAGATTAGTCTAAATATAATGACTTACAATTATCATTTTTTTCAGACGAAGGAATTAAAATATCCCACTTGAGTATAGTAATGTGTTTTTGAATAGGAAACACCAGCTAAAAGAAGAAAAAGGTCATGTGATTCAGACACCACCAGTAAGGCGTCCACATCGTCAGTCATAACAAATTTTTCATCGAACAACATGTTGGTATGTCATAGCATGTAAGAATTTGTAAATGTATAGGGTGATTGCGCCGGTTCTCTACCAATTAGTGGAGTAGTCAAGTTGAAGACGCAACAACTATATGTCTTTAAAACATTTTCAAATAAAAATAATGGAATATACTTCTTACATTGTCTTTTTTTGATAAATATAAAACATTAAGTACTCATTCTATGGTTATTTTTTAAACTTTAATAGAAGTTCAAAATAGCAAAAGACCAGAAAATCTAGTTTTCATCCTCCTGTTGGCTAGTTTTCGACCTTTATTAAATAAGCCTCATGTTTATAATTAAACAACGATTTAAGTATATATGTTTTCAAATAAAATATAATATATTTATATGAAAAATATTTTTAAATGAAAATATATTTTATAGGTATATTTTTAATAAAATATATATATACTTACACGGTGTTTCACGTAATGTCATTCAACCCAAAATTTTCATGTAAGTATATCATAGTATCATCATCATGTCTATAATTTACATGAAAATTTTGGGTTGAATGACATTACGGGTAAACACAATTTAATAATAAGTTTTCGATAAAGAATTGATTATTTATTGGTTATTATGAAACACCGTGTATAATATATATTTTTAAATAAAAAAATCAGAAGCATAAGTACGATGTTATATTGATTTAAAAATAGTAAAATAAAACAATAAATTTTGCACTAAATGTATGTTTTGATAATTTTTAGCTACTGATTTTAAAGAAACGGTTGATAACTGGCGTCTCTTAGAAATTTAACTCAATTTTCGACCACTTGTGGTTTTTCACTTCTTTAAAAGACAAAATATGGACGAAGACTGGCCATTAAGGTGTGCATAGATATGAGAGCTAAAATTTTAAAATTATATTCAGTGTTATATTATACTTTTTAAGATAACAAGGACAACCTTTCTCGACAATGCTTCCCAGTCTCCGACCTCTCAGTCAAGAATAGGATTTTCTAGGTACACGGTAATTTTTTTATCACCCTTTAAAATTTTAGGGACGCTTCAGGACACATCCATTATTATATAAAAAAAATAAAAAAATCAGCATTTTTTATATATTTTAAAAAAATAAAATAAAGTAAATGAGTTATTTTTTTATTCATATTTAAACTATTCTAATACCATATCGTGAAGCCTCCCTTAAATTTTCCAGGGTGATAAAAAAATAACCGTGTATAAGTTAAATAGTAAAATAAATAGTTAAAACTCGGTAATTGTGTTAATTAACTCTTAAACAAAATATACCGGGTGTAACGGAATACCGAAATAATATTTAAGGTTGCTGATTAACAAAAAAAATGATTTATGACTATTCTTTGTATTTTTATTATATGCCTACTTTCGATTTAATATGCTAAACTGTTAAGCGTTAGCGTGTTCAAATGAATACTTGAGCAGGAAATTTTGATTTTAGGAGGTTTGGGCAGGGTGTACAAAGGGCAGAAACAGGGACTCTGCAGCTGGTCGTGGCACACTATTAAATAGATATTACTACCTAAGGAGAAAACTCTTGAAAGTGGGAGCAATCTCAAAAAAAAGTCTTACAGTAGTTCAAGACAGAATCGAAAAACTCACTGATGACGAGACAGGTATCATCACCATTGTTATGTGTAGTGTTAGTTATTTAACTATCATTAATGTTACATAATTAAACCATGATATAACCTCCATACTTTGTCATTATACACGGTTATTTTTTTATCACCCTGGAAAATTTTAGGGACGCTTCAGGACACATCCATTATTACATAAAAAATAAAAAAAATGAAATAAAAAATTAAAAAAATATATAAAAAATCTCAAAAAATGCTGCTCTCAACTAGTGCAGCAGTTTTTGTATTTTTAATAAAAATTAATATAAAATTAAGTAAGTGAGTGAGAATTTTTTTTATTTATATTTAAATCATTCTAATACCATGTCGTGAAGCGTCCCTTAAATTTTCCAGGGTGATAAAAAAATAACCGTGTATAATACATTATTTGTGTTTGTCTGTAGAAGAGAAGCATGACGACTTGATACGCTGGCTACAAAATACTAGAACGGTAAATCTTGTCACTGACAACTGGGAACGCACAACATCAAAAAGGTTGTTAATGTTGAAAGGATCAATGGAAATCCACAAATACATGGACAATTTTCCAGCTCTCAAATGTTTCGACGGCTATAGATTGGTAATTAACAACTATTAAACTACAGTTTATAAACTCAAGGACATGGAGGAAATAGATGAGGAGTAACAAGTCCCATACTTCAAATTGTACTTAGGAAGCTTTTTTATATAGGAATACCCCATCTGGCTTGCACTGGCTGAAGTATCAGTGTTCGACGTTAAATGTTGGGCCGAACGCAAAACATATTGCTTAAGATTTTTTTGTTTCAGTATGGAAGTTGTTACTCCATATCTACTTTTCCCATGCTCGGCAACAAAATTAGAGGAACATTCAAAATACAAGATGGACGATACAAATTATATAGTTTTAATTACCAGAATAACAAGATATTTATGAAGCATATTCTTCTTTAAGCGTTCCTCTAATTTTGTTCCTGACTATTACATAGTAGTGTACTTTTACTGAATGTTAATGTCTATTATATTTCCCACAGATAGAAATGGATTTTCGTAGTTTGTATCCTGACGCTGCAATGCAACTCTATAGCGAGTGGCCGACGTTGTCGTCTTTTATAATTAGTAAAGTGCCAGTAAAAGAACAGAATGCAATAGACGATTGCTGTACATCAGGTTAGTCATAAATTGTGACCTTTTAAGCTTACGCCGTACTAGTGGAACACTACAGAATGTTGAAGTAAATGCATCAGGTGATTTTGTTCTTTTTATTTGCAGATGGAAAAAAATCAAAACTCTGAGAGCCCTTCTATTGTTATTTCCAATTAAAAATATTGTAATGAAGAAAAAAACACAATGGAGGCCATCAAGATTGGAAACTAAAGATAGCTTTATTCAATATTTTAAAGTAAGTAGTTCAACATAATAAATTCATTAATACCTAATTATTGTGAGGTCTTTATCAGGCATGTTTTACAAATGTTTTTAAATTTTTCAGTCTGCCGCTGAAGTCCTGCCAACCAACCTGCATAGCATAATAAGGAAAACTGTTTTCAACGGGGCCTTCCGCTTGGTCCTCAATTATTTGCAGTATCACCCGACGAAAACATCATCACTGAGTGTTTTTTGATCATAAATGATACAATGTATAATATAGACAGGCCTCTTAAAGCCTTCGACATTTTCTTTAAACTATTTGATGCTTTAAATTGTTGTTATCCCAAACAAACTGAAAGGGAAAAAAATCCTGTTGTATACTATCTTTTTCTAAATGAATAACACTGTTACTCATAGAAAAATGCAATTAACTATTGTTTTTCACAATAAAGTTAAGTATTACAATAATTTCAGCATTTGAATTTTTTCATCAATGTTGCGTGATGTAAATTCTTTGTAACTATGTTTTTTAGTAGCAGTAGCAATATGTTTATTTTGACTATCGCATCATTGCGGCATATCGTACCAAGTGCAGCTACAGAGTGCGACACGATAGCGTATCAAATTAACTTACGTGCCGCGACTGAAACGACTTAGCGGTAGACGACATATGTTTAGCTGTAGCTGCTAATTGGGTTTGTTACTTTAACCAAGGGGTTTAGTTGCGTTATGCAATTTTTTTGTTGAAATGACTAAAATGATTTGTTGCATTGAAGATAATGTTAGCTGCAGTAACTAAGTAAATTTGATACTCTATCGAATAAACCTTAGCGGTAGTTGACATATGTTTAGCCGTAGCTGCTAATTGGGTTTGTTACTTTAACCAAGGGGTTTAGTTGCGTGATACAATTTCTTTGTTGAAATGACTAAAATAATTAGTCGCATGGAAGATAATATTAGCTGTAGTAACTAAGAAAATTTGATACTCAATCGAATAAAACTTAGCGGTAGTCGACATATGTTTAGCTGTAGCTGCTAATTGGGTTTGTTACTTAAATTAAAGAGTTTAGTTGCGTGTTGTAATTATTTAGATGAAATGACAAAAATAATTGCGTGAAAGATAGTGTTAGCTGCAGCTAAAATCTTCCAGGCGAGGAATCGTTTTACTCATTTCAACTAAATAATTATAACACTCAACTAAACCCTTTCATTTACTTAACAAACCCAATTAGTAGCTGCAGCTAAACATATGTCGACTACCGCTAAGTTTTATTCGATTGAGTATCAAATTTTCTTAGTTACTACAGCTAATATTATCTTCCATGCGACTAATTATTTTAGTCATTTCAACAAAGAAATTGTATCACGCAACTAAACCCCTTGGTTAAAGTAACAAACCCAATTAGCAGCTACAGCTAAACATATGTCGTCTACCGCTAAGGTTTATTCGATAGAGTACCAAATTTGCTTAGTTACTACAGTTAACATTATCTTCCATGCGACTAATCATTTTAGTTATTCCAACAAAAAAAATGCATCACGCAACTAAACCCCTTGGTTAAAGTAACAAACCCAATTAGCAGCTATGGCTAAATATATGTCAACTACCGCTAAGGTTTATTCGATAGAGTATCAAATTTACTTAGTTACTGCAGCTAACATTATCTTCAATGCAACAAATCATTTTAGTCATTTCAACAAAAAAATTGCATAACGCAACTAAACCCCTTGGTTAAAGTAACAAACCCAATTAGCAGCTACAGCTAAACATATGTCGTCTACCGCTAAGGTTTATTCGATAGAGTACCAAATTTGCTTAGTTACTACAGTTAACATTATCTTCCATGCGACTAATCATTTTAGTTATTCCAACAAAAAAAATGCATCACGCAACTAAACCCCTTGGTTAAAGTAACAAACCCAATTAGCAGCTACGGCTAAATATATGTCAACTACCGCTAAGGTAATTCGATAGAATAATTAACTTACTTATTTGCTAAAGCTAACTCTATTTTCCATGGTTACGAATTATTTTAGCTGTTGCAGCTAAAGTGATTATACATCGCAACTAAAACCCTTAGTTGCACAAGCAAATCTAATTCACAGCGGCAGCTGAGATAATTGTTAAACGTCACTAAAGTAGTTTGATATTGCATCAAACTGACTTAGTTGATACAGCTAATTCTATTTCATACGGCGACGAATTATTTTAGCTGTCGCAGCTAAAGCGATTACAACTCACAGCTAAAACTCTTAGTTACAGTAACAAATTAAATTTACAACTACAGCTTAGATCATTGTCAAATTCCGCTAAAGTAATTCGATAGAGTATCAGACTGATTTAGTTGCTATAGCTGATACTGTTTTCAATAGCTACCAATTATTTTAGCTGTCGTAACTAAAACTCTTAGCTACAATAACAAACTTAATTCACAGCGACAGCTAAGATCATTGTCACTCGTTGCTAAAGTTATTTGATAGTGCATCAAACTTACTTAGTTGATAAAGCTAATAGCACCTTCTATGGCGACGAATCTTTTTTGCCGTCGCAGCTCAAGTGATTGCACAGCGCAACTAAACCTCTTAGTTAAAGTAACAAACAAAATTTACAGTTGCAGCTAAACTCGTTGTCGAATATCTCTAAGGCATATCGATAGAATATCCAACTGACTTAGTTACTACAGCTAATACTATTTTCCATAACTACAAATTACTTTAGTCGCGAAGTAAAAGTAAATAACAGCCTCGGCAATTTTTTTTAGCAGCTATCAATAAATATTGTTAATAAATTTTGCTGATACTACTAATATAATTAGTAGCCACAGCTAAATTTAGCTAAAATAATTAGCTGTCACTGCTAAATATGGATTAAATTGTTAGCAGTGTCCGCAAAATTTAGCTAATATAATTAGCTGCCACTCCTAAGTTTTCTACGATTTTGAGTTATTTCAGCAAAAAATATTTGTTATCGCAGCTAAGTTTTGGTAGCTAAAAACACTTTGCTACGGTTGCTAAAAACTTCGTTGTCCGTATAGTTTCGAAGGAATTTAGCTACCATACCTAAATTTTAGGAACCACAGCTAAGTTTTTTTTTCCGTGTGCGCATCGCTTTGGAAAGGCAAACGTTACATTGTACAATGACATCTGCATTATAGAGAAAAATTATTTAAAATTTGTAACGTTTTACCAGTCGAGTCAAAGGCAAAAATGAGTATTATCATAGAACAGCGTGATAAAGATGAGCATAAGCATGTGACAAAGCATGCGCGCACAACTCGCCTCTCCAAAGTAGCCAGATTAGTCGTGCCCAGAGTCAACAACTACATTTATGGCAAGCGTGAAAGGCGTTGGCTAACACCAGTGTTTATAAATCAGTTGCCCCAGAACTTGCTAAAAAATGTAATAAGCAAAAATCATTTAAAGAATGTATTAAGGAAGCATTATCTGTCTCTGTGTCCCTAGTATTAATTTATACAGCTTGTCTCATATCTCCCCATAGATTATAATTTATAATATAATGTTTAATTTTGTTTAAACTATCAAAGTGCCAACCTAAAACTGTTCTAAAATTTATTTTTCACAAATTTGACAGTTAAATTTGATTGATATGACAAGTTATTAAGGTCGACACTTTCTTTTCGGTTAAATAAATATTGTAATTTTTGTGGGGGGGCTGTGAGACGCATTGTATATAGTATTAGCTCAAAAAATATTATTATTAAAATAAAAAGAAATGTACTATAGAATGGACGAGAACTACTGCCGACATACTGTTTTACAGTTTGGCAGATT
Source organism: Schoenobius gigantellus (assembly GCA_963935595.1). Lineage (NCBI taxonomy): Eukaryota > Metazoa > Arthropoda > Insecta > Lepidoptera > Crambidae > Schoenobius > Schoenobius gigantellus. The sequence continues at coordinate 2,683,460 of OZ012553.1, forward strand.
AAAAATGTATTGTTGTATAGATAATCATGAAAAGAAAAAAAAAAGAAGGTAATTATTAAAAAACGGTATTCTATAAGCGCTTTGAGATTAGCGTTATGCTACTTTGCGCGCAGACGGTCGTTTCGGCATAAGCGCGCATCATTTCTCGCTGCAAAAAGCCGAACGCGCTAACATGGGCTTATTTCAGCGTGTACGCTTGAACCACTTTAGGGCTAGCACGAACATTTGCGTCAAAGTATTCGTACCGTCAATGACGTCATTGTGAAATACTTGTATGAGAATTTTGGATCCAAGTACGCCCTACTGGTGGTGAGTGTCAATAGCAACATGGATTTCCATGAGGAAACATTGCTTTTTGCGTTAGTTGCTCGCCGTCGACGAGACGTCGAGTAACTAAGTAACGCAAGATTTTTTTCGTTTTTTATAAGTATTTCATGTCCTTTCGTTTCTTTGGTCTGAGGTTTTTGGTCCACTCATAATTGGAATGAGTAAGGAAATTAGGTCGAGAATTAAAACGTCCTAACGCGTACACAATATCACGTTTGCCCATTTCAAATCTGGACTAGAGGTACAGAAGTACGGATTATTTACGTTCGAACTGGATAAGTCCGATCTCTTAGCTAAACAGCGGACCGACAAACAGATGGACAGACGAACACATAAGCTATCTACGGAACCCTATAAAAGAGATAAAAACGTTAGAAATTTTCTTTCGGGTTCTATAAGTCTTCGATGTCGGTGTCATGGCGTCAACGCGGTACGAGTCTGTTGCTTGTTGTCGATGCCTCTATGTTGAAAAAATAGTGTTGTAGTTTGTTGATTGGAACAAAAAATGTGTCGATAAAACGCGGGACAGCTTCTGGTATCGAACGATATCGCCAACTGCGAATCCGTAGCGAATTAACCAGTGCCATAGCGTCGAGTAGGGGCCCTACCTCCATATTAAATAGCTGATGCGCCACGCCAAAACAAAATTAGCGCCGCACACTCGTCTGCCTCGTCATCGAGGGGGCGAACAAAAGATGTATTTGATTTGAATAAACTCGCAATCAGTTATAACTAACATTGGTGTGGGAGACGTTTTAATAAAATTCTTCGTGTATCTAGTTCTAATTTCTAGTTCGTGCATCTGTTCTTGGTGGTTCGTTGTGAATTTCAATAATTCCTAGTGTAAGTATAATTCGTCAGATATTGCTCAGAGATTTTAGTCAGATTTTAACACATTCACTGCCAAGGGCTTGTATAGTTTTATTTTTCATGTGTAAGATTCGTGTTATTTTATAGCTTAACTTAGTGTGTTGTTTGTGATTAAAAATTTGTATGAAGTGTATATTGTTTCCATAATTTTTAATCACTTAAGTATCATTGTAAGCTTGTTGGCTGATAGATCTAGCTGTAAGTCTACTTTGTGATCTTTATATTTATTTGACAAATAAGTATAAAGATCCCGCCAGGTGCCACACTATTATTTTTTGATAATTTTGATGTAGGTAATATGTGTGTATTCATTAAATATAAATTGAAAATATGTATAAATTTGTTAAATTACCAATTACAACAAAGTACAATTTAATTACATACATATGTATACATGCAATACAACTCGCGTTTGCTAGAGGTAGGTACTAGCAAGCAATAAACCAAACAAAATATTCGGGACGGTCACTCGGATCCGAGCGTGCAGCAGTGAAAGGGTTAAAAAACAAATGACGTCGTTCGTCGTAATGTCTCGAATAGAAAGGACTTGTCTTATGTATACTTTTAAATTTTGGAGTTTTTCTCAGCGCTAAAAAGCGCTTGTGTGAGCAAGCACTAAGAACGTTATGTTGATAAGCTGCGTCAAATAGCAAAGCAATGATATAAAACGCAAATACGGTCCTGTGTGTAATATTGCTCACACCTCCGCGGGATGACTTCGCAAGTACCACGGCACACACCACATCATTGGTGATGTAGAGGCGACTAACAACCTCTGCAATTTTGTTCATTCGTTTCCCAATTTATTTAGCACTAGCTTTTGCCCGCGACTTTGTTCGCGTGAAATCAGTAATTTGGGTACCTTTTTTTATCCAATCCGCTTGTATCCTTCCACACCGATCAAACTGTAACTAACACCTATATGTATTGCATACTAACCCATATTGGCAATTAAATAAATGAATTGAAACTAACTCCATACCAAATTTTAATCTAAATAAGTTCATTGGTTATTAATTCCCCATACAAACTTCCACCCCCCCCCCCTTAAAGGATGATTTCTTCGATTAAAACTATCCTATGTCCTTTCCCAGTACTCAAACTATCTCTATTCCAAATTTCATCTAAATTTGTTCAGCGGTTTAAGCGTGAAGAGGTAACAGTGAGACACACATTGGCATTCGTAATATTAATAATGTCCTCCTGACCAATATTCGGTCAAGGCGGCCAATCTCAACACAGACTAGCCATCTGCGCAGGAGATATATAGTGCACAAGTGACTGCGCAAACGCAAGTGCACTCTATTCCTTCACTCGCCTAGTCCGATGGGATGGTTAGCCGACACGACCGGGGCGAGATCAGGCACAGGACCCACTGTTTAACGTGCCTTCCGCAGCACGAAGGATCTTGATATGTTTCTTATTTTACTCACTCACAGCGAACATTGCTTAACCTTAGCAATCGTTCGCTGAGCGCACGCGTCAATGCGCCACCAAGCTCAAAGAAATCATAATATTAGTATGGATGCAAAGTCGCAAATACAAACTTATTATCTTATTTTAGTTCTTTCGTTAAAAATATACTTAATATACTACCCCACGTAGTTTCCTTCGTATTCTCAAACTCTATTCTATATTTGCACGAGGATCACGGAAGCTCCGACGCCTCGCCACAGAAAAAAATTAAGACATCCGTAATCCAATAATGGCGGCGTTGTCACGCGGGTCCTGTCGACGAGTCATGTCCCCGGATGATGCCTCGAAATAATTGGATTGTGGCTGCCATAGTGCAAGGCGGCCAGAAGGCCAATCCCTCCAACCGCAGCCCGACCGAAGCAGAACCGTTACTACTCGACCAATCGGAGTGCACATATTGTCTTCAAGTGTTCAATGATGTGATAATTTGGCGATTTGATTGGTTGAGAGCGCATTAGTATAGCATTAGGCCTCTTTATTCTACTGAAGTACATTTTGCATGAATCTATATAATTTTATACAACTAAGCTGGCAACAAAGCATACTGCCTACCTGATGGTATGTGGTAACAATCACCTTAATACATTTGGCTCTTGTGACATTTGCAGCAAATTTGCAACCCCCACAAGAACCACAGTGTACGTTGCTAACTTGTGACATAAGATGTAAACTATTGGTACCCAGTAATTTCACTGCCATATCCTTGCCCATCAAACCGGAATACAGCAATGCAAGCACTGCTGCTTTGCGGCAGAAATAGGTCATTTAATTTGTATAATAATGTCGTTTAATCATCTTTGGTGTTTATTTACTTAGAACTATGTCTATCCTATTAGGTTTAGAAATTATTGCGAGAAGTTCCATTTAAGTGTCGAGAATGCGATTTGACGGAACCTCCCCGTATTTTTTGTGGATATACGGTATACCTCACTAATTGAGGTTACCGTATACCTCAATTAGCAAGGTAAGTTTCACATTTTAGATCTACCGTAGTCGCATTAGGACGGCAGGCGGGCCCTACTGGCACTACGGTAGATCTAAAATCTTTTTGAGTGGCCTAACGTGAAACTAGATTAAATGAGTTCATATATTTCAACAGGTTAAATTTCAAAAATAAATTGCGGATATTTGTACAACAGAACTGTATGTCATAACGTCGCTTTTTGTTGGCTGTATTATTCTTGCTACTAGTTATTGTTGATGAATAATAATATGTATTAGTTTATTTTTTGTCATATTTATGTATTAGGATTTAAAAATTTGTAAATGATTTCGATTTGATTTTAATTTTGTTTTTGGGCACATCTAGCACATTTGCTCTCTGCACCTCCCGTAGGTTGACTGGTAGAAAATACCTTAGGCATTAAGTCCGCCTTTGTACACAAGGTACATAAAGCATTAATAAATAAATAAATATTTAAAGCCTAAATAAATTGAAAAATGAAATTAATCAAAATTAAAAGAAATTCGTCTCGGGCGGGACTTGAACCCGCGTCTCCGACATACCGTGTTGACGCCTTGACCAACTAGGCTACCGAGCTCTTACCCGGTCCGACGAAATTCCTAGCCTTATTTGTCTCCTTTAGTCTTTGTTTCCAGCGTCTCCAACGCGGGTTCAAATCCCACCCGAGACGAATTTTTTTTATTGATTTTTTAATTTATTTAGCATTTTTAAAGAAAATGCAAATTTCTATATAAAAATATTTAAAGCCTATTGGCTAGATCAAGCTGTCAACTTACATTATGAAAGAAAGACGAAATAAATAAAAATACAAATCCTACTGCTGTGGTGTATACTATGCGTACGTCTAACAATGAGAGCACGAGATGGTTCGCATTTGCAAATAGTACAAATAGTAAAGGGTTTATTGTTAAAAGTATTCGCGAACGTACCCGGATGTATATTTCAATCGACAGTCACATTGTATTCTCTATTGTGAGTTTTTAGAAAAAAATTAGCGATTGTAAAAGATATCGAGTCAGTTTCTGCTCGCGGCTACGTTTCTTCTTGTTTATATTCCATGTTAGCTTTTCTGCGACTTCTTTTGCGTGGAATTCTATAACCTTTCACCGGTTTAATCGACATAGGTTTTATGTTTCCCGAAATTCTCTTGTTAATTATAACATAATGTCTGTTATGATCACTTGCAATACAATTTACGAAGATTGCGGAGAAATCTTTTTTTGCGAGCATCAATTGAAATTTATCTACATTATCATCACACCAACACTTAAGCGTTCCAGCACTTAGACAAGGAAGAATTAGCCTACTCCGTCCATTTGATGTGGTTTGACCAGACGGGTTGCTGTACGGTTTACATTTCGTGTTTTCCATCTCAGTGCAAAGGTATTATATTGAGGTATTATTATTACATAATTACATTATTACATATTATTATTACATACATTATTAAAGGTATTATTATTGAGGTAAGCTTCCTTAGTTTTTTTGAGTAAAAGACTACAACATCCTCGGAATGAAAGTACCTACCTACTTAAATGGCGAGTTTACAGAAAGCAATGAAAATATACTTACTAAATACTTTAATGTCTCCTTGTTAGAATTAAATAGTATCCAATTAGAAGTCATCTTGATTTAGCTATAGTTATTTATTCATAGACGGTTTTTTATCAAATCGACAAATACCCATTTAACATTTTCGCATAGTGTATTAAAATCACCATCTAATTTCTTCAATTTCGTCGGATAATAGAGCAATCATTGATCCTTACTTCCGGTCCCACGTGACCGGAAATGACTTCAGGTCGCCACGCGCGGCTGCCGGATGTATCGGCGCAGTTCAATTTGGCGCCATATTTAAGTTTAATGGCGGCCCATTAATGCGCGGCGTCCACGGCTAATGCCGATATTATCAGGTGTGTAATTTCATGGAGAAAACAACAAAACAGTATTTGATGAGTCTTTGACAGTTTTGTAACGGCAGACGCTAAGATGTTATCCGGTTATTTTTAAGCACTTAAGTCCAGTCCAGACAAAAAACAAAAGACAGAAGTGAAAACGGGCAATCAACTAAATAAAGTTGTTAAAATATTACGTATTGAATTTTGATATATATTAAGAATAGTAGCTAGTATTGTGGAGAATACAGTATAAATTTACTGTAGTATGTAACCTTCCTCTTATCAGATTTTAAGTGTCTTTCATCAGAATCATCGGACAAAACTGCTTTATGTACAGACCTCCCACGTGGTTTAAGGCAAGGCAATATTTTTCAGATTGTCGGTCCACCTGAAAGGTCCATCTTTTACAGTGTCACCCGTTCTTTTGTTTTGAAATTATATAGGGTTAGTATAAGCATCATCATGGGCAATGACCCAATTTTACCAATGGCGCAACAGATAATCATAGTGAAGAAATCTGCCATGTCATTACTGATCGTTCTATACAATCAGTATATATCATTTATTGTACACTTGTAATTACAAGTCATGAATAGTAAATAGCAATAAACAATTGTACAAAGGTGAGCTTATCTCTTTAAAAGATCTCTTCCAGCCAACCCAAGCATAAGTTAAGATAAAATGTAGTTAGCTGGTTCATAGTGAAAAGTACCAAGTTTATGGAATGGTGATCCCAAAAATTATTTTACAATAATAGTACTCAAAGTAAGAAAAGGTTTGATTTAACAACTAACCAACCACAAAACCAGTCAATAAAAATTTTGAATTAAGACTAAGTTAGGCGGTTAAAAATAAATTCTGACGGCAAAGCTTTTAGGCTTTATCATTCTACAAAGAGCTCAGTTACAAATCATATTATTGTGAAAACAACAAATTCGAATAAGACCTATAAATTCATTAAGCACCATACAAAGTCACTCAATCAACAACCAGCCAAACAAAGTAAACAATTTAAGAAAGGAAACAATAGGGATAAAGGTAAAATTATTGAGCGAGTGTCGGAAAAAAGCTGAAAGGGCCCGCGACAAAGGGGCCGGTAAAAAGCTTGCGTATCGACTAAAAGTATGTAAGTAAGTACAATGGTAATAGGAGTTTTGATCGCAATTGTGGCTACGGTGACATTGTGCAATCGACTTTGGCGCAAATGACAAAAGCTGAGAGATTTTTATCGAGCTCCGAATAATATTACGGCACCCAAGCCTGCCTTTACCTGCATACCAACATACGCGACTTACTGGGGCATAGTCCATGCTTCCTCTTCCCTCCTTTTTTGGGGGCGGTATTGTAACTGATATTACAATACCGCCCCCAAAAAAGGACTTCTGCCACTGGACCGCATTCAACGGAGAGCGACTCGAATCGTCGACTGCCAGGAAATTTCAAATCGGCTTGATACCTTGGTGCTGCGTAGAGATGTCGCTTCACTATGCATCTTCTATCGTATTTATTACGGGGAATGCTCCGAGGAATTGTTCGGACTTATACCTGCCGCCTCTTTCCACCATCGTTCCACGCGGCAAAAAATCCATGCCCATCACTTAGATGGTTGGCAGTCCACAACTGTGCGTTTCTCTCGAAGTTTCCTGCCTCGCACAGTCAAACTTTGGAACGAATTGTCGCCTGCGGTATTTCCGGACCGATACGACCTTCAAACTTTCAAAAAAAGAGCGTATTCCCACCTCAAAGGCCGGCAACGCACTTGTAACTCCTCTGGGGTTGCGGGTGTCCATGGGCGACGGTAATTACTTACCATCAGGTGATACGTCTGCTCGCTTGCCCCCTATCCCATAAAAAAAAGGAGGATGATTTTAGATCTTAAGTGATGAGAGCGTATTTTACTTAGTGCAGCTTGTCTTGCTTTTTATACAAGTTGGCAAACAAGCAAACTAAAGTAAGTGATAACAGTCACCTATAGTATGTACATGAAAATGTGTTTCTTATCTGTTGTGACTTATCTGCTATGTGATTTGGTTTAGTGATCTGACAGCGTCTCCCGCGAGCTTACTTACTCAAAATACAATACCTATGGTGTAAATTGGCTGCGGACTTCAGTGAAGTGAATGGAATAATAGCAGCTCAGGATATGGGGATACAAAATGACTACAAACTAAAGTGATTTAAAGAAATTTAGCGTGCGAGTTCTCTTATTACTTTCAGAGTGAGAGTTCCACAGCCGAAGAGCATAAGTTTGTCAGAAACTAATTCGATCGAGACGGCAGTTTCTGGGGCAGTCTCATGTACTGAATTATTTCAAATTCAAACTCAAAAATCTTTTTTAAAAAAAATGTAATCAATGAAATAAACATTATTTATTGTTGTTATAATTAATTAGTCAAAGTACGACTCGAAAAGTGACCAGAAAGAAATGACACTTAAAAGAGAAATAAATAATATTACATGGAAAAGCATTCCGCGGTATCTTATAACATAGACCACCGCATCTCCCGAACAATTTGTCAATCTTCTGAGAGGCACTTCGCGCTGACAGAATCTTTGATGCCACCGCAATATCGGCCATGGGAATTTGGAACTGCTTGTAAAGCGCACTTTGCTTATTGTTTTTCGAGTGTCCCGAACTTCTTGGGTCGATTCGGACCTTTATTGTATTACAATAAGTATTTACGTACCAACATTTATGTGGAATACGTGTGTTGCTGAAACAATGAAACTTTTTATTGGTATTTTCATTAAAGTACGTATAAGGTATTCTAATAAATTAAACACATAAGACTATGGTATAAAATTGTAAGTCCGATAGAAATGGCAGTAGAAAATTGAATATAATAGGTAAATATATTATGTGTTATGGGAGGTAAGAATAATGTAATAGAAAATGTTACATAAAAAACAGCAATAAATTGTATAGCAAATAAGTTATATCAGTATTCTTCTAATATATGAAAATCTCATGACACAGTTTTGTTATCGAAATTCTCCGAAATGGCTTGACCGATTTTTATGATATATTTCGTGTATATGTGGTAAGTCTGAGAATAGGTTATAGTTTATTTTTTTAGAACCCTAGGTGATAAAAGGCCACCCTTCCAAAATTTTTTGACAATTTTTTTTTATGAATTGACATCAAAAATTAATAATAACCCTACATTTTCACCCTAAAAATACAACCTAAAAAACAATACTTTGTTTGGAGAAGTTTCGAAAATCGCTATCGTGAAATTAGGTGAAACTCCCTCTCTTTAATAAAATATCAACTAACCCCTCTCCGTGCGGGTGACCTTTTAAGGTGAGTGTACTTCTCAAAAACTTTATGCTGTCAGCTCATCGCCGATGGACGAACAATGAACGTTATATATTTAGTTTCTAGAGTTCCTTGCCTCAGAGAAAAAACGAAACACTAACAGGATCACTTCGTTGTTCCTCGGTCTGTCTGCCTGTCTGCTGGTCTGTCTGCCAAGACCCTTTATACTCGAAACATTATACTCGAATTTACCTAGGCCCTTGAAAGCAAAAGTTTTGACATAATATGTTGTACACGCTAACAAAAAAAATATTTTTTTATTGTAGCAAAAGATGATACTTAGAACGGGCACCTTAATAAAAAATGAAGTTAACCCTTCCGACTAGACCTCGCATCAATATTGCGCTTTGATGTTGCGAATGCGAGCTTAGTGACTGAGTGACTTTCAATTTTTACATCACCCCATTCTTACAGCGTAATTGACTCGTAATTTTACACGTCATTTGCAATTCATTTTGTTTTAAAGATTGATAGATAGATGGAGTCGTTCGTTCGCGTCGGATACAATGTTTGTTCAATAAAGATTTTTCAAACGGCAAAGGTTTTTAACCCTTGTTCGACGATGGCCAGCGGTGATAATTTTTGTTTAAGTTTATTTAAAATGTAATTTAGTAGATACATTTTAAAGACTTTTTATGAAGAATTATTAACTACCCCAGTAGTCTGTTAGATTGTAACTTTAAATATAACGATGTATTGTTTTATTAATAGGTAAAACCATAATTGGAATCCAAATTTTTTAAAAGAAACTTTCTGCTCTAAATGTTATTGAGTTCCACTTATAGTCCAAAAACTTGCACAAATCTATGATGAGACACGAATCTCTAGTTTTATATTTATTTTTATTAAAGGTTTTATGTTTTGAAGGCCAAGTATTAATGATTTATGGGAAGCACGCCAATAATATTAAATTGCAGATTTGTTCAAATGACTATCTTAATTATAATAGCATGAAGATCTTTTTGTATGTTGTATAAATTTTATTTTGGTAATATTTCAACATCTAGAAAATCAACTAAGCATCTAGAAGACGATAGTATCTTAACCACCTTAAAGTCGATGGATAAGAAATGCCCTGAGCAATAGAGACCACCAATGTTCACTATTTGTACACAAATAAATAAATAAATATTAAGAAATGTAAATATTAGTTTTATGTCTCGAAAACTGCTACTGTATCTCTTTTCGAGATATGACATAATCGGACAACTATCTAAAATCAATTATATTTTATTGTCTTACGCCAAGTTCGAGCGTCGGTGGCGCTGTGGCCTCGGCACTGGACTGTGCTCCGAGTAGAATCGGGAGGCCCGCGATCGATCCTGCCATGTACCAATGTATTTTCTGTTTCACGAATTTCATAATAAGTACATTTATCTGACGCTACTTCGGTGAAGGAAAACATCGTGAGGAAACCTGCATTCACCTGCGAAGTAATTCAAAGGTGTATGTGAAGTCAACCAATCCGCACTGGGCCAGCGTGGTTTGACTAAGGCCTAATTGCCCTAACTAGTTAGGGTAGGCTCAGGCTCCTCGGTGGGGACGTATATGAGCTGTGATGATGATGATGATAATATGCCAACTTTGGAACCAAAACGTGTTTCCGACACAGCGATAGCACATTATTACACAACCGTCATATGTTTTACATTCCACTACTATACGCTGGCAAACTATTTCAAACGATAGCATAGTTAAAACAATATGAATAAAAGAAAGCTAGTGTTTGTCACTGTGACATTAAATAAGCAAACATAGATAGTCCACGTGTCTTTAATGTTTTCACGGTAAAATTTTATACTGTTCTTTTTTGACGTCCGATCAACATTACAAATTGCAATATTAGGAATTTTTTGAAATATTCTTTTACATCGAAATTATACTATAATCTTACACGTGATATGAGATCCCTTGTAACTTTTTAACTTTTGTATTATAATAATTCGACTTAGATATTTGCCTCTTTTTAACCGACTTCAAAAAAAGGAGGTTATCAATTCGACCCGTATGTATGTAATATTTCCAGAACTGCCCAGTTTTCGTATATGTTAGTCTATATCAGCGTCTGAACCAATGTGCCAAATTTAAAAAGTGTATGTATGTAAGTATGTTTTTATGTTTGTGTTCACATATCTCCGGAACTACAAGTCCGATAATTCTTTTTTTTTGTACTAGGTAACTTAGGGAATACTGCAAGTTTCATTAAAATCGGTTCAGTAGTTATTGAGATAGGGAATTTTAACCGACTTAAAAAAAAAAGTTACAAATAAAAAATTATTTTACAAAAAATAAAAATCGACTTCAAAAAGTTAAAAATAATATAAGAATAGGCACAGACAACATCACCTTTCTATATTGAAGTCGGTGACAAATTTTAAGATTTTCTAGGGGATCATCGCTTGGCACCGACTTCGATATATAAGTGTGATGTTGTCTGTGCCTATTCTTATATTATTTTTAACTTTTTTGAAGTCAGTTTTATTGAGTTTAATATCTTTTAATATATAAAATTCACGTGTCACACTGTTTGTTACCAAACTCCTCCGAAACGGCTTGACCGATCTTTATGAAATTTTTTGTGTAAGTTCGGTAGGTCTAAGAATAGGTCGTAAACTATTTTTTATTATGTTGAAACGTAGTTCGCCGGCACAGCTAGTCATTACATAAAAAGAGATTACAAAAAAAATAATACCCATAAGCCTTATTGAATATCAAGTGTACAACTCACAACAAATTTATTGCCGAAACCACTGACCCGTGAGAATGCCGGCGATATCGGCGACAAAGCCAAACACAACCATGACACTCCGCCGAAGAATAGGCGTTTTGGAATTGGCAAAAACATTTGGCAAATGTTCCAATAAATACTGACCCATAAACCTTAATGGAGTCAGACATTCACAATCGTGAATGAAATAACTTACGATATTCACAAAACAACCTTCCAAATGTAGCTGGATCAAGCATTGACGTCAATTCTGAACTTTAAGCTGATGATATAAGTGACATCAGATTAGACGCGAGTATATCGATGTAGGGAATAATGATAAAGTACCTGCAAACCTCTCGAGAATTCACAAAGCAACAATGGAATCTATAGGATCATTCATACGCACCGTAGCTAAAGTCATGAATGAACGTAGAATTTGTTGAATGGACGAACAAGTGTAGGTGCCCCGTAGTGACTTCTCCAGACCAGTGGGCGACGCATTGTTACATCATTTAAAATTCGTTCTCGGAATCCGCCATTTCGCCGGACAAAGCGCAGGTGCTCATTAAATAACTTTTCTGGTCTCATTTCCGTTTCGACTTTTGATTGCGGACGCATTGTGAATTTTAATTCCATTAGCTTTCAATCGGCTTACAGGTAATGCAAGTATCGTTTTTTTGTCCAATTTCGGTGATCGTCCGTAACCCGTTTCACCAAATTGTCTGATCGAAATTGACTTTTATCTTGTTTGTAGTACCAACTGTTAATTTTTGTGATGTATAATTAGGTTTAAGCAAAACAGATTTACTTTTCTTTGTTACCAGTAAATATTTTATTGCTTACGATTTGTCACTGTTCTTTTTCATAAATTTGTCTTAAGGTTTTTTTTAATGCTTACTGAGTGTTGTCAATAAAGTTTATGTCAAACAGGGAATACTAACAATGTAGATAGATAATTAAATGCCAATTTGATCCAAACGAACAGATCCGACTTATGATATTGATATAATAGTTTAGGTGTTACTCAATTACATAAAACAGTTAAACGATTTATTAAAGAAACATATCAAAAGTTTGCTAATAATGTGATTAAGAGACATTGATGATACATAATCCGAACAATAGCAATATTTTAAAAAACTACCAAAAATGTTACCTCACGCAACACTATAATAATAATTGAAAAGATATCTTACAAAACTCAACCAACCGTTTCTAATATCTTCGACTGAATCTACATCTATTATTCGCTCAAATCTAACGATACCGCCACCTGGATCATTATTATTTACAAATAGGTCCAATTATCCATTACCCTCAACACGGGTTTGATATTAACCCTTCGTCATCTGTCTATCCGCATGAGCCTCTGATTCGCGAGGGCGGAAACATGTATCTTTGCGAAAACAGCCTTTGTTAGTCTATCCTCAAGGCCCAATATACCTGTTGCAATCATTGCTGTAGTGCGAACTATCGAAGTAGCAATGTTTACGTTTACATCTTTTGTTAATATCACTCAATTGTTTGTTTGTGCCGAATCGTGATTATCTATAGGTTAAACAGATATTTTTACGGTAGCAAAAAAGTTTTCCTTTGCTTAGATTGTGTGCTTTATTTTATAATCGATGGTATGATCTATTGCAAGCTGATTTTAGAGAGAAGTTAGACAGAAGCTGGTTTTTAGTTTGAATAACTTTATATGCCTCTATTGTATTCAATATAGTAATGCAATTTTTTGCATGCATTCAATATTTAGCCGTGGTTGTATGCCAAGTTACTTATTCTACATTCTAAGAAATATTAATTCCTTTCATTTGAGAATCACGACATCAATAAAAAAACCAGCCAGTATGAACGCGGATTCCTTACAAACTTGTCTAAAGTCCACTTGCAGCAATTTTGCTGAATTTCGATTAAACTAATACTTATGATTTAGGCCATACAAAGATGTCAAAATGTAAATTATCTAGATTTTTAAATTTAAAATTCTTGTATGGGCTTATATCTAGTTTTAGTTAAATCGAGATTTAGCGAAATTGCTACAAGTGGACCTAAGAATATTAGTTCAGGACTATGTACATATTTACGCTTTTCAGATTTTTTCCTTAACATGTGCTACAAGACCTTTTTCTTGGCAAAGGGAAATGATATGATTCTGTCAACAGAAAGTGTAGTTATAGGTTTTGATTATAAAATCGCAAAAATTGCGAAAAATGCGACATAAACGGTCATATATTTGATCGCATTGACTAAGAATTATTATTTTTTCACAGCTGAAGGAGAAGGACCCGAGTATTTGATAATATTCAGTATGATATCTCTACACGTTCCCAAGAAATAGGGTATTTACAGACAGATGGACAACAAAGTCATCCTATAATATTCCGTCTTTTTAACCGACTTCAAATAAGGAGGAGGTTCTCAATTTATGTTTTCTTTGTGTGTATGTTACGCGATTGCTCCGCCAATTGTGAACCGATTTTCAATTTTTTTTGTATTTGATAGACGATACTTCTGGTGTAGTACCAAAGTCAGGATCTGATGTTGGGATCCGATGAAAGTAAGGAACATTTTATAGAGACGTTTAACGTGTTAATATATAAGTATTTGCGTCTACATTTATTATTATTATTTGTTTAATTTATTACCATGAAGCAAATTACACTTACATCGTCAGTCTTAAAATTTGGCAATGACTTCAATGTTGAAATGTGATGTTGTCTGTACAAAAGTAAAAAAAAAAAAAGATGTTATGTTGTCTGTACAAAAGTTAAAAACCGACTTCAAAAACATACAAAAATTAAAAATAATGTAAGTATTGACTTGCATTTTGTGTGTTTTCGAAGTCGGTTTTAGTTTTTGTAAAAAAATCATTTCTATTTTGGTACGGAACCCTTAAAATTGTTAGAAGAATTTAATGTGAACCATACAGCATTTAACCAGCGACAAGCAACTCTTACAACAATATACCCATTTGTTAAAGTATTTTAGGAGTAATAAGAGTATAGATGAATACACATACCCACATACATTACCTACATAATTGCATACCTGGATCAACAATTTAAGATAGCTATTTAAGATAGTACATATCACCTCCATGGTAGCGACGTACGGGACTACAATTTAAATTTTAAATAATGATAAGTAATGTTGCAGTAATTTATTTTACGTACGTACAATAAAAGCCTTCCTGAGTTTATTCCAGAGATGGAAGTTGAATCCTACGCTAGGTAAATACTTACATATTACTTACGTATTATTATGCTTTTGAACAAAACTCATGTAGAATTTTTAGATTTAAAATATATAATGTTTTTGCCATGGTTCGTGGTTTTTACATAATCGTTCTTTTACTTGCACACACAATCCATACTAATATTATAAATGGGAAAGCGTATGTGTGTGTCTGTTTGTTTGTCCGTCTTTCACCGCAAAACGAAGAGACGAATTGACGTGATTTTTTAAGTGGAGATAGATGAAGGGATGGAGAGTGACATAGGCTACTTTTTGTGTCTTTCTAACCCCACACTTCCCTAAAATGGGGGGTGGAAGTTTGTATGAAGCATTCCACAATTTTCAAGGTAGAAAACTAAAAATTAGTATGAGGACTATTTGTGACTAACAAAAAAATCGTGCATCATTTTTTTTGTAAATCTGCTCCCAACCCTTTAAAAGAAGGGGTGAAATTTTATATGGGACTTTTCGCAGTTTTCAAGGTAGGAAGCTAAAATTCGGTACACAGACTCTTTTTTACCAACGAAAAATGCCTTCTTTTTTCATGGAAATCTTCCGTGTTACCCCGAATTTAACGCGGGCGAAGCCGCGGGCAACAGCTAGTGATATATAAGTGAAGAGATGAAACATGTTTCAAACGTGATTACCGAAATTGTCGAGATCAAAAGAGGCTTGTTAAAAACTCACAATAATGAAATCGCGTTACAAAATCGGCTACTACACTAACCACTTTACATTCAATAGGTGCTTTTATTAAATCTGACGTTGTAATAACACGAATTGATTCACAATTATAATGCAACCAAACATTACGTTTTCATTTTAATATTTCATAAAGCAGTTTCACACAAGGGTCGGATTTTGCGGGGCGGGGCCAAAGCATGCCCTCCCTTTGCTCGAGGGTCGCTAGTATCAGGATCACGTGTGCACCATAAGGCTTGTATTATAGGGTATTCATACTTAATTAATATGGTATTCTACGCTGCACTTGATGGGTTTTGATCGTTGGATTATTTTCTCTGGAAGCCTTGAATATTCTGAAATAATTTCCAACAGCTTGGTGGTAGGCTTTTTGACAGAGCTACTAATGCTATTCGCGACCACACTTTCAGTTTACCACAAACTGTTTGATAAATGTTAAAAAGCATAATATTTTTAAACTTAATTTCACCCGGATTGATAACATCATTTGTTCAAATATTCACAATTCGACAATTGGAAATAGGTTTAAAATTGTCTTATTAATATTTATTAACTCAAATGGTATTATTAGCATCAACAGATAACATTAAAGATTAAAGACGAAACATCGTAAACAGTTACCAAATTGGATTTAATGAGACAGATATAAGGGATGTTAGCATCCCATACAAAATTATTCATAGCTACTAAAATGTTCCATTCATACGGTTTTTTTAAACATCACTGGGGTTGACGTCTCGTCGACAAAAGGGTGGGACGGGCCACATAATTGCCGAAACGCTTCGAGTGAGATCTATTGTGTTTATTTACAATGGGGTGCTGTTAGTGGGGGTAGTTTTTGTAATTGTTACTTTACGAAGGTCCACCCTTACCGATCAGTCGTGAAGCATACGCTGAGAGGAGAGCTACGCAAAAATGTCTCGCTCGTTCTTAGTCGACACCTTGATAAGTGACAGTAAAGATTGTAAGAAGGCCGAAATGTCTAGTGACCCTTTAAATCCGTATACGACATTACTTAATAAGCATCTGGAAACACAGCCACAGTTGCTGTACCCTTATCCGGGACACTTGAACAACTTGCTGGGCCTTGGACTTCCGCAGCAGCCACGTTCTCCGGATTTGTTTCGACCGTTCTTGGAGCATTTGAACTTTCGCTACCCCGTGCTACACCAGCTGCCGCGCCAGCCAGATTTCTTCAAACCAGTGCACAGTGACATGAGACATTACGACGGGCATTTCAAAACTGAAGAGCTCGAGCCCGTTAATTACGTGAACAGAAGAAAGAAATCCACTTCACCGTATCTTCACCATCCGTACAAATCTACAGCTATATCGCCGTCGAAAAGTCAAGGTCAGAGATCACCGTCGCTCTCTAGCGAGAGTAGAAACGGCACGCCCAGCCCGCCTATGGCGCACCCCGAGGAACTTCTTCCTGGTTATTCCAAAGACTTAAAAGGTATTCCTTTAAAAGAAGATTCGAGCAAACGGATCAGAACAGCGTTCACTGGCACGCAGCTGCTCGAATTGGAACGTGAGTTTTCAATGAACATGTACTTGTCGAGACTGCGCCGGATCGAGATCGCTTCCCGTCTGAAGCTGTCCGAAAAGCAAGTGAAGATTTGGTTCCAGAACCGCCGCGTCAAACTGAAGAAAGAGGAAGCCCCGGTGGCCTCGACGAGTGAGAAATCTAAAAAATGCTGCTGCACAAAAACATCTTGCTCACAAAATAGAAACGAATCGTCCTGTGAAAACGAACAGATAGACGTAGTCAGTGATAGTGATATTAGTTATGAAGCTCAAAATCTGTCGCAATATTCCTGAGCTGGTGTATAACTTTCATTGTGTAATAAATAATTCTCGGAAAGGTCTCCTCGACAGGTCGCTGTCGGGTCAGTTGATATTGGGTACAATGCTACGATCAAAGTTTTCAATATGCTTATTTTATTAGAAGAAAATGTCGCTCAATATATTAAGCTAAGCTTCCATATTCTAATGAAACTAGAACAAAAAATGTATTAACCTTAGTATATATTAAAACATATCCGATTTTTCTGTGAATATTGTATAACAAATATGATGGCGTCTATTTTTCTTATCAAAAACATATAGGTTAAGTTATACTGTACAAACATTTTTTTAATTGTAAGCGTTATAGTAATTTATGGTAAATGCCAAGGAACTTTTGGTCGATGTAAATTTTGGACAAGAGTATATTTTTGGGATTTACAAATTGTTGGACTGTAATAAAGATTTATATTAATACATGTATTCTGTTTTAATTCTCCGTTTGACGCACTCGTTAGCGAATAAGGGTGATTTAATAATACAACTGAGGAATTCCGAGTGAGCTGCAAACTGGTAGGGTCCTGTGACATCACATTCCTCGCTGTAATAAAAATGTTTGTACGAATGTGGATAGCAATAGCTAAATTCAAAATGGCTCTCCTACGAACAACGATAGTCCCAAATGAAAATTTCTCCCTTCCAAAAATTTAATTAAGTCAGCCCTGACTAATAATATGAGTTTTGAGTATTTGTCATAAATTACTTTTACTCACTAGTATACTTTACCGATGTTGATGAAATATGGCTTACTGTTTGTGATTTAGTCCAGCTCAAAAAATAGGATAGTCTTTAAATCGATTTATAATTGACCTCAATATTTATTATTGCGAATTAAATGGCTTGTAATTATTTGTAAGTTGCATACTCGTATGAAAAGGATTGCGGTGTGAGTTAATTTATAGACGCAGCACTTGGTTTTCTATGTTGGGTAACATATCATCAAAACCTATCCTGCATGTACCAATGTGTTTTTCCGTTTTTAGACTTTTATATGTACACTAGCTCTCCGCTCGCCACTTCGCTCGCGTTATTTTTGTTTTCATGTGGGAATTTTTTTCCCGTAGGAAAATTACCCTATATCCTTCCCCTGGTATCGAACTATCCCTATACCAACTTTCATCAAAATCGGTTCAGTAGTTTCGAAGCCTATTCAATACAAACAAACAATCAAATCTTTCCTCTTTATAATATTACTATACATTAAAATATGTTCGACGCTCCTACTGTGAAGGAAAGCATTCGTTTATAATTAATATTAATTTACTACCTGATTTACTTAACTAGCGACATCTTATTCTACCTATTTAAGGCGAGATTTTTCAGGAAATCGACTTGTGCACGGCGACTGCTTTATTGCACGGTAAAGTAATTGATGATTGCATAACTCCTAATGTCGCTTACGCGCTGTGTCCGAACCAAAACGTTACTTTTTACTGGTTTTAATCGATTTTTGGATAACTGGGATACAAAGTTAAAAATGTATTTTAAACTTTGTATCCCGTTCAGATTTCTAGATAATAAAAATGCACGTCTATTGGTAAAACTTGTAGGTCATTATTTTATTTTTGTATTCTCTGATTCACAGTTGTTATAAAATATTGAACAGTTCATGTTTCTATCTTTAAGAATGTTTAGAAAGAATGTTCCACAATATTTAAGAACTGTATGTTTTATATTTAAGGTGGTAAAGTAAATCGAAATTGTTCTAAAACGAGAAAATAGTACCTTTAACTAGCTTTCAATGGAATTTGTACGAAATTGTCCTTAACCAAGTACTTTTTGTAAGTTACTCTTTAATTTTAAAGACACTATAACTTTTAATTTGTAAACTCTACTTTTACTTTTAATTTTGTTATAAATATACTACTACCGTGAATTTTTTATCCATAAACAACCATTTAGTTAGCAAGGAGAGAGGACACTTGACTTTGACTCTAACAAAAATGAGCACTTTAATTCTTAATATTTCACAGACGAATTACTGAATCTAAAAATAGTACTAACACACCCACAATATTTTTGTAAGACCCATCCAATGACATTCCACACCATGGGATAGGCGAGAAAAATAAATTATCCCCTTTATTTGTAGGGAAGGTACCCTAAAAAGCAGTTTTATTTTCATTTTAGCGCTTTAACGCCGTGATTAATATACCTATGTCACACTTTCTAGTACTTAAGAGTCTGAGCTAAGCCGCGAACAGACAAAAGACAGACGGACTTGGCGAAACTATAAGGGTTCTTTGCTGACTGCGGATCCCTGAAAATAGGAAAGTATGATTTTTTGCTAGTTTTTTATTCACAGCGCAATGGCGTAACAATATAAAACGAAACTGGGAGGTGGAATAGATTCAAAACACATGAAATTATTGTTAATACTACATTTATTACACACACAATTAATAATTAATTAGTTGGAATCATACCATGAAATAAATAAAGGGATCAGTGTGAATCATCGGAAATCCTTATATATATATTAAATTTCAATAAGTAGAATTGACATTGCTCGAAAAGCTTTAACATTTAACTTGTACGCCTACAAGGCTGATCACAGTATGTACTATTTATATGTAAAGACCTCATTCCACCTGTGTATCACAAATAAAAGAATTGAATTGAATTGAATTGAATCCTTGGTTGAGCTTTCTTTTTTGTGTAATATTCGCTGAAGTAAAAACTTGTGGATATCGTGCAAACTCAACATCTTCATTAATTAGACGCTAATGGAGAAACAATATTTTTCTTAAGATCTGCTCGTTCGCCGATTTTTATGTAGGTAGCAACATTTTTCACGGCATAATCGAAATTAGTAGGAAGGTTCCATATTCCAAAAAAATGGAATGAAGTGTGTACATAGCCTATGTCTAGATTTTTAAATACGAGTATGTTTAAATCCGTGTTGCGACCAATTCAAAATACTTTGGCGCCGCTCCCTTTTCCCCGTGGATGTCTTAAAAGCCTATATAAGGGATTACCGCATTGACATTGTGGTTTCTCTTGAAATATATTTTAGGATAAAAATATCGACTTCACCGCCAAATGTTTAACTGACATGACAGCACTTCTTTTCCTTACATTGTATATACTTCCATACACGGCTTCCATATAAAAATCTGACAGTCTGGTTTCATTGTTTTTGTTTCGAGTTTTTTGTGGGGCACTTATTTTATTAATGCAGATTAGAACTAGACCCAGGTTCTGAGACGTTTTCCTTCGGCACCACAGTATGTTATTTTAAGTTATTCTGTCACACTCACACATGTATACCTATTGGTGTCTTAAAAACTATTCAGCTGGTTTCCATAAAACTTGCACTGTTGAGTTGATTAAATGTATGTCAAACACTATTGAAATGATTTTGATAAAACTTGCACTGATTGAGTTGAATAAAAATATCTATATTAAAAATTATTGAACTAATTTTGACAAACTTGCACAGATTGAGTTGAATAAAATGTATGTCAAAAACTAGTGAACTAATTTTGACAAAACTTGCACTGATTGAGTTGAATAAAATATATGCCAAAAATCCGTTTGTTGCCCGTGGTGCCACCAGTATTGCTATCAGTAGCACCACGGGCATAAAAATTTACCGTTGTGCTACCAAACCATCCAGTAGCACCACGAGAAATATTTTACTACCCGTGTTGCCCTATCTGCGGAATAGTTTTGGAGAATTAATGGGAGAAACATTCATAAAAACTGGTTTGGAACTTCTTATAGATTTTTATTTTATTTTTTTATTTATTTAAACTTCCAGTACAATTTGTGTACAGAAGCGGACTTAATGCCATTATCTGCCAGTCAACCTTTGGGTGGTGCAGAGAAAAGGAAGTAGATGTAGTACTATAATGGTAAAAAAATACTGGATAATTGTATATACATAATATACTAATACATAAATATTATAAATAAAATAAACTAATATATATGTGCCTACTATTAATTTACAAAACTATAAAACGAAAATGACATTCGAAATAATAATTCGAAGATAATCTGCATATCCTTGATCAACAGGAGTAAAAAGATTCTCATGGTACAGCTTTCGTAATTTCTTTTTAAAACTTAGTTTGCTTGATGACTTTCTGACGTCAAGTGGGAGAACATTCCATAACAGGGTTGACTGGATTAAGAAAGAAGAGAGTATGATATCAGATTTGTGGGCGGGGCATTTGAGGAGACCATTAAAGGTAGAACGAAGGGATCTATCATGTGAGGAACATAGGAACTCAAAACTATTGTTAAGATAACTGGGCTTGTTGGGACTATTAAGTAATGAATGGAGTGTAGTCAAAGTTCTCATGTGCCGACGTTGCCGTATAGACAACCATTTCAAACGCAGCCGATGTTCAGAAACGTGATCAAACTTTTTTAAATTATAAACGAATCGAATGCAGTTATTTAGAAGTCGGTCAAGTTTATTGAGTAGATCTGCATTCAGGTCGAGAGAGCACACATCACCATTGTCAATTATGGGAAATATCAAAGTCTGTACAAGCATTTTCTTAGTCTCTGAAGGTAGAAAGTTCTTCAGGCGATAAAGAGTCCGTAAAATCCCTGTAATGTTTTGGCAAATGTTGGCAGTTTGGGGTCGCCAACTAAAACTGGAATCCAGGTATAAACCTAAATCCTTCACGGTATTACTGAAGGGGATGGTCTTGTCATCGAAAACAACAGCGCTAAGGTTATCGGGATCCATCCTTGACATAATTCTTGAACCACCCATAATTATTGCTTGGCATTTGGTTGGATTGATAAGGATCCCAAACTGCTCAGACCAGCTCTTGATAGATTTAAGATCCTCATTGATTGTATCAATAGCATCATTTACATTATCAATATCGGCCTGGGTATAACGCCGCAAGTCATCGGCATATAAATGGTAGCGAAGATGGTAAGTAAGAAAGTTTATGAAGATAGAAAACAGAAGAGGGGATAAAATGCCGCCTTGAGGAACTCCAGCTATAAGGTCACTCCATGAGGACGATGACTCATTCGAGATAACCGATTGCTGGCGTCCCTGAAGATATGAAGAGAACCACTCCAGAACCTCCCGGGAGACCGAAAAATGAGAAAGAATAGCTAACAGAATTTCATGATTAATGGTATTAAATGCATTTGAAAAATCAACAAGAACCAGAATAGTAACCTTCCTGTCTTCAATTCCAGCTCTAATATCACTAGTTACCTTAAGTAGAGCAGAAGTAGTGCTGTGACCAGGTCTAAATCCAGACTGAAAAGGACTCAAAATAGAGTTGAGGTGGATAAAATGGGAAAACTGCTTATGGACGCAGGCCTCGAGCAACTTGGATAGGAAGGGAAGGACAGAAATAGGGCGGAACTGATTTAGGAGAGTTGGATTTGGAACTTTTGGAAGTGGACGAACTAAAGCTTTTCGCCAAAGGGAGGGATATGTACAAGATTCGAGAGAGAAATTTATAATATGCGTGATTGCTCCTTTACCATTTTGCGATCGCTTACCGTTTTGCTTTTTTACCATTCCGCGCCTAAAGGATTATCACTGTGTTAATACTTTTTCTTCCAAATATTCAGTTACTCTATCATAACTGTATCACATACGAAGAACAAAGCGGCGCACTATGTGGAGGTGCCTAAGAAAGCTTGGCCATAAATACATTTTGTAAAAATCGGCGCAGGTACTTGTATTATACCTCAAACTATAGCTAAGAAGTTGATCTACTATATTATGTATAGCTGCTGCACAAAACACTGAGGCAAAGCTCAGACAGGCTGTATTGGAATTAAAAACCCTAAAGGATTCCCATGAACGGCTACTACAGGAACGCGATGACAGTGAAGATGAGATAAAAAAGATTATCGACAGAAACACCACTCTCAAAAGTGAGCTCTCAGCGCTTGATGCCAAATTTCAAGAAGTCTTAGAGGAGCGGCACCAGTTACAAGACCACATCAATGACCTTACTCTGTGCAATAGTATGTATGAGGCAGCACTGAATAAAATCTCTGAACTGGAACGGGAGCTGAGTGATGCAAATGGAAAAATCGGTAAACTTGAACAATCTATGCAAAATAGTGAAATTATACATACCCATAGTCTTTTTGAGGAGCTAATGCAATCTCCTGGTGGACAAAATCTCACACAGCAGTATTCAGGTACATCAGTTAAGTCCATACCTTTCCATTTTAGTAGTAAAAATAAACTCAAAAAATATGTTAAAATTAATAAATTAATTAAGAAGAAACAAAAATTAATTAAGAATCATAACTCTTTTAAAAGTAATATTAAATTACGAAAGCAGCGTGCTTGCTTAATAGATTCGTTGGACATTTTTGACTCAAAATTGAGAGAGAGCAGAAACATGTATGAAAGGGACATACAAGAATTAAATAATGTCATTAATAACTTGCAAAATTCTTTAGCAAACATGACAAAAAATTATTACAATGCTCAAAATGAAATTAAGGAGCATATCCAATCAGTCACAGAGCTAGCCACACTTTGTCAATTTAATGAAGACAGATATCAGGCCTTACTGGACAAACACTCCTTAAGTTCCACTAACGATAGCTTAACATTGGATAGCCAAATAATTTATAATGTTGTACCTGATCATGCGTGTCCTGCTCTCAACATGGTATCTCAGCCACCAGCAGCTGACTATGCACAATTACTACAGACTTCAGTGGTCACAAGTGACAATATTGTTATGTTTAGTGATGACATTGGCATAGGTATGGGCCAACTTCTAACAAACATGGGACATTCAATAATGAACTATTGCATGCCTGGTGCTTCGTACTGTGACATACTAAAAAAAGTGATTGAATGTGAATTTAACCAGTCTACTACATTGTTGTTATTTATTGCAAATAGAGGTAATATGAACAAAAAAGTCCTGACTCATTATTTAAATAAATTAAATAATTTAAATGTACAAAAAATTATTTTGTTCACATTACCTTATTACAACAACTTGTCACAAGAGGAAAATAGTGTAAGATATAAATTGAATTTAAAGTTAAGTACCTTATGTCATAATAATAAATTTCATTTAATTGACATCAATAATTATGTAAATAGATTGTATTTGACTAAAGATAATAGATATTGTCTATCAAATTATTATAAGAGACGAATAGCAAAATCGCTATCATATTATTTTTATATCTCAGCCAAGAACTTGGCTACAAAAATTGCTCCTATTGAGCATCGTAGAAGTAGGATGACTGTCAGTAATATTACTGATGTATTAGTTAGTAAGTCTTTAAATTAGGTATTGAGACAATAGAGAAATCCTCTTGCATAATGTTAAATAAAGAACAAAATGAAAATTGTTTATTAGATAATGTACTGGAAGACCCATTTGAATATAATAAACATGTAAATTTTATCAACCTGGTGCACCAGAACATGCAAGGAATGATGGGCAAAGATCTGGAAGTTGAGTTATTCATGAACAGTAGTAAAGTAGACATTTTTTGTATAACCGAACATTGGCTTAAAAGCTACCAGTTCATGTTTAATTTTAGCAACCACCAGGTTGGTAGTTCGTTCAGTCGAGAAAATGCAATTCGCGGTGGCTCATTAATCATATTAAATAAAAAGCTTAAATATAAAGATCGTAAAGATATTGTGAACCTCTCAGTTGAACGAACAATAGAAATTGCCTGTGTAGAGTTGGACCAGATTATTGTAGTGAGCGTATACAGGCCTCCTTCGGGATTGTATGACCACTTTGAAAATATAATGGATGAAGTTTTAAATAAAGTCTGTAAGCAAGGCAAACAAATATTAGTCTGTGGAGATTTTAATATTAACTTATTAGAAAACTCTAGTTTATGTATGAGAATTAAAAATTTGTTTCAGTCATATAATCTTAAAAACTTATTTCTGGAGCCAACACGAATTACTGAGTTTTCTGCCACATGCATTGATAATATTTATACTGACATAGAACCATTAGCACAAAATGTTTTTAATAACTTAGAATCTGACCACTCTGGTCAATTTGTTACTATACCTTACAAATGTAAGCTTATGGCGAAAAAGAATATCACTGTTGTACCAAAGACTGCTGGCCGCTTGGAGCGTTTCAATAATAATCTTGGTATTAATTTAAAGTATATTGATTATGACGAAGACCCAAATAAATTGTATGAAAACTTTTTTAACACATTTTGTTGTGAATTTAAAAATATCTTTGTTCCAAAAACCATCTCAGTCAATGGTAGATTAGCTTTTAGTGAATGGGCCACACCAGGTATTCACAAAAGCAGAATAAAACTTTATGAACTTTACAATGAGCGTTCATTAAATACTAGTGATCAATTTAAATTGTATGTAAAAACTTATTCCAAAGTATTTAAAAAAGTTTGTAAATTTGCAAAGTCCAATTATTTAAGCTCTAAAATAAAAAATAGTAGTGACAAAATTAAAACGACATGGAACATTATTAATAATGAAACCGGAAGAGTAAAAACTAATAACAACAATTTTTGTTTAAATATTGAAAATAAGAAAGTTACAGTAGATATTGAGGTAGCTACAGAATTTGAAAAATTCTTTACTGACATTCCAGTTTCAATCACAAAATCTTTGGATTCCTCCCCCACTGTAGCCGAATCTATTCTAAAAGATTATGTTAAAACTTGTGATGATAAATTTAAATTTGCCCATATTTGTGCAAATGATTTAATAAAGTCATTTAAAACGCTGAATAAAAAGAAAACCGTGGATCTGTGGGGCAACTCTGTAGATGTTTCCCAATCTGTAATAGAAACAATAGCTCCAATACTTGCTAGTATTTTTAATGATTGCATTGACTGTGGTGTGTTTCCTGATCTAATGAAACTGAGTAAAATTATTCCATTACATAAATCTGGTAGCACATCAGACCCCAATAATTTTAGACCTATCTCTGTGCTACCTACTTTTAGCAAAATCTTTGAAAAAATAATGTTGGAACAAATGCAAAGCTTTTTTAACAGAAATAATCTTCTACACTGTAAACAATTTGGTTTTAGAAAGGGTCGCTCAACAACTGATGCTGGTGTTGAGTTAATACAAAATATATATGAGGCCTGGGAGGACTCACATGATGCGCTGGGCGTTTTTTGTGACTTGTCCAAGGCGTTTGATTGCGTTCATCATGACACCCTGATCAGGAAATTACACTACTATGGATTTCGCGACACTGTTCTGGATTTACTCATCTCCTATTTGACTGAGAGGATTCAGAAAGTAGACGTCAACGGGGAGAGGTCCCAGGGCGCCTCGGTTAAAATGGGAGTTCCGCAGGGTTCAATTCTTGGTCCTTTTCTATTTTTAATATATATAAATGACTTGCCTGCTTTTGTACAAGACAGGCATGAGATTGTATTATTTGCAGATGATACTTCACTTATGTTTAAAATTAAAAGACGATTGCAAATTTATGACGATGTAAATAGTTCTATCTCAAGAATAGTTTACTGGTTTAATGCGAATAACTTGTGCCTCAATGAAGGGAAAACTAAATGTATAAAATTTGTTTTACCCAATGTTAAAGAGGTTCACACCACTGTTAACATAAAGCATAAAAATGTGGACCTTGTGGATACCGTAGTATTTCTTGGTATTACTTTAGATTCAAAGCTTCAGTGGGGCCCACATATTGATAAATTGTCGAAGAGACTTAGTTCTGCAGCCTACGCTGTATGGAAAATACGTCAGCTGACTGATGTTGATACAGCAAGACTTGTATACTTTGCCTATTTTCATAGTGTGATGTCGTATGGCATTTTGCTGTGGGGAAATGCTGCCGACATTCAGACTGTTTTTGTGCTGCAAAAAAGGGCTATTCGTGCTATTTATAACCTTAAAATAAGAGACTCTTTGAGAGAAAAATTTAAAGAAATTGGTATTATGACCGTCGCGTCGCAATATATTTACGAGAATATAGTATATGTTCATAAAAATATACATTCGTTTTGTAAAAACAGTGATATTCATTCAGTAAATACTAGGCAAAAGAATATGTTAGCGTTACCAAATACTAGGCTTAAAAAAATTAATAATTCTTTCAAAGGCCTTTGTGTACGTTTCTACAATAAAATCCCAAATAATATTAAAGCACTTAACTTGAATAAATTTAAAGTCGCTATCAAGGGCGCACTTATGAAAAAAGCATATTATAAAGTGTCTGATTATATGACAGATAAAACTGCTTGGGATTGACAAAAAATGTGATAATTGACGTTTAAAGGGTGTTAACACTTTGTGATAGTGGGATAAATTTCATTCGAGTAACTGTTCCACTCACACCGACAGGCATTTCTATATTATTTAAAAAAATGTATGTGAAATACAATATTGTAATGTTGGCATTTTAAAAGAGGAGACAAAAAAAAATACAAGACCTTCCGAGTTTCTTGCCTGTTCTTCTTGAGAAGGCTCTCCCAATTTCCGAACAGGTGTAGAGTCAATTTTTTTTTTTTTTTTAATTTTACTTGTATTTGCACACATCTTAATAATGGTTGGGGTGTGTGTACATACAAGGATTAAATAATTTAGTTAATTAGATTCTTGGTTGAAGATTTTTATGTTTTTATTTTGACGTCAATAAGTGCCTGTAAAGGTCTATATTGAATAAAGATTTTTGAGTTTGAGTTTGAGTTTGAGTATAAATTATGTATGTAACTAGTACTTTTTTATAGTAAAGAGCATCTAAATACGATGATTGAAAAATTATCACGAAAACATCATAATTTGTATTTTTTTCAGGATGATTTTCTAGTAAGCTAGCAATGAAAATTATACAAGTATTATACCATTTTAGAAAGCTTATAATATATACTTTTTTTTTGGTATACACAAATATGCTATATATTTATAAATATATTTACTAGAAATATTTATCTCATGACATATCATTTTTGCGTATCTGAAACTTTCAATTAGAGTTTTGACAGTTGCCGAAATTTGCCGAAGGTCTGTAAATAGAACCGTTTTCCCCCCGAAGGGTAGAAAACGAATATTTAGGTTTCAGCCGTAGCTCGACCCACTGTGAGATTAACGCTTTGAATTTTACCTGTTTGTAGTATGCATCTACCCTATATACAATTATTCACCTAACATTTTCAATGAGGGTATGTAAGTAAGTGCGGGTGCCATCGCCGACTAGCTTTTCTCTTCAGTACTTTTCTCACACGCCGGCTAGAACAGCAAATTTAGTGGGTCGAGCTACGGCTGAAACCTAAATATTCGTTTTCTACCCTTCGGGGGGAAAACGGTTCTATTTAGGTGTTCGAGCCTTCGCTCGACCCACTGTGAGATGTGTTTACAATCTGCCGGCGATGGCTAGACGTACTGTGAAATTGTACAAATCGTTTTTCAATGAAAAACAAAGTGACTTTACAAAGTAAATTATTTTAGTAATTATTTTAAGGAACAATATGACTACTATTTAATTCAAGATATGCTTATTTGCTTATATGTACAATCAAGGATTTAGGTATAACAATTAAATCGGAACAAATGACTGAGTTTAGTTAAATGGAGCTTGAGGATTGCCAATAGTCCACTCATTTTTGCCCATGTACGAGTATGTACACTTTGAAGTGTACATGTGTACCAAAATGTAGAGAAAATTCGAGAATTCCGAAAATTCCTTTTTTATTGAGATAAAACTAGGTAATAAATAAATAAAAGTGTTAATTACTCGATACGAATTTGAGTTGATTGAGTATTCAATTGCGTTTAGCTTCGACTTCTGCAAAACTTGTAGTAAAAGATTTTATTTTTAGTTTATTTTTGCTTACGTACTGATGTATCGTGCACTTAAATCAAAAACATAACTTAATGGGATTACAACCATCAAAGTAAAAAAATAAAAAGAAATTGTAACTTGCAATTCATCTGTCTCTACGCAAGTAACAAAACGCTACAAAATGTCAAAATACGATCTATGGTGCACAAATGTTAGTGCCACAAACTCTTTGAATGGACGATTCAAAAGGGACTTCAAGTTAGTAAGAAACGACTTTAGTAACAAACAATGTCGCTACCTATCTAACGATGGACTTTGGGACTGCAGGGGCTATAATAAATGCTTTCCATATTCCCATCAAAGACCGTCCAACTAGAAAAGACGAAGAGCATCTTTTATGAATATTGAAGCATCATATTATTGTATTGTGTGTGATACACTCTTCAATGTTTTAGTCTTCGACGGATTATTCGGTTAAGGACAGATTCTTGATACGAGAGATTCACTCATAAGATGCTTCCGATTCGAGTTCTATTTCAACCCGAAAATAAAGTAAGATTTTGGTACCTTATCTGAGAGTTCTTACAACTCTCAGGTAGGGTAGTACCACGGTCTATTATAGTATCGTCCGTTTCCATCGTATAAAGTGCATATCAACATTTTCATTCAAATTAGTTTACGTAAACTCGCGCGCATCCCTGGACGTGTACTCATTCAACATAATCATAGTATCTGCAGTATTAATATAGCACTTAACAATAGCAATAAAAATCTCATCATTTCATTTACTGATACCTGTCAAATTGGAATTGTTTAACAGGTTTTTGAGTATCAAAGATTAATTGTTACAGATAAAATGACGTATTTTCTTTTAAACAATAAAGATTAGTGTATGTACCTCGCGGTACATCGATTAGGCAGATTGAGGCGACGTCCTTTCAAAATAATGTCAGAGAGGAAAAAAATTGTAGATCAACAATTTTCCCTTATCATCTAGATCAAGGTTGCTGTTTATTCAGTTTTCAGAGAAAGGTAACTGCAGCTCTACAGCTGCCGGGTGAAGCGATGATTCCCGCTTTTTTGAATAAAGATTGAAATTAACATGCAATGACGCTTCGCGAGGGTGGTTTAACTTTCCCCCTGGTAGATACGAATAAATTTGTTATGCTTCTACGTCTTGATTTGCTTACTGGTATATATATGTTTATTCACCCAAAATACTAAATTTTGCCTTTCGTCCCTAATAATATTAAGCATCCAACCAGATTGCCTAAATTTTGATGAATCAGACTTGGAATCAAATTTCGGCCATAGTATAATAATAATATAATCATCACTCGATACGAATGTCTTGAGATGTATGACAAAAAGAGTCAACTCGTGAATGCGTCTACCTAAATACAGGAGGATAAATGCAGCCACATAGCGTGACACTTAGTATATGTTGTTTCTATTGATATCAAATGAGTAATTATTTATTTTGTGTAAAAAAATTACAACTAAGACGTTCACTTCTTTCGGGGTCAGCAAAAGTGGCAACTACTGATTTATGAATTATGAACTGCTATGTTTTTGTAATAATATGTGTATGATTATGAAGCAAAAAAATATATAGGGCAATATCATTTGACTTGGGATTATCAGCTATTGGCAGTTGTTACTCTGGGCGCCCCATTCCACCGTTCCGAAGTAGGAAATAAGTCTTTAGGATTCGATTGACGCCATGACGATTCGAAAAGATTCCGCTTCTAGCTTGACTATGACTGCACTGCATGGGATGTAGTTGAGAGGACAAAAAGTAGTCAAGTCATTTGATAGATTGTATCGTTGTAACAAAATGGGTCTATCTTCACGGGACTACTTACACTCCGTGACTACTTACGAAAAAAAAATTCTGAATAGTTTTGACAACCTTCAATTGCTTCACATTTTAACATTTTATTTATTACTGATGTCATATCCTTCGTGATAGAGCAAGACAATTAATTGCATGTATCCAAACTATTATAATTTTTTTTAAATAAATAATTTTATGAGCGTACGAGTATATGTGCTCGCCAATTCACACTGGGCCAGCGTTGTTGACTAAGGCCTACTAATCACCCTAACATAGGGTAGGCTCGAGCCCCTCGGTGGGGACTTATATTAGTTGTGATGATGATGACATGTGAAAAGTAACTTATATCCAGATAATATGGATAATTGAGCTTTTCACACTTCAATATAATTTTTAATTTAGCCCGCCTTGAAATCTTAATTTGCTCATGTCAAACTTCCCTGTTTTTAATTTTCCTGGCCCTGATATCGAGCAAAAGTTTGCTGGCCTTCGTTAAACTCGTTCTGATCCCAATCTTTTAACTTCTTCCACCTTGGTCTACCCTTTAATGCATATTGGTAGTAGGCGGTAGTGATGGCTAAATCCTCCTTGTTCTTTCAATAAATCTGTCTGTAAAAGTTCAGAGAAAAGGTAAGTTGTAGAATTACAAAAATTGATGTTATGCGGTTTAAAAATGTTACATCTATGTTTTTTAAATTTTTGCTCTCTTCTCGCAACAGGTATTGAAGAACTATATCTGAAGTTTTACGAAACATGGAACCAGCTGCCAGAAAGCGCTTACTAATATGGGTTTCACGTTTAAGGATGTATCTTTATAAACATCTATAAAGTGTCTCCCCTGCGGAAGTAGGCCATCATGAGTAATTATAACACCTAAGCATTAGACTACTTTTTGTCAAGAGTTGAACGGGTTGCCATGCAGGTGTAGCCGTTGCGAGGCTACTATTGACTTTTATGGAGGTGAATACATGGTTGGTTTCTAGATATTTTTGTTCTTCAAAATAACAAAATATTTTGTCATTTTTCAGCCCCCAAACGTTGAACTTGGATTTCATGCCTAGCAAGTGATTCCTTTGTGTCTCCAAATAAAAAAGAAGTGTTCCTCTCGGTTATATTAGGAGGTACCAGGTTCATTATATCTGCATCTGGTTCACACCCTGTATCATTCATTCTAATAGAAGCCGTTATATCTGCTATGATCGAAGGTTGATAGCGAAATGGAGTTTGCCTTCTCAATTTTGACCTCGAGGATACGTGATTCTTCACTTTGGGAAATTAGCTCAGATTTTATCAAGGTGTAAAATCTGTATAGCCACTATCTGTGAGGTGATCTTTTTCATTAAGGCGAATGGTGTTTAAACCAGAGCACAACAGAATACAAATTAACAGCTTTTATTTAATTGCCTTATATTTTTGTTTGCTCAATGATTATATGTATGCGCGTCATCTTCGCTAAAGCATAAGCTAATTGAACTTTACAGATTGCAAATCGGAGTCGACATTCTTCGGCGGATGAAATCTTATCACCAAAGAGGTCTTTATGATAGATGCAGTCAACCACCCATGATCTCCAATTATCCGCATTAATATCGTCTATTTTTAGATAAACTTTCCATGTGGCAGAGCTACCTAGGAGCTGGCTCCCAGTTGGCTAGGTCGCAAAGGATCGTGTGCTCCGTAATTTTTAATTGCTAGCCAGCTAATGAAGTAGGCTGCGTAGCTAGTATATTATGTGTAGGGGCAGGACCGGCTCTACCATAGAGCGAACGGAGCGGCCGCTCCAGGCGCCAAGTTCCAGGGGGCGCGTCAGTTCAAAAATTATCCTCGCTTTTTCAATATTTGGGCGCAAGGGGAGCGCCATAATTGGAACTCGCTTCATCTTAAAACTTGCCTTGAGCCGGCACTGTGTAGGGGTCGGATCATTAGCCGACGTGCAGTTCAAAAGTGACGGCTTTACAGCCGACGGTGAGGGCTGGGCAGTCGACAGTGAGAGCTGCGCAGTTGTCAGTGTGGGCTGCGCAGCTGACAGTGAGGGCTGCGCAGCTGACAGTGAGGGCTGCGCAGCTGACAGTGAGGGCTGCGCAGCCAACAGTGAGAGCCGCGCAGCCGACACTATTACATGAAACGCATGCTAGAATGGTGAAGTTGTTCGACCATTCAAGTGTGGAGTCGCACGTTTGCCGTCCAGAGAGTGACCATTCGTAAGAACAAAGCAATTTGTGATACGAGTGCTAGTTTCTAAAATATGATACGTATGCTGGGATGGCAAAGTTGATTCTCCATTCATGTGTGGAGTAGCGCATCTGCCGTCCGGAGAGCGGGCATTCGCAAGAGTAAAGCACTTTGTAATACAAGTGCTAGTTCCTAAAGCATGATACGCATGCTAGGATGATGAAGTTGTTCCTCCATTCATGTGTGGAGTAGCGAGTCTGCCGTCCGGAGAGCGGGCATTCGCAAGAGGAAAGTACTTTGTGATACAAGTGCTAGTTCCTAAAACATGATACGCATGCTAGGATGATGAATTTGTTCCTCTATTCATATGTGGAGTAGCGAGTCTGCCGTCCGGAGAGCGGGCATTCGCAAGAGGAAAGCACATTGCAATACAAGTGCTAGTTCCTAAAACATGACACGCATGCTAGGATGATGAAGTTGTTCCTCCATTCATGTGTGGAGTAGCGAGTCTGCCGTCCGGAGAGCGGGCATTCGCAAGAACAAAGCACTTTTTTAACTTGTACACTAAATAAAGGAAGGATCTTACCTCAAAATCTTCAACAGCTATTCTTAAATAATTTTTAAATATATATATTTCTTATATCAGCAAATAGCGCACAAAAAAAAACCTACTTTTTATTGAAATTAATTGTGTTACTTAATTTAAACAATATAGTTTTAACAATTTTGCACACTGCTCACGACAAAATTCAAAACGTACTGAAGAGAAAAGCTAGTCGGCGATGGCACCCGCACTTACTTACATACCCTCATTGAAAATGTTAGGTGAATAATTGTATATAGGGTAGATGCACACTGCAAACAGGTAAAATTCAAAGCGTTAATCTCACAGTGGGTCGAGCGAAGGC
This sequence comes from Schoenobius gigantellus, assembly GCA_963935595.1. Taxonomy (NCBI): domain Eukaryota; kingdom Metazoa; phylum Arthropoda; class Insecta; order Lepidoptera; family Crambidae; genus Schoenobius; species Schoenobius gigantellus. The sequence continues at coordinate 2,717,460 of OZ012553.1, forward strand.
TCGAACACCTAAATGATGTTATTTGATAGAAAATTTAATATTTTTATACAGGAAGAAAAAAAAAGTTGCAACTTCATTGCACAACATAATGCTATCTATCATAACATGAAATAGTAATAATTTCTTAAAAATACGTGGGCGAATCTATTTGTTTTATTAGTTGATATAGGTTACACTTGTGATATATTATTAATTGCGGTTTATGTTTTGATAATGTATCGAGTATTTCTCACCATTTTTAGTTCGCCTACAAAATAAATTATCAATAAAACACATAGGAAACCGAGTAACCACATAATGATAAATAGTTTTTATTCCCATACTTTGCACACGTTTCAAATCAGTTATTTAATATAAAATAGAGCATCTGCATACTGAATAATTACATACTGTTTTTCGTTCGTTATTGTCGTTATTAAAAGTGTATCTAACCACCTACTCTCTCGCAATGAGTGAATTCCAATGTACCAGACGCGACCTATGTCTTGTTTTGATTGAAAGTGACGGGAATTATGTTGTTGCTTTAACAAGTTATATACGGAATAATTTTATCAACTTTTCTGAGGCAAATATCGCTAAAATTGTCGCGAGTGTACAAAAAAATCTTATTACGAACTTTCGTCAACGCTACACTAAATCTGGCAGAAATAAAGAAAAATTTTTAAATCAGAATAGCCTGTGGTTGAATGCCACATTCACAGTAAATCTGGAAGATCCTACTTGTGAATCTGAACCTTCGACATCGACGGGGAAGCGAGGACGCCCTTCTAAAATCTACGAAGACAGTTCCGATAGAACACAAAGATGAAAAAACAAGGAGTTGCTTGAAACATGTGGCCTTGATTTTATACTGAATTCATATCTTCAAGGATTGAGATCTCAAGGGGAAACGGAAGAAGCATTCATTGTCAAAATTTTACGAGTATTACCCATAGATAAAAAAAGTGAAATACGTCAAAATCTTTTAAATGAACCGGCACATTTAACAGCGTACTCTAAAGATGAAGCTCTCAGTATTTTTATAGAGTTGGACCTTAACATGGCACAGTATGAAAACATGAGAAATTGCTTAATTGCGAAGAACTGCGTATTATTTCCGTCATATAAATCAATTCAGGAAGCTAAAGGAATGTGCTACCCACCAAGATCAAGCATAGAAATTAATAATATTACAGCAAAAATAAAACTGCAAGATCTGCTGGATCACACTATTGCAAGAATTTTGAAAATCAATGGTGTATACAAAGCTGGCAAAAAACATTTAATGCTGTATTCGAAATGGGGCTGTGATGGCTCAAGCGGACAAAGTCAATACAAGCAAGTCTTAACTGAAGAGGATGAGTTAATTTCTGACACAAATTTATTTATATCTTCATTAGTACCTCTGAAACTTGTTGATATTAATACAAATGAAACTTTGTGGGAAAACCCTTTTCCATCATCAGTAAGATTTTGTAGGCCCATTTTAATAGAATTTTCAAAAGAGACACCAGAGAAAACTACAAGTGTAGTTAATGAAATTATAGCTCAAAGAAACGCTCTCACAACAAGCTTAATCAATAAAAATGGTGAAAGTATTGCAATCAAACACACATTATTTTTGACAATGGTTGACGGGAAAGTGGCTCAAGTTTTGTCAGAAACTTCATCAGGTGCTGTATGTACTATTTGTGGTGCAAGACCTACAGAGATGAACAATTTAGAAAAAGTACAAAATAAACCTGTTGACGAAAATTCTTATCAATATGGGCTTTCGACTTTACATTGCTGGATTAGATTTATGGAACTAATTTTACATATATCTTATAATGTAGGCTTTGAAAAATGGTCTGCTACAACGACAGAAAATAAAGATTTGAAAAAACAAAAGAAGACATATGTACAAAGAAGGTTCAGAGAAGAACTTGGTTTAAATATAGATAAACCTAAGCAAGGTTCTGGTAACAGTAATGACGGTAATACAGCTAGACGATTTTTTCAAAATTATCAGTGCACTGCAGAAATTACCGGTGTGGATGAGGAATTGATAAAACGATTTTATGTTTTACTTCAAGTTATGTCTAGCGGAAAAGTAATTAATGCTACGAAATTTGGACAGTATGCTTTCGATACAGCACAACGATATGTTAGTAAATAAAATTCAGACCCTTACATAACAAGTTTAAGAAAACCTTCCAATAAAAAGTCTATGGAACTTATAGATGAAGCTGTAGAGCTAGTAGAATAATATAATTCTATGTTATTTTCTTTTTCTTATTATATTTAATTAATAAGAGTAATTTTATGTGTTTATTTTGTATTAATTATAACATTTAGGTCACATTGTTTAAAATTAGTCGTAAATTTATGATAATTTTTCAATATTTCATGTTTTGTATTTTTTTACAATTATTAAATATATTTTTATATGCATAGACTGTATATTATTTTAAAGTACGTTTATCTCAGATTACCTAAAAAAAAATCAGCTGTATATCTATAAAAACATGGAAGTTATAGATTTATGACCCGAAACCGACTCGATCTCCACATAGTGCGGCGCATTGTTGCTTTAGAACAGAAAAATACATAATTTAAAATAAAATAATGTAACAAAGTAATTTTAGTGCATTGTTTGAACTTACACAGTTAACTTTACTGCAACAGAAAAGACGCCATTGATCTGAATATTATTTTATTTGACTCCTATCTATACTATATAAAGCTGGATTAAAAATAACTCTATTTAATTTACATTTATAATTTTTAATACGAAACAATAACAAAACAAGAACAATTAATTACGTCTATTGTTAATAGATTAATTTGCAATCATTTCATATGCGAAATAAAGATAAATTTTAATGATTTTTATGCTGTTTTAGAAATAAATATTCAAATCATGTTTTACTATTAAGTACTTAATACTGTGGCTTTTTCAAACTGAGTTGCCAATTTTATTTTAATACTACTAGAAGTTTTAGTCAGATAATTTCGGAATACAATATTTCTAATCAAGATTATAGAAAGTTTTTTCTCACTTCTGAGACTTCTACAGCCATTTCTTCAAATTTTATTTTAATTGTTACTACATGACAACATGAAATAAATATGTAAATTGGAAAAAATAGTTTATTTGTCTATTAGCACAACTAATCCAGACACTAACTGCCTGTAACAAAACACCGCTAGTTTTATTAAATATGAACATTTGATTATTGTGCAAAATTTCGCTCCCCAGGCAGCGGCCAATTATCGTGCAAACAGGGCTTAACCTACGGCTTCTCCCACGACTGGATTCACGACCAAATGTTTGCTGTGCGACCATCATCCATCTAAAATCAAACAACGTAATTATTTGCTAAAAGCATTTATTATCTATGGAGGGACGCTTCGCCGCGTGGCAGCCATACTACTGCTATTATCCTTTGCGCTCGAACGAATTCTGCCAGGATCGTGTTATCTTCGTCAATGAGACCAATTTCGCGTGAAGTTTCATTTTCGGGAGCTATGGTATCTTTGTAGTTGTTAGCCGGCCGCGTGGCCACCTTTTCATCAGTATCTGTTTGATTTTGAACCTATTTAGAACGTGAATTTGTTTTTAATCAGCGCGTTCTTCTTCACGATCGAACTGTCATTTGAGTGCGTTCCCATTGTTGATCTGATTTATTTGCCGAGGAGATTTTTCGGTCAGCAATCAGGGGCGATGGGAATTCTTTATTCATTATGCCATTAGTGTGTGCTTACTTACTTAGTTTTTCAAAAATACTGCTATCAGTGGGCCATAAATTTCTTACACAAATTGATTTAATTATGAAGGTTTTCTTATGATGGCTAGCAAATGATTACCATATTTTATCTGATGATAAATGACAATACAATCAAAGCGTACGTATATCTTAGAAGATACTTATTCGCCCCCAGGTCAATCGATCAGTAAATACAGAGTCAGTACTGATTGAAAGTTGCAGTAAAATCAATTACAAAAGTGATTCTTTGTCAATAACCCATTAATTAAGGCTACTTAACTAAAACTTAACTCGTCCATAATTAAATAAACTATATTGAATTTGAATTAATACCTTAACATTAAGATACTGATTTTGATGTTCGTCAAATATGTGATTTAAAAACAAACCGTTATTTATTTCATCATTGATTTTGTAAAATATTTGCAATATAATCCTAAAACGGAAATTAGGAAAATCCGAAAACTCCACCGTATTGTGTTAAAACAAATTAATTTGAAGTGCCTCGATACGCTTATTCTAATTATTTGATTCAACCAACAAGGGCTACCGAATCCTGTCATCAGATAAGTCTTGTGAATTCAAAATGGACTTTATTACTTAACAATTAGGGTGACTGCCAATGAACTTTCGTCGAATCTGTAAATGCGAGTAATAAATCCCGAATCACGCTGACAACCATGTTTTGTCACTGCTAATAGGTCACGGCTTTCAAAACTTATGTCACCCATCAAATTATTGTCAGATAAAACTGGACCATCCGCCCTTAGTATAGAATTTGTTTCGACTTTGACGAAATGCGTGCTACTTCCCTTTATCTATTCCTTGCAAATATCTGATACAGCATTAGTGCTATCCAAATCTGTTACTTCTGCGTTTGCATTTAAGGTTGAATGTGTGATGGGATCGGAATATACGGCAAGGGCATAATAAAATTTTGAACTACTATCCAGATGGGAATCACAATACAATGCAATATCATTTGGTGGCGTAACGAATGAAACGGGTTTGATACTTGATAAATGGAAATTTAAATTTGCCGTCGACATTGTTTGCGATACAAAGTTAACAGTTAGATTTGATACGCAACAAGCTGAGTAATTAGAATATTCTGGGATCAGTGTTCAATCTGAATTTGATGTTTCCAACGTTAACTAACTGTTGAACTTGACATTCGGTCTTGATGAAGGTGCGGTAATAATACAATTTAACATGTAGGTACTCAACAATCCTTCCCCGAACGATTTTCCGGAAGAATACTTATTATTACAACAGAATAATTGATTGTTACACATATGAAAAAATACAGACAGGACGTATACAAAGGTGTGCTTGTCTCTATAGGAGATCTCTTCCAGCCAATCCTACTAGGTGTTACGTGATAGAAATCAAAATGCGGGAAAGATAAAATGCAACGGATATACTAATAACACAAAATTAGATCACATTAAAAAAATATTTCTTCAACTCTAGCCTCCGCAGGAATTTATTGACGTCAAAATATATTTTTAATCATTTAAAGATAATTACAATATTATAGGATTAATAATTGGATTAAGCTTGTATGTGCAATTTTGTATACCTATATTCCAAGATGTTTACAAATAAAAGTAAAACAAAGAGAAGAATAAAAGGCTCTGCACCTGTTCGGGAATTGGGAAAGCCTTCCGGAGAAGAACGGGCAAGAAACTCGAAAGTTCGACTGTTTGTCTCTTATTTTAATAGGCCTATCACAAAACTGATTTGATTAGATTAAGAATTTCTTTCTATATTTAGGAGCCATAATATAACGAAATTGTATTTTATTATTATTGAAGTGAAGGATATTTTATCGTATAAAATAAATATTTTGATCGTTTATATTAAACAGAATTTGTAAATTAGAGCTCCCAAATCAGGTCCACGTGAGTTTTTATCTAAACATGCCTCAGGAAAATAGCTATTACTACGTTAAGAAAAAAGTAATATAAAAACCGCTTTATTATTGTTGTAGATAAGAATATGAAGTAGTTGTATCATATAAATATTATTTATTGCGACTAACTAAAGGTAGGTAAAATTTAACGAAAAAAACCTTGATTGGCACGTTTTTGGTAATAGGCCTCTTAAATAGCCATTTGAAAAATAAATCAATCTTTTTAGTTATTTTAAAATACAAAACCAGCCAAGTGCGTGTCGGGCCACGCGCAATGTAGGGTTCCATAGTTGCAAATGCCAACTTTGAGTTCACACTCACACCTCACAACACGTTGCCACAGATTACTAAATACGTTGCTATTAAATTAGGCATTATTATTATTATTAAAGCTGCAATGGTTTTATATTTTCTTAACTTCACGTAGTTCGTAAATTTATATTCAGTACAATTTTTTTATGAAATTTTACTTTTCCGAGTATATTTTATAAGTTAGTCGTCTATAACTTTTTAGTTTGTACTTAGTACTCAACTCTGATAGTTTTCCTTTAAACTTCGTTATATATACTACTGTTGTAATTTTTTTCACGTGTCCATATACATACAGGATGGATTTTTGAGATGGGATTTAAAGGGCAGGTATATTAACCGTTATAGTTACAAGAAAACATTGTTAGGCAACCATCCCTAACTTTTTAGGATATTCTTATCTGCATTCACAGATTTCGGAAAAAAGTTACAGTCAACAAAAAAAATGCTGAGATAGCAAAAAAAAAATATTTTGTGCCTATCGATCCTATTTCATGTAGGGATCAAAAGACTCTATGGGACCATTTAAGGTATGAGTACTAGAAACGACAGAAATCGCCAAAAAACAATTTCCATACATTTTGTACGGAAAACCCTCGGATCCTATTTCTTACAGTGATCTCTCTATGAATCCTATTTCTTACTTTTAAGGGAAACTGTAATTTAAATATATACTAAACTAAATCATTTAAACGTCATAATTTAAAAGTTATGGATGGTTGCCTAACAATGTTTACTTGTAACTATAACGGTTATTGTACCTGCCCTTTAAATCCCATCTCAAAAATCCAGCCTGTATAACCATTTACACTTCTAACAAAAATTTTCCTTAAAACCAAATATTTCAGAAACGGATCCCTTAATCGAAAAATGATGTTCTGAACCTTACATAATTTTTTAAAGACCTATTCAACAATACCCCATACGATGGGTTAGTTGAGAAAAAAAAATTACTCCCACTACTAGTATGGGAGCTACCCTAAAAAAATTTTTTTCAATGTTTTTTTCCACCACTTTTTTGGAATGAATAATACGAGTATATCTACCCATACCAAATTACAGCTTTCTAATACTAATAGTCTCTAAATAAAACCGCGGACAGATAGACAGAAAGACAGACATGGCGAAACTATAAGGGTTTCTTGTCTACTACGGAACCCTAGAAACCTTCTAAAACCTAAATGTAACAAATACTTTTTTGAGAACCTCATCAAAATCGATTCAGCCAAACACTAGATAATCGCGGACAAACATACATACAAACATACAGGTCAAACTGAGAAGTCCTTCTTGTAACCGTAAAACCATTAAACAATATATAAAAAAAACTTAACATTATCCAATAAATAATGTTGTTACCAAACATGATCCCCGGGTTAAGTCTAGTATCATCAGTCTTATATCGGGTTCGACGCATATGACTAAAAACGCAATACACCATTTGGCCTTTTGCATATTATTCAAAAAATTATTTGGTCTGATAACCTAAATAATCAGAGACAGATGTATAAGTACTAATACTAATGAGATAGGTATATACGCGTACTGCTTTTAAAAGTTTCTCCTGTATGTTTGATTATGTAGTATATTTTCTTGCTAAATTGTAGAAATATAGGGAAATCTTAAATCGTAAAGTTATTCCTTTAGTCCGATACAAAATGAAAAGCTTTATTCTTGTAGGTAGGTACACTTATGCATATGTTACTGAAGTAAACAAAATCCCTCAATGCAAAGCACTTAACTAAATGTTTAATCAATACAAGCCAAGGGCAGGATAAACGCGAGATTTATTTTGTTTATGCCAAAATCGAATAATGACCAAAGATAATTGCAAATGTCACTGACGTGACGTGAAACGACGTTGACGTTGACACTTGACATTGATATTGTGAAATTAATTGACAAAGTTATTGTAATTATGATTTTAGTTGTGAAATTTGTGTTAAAACTACAGTGAAACCAAAGTGTTTTTGCAAAATTAGTGTTTTATGAAATTTTAAGAAAAAACGGTGTTACAATTAAAATAAGAATTAGAATGGATGTTTTTTCTCTCTATATTCTCCCTCTTATAGACTAAAATTATCTGTCGTAAAATCCAGGTATTCTTAAATCTCGCTTCCTTCTTCGGTATTATCGTAACTTACCTATTAATAAAATAAAGACCTTACTGAGGTTTACACATATTATTATGTGAAAAATATTATGCTTTAATCCCTAAAGTCAAAGAAAAATATATTTAAGGTTAGTTAATTATATCTATACTTACTCATATTATAAAGCTAGAAAGTTTGTTTGTTTGGTTGAACGCGTTATTCTCAGAAGCTAGTAATTTAAATTGAAAAAATATTTTTGTGTTGGATAATCCATTTATTGAAGACGGCTATAGGCTATATAATATCATGGTGTGTTATTTTCCGACATCCACACGAAGGAAGTCAGGGGCACAGCTACTTTATATATAGGTGATTCATAACCTAACCTAAATGTAATTTATTTCTGGAATCATATGTGTCCATTTTCAGTTGCAAACGGAACCTGTGAAACTCCTTAAACCTTGTGAATCTGATAAAATAGTGAACTTAGAAAAAGACCAAACTCTTACGAAACGAAATTTACCTAGTACTATCATTGATAGTACAAGGCAAATTTTTCTGATTGTCTATCGAAGGTCTCATTCTAAACCTGGTGTTGTCAATAGACGGTGAAAACGGTTAACTAATTATTAAGTATAACATTTAATAGACTTTCATTTCTTTTCATTATTATAAACTGGATTACTAATCATGAATTGCAGCAATACAAGACAAGGTTCACTATTGACTCGAATTAAAGTAACAATAAATATTTATGTTCCAAGTTGTGGGTGCAAATTGTTGGTAGGTAAACTCGAACAGGCTATAAATGATTTTGCATGAGCCGTACTTTTAGCTAAAAGTTTGCGATACTTTGCGGTTGCTTTTGCAATTCAAATTGATATACTTTACTTCACCGGAATCAACTCAAGATCCACTAAAATACAGTCGACAATGATACTTATTAAAATCAAAATAAACAATGATTAAATAACGTTTTCGAACTTGATATTTATTTGCAAAAGTTAGTAATAGTGGTAATAGGTCAATGATAGAATCTTTCGAAATTAAAATTTAAATTCAGAGTATTTTGGATATAATTTCTTTGTTAAGGCATTCTTTGTTCAAGGACTTAGAACCATATTTAGAAGCATTTCACGATAAATCATTTAAAGAATTTCTGTGCGGTATTTGATTTAAAATATTGCACTATACTACAAATAACCGCTAGTAGCATGAAAGTGGAGCCGAGATCGTATTCTAGAAGCGTACAGTTATTTACGAGTATCCCGTTCTTCAAAGAGCACTTCATAAACGTTTATCGACAAAAGAAAATTCACTCAGACATGCTTTCCCCTCGCGACGTGTAACCGTTAAACAAGGAATTATAAACGACAGAAAGGAATCCACATCACTTACAGTTAATTAAGTCCTTCTCGCCTCCAAGATATGAGATTCAGCATTCAAACCTTTTCACCGGCACAATTCCTACCTCCAAATCAGCTTGCGCCTCAGCAGCCTGGTAGGACGTGTCCAATCGATCATTATGTTGGGGCCATTCACGATACACTCGATGTCTGCTCCGCAGTCACTCCGGCATTGATCTGGTGTGAAACTACGGGTAATTTATGTCAAACTGAGACGAATTGCTCTCTTTGGATGTTGGATGCGCGATTTATCGGGACCATTGTGTGCGGTTGCGCGTTGTTCGCTATAATCGAGGTGGAATATTGCTGATCGACGTGCATTTACTATCGGACTAGCTGTTACCCGCGATTTCGTCTGCATGGAATTGCTTAGGGATTAAAATTCCGCACAAGAAATAACCTATTCTGCCCTTATTTAGATCTTAAATACACAAAATAGACGTTTCGAAGACCCCTGTTTCCTCCTCATTTCATCATCATTATCATCATTTCAGCCAAGAGAGGCCTACTGCTGGATATAGGCCTCCCCCAGGGATTTCCAAACCGATCGGTCCTGCGCCTCCCGCATCCAGCGGCTTCCCGCGACCTTCACCAGATCGTCGGTCCACCTTGTGGGGGGCCTACCAACGCTGCGTCTCCCGGTACGCGGCCGCCACTCAAGGACCTTTCCGCCCCAACGTCCGTCAGTCCTGCGAGCTATGTGTCCTGCCCACTGCCACTTAAGGTTTGCAATTCTTTGGGCTATGTCGGCGACTCTAGTTCTTCTACGGATCTCTTCATTTCTGATGCGATCGCGTAGAGAAACCCAGAGAGCATAGCCCTCTCCATTGCCCTTTGAGTGACATTAAGCCTTCTTATGAGACCCATTGTAAACGGCCACGTCTCAGTTCCGTACGTCATCACTGGCAACACGCACGAATTGAAGACTTTCGTCTTAAGACCAATTCAATAACTTTTGCAAATTTGTTTGCTAGGATGTTTGAATACAGCAGAAAATCTTCCCTATTTTTTATGTTTTTGAGTTTTTATTTCTTCCATGACCTCTCTAGGTGTGGCCTGCGTACTAAGTTGGCTCTTCCCCCTCCCTCCGACTAGGTACTACTCCTAAGTTCAGGGTAATACGCTCTAACGTTAAGGCCCGGCCCGTAGCTGGCCGCGCTGTCATAAGGGTAGTCCGGAGAATTACCTAGATCCCTGATCACCCTGACTACGGACAAAATGGACATCGCACTCCGCGGGGAGAGTTCCACTCGCCTTGTCATCGACAGGCACGATGCGTAACAGCATTCCACCTCATAAAAAAGTATTTCTTTACGAGAAGATTTATTAGACATTTGGAAAAAACGGAAAACAGAGGAACATGCTAGAAAAGGCCGCAGACTTTTTTGTCAAAAATTCTTTATTGTTACTATCCAGGAAGAAACCAGGGAACTACGTCAATATGGAAAAACAAACCTTAATTCCTCCTATGGCAAAAGGAATTCTGCCATGCTACCAACTTATAATGGATAGAATAGGTTTGTTTTTAGTATTTGACATTCATATTGCATTGTGCTTATGTGAGAAGCCACCTTTATATCATAAAAGTAGTTCCGAATTTGAGATGCATACCCGCATCTCAAATTCGGAACTACTTTTATGACACTGTGTAGATTGCATCTAAACAATTTCAAAGAAAATTAACCCGATTTCTTTATACAAACTAACTTTAACTTCCCTCTTCCGTCTTCCCACACAAGACTATAATCAGCGATGTTTGCGACTGCATTTTCTACCACTTTCATTACGTAGGAAAATCGCTGACATGTGCTTTCTCATGAACATAGCACAAGGTAAAATTGATAGTCCTGAGCTCCTAAACAAAATTTAATTAAAAGCTTAAATATCCGTCAGTGATTTGTCCTGCTTCACATTCCACATGCTGGTATTGATTATGCAAGGAATAGTTACCGACAAAGGTCTTTCAAGTTATTCAATAATTTAAGCAATATGTTTATCGCCGATTGATTTGTTTAGTGGCACAACTAAATATATCAAACGCTTGTTATCTGAAACGCAGATAAAATAAATATGATTTCTTTTTCTAAATAATGTAATTAACTCTATATCGTCGGTGGGCTGTGAAAAGCTCGTAAGTCACAAATTTTGTAAAAAACTCTTTATTTGTTTTTCGTGGAAAAACCTCGTAATATGTATCTACGAAAAAAAACTCGGATTCGGTTATTGTAGCGCCATCTATTGAAGTAAATAAGAACGTATGAGAATTTTCACTATACGTTTTTTTTCAACTCCTGTAAAATTTGGAGTGCGAGATTTAAACAGCCCGCCGACTACCTATATGAGGAAGCTTGTAATTAGCTTTAAGGCGCTCCTTCCCGTTTTCGAACAATTTCGATTGACTATTTGCCACAAATATAATACAATTCTAAAATTCAACAAATCAAAAACATTCTTAAAGACAGAAACATGATTAATAATATTTCACTCGACAGAAATAAAATCAAGATCACTCTGTTCAATATTTTAAAACTGCTGTAAATCAGAAAATACAATAATAAATTACATAAAAGTTTACTAGTAGACGTGCATTTTTATTATCTAGAAAATTGCAAAAGTATAATTTTTATTTTGTACCCCAGTTATCCAAAAATCGATTAAAAAGTGTAAAAAGTAACGTTTCAGTTCGGTCACCGCGCATAAGCGTCATTAGAAGCTATGCATAAAGCAACTTTATTACTTTGCAATAAAGAAGTCGCCGTGCACGAGTAGATTTTCTGGGAAACCTCGTCTTAAGAGCTCATTAGAATCCTTTTGTCTGCGGGCTGTTTTGTCTTTTTATTCCATGGAATGAAATAAAACAATTGTTGCATCTTATAATATGGGAGCTGCCATTCACGTTCACACCAAACACAAAACTGCCTGCAGACAAAAAGATCCTAATGTGCGCCGGCCCTTAGATGTTAATACTTTTGTCCAAGGTTGTGAATGTAGCTGTAAGCTTTCCTAACAAAAAAAATAAAGTAAATATTACGGGCCGGTATATTTATCCTCGTTACACAGACATTGTGATTGTCCGGCATGTAACCCAACCACCATAATTGTTGCTATTATCGTTATTTAACTGAACATAGGAAGGGTTACGGACGGACGGTAGCTGAGGCGGAAAATTAATAATTCCACGAGGTGGTATCATTTTGCCTTTGTAGGGACGTCAGCGATAAAATTATTATGAAGTAACGGGAATATAGTACCTTTCACGTTTCTCGAACGGAAAATGCTATGAGGCAGGCTTGTGGTGAATAAATTCGAGCTTGCAGAACGAACTTACAATTCGCGATACGAAATCAGGATCTTATACTTGAGTTATTTATTGATAATATGATACATGTGATGAAGTATTTTTTACTTTTTTCAACAGACTTCACGAAAGAAGGTTTTTGTTCGAATGTGTCTCTTTCTATAATAGGTCACATATTATATCGCCAATTTGAAAATTTAAAGCAAATTATTTTAATCTTTCATCGGATTGGTGCTATTTATCAGTTCGCGGACACCGCTAGTAATATACATATTTTTTTTTGTGTAAATAAAGATTGAAATACTTCTAGTACATCTCCAAAACTTTCAACAAGAAATACCTACTTATGATTTTATTGAAAAGTTGCATAGCAAATGTAGGACCAATAATATATTAGTCCCACATTTGCTATGCAACTTTACTAGAAGTATTTCAATCATTATTTAAACAAAAAATATATAGTATGTTATATAGTATATATAGTATGTAGTTTCGCCATATAAATTGTCAAATAAAACCCTTAAAACCCGTAGTCGTAAAGAGTTACAATAGAAAGAGTGTAAAGAGTTGCATCTATATCGAATGACTTGATACTTTCTGAGTTGGGATGATCAGCTATAACTTATTTTTTATTTCTTTCATTTAAAATACTAAGTTACTTAAGAGGAATTATTTTTTTGTCCATTCTTTCGATTGGCATCATAAAAATACGGTTTTTTTTCACATTTGAGTTGGTTCGATTCCCAGACGAAGTAAGTAATTTTTAGAAATCTTTGAATGCGTTATTACTTACTAGTAAAAATAAAATAAAGTCTCCTTTCAGTCAAATATCCTATCTAAAATATTTAAGGTACTTTCCCTTCATGTCGCATAGCCTTGGGACCCTGTATACTCTGAATTGAATATTCTTCCGGTAATAGCAAGCATTTTCGCGATTAAGGGATTGTAAATAAATAAAAATATTGCTTACAAATCCTATTTATTCATGTCGATCGATTCAGGGGCATTATGCGTTTCGAAGAGCTTATTTGAAGGGGTAAATAATTTTGTTGTATGGGTAGGGGGTGCCGATGCGGTACTCGAGCGGCCTGTTGATGACGCGGTAATAGTCGTCCACCAGCCGATACTGGCCGTTCTCGTCCCAGTGTACCGCGGCCGCTACCGCCAACAGAGCGAACAGGGCAAGGATGATGAACTTCATCTGGAAAAAATCACGCTTACATCAATCCTGAGGCAATTAACAAAAATTGGGGCCCTATTTTTTAATCTGTATGATTCATTGGCTTCGAACAGCCAGCGCTCCATTTTTTATATTGTGCTAAGTGACGCGAGCGTCGGTGGCGCTGTGGCCTCGGCACTGAACTGTGCTCCGAGTAAAATCGGGAGGCCCGCGATCGATCCTGCCATGTACCAATGTGTTTCTCGTTTCACGAATTTCATATGTACATTTATCTGACGCTCCCACGGTGAAGGAAAACATCGTGAGGAAACCTGCATACACCTGCGAAGTAATTCAATGGTGTATGTGAAGTCAATCTTTCTCTGATTTTTTGGAACACAATAAAACAAATATATTCTTGGTCTTTCTTTGATTTAAGAAACTTTGTTGCTTAAAAGAAATTGATCCTTATGAATAACTTTCGGTTGATAGCATAAAATACAGAATGGTAACATTTCACCGGTTCTATTCCCGGCTCAAGCAGGTGATTTTTCAAAATCATTAAATGCAGTTTTAATTATTTTTGAAAATAAAGGAATATTTCCTTTCAGTAAAATTTACCATCATCAATATTAAAGATACTTTTCCTCCAACCACGGACTTTTTTTCCACCCGTTATATACGATAAGATGATTTATAAACCTGAAGCAGCGAACATTATACTCCATGTGGTAATGAAAAGAAATTTAAATATTATTTGTAAGACAGATAAAAAAATATTATAGGAAAACTCACCTTTGTGTATTTCGAAGGTCTTCTGATAGTATCACCAATATCAATCAGTCTTTTATACTGCTACTTTTTATGAGATGTACGTCATTTATGCTTTCTTCAATTAATAAATATATTGCCAAATTGTTTTTTAAACGCAAACAATTTGTATATACTTACTAATTAATAAGAGAGCAGTTAGTATTAACCACGAAAAATACCATTTTCATTGATTAGCTTTTAATAAGCAATAAAATTTTAAATGGTTAATTAACAAATGCGTTACCAGTTTATTCCAAACTAATAGAACAATTTTGAGTATTCACCGTTTCTGGTCGTTTGGTTGCACGAAGTAGACCTACTTATTGCTTTTGTGTGCATAACGAAAATTGATTTCGATTACTTGATTCTATCTTCTAATATATAAAATTCTCGTGTCATAGTGTTTGTAATGGAACATCTCCGAAACGGCTTCACCGATTTTAATGATTTTTTTTTGTGTATATTCGGTAGGTCTGAGAATAAGTCGAAAACTTTTTTATACCCCTAGGTGATAAGGGTTTTATTTGACAATTTATATGGCGAAACGCATTTCGCGGGCACCGCTAGTAATATACATATATATAAAAGAAGAAACTGACTGACTGACTGACTGATATATCAACGCACATCCCAAACCACTGGGCCTAGAGATTCCAAATTTGGCACGTAGGTTCCTTATGAGGTGAAGGGGTGCACTAAGAAAGGATTTTTTTAAATTCACCCTCTAAAGGGTTGAAAAAGGACTCCAAAGTTTGTATGGGGAAACCAGATTACTTGCTCTATTTTAATCGAAACTTCACACGAATACTCCAATCGATAAATAAGTTAACACCTGTTTCAGGATTTTCCAAATTTCAACCCCTAAAAGGGGGATATGGGGTATCAAAGTGTGAAAATTGATAATATCAACCAGCGTTGCCAGATTTTTTTTCGGTAAGTCGTGATTTTGAAACTTTTTGAGGTAAAAAAGCGGGATTCTTTCTTCAAAAACCGGCCAAGTGCGAGTTGAACTCGCGTGAAGAGGGTTCCGTACGATGTTACCTATGAGTGATTTACCATGTTATTTTAATATCATCATGGACTTCTTATAGGTTTTCCTATAATCTGTAAGTAGAAAACTAATTTCGAATTTTTTTTCAAAATTTTAGGTTCAGTAGTTTTGGAGATATGGGGGGGAGGGGGGGCAATGGTCAATTTTCGTCTATTTTCTTGAATAACTTGAAAACTATTTATTTTAAAATTACAAACAAAAACCTTTAAGATCTTCACAACAAGACCTTTCATTTGATATGTCACACGATGCAGTTTTCAAAAAAAAAATATTTTCCACCTTCCCCAAAAATGACCTCCCATATACAGATTTCATCTATTCACGTCACACCTCTGGTGCATTTGGGTCACAGAAATTGATATGTTTACCAATTTCAACTTAATCGGTCTAGTAGATTCGGAGATAATTGACTGTGACCGACGGACAAACGGACACACAAGTGATCCTATAAGGGTTCCGTTTTTTTATTCGAGCGTACGGAACCCTAAAAACGTAAATAATCACATATTTTTAAATATTTATATTTTTATTTGAGTTTTAAATTACGTTAATGTAACAATAGATAGCAAACATAGCCATAGAAAATGTATTTCAATAAAAATACACTTGTCTGTGCCACCCGGCCGTGCTTTCTCAGCACGCTGCACGCACAGCAGAGTTATCCCCGAAAAGCGAGACTGAGCCTGTCACTGACATTTAATTTTGATTTAAAAATCGGGACGTCCCGCCAAAATCGGGACGTCTGGCAACGCTGATATCAACGCACATCCCAAACCACTGGGCCTAGAGATTCCAAATTTGGCACGTAGGTTCCTTATGAGGTGAAGGGGTGCACTAAGAAAGGATTTTTTTAAAACTCACCCTCTAAAGGGTTGAAAAAGAGCTCCAAAGTTTGTATGGTGAAACCAGATTACTTGCTCTATTTTAATCAAAACTTCACATGAATACTCC
The DNA here is from genome assembly GCA_963935595.1 of Schoenobius gigantellus. Lineage (NCBI taxonomy): Eukaryota > Metazoa > Arthropoda > Insecta > Lepidoptera > Crambidae > Schoenobius > Schoenobius gigantellus. The sequence goes on from OZ012553.1 coordinate 2,734,183, forward strand.
AATCGATAAATAAGATAACACCTGTTTCAGGATTTTCCAAATTTCAACCCCTAAAAGGGGGATATGGGGTGTCAAAGTGTGAAAATTGATAATATCAATGCACAGCCCAAACCACTGGGCCTAGAGATTCCAAATTTGGCACGTAGGTTCCTTATGAGGTGAAGGGGTGCACTAAGAAAGGATTTTTTTAAATTCACCCTCTAAAGGGTTGAAAACGGCTCCAAAGTTTGTATGGGGAAACCAGATTACTTGCTCTATTTTAATCGAAACTTCACATGAGTACTCCAATCGATAAATAAGTTAACACCTGTTTCAGGATTTTACAAATTTCAACCCCTTTCGTAGACTTAATTCACCTGCTTAATTCACCTAGGTGCATTAAGTCAACCAAATAGTATACCTTATGCACCCAGGTAAGTTAAATCTACCAAAGAGGATTTTTATTCACCTGAGTGCATTAAAGCTACCAAAAAGTATAGTAATATTCACCCAGGTGAATTAAGTATACTTATTTCGCATGTTTAAATTACCTGGGTGGGTGTATTAAAGTCAACCATTTGTTGTTGCGAGTTATGTAGGTAACCTATTTTTAAACTATTGCTGGCCATTTATGAATCATTTATCTTAATGATAAACTTTTGACAATGTCACTGCATTTTCGTCTTTTAACTTGATTGTTATTGATTATTATTCATAAATAAAACATGTTGATTTAAAAATAGTGATTATTTGACCTTCGAACATATGGCACCCGAAGAAATGTACAATCAGTGATATGGGAGATCGTACATGTGGCCATTCGATAAAATGGCCCATCGATCAAATATCCCATCGGTTAAATAGCTCTTCGATGTTATGGCGTAGTAGAAATTTCCATTTCCCAATGTCTTAGGTATACTTATTGAACACGGGTGAATGAAAATATAGATTTAATGCACCTGTGTGAATAAAGAATAGTATTTGGTAGATTTAATTCACCTGGGTGAATAAAGAATATTATTTGGTTGCCTTAATGCACCCAGGTGAATAAAAGTACTATTTGGTAGATTTAATTCACCTGCGTGAACAAGGTATACTATTTGGTTGACTTGATGCACCTAGGTGAATTAAGCAGGTGAATTAAGTCTACGAAAGGGAAAATTGATAATATCAACGCACAGCCCAAACCACTGTTCCTAGAGATTCCAAATTTGGCACGTAGGTTTCTCGTGAGGTGCACTAAGAAAAAAATTTTGGAAATTACACCCCTGAGGGGGTAAAATGGGGATGAAAGTTTGTATGAAAGTGCGTCAGTTTTGAAGTTAGTATTTCCAAATTTTGGATTTAGGCTGGAGATTTATGCAAGTGCAAAAAGAATGGATTTTTCAAAAACCACCCTCTACGAGGTTGAAACGGAGGTCTAAAATTTGTACAAAATTAGACTATCTATATAAACGACACACCAAAAAACCAAGGCAAACACCCTTACTTCTGTTCCAGTCGATTCTTTCAAAAAGCACCGGACCGCCAGTATCTTAATGAGGCCATCCCCGCGATATCACAGAAATCGGCTCTCAATCAACGAAGTTCCACAGTAGCGAACATAACTGAACTGACAGCCCCCTCCTTTCTGAAGTCGGTTAAAAATGCAATGCAGCCAGTGCCAGAAGGAAAAATAAATGAATTTTTTTTATCAAACTCACACTTCACCATTTTTCATAAGTACAGTAGATTCCTCCGACTTATCTCTTGGGTATCACAGGGATCCAAAATTTCGTTATTTTTTAAGCTCCGATGCATACTTTGGAGATATTTGTAAAATCTCTAAATTTCTCTACATAACAGGGCTCGGGATGAAAAATGATTTATTAAATATAGGTCTCGGCTACATATTACTTATAATCTTCTATCTATCTGTATATATAAAAAAAGAAACCGACTGACTGACATGTCACAGCCTAAACCACCGGGTCTAGAGATTTAAAATTTGGCACGTAGGTTCCTTATGAGATGTACTAAGAAAGGATTTTCCAAAATTCACGCCCTAAGGGGTTGAAATGGGGCTCCAAATTTTGTATACGGGAACAAGATTAGTTGGACTATTTTATTCGAAGCTTCACAGGAGTACTCCTATCGATAAATGAGTCAACAGTCATTGTTTAGGTTTTTTTCAGAAATCACCCTTTTATGGGGTGTCGAAGGCTGAAAATTAATATGGGTATCCTTTGTATGGTTTATCGGGTCGCTGGTTACAAAAACAGTAACGATTTCTAAATCTAACCTGGCGGTCGTGAACTACCATCATCGTTTTCTATCTTCTTCTTAATATGGAAAAGAAGAAACTGACTCACATATCAACGTACAGCCCAAACCTTCGGGTCTAAAGATGCAAAATTTAACAAGTAGGTTTCTTATGAGGTTTAAGGGCTATGAGCACTATGAATGGATTTTTCAAAAACCACCCTCTAAGGATTTGAAACGGAGGTCCAACATTTATATGAGGAAACAAAATCAGACTATTTTATTCGAAATTTCCCAGGAGTACTGTTATCAATAAATGAGTAAACACGTGTTTTAAGTTTTTACAGAACAACCCCTAAAAAAGGGAAATGGGATGAGAAAGTCTGAAAATCAACATGGGTATTCTTTTTGTGGTTTATCGAGTCGCTGATTACGAAAACAGCAACAATTTTAAAATCTAACGTGGCAGACGTGAAATATCATCACCCATATAAGGGTTCTATATATTTTTTCATTTTAGGTATATGCCATCTCGATCGTCGTCAATCGGGTACCTAGGCGAGCGCGGGTGGCGCGGCGAGATGAGAGGAGTAGTTATCAGGAATAATTCTGCATCTATAATTAGTACAGCTGGAAGGTGGTTGCCTTACCCCGAAATTGACGCGAGCGAAGCCGCGGGCTAAAGCTAGTACTATATATTTTTTGTTTAAATAAAGATTTAAATACTTCTAATAAATTATTAGTCCTACATTTGCTATGCAACTGTTCAATAAAATCATAAGTATTTGTTGTTGAAAGTTTTGGAGATGTAGGTACTCGTATATTAGAAGATAGAATCAAGTAATCGAAATCAAATTTCGTTATGCACACAAAAACAATAAGTAGGTCTACTTCGTGCAACCAAACGACCAGAAACGGTGAATACTCAAAATTGTTCTATTAGTTTGGAATAAACTGATAACGCATTTGTTAATTAACTTTAAATTTTTATTGCATATTAAAAGCTAATCAATGAAATTTATATTTTTCGTAGTTAATACTAACTGCTGTCTTATCAATTAGTAGATGCAAATTGTTTGCGTTTAAAAAACAATTTGGCGATCTATTTATTAATTGAAATAAGCACAAATCACGTTCATCTCATAAAAACTAGCAGTATAAAAGACTGATTGATATCGGTGATAGTATCAGAAGACATTTACCTTCGACATACACAAAGGTGAGTTTTCCTATAATATTTTTTCCTAAATTTGATCTATGAGTTTTAGTACTAATGTTACCTATCTGATAGGTCTTTGAAAATTATCTTATTTTTATGTTCGCACTATACCAAGTAGATATCTATAAAATTACTGATAATATTGTTTTTCATCATAATGTTTTATTGATTTTAAACGAAACGAAAATCAATATAAATTTTACCGCCTTCGTTGTCTAGCGGATGAGACCACCCGATCTTGAGGTGCGGGATTCGATTCCCCACGAGGGCAGAAGCTTAAGCTGCTTGGTTTAGTTGGTGGTAGTTTCTGAGCCCGCCTGGCTAGCTACCACCGTCTTACCCATAGTAACAATGTAAATAGCATTGTTGTGTTCCAACAATTAGAGGAAAGATAGCCAATACGTCAGATGTTGAGGAGTCCAGGTGAAACTTGCCTTCATTTTCGGCCTATTGTCAGCGTCACTTTGCACAATATAAAAAAATGAGTGCTAGCGGTTCGAAGTCTAGGAATCATACAGATTCAAAAATAGGGCCCCAACTTTTGTCAATTGCCACAGGCATAAATAAGCCCAAGTGAATTAAGTCTACTGCATCGGATTGATGTAACTATGTTTTTTTCAGATGAAGTTCATCATCCTTGCCCTGTTCGCTCTGTTGGCGGTAGCGGCCGCGGTACACTGGGACGAGAACGGCCAGTATCGGCTGGTGGACGACTATTATCGCGTCATCAACAGGCCGCTCGAGTACCGCATCGGCACCCCCTACCCATACAACAAAATTATTTACCCCTTCAAATAAGCTCTTCGCAACGCATATGGCACCTGAATCGATCGATATGAATAAATAGCATTTGTAACCAATATTTTTATTTATTGACTATCCCTCAATCGCGAAAATTTTTGCTTTTACAACACCCCGTATTTTTATGATGCCAATAGAAAGAAGGGACAAAAAAAATAATTCCTTTTAGGTAACATAGTATTTTAAAAGAAAAAAAATCGATAAAGTCATTCGATATAGATGCAACTCATTACGCTTTTTCTATTCTAACTCTTTACGACTACGATAGCTGCCTAAGTTTTAAAGTAAGACCCACGTCTTACTTTAAAACCAAGTTATCTCAAAATCACATCAAAATCATAACCAGCTCTCTCTTTCTAGTGGCTCCCTTTTTACTGAGGATTATGGCTAGATAATCTGAAGGATGCAACAATCTTCCTCCACCGATCCCGGTTCACTGTCGCTCTGATCATTTGGTGTTTACCTGAAGAGGAGACTTTTTTCACTTGATCACACCATCGAGTTGGCAATAGCCCCACTCGTTTGCCTCAATATTGCCAACAATCACCAGTTTTTCCAGACTTTCGTCTTCTTTTCGCATTATGTGGCAAAAATAGGACAAGATGTGGTGTACACAAATAGTGGCAACTAGTCCCAACTTTCGAACAGGTGTAGAGTCAACTTTTTTTTAACCGATTCCGAAGAAAAAAGGAGGCTACTCAATTCGACCGTATATATGCTTGTTTTTTTTTTATGTTTGTTTGCGGATAACTTCGTCATTTATGAACCGATTTTGAGGATTCATTTTGTATTCGATAGAGGATACTCCAAGGGTGGTCCCATGGTCACCAAAGCTAGGATCTCATAATGGGATCCCATAAAAATCGAGAAAAACCATTAAATTTTTACGTGTGTCCAACGTGTTTTGTGTGTAAGTTACGCGATTACTCCGCCAATTGTTGACCGATTTTCAAAATTCTTTTTGTATTCGATAGAGTATACACCTGGGATGGTCTCAAGGCAGGACCAAAGACAGGATCTGATGATGGGATCCCATTAAAAGCGAGGGAAAATTTTGTCAAAAATTTGTCACCGACTTCAATATAGAAGTGTGATGTTGTCTGTACCTATTCATATATTATTTTTAACTATTCAGTGTTTTTGAAGTCGGTTTTTATTTTGTTATGAAGCTTTGCATAACCAGCAGTAACCATAAGTAGAACCAACTACCAAACTTCAAACAATTCTATTCCTATACAGATTCGAAGATTAAACCTCCAAATCCGAACCCCTGCAATAGAACAAAGACGCGGTTTGATATCACCCAAATACCATTAATAAATGAAATGAAGTTGAAAAAATCGCCTCGTCGCTTCATCCTGCCTATCCGACCGTGACCCGATGGCACAATTTAAAAAATGATTAGTCAGTATAAAACCACTTACGGCCCGGCAGCACCTGTGGATCGGTCACCGTGAAATTGCGCGGACCCGTAAACGCGTTGACGTCACAGTGAATAGCCAGACCAGCAGGCGTAGCACGGGCTGCCAAGACGGGAATTGAGTCACGCATTATCTCACAATTTCAGTGACATAATCTCTATGTCTTAAAGAGTAGCACGGTGGCGCATATTTAGGCTGCGGTCCGATAACAGCGCTCACAGTGCTAACGATTATAATCGCCTGGTCCAAATTAAAAAGAACACTAAAAGTCTTAACAGCGCTATCAGCATGCTTACGATTTCGGTCCGGGGTATCAAATTGTCAAACCAAATTAAAATTTGCTTTTGATTGCTTCTCAGTATTTTTTTTTTGTAGATTTGAATTACAACATTGTTTCCACGCTGCTCATCCAGAACAGATATACATTCATTTTGAACCGGAAACACGTTTATCAAACGTCAGACTGACAGTTCGCATAAAGTGATTTCAGTCCAGAGCATTAGTGCCGTAAGTTCTATATGACGTTAACGATGACGTCATGTGGCTCTTCATGCCGGCTAACATTAGCGCGCTCACAACATTTCGGGAAGCGATTGAGCGCGCTAATAGTGACACTTATTGATTTTCGGAATGCAGCCTTAGTGACTGACGTGATAAAAATTTCTTGACACTCCTCAAGGGATGTGTGTCACTGAGTCTTATCACACATTTCTTGGCAGCCCGTGCTCCGCCTGCAGTAGGGCTAGCACGAACATTTGCGACAAAGTATTCGTATCGTCGTCATGAAATATTTGTATGAGAAATTAGTTCCAAGTACGCCCTGTATAATTCGCTGTACAATAATTGTACTTGGAACTAAATTTGGAAGCACGAACCTTTTATGTAAAGTTTCGTAGCTTAACGGTAGCGCAACGTTGTAATTCGTATGAAGATTGTGAGCACGAACAAGGTTTTGACGTATAGTTTCGTCAAATTCGAAGGCTGGCTATGGAAAACGTACGATTATTTTACGATTGCAAAGGTGCTTCGTGCTACGTACTAGCGCCATCGTATCGTGAACTCAATACGTTAACGTTACGAATCTTACACATATTCGTGCATGGCCTACAACGGTAAAATGCTGAAATCAAAATACACTACGCAAAGAAAAGGAATCGGTAAATGATTATATTATCCTTCTTACTGGATTAGTCTAAAAAGTTGTTCAGGCTGAAAGGGTGAGAAAGTACACATAATGGTGAATAAATTTGATTTTGCACTTTTAATAAAAATAGATACGAGTATTATTAAAGTAGAATATTTTTAAGATTTCCAAACTAGATAAAGCTCATTAAATCTTCAACTACTAATAACATTTAACATCAAGCGAAATAAAGGACACGAGCTATTGCAGTGTGCCAAAAAGCTAAAGGCAATGAGCAAAGTGAGTCATAGTTTCCTTACTATAAACTCAAACAAATACGTCCTAATTCAACGCATTCACTTTCAGTCAGGAGAAGAATTACTGAGACCAAACCAGTGACATGACATTCTCGTGTCACATGTGTAGCGTCATTATGTCAGTGTGTACTTGAGATTAACGCTAATTGACATAATGAATTATAACTATATAGAAACACACATACTTAACAAATCATTGCCCTTAGTAAGTTACCGGTACACTAGCCATGTTCCTTCCATTTCCATCCTCCTGGCTGAATGCCCAATATTGTAACTACCCTATCGCAATAACGTTTAAGTATAGAATTATAATTTTCTATTAAATAATAATTAAAATATACGTATAATCAATAACGTTGATGACCTACTCTAACAGAGTTGTCCTACTGCAGACATCCGTTTACTAAACATGTTTATTTCACACTAATGTATTTTAACATCAGCACATTAGAAGTGGAGCTAAAATTGCGTATTATGAATGTATTAATGGATAACGTATTTGTTAGTGATATTAAAAATTGTTAAATAAAATAATGTCATCTTAAGTCTGCTCGCATGAGCTGCATCATCATCACAGCTCATATACGTCCCCACCGAGGAGCTCGAGCCCACCCTGAGTTAGGGTGTTTAGGCCTTAGTCAACCACGCTGCCCCAGTTGATAGTCACTTACCATCATTCGTTGGAGTGGTTGCAGCTAATAAGCTAACTATCGGAGCACAACAATGCTAGTAACCTTGTTATTATGGCGACAAACTTAGATAAGACTGTGGAAGCTAGCCAGACGGGCTCAGAAGCCCTTCCTCCGACCAAACCAAGCAGAAATATTTCTGCTCCTATGAGGAATCGAACCCCGTAACTCCCTGTCAACACTTGGTGGTGTTAACCACTGAACAGCGGTTGAAATAGTTGCTGTGGGTGTTTATCTGTCGCGTACTCGTCTTCCATCGACTAGGACAATCGATACAGCTTACTCGAATCATCCGACTCGAGGCGAACAAAGCGTTTTGCTTTAATCTACCTCTCTTGTAACTTAGTTAATATTTATGGAATACTAAGAACTGGATGAATAAACTCGTGGAGGAAAATGTAGAGCTTGTTTCCTTAAACGTGTGGTATAAATAAGGCGATGTAGAATTCGATAGGTGTTATTCAGAAACCGTATAATCTATCATAATTGAATCTTAAAGTAGGTATACGCTGGGGCACAGTATTCAAATTGTTCAATTTTGAAATTGCGGACACTGGATTACGATGAGATATTCCACTCGAATCGACTACCATCTTTTTAAACATATAAAAGAAGTTTCACTCACTGACCATCAACGCACAGCCCAAACGGCTGAAGCTTCAACCTTGAAACTTGGCACGTAGGTTCCTTTGGTAGTGTTCAAATTTCGGGTTTAGGCCGAAGATTAAAAAATAATTGTTAAATAAAAAATAATAAAAATGTTGTTTATAAGGAAATACGTTAAATTAATTACTTACTTATTATTATGATAACTTATTATTAGTCTGGATAAACACACAAATAGTGAAGGGATAGGGATGATACAAGGATTGAGCGTGTTGATGATAAAGTTGGTAAGTCTGTCCTAAGAAACACTTTCACATTACATTATTTTTATCATTATTTTTTACTTTTTCTCTACATACTGTTAAAATACGGTAAGGAGAAGTATGTAGTCTACGCGTGCAAAGCCGCGGGCAAAAGCTAGTTCGGTATATTCATCACTGCAAATTTAATATTCAGTGAGGACTATGCTCACTGCTGGGCATAGTTCACCCTCGAGATGGTATTGAGACGCGTACCAATACATTAGCCATTTGCTATTTGTGTAAGCGTGTTTGCGTTGTGGTCATAGCCTCATCTGTTGATCGTAAGAGTGAATCCTGAAATAGTGAGAATTTGTTGACTCTTGTTAATGTTAATGCTAATTTGATATGCGATCGAGCAGGACACGCATTTTAGAAGTAATAAAGTTCGAATGCGAAATCATAAGATTCGAATACCAAATTCACTATTTTTGAATATTAATTCCGTGAATTCTGTAACCCACTCATTTTTGATTACTACTAGCAGAATGTACGCAACGTTATACACGGTTATTTTTTATCACCCTGGAAAATTTTAGAGACGCTTCAAGACACATCCATTATTATATGAAAAAATTTAATAAAAAAAATATACAAAAAATGCTGCTCTCAGCATTTTTTGAGATATTTTGTATATTTTTTTTATTAAATTTTTAGACGTGAAGCATTTTTGAATTTTTTAGAAAATTAATATAAAATTAAGTAAGTTATTTTTTTATTCATATTTAAAACATTCTAATACCATGTCGTAAGCCTCCCTTAAATTTTCCAGAGTAATAAAAAATAACCGTGTATACAGGATGGATTTTTGATATGGGATTTAAAGGGCAGGTACATTAACCGTTATAGTTACAAGAAAACATTGTTAAGCAACCATCCATAACTTTTTAAGATATTTTGATCTGCATTCACAGATTTTGGAAAAAAGTTACTTAAAGTCAACAAAAAAAATGCTAAGATAGCAAAAAAAAATTAAAAAAATCTACCTGCCTCTTAAATCCCATCTCAAAAATCCGTATCTCAAAAATAAGAAATGATGAGATCCGTAGAAGAACTAGAGTTATCGACATAGCCCAAAGAATTTCGAACCTTAAGTGGCAATGGGCAGGATACATCGCTCGCTGGAATGACGGCCGTTGGGGCGGAAATGTCCTCAAGTGGCGGCCGCGTACCGGGAGACGCAGCGTTGGTAGGCTGAAGGTGGACCGACGATCCGGTGAAGGTCGCGGGAAGCGCAAAACCGACCGGCTTGGAGATCCCTGGGGGAGGCCTATGTCACAGATAATAATTATAATACTACACCTATGTCCAACAGTGGGCGTCTCTTAGCTGCAACGCTGATAATGATGATGATATACTCGTACGTTCCATTCCGGTTTACGTGCGATTCATCACTGGTTTTCTCAATTAATGAGTTATTGCGTACTACCGGTTTTTATTTCTTCTGCGTGAAATGGTATCTAATATAGAATTTGTATTTAATGACAACACTGAATTCGAGTGATTCAAAACTCTTTAAAATTGCGAACAGCACAAAATAATTTTCAACGTGATTTTTATTCGTGCTCGAATTCAAGATTCACTTCTATTGATTCAAAGATGCGTCTCCTGTAACTTATAGGCTTGGTAGACACCTAAAACATGCACGTATAATAAGTACATTGAATTACGGCAGTATTTTACTAATTTGCCCCACTCACTTAATATTAAACTTCCCGACATAAATAACGACAAGGTGCCCGTTCCTGAGCAAATTCCTAATTTGCGCGTAAGAGGCAACCTTTTAACGATTCGTTTGCAAATTAGTGCCCCAACACGCATACTGAGCGCCCCGGGAAATTCTAAAATCCCTAATTTTCCCAGCAAATGGTGATTACAAGCCACCAAGCCAAGATTATAAGCAAACAGGATTAGAGGCGTTATTCTATGGCAGGTGCCCCGCGTTTAAAGCCGTTTAAAGATTCCAAATGGGCAATTGAAATCTCAATTAAGGTTATAGTCAATTACACAGGGTACCCACCACGATTTTTATTTATAGAAATATTTCTTGTACTAGGATAGAGTTATAAATCAATGGGGGTGCAAACTGAGTATAAAAAATGGAAATCTCATTGGCCTGTGAAAATAAAAACCCACTTCAAAGTACAATAATATAAGAATGCATACAACATGACATTGTTATTTAAAGTCGGTGCCAAATTTTAAGACTTTCCAGGAGATCATCTCCTAGCACCGACTTAAGTATAAAAATGTGATCTTTTGTGAATTCTTATGTTATTTTTGATATTTAGTTACTATTGAATTAGTTTTTTTTTTGTTATTTCTTTTTAATTTTTATCCTTAGTGAATTAAATACCAGCTCACCGAAGCAACTATAAAGAATACAAGCACATCATCATCATCACAGCTTATATACGTCCCCACCGAGGGGCACGAGCCTACCCTAACTAGTTAGGGCAATTAGGACTTAGTCAAACCACGCTGGCCCAGTGCGGATTGGTTGATTTCACATACAGCAGGGGTCAATACGTAATCATACTATAAAACAACTATCCCCTAACTCCTAATCCTCCCATCATGAGCTCAGTACCTATCATGAGATGAAGACTTCCAGATGCAAATACCTAAAAAGCTTCAGATCAAATGTGAAAAAATGTGGTATGTGCATCGCTTTACTTGGGCTCCCATCGTCTGAATTATGATAATTGGTTCGTAATTTACGCAGTAATTACGTAACAAACACAAAAAAATAGTCGAATTGAAAACCTTGTGTAAAGTCGTTTAATAATTAAACTCTGACTCGTCAAGATAACTTTACCAGGTATAACGTTGAATTATACCAACTGGAGAACTACCAGCAGTTTACAGAACACCGCAGAAACATTATGACCCCCACTAGGACGAGTGAATTGGGGCATTGTAAGCCCTCCGTCGCCGGCCTACCCTCCGACGTCTCATCGCACTAGCGAGGGGATCGAGTTCACGCTCTCGGAGACCCGTGACCATCAATGGGACATGTTCATACCGCACTATGTTCAATATTACATCTTTATATGACAAAAAAAATTGCCGTTTAGTGTACAAAAAGTTAGTGTTTTTTTTTAAATTTTACTTTTACATTGAAAATAAAAGTATGCAGCAGTGCCATCGATGTAGCTTTGCCAGTTCAGCAGTGATGATGTTTCAATGACCTCTCGAAGAAATCAAGTGTACAGTGGGCAACAAATTCTTTAACTTTAAAGGCAGTACGCCTGTCGCTATACCTTTGAACTTTTTTGCTGCCAAGAAGATGTCCATATTTTGAAAAAGTAGAAGTGAATCATCGCAAGGTGGATGACTCAAAACTTCCAACCCAAACCCTTGTAGCTTAGAAGTCCACAACAGTTTGTTGTGCCGTACACATCGTTAATGTTGCGAGTCATTTATGCTGCATTGCTATATACTGCAACGGATTGCTACCTTTTTTAAAGTTTTTGCTTTTAAGCATGAACTGTTTTTACTACGGGAAAGTAAAGCATTCCCACGGGAAAAGAGAAAATAATACGTGCGAAGCTGCAGGCGGAGAGCTAGCAAATATAGGTAGGTGGGGCCTATTTTCATAATGGTTAATGGTATACCTACATACATTATGTTGGTGATAAATAAATAAATATAAAAAGCACTTAAAAAGTTTTATCAATACCTTCAATGTAAAATGGCTTCTTCTAGACTTTACCAAGTTAAAGTTGCAGGTAAGTTAAATCCTGACGTAAGTCGGGATTCAGGCGAGAAGTGTTTGGATCTCGTGAATATTTCCAAGAGAGCTAAGAGCTAAGCTCCGGCACCGGTTTTGGAAACTATCTATAATCCGGCGACGCTCAGGCAGCTTTGGGGCAACACCGCAAAATGAAAGTTTTATCTGAAATGTATAATATATGAACCGGTTCGCTGTAGGTTTCTTTGTAAAAGAATCTTCGGCACGTATTTAAGTATGTATGCAATAATCTGGATGGCTGTTCAAATTCACAACAATTTTAAGGTAAGTAGACTAACTTTTGTCTGCGCCTTTACCCATCGGTGGCGATTGTCAGTCCTATTATATATTACTAGCTGTGCCCGCGACTTCGTTCGCGTGGATGTCGGAGAATACCAATATGTCGTACATTTCTTGCCGCAATATTTTTCATTAATGCTCAGTTTCTCTTAGTTGTAGCGTGATGTTAACGTATTAACAGTAAGAAACGCGCGCAAAGGCAAATATGGCCAAATTTTAAGTAACTTCATCGAGGTTATCGCTTGGCAGTTGGCACTGACTTCAGTATAAACATGTGATATTGTTAGTATTATTGACTTTTAAGTATTTTTAAAGTCAGTTTTTATTTAAATAACTTACTTTCAACACCTATTTCACCCCGGGATTGAATTAAAAAAACGTGTTCACTGATTCCTGTTTAGTAACCAAAATACAATAATCATTTCATTTTGTTTAAATACTTCATGCTTTTAGCCTTAAAAAATATTGAAGTCACACCTAAGCTTTTAATCTCTATTTTACCCCCTTTTACCTTTTCTTGGTAAAGAAAGGGTAAGTAAATGGTAAGCATTATCCTGACCAGGAAAGGCACCTGCTGACTAAATTTTTCATAAGTCTAGCTTTAATCATTTAAAGAGTACATACCTATTTTATTAAATTAAATTTTCAATAAATCATTTACGATTTTTACGATTAAAATTTTGAAAGAGCAATCATCGAAATCATCGAAATCATGTCAGCCGCAATTACCCACGCCACTTCCTCTAAGAGCAGACTCTGAGCAGTTTTCCACCACTATGGTCGAAGAAGCGTTGTCTCAACATGAAAAAAGCCTCGTCCGTTCTGCCGCGAGCAGGTGGTGTTGACTTATTAGATCCAGTCAGACATTCCTCACACCGTACACCCAAAAGATTGATTGCACTTCCTCAATCGTGACTTTGACTGCTCTTACAGTCCTCCCCCGAGGCAAACAGTTTCCTTCGTGAGACAAACGTGTTTCGAGGGACAATTAAAAATGGATATGGCACATAAGTAAGCTAAATAACTGGGGTAAAAGGGATCATATTTGCAGAAACTAGGCAGAAAGGTAAGTGGAGAGAGATTTAAACAGTAATAAAAGACTATCAATTTACCTAGAATCCCGTATAATGTCTAATATCTATGGCTGGCTCTTTCATCAAAACAGTCGCCTTGACGACAGTTCACAATAGCGCAGACTTCTAATAAAATCCCTCGAGACCACTCAATTTATCTCCGAATTCGCGTTAACAACATTCTCGTTGAAATCGAATCTCTGCTTTAATTTGCAGAGCCCTTAATTTTTAGATTTTGACTTTTTCCTGAAAGTATTAAATTGACCCCTCAACAAATATTGCTGTGTTACCTCTAATTGTCGGAACTCGGAGCACAACAACAAAAAACCAGACAAGTGCGAGCTGGACCGAGGGTTTCGTCAAAACGTATCTAATTAAAATAAGTTCTTAACTATTTATGTACATATTTACAGTTTTCAGATTCTACGAGTACGTCTACGGGAAGTACCCGTTAGGTTTTGATTCCGTTGTGAAATAGTAAAATATGCAGGACTACGTGACATAAACGCTCAAACTCCTGAACACGTTGACCTTAGACGTGGAAGACTTATAACTAGTGTGGGGCGACGTTTTTTTTAAAAAAAAAAAATAAATAACGTTATTATTCTAAGACGTTGACATAAAAGTATTTATGATTTTTTCACAGCTGAACGAGATCGTAGACGCGCGTATTTTATATAAATTTCAGCTTAATAATAGCTTTACGCGTTCCCAAAAAAGGTCTTGATTATAGGCATAAAATATTCTAGCGTATAAACGTACTGGCAGCCCATTAAAGTGACCAATTTTGATTTGTCAATTTCAAAGGGGGAGACTCTGTACCGTTGTCGTCTGCTTGAGCACGTCCATCTTACCTATTTCTGCCGCAAAGCAGCAGTGCTTGCATTGCTGTGTTCCGGTTTGAAGGGTAAGATATGGCAGTGAAATTACTGGGAACCGTGACTTTACATCTGATGTCACAATTGGCAACGTACACTGTGGTTCTTGTGGGGGTCGCAGTTTTGCTGTGAATCTCACAGGAGCCACATGTATTATAGGTGACTGTTACCACTTACCATCAAGTGGGCAGTTTGCTTGTTTGCCAACTTATCGCAATAAAGAAAAATACTATGTGACTGAATTCCAGTATCCAATGCAAGTAACTAATCTGTCATTTAAAATGTCGCTTACAAAGTAGCTAAATGTCTCTTTCAAACTCTCAGTCGGGTCAGTTGGGTCTATACGCCAGTATATTTTAATATATGGTCTTGACACACCAGACGGACAGACGAACAACAAAGTGATCCAATAAGGGCCCCGTTTTTATTCCTTTTTAAATACTGAACCCCTACCCTAGGCTACTGAAATAAAGCAATTTTAAGTTGAGGATTATAGAGAGGCTACCTACGTCACACGTCACGTGCTACAAAATGTGCAGGTGAAATGACGTTAGGCGACATTTCAAATCAATGTATGTATTAGTTTTTAGACGTAGATTTTTTATTAGGTAAAAAAATAAGTTTATTTTTATTATGGTTTTATTGAAAACTAGCTTTTGCCCGCGACTTCGTCCGCGTGGAAATCCTTTTTTATTGATTCCCTTTACAAATTCTAATGTATATTATATAGGTACATATAGATAAGGATAGTATTGATATAGATCATATACTAAAAGGTAAAAAATTATTCAGTAGGTCCTAGGTACACCACCACCCTCCTCATAAAAAAAATAATCAGAGAAAAAAAATAAAATCGTGGAACGCTTACAAAGAAATTTTCTTACAAAAAGCGATAACGTTTTTCCCCCTCTAAAAATAGTCCAATTTTCATTCTTTTTGGAATTAGTAGTATTTTACCAGTCAAACCCTTTCATTTGATACCCATTTTGAGGGGGTTGTGAAAAATATGTATGGCGGATATGCTTTTAGCGGCTGCCATCTTGGATTTACAATGATATTGATTATGTAAGTATATTAAGTTTTATCGTCACCAGCCCCCCTAGCACGTCCACC
This sequence comes from Schoenobius gigantellus, assembly GCA_963935595.1. Lineage (NCBI taxonomy): Eukaryota > Metazoa > Arthropoda > Insecta > Lepidoptera > Crambidae > Schoenobius > Schoenobius gigantellus. The sequence goes on from OZ012553.1 coordinate 2,749,975, forward strand.
AAAACATGATATGATAAAGCGGTTTATCGCGGTGAACTGTCAAAATATAATAGGATTTCGTCGTATTTTGACAGTTCACCGCGATAAATCGCTTTACCATATCGTGTTTTGGTGGACGTGCTACGGAGGCAGAAGTAAGAGTGTGTACTAAATATTAGATCAACCTTTCAACAGGAAGGGGGTAAATTTTTAACTACTTTTAAACCAAACAAACAAACAGGCTATAAAACCGTTTAAAAAAGAGATATTAGCTGTCCAATATTTTTTTAAATCTACGTGTCGTCCCAATTATATGGTTTAGCATACAATATCGACCTCAAAACATAGCAAAAAAAGTGTAAGTGCTTGTCGTCTGGAAAACAAATTAATAGTGTTGTACTCGTAACTATAATGGTAGCAGCACCTTTCGAACATCTGCCAAATGACAGACACATTTTTTGATGATGGAGGCCGAGTTTCACGGCCCATTGGCCTGATGTGGTCTACATACTGGCGATAAAGGCGAAATGACCCTTCGTTCTTCCGCTAGCTGGCACCTATAAAAAGTTATGAAAAAAGCTTTTTTTTAAATGAATACGGAGGGATCACTTTAGCTTTTGCATTTTCTGTGACGCTTCGTTAATTTGTTATTGAGCTGATAGGTTGTTGATGTATTTTTTATTGCTCGCAAAGTACGCTCTCCTCGCAGGGAAATTATTTTCCCTGCTGTCAAATTATGAAAATAGTTATTTTTACTACTGTTATGGTGCTCTCACACTGCCGTTATAAAATATTCACAAAGTTAGTACACATTTTGTTAACAAACACTTGATTACAATGTTAAATAGTACATTATTACCCTAGGGGTGAAAGTAACTTATTTAGTCCCGAGACGGGGTTTGGCGCCCGAGCGTAGAGAGGGCGCCTATAGTTCGAGGGACTAAATAAGTCTTTAACCCGAGGTAAACACTGTGCTTTTCATTACGAATACAAGGAAAGTAAAATAAAAACATGAATCAGCTAAGAACATAAATAAGTGAATTTTATTTTAACAAATCAACAACTTCTGCTTTTGCCTCTTCTCTTGTGTATGAAATCTCTGCTATTCGGAAGAATAAACAAAACTCGAAAAATTTTGGTTTTTTTTTCTGTGGCCAGCCAGCTATTCAGCCATTATTTTTCATTTTCATCATTGAAAAAATGGTAAATATTTTGCCCAAGTCATGTTATTTCAAAGAAATAGTTGAAAGTAAATTATATTAGTCATATAAAAAATATATTCTTTTAACACTTAACATTATGTTATTTAAATTTTACGCTGTAATTGAGTGGCTGTAATAGAACGTCAGAACATGGTTTAATAGAAATGGGAAAATAGAACTAGTTTCTTTTTTAAAAATTGACAGCAGCTGTCAGTTGAAAGTGATTCTCCCTAGGGTTGAAAAGTTTTACTTTCAACCCGCTCCTCAGGCAACTTCAGACCTACTTTCAGAGTATGAGTAATGAAAAGATGTTTTCATGTTAGGTAATGTCAGTAAACATTTCTAAACAAAATTGTTAGTAAACAAATTGTAACTAAATAAAACATTTGTTATCTTTTGTTTGTAAACATTAATACAGGTGACAGCGTGGTACTTATACAAATTCAGAGCTGTTCATTCTTAAAAAATCATTTAAGCAACCATCAATGCCCAAATCCTTGAGATAGTCTGTGGCACTATACTTTTCTCTAGCTCTTAGCATTTGTTGCATCTAGTGAGAGCGATTTTTCTTTTTTTTAACAAAATTAAAAGCTATTCCAATGAGCAAATCTATTTTATTTTCGTGTAGATGCCTCAGAACGCAAAACCAAACTGCCAGACAATGTCACGTTTTGAAATGTTATAAAATATTTCCATCAGTATAGGAGCACTCATAACATTTAACAATTCCTAAGAGAATGTAACAATTCTTAACGTTTGTTAGTAAATATTTTAGTGTTAGAAAATGTTAATTACGTTTACTGCAGCCCGAAGATCGAAAAAAAAACAAAACTGATTTTAACTAACTTTAATTAAGTAAAAGAATTACAATAATTATGTACTATTAACCTATGCTTCCTATTCGAGGTGTGAATTCAGAATGGCAGAATTAAGTTTAATTATTTAAAAAGAAATGTTTCCAAATCTGCAGCGTCGGCGCCTTGTGCTCGGCGTTGGCCTCATTGTCGATGTTCCAAAATACTTTTAATTTGCAGGCTCGGCGATCTTCGTAGTGTAGGCATATGTAATTCCTCCCCCGCAAGATGAAAGACTATTTCAGGACGCTTAAGGAAAAAGCTGCTGGAATGTCTTTCTCAGTCTTCGATTTTACGGTATTTTCAGGCTGTGCATAAAAGTGTTCTAGGTTCTGGGATGCCTTTTCTATTTTTTAAATTCCAGCACTTGTACTTGTAGCAAATAACAGCTATAGCAATTGAAGTCCCAAATACTATTATAAGATAAAATGGGATTGTGGTATGAAATATGCTATTATCGTATTCTCCTTTGTTCAATTGCAATGGCGATTCGATCATAATTTTATTCTGGATGCTGTGTAGTCCTTGGAGACTTATGGAGTTTAATTTTAGGCGGTTTGGTTCCATTTGTTGATCTTTTACTTTGGGAATCTTCATTAGTTTCAGCGGTTGACCTTTAACTTCGTCATTTTCATTTAAGATAGTAAGCTCTGATGTTCGGAGGATGCATTTAAGTGGGATAGTGACCAAATAACTTCCTTGCAGTACATTCACATCGTCACTTCCACAGCTTGAGAATATTCGGGTTTGATTGGGAAATGATATGACATAGTGATGATCGTCAAGTTTGTCAAATGCTTCTTTTGACAATGTCACTGATGTTAACTTGCAGTCTTGATCCAGGGTTCGGGTTTGTATAAGATTCTGGATGCAGTCCGGTTTTGTTCTTATTTCATAAGAAAACTTCTTTTCACAGAGAAACCAATTATTAAGCTTCGGGCATTCAGCCTCCATGTACACGAATGATTGCTCGTTTGTTGCAATAAAAGGATATTCAAATTCAAATTCAAAAATCTTTATTCAACATAGGCCTTTACAGACACTTATTGACGTCAAAACAAAGCAAAACAATCTAATTTAATGAAATCATATTAACCTTGTATGTGCATACATCCTGAATATACTCAAGATGTCTGCAAATACAAGTAGGAATGAAAAAAAAAAAGTTGACTCTACACGAAAAAAGTTGACGATAGGGAGGAATAAGGATTTGCTGGTGTTTGTTAGGAACAATGGAAAGCCTATAGAATTTATAAACGTCAGTCGATACTATTGGAAATTTAAATACTATAACTATTTGTTTCTCTATGTAATAATAACCAGGTTTTATTATATCATAATAATCTCTAATAGATAAATTTAAGACGAAATATATCTATAGCAGAGGCTATAGATATTTTTCATCTTTTCTAACATATTACTAAGGACATCAACAGTAATCATAGAATGATGTGTTGTTCCAGTTCGAATAAAAGCTAAGATATTTTCTATTCTATATAATTCTAAACTTATATCATCTATATTATCTTCAATAATAGTTAAGAGCTGAGCAAATTTTGCATACTTAGTTACACTACTGTCATTATACGCATAAGAATTGATTAAAAACTGAATTGTGGCATTTATTTTATTTTGATTTTCGACTAATTGAGATAGAACCGTATTGCATTGAGCCATCCATTCTTTGTTCAGAGAGATGTGAGTGTTAAATTCGGATACTAATTTATTCTGGTTATTTTCTAAGTCATTTAATATACTATTATATCTTAATGCATCGGAATGATCTAAATTACCAGTAATACTTCTAACTAAACTACCTAAACCATTTATAAGACCTCTTTTTACACGGCTGTCAGGTTCTAACGATTTTAATTGTATCAATGTCTTATTAATCTTATTATATATATAGTTAATTTGTAAGTCATATAAATTATAAGTTTCATTAGGTAAACGAGCTTGATAAGTTTGTAGTTGAAGTCTAACTGAGTTAATACTATCTTCATAGTCTGTAAGTCGGATGTATTGTAAAAAGGAATGATATTGGGTGATAAGTCGAGTCGATCCAAGTTTATAAGGGAGAAGTCCTGGTCCATCAGCTAAGCTTTCAAGTTTTATCTCTTGAGCTCGAGTCAGTGTCAGGAGTGACAGTATCAGCAGAATCCTGCAACAATTTAGCAGAATTAGGGATTCGTTTTAAGCGGGACTTAGCTACGGGTCCACGTTTCTTAGAAGTATAAATATGTATTGGAAGATCAGCTAATACAGTGTCATGGGTATAACGCGGTGCTACCTTTTGACGGCTAGCAGTGGGATTTTTTATAAATATCTGCTGTTGGGGTGCATATTCTATTTCAGGTTCTCTATCCTTATTTTTGTTATTTATTATCGCAGTTCTATTTGAAAGTGAAGTATCATTAATAAGATCATATACTTTTTTCATCTGTTCTCTATGATTTTGTACATATTGTTGTAATAAATGTTGTGTAAAGTCGATAGTCAAAGGATCTCTAGGGTCAAAGTGTCCTGTCAGTAAGTCAAAGGGTCTACACTTGGTAAAACTATGTATCGAACTGTTACATGCTATTATAGCGTATGGCATGAGATTTACTATTCGTTCGTCTTTCTGTTGTAATTTTAATAATCTAAGGTGTTCCAGTAATGTGGAATGGAAGCGTTCAATATTGCCATTATCGTTAGGTGAGTGAGCTAAAATTCGATGGTGAATTATTTTATGTAAACGTGCAAATTCAGCAAAGAGTTGGTTTGTAAATTCAGTGCCGTTATCAGTAATAAGAGTCATAGGAATACCATGGTGAGTACAATATTTTAACAGTGCTTGAAGAATACTAACTGCGGTGCCATCGCGTAAACTATAAGCTTGGCCATACTTTGTGAAGACATCGATAAAGGTAACATACTTTTCATGTTGTACTGTGAATAAGTCCATATGAACAATTTCAAAAGGCTTAGTTGCTGGGGGAACAATATTAAACTGGGGTCTAATAGGGTTTCTATCGTACTTTGCTTGTCCGCATATAGTACACTCATTTATAAATTTAGTGATCTGATCTTTCATTTTAGGCCAATAGTATTTTCTAGAGAGAGCTAAGTAACATTCATTTATCCCACGGTGGTTGGTTTTACCTTCGTGGTAATGATGTATTATTTCTTGTTGACGGAGATACTCTTTAACATTCTCCAATTCGTGTTTTACTAATACTAGACTCATTGCAGAACTTTTAAAATTATTTTGTATTATAGGGATAATAGAGTACATTTCTAGGGGTGGATTTATAAAAATAGCAGTTTTAATTTTAGGGCTAACATACTCTTTAATGGCACTTATAACATCAGATCCTAAGTTACTTTTACATAATTGTATAGCGATTCTTGTGTGAGTATCGAAGGGCTTTGTGACTACGGGCTTTCGTTTAACATCTTCAACAACAGTGAAATAAATTTGACGATGGAATTTATTGAGGGGTTCCTCTACTATAGGTACTTCTAATATAGGATTCTCATCACTTGTATGAGCTGTCTGAGTTGTAGAGCCTTTAAGGGTGGGAGGGTTTTCAGAAGGGTTACCTAACATAGAGCTAAGTGCCTTGAGTTCACTAATAACAGATTCTATTTCTTCGTTATGTATTTCTACTCTGGACAGAGCGTCAGCGTTGGTGTTAGCTTTGCCCTTTTTATAAATTACTGTAAAGTCATATTCACTCAGTCTTAGTCGCCATCTGGTAAGTCGGGAGTTTTGTTCTTTTAAATTCATTAGCCACTGTAACGGTTTATGGTCAGTCAGTATTTTGAACTTACGCCCAAAAAGGTATGGTCTGAAGTATTTAGTGGCCCAGACAATGGCAAGGAGTTCTTTTTCGATAGTACTGTAATTCAGTTCGCTATCGTTTAAAGTACGTGAAGCGTAACAGACGGGCTTGTCGGATCCTATGGGACCTTGGGATAGTACAGCTCCAATAGCGAAGTTAGAAGCGTCTGTGGTTAATAGAAATTCTTTAGTGAAATCGGGATATTGTAAAATGGGATCATTTGTAAGAAGCGTTTTACAGGTCTCAAAACTGTTTACGTATTCAGGGTCAAGGGTGATTTTTTTGCCTTTCTTAAGACATTGCGTGAGTGGCTTTGTGATCTTAGCGAAGTCAGGAATGAATTTTCGGTAATAACCGAGAAGGCCTAAAAATTGTTTAACTTCTTTCGGGGTTTTAGGGATCGGATATTTTGTGATGGCAGATATTTTCTCCGGGTTTGGTTTGATACCATCGTTACTAATAATGTGACCAAGGTAAGCTGTTTCGTGTTTCAGAAACTCAGACTTATCCATTTGGATTTTGAAGTTTGAGTCCCGAAGTCTCTGGAATACCTTTTCGAGGTTGGTCATGTGTTCCTGGAGTGAGGTACTGAAAACTACGATGTCATCAAGATATACTAGGCATATCTCGTTTTGGAGGCCTCTGAGGACATTGTCCATCACTCTTTGGAAGGTGGAAGGTGAGTTCTTAAGTCCCATCGGCATACGGAGGAATTCGTAATGGCCGTGCTCAACATTGAAGCCGGTTTTGGGAATATCTTGGGGATCCATCTCTACTTGGTAAAAACCACTTGCCAGATCTAGGGTACTAAAGTACTGGCATCTACCTAGCTTGTCAAGTACGTCAATTATGTTCGGTATCGGGTATTTGTCGTCTATTGTTTTTTCATTCAATTTACGAAAGTCAACTACTAATCGCCATTTTTGCTTTCCAGATGCGTCCATCTTCTTGGGCACAACCCAAATAGGAGAGCTCCAAGCGGAATCTGAAGGTCTTATTATACCTTGATCAAGCATTTTGTTGATCTGGTCTCTAACTTCTTGGCGGTGTATAAAAGGATAACGGTAACTTTTAGTGTGAATGGGTACCTCATCTGTAGTTTTAATACGATGTTTTATTTTGTTTGTGAAAGTTAATGATTCACCTTCAACATAAAAAACGTCGGAATAACGAGAGCAGAGAGCAATAAGATTAACTTTTTCTTCTTCGTTAAGATGGTCGGTGCGTAAACGAGATATAACGTCTTTTTCGCGAGTCTGTATTTGGTAATTGAAGTTACTCTCGATATTAAAAATCTCGGCATGTGCTGGTCGGTCCAGTGAAAAGATGATGTCATTAGATGTAGGGTTAAAAACTTCTAAGTAGCCGCGGTTATTAACTACCGTGGTAAGACAGTCATGAATTATATATATTTTCAGTGTCCTTAAATTCGTCAAAGCATGGTAACTGTATAGAGTAGTCGTTCCTACTAGTCGCGTGAACGTTAGTTACTTCGAATGGATCGTAATCGAGTGCAACATCGGAGTAAAATCTTTGTACGGCGTCGGGACTAATAAATGACTGATTCGCGCCTGTATCTATTAACAACTTAAGTGGAGGGCATGAAATTTGTATATAAGGTAACTGTCGTTGCGTCTGTAAATTTAATTCTATGTTGGCTTTTTTGATGTCGAGCCCTGGTGAAAATCCTGGGTACTCGGTCCTGCCTGTGAGTGTGATTCATCAGGTAAGTCAGTCAATTGATTTTCGTTTGTGTCTGCGTAATCGTAATCAACAAAATAATTATTATAATTCAAGTCGTCCGTATAATAGTAATTGTAGTCTGTCTCCGGATAACAATAGTCAGCGTAATAAGAGTCGTCGTGAGTCGCGCATTCATTCATGTTCATTTCGCGAGTTTTGAAATAGTTAAAAGGCGGTGGGTTGCCTGATTTACGCCAATCATGTCCAGTCATCATAGTATGGGGTAAAGCCTTAGGGGTGTAGGGTTGAACTCCGCTCATAGGTTTAGGGGCTGAATTCTGGGGTGAAATTAATCTAGGTTGTATACGAAACACGTTACTATGCGGGTTGTAGTTGGGTGGCGGCGCCCGGAACATTTGTTGCGTGCGGCTGGGACCCATGCGCTGTAGGGGTTGAAATTGATTAGTGTTAAATTTAAATGGTTGCGGTGGCGGCTGGAATCCACGTTGTCCAACAGGAACTGGCCAATTTGGTACTGGTGCGTGAACGGTCTGCTGTCTGGGTTGAGTTACTCCTAGGGGTTGAATAGGGATAGGGATCTTAATGCTAGGTTGAGGTTTGGGGTGGTCATTACGTTGCTGTAGGTACATCACGTTTAACTCTTCGTGAACGTACTCAAGCGCTTTCTCGATAGTAGGGGGTCGCATACATCGAATACGGGACCCTAAGGGTTCTTTTAGACCTCTTACGAAAGATTGCATAGCAACTTTTTTATACAACGTACGCTTTGCCTCAACAGTAGATTGTAATGGCTCGTGTAGTGTTACGTATGTCATGATAGTACTAAATAGCGTTTGGCAGTGGTCGTAAAATTCTTGGGGTGTTCTACTACCCTGAGAAGCCAGTGAGAGATCGCTATAAAGGGCTGTTTCATCGCGTTGATCAGAAAAGTTATAAATCAATGCGGTTTTTATTCCAGACCAACTGTCGGGAATGCCATTAGAATTAAGGGTTGATGCAGCATTACCGGAAATTTTATTTAGTATTCCATTTAATAGACACAAGTTAGATAGTTCGCTACCTGGCTGTGTACTTAAATATTGAGCTACTATGTGATCGCAAATATTAATAAATCGAGGTAATATATTTGGATTACCATCGAATTCGGGTACGGGGCGGAGTGCCTTATAAATCGTATCCGGGTCGTGTGCCATGTTAATTTTTAAAATTGAGATATCTAAGTTACTACCTAAGGATATATCTAAGTCTACTCTATCACCTATATTCCTATTAATGTCTAGTGCTTGCTGGCGGGCCTGATGAGATGCAGGTTCCCGGGACTTGGAATGGGTTGGGTGAAAAATTTTGAAAGATAATTATAACTAGGATAGGGATAAGCAACACGAGAATGATTCAAGTGCACTTACATATATACCATTCTGGTCCTTCTCTTGAATCGAAGTTCAGATTCTTCTTCAGGTCTTGCAGCAGGTCCGTAGATTCAGGATACTCGGCAGCGGGGCTTGGTAGCCGCCCAGGAGATACGCGAACGCAGATTACGATGTGAGATTCCCTAATATTCGCGAACGTCCCGCGAGTATCCTACCGACTGCGCCAATTACGTTTACTGCAGCCCGAAGATCGAAAAAAAACCAAAACTGATTTTAACTAACTTTAATTAAGTAAAAGAATTACAATAATTATGTACTAATTAACCTATACTTCCTATTCGAGGTGTGAATTCAGAATGGCAGAATTAAGTTTAATTATTTAAAAAGAAATGTTTCCAAATCTGCAGCGTCGGCGCCTTGTGCTCGGCGTTGGCCTCATTGTCGATGTTCCAAAATACTTTTAATTTGCAGGCTCGGCGATCTTCGTAGTCTAGGCATATGTAATTTGTTTGTAAACATTTTCGAATAGCAGTGTGGGAGCACCATTACAAATAATTCAACATCGAATATAAAAAACGCAACGGAAATTACAAAAATGTGAAATTGCGGAGTGAAGAATTGATCATATATTCATTAGTGTAGATTCTTTTTTTTTAAACGAAAGTGTTTTTGAGCAATAAGTTTGAATTCATATTCCCAGTCCATATTCAAACGTTCGAATTTAAAGTCAATTTTCTACGCTAGCGGCTAAAATAAACTTTTCCACGCAGATTTCGAAGAATAGAGAAAGCCGTTCTGATCTGGAGAGATGAAGAAATATTCTATTCAGCCACGTCAAAATGCTCTGTACATCCACATCTATTTTGACCTTTTAATGAAAATTACTGTAAAAAAATATACCTAATCAAAAAATTTGCAACATAACTTTTCTTTTTCTGAAATTATTATTTAATTTGCATAAAGTCAACCTTGCTATTACCATCTACGATTATAAAAACACTGGCTGGTATATTTCCACTGAAAAAAAACTTTAAAAAGGCGGGAAAGCTGCACCTCGATCATTACTTATTTTGTCGAGTGCTAATTTTATGTACATACACGTATAAAATGAGTTCATCAGATTCTATTTGAGTAATCAGGTTTTATATTCCTTGTATTCGAAATGAAACGCAGTGTTTCCCTCGGGCGAAAGACTTACTTAGGTCCTCGAACATTGCCTTTCAGCCTCGAGCATTTAGACCTTTAGAACAAACCCCATTTGGGCGAACAACCTAAGTACTATATATATTTTCGTATTTTTGGATGTTAATTTAAACAATAAACTAGTATTTAAATCTGACAACTCATATATTGTGACATTTTTTTTATGGGATAGGGGGCAAGCGAGCAGACGTATCACCTGATGGTAAGTAATTACCGTCGCCCATGGACACCCGCAACCCCAGAGGAGTTACAAGTGCGTTGCCGGCCTTTGAGGTGGGAATACGCTCTTTTTTTGAAAGTTTGTAATTTTAATTACTCTTTCAAATTTGCCCGCGCTGGACATGTATGAAAGAGGGATTCTGGTCGAGGGGAATGATGTATTGAGGATATCGAGGAAAAATACGAAAAACCACCATGTTAATCATTTGGCTTGATAACATTTAATTTTATAACGATCTTGGAAAAAGTTAGGTTTTGTAAAACCTACATGCGGAAATTTCAAAAATGCACAGACCTTGATTACTATTTACGACGACTCGACGACGACGCCTTAATTCGTAGTAGTTTCGAATATGTGTCAGTGATATGGAATATCCCTCTTATAAAATTCATATAAACAGAATCGAACGTAATTTCAATTTTAAAAAATTTCAGTCGCTATATTACATACAAATCCAAAGTTACCTATACACTACTACTTACCCATACATTACACTAGCTAGAGATATTATACGAGTAGTGCACAAGCTACACGCAAACGCAAGTGCATGCTTACATACTCGTAGGTACTCCGATGGGACAGTTGGCGACACGACCGCGGCGAGATTAGGCGCAGGATCCACCCACTATTTAACGTGCCTTCCGAACCACGGAGGAGCTCGAGATGTTTCGTATTTTGGTCACCCATCATAAGACTGACCACAGCCGCCGTTGCTTAACCTCAGCAATAGTTGGCTGAGCGCACGCGCCAATGCGCTACCAAGCTCCCCAAGCTCCGGTACATTAGTCACCATCTCACTATGCACATTAAATAATAAACTTGCAAACCTTTATTTGTGTGACGTCTATTCCTAAGCTTATTGTGTCTATAAACTTATTAACCAAGCGTGCGCGGCGCGTGGCCCGTCAAAACGACGGCATTGGATTTAAATCCATGTATTTTCGTTCCGGTAATTACAGTTCAGCCTGCGGGCGGGTCAGACATGTCAAGTACACTTTGCTAAGTAACTGATAGCATGGTTGCATAGAGTGCATAAAAAAATTGTAGCTTGATTTTTTTTCTCACGAGCTTTTTATGTCCAACATATTATTATAGACTGCTAGTCGGACTCGGACACCGAAGGTTCCATACAAAATTATACGATATTTATAAATAGGTAGGTATATACTAATTTATTAATATTTGCATTGAAAAAAATTATTAATCAATAAAGAAAAAAAATTCGGATCAGGTGGGATCATAATTTTTTCAATTTATTTAGAAATTTTAAAGAAAATGCAGTCACATATAAAAAATAAATTTTGCATGTTATTTTTTTATTTGTTCTGTCTGCAAAAATTTACGTTTTTTAATACGGCATTAAACAATTCCTATGTAATTTATCTTCCAGCTGGAAGATATACCGTACAGGAATAAGCTCGTCTTTGTAATACCATTTTTTATGATATCCTACTAATTCTACTAATATAATATAATATTATAAATGTGAAAGTGGATGTTTGAATGTTTAGATGTTTGTTACTCAATCACGCAAAAACGGCTGAACGGATTTGGATGAAATTTGGCATGCCAGTAGCCTTTGATATAGAAAAGAACATATAGGCTACCTTTTATCCCGTTTCCTTAAGCAGTTCCCGAGGGAAAATTGAAAATTGTTTACGAGCTAAGCCGCGGGCAGACAGCTTTGAAGTATGCATGTCACCTATGCTATGGAAAAGGACATGTACTTTATATTCCTTAATGATCTCTCAAATAAATCCCGTGGGAAGATTAAAAATTGTTAACGAGCGAAGCTTTAGACCCATTCTGAAGTCCACGCAGACGAAGTCGCGGGCAGAAGCTAGTTGTGTATAAATTTTTGCATTAAAGAGAGAAAGAGGGAGACTGTACCAGGGTCGTGTGCTTGGGTACCTCTGTCTTACCTAGGTAGCTGTGTTCCAGTTTGAAATTTAATAAATATTTAAACTTGTTAAAACTATCGTGAGACATACTTAAAGATAATAATATCTAGACGGTTATACTCACGAAGTATGTCGGTTACTGTCCGACTAGTTTCGGGTCCATCGGGGACCCTTTTTCAAGGAGAGTGAGGCGATGGTGTCGCGGCCACGTTCAGACTCAGACTCAAGACATCAAATATTTAGGTAGGTACATATATACAAAGAGGAATATCAACATTATCTATAATTTGTCATCATTATTATGCAGAGTTATTATTATGCCCTCAAAAGGGCAATGGAAAGGGCTGTGCTCAGAGTTTCTCTACGTGATCACATCAGAAATGATGAGATCCGTGGAAGAACTAGAGTTACCGGCATAGCCTGAAGAATTGCAAACCTTAAGTGGCAGTGGGCAGGACACATCGCTCATAGGACTGACGGCCGCGTACCGGGAGACGCAGCGTTAGTAGGCCCCCCACAAGGTGGACCGACGATCTGGTGAAGGTCGCGGGAAGCCGCTGGATGCGGGAGGCGCAGGACTGATCGGTATGGAGATCCTTGGGGAGGCCTATGTCCAACAGTGGGCGTCTCTTGGCTGAAATGATGATGATGATTATGCAGAGTTGGTAAGAAGATTCTCTTTTTAGTTTTACATACTAAGTATTTGTAGAAACAGCCCTTTCCTTTGAGTTTTTATGGTCGAATTAATACCTGTTTAGCTCTTGTTTGAAATCTCATCATGTACGAGTAGGAAGATAGTACATGGACCTCATAAAATTAATTATCAAAATGTGGCTCGAAGGAAATTAGTTTGACCACAGATTCCTCCTCCTCCTCCTCAGTCGAGCACTCTTGGTCTTGACAGAGTGGTCGTAGTTGAAGACGATGTATCCGCCTTGGACAATACGCAAACCATGAAGCAAAATTGCTTCGTGATGCAGACCTTGCGATTTGCCTCCACTTATACTCAGACTTCAGCATACAAGAGCACTGACTTACTACAGACTAAAACATCAATATTTACACTAGGTATTCATTCCAAATGCAATTTCAACTTTGAAACTCTACTACAACTATATAATCGTTTTTGGTCCATCTAGATCTGTAATAATTGTATCTGGGCTTAAGTTTGTGTCTAGATCTCGACTGCTTAATGGATTACTAACTTATAATTATTTAATTTCCTAATTAGGTTCACTGATCACTTTAGTTTCAAATAGGAACTTGAGTCTCAGCTAGAAAGACACAGACATGAAGTTCAATTATATAAAATCGGTTATTATTCGATATGTCTACCTACGTGTGCATTTAACTCTAAATGAGTTTAAAACATAGTTCTGCAAAACAAAATGAATAGACATAATTGTATTGAGTGGGTGTTATACAAGTCGTCCGAATATTCATTGCGAGATAATTAAGTATAGCACGTACGCACATAATTAAGGCACTTATTAATTATTTATCCCTCTTGTTTTCTAATCCGGCCTTAGAACATTCTTAGCCCTTTAGTTTGGAATTAGTGCATTATTTGTGAATTAGTGCCCGAATACGAATCATCGAGCTCAATGCCCAAGTCAGGCATAAGTACAGAATCTAGGTAATTATATTATTATAGATAGACGAACTGTGTATGAAACAAACAGTATGGTGTAAACGAATATCCTAAGTGTGTATGTTGATCAGGGGCGGGTCTATCTAAGGGCTTTTTGGGCCTAGGGCCCCGTGGTGAGGAAGGGCCCCAACACTCATTGACAACAATAGACGATACCTAAAGTAAAGAAAAATATGTAAAATTAAAAAAGCAGTCATAACTTTGGCAACCCAAATCGATCAACCCACGTGGTTGGTTGATTTATAATAATATCGTAGAATTTGTCTTCTGTACTGTACTTACATAAAAACCGTACAACTACATCACTATAGAAAAGTTTCTTGGCAAAATGACAATTAGTTGAATGATTAGTATCAGTCGAGTAGTGGCCCCACCCTAAAGATAAGGGCCCCACAAATACACAAACCGACCCTTTTTTTCGGGTGGAAATGCGCAAACGCACCATACCCACCGTTGGCTAGACGGCGGGCGTGCGTGGGGCTGTACCAGAAGAGTATCAACCGTGCACGCAGGTCCCCACGGCAGGGTCACTAGACGCCTTCGCCTGCCTATCCGTTTGCGACGGAGGGGAGCTGCTTGGGGGTCTTCCTCCCGCTCCCTCTCCGCAGCCTCCTTCTGCGAGATGACGTCCTCGCAAAAAGAGGCGACATCGACAGCGTCCCATTCCCATTCCTTCCGCCTCGCTGCGGATCATGGCCACGACCATGCTCGGCAGCGAGAGGTCTCCGCCTCCCAACTCGATCCGACCCTGATGTTGATGTTCATAATATACAATGTTTCGGGGAGATATGCGTGACGATAACTTCATTTTGATGTTATTTACGGACCTACCTAGGTACTTACTTACTAAACCAAAAATAATATTACCTTTCAGCAAGGTGATATAAAGCTTTCAGCATAGACGAATCATCCTTGCTTTCAGTCATTATTTTGAATTGAAATAAACTGACAGAGCGCCCTCTGTGAAAAAGTTAAAATATCACAAAGCAAACAGCAAGCAACAACATAACCTCAAAAAGCAAGAGCCAAGACCAAAAAAGTGTCACCAAACACCGCTAGATGTCACTGCTTTGCTTACTTGAAGACACCTTAAATGAGCTGCTCAAATTTACATATCATTGTGATTTTTTCCTCAAAAGTAGTGAAAATCACAATAATAAGCAATGTTTCTATTTGTTACTTACTAGCCAAAAATAATGATACCTTTCATTCATTATTTAAAATTAAAATATCCTGATAGAGCGCCCTCTATGAAAAAGTTATAATAACAAAGCAAACACCAGGCAACAACACAACCTCAAAAAGCAAGATCCAAAACCAAAAGGTGTCAGCAAACACCGCTAGATGACGATGCATTGCTTACTTGAATACACCAATGTTACTCACCATTGTGATTTTTACTCAAAAGTAATGTAAATCACAATAATAAGCAATGTTTCTTTTTGTTAAAAATTACTTTAAAAACAAGATATTGCTAAGCTTAAGTTTTTAATTAATAGCATCTTTATTTTAATAGTTTTACACATGAATCACAACAACAGGGTGTTGAGGTAAGTTCCAAACATTCTCACTAGATGGCAGCATACCATATATTTATTAAGAAGAAAGCATGTAAAATGCTAAATTACCATTATACATGATATAAAAACCTTAAAATTTATAGTATAACGTAAATAACAGTGTATTATATTTTTGTATACGTTGTTTTGTGTCGAAGATTGTTTTAAAAAAGTAATGAGTGCAAAAAGTATCAAGCCTACATCGCGGTTATGAAATTTGCACGGTGAGTCGCTTATATACGACCATGCTTCTTAAGCAAGTGTACTTGCTTCGGCAGTACATATACTAAAATTGGAACGATACAGAGAAGATTAGCATGGCCCCTGCGCAAGGATGACACGCAAAATCGTGAAGCGTTCCACATTTTTTGGACTTAAAAAAAACTTTTTAGAATGTAAATAGGATGTTGATCCTGGTAAAAAAATTGAATTTTTTTAGGGTTCCGCACCTCAAAAGGAAAAACGGAACCATTTTTTGGAGTTCAAAAAAAAATCTTTAAAATGTAAGTAAGTAATAAGATGCTGATCCGGGTAGTAAATAATCTTGATTGTTTAGGGTTCCACACCTCAAAGGAAAAACGGAACTCTAAAAACTATGCATTTGTAATTAGTAAATCATAAAATAATCTTTATTTAAAAACTTAATCAATATTCGAGGTTAACTTAAATCTTATCTAAGTAATTTATGTAGGTATAAACTGTTAGTTGTAAATGTAAATTGTTGGTGTTATGTGAAAAAGTGTGGATGTTTGGATGTTTAGATGTTTAGATGTTTGGATGTTTGTTACTCAATCACGCAAAAACGGCTGAACGGATTTGGATGAAATTTGGCATGCATGTAGCCTTTGATATGGAAAAGAACATAGGCTACCTTTTATCCCGATTCCTTAAGTAGTTCCCGAGGGAAAATTGAAAATTGTTTACGAGCTAAGCCGCGGGCAGACAGCTTTGAAGTATGCATGTCACCTATGCTATGGAAAAGGACATGTAGGTACTTTATATTCCTTAATGATCTCTCAAATAGTTCCCGTGGGAAGATTAAAATTGTTAACGAGCGAAGCTTTAGACCCAATTCTGAAGTCCACGCAGACGAAGTCGCGGGCAGAAGCTAGTTTGTTATAAAACACAATAATATAAACTCGAAAAGTTCGAAAAAAAACGGCGGAACTCGATTCCTGAACTATTAATATACGTTACGTGTATGTAGCTACTTGAAAAGACGATACTTACCTCCATAAGTATTAGTAGGTCTGTGTTTTTAGGGTTCCGTACCCAAAGGGTAAAAACGGGACCCTATACTAAGACTTCGCTGTCTGTCCGTCCGTCTTCTGTCTGTCTAGGCTGTATCTCAAGAACCGCAATAGCTAAACCAGCCATACTCAAACTGCGGCCCACGGGCCGCATGCGGCCCGCCAAGCATTTGGAGGTGGCCCACCCGTTGTAGCTTCAGTTACCTACTTTAAATTCCGCGGGATTATTAAGCGCAGCGCAGGGCACTGATTGCACACGTTGAGCGTGTCAATGA
Organism: Schoenobius gigantellus; assembly: GCA_963935595.1. Taxonomy (NCBI): domain Eukaryota; kingdom Metazoa; phylum Arthropoda; class Insecta; order Lepidoptera; family Crambidae; genus Schoenobius; species Schoenobius gigantellus. Next base: position 2,766,970 of record OZ012553.1, read on the forward strand.
AAAAAAAACAAACAAACTTAGAAGTTATTATTAGAAGAGAAAAGTAGAAGTACCTACGCCAAATATTTGATAATAGTGCCTGATCAATATAAGGACTATAAAAAAATGCATCCAAATTCTGCTTACGTTTTTTGCATCGACATTTCTTTGTGAGTCATCTTATTCAAAAATGTAATATGCAAAGAACGTATACGGAAACCGGCTTACAGATTCTCATCTCGATAACGTATTAAAACTAGAGTGCAGCAATTACAAGCCAGATCTAGATGAAATTGTAAAAAATGTTCTCAATATCATAATTTATTCTCACTAAGATTTAAATAAACAATTAAACGCAATAGGTTTTTTTTTTCATTAACGCCAAAAAAACAGGTTGTGATTTATTAGGTAGCGGCCCGCGCGACACAGCTAAAATCTGAAAGTGGCCCAAGAAAAAAAAGTTTGAGTATGGCTGAGCTAGACAGTTTAAAATTTTCACAAATTATGTATTTCTGTTGCCGCTATAACAACAAATAAGTACTAAAAACAAAATAAAATAAATATTTAACGAGGGCTCCCATACAACAAACGCGATTTTTTTGCCCTTTTTTGCTCGATATCAATAAATGGTAACAGAAGCATTTAAAATAAGTACCTACTTATTCACAAAATACTTAATTGTATATTTACTGTAATAATAAATATGTGTAGCTACTATTATTTACCTAGTCAATGTTACGGAACCCTTCGTGCGCGAGTCCGACTCGCACTTGGTCGGTTTTTTTATTGTTCTTCGAACCATTGAAGTATACAATGCTTCGAACTGTAGAAGTTTTTCTTTTTCATTGTTATAACTTGTTGTATAGGTATTAGTGATGTAACGAATATTCGCATTCGCATTCGCGAATATTCGCATATTTTTGCATATTCGCATTCGCATTCGCAATGTTGGAGCGAATGTTTTGCGAATACGAACACCAGAAAAAAACAAAATTTGAAGTTAATATTAGGTTAATAAAAATCAATTTTATTCTTATTTTTTATTATGAGAACACGTAACTTAACCTCGTTATCACATTATCAGTCTACTTTCCTTTATCATTTGGTATTATTTATTTACCATTTACTTTTACATTAGGTAAAGCTTAAGATTTAGATTTATATTAAACAACAATTAACTTTTGATTAGAACTTAGAAAACAAAAAATATATAATGGAATGTAAACAAACAAATACAAATTATTCTCTAAAACTTTTATCAGTCTCTATATAAGTTTTTAATGTTAGGTAATCATCTTCTTGAACGAAACTTAAAACAATAATCAAACAAAAACTATGTTCTATAATTATTAAAAACTATAAAAAAAAATATGTTTTATAAGAAATCACTTTAAACAAACAAAAATAAAATTATTCTTTCTTTATACTTTTATAAGCCCGTGCTTTGCGTTGACACCTTTTATATAAATATTCATTTAGACTTCAAATTAAAATACTTTTCTCTATTCTCTTAAAAAATACAATGATCTTTTATTTATCTATTTTTTAAATCTCTAATTACACTTTAACCTCAAAATTCACTTGTTTATGTTTACGACTTACGAGCAGACGACAAATGAAATAAAACAACCGATCGGAATTTTTCGCATCTCCTCGGCAATTCTCGGAACAAGATGCAAACGGCACGCGCCTCGCGCACGGAAGTGAGCTGCTATGCCATAGATAATTGGCGCCAAATTTAAAAACTGAATATTCGTATTCGCATTCGCGAATGTCGGTAGCAGATATTCGCATTCGCATTCGCGTTCGCGAATGCTTGAAAAATGATATTCGTTACATCACTAAGGTAAATCCTCAAAAAAACCACTGTGGTAAAAATCACTTACTTACCTTTTTTTTTTTTGATTGACTGACTTTCATGTTCTGAAAGTCAGTCATTGCTTACCTAAGTAGGTATAGGGCTGAAAATATACATCGCGACCTTACGGCATTATCAGACAATTTTTTTTATCGTGTGATATTGTGATATTGTAAATTATCGATATCATTTTTACATTGCCGTATACCTACGTAGACATTATAATTACGTCAATGCATTTTTAAAATGGTTTGAGTGGTTGTTTGTTACGGAAAGAACAATGGCAGGTCTCCATAGAAGAAAATTTCTGGGATCAAATTGTAGCGTCCCGTAATGAAACATAATAATATATTAAAAGATTCAGCGTTAATTTCAGAATCTATAGGTATGCAAAATAATTTTTATTCAATAAAGCCGGAAAAACAGATATTGACATTTAATTTTTTTTAGGTTATGCACCGCATTATTCATCTGTGAGTTCTTTTATAACGTAGGTAGGTACAGTGTTTTGTTTATTTTATCTACCTATGGCTATGGTATTTTATTTATAATATACTATTTTCTAATGAATTACGGTATAAACAAATTAAAAAAACGGAATGGCTATTCGGACCGGGATCCCTATAGAAGTCGATTGCTATTCGGACCCGATAGAAGCGCTATCAAAAATAACTTATAGGCGTATGTCATAGGATAAAACGGAAAACTATAGGTTAGGTTAGACATTGTGTGCACACACAGCGGAGCGAGCAAAGCGACCAGGGGGGCGACCGCCTAACTCATAGCGATCACTCGATATCGCTTTCGTGACATTACAACAATAGCTCTAAAGTCATCTATGACATTAAAACTATTGTTCTAATGTCATGATAACGATAGCCAGTGCTCGCTTTGAGTTAGGCCAGGTTTTCTTAAACTTTTTGCAGTCACGGACCCCTTTCACAATTTAAACAATTCCACGGACCCTGTTTAACAATATTTTTGGAAATGAAGAACATCTTATTTATATTGATTAAAAAATACTTTTATTGATCCTTGCATTACACTTACTACTAAGCTAATAACAAGGGTGCAGCTGTTTGGCCTCAATGAGAAAGTTAAATTGTGGGAATGTATTCGACAAGGCAAGACGCATGTCATGTTTACGTCGAGTTTACTACACAATGTTTACAGACTGACCTACTGCGAACCACTGATACACATGCTACGGACCCCTAAGGGGTCCGTGGACCCCACTTTAAGAAGCCCTGAGTTAGACGGTACGGCCGCGGAGCATGGTACTGCATGTTCCGCTCGCTAAAATCTATTATATTCGTAATTAGTCCAAGGTATAACTATTGTAGTAACGCCTCCTCCCGCTACTAAATTCGCGAATTTTAAAGACACCATTAAAAATATAAAAGAAAAATACACCTGGCAACTCCACCGTCACCATAGCTCATTCGTTTTTTCGCGCTCTACGCAGCTGACAAATATTTTACATGTTGATGTTTTTCAAAGTGATTATCTAAATAAAACTAAAATCCAGATACGCAGTGATAAAAATGGAGAAAAGATGTCAAAAGTTGTTCGAAAGTAAAATAGTTATCTTAACATAAAGAAAATAACCCAAGATGTCGAAACAGTAAGTACCTACCTGTTTTGAAGATGCGTCGTAATTTTGATTTAGCTTGGCAAGAGGACCTAGATACAATTAATTTAGATAAAATTTTATAATAAGAAATATATTTTCTAAAACTGCCTGCTTTCCGTGGGAAAGCGTTACCTATCAAGGCAAATGAATTAGATGATGTATCTAGGTACCTACTCGATTATGAACTCTATTCATTGGATATAGACTAAAGCACAAATACCTTTATAGGAAATTATGGTATATACGAGTAGTTTATATTTATGACCAAGTTTACAAAGAATTGCATTGAAAAATATTTTAATTGAGGTTGCCTATGTAGATAAAGTTTCTTGAAAACTGCAAACTGTTAGATGGTCCATAACATAACATGGAAATTCCTAATATCCTTCTAAAACTTGAGATAAATTACTCGAAAAATAAAGTCAAAGGAAATGAGCTTTGCAATAGCTGTAATATCACAAGTATTGACTTCAATTTCCAAACAATCTTCTTAAAATATCTGAGTGATGTCTTTAGATTACAATGCAATAAGTTTACAATGTCAGTACAGCAGGATCAGAAGGAAACATGACTATGCTTTTATAAAAGACCTAATAGAAGCTATTAAAAGCAATAAGAGGGATGAATATTTGTACTCCAATAAAAGTGTAAAATTATTTACAGTCATAAAAAGAATGATAAACATTCTAAAATATAAGCCATGTATAAAAACCTCAAAAATTTGCTTCTAGTTTGAAAACCTACCAGCAGCCTGTGTGCTGCAATAATTTCTAACAATATCCTCCTCGGAGAGGCTCATAGAGAGAGGGCCAACCTCAACTATCATTCAGGTCACGAATGAACATGCTCTGTTTTCAGCAGCCAGTCTCGAACCAATTATCCATAGACCCCATATTTTTACCCATTGTGGGAATAAATAACCGAGGTCAATTAATTTTAAAAGTGGATAAGAGACTATGTAATACATTTTGTTACTATTTTGAATCAACTTTATTATCCACTAGACAATAATAAATATTGTGAAATGGATAATTATACAAACAAATTAACAACTGCATATGTAGCAGAAAAGCTTGGCCCCATGCAAAGATTTCTAGAGTTTTACTATTCCTAAAAGGATGGTTCCATAGATTTATTTTAAAATAAAATAATGATTCCTTAAAATAAGTTGATAATAAGTTTATTGGAAATCTACACTTTCAAATGAAGATTTCATGTTATAGATTTGATTAAATTAATGCATGCACTAAGTATTTACATCCAAATTATTCATAACGAAGAAAATTGTTAGTTTTTATGTTTGAATAATTGTATGAATACAATTGCTTTTACCATGCGGGTTAAATACAGTACATAAATACCTTAACCATTTGTCTCAAGTAAATTTCAGGTATTTTTATTTAAAAAAAAAAGAGGTGTATTTTTATATTATAATATATATTTAAGAAAAAAGCTGAATAAAGAACATAATAATAATTAAAATTAATAAATGTTTGACGACTTGATTAAAATATTGATAAATCAATAAGAAATGTTAGTTATTATAATTTTAAACTATAACTTATAACGGTTTACAATAGCTAGGCTTTATTTTTTATTTTAAATAAGATTTTACTAATTTTATTCAATGTAAAATAATTTTTAGGTTTTAAAATATATTCCTTCGATGTGACCTTAAAGATTAAGTGCAATAGAAAGGATATGTATCACACTATTAGTCATCATCACTTATAAATAAATTTGGTTTGTAATTTTGCTCAATATTTCATTAGGAATGGCAGTTTAATTGTTTACACTAAGAGCTCAGATAGATATAAGTTTATGACTTTGAACGTTTGGGGGGCAATTACAACATGCTTATGTATATGAAAAATATTGTAAAATGAATCTGCGATATGGAGTACTTCCTAAACATTTTCTTTAGAAATTTTCTCAGGTGTATTATCAACTGACAGTAATTAAATGGTAAAAGCAAGACAGTATCAATTTCTTAGAACTGTTAGATACATAATTATGCATTAAGATGTTTTGCTAACCTCTCAAGTAGATGTGATATTTTATTAGAAATAGATAACACCACACTTTCAATACATATATCAACAGAAAAAGCTCAGTTTGATATCAATCAAATTGATCTTGCTAAACATTTGGCGATGGTGTGAAACTAGCAGCATCAGATTTTTTGCTTAATATATAAAATTTCAAAATATTAAAGCTGATTTTAAATCTTGTAGTCTCAATGCAGATGTCAGTTGGAAACTGTCGCAGGACATAATGTACTTCTAAGATTTGTGATGCATTGATTCATTTGTAACACATATCAATAAAAAAATAAATAAAAAAATATATATGATTATATGATAAATAAATTATATTTTATAATATACATGTAATCATGGCATAGTCTTATGTTTCAAATGTTGATACTTTTACCATAGGATTCATATTTTTATAAAAGAAGAAGAAACTCCTTTTCTTTGTTTTTGAAATTTTTACAGAGTTATAACTGACAGAGCTTAAGGAATCTAAGTATTTCCTTTTAGACCATTACCACTCAGGCTTACTACAAAGAAATAATGTTTCATTCAGATCTATCCAATGTTTTAATACCAAAAGTTTCTTTTTCCAAATCTTATGTTTATTTTTAAAGCAGAAGCATCGCATCAATCATTGCATTTTAACTGTTCAGCTTTTACACCAATTATCTAACTATAGGCAATAGAATAAGGTCAGATGATAAAATTAAAAAATGGATAAAACGCGTTAAAAGACTATGTCTGGCAAAGCCAATGTATGTTAGCATAATGAAATATGGCATATGCAATCCTGCCATAGTTTTATATTACCTTAAGCATGGGTCATCTAGAAACCTGACATTGAAATAACCTAGACTCAAGAAAACTGACATTAAAAAACTGCTATTATTAGCAAAACCACTGCCCAAAAAGTCACAAATCCTATACATAATTAGTTATGTATTAATTATAGTTTTCTCAAATTAAGATGGCTATTTTAAGAGATATTAAAAGTTCTATGACAGCGACACTTAAGCAAGTTGTCTCTTCTTTCTCTATTTAAAGATTATTCCAGATACTTGTGAGAACTTTGTTATTGCTTTAGAAGTAACAAATAATAAAGACCATTGAAATAAACATTTGATAAATTTATTTTAGACTTTTAAAATACTACTACTCAATCCATTAGTAGATGACTAAAGCAAACAATGGAGGAAAGTTAATCTAATTGTTCATCTTTCATATTAATATTCTATTTATTCATCACCCTCCAAACAATATGCTTCAAATTATCATGCATATAGGGCAGGATTAACTGTTTATAATATTCTAAAGGCGAATAAACATTTTCAGTAAATCACTATTTTACAATTTCGCGTGGCGATTATGTACTCTGTCCGTGGGACAGGCTGAAGGACATATATCTTTCAAAGCACATTAATGTTTTTTTAGGGAATCGTTAATTCTACATTTTCGCGTGGCGAGGATGTAGGTACTCTGTCTGTGGGACAAGTTAAAGGACAAATATATGTCCAGGCATATGAATGATTTTAAGGAATTGTTAATTCTACATTATCGCGTGGCGATTATGTACTCTGTCCGTGGGACAGTCCTAAGGAATTGTTAATTCTACATTTTCGCGTGGCGATTATGTACTCTGTCCATGGGACATTCCAAAGTACAAATATAGGTACCTATAAAGGTAAATGATTGATTTCAGGATTTTATTACTATTACATTTTCGCGTGGCGATTATGTATTTTGTTTGTGGAACAGACTAAGGCTAAATTATTTTTAATGTATTTGATATTCATTATTAACTTCTGTACTTACAAATATTTCACTGAGGCAAAATTAATTGAGTCTGTACTGTACATTGAAATCCCATTAGGTTTCAATCTGGAAAGGGAACCGAAACTTACAAAGAGTTAGATAACACATTGGGTGACATATCCCTACTATTGGATGATCTAATAAATTATCGATATTTGCTAAATATTATAATATACCACGCTAGTTAGATTGGCAAACCTTTTTGCCACGGCTGGTAGTTCTTGAAATTTATAGTTATTATATGGTTAACATGAAACTGTTCACACTAGTAAACGTTATCTACATTATGAAATAAATATTTAATGTTATTGAATACCTATTGATAGTTGTAAATAGGTACTAATGTTTACCTATTTATCAAAAACTCTAAACATCTACAATAGTTAGACCTTGGACTAATTACGAATATAACTTACCTAAAGTGAAGTTCAATCCATATTATATGAAGTAATTAATCCAAGGTATGGAGCATCCCACCCTTCCCTTTTGAAGTAATAAATTACTAACCCAATTATATATACCTAATACTCTAAACTAATGAGCTATGGTGACGGTGGAGTTGCTAGGTGTATTTTTCTTTTATATTTTTAATGGTGTCTTTAAAATTCGCGTATTTAGTAGCGGGAGGAGGCGTTACTACAATAGTTATACCTTGGACTAATTACTTCATATAATATGGATTGAACTTCACTTTAGGTAAGTTCGTTTAATCCTATCATAATTTTTTCTCGCCCGGGGGCCGGGTCCGTATAGCAATCGACTTCTATAGGGACTCGGGGGGTTATTGTCTAAGAAAAACTCTATCGCGATCGCAAAGGGCTAAATGATCTAAGACACAGCCTTAAAAAAATTGATTTTTATAAAATCGATATTTTATACCTCGACACTTTTAGAATTTATATAATTATCATTTCAATTCGAATTGATCCCTTCCGCAATTAATCTCTTGTAGATTGCCACGCTTCCGTTTTATTTAATATCGATAAGATCGTTTGTTCTATTTGTATAATTGACATTTCGAAGATAATTAATCTTCCAAATGTCAACCATACAAATAATAGTTAACATTTGATATACTTTTATTAAAACAAAAAGAACTCTGGCTTGTACAAAAATAAGTGTATATTTCAAAAACCTTAGAAAATTATTTTAATTTCCTTGCTATAAGAGATTTAGGGACGCCGAAAAAATCCAGACATTTTTCTGCCATTGTTCTTTCAAGCGCCCACGATTATATTTTTTGTCTAATCAATGCATGCATGCTCTAGCCATGTTCTAGCTAGATTGAAGAGGAGGGTGTCGCGTGAAGACTGGTAGGTACCCAGGACCTAGTAATTTATTTTTTAGCTTTTACATTATCTACCTACATCATTATTATCTAGATACCTATTTAGGTGGGTAGGTATTTTATTTTCAAGATTTTCACTTTTGTGATAGTACACATGCATAGAGGACAAACATACTTAGATACATTGATTTTTATCTATATAGCAGACTAGCTTCCACCCGCGACTTCGTCCGCGTGGAATAGTTACTTTAACCCGCGACTTCGTTTATATAGGTGAGTAAGTACCGGGTCTTTTATAATAATAATAATAATACTCTTTATTGCACACAAAGACAAAGTACAACAGAAAAGAACAAAAGAAATAAATTTACTTTTAATCTTATATCATGTAGATTGTAGGTTATTTTAAAAAAAAACTAAACTAATGTTATTTTAAAGTACTTCTGCGTATCTACCTACACTATTTTTAGTTTTGTTTTCTTCCGGCAGAAGTAGGTAGGTATATAGCTAACTGGGGCCACCGCACCGCCCTTCCCCCTCATGACTGCCCGCCCGCCGGCCTTGCACATTGTGCGCGCAGTACTCGATCATTATTTTGCTGTGATGTTATTTTAATACTGCGATATCTCCTAAGATATTCATTTAAATCGAATGAAGTAAAGGGCAATTTTGTTTTAAATTAAATACCTGTGATGAGTAACGTATTTATTTGGATAAGGATTAATATCATGTTTAGAAAAACACCTTCGCAAGTAATGCATTATTTTAGAACAAATTTGGTTAGCATAAAAAAGGTTATAGTGAGCTAACAGATAGACATATGCTGTCGCGGACTTTTTTTAGAACTTTTAAAGGGGAACAATTCTGTCATACATGATTTTTGCGAAACTTTAACCGTTTACGTAGCGCACGCAGCGGAAGCTCTCAATAGGAAAAAAAATCCCCCGATTTTGAAACATTCTTTATTGGTGTTCCGCTCCTATTGGTCTTAGCGTGATGATATATAGCCTATAGCCTTCCTCGATAAATGGGCTATCTAACACTGAAAGAATTTTTCAAATCGAACCAGTAGTTCCTGAGATTAGCGCGTTCAAGCAAACAAACATACAAACTCTTCAGCTTTATAATATTAGTAAGTATAAAAAACTATTTTTAATAGAAAATAATAAAAAAATATATTGTTTTTTTTACATCCTGATTTTGTGTAAAACCATAGACGAAGAATATTATCATCCTTGGTAAAACGCAGGTTGTTGAGGAAGTTTCAAAGCTGCTCGTAGATGGCAGTGTACCACAAGTATAAAATGTATTATAATGTCATGAGCATAATAGAATAAAATGAAAAATTAACACTGTGCATTTGATAAAAGAAAATACTTAAATATTATAATAAATAATAATAATTGTGTTAAATATTAAGGCTAAAGTATTTTTGATAATACAATTTCTATGGAAAAACAAAAATAGCACAAAGCAAACAATAACAGCAAGCACAAAACAAATACTCAAAAAGCAAGATCCTAAACTTAAAAGGTGCCAGTAAACATCGCTAGATGGCGCTGCTTTGCTTACACTAAGCATCCCTAATTTGTTTAAAATTGCTTAGCATTATAATTTTCCCTTTATTTACTTACTACTGTATATATTTTTTACGGAAATTATTACGAAATAAAATATTGGTAAATTTAAATTTTTGAAGCATCTTTATTTTGAAAGTTTTACACTGAAGTGTGAAACTGAATCACTAGTGAGGTAAGTTCCAAACTTTCTCACTAGATGGCAGTATTCCACATAGTTTTTAGGTAGAGAACGTATAAAATGCAATAAAATCATCATCACACGTGACATAAAAACACTAAAATTTATTGTAAAATGTAAATAACAGTCTGTTATATATTTCTGGATTTCTGCATAATACGTTGACTTGTGTCAAGGATTGTCCTAAAAAATTAATGACTGCAAAAATTCTCGAGCCTACATCGCGGTTATGAAATGTGCACGGTAAGTCGTTTATATACCACGATGTTTCTTGACCAAGTGTACTTGCTTCGGCAGTACATATACTAAAATTGGAACGATACAGAGAAGATTAGCATGGCCCCTGCGCAAGGATGACACGCAAAATCGTGAAGCGTTCCACATTTTTTGGACTCTTGCTTCTTTCTAACTGAGAAAATATAATTATTATTTTTCACTTCTCGTCCTCGCAAAGTTCGTCTTTATATCGTTTAAAAGCTGCTTAAAATGGATTTTATGTTCAAGAGCATAAAGTAAAATTTTCTTTTAGACAACAAAGATTCTTAGGCCCAACAGCCAACAACCAATCACTTGCGATAATTATTTATTTGCTTTAATTTATTTGTCTTGTGTTTTCTACCTCAAGACTCATGAAACCAGATAATAAAAATAGTAACCGGTTATTATTAAAACGCATCGAATTATTTTTATTACTTGGCAGAATGAAATACTTATATACTAACTAAGCCATCGAAATGTAAAAATTTAAAAAAAACTTTACTGGCAGGTATTGACTATTATTTCAGTTCTTTAATTTTTCAACATTGTGTTACATATTTGAGTTTTTATACCTACTTAATATTAATTAAATTTTCGTTTATATTTTGAAGTAATTGTTTAATTTTCTCGCAATCGAAGAGAAAAGCAGAGTGTAAATCACTGGCATAAACAAGTCATTGTAGGCACCCCTCAACTTACTATCCTGGATAACTAACAAACTTACTGGATAAAATCGTCTCGGGCTACAATGACTCATTTTATGCCCTTGTTGTACAATCTTTTATTTCATTCTACTCATACTCTGAAAGTAGTTCTAAAGTTGCCTGTGGAGCGGATTGAAAGTAATACTTTTCAGTCCTAGGGAGAATCGCTTTCAACTGACAGCTGTCAAATTATAAAACAAACTAGTTCTATTATTAACCGACTTCAAAAAAGGAGGAGGTTATCAATTCGGTTGTATTTTTTTTATGTTTGTGACCTCATAACTCCGTCATTTTTAAACCGATTTCCAAAATTCTTTTTGTATTCGATAGAGTATACTGCAAGGGTGGTCCCATAATCACCAAAGTCAGGATCTCATGATGGGATCCCATAGAAAATAGAGGAAAACACAGGTTAGCTGGTATTAAATTAGGGTTTCTTTAACTGAAAAGATTTCATTCACTAAAAAGTTAAAAATATTTTTTTTTTTAAATAAAACCGACTTCAAAGCACTAAGTAAAAACTTAAAAATAATATAAGAATAGGTACAGACAACATCACACTTCTATATTGAAGTCGGTGACAAATTTTAACACTTTCTAAATCATCGTTTGGCGCCGACTTCAATATAGAAGTGTGATATTGTCTGTACCTATTGTTATATTATTTTAAAGTTTTGTGTTTTTGAAGTCGTTTTTATTTTTTGTAAAAAAAATTCAAATTTCTATTGAACTATGTTCAAACTTTCTATACAGCCACACAATTACAGCGCGATGTAAAATTGAAATAAGCGAATGGCGAAAATTTCCGGTATAAACGGCTGTATCTTTTGATTGCTGTATCTTTTGAAAAAGGACAGACAGACAGACGGGCGGACGGACGGACGGACGGACAACAAAGTGATCTTATAAGGGTTCCGTTTTTTCCTTTCGAGGCACGTAACCCTAAAAAGGCGAGAAAGCGGCGAACCCACAGAACACAGAATGTGTTCTGTGTGTGGGCGAACCGGTCTTCATTTGTTTTTTCGAGTCGAGTTTTGTTGATACTTCCGCGTAACTTTTATCTAATCTGTGCTTCCGTATAGCAGAAAAATGAGTTCATCTGATTCAGATATGGATTTAACGCCTGATTTTTTAAAAAAGAGGCTAAAGCAGAAGTTATTGATTTACTAAAATTAAATCTACTCAATTTTTTCTTCAACTAATTCATGTTTTTATTTTTACTTTCCTTGTATTCGTCATGAAAAGCACAGTGTTTACCTCGGGTTAAGGACTTACTTTCACCCCTGCGGTGACTACTAGGTATTATATAGATACTGATGATTATTTCATCTGTGACTGAGTTATAAAAAATATTGTCATATATGTACAGATAAATAAGTTTTTCTACAGTCAACTTCAGTTTTTTATTTATTTTTAATTGAAGATGTAGTTGAAAGAAAATCAGATTACGCACCTCGCAGTGCCTTTGGGTTAGTACTAGTAGCGCCCACGCGCACGGTAATTAACTATTTAATGTGCCTCGCCTCGCGCAAACGCTCGTGCACCAAACACCCGCATAATAGCTCACTTAGCGCTCGGTGCTACAATCTACTATTTTCCTCATCATGTCATATGCCAAGGAAAATATCCGAGAGCCATAAATATACGGACTTATTATAGTATACTTAGATAAGTTGTACGAAACCCTTGGTGCACGAGTTCCCCTGCACTTCTAAGACTTCTCGCTCCCCGTGCGCTCCCCTTTTTTTTTTTTTTTTTGGGAGGGGGATAATCTTTTACGCATCCCTCGTGGCCGAGCCAAACCACGAGGGTATGTGGGACTCCCCGGACCGGTTTCGGACCAGGCCTACCCACTAAAAACCCCCCGCAGCTCCTCCGTCCGTCACAGGACAGGGGGAAGGGGACAACAGCGAGGCCTTATTCCCGCTGACCCCCTGACCGTGAGTGGTCCGTTACCGGACTCGCGCTACGCCAAAAGGCGCGTGGCTCTGCTGCTTCGTGAGCGGCGCAGGTGTTGTGCGCCGCTTTACACCCCGTGACGTCCCAGCACTAGGTGCCCTGGGGTTGGGGACCATTTTTTGCGCAGGGAACCCCTCCCGCGGCCTCTTCCTCCTGGATGATGGGGGTCCCGATGACGTCTTCAGTGACCTCCATCTCCATCCCACCTGAGGTCTCGGGTGGCCGGTTTGGCACTGCCCTCTTCCTTCTCCTGCTTATAGGGGCCTTAGGGGCAGAGCAGGTCTTACCCCCAAGGCGGTGGTCCGCCGGTTTCTCGGCCGCCGCGCACAGTGGGCATTTAGGCTTTGACGAGCATGCCGACGCCCTGTGCCCTGCCTCCCCACACCGGTAACAGAGCATGCTCCGGTCTATCTCCGCCTTGCAGTCTATCCTCAGGTGCCCCGATTCGAGGCACCTGAAGCACCGCATTTCGCGGGGCTGGAGGATCTTCGCCTTCGCGGCGGACCAACCCACCAGCAGCCTCTTGGCAGAGGCTATTCTCTTTGCCGCTTCCACCGGGCAGCACACCCACGCTGTGCCCATGGTGTAACGGCCTTGGCGGATTTCCCCCACCCGAACCTCCTCAGTCTGGCACTCGCCGGTCTTTGCGAGCGCCTCTCTTAGTTCGTCCGGTTGGACGGATTCGTCCAGTCCGGAAACGAGCTTTGTGGGAATAGTGACCCGCGCGACGGACGGGTCAACCACCCGGGACGGCTAGGTTGACCGCGCTCGCGTCTTTCTCATCGCCCGTGACGAGGATCCCGTGCGCTCCCCTGGTTAGACTCAGCACAACTTCAAATAAAATCAAATAAAATCTTTATTTATAAGTATGACTTGACAGAAATGTCTTTTGTATCGTCTAAATTTTTTACCTGCCGCCTTAAAGTAACAAACAACCAATTAAGCGCGAAAAAATTAGAATTCTTCTTGAACAATTCCATAGAATTAGCACAAACAGGACAAAAAAAAACCAATTAACATTCACCAGATGTTAATCTTGTTAGGGACAAATTGTGCGTAGTTTACGTGCCTACTTAGCTTACTACAATCTCTGCTTGCAAGGGCACTCTAGATTTCAATTTAAACGCATTACTCCAGCCAGCGTTGTTTGGATGCCTATCCATATTTAATTAATTAATTTCAAGTGTTAAGGTATTTGAGTACCTAATATACTTATTAATAGAGTAAATTAAATTAACCAATATGGAGTGTGTGGTATTTATGGAAAAAAAATATTTTAAAAAGATTCGGAAGTTGTTAATTCTCAAACAAAAGCGATAACGACCTTGTCCTCGCTTAATAGTTACTCCAATTTTCATTATTCTCGGAAATATTTTAGATCAAAGAAAAACTAGATCGTACGTCTTTATTTTAAAGAAATAATAAAGTAACCCTAACCACGCCTTGTGCCGCTAAAAGTTGGTCGGTCTTGCCTAGGGTTGCCACCAGTACTTTATTATAAAGTATTGTACGTTATTTCGGGTAAATAAAGTACGCTAAAATACTTTATTTTGCGTGATTTATTTTTTTAGGATTCATTTAAATTAAAGATACAAAAAGTTTATTGTAAGAATATTTGCGTAATACGAATCGACAGTTTAAGTAGAGGTAGCCAGAAGCTCATTCCTGAACGCTACTTAACCGTAAATGCCAAAATTGTCATGTCAAGGTCTTCATAAAAAATACTTTGTTTTGTTTGATTTATTGAGTGCAATAAGAATAATGTAAAGTGCAATAAAGTTGCTAGAAGTAACGAAAAATATTTTTTAAGCATAATAATTAATACTTAGTACTTTATTCTGACACAAAATACTTTTTTTCAACCTTTAAAATCCACAATGTACGTTATTTGGCTAAAAAAGGTGGCAACCCTATCTTGCCCCCCTGTATCCGTAAATTCGTCACTTTACAATCGTTATTAGGTAACATCGTTTTAAATATTCAATGATTTTTTACGCAAAAACGTAAGACATTGCTTCTGCTCTTTATTTCATGTAAATTATTCTCTATCAAAAATCTTAGCACGGGAGTAATAATATCTTATCTGTGGTGAATGCAGTTCTGACAGAAATAATTCCGAATCTGCACAGGGGAAATTTTACACAATTGAAAACAATAGATGCTATAATTCGAGCTCTTGATTCAGATTGCAGCTTAAATTTAACATAAGAGTGCGATTTAGAAACAGGCTTGGGTTGGCTTTGAGACGTCGACGAGTTTGCAAAACTGCATATTCGAAAATCTCATTTTTTACCAGAGAGAGATAGCACAGCTCTATCACAATATAGAAAACGATACAGTAGCCCGACTCAGGCGTGTCTTTGAAATTTATACCTAAAGCTGAACTAGGCGCTAGGGTTGGTACCTACAAAAAATCGGTGAGCGTATACGTACACGCCACGCGTGAGCGGCGCGGCGTGTACGTGGAGCAAATCAGAGCACAACAATCTCGGCCGGCGCGCGGCGTGACCAGTGTTGCCAACCATATACGAAGTTAAATCTGTAGGGGATCCATAAAAATCCGTATAAATCCGTGTGTCTTTAATAGGTAAAAATATGGAAAATAAAATATACAAGATCCTTATTATCTATGTTTATTACAATTTAAAATCATACATTGCTCAAAAAAGATGAACACAAAGTTCATATTTTTTATAATTGATGAATTTGCATCAAAGTCAAAACAGGCTGTGCTGCCTAACAAATATTTAGTAAATAGCAGGCCCTCTATTGTATCAGTAGACAACTGATTGCGTTGTTTTGTTTTTATATTATTGATAGCTGAGAAAATTCTTTCCACAGCTGCGCTGGAATGTGGCAAACTTAGCAACGATGTAATAAATTTAGAGAGTTGTGGATATAAAATTTAAATTTCATAACTTAAATACAAGAAATAAAAATAAACTTGCCGTTCCAACGTACAGGCTCCAAAAAACTAGAGGCTCATTTATGGGGAAATGTATATATTTTTACAACAAAGTTCCACAGAGTGTTACTGACTTACCTTTTCATAAGTTTAAAGCGCATGTAAAAAAGACTCTAATGAGTAAAGGATATTATAAAGTCAATGATTATCTGAATGATGTCAATGCTTGGTCTTAATTGTAGACTTAATTTATAGATTTAAATGTATAATGTACACTACAATAATGTATAATGTACATCTAATCTTGTAATGGAAGTTGAACACAATCTTTACTTTTGAGTTCTTCTTCCAATTGACGACTCTGTAACAATACAGGGAGAAAAAAATAGCCCTTGCTGGTTTTCTTGCTGGTTCTTTCCAGTACAAGGTCTCCCGCCGTAGACTTGTGAACCAATGGCGTAGCTTCTTTGACGTTTAAAAGTGATTGTAAAATCCCAATTGAATAAAGGATATTGAATTTGAATAACAAATTTCCATCAGCAGGATTCATGGTCATCATAATTCTTTGCCAATATTTTTAAAGGAGACTCGTTGGCTTATTTACAATAAGCAGTCTCCTTTAGTACTGCTTGCTAGCCAAATCTTAAATCCAGCTTCTTATAACCAACTAACATTGAAACGTTGCATGATACGTTGCTTTTTAGTTGACATGATGCACACTGCATATGATGCATGATGCACAATATTAACACTTGATTAAAAAAACACGAAAGATGCTGTGACAAAAGAAACTAGGTACCTACTTAATTGAAAAGAAATTACTTGAAAGGAAACAAAGCAAAGCTCTTCTATCGCCTTCGTGCATATACACGGTTATTTTTTTATCACCCTGGAAAATTTTAGGGATGCTTCAGGACACATCCAATATTATATAAAAAATAAAAAAAATGAAATAAAAAAATTTAAAAAAATATAAAAAAAATAAAAAAATCTCTAAAAATGCTGCTCTCAACTAGTGCAGCATTTTTTGTATTTTTTAAAAAATTAATATAAAATTAAGGAGGGGGGTTAATTTTTTTATTTATATTTAAATCATTCTAATACCATGTCGTGAAGCGTCCCTTAAATTTTCCAGGGTGATAAAAAAATAACCGTGTATAGATGAAAAATGGGTAATTCCTCCGTTCGATACTAGAACTAAGAGATTCGGAAATTCCCCGTCCACTGTTTCAACTTGGTTGATTTTTGCCATATTCCCAATATAGAAAGCTTAATTTTTAAATTGTTTATGTAAAATGCTAACTACTGTATTTGTTAAATACTCGTAGAAAAATTATCATTACTATTACTTTTTATTACTGAACATAGAATTCCGTATAAAATCTGTAATGTGAATTTATCCGTATGTGACATAGAAAATC
The DNA here is from genome assembly GCA_963935595.1 of Schoenobius gigantellus. Classification (NCBI taxonomy): domain Eukaryota; kingdom Metazoa; phylum Arthropoda; class Insecta; order Lepidoptera; family Crambidae; genus Schoenobius; species Schoenobius gigantellus. The sequence continues at coordinate 2,784,581 of OZ012553.1, forward strand.
CGTATAAATACGGATAAATCCGTCTAGTTGGCAACACTACACTGCGTTGCTATGCCGTTCAGAGCATGCTTGGCGGCCGTGTAAACGACGTTTGTATGTGCGTGCGCCGATTCGTCCCTTTATATTATGGAGTCGGGCTACTGTATCGTTCTCTATATTGTGGCTCTATCGTCGTCTGCGCGGGGTGCCTCCATCGTAATACCTATCTGCTGCAAAGCAGCAGTACTAGCCATAGATAATACACTTAATACTGTTAGTGCTTGCATTGCAGTGCAGTCGGTTTGAGGGGTATTAACCCTTCAAATCAGTGACAGTTGAGCAGGCAGTGGCTTCCAATCGGGAGGAAGCGGAAGCCACGCACCAATGTGTTTTCTAATTTTGAATTCATATGTATGTATATTCAACGCTTTTATGGCGGCTGTACACTCTCGCCGAGACACCCTGAGACAGGCCGAGTGCAAGAGTGTACATGGTAGCTCTCGCCTCGCCTCGGGGTGTCTCGTGCTTACTCGCCCGCTCTCGCTCCCGTGTCGGTTTTTTGTGCCCGAGTCAAAGGGTCTCGGCACGTCTCGCGAGGAACGGCGAGAGCAAGAGCATTGATATGTACACTCTCGCCAGTGCAGTGCACAGCCAGCAACCGCTCTGAGCACACGTGTCATGTTGTCAGCAACGAATCAAATATGTGGAACAATGACTGACTTACCTCGTCCTGTTTCGAATGTTTGAAAGTATTGAATTGAATCGTACTAATCATAATATTTCACATCGGAATAAGTATTTGCACTTCGAAAAATGACAAAATATGTTGGATTAGCTTTTTATAATCATCTCTGTAACCATATTTTTATCCGACTTCAAAAAAGGAGGAGGTTCTCAATTCGATGCGTATGTTTTTTTTTTGTGTGTATGTTACGCGATTACGCCGCCAAGCGTATATAAACCCCAAGAAAGTCAGGATCTGATCATGGGATCCTATGAAAATCGAGGGAAACGCTAATTTGATACTAGCTCACTGAAGGTGAGCTGGTATTAAATTCGGGTTTCTTTCACTAAAAAGATTGCATTCGCTAAAAAGTTAAAAATAAAAAGTATTATATAAAAAATAAAAACCGACTTCAAAAATACTGAAAATTTAAAAATAATACAGACAACATCACACTTCTATATTGAAGTCGATGCCAAACGATGATCTCCTAGAAAGTGTTAAAATTTGTCACCGACTTTAATATAGAAGTGTGATGTTGTCTTTACCTATTCTTATATTATTTTTAACTTTTCAGTGTTTTTGAAGTCGGTTTTTAATTTTTATAAAATAATTTTTATTGCAAATAAAATGATTTATTATTATTATTCGATGCATAGCGACCATCCACCATCTTCTTTGACGCCACTCTTTTTGAATTTTTTTGTATGATATTCGTGTACATACATATAATAATTAATAGTGCATAGCGAAACAGCGGAAGCGACTTCTAACGCGTCCATCCTCTCGGTGATCAAAACCGCAAGTGAATAGACGAGAGTGTACATGGTAAGCACTCGCTGACAGGTCTCTCGGGCGAGACCTCTCGGCGAGACTTGACGAGACCACTCGTCGAGAATGTACAGCCGCCATTACGGTGAAGGAAAACATCGTGAGGAAACCTACACACACCTGTGAAGTAAGAATTTATTTACAGGTTGTATGTAAGTCGACCAACCCGCACTTGGCCAGCGTGGTTGACTAAGGCCTAATCGCCCTAGTTTAGGGTAGGCTCGAGCCCCTCGGTGGGGACGTATATGAGCTGTTGATGATGATGATGATGACAGGCAGTGAAATTATTGGGACTATGACTTGACTTCTTATGTCACAAGTTGAGAGCGTACACTAGATTTGCATATCTATCATATAGGAACCTCACTGTAGCCACTTATCATCCGGTGGGCATTCTGATTGGTCGCTAACTATGAAGCTGAAGTTGGAATTTTGTTAGGGTTGGTCGGGTCCTAATTGGTTATTGGCGTCAACGCAGTACGTTGAAGGCAGTTCGAATTTCCTCGTACGAATAAGGTGAATTTTTTTCGTGTAGTAGGTACCTAATAAAGAAGACTGGCAAAATCCGACCTCATATTTTTATATACCGTTTACATTTGAAAACCTAAAAAATGAATAAAGTTGAATGTATAGAATTTACTCAAAAAAAAAACCGTGGGTTTTGAAGACCGGAGTAAAGAGATATTTGCACTAATTTTTTACTGAAGAACTTACTTTCGTACTTTACTACACAAAAATAACTAAAGACTCGACCGTATAGCAGAGATTCCTTTGCTTTCTAGCCACATGAACATTGATGCAATTCATTCATTCATCACTTCACTCTGTTTCCATTTGTTTTGTTTGTGTTTGTGTTCGTTTGTGGTTCGGTTTGTTTCTTGAGATTTTGTGGTTTATTGGATATTTCAACGACTTAGCACTTTTTAAGCTATTTTAAATGAACAGTAATAAACAACTTTATTGCTAAAAATACTAAAAAATAACTGTGTGCGAAATTGCGGCCAATAAAATGAAGAAATCATATTTCTTTATCAAAACTAATTTTATAGATATCTAGGTATCTATTTGATCAAAGTGGCACATAAATGTGATCTAAGAAGATATTTTTGATGACAATTAAAGGACAATAATGCTCACAATTTACACGATGGCACACACAATGAATTCCTAACCTCACAATATTTAATGCGATATCAACAATGAATAACTTTTAAACCCCTACTTTTACAGAGTACTAACAATTAACTTTTTTGTTAGTCTAAAGGTGTTCTATAGATATCACTAAGTTTCATTGGTGAACGCGAGCTTTAAATGCAGGTCTGAAAATGTATGGAAGTTTGCCAATCTTCTTTATTAAGATTACAATTACTAGCCCGCGACTTCGATTTTATGGAATGTATTTAAGTATATTGTGAGTTTGGTTATAATACGCGTTCCCTGGGGAATCAATTCAAATTCGGGATAAAAATTACCCTTTATCCTTCCCCAGAGTTTAAAGAGTTTAAGCTATATAATGTACCAAACATTGAAAATGCAGTGGTTTGAGTATGAAAGCGTAATAGACAGACGAACAGAGTTATACGGTTCTCTATTTTGTCTCATAATTTTTTTATCCATAATCTAACGTGTCATAATATTTTTGACATAATCATCATATGTCCAAATGATAAGCACCCCTAACTTAATTTCTCATAATATCACTTGCCCGAAAACCGAAATCTCTAAATATAATATGACCTAATTTTTTTTGCTATAAATATCACAATCTATAATATTTAAAATTTCTAAAAACCTTTTTTATAATAGTCATAAGTCCTAACGTAATATCTCATAATATAACGTGCCCTAAAATCGAAATACCACAAATATAAAGTTCTTTCATTATTTGTATTACCAAATCCTTGCATACGTTTAAAACAGTCACTTGATGTCATGCAAGCATGCATGCAGTATGCAAGCAAGCATACAGCATGCAAGCAAGAATGCAGCATGCAAGCAAGCATGCAGCATGCAAGCAAGCATGCAGCATGCAAGCAAGCAGCATGCAGCATGCATGGCTTCTGTCACGGCTCCGGCGCTGCGGGGCTCCGGCGGTCCCACGCGACCTTAGGCGTGGGCCAGATAGAAAAGGCGCGGGCAAGGCGCACCTGTGGCGCGCCATCGGCGCACCGCTTCTATCTGTTTTGTGCCCGTCCGTTTTCATACAATTAGTATGAAAGATCATTCGACAAGCTTCCAGATGGCGCGCTACGGTTGCAAAGACGGGCGCGCCGGCCGTCGCACTGCTGGCGCGCAGCCGCGTACCTCAGTCTATAGTGAGTTTTGCGCGGGACCGGAAGGTTCTTCTCCTTCTTCTTCCCCTTGCAAATTGGTGAGTTGCACCAGGGCTAACATGTCTTCGTCGTCAGAGGAAGACATGTTGTTCGATCAAAATCAAACTCTTTAATGGCACCAACGTACTCACTCGCTGGCACACCGTAGCATACAAGCGCTGTTCGCGCCCACGGGCGCGCCTGCAGCGCGCTGCAAGTGCGCCACCGGGTGCGACTGATGCGCGCCGCGCCGCCTCTGTCTGGCCTGCGCCTTAGGCGTGGGCCAGATAGAAAAGGAGCGGGCGAGGCGCACCTGTGGCGCGCCATCGGCGCACCACTTCTATCTGTTTTGTGCCCGTCCGTTTTCATACAATTAGTATGAAAGATCATTCGACAAGCTTCCAGATGGCGCGCTACGGTTGCAACGACGGGCGCGCCGGCCGTCGCACTGCTGGCGCGCAGCCGCGTACCTCAGTCTATAGTGAGTTTTGCGCGGGACCGGAAGTTTCTTCTCCTTCTTCTTCTCCTTTGCAAATTGGCGAGTTGCACCAGGGCTAACATGTCTTCGTCGTCAGAGGAAGACATGTTGTTCGATCAAAATCAAACTCTTTAATGGCACCAACGTACTCACTCGCTGGCGCACCGTAGCATACAAGCGCTGTTCGCGCCCACGGGCGCGCCTGCAGCGCGTATCGGGCGCGCCACTCCTACGTTTTGTATGGAAGAACATTGGAAATCATGCCACGGTTGTATTGGGGGCGCTCGGTGGCGCGCCCGAGGCGCGCCGCGCCGCCTCTGTCTGGCCCGCGCCTTATCGTTGCAGATGGTTTTCGCCCACCACCGCAGCTTCTGCCTGCTGGCACCAGCCTCAGCCGCAGCGGCGGTCGTTAAAACCACCTGCTCCTCAGCTCGCGGGCCGCCTCGCCCCTCCGCGCCTACGCGGGTTTAAATAACACTCTAGGGGTAGGGCAGACAAGACTACGTGGTGTCGGTTTTACAGCGATATATTTCTGTCACTGAATTTGAAAACGTAACGGTTGTTAAGGTTCATAAGACAACATTTTAATTCAATTTGTTATTATTGATAGTAAGTCTAAGTTTTATGATATTGATAACATAACCAAGATAAATCAACTTTTAAACATATTTTAGGAATAACAAAATTATTATAAACCATCATTCGGACTAACAATATAACACTTAGGACATGTGACTTTATAGAAAGTAAAATTAGGATATCTTATTATTATAGCATCCGATATTATGACACAAAAGCATTAGAACTAAAGACGATTAGGTAATATACAATTTCGTATACCCGAACATTATGGAAAGTGATGATTATAGCAAGCGTTTTCGGGATTATGATTTTCGGACAATCGATATTCGGAGAAGAAAGGGACTACCGAGTTATACTTTCACATTTATAATAATTAATAAAATGCATATGTATATTAAGGATTTATAAAGAAGATTCACAATCACAAATATAACAATCAAAAAATTAATGTTTATAAAAAAGCTTTTTTTTAAAATAAGCTTTTTTATACACTTGAATTTATTAGTGTGACACAATTTTTTATAATAAAATAAAAGCTTGTCGCGAGAATATGGATAAACAATAATACTGTACCTATTTAACTTGATTTTGACATTGATAATTCTAAGAAAAATATGTTTTATAAAATAGGTAAATCTCATCTTGTATTTGATTTTTTTCTTCATAAAGTACTGTATTCTGTTAGTCAAGCTCTTTCATTTAATTTTGATACCCAAATATCTATTATAGTCCACCATGAGTCCGCCATATTGGGAGTTCCGCCATGTTGGATTTGAAATCCACGTCACACATTACCGTGACACAGCTTACTATACCTAAGCATTGTCATCTAAACCAAACGTGCACACAAATTTCAGTTCAGTAGGTTAAAGATATCTGCTTGGTTGAAAATTGATTATAGTAACATTGAAAGTAAAATAAAAGCTTGTAAAAAATTACACGTTATCGTCGATCTGAATAAACCCGAAGTCGCGGAAGTAAATAAATAAATATATGAAAGAATTGTTCGTGAGCCAGATAGCCCCCCTTCCCGTTAGCGTACTTCCTTTTCCGTGTTCAATAGGAGGCAGTATTGACCAGAAACGCTCACGGGTTTGTTGCGCTAACTCCCTTCCCAAACTCGTGTTCAATTCAAGGCACATGTCCTCCAATTGCAATTAGCATACGCGTGATTGAACGCCACAATTCCGTCCTTGTTCTGCGGCAAAAAATTATATGATTAAACGGAACGTTGTCCGCCATCTTACTATAACAATACAGAATATTTTGGCGATGTAGAAACTGTAAGCGGGTCGAAAATAGGTAGCGAGGAGCGAAGCGACGAGCGTAGGTTTGAACATGAACCAAGCGCGCGAGCCGAGCGAGCGAAGCGAGCGTGCCGCGGCAGCAGCCGGCTAAGCGCCAGAAACGACTATGCATACTTATTGCTTGTGGAAACTGCTAATTTTGAGGTTAGTTTTTTCAAATTTCAAATACTCATATCTCTGGAAGTATGTACTTGCCCTCCCCCCCCCCCCCCCCCAAAAACATTATATTAGTATGCGATATACTAATGCAACCCCCATGCATCGCCTTGAACACGTGTTTGGAGGAATAGTTTGCGCTGCAAACCCGTGCGCGATTGGAGGACACGTGCCTTGAATTGAACACGAGTATGGAAAGGGAGTTAGCGCAACAAACCCGTGCGTGTTTCAAGGCAGTACTGCCTCCTATTGAACACGGAAAAGGAAATACGCTTCCCGTTAGCGCATCCATGAAAAGCGAGAACATTCGCTCGATTCATGTGAAAAAAGAATCGTAATGTAATTGGCAGTACAGTTGGTTAAATCAAGGGGTTAACGTTTTTAGACCGCCGCGATTGGTACACATTTTAAAATGAAACCTATGTCACCGTAATAAAAAGGTGACGATATAAGGGGTGTTGTGTAATCAATCACAAATTTATATTCGAAATAAATCAGTGAATATCATCTTCATCACAGCTCCCTAACTATGTAGTTAGGGCGATTAGGCCTTAGTCAAACAACGCTGGCCCAGTGCGGATTGGTTAGGGGTGCGATGTTAGACAACCTCCTTGTGGTGCACCCTGGGCAACCCGGCAGATTATCTGCCGCGGGCTAATAGTCTGACAAGAGGCCCCCCATAGAGGGGGGGCGTGGGACGGCCGGGTTCAACCCGGCGGGCCACTTCGTGTGGCCACCCGCTTCATGCGGGGGAAGGGCGAAGTCCCCTCTTCTTGTCTTAAGAAAAGGTGTGGCTTTCGCCGGAAGCCTGATTTGGGCGGCTACCTTTGAAGGTAGTGGGGTGAAGGCGACTTTTCGCCATGGCGCTTCGCGCCTGCCGGGGAATGCCCCGAGCTTCGGCTCACCCGCGCGGCGGTGGATCCAGTGGGATCTGCCGTCGGGCAACCCGTTACCCGCACTGAGCGGGCCGGGGGCCCGGCGCACTGAGCGTCGGACCGCGTGGAAGACAACCACAATAAAAAACCAATTTCGGGGTGTAGAGCGGCGCAATTCTGTGCCGCTCCACAAAGTAGCAGAGCCAGATGGGGAGTCCGGCAACGGACGTGTCACAGGCAGGGGGTCAGCGGGAATAAGGCCTGGCTGTTGTCCCCTTCCCCCTGTCTTGTGACGGACGGAGAGCTGCTGGGGGGGTTTTTAGTGGGTAGGCCCGGGCCATGTACGGTCTGGGGAGTCCCACATATCCTCATGGTTTGGCTCGACCACGAGGAATGCGTCAATGCATTTTCCCCCCTCCCAAAAAAAAAAAAAAAAAAAAAAGTGCGGATTGGTTAACTTCACATACACCTTTGAATTACTTCGCAGGTGTATGCAGGTTTCCTCACGATGTTTTTCTTCACTGTAGGAGCGTCAGATAAATGCACATATGAAATTCGTGAAACGAAAATCGATCGCGGGTTCGCGGGCCTCCTGATTCTACTCGGAGCAAGTCCAACACAGCGCCACCGACGCTCGAATGGAATGAATATACTTAATTGCAAAAAGAATAACTTAAATAACCATAAATACTTAACAGACACAAAAGGCGGCATATTGCTGAAATAGCAATAATAAACATATGACGAAATTCCGAAGAACAAAGACAAAGGGAGAAAAGGGAATTATTTATATATCACTTAAAGATATTTAACAAGCTGCCAAATAATAGGTAATATATATATTTTTACTAATAAAATATACTAAGCACACAACTATATAAAAAAACCGGCCAAGTGCGTGTTGGGCCACGCGCAGTGTAGGGTTCCGTAGTTGCAAATGCCAACTTTGAGTTGAACTCAAAGTTGGCATTTGCAATGAGTTCACGCACAGCTCACAACACGTTGCTGATGGACCGGGAACCATTCGCATAAGCCAAATAAAATATCTATCGCAGGTAGTTTATTAAGTACCGGGAAGCCGTTAACACAGGATAAGCTCCAAGGAACAATATTCAAAACAGTGGCCTTCGAGCATTATATGCATCTGATATATACATAACGTAATCGCGTTATAATTTACAACAGCGCCATCTATGTGGTCACATACGCACCAATACAATTGTATACAGTGGCGCCATCTCTGTCACGTTCAGACCATCAACTTACAGTATTGAGTGTCTGTTGCTACAGTACTAATTTTCAATGAAATTTTACTTTTCCGAGTACATTTTATAAGTTAAAGTCGCCTATAACTTTTTAGTTTGTACTTAGTGCTCAACTCTGATAGTTTTCCTTTAAACTTCGTTATATATACTACTGTTATTATTTTTTTCACATGCCATATATAACCGTTTAGCAGATAGAGGGGGGAGAAACTTACATCTAACAAAAAATTGCAACAAAAAACCAAATATTTCAGAAACGGATCCCTAAATCGAAAAATGGTGTTCTGAACCTTATATTATTTTTTAAAGACCTATTCAACAATACCCCACCTGATGGGTTAGTGAGAAAAAAAATTACTCCCACTTTACTTGTATGTGAGTTACCCTAAAAAAATGTTTTTAAATATTTTTTTCTACCACTTTTTTGGCATGAATAATATACATACCCATACAAAATTACAGCTTTCTAGTACTAATAGTCTCTGAGTAAAACCGCGAACAGACAGACAGACGGACAGACAGACAGACAGACACGGCGAACTATGCACTTTGGCATAGATGCGAATTCATCATGTTTCCTTTTATCTCTCGTGAAATATGAGATCGACTGTACCGTGCTAATTTCCAGAGAGCTTTTAAATTCCGATGTCTTGTTTATTTATTGCTCGCGAAAAACGGAGCGAAGTTCAGTTATTTTCGTCACAATCGAGCTTCCAACGTTTCCTCTAAGTACTGAGTACGATGTCATGTAAGCTGAGTTTAGGCTTGTCGTGTTTATACACGAGTACGTAAGCTACAATACGCGAATTATACTTACTTTATAGCGTGTCTTCCCGTTCGCCTATTTAACTGTCAGTGCGTTCCGTGGAGATATCAGTCTCTGGGCCACCTACAGACCTCAGGCCTCGTTTACGGAGACGCAGGGCGTCGGGCGTCGCGTGTGGCGTGGCGTCACGCGGCGCGTCCGACGTTTTTTCTGTTTACGGTGGGGCGGCGCGTGAAGCGGCACTCATAATCGCACTCGTAAACACAAACATATGGCAATATACGATGTTGTTCATAGAGATGCGAGACGGGAACACCGACGGACGCGGCGGTGCCATCCGAAGGCTCGGCCGTAAAAAACGCGCCATTTCAAGCAAAGGCGTGCAAAATCGCTTCTCCGTAAACGCACTCATACAACGCCATATGTTTGAATTCTGAGCGGGCCGCGCCGCGGGCCGCGCCGCGCAACGCCCCGCGTCTCCGTAAACGAGGCTTTAGGCTTACAGTAGAGTAGATGATAGAGTATGAGCCTTGGTTTTGCCCTCTTCTGAAATTATCTAGATTTCCTTTTAATAGATTTAAGACGGCGGCGCTATTTACTTGGCATAAGCAAAAGTTATTTTATTCCGTCCAAAAGATCTTGAATTATAAAAACTAGTTTACACGCTCTATAATTCAATTCAAACATTAATGCTATTTATTTCTGTTTGATACATTGACATAACGTATATGTCAATGGTTTGATATAATTTTTGTGATTGGTATATTTAAGACATTCAAACAAGTTGGACTATATAATCACTTTTGCACGTCTGGTTATTACCTCTTGTGAACCAATGGCGTAGCTTCATGCCATTGGTTTGGTTCACAAGTCTACAGCGGGAGACCTTGTACTCGAAAGAACCAGCAAGAAAATCAGCAAGGGCTATTTTATCTCCCTGTTATTTGAGCTCAACTTCCACTACAAGATTAGATGTGTCAAATATCTTTTTACTGTGTCATTACGAAATACAACAATATTTTTTTAAATAAATAGTTTTACACAACAACACGATTCATTATCTTCAAATTAACACCAGGCATTGGCATCATTCAAATAATCATTGACTTTATAGTAATCTTTACTCATAAAAGTCTTTCTTACGTGCGCTTTAAACTTATGAAATGGCAAATTAGTAACACTTTATGGAATGGAAGCTTATTATAAAAGGTTATACATTTCCCCATAAGCGAGCCTCTAGTTTTTGAAGCCTGTACGTTGGAACGGCAAGTTTATTTTTGTATCTTGTGTTTAAATGGTGAATTTGGAATTTGGTTTCAAACGTATTATATATTTTACAGACAAAGTACTGTCCTGTTAAAGTCGATATATTATTTTCTCTAAATAAGTCTCTTGCTCGTAAATTATAAATAGCGCGCTCTTTTTTGAAGTACAAAAATACTTTCTATACTAGCAGCCAAACCCCACAAAAGTTCCATACGACCTGACACTGTGGAAATAACTAAAGTAAATCAATCTTTCCGTTTCAACATCAGTCAGTTGTCTTATTTTTAATTGCATATGCTGCAGAACTAAGTCTGTTTGCCAAGGACTCAATGTGTGGATCCCACTGCAATCTATAATTTAGTATAATACCCAAAAATTTGGTAAAGTCGATGAATTCAACAATTTGATTATTCCTTTCCACAATACTGTCCACTTTTCTTACATTTGGCAATGAGAATTTAATACATTTAGTTTTACTTGAATTTAGAGATAAATTACTCATAGTGAACCAATGTAATACTTTAGAGTGAGTACTATTTACAACGTGCATTGAACTATTTTCCATATTTGCATGCTATCGTCTATTTAGCTGAGTGGATGAAACACGTGATATGGGTCTGCAACTATTGTTATTTTATTTTTATCCTATTCAAAAGCGAATAAATGATGACTTTTTTCTTTCTTTCTGATCATAGGTTCATGCTACCAAGGGCCAAAATCCTAATTTTCATATATAAATTCAATATACGGTTTGTAGTAACTCGTTGAAGTGGATTTTTGATGTTGAGTATGAAAAGCTATAGCACCCTATAACCCACACCTAGGATCATTGACCCTAAATTCATTCTGACACACTTTCTCTCTATACTGATCCATAACAGTCACGCGAGAGCACCCACGGTTAAGACAGGCAGTGAAATTACTGTTTACTGTGACTTGACATCTTATGTCACAGGCTGGTGCATTGGCGTCCTTGTGGGGATTGTAGGTTGCAAGTCTTACATGAACAACATGTACTATAGACGACTGTAAAAAACCAACGAAATCTCTCTGCGGAACCTCTGCGCCCACTATGGAGTGTATGTTCGTGATCATGAAGTCCCAATGCACCAAAATTAAGAAACCTAATGCCACCCACTGAATTACTAAACGCTGAATTGTGACCTCATCATCATTCATCATTTCAGCCTTGAGACGCCCACTGTTGGACATAGGCCTCCCTAAGGGATCTCCAAACCGATCGGTCCTGCGCCTCCCGCATCCAGCGGCTTCCCGCGACCTTCATCAGATCGTCGGTCCACTTTGTGGGGGGCCTACCAACGCTGCGTCTCCCGGTACGCGGCCGCCACTCAAGGACCTTTCCGCCCCAACGGCCGTCAGTCCTGCGAGCTATGTGTCCTGCCCACTGCCACTTAAGATTTGCAATTCTTTGGGCTATGTCGGTGACTCTAGTTCTCTTCATTTCTGATGCGATCGCGTAGAGAAACCCCGAGCTTAGCCCTCTCAATTGCCCTTTGAGTGACATTGAGCCTTCAAATGAGACCCATTGTAAACGGCCACGTCTCAGTTCCGTATGTCATCACTGGCAACACGCACGAATTGAAGACTTTCGTCTTAGGACACTGCGGTAGATTGGCCGAGAATTGCGACCTCAACGTTCAGTAATGTCAAAAAATTACTTACGGGGAGGCCGCAGCCAAATAAACTGCGGAAGACCGCTTCACATATAACTATCCTTATGACCAATTTTACCAACTTTAGCTAGCTTCGGGAAGTCCTAAGACGTATGCTGTCACTTTTTGTCTTTAATGAAAAGAATGTGACAGCATACCACCTAAGAGTATCCTAAGCCAATAAAAAGTGAGTGAAATTGGCCAACAGAGGTGGATGTACAGTAAGCTCCCATTCAAGCTTTAGATTTACACTACGAAAACTGCTAATATTACGAGCGACAAAGAACGGTCCAAAGGTTAAACAGTATAGCTTGACAAGGAGCTTAATGTACCCCTACAGTTGGACTCTTTCAGAGTAGAAAAGCCCAAGAGCCAAAGCTTCCTAGAAAATATAACATAGTAGTGTTTCTTCGAAATGGAGACATAACTAATGTTTGTCGGTTGTATATTTTCTGATGGCGACTGGAGCCACTTGGGACGTGACTCGCACAGGCCAAGGACGAAGCCGGAGATTTTTGCTATAAAATCACTCTCAGAGAGAATGGCAACGGGGAGAGTAGCGCACAGACCTTCCATACGTTTCAAAAGTCGAAGATTTTGCAATAAATATTTGTTGAAGTGTAGAAGGTGGCGTCGGTGGCGCTGTGGACTGCGCTTGCCTTCCAGTCGGGAGGTCCGCGTTCAAGACCACCATGTACTAATGTCTTTTTCGTTTTTGGAAATGTACGATTATGTACATTAGTTTGTCTGACGCTCCTACGGTGAAGAAAAACATCGTGAGGCAACTTGCATACATCTGCGAAGAAATTCGATGGTGTATGTAAAGTCGACCAATCTGCACTGGACCATCGTGGTTGACTAAGGCCTAATCACCCTAATATAGGATAGGCTCGAGCCCCTCGGTGGGGACGTATATGACCTGTGATGATGATGATGATGTGGAAGAAACTCGGAATTCACGTTTTTGTGGTTCAGAACCACAAAAGGAACCCTTATAAGATCCCGTCTGTCCGTTTGCCAATCAAGACCCTTTTTCTCAGGAACGTAATGATATCAAAGTAAAATTCATATCATATACGGACTACGGTCTCTTTGTAAAAAAATTATACTTGTTATTCGTCACGATCAAAGGATAAAACCGATTATGTCGCATATTTTGCGATTTCCCCAGGAAATCAAAATCTATAAGGTATTTCCCGTTGACTTACAATAATGAGATTTGGCAAGATGCAATGTCTTACAGCCTCTTACAGCACATATTTTGGAGCGTCGGTGGCACTGTGGTCTCGGCACTGGTCAGTGCCCCGATTAGAATCGGGAGGTCCGCGATCGATCCTGCCAGGTACCAATGTGTTTTTCGTTTCACGAATTTCATAATTATGTACATATTCTGACGTTCCTACAGTGAAGGAAAACATCGCGAGGAAACCTGCATACACCTGCGAAGTAATTCAAAGGTGTATGTGGAGTCAACCAATCCGCACTGGGCCAGCGTTACCTATTCTTAAAGGTTTCCGGTGTTTATGCGCTTACCGCATAAACACCGCTTACTGTTCGGGTTAGCGTAACCCTTTCCCTTCAAGCATACCGAGAGATTGAAGTAGCATTGCAGGCGCAATACCGCCGAAGTTCGGACGCGAACCCTCGGCATATAGTGTTTAGACATTAAATGTTACTTACCTTTTATGCGGTGCAAAAGCAATCTACAAGCGATATATGTAAGGTCTATAATAACTTGCACCAATTAATCAGCGCTTAGAACGGTAACCCGCATGGGGGTTTTAGATATTGGTAAGCGGTAACCCGTATTAATTCAACGGTAAGCGGGTCCGGTCCCTGCTTTTTTCCTTTGAGGCACGGAACACAAAAAGAGCTTGATCTAAAACAATGCTTATCTGCCTCGACGACTCTGCGACTGATACTCTTTGATTTGAACATAAAATTTGATTTCACAGAACACTGTCCTATTCGGAACGCTGCTAAATTCTAATGATTAAATTCGGAAACAAGGGAGATCAGCCGAAAGGGCCGAGGTCCCTTTTTGATATCGTTAACGAAAAAACTGACAGCCGAGTTAATTGGACCGCACATACGAAATATCGGCTCGCTTCGAAATAGGGTAGTTTTTGTTATAATATTTATTAGGATAAGTAAACAGAACAGGGTACGGTTGTAACGGGGTACGGTTGAAACAATTAAAATATTTCCTAAGCCATTTAAGGGGGGAGGGGGGAAGGGACACACAGATTGCTGCAGGCCTAGCACGGCGCGTGGACTATAGAAGAGATTGACTAACCCTCGTCCAGTCTCGCTTCATTGTTATATGAGAGATAGAGAAGAAACATTTTATTTGTGTCTTGTCCCGTTTTGTCTACGGCCCGTGCTTCGCCTGCTGGGCCCGACGCGATTAAAATATTTAATAGCGGAAAAATAGGTAATGGGGAAGCACACTAAATTTTTTGTCTGTCCGTTGAATTATCTACAGTTGTTTATTAAAAATGTCAAGCGTCGATGGCGTTGTGCGTAAGGCCGTCGCCTACCAATCGGGAGGTAGCGGTTCGAACCCTACTACGTACCAATGTGTTTTGAAATGTTGAATTCATATGTACGTTTATTAGACGCTTTTACGGTGAAGGAAAACATCGTGAGGAAACCTGTGACATACAGGTTGTGTCAAGTCGACCAACCCGCACTTGGTCAGCGTGGTTGACAAAGGCCTGATCGCCCTAGTTTAGGGTAGGCTCGAGCCTCTCGGTGGGGACGTATATGAGCTGTTGATGATGATGATGATGATTAAAAATGTGGAACGCTTCACGATTTTGCGCGTCATCCTTGCGCAGAGAATGCTAATATTCTCTGTGTCGTTGCAATTTTAGTAATTGTAGCTCTATGGGAAGACAGATAAAATCGTGGGGCGCGTGAAATTTCTATTATGCTCACTGTTGTCTCGTCCTCAATGATGAATTAACTAATGTAGTCTCGGCTATTTCACTCTCTGGCGTCACATAAGTTTAAAGAAATATTTCGTAAAACGAAACGCAGCCGCACCGCACGTCACTCCCTTTATCTGTAACTAACTTCATTCGGTTTTTATGTCATTTCAACGGCGTCACGTATTTTCTTTTGGTTGTTAAATAAATTTCAGTAAATAATTATTTAACAATAAGTAAAAGATCTCCCGAGAAGGAAAAAGCTCATTTAATGAGAAAAATAAGAAAAGTACAACATAGATTTGAAAAATTGCCCAATTTGGATCAAGAAGTTATCAGTGTGTGTTACGAATGTATGTGTATTAAAAAGCACAATCAAATTTCTATTGAAATTCTGTGGAAAGTACGTTCGTAAGTAAAGTACTTACAATAAACATAACCTTCAAGGGGAGTTCTGCGGGAACTCACATGGTTATGATTTGCAATCATTACTATAATTACCTAACCTTCAAGGGGAGTTCTGCGGGAACTCACATGGTTATGGTTTGCAATCATTACTATAATTACCTAACCTTTAAGGGGAGTTCTGCGGGAACTCACATGGTTACGGTTTGCAATCATTACATATTAAAACCTGGAACATGGAAGACAATATCGAATCAATGCACAATAATTTTGATTACTCTATAGAGGATAGAGAAAATGGACCTCCATCTGTTTCAAATGAAGGAAATTTAAAATAGCAGTACAAATAGAAATACCAGATATAGAGGAGGAAGTAAAATTATCAGATGAAATACTTGAAATTTTTGGTGTAATTCAGCCAAACGAATCTAAGAGTATACCACGACAATCAGAAGTAATTAAGATATGGTCTGATATCTTTAAAATGGTTTGAAGAAAACTGATAGAGATGAGATAAGTAACAACAAACCCTTCAATAACTGCCCTTTAATGATTGCACCTAAACTTAACCCCGAAGTGAACATGGCAATAATAATAATAATAATAATCCTTTATTGTTCTATAAAAAACCTTACACTACTACATGTTTGTTACTTAAGTACCTAAACTAGGTCTAGCCTGTTCTTATAGGTACTTATGCTCTTTTATCTGCTGATAAAGGTTTATTGCTTGTGCATGTTGTCCCTAGCGAGTGAATACATCAAAAAATGAGATGATTTGATTGAAATAAGACAAAAATAGCTGTCAACTGTTCCATAATGCCTTGGAACTACACTATAGTTATGTGTCAAAATGACATAAAAGAACATAAACCAACAATCATTAGGAAAGTAAATGAGGCTTGTAAATTATTTTGCGATGAATTTTTTTAGGACACGCGGAGGTGAATGTGTAGAGCACTCATTATGTCCACACAAAATATGGACATGAAAGATTCCCTATTACAAACAGAACCTTTGACATATATCTCTATGGAGATAATTTGTCTGAAAAAATAAAAACTGCAATATCTGTCCAGAAATCAAGTTAAGACCTTAAGGTTCCAGAAAGAAGTATAAAAAAAACCTACTTCAAAACAGAATGCAGCTAATATAACGGTAAATACTCCAGTATTGAAGTCTTTAAACTGGTGGGGTCCTCCCCGTCCAGCGATGAAAAATCATTACACACCCAGGACAACATCGGCGGGACCCCTCTTACAACATCAAAAAACAGAGGGAGAGGAAGAAGGCGTAAACAGCTGGAAAACAGCACAACATGAAGTCGTTCCCAAGGTAGGCAGATTGAAATATTTTTTCAATAATTGGAAGAATTTTACTGATGATAAAACAATTTTAACTTGGATACAAGGGTAAATATATATTCCCTTTAAAGAAAAACCTTATCAGAATAATATTCCTTTGAATAATATGTTTTCAAAAACGGAATCAAATATGATAGATGTAGAAATTTATTAAATTGTTAAATAAAAAAGCTATAGAATTTTGTAAACCAGTTCTGTTCTCTATATATTTTTAATTAAGAAACCTAATGGTATTCTTCATTTTAAGTTCAAGACTATGGGACAGTGTATAAAATACTTAACAAAAAATATTATTTAGCTTTTCTATTTTTTAAAAAGACCCTTATTATATGGTAAGTATAGATGAGAAAAGCAGGAGGTACCTAAGGTTCTTTTTTAAGGTAAAATATCACCAAGTTACTGTTCTACCTTTTGGACTATGTACTGCACCATTTGGGTTCACAAAAATCATGAAACCAATGATTGCACACTATAGAAAAAGGATATACTTAATATCAATTATCATATTTAGAAGACTACCTTTGTATAAATAATTCATATAGAAACTGTCAAAACAATATAAATATGACTTTTCAGACATTGAAAAAATTAGAATTTCTTATTAATAAAAATAAATAAGAAAAAAGACAAAATTGCCTCTAAGCTATTATAGAACAAAAAATCTATGTCAATCAGATTTTTAGCAAAAGTTATAGGTAGGTATTCTATATCTGTGTGCCCGGCAATAAAATATTTATTGATCTATATATGGTATGTTATACACCAAAGCAATTAGAAAGAATTAAATATCTCAGTTTCAAATATAATAATGATAATTATGAAGTTTCTACTGTTTTTTGACAACCAATGTAAACAAGTTTTAACATGGTGGACTAAAAACATTTTAAAATCTGTAAATCTCCTAACAAAAAAAAAACAAAAAAAAAACAAATGTAATACTGAGACAACTGCCGTTGGACTGAGGAAGAAAGTAAATCTAATATATAAAATTCTCGTGTCACAGTGTTTGTTACCGAACTCCTCCGAAACGGCTTGACCGATCTTTATGAAATTTTTTGTGTACATTCAGTAGGTCTGAGAATAGGTCGTAAACAATTTTTTATTATGGCGAAACGTAGTTCGCCGGCACAGCTAGTTACATATAAATTCTTTAGAATTGATAGCAGCATTTGGTTAAAATGCTTAACAAAAGATCTTAATAATTGTAAAATACTATTACGTATAGACAATATAATGGCAGTATCTTATATTAATAGACAGGGAGGGGTTCAATACCCTCACCTCCATGATATTTATTTATTTAAGATTTTTTCGTACAACATATGAACAAGTACACATAAGGCGGACTTAATGCCGGAGGCATTCTCTACCAGTCAACCCGTAAAATGTGATAATGTTTGTTGACGGTGTGCGAATTGGGAAAAACAATAATAAAAGCTACAAGCTCTTTGTTACTATTAAATAAAATATACAAAATGCTGATAAAATGAATACTAAATATGCAAATATATAAATAAATATAAATGGATAGATACATAAATATAGATATATAAATATATAGCAATAATAAACATATCATGTTGTCATACAATTTTAGATAGATGATATTGCTAAAACTATTTGGCAATTGTGCAAATTTAAAGCTATAATAATTCCAAAGAGAACATTATTGATGATTTTGAATCTAGAAGAGAGTTAAATATCACAGAATGGGAATTAGGAACAAAAAATTTTAAACAGATAAAAGATTTAGGACAGCCATCTATTGATTTATTTGCATCAAGAACCAGTATGAAATGTCTTTAATATGTTTCTTGGCATCCAGACCCAAATGAATTTGCAATTGATGCATTTATTATATGTTGGAATCAATATTTATTTTATGTATTCCCTCCTTTTTTTGTATGAGTCTTAAGTGTTAGAAAAGATAATAACAGATAGGCTAAATAATTTGAATGTATTTTCACCTAAATTTCGGAGGTTCTTGTACAAAAAGATTCCGTGAAGATTTGTCTTATCGTGGCCTTAACTCATTACGATCTGCATTATCTTTTTTGATAAGATCGCATTTAGGTAACGATAGCAGTATTAAGAGACTCTTCAAAGGTTTCTTCAAACTTGGACCCACTGCACCAAAATATAACTACATGGGATGTGTCAGTATTACTCAATTTTATTGAAAATAGCTATTCAGGTAGTAATTCTTTAGATATAAATACCAATAAGACTGTTTCATTATAAGCATTAGCTAAAGGCCAAAGAGCTCCAAACCTGTCCTAAAATGAAATTAAAGATATTATTGTAAAAAATGATTGTGTCACTATAAAAATAGATAAGATTATTAAGACATCGGCACCTAATAGATGCCAACCTTTCCTAGTATTACCATTTTTTTAATGATAATAAGAAGATCTGTCCAGCTAGAGCAATTTTATATGGACATTATTACTAAGGTAATTCGTACATGTGATAACTTGTTTGTTTTTTCAATTAGAAAACCATATAAAAGTGTAATAGCCAGTACTATCAGCCGTTGGATTAAACAAACGATGAAAGAAAGTGGAATTGATGTTATTTTTTTTTTCGGCACACAGCACACGACATGCTTCATGCTCTATAGCTTTTAAAAGAGGTGTCAATATTGATAATATTCGAAGAACGGCTGGTTGGACTGGAGAATCAAATACTTTTTTGACAAATTCTATAACAGACCAATCATTGAAATGAAGAATTTGCCAGCAAAACTGTATTGAAAACTTGATAATAATAATTAAGATTTTGATTATTACCAATACTATTATATTAGAATGTAAAATTATGTATGTAGTTCCTACATATAAATAATAAATATTGTGTACGAATTATTGTATCTCCTAATGAATGTTGTTGATTTTACAACTAGTCTTTGAACATCTACATTAGTTAATTCATCATTGAGGACGAGACAACAGTGAGCATAATTGAAAAGTCAAACGAACTTACCTGTAAGTGAAGTTCGACTGTAATTATGCGAAGCTGTTGTCTCGTCCGAAGATGATGAAGTCCCACCCAACCCTTTGAATGGTAATTATATTCATAATTAATAATTCCCCTTGTTGTAAAATCATAATGCTTTAAAATTAATGAAGTTAGTTACAGATAAAGGGAGTGACGTGCGGTGCGGCTGCGTTTCGTTTTACGAAATATTTCTTTAAACTTATGTGACGCCAGAGAGTGAAATAGCCGAGACTACATTAGTTAATTCATCATCTTCGGACGAGACAACAGCTTCGCATAATTACAGTCGAACTTCACTTACAGGTAAGTTCGTTTGACTTTTCAATCAACAGTCATATCATTATAACTGCTATTTATTTATTCAGGTTACGCTACACCCCACGACTATATTGTTACGTCTGATCAATGTCCATGTCATTGTTAAGTCCTTCTCTTCTTCATCATCATCATCATCACAGCTCATATACGTCCCCACCGAGGGGCACGAGCCTACCCTAAATAGTTGTGTTAGGGCGATTAGGCCTTATTCAAACGACGCTGGCCCAGTGCGGATTGGTTGACTTCACATATACCTTCGAATTACTTCGCAGGTGTATGCAGGTTTCCTCACGATGTTTTCCTTCACCGTAGGAGCGTCAGATTAATGCACATATGAATATGTACATAGAAAACACTTTGGTACATGGCAGGATCGATCGCGGGCCTCCCGATTCTATTCGGGGCACAGTCCAGTGCCGAGGCCACAGCGCCACCGACGCTCAATTCCTTCTGAATGCTTAAAAAACGCACATTTCCTTAGATTATTTCCTTTAATTATTTAGCAATGAACATCATAGAAACTTTAGCTTTGTGCAAAGCGATATTTCGCCCCGAGGGAGGCCAAACCAACTTTAAACATAAAATTCCATTTTCTGTTTTGGCAAATTGCTTTATCAAGCCTATTGCTTAGGCATTCATTTATTCACAACTTTCACGTGAGTATTGGTCCCTTTTGGATTTTGACGAATTGAATTTTATATTTTAGAAGCTGCTCATGAATGCTGATAGTTAAAAAATAAAATAAAGTGTCTTTAAGAAAAAAATTCTTAAAAATTCTTCTTAAGAAAAAAAGTCAATTTCAATTTATTATCATGAATTAAGAGAAGTGACTTATTGAGAAGTTAATATACATTTTTAAACAGGTTCTATGGGTTATTCAAGCTTAAAAACGTATTGAATATATATCTTAAGCCGCCTCCTTAATCGCATCCATGGTCTAGTGGTTAAAACCACCTGGTTATGATCTAGAGGTCCGGCGTTCGATTCTCCATGGGCGCGGAAGTTTTTCTGCTTGATTTGGTACCTTCTGAGCCCGCCTGACTAGCCTGTACTGTCTTAGCTAATTTTGTAGCTATAATACGTATGTTATGTTATTAACATTGTAATAAGAATGTTATTAGCATTGTTGCCAAGGTAAAAACTTTTAAAGTAAAGCTTCGGAAATATTTGTTAAGCGAACAAAAGATTTTATAATTTACTAGCTTCTGCCAGCGACTTCGTCTGCGTGGACTTCAGAATTGGGTCCAAAGCTTCGCTCGTTAACAATTTTAAATTTTCCCTCGGGAACTATGTACTTAAGGAATCGGGATAAATGTTAGCTTATATTCTTTTCCATGTCAAAGGCTACATGCATGTCAAATTTCATCCAAATCCGTTCAGCCGTTTTTGCGTGATTTTGTAACAAACATCCAACAATCACGTTTTCACATTTATAATGTTAAGTAGGATTTTTAGAGGAATGTGCCCCATGTCGCAATTGCAGTGGCCATGTTGCAAGCGTTTAGTTTGTAAGTTGTCATGTCAGTTTGTATATAAATATTGTGTAGTTATGTGTATATTGTGTAGTGAATAATTTTTGTTTTATGTTTTTACTTATTTTAAATGCTTATACACACACACACAAGTGGTCCGCAATATGCAACCATTTTATTTATTTACTAGCTTTCCGCTCGCGACTTCACCCGCGTTACTTTTGTTTTCCTGTAGGAATTTCTTTCCCATAGAAAAATTACCCTATGTCCTTCCCCTGGTCTCGAACTATCCCTATACCAAATTTCATCAAAATCGGTTCAGTAGTTTCGAAGCCTATTCAATACAAACAAACAAACAATCAAATCTTTCGTCTTTATACTATTAGTATAGATAAGTGCGAACGCACACAACCGACTATGGGTGTTCGATTTTTTCACGTTGGAAAATGAACCTTATGGAGTTTTGTACGTTGCAACGCACACGAACTACGAAAGTAGACCAAAAAAGTCAATGAATACCGGCTGACCTGATTATCGGTGAAAAATGGGACGTTCATAAATTTATACAAGTTTATTTTTTAACTACAAAAAAAATTTTGTGTGCTTATTCAGACAAGCAAACTGAACAACTTTCACTATGGGACCAACTTTGAAATCGCAAAAAGAAATCAGCTGTTCCATACAAATGTTCAACATTCACTGAACCTAGATGTATGGAACAGCTGATTTTTCTGCGATTTCAAAGTTGGTCCCATAGTGAAAGTTGTTCAGTTTGCTTGTCTGAACAAGCACACAACTTTTTTTGTAATCTTGTATATACGTTAACGCACAAAAAATCGTTAAAAAATCGGTCACCCAAGGCTTTGTTGAAGTGTGAGCAGAAAGTACTCATATGGTGGGCATTATTGTCGAATAGCTCCTCGAAACACACCCCAATTACAAGTGGTTTCGTGTTACAAAAGCTTCCTACCGAGTGTGCGGAAAGGTGAAATCTCTTGTAATGCGATGCTCATACTGTGAGTTTGGGCTCATCACCAATTAGAGCCTTGTTTCTTACACATGACAGGGAAGCTCCTGGCCTTGGCCAACTGATGCTAAGAAGGACGATAAGGCCGAAGTATTCTGTGGCCGTAGTCGGAAACGAGCTTGAACCACAGAGTAAATAATAGTACTAAAGTACTTGAACTGGGTTTCTTACCTATAATTGTCTGAGCACAGCAATATCATTGACATCCTATTATGGCGGCAAGTTTAGGTAAGACGGTATCTATCCATGCAGGCGGGCTCAGAAGCGATGCCCGTCTAATGACCCTGCCGTGGAGGCCTGCGTGCACGGGCCCCGTTGCCTTGGTGTTTCGGGCAATCCCCCTTTGGCGATAGCCCGACCAGCCAGGTCGGGCTAGCCCGGGCACGCTGGTAGTGGTAGTCGTAGTGTGGACCCTATCACGCGCACCCATAAAGGCAGGGAGAACACCGGGGTTTAGTGGGTAGGCCTGGCACTCTGCCGGGAGAGCCCCCACACACGCTCGCCGTCTAGCCAACGGCGAGTACGGTGCGGTCACGCATTCCCCTCGAAAAAAAAAACGGGCTCAGAAACCCTACCACCAGCTAAGCCAAGCGAAAAAACTTCTGTACGGAGTCAACTAAGGCAGGGAGTGAATACCTATACTCGTAGTATTGTACTGGGCAATAGTCGGTTGCGCTGTGGACACTTCAAAGGTGTATGTGAAGTTGACCAATCCGCACTGGGCCAGCGTGGTTCAATAAGGCCTTACCACGCTATCTTAGGGTAGGCTCGAGCCCCTCGGTGGGGACGCATATCAGCTGTGATGATGACTGGACAATTTCACGGAGTATCCTATTGGCATTATCTTATTCTTAGTCATTTTTCGAGCATGTGTGGTTGGTGGAGATCTTCATAGTCCGACTCGCTGGTTACCACCATTTTAGTCTACCATATACGTAGTGTAGGTAGACTGATATTAGCGATCAGAAGCGGGTGAAGTATCTCCTAAGCCAGATAGCCTGTTCCGCGGATGAGAAATTTCAAATGGAGTTATTTTTTATACAAACACAAGTATAGGGCTTCCCTGGTGTGTAACTAACTTTTTAACACCCTTGCTCGTAAAGCTGATGTAATTCCACCGGTTTTAAATATGTAAAGCGGGTCATAAAAACGCGTTTGTTACCAAAGCAAATAGTTAAGTTATAGTCCATACAAATTCCATAACAGTATTATTTGCCATTTCAAATATGGAACTGATCGCCGCGCCGCCGCACGCCTCCAGCTAGTGAGCAGCGCGCTGTTGCTATTCAAATTTCGAACTAATCGCCGCGCGGCGCCAGTCAGTAGGCAGCGCTAGCGCGCTGTTAAAATAGCGGGAAAGCAACAGTGTGCATTCACAGATTGAGTTTATTTAAAATAATGTTTTTTTTTCTGTTTCCTCGCAAATGTGTTAAAAAACGTCGTACGATATACGTGAGTATTGGTTATAACATCTTAACGCACTAATATCGTAATGTACTATTACGTCACCAGTAGGCAACGTGAATTGTTTGCAAACACACTGACATTCTACCTCCCTTTTAATGAGCTTTTGCGACTTCACTAACGCACAGAAACCAAACATGACTTTTTGCAGTTAAGGTTGCGTACCTCTCGATAGCCCGACCAACATGGGCGGGCCTGCCCGGACGCGCTGGTAGTGGTAGTCGCATTGTGGACCCTACCATGCGCGCCCACAAGGGCAGGGAGAACACTGGGGGGGTTTTAGTGGGTAGGCCTGGCACTCTGCCGGGTGAACCCCACACACGCTCGCCGTCTAGTCAACGGCGGGTACGGTGCGGTTGCGCATTTCCCCCCGAAAAAAAAGGGTTGCGTACCTCTAGCGCGCCAATAATTGCAGGGAGAACAACAAGGTTTTCAGTGGATAGGCCTGGCACTCTGCCGGGACAGACTCTGCCCCACGCTCGCAAAAAAAAAGAATATGTACAATTGTACATTACTTTTTAACTTTTTAGCGTTTTTGAAGACGGTTTTAACTTTTTGTATGTTTTTTTTTTATCTTTTTAGTAAGTGAGATCTTTTATAATACGTGCCTATTGTATTCAAAAAACTAACCTCTAACTCCTAAAAGTTAAGAATCCTTCCGTCATCAGCTAGGTTCATGACTAACAGACGCAAATACGTGAATAGCTTCGGAAAAAAAACATTAAACACGTTGGATGTACCTATAAAAATTAAGGGTTTCTCTAAAATTAAGGGTTTAAATATGAAAATCGAGATTTCCCTCGATTTTCATGGGAAAATCGAGGGAAATCTCGATTTTCATATCATCAGATCCTGACTACACAAAAAAAACATTTTTTTTAAATCGGTAAAAAATATGTCTTTCTTATGACCGTTTATGTCGTACATTTTGCGGAAATTCGGCGATTTCACAAGGGAACCGAAAAGGGCACTTCCTGTTGACGTAGAATCTTGAAATTTGGCAAGAAGCAAATCTGAAAACCGTCAATATATTTAGATGTATGTTTATATATTTAGTTTGTATGGAACCCTCGATGCTCGAGTCCAATTCGCACATTGACTGGAGGGAGACTCTGTACCAGGGTCGTCTGCTTAGGTACCTCCGTCTTACCTATTTCTGCCGCAAAGCAGTAGTGCTTGCATTGCTGTGTTTCGGTTTGAAGGGTAAGATATGGCAGTGAAATTACTGGGTACTGTGACTTTACATCTTGTGTCACAAGTTGGCAACGTACACTGTGGTTCTTGTGGGGGTTGCAGTTTTGCTGCGAATCTCACAAGAGCCACATGTATTATAGGTGACTGTTACCACTTACCATCAGGTGGGCAGTTTGCTTGTTTGCCAACTTTCAGCAATAAAAAAAACATGACCGGTTTTTTATACAACTAATTTGGCAAACGAGCATGCCGCCCATCCAATACTAAGTGGCTACAGTCGTCTATATAGTACACTAGCTTTTGCCCGCGGCTTCGCTCGCGTTAAATTCGGGGTAACACCGAAAATTAAAAAAAAAATAAGGCAGGTATTTTTCGTTGGTAACAAAGAGTCTGTGTACCGATTTTTAGCTTCCTACCTTGAAAACTGCAAAAAGTCCCATATAAAATTTCACCCCCTCTTTTAAGGGGTTGGGGGCAGATTTCCAAAAAAAACTGATGCACGATTTTTTTGTTAGTCACAAATAGTTCGCATACCAATTTATAGCTTTCTACCTTGAAAATTGCGGAATGCTGCATATAAACTTCCACCCCCCATTTTAGGGAAGTGGGGGGTTAGAAAGGGACAAAAAGTAGCCTATGTCACTCTCCATCCGTTCAACTATCTCCACTTAAAAAATCACTTCAATCCGTCGCCCCGTTTTGCCGTGAAAGACGGACAAACAAACACACACACACACTTTCCCATTTATAATATTAGTTAGTATGGATAATTATATTACTAGCTTTCCGCTCGCAGCTTTGCCCGCGTTATTTATGTTTTCCCGTGGTAATTTTATATTGGAAAAACAATTGTATAGCCTATATTCCTCAGGGATCATGTAAGATCAATGTGAAAGAATTTTTCAAATCGGTCCAGTAGTTTCGAAGCCTATTCAATACAAACAAACAAACAATCAAACCTTTCCTCTTTATAATCTATTAGCTTTCCGCCCGCGGCTTCGCCCGTGTTATTTTTGTTTTCCCGTGGGAATTTTTTATTTTCCCGTAGGACAATTAGCCTATATCCTTCCCCTGGTCTCGAACTATCCCTATACCAATTTTCATCAAAATTGATTCAGTAGTTTTGAAGCCTATTCAATACAAACAAACAATCAAATCTTTCCTCTTTATAATATTAGTATAGACTAGCTTTCTGCTCGCGACTTCGCCCGCGTTATTTTTGTTTTCTCGTGGGATTTTATTTTCCCGTAGGAAGATTACCCTATGTCCTTCCCCTGGTCTCGAACTATCCCTATACCAACTTTCATCAAAATCGGTTCAGTACTTTCGAAGCCTATTAGTAAATATAGATTAGTATAGATACCAGAGATCATCAGAAATGAATGCCTGTTTGCAACTCCGTTATTTAAGAAATAATGTATTCGTGGTCATACATGCTTACAATTAGTATCTGTGTTCGTACAAATAGTATCTGTACTGTACGCCATTTCCGCGGACGCGAAAGCTAGACCTTGATCGAGTTACGACATGAATGGGCTATAATGAGTGCAGAATTCAGGGTCCGCTCAGACGCGGGTGGTTTGTTAGCGTAAGTGACACGCGATATATTCCCACTTTGCCATCGATGGGGGCCTACGTGACTGCACCGAGAACAAGGGTGGGATGAAGAGGTCATATTGTTTTTCTAATGTCTCTATAACCCAACTTTGGGTGGAAATGTTTACAATTCGGTGGTCGTGTTGTTCTAACATACTTGTGTAGATAGTATAATTTATAATTTCTATATATTTTTACACTTGCATTTGATTTTAATATAATAAGTATCTTTTAATTGTGTATTTTATTTATAGTATAATCTTTATAAATTCACATATACCTACAAACATTCACACTAAACACTCTGTATTACTCATCTCATCTCTTTACTAAGTATTTTATTTATATTTTATGTTTTCTTACTGTATATACGAGTACACGTTCAGCTGTGTAAGTACACGCTTCTATTCTAAAGGTTTCAGTTGAAAACCAGCGACTGTGTCTCTACAGGCCACAGCATAATTTATGCTGAGCTGTGTCCTATTTTTGCATCACACTACAGCGTAATTATATTTTTTTTCTACAAAATTATCTCTGTGTTTTGTGCTCTTTATTGTATGCTTTTTTTCTTGTTTTGTTCTACCTTTATGTTATTTTGTAGTGTTTGTAAAAATATATGTCTTGAGTCTGAGTCTGAAATAAAAAGTGAATACTCGATTATTTGTAAACCATATAAGATAGCGGAAAACTGATTACTGATCCTGAAAGTTATTTACGAGCTCTATCAAATAGTATCAGCTTATAAAATAAACACATCTATAAAAAAATGTGTTCTCAGCTTCCATATATTTAATATGGATCCACCATATTGTCCCGTTTATCACAGAACATACTCTGTTTTTGATGTTTACTACATCTTTATACCAAAAAAAAAACTATTCAACCGATATTTATAAATGTTGGTATGGAAATAAAAGGAAACATAAACGAAGCATCCACTTGGGACGACACTTAATCAGCCCAGCGGAACTGAAACTCTCAAAGCCAGAGCCATCTTGGATTTCCTGGTAGCGGCTAGGCTAAAAGAGATACTGTAACTTGGCGGCGAGTCACAAATCACAATAGATCTTTTAGGTCGCAGTGACTACAGCTTCATTAAAGCTGCATAGCCCCAACAATACGAATAATAATAAAGGAAAGATAGGAAAAACTAGAAACGGGTGAAATAAGTGTTGTAAATTTAAATAGAGTACTTAAATCCTATTTATGACGATTCGATGATTTCAAAATGTTTGTAAAATCACTTAACATAATTAAACATGTGTTTCCGTTATTCTCATTCAATCACTATAAGAAAAGTTTTATATTAAACTTTGTATTTTCTTTAAAAATGCTAAATAAATTGTAAAACGAATAAAATCAACAAAGAATCCCACCCGAGACGGAGAATTTTTTTCTTTATTGATTTTATTAATTGTCCACTAGAAAAGTGTTAACAATGCGCTGATAGTTACTACAATGTCAAACGCCACTTGGGCGAACAAGTATATAAAACAACGGATTTTGAGGGGACATTTGTATTTATTTCAAAAAAATAAATACAAACATCTCCATGGATTTCTTGTCCCAGTTCTGGACGTTTAAGTGGGTTTTAATAATGAGTTAGCGTGTCTAGACATGGTAGGCTGCCACAGGTGAGTTTAATTTAATCTTTATTGAAGTATAGTCTACTCGACCTTAAAGATAGAGTGCACGTTCGCTCATATTCTCAAGTCTCAACGTATAATTGAAAGGTACTCATAAAAACATGCTTCGGGTACTACGTTTAAAGCCGCTATAAGTATTTATGAGAAAAGTAGGTTTTATAGGTACCTACCCGAGTTCCGAGAGTAATAACTACTTACGTATAGTCGATTACACCCAATATTATAAAGCATTTTAAAGAATAGCCTTCCGCTCCATTATTTTCGTTTTGCGCGTGGGAATTCTATATTTTCTCATATGAAAAACAGTTCGAAAGTCTATGTCTGATAATGATAAAACCCCTCACTTTGCAAATAATTTCCCGACTATTAGCGGCTATAGGTAAAATTCCGGTCTTTAGAATCTTTTTCTATGTTCCGCTTATCACTCGTGTAACCAGAAATACCAGCAGCTGTTAAAAGCAATATACTGCTGGAATAAAAAGCATATACGTTGTTTTTGCTATTTTTTTTTTGATTATACGATTAAATAAATATTTCAATTACGATTTCTTATATTTTAGTTTTTGCGTATATCTTGGAAACGGCGAGAGTTACTGAAAAAGTGAATGAGAGACAGTTTGATCCTGAAATTCTATATATCCTGAATCTCTACAAAAAAGTGACAATACTTTTTTCCCTACAATGCACCATTCTTGAGTTATCGCGATTTCAGACCCTTAGGATAGTCGCGTTTCCAAATTAGGTATGTAGAATTCCCGAATTCTACATTAATTTCTATCTTTACGACAGATTTTGTGAACTGATCTTGCCTTATGTGAAAAAATATTTAACAAAAAATTTATCGACTTCAACACAATAAAAAGTCACAATATCATATTTTCATATTGAAGTCGGTACGGTAAGTGATGATCTGAAAAGTCGAAAGGATCTAACTACAGTGGTTAGTTTAGTACCAATGTATAGTTAGTTAAAATTTGGCACCGACTTTAAAATAAAAATGTGATGTTGTGTATAAGCTTATATTATTTTTTGGTTTTTAATATTTTTGAAGTTAGTTTTTATTTTAAGTAAAATATTTTTAAACTTTTCAATGAATTTAATACTAGCTCACCAAAGCAAATTGAAAGATAAGGATAAGGTTCAATACGTGCCTATTGTATTTAAAGAAACTAACTTCTAACTCCTTAAAGTCAAGGTTCCTTCCATCATCAGCTCGGCATGGCAAAAAATCTTTGAGATGATGACTACCAGATTCAAAAACCTAAATAACTTTAGAGAAAACACGAAACATTTTGGACTTGCCAATGAATCTTAGGGATTCCACCACGACATCCTGTCTTGGACAATGGGACAATGTAGTTTTGACGAGTATGCAGAAATATGAACTTGACGAGTAGACAGTAAATACAACGGTTTTCCATCGCTTGACCAATATGCAGTTTTAACGAGTGTGTCGTACATCGTACCTAAGTATATACTTTTTCGAATACAAAAAGAATTTTTAAAATTGGTTCATAACTGGTAGAGTAAGTAGTAACTATTAACAAACATGTAAAACATACAGTCAAATTGAGAACCTCCTTCTTTTGTGAAGTCGGGTTTTTTTCAATTTGTTATCGTTTTTACAAAAAAAATCTAACTAATAAAAAAATAATAGCATCTAAAAAACTACTGAGGCGTAAACCTGTGTTATCACGAGATGAGTTTACAGAAACATATTCAAAATTGTGATTTGCCTTTGCCTATATAAAAATACAATATAAATTAACACAATTACTAAGCCCCGCTTAATCCAGGCTTCGTGAAATTTGTGTAGTATTTAAAAAACTTCGTACTTCCAATTCCAACGAAGAAAATTTATTCAGTCAGATCGAGCTTTTAAGCCACCGCCGTAATAATCTATCCTAAAATACATTTACGAGTTGAACCAGACAGCCAGTAAAGTTTTCATTCCTTAAAAGGTTCTCGAACGCTGAAATAAAAAGCACTGGCAAGTTGGAGATCAAAAAAGGGTATTTAGCTTTTAAGAAATGAAAAGGCAATGAGAGGCTATTTGTGGAGAAATGGAATCATACCACTGATTCAATGAAGACATTGTTTACGCTCGAGGAAGAGCGAGTGGCAACACTGCATTATAGTCTGTGCAGTGAGAGCCTGTGGCGGCCGGCCGCATGTAACATGTCAGTCGAGTCGAGTCGAATACGTCATGATATTGATATAGGTTAGGACCGGGCAGCAATAAAATATAATATAAAATATATAACAAATAGTATTGCGCGGCGCACCAAGTGATTGTTGGTGCGAGGTTCCGCCAAGTTTTAGTGTCGGTGAATAGTGTATCAAAGCTTTTGTGTTCGTTAATGAGTTCGGGTATTGGTGGCCTAATAGGCAAGTGTACCATCCGGTTCGGTCAGACAGCAGAACTTCAGGAGCCGCGACTTCCTTCGAGCTAGCTCAGGAAGTCCACCGGCTACATACGGAGACCGAACGGATCCAAGGTAAGTAATACCAATTTTCTAGGAGCTGGTAGTCGGTTATTAAATTCAGCAGTTTTGTTCGGTGAAACGCCGACGTGGTGGAGTCTACTTTGGGCACCACCATCTTTTGGTAGCAGAGCGTGTTGTTGTTAGATTTGATAGATTGATTAGTATTGTACAATTAATATTGTAATCTTGTTGGTTGTCCAAACGGGCAATACATATTAATTGTTTTTGATTGCTGATTTTAAACCGACTACAATCTCATTTGTGGACCGATCTCCCTAACTAGTTGTCATTGTATATGAAAAATTGTGGTTAAATGCCTTTGTTGTTCTAGTTAAGTTCTAGCATTTACCTATATTTGATTTTGGTTTGTTTTTTCATATCTTTGTTTTGCCCTTGAATAATTTGTTTGTTAAGTTGTAAACTTATACTTGAATTTAATTTGTTTAAAAAATTTTGCTGCTAAATGACTTTGCTGTTGTTGTAATACACTATTTTGCTGTGTTAAGTTTTAGCATTTACATTTGATTTTGTTTTGTTTGCCTTTGAATATTATGTTTGTTAACTTATTGACTTAATACTTGAATTTAATTTGTTTGAAAAATTCTGTTGTTAAATGCCTTTGTTGTTCTAGTTAAGTTCTAGCATTTACACTTGATTTTGGTTTGTTTATATATTTTGTTCTGCCTTTGAAGTTCCTCCCGATCTGTTTTGTTGTCTGCGGTTGTCGGTCTGTTTGTCTGTGTATTATTTTAGTGTATCTTAATTTTGGTGCAAAATGGTCCCGCCAGTCAGCCCGCTTAGTGGTGCCCGCGCGGGTGCACAAAAGATTTTGAGATGGTTTGCTAGTGCCGTCGCTTTGGTAGACCGACCAGACCGAGAACAGGCCTTGTTAATTCGGCATGAGGGAGTACCTGCTCGCTTGAAGGAATTGGAGCAGCTTTTTGTTGTTCATCAACAATATTTGCTCGACCACCCAGCCGAGGGTGCCGCTGAGTTGCGGGCAGTCGACCAATTTAATGCCGATTATGATGAATGTTTTGAACAGGCGGATGTGATCATAAACAAGGCTCAGGCTATCCTATTCGCCCGGAGGGGTGAGTCGTGCACGCCCGGGGAGGTCAAGCCTACCCCGGCCGGCTTGCTGGGCAGACTGCCCACTTTAGACATCCCAACCTTTGATGGGAACCTGGCTTCTTGGATGGGGTTCATTAACCTCTTTGATAGCCTGGTTCACTCGAGAGACGATCTGTTCCCTAGCCAGAAATTGGCCTATTTGCTCTCTGCCTTACGTGGAGAGGCTGGTGTGCTTGTCCAGCATCTACCTGTCAACGATGACAGTTATGAGATTGCAAGGGCGTTGTTGACCGCCCGGTATCAGAATGTTCGCTAGCGGACACACATGTGGCTGCCATTTTAGGGCTGCCACGAGTATCGCGGGTCTCCTCATTGAGAAAGTAGATTTTGAACCCGCTGCTAAGCGCTATTAATGCGCTCAAACGACTTGACCTACCGGTGGACCAGTGGTCCTTCATATTGCTCCACCTCATCCTCAATAAGCTTCCCATGGAGATGAAGGGGCGCTTTGAACAAAGATACGGCGGCAATAGTGCCTCGGATCTCCTCAGATTTTTGGAGGATGAGTGTCGGATGACCGACCACTTGGATCTGGCTCCTATACCGGGACCGAGTACAGGCCGCTACGAGGCGACCCGGGCAGCGCCACGGAGAGAGCGCCGCCCGTACAAGCAGTATACTGCAGTGCGGCAGAACTCTCCACACGGGGAGAGGCCGATGCCTTGCAAGTGTTGCAAGCGGGATGGTCATCGTTTGCCGGCCTGTCCCAAATTTGTTGGCTTACGCACCGAGGGGCGTAGGAATATGGCCAAGCAGCGGAATTGGTGCTACCGCTGCCTGGGGGCTCATATGGCATCGGCTTGCCCCCACCCACGAGATTGCGACTGTTGTGGAGGGGCCCATCACCCCCTTTTGTGCTTCAACAATAGAGACACTCGTGAGGTGGTGAGAGAGAGGGACTCGCACACGGGCGGGGGCCCTCGTAGGTCACCCACATCTCCGAGGAGATCGGAGGGGCGTGCCACCCCTCCGCGGAGATTGGACAGGCGCCCCCCCTCCAGTGAGAGGATTGGGCGCCCCACCCCCCCTACGGGCGGGGGGGATCGACGCGCCGCTTATGAGGCGCCACCGCGGGATTGGGCCGCGGTTATTAGGGAGCCACGTCGGGAGCCGATACGCTTCTCTCCCCCTCTGATGGAGAGACCCCGGTTGTCACGGGCTCCCCCAACTTTCGCCCATCATGGGCACCGCCCGGCCCCCCGACGCAGCTTTGGTCGGGGTGTGTACGTGCCGGATTAGGACCCGCTCGAGCGCCTTGAGCGCCCTATTCTTCCGCCGCGCACGCATTTTTCCTTGAACCCCCCTTCCCCCCGTTGCGGGGAATGCGGGAGGATTTTCATTAAACCAACTGTCGGCTGCAACCCCCCCACAGGAGCAGGTGCTGTTACCAACAGCCTCCGTACAGGTGTGGGGCCCGAGGGGCACCATTGTTTTAGTTCGCGCCCTTTTGGATACGGGAGCTCAGGGTTGCATTGCCTCCAGCTGGCTGGTCCGGCAGTTGAGTTTGAACACATCTCCATACCTTGAATCGGTACGGGGAATCGGAGACCTGCGGATCCCGGATCCGATCGATCAGGTTTTGTTTTCCTTTTCCCCCCACTTCTCTTCAGCGCCCAAAATTGGCGCTACCGCGATTGTTTATGAGAAGGTTGTTGGTCAGCTTCCGCAACAGCACGTTTCGCGCGCTGTCGTTGATGCGACATCAGGATTGACCTTGGCTGACCCTTCCTTCCACCGAACCGGTCCGATTCACTTATTGCTCGGTGCCGATGTTCTAGGCCACGTGTATTGTGGGAAGAGGAGAGAGTTACAGAAGGGTGGGCTGGTAGCCTTATCTACATCGCTTGGGTTTGTAGTGATGGGACCAGTTAGGCATAACCCACCATCTCCATCGGTGGACAGTTACATAACTGTTAGCTCCACCTTATCGGATGTCCTTCAACGGTTTTTGGGAGGTGGAAGAGCCACCTACCGTGAAACGAGTGAACCCCTTAGACGAGGAGTGTAAGTTGTTCTACCAGAACAATACAGGTCGCCTTCACTCGGGACGGCTGATCACTCGTTTGCCCTTTTTGTCAGTTCGCCCCTCACTTGGCAGCTCCCGGCCGTTGGCCGAGAAGCGGCTGCTGTCCATGGAGCGTCGTATGAGTAGGAACTCCGACCTCAAACAGAAGTATGTCGACTTCATGCGAGAATATGAGCAACTGGGGCACATGTCGGTCTCGCGACTGGACTGGCGAAACGAGGAACATAATTTTCTTCCTCACCACGCGGTTTTGAAACCTTCCACCGGGAAGATACGCGTTGTTTTTGATGGGTCAGCTCCCACGTCTACCGGAGTTTCGCTGAATCAATATCTGCATGCTGGACCGAAGTTGCACCACGAGGTGGGTGATGTATTGACCAACTTCCGTCGCCATGCCGTCGTCTTTGTGACCGATATCCGGATGATGTTTCGGCAGACTGTTATTCACCCGGACGATAGACGATATCAGCTCATATTATGGAGGGAGGATCCCAGAGATCCCATGCTAGTCTACGAGCTGAATACCAATACATACGGTTTGCGTTCGAGCCCCTTTGTGGCAATTCGCTCACTTGTGGAACTCGCTGAACGTGAGCGGTTACGATACCCTCGCGCATCCTTGGTTCTCAAGGAGGATGCATTTGTGGATGATATTTGTACGGGCTCCTCTAGTGTCGAGGAAGCCTTGATTTTGCGAGATGAACTAATTGCTCTTCTCGGGGCTGGTGGTTATGAATTGAGGAAGTGGATGTCCAACTCACCTCAGCTTTTGTGTGACTTGCCAGACGACCACCAGCAGGAGCCTCATATTTTTGAGAATGCCAACACTCCAGATTTACTATCTGTTTTGGGAGTGCAATACAGACCTGTCCAGGACACGTTCACCTATCGATTGGAGCTGCCAAGCCCCAAGGTCTGGACGGAACGGTTGGTTTTATCTACAGTAGCTCGTACCTTTGACCCAAACGGCTGGATTAGTCCCGTAGTGTTTTGGATGAAGTGCTTCCTACAGGAACTTTGGTCAGCCGAAGTGTCGTGGGATGAGCCCCTCTCGGGCCGTTTGCTGCGAGATTGGGAGTCCTTCATGTCGTCTCTCCCCGACATTAACCGTGTTAGTATCCCTAGACATATACTGCCTAAGGGACGGTTTACGGCCAGCCTTCATGGCTTTTGTGACGCGTCTGAGAGTGGATACGCAGCCGTCGTATATATCCGGACGGTCGATGATAGAGGAGCTGTTAAGCTCCACTTGCTAATTGCTAAGAGTAAGGTTGCTCCACTTCGGACTCGATTAACGATTCCGAAGTTAGAATTGTCTGGAGATACTCGTCTGGTTCGGTTGATGAACCACGTTGTTGACACCCTGGGACGTAGTGTGGACTTTGAGTCGCTCTTTGCTTGGTCCGACAGTCAGGTTGTCCTGTGTTGGATTAAGAACTCCGTCCACTCCCTGGAAGTATTTGTGGCCAATCGGGTATCCCAAATACAGGCCTCGAAGGCCACGTTGATTTGGCGCCACGTGCCAGGTGAAATAAACCCTGCTGACTGTGCATCACGTGGCAGCGAAGCCCCTCAGCTTATTGACCACACTCTGTGGTGGGGTCCCGAATGGTTGTTACAGCCGTCTTGGCCTTCCACACCAGCTGTGGTGAAGGCACCAAATCCGGGCTTGCGTGTTCACGCTGTCGAGACTATGGCGGCTCCAGAGCGGGAATTTTTATTAGACCGCTACAGTTCTCTGGACAAGTTGCTCGGCGTGACCGCTTGGATAAGAAGATTTATACGAAATTGTCGACGGCCTCAGGACAAAGATTTGTGTCCGGTCCTCTCTCCGCAGGAGCGCCAAGATTCTCTTTTGCATTGGATGCGTATGACCCAGTCTAGAGCGTTTGAACCGGAACTTAAGATTTTCCGTACCGGGACGTCCAAATTGAAGGGACCCTTGGTGCGTTTGACTCCCTTTCTGGATGATGAGGGATTGTTGCGTGTAGGAGGCCGATTGAGGCACGCTAACATGCCTTATAGATCACGTCATCCCCTGTTGCTCCCCAAGGACGGACCATTGGTGCGATTGTTGATCATTGATCGCCATGTGAAGAATGCTCATGCCGGATGTAATGCATTGACCGCGCTCCTCCAACGGGAGTTTTGGGTTTTGTCAGCGCGAAGAATAATCCGATCTGTTATCTTTCGATGTATGCCCTGCTATCGTTTTCGCCCCGAGACGATGCAGCCCCAAATGGGTGATTTGCCTGCTGATCGTGTGAATGAATCGATGACCTTCTTAGGAGTTGGAACTGATTTCGCGGGACCATTCACTATAAAAACGTCGCGACTCCGTAATGCTAAGACTGAAAAGGCTTACTTGTGTGTGTTTGTTTGTTTGGCCACTAAAGCCGTTCATTTGGAGGTGGTGAGTGCACTCACCATGGACGCTTTCTTAGCAGCGTTAGGCAGATTTGTCTCCCGCCGGGGACTGCCTTCTCTAATTCGGTCCGATTGTGGGACGAACTTCAAGGGCACTGATAGACATATAAGAGAAGTTTGTGAATTTTTAGATAAAAATAATATTGAGATCGGATCCACACTCTCCCGTGGTAACATGGCAATACTCCCCGCCATCTTGCCCTCACTGGGGAGGGATTTTTGAATCTGTTGTAAAGGCCGCCAAGACTCACCTTCGCCGCGTTCTACTCACTGTCCGGAGCGGGGGGATGTTTACGCTCGAGGAAGAGCGAGTGGCAACACTGCATTATAGTCTGTGCAGTGAGAGCCTGTGGCGGCCGGCCGCATGTAACATGTCAGTCGAGTCGAGTCGAATACGTCATGACATTGATATAGGTTAGGACCGGGCAGCAATAAAATATAATATAAAATATATAACAAATAGTATTGCGCGGCGCACCAAGTGATTGTTGGTGCGAGGTTCCGCCAAGTTTTAGTGTCGGTGAATAGTGTATCAAAGCTTTTGTGTTCGTTAATGAGTTCGGGTATTGGTGGCCTAATAGGCAAGTGTACCATCCGGTTCGGTCAGACAGCAGAACTTCAGGAGCCGCGACTTCCTTCGAGCTAGCTCAGGAAGTCCACCGGCTACATACGGAGACCGAACGGATCCAAGGTAAGTAATACCAATTTTCTAGGAGCTGGTAGTCGGTTATTAAATTCAGCAGTTTTGTTCGGTGAAACGCCGACGTGGTGGAGTCTACTTTGGGCACCACCAGACATTATACTAGCTTTCTGATGACTACCGTTTAACGTATTTATACAGTACTAGCTGACCGTATGCAACTTTGTTTGCATTATAACTCCCATATGAATACTTTTCCCGTTAGATTTTTCCCGTAGGAAAATTACCCTATGTCCTATCCCTTGTCTCGAACTATCCCTATACCAACTTTCATCAAAATCGGTTTAGTAGTTTCGAAGCCTATTCAATACAAACAAACAATAAATCATTAGTATAGATTAGAGTTGTTCTCGTGGTACGGGGAAAAAAATAATCCTCTAGTCCCTTCCCTATATTTGTTAAAAAATGGAGGCCAATTGCGAGTACTAATCTAAGTACCTATATAGTGTGTAACCAAAACCCTGTGAACCCTTTTAGGAGCATGTTCAGAATTCTTACTAATATTATATATGCGATAGTAACTCTGTCTGTCTGTGTGTTACGCAATCACGCCTAAACTACTGAAGCGATTTAGATGAAATTCAGTATGGACGATAGTTTGAGTCTCGAATGATGATTGTGACAAAAAATATTATTCTGCACGACTGTACTTTTGTCATGGTTTCGGGTAAAATGCGGACGTGTGTCCAGTTGGCGAAAACATAAAAGTGACTTAATTGAAGTTTCACCATCTGGACACGCGTCAAAATTTAAGCGTGTCCAGATGACGAAATAATAAGTGATAATTATTTTGAGTTTCACCAACTGGGCACACGTGTGTCCAGTCTTTCGTGTCGAGGTGGTGAATAACCCGAAAGGACATAGGATAAGAAAAGGGGGAGAAAAGGAAAGTGGAAGTTTGTATGAGGAATCAATAAACGCTGAACTGATTTAGATGATATGGTATGGAGATAGTTTGAGTTGTGGGGAAGGCTAAAGAATAATTTTTATTCCCGAAATCATTCCTTAAGGGTGTTAAGGAAGGGGGGGGGGGAATTTCTAAAGGGAATCAATAAAAAAGGACTTCCACGCGGACGAAGTCGCCGGCCAAAGCTCGTCGATACACACTGTGTAAGTTCCTCACTACGAGTATGTAAATATTTACGGCTTTGAGATTTTTACCGTTGCTTCTCACCAAATTTGATGATTGTAGGTCAACGGGAAGTGAGTACCCTATGGGTTTTGATTCCCTTGTGGAATCGCAACATTTACGAAAAATGCGACATAAACAACCATATCTTTTGATCGCGTACATGTGTAATTTTTTCACAGCTGAAAGAGACCGTTGTTACAAATGTTTGATATCACTACGCGTTCCCGAGAAAAAGGGTCTTGACAGACAGTCGGACAGACGGACGGACGTGTGCGTGTGTGTGTGTGTGTTTGTGTGTGTGTGTATGTGTGTATGTGCAACGAAGTAATCCTATAAGTGTTCCGTTTACCCCTTTTGAGGTACATGACTCTAAAATATAATAATCACGAGCACCTAAACTTATTTCGAAATACTAATCTCAAAACAGAGTTCCATGCTTCTAGTTTCAAAAATAACGGGCATCTAATTATAATTTAATCTTTCATTCAATATTGTACTAACACATTCGCATGTTCATGACATTTTCACTTGTTCAGCACGAAATGAGACCCTTTTGCTGCCCTAGAATCTCGACATTAAATCGCTTTTTGCTGGCTACTCAACCAAAATCGGTTTTTGCAGCTTCTAGCAAACTCGCAGCGTTAGTAAAAGTGATTCTTATTTCAAACCACCACCGCTTTAGAATTGCTGATTACCGAAAAAAGTTTTTTCATTTCTCATATTCTGAAAGTAGGTCATTTGCCTACCTAAGTATACATCGCGACCCTAGGGCTGACATGACAAGTTGTTCAAAAAAGAATTTCACTATTTCTCTTAGGCCGGCTATACATAAAGTATTAATTAACGACTACACAACATCTAGTGAATAAAAGGAAAACTTATTATATTGGGCATTGACAAAAAACCTATACAGCCACACATCGATACCATTTAATGAATAAACTTGGTGAAAACTGTATGAACTAATCAATAGCGCTTAAAAATTGTGCGTGAAAAAAAGGCAAGTCATAGAACAAATATACATATATTATTTTTGCGATTATTAGCCTTTTGTTTTACTTTCCTTATATTCGGAATGAAAAGTAGTGTTTAATCTGGTGAACCACAGACTTATAATATAGTCTGTGTATAGGGTGAACACATTCATTTCAGTCTCGAACTATTGGCGCCAAAATATCTCGACTGCAATGGGGTATAAATATTCTTTGAATGGGGGCTGTTAAGCACTTATAAAACAATCTAGGTACTATTGCACTATTATCTGTGAAAACTTTAAAATGTCTTAGAGAAATTTATATTTGTGCGTATGTATTTTTATAACTGTAAGCTGTAAAAATAAATAAATCTTAGTTGCAATCTAACTTTGGTCAAGGTAAAAATTGTATGTTTCACAACTTTTACACGAGAACATTTTTTTATGTCTTATGCCTTAAACGAGGCACGAGTCGCGTATTAGTGTCAGATAATTAGTAGGTACTCTTATTTCATTCTAAACTTTTTTTTATTGCTATTAAGTTGGCAAACAAGCAAACTGCCCACCTGATGGTAAGTGGTAACAGTCACCCATAATACATGTGGCTCCTGTGACATTCGCAGTAAAACTGCAACCCCCACAAGGGCCACAGTGTACGTTGCCAACTTGTGACTTAAGATGTAAAGTCACGGTACCCAGTAATTTCAGTGCCATATCTTACCCTTCAAATCGGAACACAGCAATGCAAGCACTGCTGCTTTGCGGCAGAAAAAGGTAAGGCGGAGGCACCCAAGCAAACCACGAGGTACCCAAACACACGAACCTGGTACAGAGTCTCCCTCCGGTTTATCTTCGCTAGCTCCGAATTCACCGCAATAAGAGGCTTTGCCCTCATGTTGCACAAATGACTATGATTTCCCTTCTTGGATTTAAAATCCAAAAGGTGATGAAGAAACGATAACGAAGTTAGAAAAGAACAAAATGTATGGGAATGATTCCACATTAAGAGTTATCCTCATACATTCGATATGTTTCACGAAACGAACGAGAATGATACTTTGGTTACAGTAGGCCCTGCCCTTCAAGATCAAAGGAAT
Source organism: Schoenobius gigantellus (assembly GCA_963935595.1). Classification (NCBI taxonomy): domain Eukaryota; kingdom Metazoa; phylum Arthropoda; class Insecta; order Lepidoptera; family Crambidae; genus Schoenobius; species Schoenobius gigantellus. The sequence continues at coordinate 2,825,182 of OZ012553.1, forward strand.
TTCGATAATCACTGTCGCAATCGTTAAAAGGACTATACAGGGTGTAACTGAACACCCCAATAACATTTAAGGGTATGTATCCATCAGAAGTAGAGATTCTGTAGAAAAAATATTAGCGCTAACAAACCTTCTTTTTTCCCCCATACAAACTAAATAAATTATTTTTAAGTATTAAATGACAACAGCAAGTCAGACTCAAGCATGTCAAGTCAGTAAGTATATTTATATCGAGTCAAGTCAGTCAAGTACATCGTAATTCCTTAACAATTGTGCTATAAATTATACTTAATAATCTCATAGATTGTCCATTTAGCTATTGCGATCATGACTATCGAGAGATATCTTATTTAGGGGGGCTGTTTCTCTTATCAGTGGAGCACCTGCCATTTTACTATGCATTCCTTCTCAAGAATGTCTCATATGGCACGACATCAATTTTTTTTTACTTTTTGCATAAATGGTTCTATGTGGTTTGACTCTATCTTTCCCCTCTGTTTTCCTTCTTAATTATATTTCATCATCATCATCACAGCCCATATACGTCGTGATTAGGCCTTAGTCAACCACGCTGGCCCAGTGCGGATTGGTCGACTTCACATACATCATTGAATTTCTTCGCAGATGTATGCAGGTTGCCTCACGATGTTTTCCTTCACCGTAGGAGCGTCAGACAAATGTACATATGAAATTCGAAACGAAAAACACATTGGTACATGGCGGGTCTCGAACCTCGACCCCCCGATTGGAAGGCAAGTGCCGAGTCCACTGCGCCACCGACGCTCCGCTTAATTATATTTATTAGATCTTAATAAAATCTTATTAGATATCGCATTATTTTCCACTTCCTTTTCAATAGGACTTGTTTTTATAGTCCTATCGTTTACTCTCTCCAAAACCTCGTCATTTGATATTCAATGCGATAGAGTTACACAATCTACTTATTTATAATAACAAATTAGTTTGTTATAATTTGTTATTATAAATAAGTAGATTGTGTAACACTGTCGCATTGGGAGCAAACCTGTAAAGATAGATGTTTAATAGAAATAAATAAATAAAAATTTCCCTCATCCAACTAATTATCTCTATCAGGACAGGGAACTTTACGTATTTGAACGGAATACAAAAAAAAACATTCAGCACACAACAAACGATAAATCAAAAATTAAATCCTTAATCACTGGGATGTAAGGTTGATTATAACACGTACGCTGAAGTTGTTTACCGCTAATCCGGTTACTGGGGACATTAAACAAGTAACAAAGTCGGAGTTCCGCGCGGTTCAATTAGAAGCAAAAAAGCTGCACTTAATTTGCTAAGACCCTTAATGAGGTGGAGTGGAGAGATCGCTTATCCCGTAACTGGTACGTACTCAGCTGGGAATTAAAATTGTCGAGGGATTTAGGGGATTTCAGTGAATGCTATATGTGTCTGAATGTAAATGTCAAATTATCACAGTCAAAATCATTTATTTCTTTATTTATACACTTGACTGAATAGAAAAATGCACCAGACAAATAATTATTTCTGCTTTGCGGCAGAAATAGGTAAGATGACTCTAGTACCGTTTTTTTCTCGGAGGGAAATGCGTGACCCCACCATATCCGGCGTTGGCTAGACGGCGAGTGTGTTTGGGTAGAGTACCAGGCCTACCCACTCAAAACCTTCGTTCTCCCTGCCCTTGAGAGCGCGTGTTGTTGGGTCCACAACGCGATAACTAGTATTATGTTATCTGTGGCGATACTACTACTCAAGACGACGCTAGTACCTACTGATCGGTGTCGTACATAATTGACGAGCAAAAAGAAAGTAGTCTTTTATTATCATCATCATCATCACAGCTCATATACGTCCCCCCAGAGATTTAAATCTCTGCGTCCCCCCCGCCGAGAGGCACAAGCCTACCCTAACTAGTTGTGTTAGGGCGATTAGGCCTTTGTCAAACCACGCTGGCCCAGTGCGGATTGGTTACTTCACATACACGATACACCTTTGAATTACTTCACAGGTATATGTAGGTTTCCTCACGATGTTTTCCTTCACCGTTGAAACGTCAGATTTGAAAATCTGTGAAACGAAAAACACATTGGTACATGGCAGGATCGATCGCGGGCCTCCCGATTCTACTCGGGGTACAGTCCAGTGCCGAGGCCACAGCGCCACCGACGCTCCTGAAGTAGTCTTAAATATATTTTAAATATGGTAATTTGGGATGGAGTAAATAGATGGGTTGAGTTTGACGCGGAAGTTTGATGAACAAATGATGAAATTCTAAAGACGCGCCAGCTCATTAAGAAGACTTTCGGGATGTATCTGTATTTATTTAGATTTTACTTAGTTTTTTTTATGGATTGCCCGGCAAATGACCTCCTCCCGCCTGATGTTAAGCGGTGAAAGAGGCCCAAATGAGTTGACAGATAGAGTAGGGATGACATCCACTCTCCTACCTGCCCGCCCCTTGCCGGCCCAAAAGATGCTTTTTCACGCCTCTTTTGAAGGAACCCATGTTGTAGGATGGAGGAAACACGTGCGCAGGTAGAGAATTCCAAGTGTGGGATGAACGACAGAAGAAGGAATCTTGGAATTTCTTGGTACGGTGTGAATAGGAGGGCACAGTGTACGGATGACTCCGAAGGCCCTTACGCGTGTTTCTGTTAAGGAATGGAGAGGGAGGGATAAGGTTAAAGAGCTCCTCAGAGCATTCCCCATGGAACATTCGGTAAAAGGCGCTAAGAGAGGCGATGTCACGACGAAGTTGTAGAGGCTCGAGGGTGTTAGTTGCCTCTACATAGCCAATTATGCGAATAGCGCGACGCTGCAATCTGTCCAGAGCATCGAGGAGGTACTGAGCGGAGCCGTCCCAAAGGTGCGAGCAATATTCCACGCAAGACCTAACCTGAGTTTTATACAACAAGCATAGTTGGTCCGGCGCAAAATACCTACGCACCTTGTTCAGGACACCGAGTTTCCGTGAGGCAGTAGTTATGACGGATTCGATGTAGTCTCTGGGGTTCAGATCGCAGCGAATGTTCATTCCGAGCAAGGTGATGTTGCTCTGTGTGTGAAGGGTTGTGCCCTGAAGAGAAGGAAGGGGGAGGAAAGGTGACCTTTTCGCCGAGAACACGCACACCTGTGTTTTCTTAGCATTGAACTCAACAAGATTGTTGGAGCCCCATTCGGAGACGAGGTCCAGCGTCCTGTTGAGCTCAATGATAAGATTCTGCCTTTCCCTACCAATATCACCACGAGCAGCCCCTGAGCTTCCGTGATATCCCCCATGCACTGTACTGTCGCCTGCATAGCAATGTATAGCTCCCAAGGAAAGCATATCATTGATATGCAGAAGAAACAATGTGGGGGATAGAACGGAGCCTTGCGGAACACCAGCGTTCACTGCCACGAACCGCGAAGCGCAGCCATCAACGACAACGCGAATTCTACGCTCGTGGAGGAAGCTAACAATCCACATACAGAACTGCGCGGGTAATCCGTATGCCGGAAGCTTGGAAAGAAGAGCCTTGTGCCAGACTCTATCAAAAGCTTTGGCGATGTCGAGACTAATAGCCACCGATTCGCCGCGCTTATCGATAGATTCACCCCATTTGTGGAAAAGGAACGCTAGAAGGTCACCTGTAGACTGTTTAGGACGAAACCCATACTGTCGGTCATTAAGTAACGAGTGACCTTCCAGGTAACGGATCAGCTGGGTATTAAGGATCCTCTCCATGATTTTACACAAAATGGAAGTGACGGCTATAGGACGATAGTTAGCCGGATCAGAACGATCTCCCTTTTTGGGAACCGGCTGGACATTGGCCTTCAGCAGAGAACGACAGACGGTATAGACGCGTAAGGACCGGAGTCAACTCCGCTGCACACTTCTTAAGAACAATCGCAGGAATGCCGTCTGGTCCACTTGCTTTTCGAGTATCGATCGACTGGAGCTCCGCCCGCACATCACGCTGTCTGATACGGATATCGGGCATGGTGCTGCCACAATGGGACAGTTTCGGAGGTTGTGTACCACAGTCATCGACACGGGAATGAGCCGCAAAGAGTTTTGCCAGGAGGTCGGCTTTCTCCTGCGGCTGATGAGCAAGTGAGCCATCGGCATGTCTCAGCGGTGGCAGCGAGGGTTGGCAGAAGTTTGATTGCACAGCTTTGGCCAGGCGCCAAAAAGAACGGCTACCCGTAGGGTGCGATAGCAGTTCCTGGCCCACTTGTGCAATGCGCTGAGCATCCGCTCTAATGTAAGCCCTCTTACACAACTTGGTGGCATTATTGTAGGCTGTTTTCAGTAGGCTTGTATTGGGATCCTTAGATGCTCGGCCTCTGATCCAAGCGCGGTAAGCCAGCTGTTTGTTTTCAACAGCAGAGGCGCACTCGCGATTGAACCAGAGGTTACGTCTGCCTCTACTGACGAGATTGGAATGCGGAATATAATATTCCATTCCTAGTATGATCTCGTCAGCAACAGAAGTAGCGCAGGAGTCCGGATCCATCCTATTGAAACAGCGCTGCCACCAAGGAACAGATGCGTAATAATCCCGCATACCGTCCCAATCTGCTGACGCATAGTGCCACAGACGGCGTGCTGCAACCACAGGCGACGGTCGTGACGCCTGAGGCACTGAGATGGATACCAGGCAGTGATCCGAAGATCCTAGTGGAGCTCGAACCACCACCTGATATCCGTCAGGGCGATTTGCCAACAGAAGGTCCAATAAAGAGGGCGCTTGACCGATAATATCTGGTACCCTGGTGTGCTGGGTGACCAATTGTGTCAGGTCGTGCGTGAGAGCGAATGCGTGGGCAGTCCTACCCGCATGGTCAGTTTTAGAGGAACTTAACCACAACTCGTGGTGAGCATTGAAGTCCCCTAAAAACACCAGCTCGGCGGAAGGAAATCGCTCCTGCGCGTCATCTGCCACCCGACTTAGATGTTCAAAAAGTCGAGTTGTCTCCAAGTCACCACGATGGGAACGGTAGACGCAGACGTAGACACGGCAATGAGTGCCAATATCGACGTGTACCGCAAGGATGGAAAAGGAAGGTTCCTCCAAACAGCGCAGGCGACGACAGCAAACGTCCGCCCGGACGAACAAACAAACACCAACCTTCGCCTTGAAGGACTCCTCAAGAGCGTAGCCGGGGTAATTAAGGTAGCCTGTATCGGCCGGGCAGATAATTTGCGTCTCCGTCAAAAACAGCATTGCTGGACGGGCTGTCTCGAGATGGTGGTGGACAGCTAAGAGGTTAGAATGGAGCCCGCGGATGTTAGCGAGCCCCACCTCGAATAATGGTGTTTTGGTGGGATAATGCACCGCTGTACGACCTGTCTTAATATTTTGCGCTGCCATAATTATTGGAGTGAGAGGCGTGAAACTGAGGTGTCCTTGCTGCGCTTCGCATAGTTAATGTGTGTGGGCCTGTTTCGCCAGGGAACAGCCGACAGCTGATTTGCGCTGACCCTCCGCACGGAAGGGCCCCCGAACCCCCCCGGAAGTGGCCGCCGGGACCCACCGTCCGGTCACCAACCGGCACGACGGACCACCCCGAGATTATGCGTGGCATGGTGGGGCAGCCTCACGGACTGGTTAGGTCCGCTTGGGCCCCTGTACTATACCACGGGCGGCCAGCGGAACAGCCGTTTCTTCGGGTCTTCCTGGGCGGAGGGTCAACGCAGTCAACCTGGCACTGGGTCGACGGAAGCCCGCACAAACCATACGAATCGCAGCAACGACCCCTCAAGCTCTGGCTGTGCGCAGATTGATCCCGAAACGCGGACAAAAATGGCCACTTGACGGGTTTTACATCATGCGCACGGTGGTCGCTAGCCAGTCGGGTTTTTCAAGCTCTACCACCAGAAGTTGGTCACTCGATTAGCACCACCCGGGGATCACGTGTAGGGTCTCGAGGGTAAAACCTACGGCCGTGAGCGACTCCAATCCCCAAAAGTTTTTGTTGTTTGAACATTTAAGGCGTGTTTTATAACTCATCGGTTATACTTTACACTTATTGGCAAACTCGTTGACGTCATTGTTCTGTTCGATTAAAAGCGATTTCATCCAATATGCTTAGCATTTTATAGCGTTGATGTGCGGACCCGCATATTTGTCGAGCGAAAACACCCACACTAAAAAGACGATGATTAGAATTTTGTTGTCCATGATCTTTGTACAGTTTTTTAATGATTATACTAGATTGACCACTTTTTTTATATACGACAGGGAAGCTCTTGGTCGGATTTCACATATTGGTAAGAGACGATAAGGCCGAAGGTGGAAGCTGAATTGAGGAACTGGATATCTTGATTCTAATTCTCGGAACACAGCAATGCTATCAACGTTGTTACGAGGCCGACAAACTAAGTTAAGTACTACATACATACACCCGCTGTTCCTCTTTAGTTAGATTCTTCTCTGTGAGTTTGCCAGTTGCATCACCCAACATGCTGTCCGTACCGAACTTGATCAAAATTAGGGGAGTTACACAGTTTTGTCTGCAAATGCAAAACATACATCTGTAATAGTAACAGTATGCAAAATACGCAATACAAATGCATAATCCTCTGTTCAAACAAAACTGGAATCGACACAGCCGCCCGCTGCAGCATCGGCGGTTTTTGTCACGTTCCTATCTCAAAATACTCGCCCAATATCATTTATATTTACAAGAACTTTTCAATGGCTGCGTAATTTAAGCAAGCGCTGCTTTAATTTTAATAGAAAAAATTGATTTATATTTACTTAAATTTTTGTGTGCCTGTTCAGACAAGCTAACTGAACAGGCTCTCTATTTCTAGGCATAAAAATTATTGTCATAAAATCATATTCCATAATTTCGATTGAAATAATCGTCAAGACGCATAATAATCAGGAAGCAGAATGGTAATAAGCGGCGGCGAGCGTTAAAATCACCTGCTCCTCAGCTCGCGGGCCGCCTCGCCCCTCCGCGCCTACGCGGGTTTGAATTACACTCTAGGGGTAGGACAAACAAGTCTACGTAGAGTCGGTTTTGCAGCGATTCGTTTCTGTCACTAGTAGCATGAATGAATTACTTTGTCAAATAAAAAATCAATATATACTATGAAATATCAAATGAAAATATAGAATATTCGAGTATCATATTTGAATAAAATAATATATGAAATGTTAATAACATAAAAACAAACAAACAAAACAAAAAGTTTAGTAAAACAGAGTAAACATTATATCCTTTAAAATAAAATCATTTCTAATTATAATAAATGCCCCAAAATATTAGGGATATCATAAATTATGACAGTTAAAATTATGGCAAAACATTTTAGGACTACCAATATTATGTCAAAATAAATTAGGGATTTCATTAATTATGCTTCATAAAATTATGCCTTTGGATAATTGTGCCTTTTACAAATTATGCAAAGAAAAAATTATGTGACGTTAATGTTATGCTTTTCGATTATTATGCTTAGTGATTTATGCCAAGCGTCTTTATGACAAACAACATTATGCCAAATGAAAGGTCCCCAACTGAACAATTACTATGGGACCAACCTTGAAAACGCGAAAAAGAAAATCACCTGTTCCATTCAAATGTTCTGAACTTAAATGTATAAAGATTGGTTCTATAGTAAACTAAACGTTGTTCAGATTACTTGTCTGAACAAGCACACAAAATTTGGAGCTACTGTCCTGTTTTCGAACAATTTCGATTAACTGTAGGTACCGCCACAAATATTAAATATACAGTTCTAAAATTCATATAATATATGAATTTTAGAACTGTATATTTAATATTTAACATTTTACAATTTTACTTTATATTTAACATTTTACTCGTATGTAAATATTCGCAAAGACAGAAACACGATCAATAATATTTCACTCGATAGAAAAAAATCCAAATATCACTCTAATCAATATTTTAAAACAGCTGAAAATACAATGATAAATGATATAACAGTTTTACGATTAGACGTGCATTTTTACTGTCTAGAAAATTGTATTGTACCCCAGTTTTCCAAAAATCGATTTTAACGTGTAAAAAGTAACGTTTTAGTTCGGCCACAGCGCTTAAGCGACATTAGAAGCTATGCAATTTTTTACTATAATTATTACCTTGCAATAAAGCAGTCGCCGTGCACGATTCGATTTCCTTGGAAACCTCGCCTTAAAATGTAACACTGTATGATTATTATTATGTACACAGCGTTATCAACGATTCGTATGTCCAGCCGTGATAGTATTAGGCACAGAACACAAAAGACGTTTCTGTGTTCTGTGGTATAGGTACTTCAGTTGCTTGCCTCTCCAAATCAATAACAGAAACAACAACGAATGATGCTTGCGTCGCAACAATAAGGTTACCCGCCGACGACAGACTTTGTAGGCCCGATGATAATCGACCTGATTTTCCACCGACTATTATAACCGACTCAACGCACACATCTGCTACTTTGTCGGTGGCTATCGAGAGAAGTGCACGACGTGGATTCAAACAGGAAGTTGAATTTGGCAGGTGCTTGGTGGTGCATCCATCGCCGAGCAGTGAAGCGTCCTTCCTTAAGCAAGTGCAAGCGGCCAACTGTCGGTTGGTCGGTGAGTAGGGTGTGTGTTAACGACATTTACAAATATTCGATTGTTCTATAATCGGGTCAGCCGGGGTTCACCTACTTATTTTTGGCGTGTGCATTGCAACGTTCAACTCAATCGGTTTTATGACAAAGCCTAGTTAAACCTGGTCTAAAAATAGTCTTGCTTTAAACTTGATACGCTTTTACTTGTGTTAATACACATAGATAGAGACAGCATCAGATTTAAGCCAAGACCATGCCAAGACTAACTTTGGACCATGTGACCTTTGTAATAGGACGGCGTATGTTTCATTTTCCACCGTCAAAAAATCAGACACCGATTGTCGGTCCTATGCGTTTGCACTAATCCGCGGAGCTGAACTAAGTGGACCGACAAATTCCATTTGTGGACAAAGGAAAAGTCGCCGAAGAAGTTTCTTTGCGAATTTGTTTCTTTTTGGATCGCCAAAAGCTGTGTGCGCCTCTTTGTCTGCTGATATGATTGCTAGGGGGCCCTGGGACATGTATGGCTTATGATGATTTAGGAGTCTAACTGAAACAGTCAAGAGCAAAAATTAGTAGTACTAGTTTTACATTTGATTTTTCATTAATTCTCTTTTAGCATGCTATTTTAAAACATTTAAGAGAGCAGTCAATGTGCTATGCTTTTAAAAGGCATTTAAAAGGCAAAGGAATAATAGCAAAAAATGTAAACCGAACTTAAAGGGGACAATACAAATTGTTTAACGTATAATTAATGGTATAATTAATATTTCACTAGTATTGTAGTTGTTTTGAAACTGTACTGTAATGTAATATAATATGAAAATCGATCTGAGATATCTTTAATGAGAAATGTTTTTACTTTATTGTCAAAACTATTTTATATAGTTTCTTTGCTATGGTTCTTTTTTTGTCACTGACTGACTGAAATGTGAATCTTGAACAGATTTTATAGAATTTAGCAAACAAATAGTTCATACCTTGGATTACAAAAAGCGTACTTTTTATCCCGCAATATTAGACTTGTCTGGAATCTAGAAAGCAATCAGTTTCAAAGTGGGCTTTGATTGTGATATAGGAATGTGATTACTCCTTGAATAATAAAAAAAAATACTCCCATAGACAGACGCTCGCTTGAAGGTGTGCATTGAAGTAGGAACATGTCGAGAAAAATACTCAGTAACAAATACTTTTAGGTTCAATCAAAGCTGGTAAAGTGACAATTTCTCACTTCATTGTATAAACTTTACGTCTGATGATGAACAATATTTAGTGGATGAATTAAATACCCCAGGTATCCCTCAATATAACGGAATCAGGAATGCTCATAGTAGGACTCTCGATTTCGTTATCTCTAATGATGACGTCCGTGTCTTCGACTGCAGTGAGGATGCCCGCGTGCCAATTGACCTACATCATGGGGCTTTGACTATCGACCTGCAGTTCTCTAACTCGACTCCTTTGGTTGATGCCACTCATTTTAGGTATCTGTACAATAAGGGCAACTATGAGGCAGTTAACTTGGAGATTTTTAAGGTGGGCTGCCAATACGAATTAACGGTCACTTGAGGCGGCCACTGCTTACTTTTTAATTTTATTTAAAATATAAGTAAATTCCCTATAAGACGTTTGCAGCTGACACTCATCCGAAATGGTACTCTACTGCACTAAAAAAGGCTATTAGAGAGAAGTTCAAACACTTAAAGAAATTTCAGGTATATGGTAATCTTGCTGACAAACATTCCTTCAGATTACTTAGAGATCGGTGCAGGAATTTAGAGGCACTATGCTACCGTAACTTAACCAATTCTGTATTTAACTTTGGATATGTTAAATCCAACGATAAACCCAGTAGTATGAAACTTAGTGACTCAATATTTAATACAGGAAATTAGAATTGTGACGCCTTTTCCTCTTATTTTCATTCAAACTTTTTGAATTGCTCTGTCAGGCAACCTAGTGCATGTGTGACTGCTTGTAACGATAACATTTACATTCTAGTATCCAAATGAACGCGGACGTTGTAGCCAAGCTCCTCTCGAATCTCGATCCCTCTAAATCAGCTGGACCTGATTTACTTCTAGTTCATTTCCTGATCCGCTGGGCTAAAACTATTGCAATTCCAGTTTGCATACTCTTCAAGAGGTAGGTGGAGGGTTTGGTACCAAGTTTGTGGAAACGTGCTTATATCACTGCTTGAGAAGATAGTCATCATCATCATCATCATCACAGCTCATATACGTCCCCACCGAGGGGTTCGAGCCTACCCTATGTTAGGGTGATTAGGCCTTAGTCAACCACGCTGACCCAGTGAGGATTGGTCGACTTCACATACATCATTGAATTTCTTCGCAGATGTATGCAGGTTGCCTCACGATGTTTTCCTTCACCGTAGGAGCGTCAGACAAATGTACATATGAAATTCGAAACGAAAAACACATTGGTACATGGCGGGTCTCGAACCCCGACCCCCCGATTGGAAGGCAAGTGCCGAGTCCACAGCGCCACCGACGCTCCTAGATAGTGTATGAACAACTATATGCAGCCCTCAAGCATTCATTTAGTGCCGCTCAGTATAATGGGTTCTTGAGGGGCTGCTCCACTTTATCAAACTTGGTTTTACTGAATGAATCCTTTACTTCATCTATGGATGATGGCTTACAGGGCGATGTCATTTACACTGATTACAGCAAGGCATTTGATCGAATTCGGCCAGATCTACTAGTCATTAAACTGCAGAGGAACGATATCAGTGGTTACTTCTTTAGATGGTTGTCTTCGTATATCAATGAACGTTCCCAGGCCATTGTTGTAAAATAATATATTTCAGTTTGGCTCACGGTGCCAAGCGGGGTTTCTCAGGGTTCCTTGCTTGGACCTCTATTGTTCGCGGTTTTAATTATAAATGACATCGAGCGGTGTTTCAAAGCTTCCCAATTATTATGCTTCGCGGAAGATATGAAGCTTATTGCTGCCATATCTTCAGTTGCTGATGCTAGCAAGAGGATCTAAATAGACTCGAAATCTACTGCCTTGAAAATCAACTGCACCTTAATCCCTCAAAGTGTAGTAATGTCATTTACAGTCGTAAACCAAATTTAGTAAATTTCGACTACACTTTGAAAGGCTCGAGCTTGAAACGTAACACTGTCATGCGGGACCTTGGTGTTTTGCACGACAATAAGTTAAAATAAAAACTCATTCCTATCCAACGTAACAGGATTGTGGCGATCGCTGTGTCATTTTGTTCTTTCTATAAGAAAACAAAATATTGGTTATGTACTCAAAGGGGACCTTTCATTAGGCATAATGTTGTTTGTCATAAAGACGCTTGGCATAAATCACTAAGCATAATAATCGAAAAGCATAACATTAACGTCACATAATTTTTTCTTCGCATAATTTGTGTAAGGCACAATTATCCAAAGGCATAATTTTATGAAGCATAATTAATGAAATTCCTAATTTCTTTTGACATAATATTGGTAGTCCTAAAATGTCTAGCCATAATTTTAAGTGTCATAATTAATAATATCCCTAATATTTTGGGGCATTTATTATAATTAGAAATGATTTTATTTTACAGGATATAATGATAGATAGATAGATAGATAGATAGAAACTTTATTTGGTCTTCAGACACACACACACAACAATTTAGTATAAGCAAATAAGTATACATGGAAGTAAACAAAAAAATACAAAAATATGAAATCAGTATCGCATACCTACCTGTTTCCACACCACTGTTATGTATGTGTGCTGTAGCAGCACAAAAAGGCCATAGCTCAGCTTCAATTTTGCTCATAAGACATGAGCAAATCGTTGATTTTCAGCTACAACCTGGGGAACTACGTCTACGACACTAAGCTGAAGTGTTGCGCGCCCTGCTCACCAAAAGCTTTGCGTTTAATTATCTGATCAGCACAATTATGTCATCTTATATTCAATGTAATATTATGGAATGTTATTCTAGTGTACAAATGGATAATGGTATTATTAAAATCATTAAGAATATATGTAGTAAATAATAAATAGGTATATAAAATTATAAATTGGATAGGTGAACTGTGTCATGTGAATTGGCTCTCGCAATCTAGGCAAGACGTTTCGAAATTCCCTTTTTTTGACTATCCATAAGTAAATTTTTGACCTTTTCCTTGAACGTATGTATCGATTTTAAGGTTCTTATGGGTGGCGGAATATTATTCCAGCATTTTGTCGCGTGGTAATGAAAACTGCCAGTAAATGCTGTTGTTCGATGCGGGTATACATATAGGGGGGGACGCAGTAATCTAGGCCCAGAACAATGATCCGTGTTGAAACGGAGGAATTTTATCTTTGAGAACAGATAATCAGGCTTTCTGAATTTAATGATGTTAAACATCAATGCCGCGAGATGAAGCTGTCTCCGTGCTTCCATATTTAGGATACACGCATTATTTAAAAACGGCGTAATATGACTTCTTGGAGGTACGTCAAAAATGAACCTGCAGCAGGCATTTTGTACGCTTTGGACTAAGCGGCTAGTTTTATAAAGAAGTCGAGGCCCATAGACAACATCTCCATAGTTCAGCCTTGAAAGTACCAAAGATTCACAAAGCCTGATCCTTACCTTCTCCGATAATAAATGTCTAATTTTATACAAAACTTTCAGTCTGTAGAAGCAGCTTCTAACCAGATTCTCTATGTGTTTTTCAAAACGCAACTGACTATCAAAAACCACACACAAATTTTTGGCCTGATCGACCTGTTCAACAGTTTCTCCTTGTATAACAACGATTGGATTTTTATTATTTATTTTGTTAATTTGTGACTTTGATCCAAGAATCATAAATTTTGTTTTATTGGGATTTAGAAATAAACAGTTTCTAGTTGACCATTCAGCTATATTGTTTAAATCCTCATTCAACAGTTGTAACGCGTTTATAATTTTGTTCGGTTCTTCGGAAATATATATTTGAACGTCGTCCGCATATATATGTAACTTACAATGTTGTATTTCTTTAATTATGTCTGCACTATATATAATGAAAAGAAGAGGACCCAAGATTGATCCCTGGGGTATACCTCGATTAACCAATTTGGGACTGGATATAATATTAGTACCATCGCGTTTCCTAATTTTTACAGACTGATATCGGTCACTGAAATAACTATTGAACCATTGCAAAGCTTGCATATCTAGGCCATAATAACTCAGCTTAGACAACATTAGAGGCACATCAATGCTATCAAATGCACGGGAAAAATCCAAAAGCGCAAGGACTGTGCCACGTCCAGAATCTTGGGCTGCGATTATATTGTCTGTCACGTCGAGTAAAGCGGTAACAGTCCCACGACCCTTACGGAAGCCCGACTGATGACAGGGCAGTATATTATTATTCTCTATATGCGTCACAAGCTGACAATATATGGCTCTCTCTAAAACCTTCGATAAAAATGGCAATATGCTTATTGGCCTTAAGTCTTTCATTTCCTCAGGACAGTCCACTTTAGACAATGGAGTAATGACAGCAAGCTTCCAACAACTAGGAACTTTGCCTGTAATAATTGATTTGTTTACAATTTTGGTGATAATGGAAAGCGTATTTGGAAGTGTGAGTAAAATCATGTCTCTACTAATATTATCGCATCCCATTGAGTTAGATTTAATAGATAAAATATACTTTGCAATATTAGCTTCAGTAACAGGTTTTAACGAAAAAGGATTAGCTCCAGATGTAGCAGAATCAAACTTTGTCTTCTCCAATGAAGAAGCATTCAAGTCATTACGAGGAAGATTTAAAAAATAGTCATTAATCTTATCGGGGTCATTAAAATGGTTCGGTAGCAAATCCGACTTACTCGGGTCAGTCAATATTTTTTCTTTTAAATGCTTCCAAAACTTAACACTATCATTAACGGTGTTGTTAACATAATGATTATAATAAGCACGTTTTTCCTGAAAAATACTCGTTTCAACTAATGCTTTTAAATCCTTATAGTACTTTTTATGAGTATCTAAGTTAGTATCTCTCATTCTAACACGGGCTTGATCACGCAATTTAATCATAGACTTCACCGTATCAGTTATCCAAGGCAAGGATTGATGGCTCTTAAAATGTATGGTTTTGAGTGGGGCGTGCTTATCAAATAGTTGCATTAGTAATTTGTCAAATTTATTAACCATGTCGTCAATTGAGTGTTCGTGAGCTATGGATTCCCAATCGATAGAGTTCAGGTCATTATTAAAATTATGCATGTCAATATCTTTTAAAGGTCTATATGTTATAATTCTAGTGGGCAGTCTAGTCTTTTTAAGCGTCAGAGTAACATTTATCATTGAATGGCCTATTGCGCCAGTGATATCGTTCACCGAAACTTCACGGACTGGACAATTAGTACATACAACGTCTATCAGTGTCCTTGAATCAGCAGTGAAGTGTGTAGGCTCAGATACCACTTGTCGCAGACCCATCAGGCGGAGAAACTGGGTCAGCCTAACAGTTTTGCTATCATTTACTTGGAGCAGATTCACATTAAAATCTCCCGCAAGAATGATGTAGTCGTGACATGAATATCTTGAGACTGAATCAGTTAAAGCATCTAGAAAGACGTCCACATTCATCCACGGTGGCCTGTAAGCTGTACCGATCGCTAACGAATACCCGTTTGCCTTTGTAGTTAGCCACATCTGTTCTATTGAAGTGTTGGGGTTTTTTAAGTAACGTACACGGAGATCATCCCTCACATAAAATCCTAGTCCACCTCGCATTTCCGGCGGACGTGGGACGCAGCGTAATCGGTACCCCGGCGGCGCAGGTGCACAATTCTCTTGCCCAGTCGCTAACCATGTTTCATTAATTGCGACGATGTCAGCCTTAAAGCGATCCATGGCAACCAGAAAGTTGTCATGCCCAGTATTCAAAGAGCCAGCATTAAACAGTCCTATCCTAATAAATTTAGTTTTAGGAGCCATTACAAATTAATACGAAAAAAAAGTGCAAGAATAAGTACATAAGATTACATAAAATATAAATATTTAAGTGGAAACATATAATCAAAATTAAATCATAGTTAGTGAAATTTATATAAACAATTAAAATGAATATCGTGTACATCATTGAAACAAGTGACACAACTAGTACCAATTTCTGTTCACCATGAAGCCTCATTGCACTGCCACAACACCCACAAAACACTTGAATCTGCGTAGAACATACAATTAATGTAGATTGATGGCAAGCCACCAACAAAAACATCACAATATAAATAAGCAGTAGTAAAAAACGAGCAAATGGAACAAAGCTGTACACCAATAACAGAGCTATTACACACATGGTAAAATAATAATAGCTTACGAATAATAGCAATAAATCAATGATAACCAGCAATAACAAACAGCCGAATACAATAAAGATATACATTAGCAAAAACAACACTACACAAACGATAAAACAATAAAACATCATGATATAAATAAGTAGTAGTAATAGACGAGCAAATGGAACAAAGCTGTACACCAATAACAGAGCTATTAGACACATAGTAAAATAGTCATAGCTTACGAATGATAGCAACAAATTAAAAATAACCAGCAATAACAAACAGCCGGACATAATAAAGATATACATTAGCAGAAAACTACTATAAACAATTAGCACTACACAAACAATAAAACAATAATAAGCAAAGAATAAAAGCAATAAATAATTACGTAACAGCAATAATAAACCATAAAGAAATATCATCATATCCTGTATCACCAATAAATCAACAACCAAAAACACGGCAAATGTCAGCTTCGGTACGAAGGCGATGACGCGGCACATCCTCGCCCTGATGCTGGCGCGCGTAGATGCCGCCCATTGCGCGACCACACGAAACGCCAATTAAGGCGTTTGGCCTCCTCCCGAGCCCGGCGGAATACCACCCTGTTGATGCGGGTCAACCGCTCGTTGACATAAAACTTGCGCGGTTGCCCCGGCAGGCCGGTGCCCTCGGTGGTCGCGCCGCGACGCACGCGCGCCGCTTGCAAAAGCCGGTCCCTCACCGCACGCCGCGCTAGCCGCACCACTATCCCTGCGTTCCGTAAAACGATAAAAGTGATAATATCGCGAATCCGACCAAAGTCACCACATAACCTACTGATTCAATAGCCCTTATATTTTGTGACGATTTGATTTGGTGGGATTCGCGATATTATCGCTTTTAGCGCAATTCGAAACGCAAGGTATAAGTCTCGGGCGCTCGGCAGAAGTGGACGCCTCGTCCAAGGTCGTTTCCGCCGGTCGCCCCACACGTACAGCACTCACAATCTCCTGCTCGACCAAATTGACTCCCAATTTATTCGCAAGAGTCATGATGGTATGGGTAAGGTTCTCACCCTTTGGCTCCGGAACACATGATATCTCAATATCATTTTGCAGAAGCTCTTGATCGCGATCGTTAAGCTCGATTTTGAGTTGTTCTATAGTGGAAAGCAGTGTGTTCTCGGTGCCTGGTGAATTTTTAGTCTCTAATACCGTAAGACGATCGTCAAGATTGCTCATGCGATTTTCACAGGAGTCTATTCTAGTGGCTAGTTTGCACATTGTGTCATTTAGCGCTGATATTAAATGTCTAGTGGCCTGCAGTTCTTCTCGAAAGAGTTTCATTTCAATCACGAGAGCCCCAATGGTTGTCTCACCCGTTGTTATGTTACTTGCGGTGTTATCCAACGTAGCGTCCAGTAGTGACACATCCATTTGCTCGGGACTGGTTGTGATTCCGGCTCCTCGCTTGATTGTCACCGAGTCCATCGCAGCTCTTACGGGGGTATTACTATTGTCAGTTTTAGGTAATTTACTGAAACACATTATGCATTTCCATGTAGCCCTGCGTTCCCCAGTTAAGGTGTTAAAAAAACGCTGCTCCGATACATTAGCACAAAGTAAGTCGAAATTATTGTGACAAACACTACAGGTCAAAAAACATCTATCTTTTATTATTTGATGACATCCGAAGCAAAGACTGCCGTTCTGTGGCATGTTTAAAAATATATTCTTAATAGAAAGAAAAACAAAATAAAACGTCGCTTCCTAGGACTGAACCACGTTCTCTTTAATTTCGTAGTTTTAGATTGGACTGTCGGAGCTAACGACTAGCTTGAATTGTTAGACTGTGATCAAATTATGCTTCGTATATAACTTGCTGTCAAATTGAAACAAATATCAGTGTACCGACTTTTGTACAATTTTTTTCCTAATAATGTTGATCACTGATAAAAATTTGTTCACTGAGCACAAATAATTTTCAAATTTTACAATTAACACACAGACTTTTTATTTTCAAAATGCACCAATCGAAAATTCTCTATTTTTACTATAATATAAGATGTTTTATATTCCAAAAAACGTAGAAATTTCACAATAAAACTTTAAATATTCCCGAGAGCAACAAAAACACGTCAGCCAAGTATCGCGTACCGAAGTAGGGGTACTTCGGTACGCGATACTTGGCTGACGTACTAACGTACTTTACTCTGTTTTACTAAACTTTTTAAAATATCATTTCATATACTTATTATTTTATTCAAATATGATACTCGAATATTCTATATTTTCATTTAATATAATTTTTTCATAGTAAATGTTAATTTTTTATTTGACAAAGTAATTCATTCATGCTACTAGTGACAGAAACGAATCGCTGGAAGCCCGACTCCACGTAGTCTTGTTTGTCCTACCCCTAGAGTGTAATTCAAACCCGCGTAGGCGCGGAGGGGCGAGGCGGTCCGCGAGCTGAGGAGCAGGTGGTGAGTGAAAACCATCTGCGACGATAAGCTCGCGTGGGACCGCCGGAGCCCCGCAGCGTCGGAGCCGTGACAGAAACCATGCATGTACATGCTTGCTTGCAAGGTGCATGCTTGCTTGCGTGGTACATGCTTGCTTGCACTGTGCATACTTGCTTGCATGTTGCATGCTTGCATGCATACTACGAAGCTGTGGTGGTAAGCGAAAACCATCTGCGACGATAAGCTCGCGTGGGACCGCCGGAGCCCCGCAGCGTCGGAGCCGTGACAGAAACCATGCATGTGCATGCTTGCTTGCAAGGTGCATGCTTGCTTGCGTGGTACATGCTTGCTTGCACTGTGCATACTTGCTTGCATGTTGCATGCTTGCTTGCATGTTGCATGCTTGCTTGCATGTTGCATGCTTGCATGCATACTGCATGTTTGCTTACATTGCTGCATGCTTGCGCGCAAGTTTATGCCTAGAGAAATTCTGCGTAATCGTTTTGTTCGTTGTGATTAATATGCTAAACATTAATTATGCTTTGAAAAATTATGCGTCAAGTTGTTCTGTGTTTCGAGTTTATGGGTTTTAATACTTATGACAAATGATTTTCTGCCACACAATATTATGCTTATTACCATTCTGCTTCCTGATTATTATGCGTCTTGTCGATTATTTCAATCGAAATTATGGAATATCATTTTATGACAATAATTTTTATGCCTAGAAATAGAGAGCCGTTTTGATTCGCAATAAATCGATGAAGATGCGAACTTTTTTTTTGTTTCTTTCATATAATTAGTACTCAAAATAACTCGCGTTTCATTAAAATGAATTGAAAATATGGAATTTAATCATTTATTTCATCATTTATTAAAATACTTAAAACATGGTGGCCGTTACTTTATTTTGAGTACTAATTATATGAAAGAAACAAAAAAATAGTTCGCATCTTCATCGATTTACTGCGAATCAAAACATTGTCTACCAATTTACATATCGATGACTTTGATCGATTCCCCACGCGATTTAGCGACAGTACGTGTCAATCCCGCACTTGGATTTTGTCCTTATCGAACTTGGTTATCATTTTTGCATTGTCACTTTGTCTATGCTCCTAATCATCAGTCCAACCAACGGGAAAGACTTGCATAATTATTTTTCTAATCACATTTTGTACACAGTGAACACAGAACCATTAAAAGTTAACGAAAGACGAGCTTCATTTAACGACACCCGCTTCAGCTAAGGATATTAATTCCCGTATTACAATATTCGTGCCCCCAGGGGGCCAAGAAAAACAATAATTAATACTTCCTTTTGATCACGTCTCTGCCTTAATTTCGTAGTAAACGTTGTCATTTTAATTTAATGATTACTGGTTAATGAGACATCCTCGGTTTCATAATAAAATTTAATTATTATTCAAGACACACAAGCTGCTTTTTGTTGTGTTGGTGGGTTTGAACTAAAATAAATATAGGTATTTTTCATTTACAAGAAAAGATCGGAACAAAACCTTAATAAACTGATAATAACCGGTATATTTTAAACCGGTTGCGAGCCTTTGTTCCGATAATTAGAGGTAGGATAGCCAGTTCCTCAGTTGTTGAGGAGTCCAGGAGAAGCTCGCTTCCATCTTCGACTAAATGGTCACCACCAGGTTTGATGAGGGCCAAGAGATTATTTCTTGGGTGTAAAAAACAAACCGAACAGAAAGATTTCCCCCCACAGCGCACCGGTAAGGGAAGGTTCCTCTAAATAACATCAGAACCGACACGTTTGACGACACGTTTAGTGCAGAGGTCGAGTGGTCGAGGGTTCGATTCCCGTACGGGACAAATGTTTTGTATGGCCTACATAAATTTGTTCCGGTCTGGGCGTATGTGCATGTGATATTCTATGTTTGCAACTGCACCCACGACACAGGAGAAAATCCTAGTGTGAGGCGACGTTTATTATAAAATAAAAAGAACCTTACGAGGGCCAAGTGGACTTTGCCCCCTAAACGCTTAAAGTAGCTAATATCAAAACCGTCGTGGTAAGAAGGAGATTCCTGTCCCCTAATAACCATCAAAACAATTATTTATATAAAAAGTCTTCATTCCAATTATTTTTTGAAAGATCACTGTGATACAGCAGGGCGGATCAAACTATTAGATCAAGCTTTTTCAGAAATTATAAATGGCTAACATAAAGGACTTAAGTAATGAATTAGATAGCTTTAATTTAGCACAATCTGTTATGTGTGATGTTGATGAATGCAAACACTTCCTTTTCCGTACACAGGCTTGCACAATACTAACTCAGAACATCAGGAGTATAAACTGTAATTTTTTGGACCTATGGAGGTTATGTTAAAGCGATTAGAGATGAGCTGTGACATCATAGTTCTCACAGAATGTTGGCTTTCTTGCATTAACTCCCCTCCTTCTTTAAGCGGATATCAATCTTTTTCTTCAAAAATAAATTTAAAACAAAATGATGGCGTTGTTTTGTATATAAAAAATGATATTACATGCACAGTGAGTGAGCCAGAAGTACAGGATTGCAATTGTTTGATTACCAAAGTGGGTAATAATAATGATATGGCTGTAGTAGCAGCCTATCGTTCACCTTCTTACAGCAATCCTGATCGATTTTTCCGATTTTTAAACAAAACATTGGAGGAACTATCTTTATTTAAAAACATTATTTTAATTGGGGATATCAATATTGATATAGGGGCCACCTAGAGCTCTTCGGATCAATACCTTACACTTACAGCCTTCCATGCTTTACTACCAACGCATAATTTGGTAACACGAGATGCTAGTGGAACTTGTGTTGACCATGTTTTAATAAAAAGTAAGAATCCGTCAGTTACGGCTGTTATTAATACAACAATTACAGACCATAAGACTATAATAACAAGCTTAAAGATGGCCCAAAAGCGTGAGTTTGCTTTATCAATGATGCACAATGTTGACTTTGCGGCTATCGAAATGGGGCTTTCTGAGCCCATATATAATAGTAATGATCCTAATTTCTCACTTTCATATTTGATAGATGAATTTAAGTCAGTCACTGAGAAAAATTCTTCTGTCACTATTTTGTCTAATAGAAAAAAATTTATCAAACCTTGGATAACACCGGGCTTGCTGCGCTGTATTAAAAATAGGGATAATCTCCATATGAAGGTGAAATTAGATCCAGGAAACTTAATTTTAAAAACAACATACAGTCGCTATAGAAACTTTTGCTGCAAAATTCTTAAAAAACAAAAATATAATTTTGAAAGAGACCAAATCAGTAAAGCTGGTAAGGATACAAAAAAAATATGGAGTAGTATCAAAAACTTAACAAGCAACAATAATAGAAGAAATAACCTTAATGAACTTTTGTCAATATCTAGCTGTCCTGATACATCAGGTAATAGAATAAATAGTTATTTTGTCAGCGTTGGGCAAAAATTAGCAGAAAAAATACAAAATAATCTAATTAATAGAAGTATTATAAATAATCAGTGTAAAATTTTAGAATCTTGCGTCTTTGACAACACAGATGATGATGAAATTAAACAACTAATATCATCCATGAAGAATGAATGTACAGCTGGTTGGGATGATATCACAAATAAGTTATTAAAGCTTAACAGAACTGCAATAGTACCTACCTCCTCTGACACATATATTCAACTTATGCTTAAACAATGGAATCTTTCCAGAAATACTAAAGAAGTCTCAAATCACTGTAATTCATAAAAGTGGCAACAAAAAGGATATGAATAACTATAGGCCTATTTCAATATTACCCTCACTGTCAAAAATTTTAGAGAAAATAATTAATAACAGATTAGTGAACTTTTTGGAAAAATATAATTTATTATCTAATAATCAGTTTGGTTTCCGTCGTGGTAGATCCACTGACGATGCAGTCTTTAATCTTACCAATTTCATAGCTTCAAACCTTGACAAAGGGAACAAATGCTTAACAATCTTTCTTGACTTAGCAAAGGCCTTTGATACGGTATCCATACCATTTTTGTTATCGAAGCTAGAGAGGTATGGTGTTACAAGAACGCTTAATTCTCGGATAACATTAAGTATAGAAAAGAAAATATTCCTAGTCGATGGAAGAGCACACTTGTTTGTCCAAAAGAAAATAAGACAATACAAAGCAGACTTACCTAAATTAGATCCCCGTAACGATAGATCACACACAACACTTGATTTGTAAGAGATTTTTGATAGCTTTCGTATTTATTTCCGATATTTTTGTATTTTAGATGCGCCCGCGCAGCCGGTCGGTTCGACGTCACACTTATGACTCCTTTAGTGATGTGCGTACACTAGGTCGGTGCGCGCGGTATCGATCGCAGGCACACCGATATCGATATTGTTGGTGTTCGATATGTTTTTAGTAGCCTAAGCATCCTCCCCAAATAGGAAGTCCACTCGCGCGTGTCATTGCGCTTGTCATTAAATTCTAATTGAACAAACAAGTGTTTGACGAAATGAATAATTATGAAAACGATACACAACCGCCCACCAAAATACAAGGTGGTTGTATTTTCAAAACAGCGACAAATTAAAAAAAAATCTGTATGCTTAAGGCACGTGAGAATGTAACTCAATAACGATAAAGAACCTGACTTAAGTTATACTACGTTTTATTAATACTAAATACAAGGAAGAACCTAAGTATATGAACAAATTAACGTTTAATTATAACTAAATTAACTAAGTATGAAAAAGTTAGGGAAATTGTTGTAATTGTTAATCGCTTTGGTTTGGCAAAGGACAGACCTTTGTCAATGGACGCGTAAGAATGGAACCATTAGGTAAGCGAAGACTCGCGATGCGTATAACTCCATCTGGACCACTATATAAGCGTTCGACACGTGCAATAGGCCAATGTAATGGTGGAGTATCATATTTGATGATTACAACAGCACCGACTTCTAAAGGTTTCGATTGTTTCGTCCATTTGGAACGTTGGATCAATGATTGTAGATACTCATTTTTCCATCGCTTCCAGATGTCTTGTTGAAATCGTTGGATTAATTGCCACCGTCCTAGTCGCGAAATATTAACTGAGGTGAAATCCTCGTCGGGAACAGTAGTCAACGGTTCTAATGTTAAAAAATGACCCGGAGTAAGAACTGCAAAGTCGTTCGGGTCAGAACTTAATTGATATAGAGGTCTCGAATTGAGCATTACCTCAATTTGAGCGAATAACGTAATGAATTCGTCCAACGTTAGCGACTGATTATTGATTACAGAATACATTGCTGTTTTAGCAGCTTTTATCTGTATTTCCCACACTCCACCAAAATGTGGGCTAGAAGGCGGGTTGAATTTAAATTCGATTCCTTCTGATTGCGTAGCCTGCTGCATCAAAGAAGAAGGTTCACGTTGAGCACCCACAAAATTTGTACCGCGATCAGAGTAGATGACCGAAACTCGACCGCGACGCGCAACGAAACGACGAAGAGCTGCTATAAACGAGTCGGAACTTAAATCGGTAGCAATTTCTAAATGAATAGCTTTTACTGCAAAGCAAACGAAAAGGCATAGATAAGCCTTACTAATCTTGGCACCTCGATGCTTGCCAGATTTAATACGAAATGGCCCTCCATAATCACACCCTACAATGCTGAAGGGTTTGATTTGATTAACACGAACTGCCGGCAGGTCACTCATGAACGGTTCGAGTGGCATCGGCTTAGTTTTATAACACTTTAAACATTTTGAAACGCGATGCCGAATGGCACGTTTTGCGGATAAAATCCAGAATTGTTGACTAATCAGATAGTGCAACGTATTAATGCCAGGATGACAATTTTCATGATGAAAAGCATCAACAATCATGAAAGTAAGCTGAGATTGACGAGGGAGTAGAGCCGGATGCTTATGACTAAACTCCAGACCAGATCTAGAAAGCCTACCGCCCACCCTGACAATACCCAAAGAGTCGATAAAGGGATTAAGTTTTTGCCATTGTCTCGAAAGAGTTTTTCCTGCTTCTAAACGATTAATTTCATCTTTGAAATGAAGCTGTTGAGTACGTTTTACAATCAATAACAATGCATGGTGTAATTCAGAACGATTCAATGGAAATGTGTAACAACGATTAGTTTTTAATCGTAAATTGTGTAAATAACGAACCAATAAACCAACAATACGTTGAATCTTACGAATAGATGAGTATCGATTAAGTAAGAAATCAATTGGATGAACTGACTCACTCGTTATATGAAGTACTTGAACCTTTTCTTCGTTATGAGTGTCATCCACATTTGGATTATAATTGGAACAAGGCCAAGATTTAACATCTTGAGAAAGCCAATAAGGACCCGCCCACCATGAAGTATTCGCGATAAGATCTGCAGGCGACTGAATGCGTGTTGCAACGTCTGCAGGGTTATCAGACGACTGAACATGACCCCAACGTAGGTCCGGAATTTCGGTTTGGATATGGCTGACGCGGTTAGCAACGAACGTCTTCCAACGTGTAGAAGGTGACTGAATCCACGAAAGCGTTACAGTGGAATCTGACCACGCGAAGATCTCTAAATTAGATAGAAAAGGACGATAAGTATCAGAAACGAATTTAAGTAAATCAACTAACAAGACAGCGGCGCAGAGTTCGAGTCTCGGCAGAGAGACTACTTTAATAGGAGCCACCCTTGCTTTCGATGCGATGAAGAACACACTGATTTGACCATATGTGTCACTCAAACGTAAGTACACAACACAAGCGTAACCCTTTTGAGAACTGTCAGCAAAACCATGAAGCTCACATGATTGATATTGAGAAACAGTAACACGCCGAGGAATTTTTAAATTCTGAATAAGAGGCAGCTGCTCGACGTAACGACTCCACTGGCGTTTGATGTCTTCAGGAGGACTTTCATCCCATGAGACTCCAAGAATCCACAGTTGTTGAACAAGATATTTAGCGAAAAAAGTCAATGGAGCTAAGAACCCAAGAGGATCATATATTCGAGCAAGCTCACTTAAAATATTTCGTTTATTGCATACACGATATATGGGCTTAACTTTGAAAAGAAAGTTATCCGATTTGGGATCCCATTTCAACCCCAATATTTTCAGAACATTGGATTTGTCAACTTCCATAGAGACGTTATCAACCAGGCAATGTTCAGGGGGGAGATCTGCGAGCACAGATAGATCGTTGCTAGCCCACTTACGTAACTCCATTCCACCACGTCGAAGGAGTTCGATGAGTTGTGTTTTTATTTCCAATGCTATGGTTTTATCTGAACAGCCTGTTACTATATCATCGATGTAAACATCTGTCATTAATACATCCTTAGCAAGAGGCAATTCAGTAGCTTCATCCTCTGCAAGTTGTTTGATAGTGCGACATGCAAGAAAAGGCGCTGAAGAGACTCCGTAAATTACGGTGTTGAGGCGATATTCCAAAATTGGTTGAGACGGATGAAATCTCCAAAAGATTCTTTGAAAATCACGATGTTCTTCCGTAACAAGAATTTGTCTATACATTTGACACACGTCAGCAGAAAATACCACAGCATGAAGAAACTTGAGAAGAATTTCCAAAATATTAGCTTGCAATTTTGGACCGATAAGTAAAGTCTCATTCAATGACAACCCCGACAAAGGGTCCCTACTGGACGCATCGAAAACCACCCGTAATTTAGTGCTGACGCTGTCAGGACGAAGAATACAATGGTGAGGAATATAATATTTGCCTTTATTTAACTCTGTTGTGGGCACCGGACTCATGTGACCACTCTGAAGATAATCTTCTATAAACTTGGAATACCGTTCGTGTAGATCGATGTTAGTTGTTAACTTTCTCTCCAATGAGCGAAAACGACGAAGTGCTGATTCTCGCGACCCTGGAAAAGAAGGAACTATGTCTTCTTTAAAAGGTAAAGCTACGCTATAACGACCACTGCAATCACGAGTAGTAGTGTCACAATAAATCTGCTCACAACGTCGATCTGCCTGGCTAAGGTGAGGAACACTGGGAAGATTATCTAACTCCCAGAATTTTCTGACTTCCTGAAAAACCTGATCATCGGTAATAAAAAAGGAATTAATGTTGTTAGTCTGATCTTCAGCTACACTTCCTAATAGAAGCCAGCCAAAAACAGAGTTCAACGCGGTAGGTTGCTTCGGTCCTCCACTTACACTTCCAGGTAAAAGAAGAGAAGGGAAGATTTCTGCCCCGAGAAGAATATCGATGGGACCAGGTTTGTCGCAATCTGGATCAGCCAGATTAAGACCACGAATGTGAAGCCACGACGATTTATCGAGTTTGACAGCCGGCATGTTACCACAAATGAAAGGAATAGTTAACGCTTCGATATTGAGTACTGTTTGTCGGTCAGTACCGATCTGAAGTTGAACAGCTCCCGAGACAGATGCTGACGATTGACCTACACCCCGAACCTGGCGTGAGGTTTGACATTTTTGAAGTCCTAATTTCAATACTCCTCGTTCTGAAATGAAATGAGCTTGACTACCTGTATCGATAATAGAACGGAATGATTGGTAGTTGCCCGTCGAATCACGAATTGATATAACGGCAGTTGACAAAAGGACGACCGAATTATCACCAAGATTAGTGAGTACGCGTACAGGTTCGTTACTAGGTGGAGTCGATTCTTTTACGTCATGATTTTTATGCAAAAGAGTATGGTGTTTTTGATGACACTTTTGGCATGTAAAAGGAGATTTGCAATCACGAATAACATGGGAAGGCTTTAAGCAATTAAAACACCAACGATTTTTTGTAGCATAATCGATTCTCTCTTGTACGGACTTATCCATGAACGATTTACAATGTGAAATAGAATGAGATTCCGAACAAAAAGAACATTTAAAAGTCACAGCTGGTACAGTGGCTGAAGTAGAAGGCGTTTCCTTCACTTCCGTTTTTGCAGTGGACTTTTGAAAGCTTGATAAAAACGAGGAACTTATCTTTTTGTTGTTATTGATAGTTTTGTTGATATTTGATTTTAAATTATTAGAGTTGGCAACATCACGATTACACGAAAAATGATTATCTCGTAGAAGTGCATCGCACTGCGATTCAAGAAAAGTTTTAAGAGCACTATAGCGAGGTAGCTCGGAAGAAGTGTCAGACTTTTCGAAAGCACAACGCATTTTCGAATCTAACTTCGATAGCACATGATAACAAAGTACAAAATCCCATGACTCGGTGGGTAAATTAAGATTATTTAATATAACTAAGTTCTCATTAAATAAATCTAACGCACGTCTAAACTCGATAGGAGAATTTACTTTAAAATTTATATTAAGCATTTCTCGCCAACATGTAAAAGCGAGTTCCCGTTTGTCACGATAACGAGTCACAAGTGTTTTGTACGCTTCTTCATAGTACTCGCCTTGAATCGGAAAGGTGCGAATTAAACTCAAGGCATCACCAGTTAAGTTAGCTCGCAGATATTGCATACGATCAAAGTTCGAAAGCGAACTGTTCAAATGAATCAAGGAATTAAACGCATCATAAAACATAGGCCACTCCTTAAAGTTCCCGTGAAATCGGGGCAAATCAAGCTTTGGAAGTCTTATATGCGAAACAGCTACAGATGGCGATACGGTCGTGTCTGAAGGCGAAGAAGCGGCAGTCAACTTGCGATAAATCGCTATTATTTGAAAATATAAAGTATCGAAATCGATACGTATTCTATCCTCCGCATCGGCATCGTCATCTCCAATCACAGTTAAAATAAGAGAATGCGCCTGCTCAAAATTATCTGTTTGCTTCTTCACGGCAGAATAATATGCCATGAATTCTTCTATACGTTCAGAATCGGACAAAGCGGATTCGGCGATCTCTAATGTTTTACGTAATCGATTCAGCGCTAAAGTACGTTTACGACGCAAAACTGGTAAATCTTCATAACTCAATGAATTACCACACTCTATAGATTTCGATTTGCTGCGCTTAGAAAGAGCAGCGCGCTTAGGTACATACGACATGTTTATGTATAAGCCTATTTACTAGTGTGACACGAAAATAACAACAAATAAGAAAAAACTAAATTCACGAAATTAATGCCAAACGGTAACAACCCTCACTTGTATCAACAAATATTTTGTTTACATAGGTACGCTCAGCATTTGATTGATTGATTTGCTTTGAAACAATTGTCGAATTGAATTGTTGCACTCATCAAATACAGTACTGAACAGAAACGATTGATTTTACTTGTACAAGAATAAGCACAACCTGAAAATATTGCATTCAAAACAAATCACGAAAATTGTTTTAGTAACGATATTTAACGATATGCCGGGTCGCATTTAACGAAGCTATACGCAAACAACGATAAATGTTTCGGAAATAACAACGTATTCCAAAATGCAATCGTAAATTATTTTCGTAACAAAGAAATGCTTAATTTTTTGTATAAATTACAAACGCAGGTAGTTGTTTAACAAATCGAAGATTAGCAACTTTCGAATAACATATTATTATGAATGTTTACCAATTGCCTCATCAAAAATACGAATAGAATTGAAAAAAATACGAAATTGCGTGTTAATTGTTCATATACTTGATAAAAAATATTGAATAACACATAAGATTCGTAACGATTTTGCTACATATGCATGCGGTGGGACGTAAGAATAAAACGAAATGTTATTAAATTTACGTTAGTTCAATGAATAAAACGATATGGGATTATTATTCCCGGGTTTCGGCACCAAAAAAATGTTACAAGAACGCTTAATTCTCGGATAACATTAAGTATAGAAAAGAAAATATTCCTAGTCGATGGAAGAGCACACTTGTTTGTCCAAAAGAAAATAAGACAATACAAAGCAGACTTGCCTAAATTAGATCCCCGCAACGATAGATCACACACAACACTTGATTTGTAAGAGATTTTTGATAGCTTTCGTATTTATTTCCGATATTTTTGTATTTTAGATGCGCCCGCGCAGCCGGTCGGTTCGACGTCACACTTATGACTCCTTTAGTGATGTGCGTACACTAGGTCGGTGCGCGCGGTATCGATCGCAGGCACACCGATATCGATATTGTTGGTGTTCGATATGTTTTTAGTAGCCTAAGCATCCTCCCCAAATAGGAAGTCCACTCGCGCGTGTCATTGCGCTTGTCATTAAATTCTAATTGAACAAACAAGTGTTTGACGAAATGAATAATTATGAAAACGATACATATGGGGTAAGAGGCTATCAACTTAAATTACTAAAAAGTTATTTGTCAAACAGAAAGCAATGTGTTAAAATAGGACAATATATCAGCAATTATCTTCCTGTATGTTATGGGGTGCCACAGGGCAGTATCCTTGGACCTACTCTGTTTCTTGTTACATTTCTACATTAATGATGTGCTTGACTCTGCTATGCCACATGAGAAAATTATTTCTTATGCGGATAATACTGCTCTCAGCTTTGTTGCTGAGTCGTGGAGTAAAACTTTTAAGATCGCCCAACATAGCCTAAATAGGGTTGCTAAGTGGTTAGATGACAATATTCTTACACTTAACATAGAAAAAACTAAATATATTGCTTACTCATTGCGAAGGCCTCCGAAACTAGATAATTTATCGTTAAAAGTACATTTAGGCAATTGCAAAGATAATGGTAGCAATACCTGCCTTTGTAATGCTATTGATCGTACCACAGTTATTAAATACTTAGGTGTTATGATCGACGAAAACTTAAATTTTAAAAGCCATATTGATTTATTGAGTAGTAGACTCCGAAAATTGATTCATGTTTTTAAAGTTCTTAGACATATTTTGGAACCAAACTTACTAAAACAGACATACTATGCACTCTGTCAGTCACTAATGGCTTATTGTATATCCTCATGGGGAGGTGCGCATAAAATATCTTTAAAGAGGGTAGAAGTTGCGCAAAGAGCAATACTTAAGGTCTGTGTTTTTAAGCCTTTTTATTTTTCAACAAAGCAGCTCTATGAATTTTGTGAAGTTCTGACGATACGACAACTTTTTATTCTTAGTACTATTTTAAAACAACACCGTAGTCAGGTTTTCGATGCCAATAAATTGATGTTGCGTACACTCAATAATACCACGAACATCCTTTATAAAGAATTTCTTTATCTTCCTAGGCCCTTACTTGTACAATAAGATTAATAAAATACTGGATATCTATCCATCAAATTATCACACGTGCAAAATAAAAATATATGATTGGATTCAAAGACTCTCCTATGACGATACTGAAAACTGTATAACTGTAATTAGGTAATAGGTACCTTGTCGTCGATGTTACAAAAAGATATATAGATGTAGTATTTGAATATGTTGTATATTTCATATTTATTATTTTATATATATATATATAATCATATGTTTTATATATCTGTATGTATATATGCATATGTGTTTATTCACTATATTGTATATATTTTATTTTAATATTATTTTACTTAATTTATTTTATCAAATAATATAATGTGTATGTCTTCTGCAAACATATCGGAATTATTGATACCTACTTAATTTTTAAAGTTTTGTTTTGTTATTTTTTTTTCTACTGGAATTTACCATATCATTATATGTGATTTGGATAGACAATATTGTATAGTATAAGATCTAAAGGTTTGAGAAGCGCTGAAAGCTGAAATACAGACTTTAGCCTAGTTCGGCTGATGATGCTAAAATTCGAAGAAAGTTATTTGTCTTACATATAATGGGTCAATCTATTGTAAAAATATTTTGGGAACAATAAAATATTATTTTTATTATTATTATTGGGATTATATGTTGACCTGCCGATCTACGCGACCTCTTGATTGTGTAACTCAAAATCTATCGCGTTCATATTCAATTTGACAATCACAGCACATCCACCGCTCTGTTTCATAAAGCAATTCGGCGTAGAGTCTTGTGTTGACCATGCAATGGTTGTCGAATTAAACAATAAACCCCCTGAGCTCTGGCATTCCCTACGAAACCGTATAACGCCAGTGTGGCGAGAGATGTCATCAAATCACTTCTTCTCGGTGCCGGTCCTTTGTTTTAGCACTAAGCTAAGATTATTACCGCTATAATAGAAGTTTTCTCTTAATCGGTGAAACCCCACTAAGCAGAGATTAAGCCAAGATTAGTTGTGCGATTACAAAACTAATAACACCCTCGCAATCGTGAAGCCCGACCGTTACTGACACCCAGCATGTAATAATCCCACGGCGCTCATAATTAGAGGCAGGTGAATGCGCAATTAGCGCCCAGGAGTCTCCCGCTCGCCTTAAACACTTCCTGTGGGGAGACAATCCAGTCGAAGTGTCCTGCAGAGATACTGCAAATTCTTGCGTTGTTGGTTCGGTCTCACAAAGTACTTATAGTTTAGGGTTTTATGTTACTTTAGTTAACTATTTTTTATCAATTATCAATTTATAACAGTTTTTCAAAGTACTATGTATAGAGACTCGAACTCCGTAGTCGATGGGGTGACATGGTTTGAAAATTTATTCAGAATTTTTCATAGTATCAGCTTTGCACGATATTAAATGTGGCCATCTTTAAATTACAAACCTTTTCGCTTAAATAAATACAATAAAATATGTCCGAAAATAGCAAAAAATTAGCAAATGGTAAAATATTTAGGTCACTTGAAACAGCAATAATATAATCCCGACATGTGCAGTTTCTGTATAAGGTAGAAATTAGATTATTACCGGATTCCTGTATTTAATAGTTATTTGTACAACAAGTGAGCAAAGTTATTTTTTGTTGCGAGTGCTGACTTTAAATCACGAACTAGCGAAGTAGTCTAGAATTGAATCACGAGCGCAGCGAGTGATTCAAATATAGACTACTGACCACAGTGAGTGATTTAAGGGCACGCGACATAAAAAAAATTTGCTCTCGTGTTGAACATACAATTTTTCACCTCTACCAGCGAGAAAAGTATAGGTAAGAAAACCACTAAGACAATATTTACATTTTTTTATTTATAGCTAAAACCCTCACAAAAAAAAAAAATAATAATTAAAAATTAAAAGTATGCAATGCAAGTTAAAAATAAGTTTTGTTCGAAACTGTGATTGTCGCATTATTTACTTGCGTATTATGTAATATTTCCGTCTCTACGTTTGTGCATTGCGGAGGGTTTGCAGAAGGGCCTAGTGAAACTGGAGGACTTTCAATAATTCGTATAATCCACTAAATTAGTTCAAACGACCTTATTCTGAATGAAATGGATTTGCCGCCAATTCCACCATTTCGTTTTCTAATTTGTTTTTAGAAATTGCGTTCGTAAATTGCACTGCTTGACATTTTTATAAAAACCAAACATGATTTTTAAGCGATATAATGTTCACTGGTATTTATTTTAAATATTACGTCTTTAAAAATAGTATAATTTATTAACTTAAATTTCAATAAATAATTATTAATAACAAATATTAATGAGTTGAATCGCTTGGCCAAATTGAGTTTCTGAACGAACCTCGCCTAGTTTATTTTTTTCAGCGCCGAGTAAATTCCAAAAGGTGGTGTTCGAAATTCAAATCACTTTGCCTCTCGCTCGCATCAAAAAGTGATTTTGCTGCGAGTTTTGACGCACCAAAAGCACCCTTTTCGTGCTGGAGAGGTGAAAATATACATAATTATATTGATAACGAATTTCAACGAAATCTGTTCAAAATTTAAGATTTAAATATCCAAAATATGAAAATAAGAAATAAGAAATCTGAATATTAAATATTAAATGCTTACTATATAAGTATAATAAAGTTGTCATTATTTTTATATAGGTATAGTAGCTGTGCCCGAGAACTATATTTTGCCTTAAAAGTTCAAAGAAAAAACTGTAAATCTACTTTCCCGCGGGAGCTGCTTACTTTTCCGGAATAATAAGTAGCCTATATGTTAATCCCTATCGTAATCCGTCTACCTACAAAATTTCATTCAAATCCATTTAGTAGTTTTTGCGTGAACGAGTAACAAACATACATCCATACTTACAAACTTTCGCGCTTTCGCGTTTATAATATTAAGTAAGGATTTTTGTCCTGCAACATTTTATTACGAAATACACCTTAACTGACTAGCTTTCAGCTGCTGAGTTAGCATGGATGGTTAGATTACTGTGAAACCGGCCCTAGCATGACATATGTCGAAAGAAATGCGCGGAGCATTTTCCAGGACGCAAGCTTCCCATCGGATGTTAAGCTTCCTTGCACCTGAAAGGCGAGCTTTGACGGCGAAAAATATTTTACTGGCGCGGACCTCTTTTGTGTATATTTCTTCGCAGGCTGCTCTTGAGGTATTTACGATTTGTATATAATGTATAAGCTGGGAGAATATGCCTTCGTTCACGTTGGAGGTGATACGTTAAAGCTTCGAAATGTCATGAAGCTAATAGAGAAAGAATATATAGCCAAGTTTTTGGTTTAAGTTAGAATACAAAATGTAAGCAATATAGCAAATTGTTTTTAAAGAATATTGATAGATAAACCTAATATATATATTTATAATAGATATATGTAGATAGATTTTCGTCAAATATGCTTTATCTCTGACACATGTCAGTTTTTTTTAAAATTAATAATATTATTATGGAAATGTGAAGTTAAGTTTCATCGAAAACATTCATCGAAATCAGTCAATCCGGTCTCGAGATATCTTTTAAAAGCAGTTCCATACATAATGTATGAGAAAATGGAATAAAAAAAATTGACGGGTTGCACTGCGGGAGTGCCGGCAGAAGTGAAAACTTAAGAGGCTGACAACGCTGAGCTGCGCTCATCGAGCTCCACTTAAAACATTCTTTAGCAAAACCTGTTTAATAAACCACAGTAAAAAATATATATATTACTCTTGAAAATATTTTTGAGAATATTCATGTCTCCAAAATAAATTTGAATCAAAATTTCTCGTTAAAAAAATGCCAAAGTCACCCATCAAAAACAGCTTCCAGAAGAAAATCCGAGTTATTTTACAAAGGTTATTCAATGATTTTCAGGGAATTAAGTCGTTACACTTAATTTGATAATATTGATGTTTTATATCTTCAAATAAGTTACTAGTTTTTTTTTAATATATATATTTCGATTTTTTTTGCTCAATTTCAATAACGCACCGCGCCCGTTTTGCAGTACAAATCATGTCTCAAGGTCGTTGGCGTTACTTGTGCGTTTTGAATATTTTGGAATGGTTATGGAATAATTTTGCACGAATTGCTTTAATTATCAGAATAAAAGTACTCTCTTTTATGTGGTAGAATACAATATTTATTTATTGCGCTATCGTACACAAACATGACAATTTATATTACATTAAAAAGTTTATCCCTCAGAAAAATTAACTTCCTGTTGTAACGTTGTGCGTACATACATAATTATATAACTAGTAATAATGAATCAAAATATTTACAATTAAATTAAAAATATGATCAAAACAGACATTAATATACTACTTAAAAACGTAATTTTATAACAAATAAATAATATTTAATTTATACTAACTTACCTAATTAATATTTACAACAAAATCAAATAAAAGCACAATTTAGATTTTTCCTAACAAAATAAATTGATTAAAACTGTCTCAAGTGACGTGTGACTTCCAGTACTTTTGCCAGCCGCTATTGTTCTCGGCCGGCTTACGTGGACCCCTCACCGCACCTCGACAGTTCCTGCGGCCATTTCAATTTTAATTGGTCTTTCGCATTTTCGATCAGTGTCACGTGATCCTCAAGCGAGTTTATCATTTTTTACTCATTACAAAAAAAGTGTACAACGCCGCTAAAGAAGTTCTCACTTCAAAATTTTCTTTTATTTTTACGATATTTTCTTAGTTATTCTGCTATTCGAAGCGGGCACAAATCCAACAAATGAAATTTAATCAAAATCTTTCCAACCGGTTCTCGAGTTATAAAGAGTGTAACTAACGACTTTGCTTTTTTATATTATAAAGATGGATAACTAAAAGACCGCGGCATCGGCACAGAGAACAATATACTCCGAGCGGAGCGTGGCAGCCCTGTTGCAAATGACGCGACGCGTTCATTTTGCGTCCGCGATGGCATGTACGGTGAGCGTCCTCTATGCGTGCAGAAACCGTTCACACCAAATTAGCGATCAGGTAGAGTCCGTGGTACGTTCGTGTCGTCAACCGTGCGGTATAGCTCGGAGCGGACTTTTTAAATAATTATGTTTAAAGACGAATTCAATGAATCTGAAGAAATATTACTTCTAGCGGCTATTGCAGAAGATGAAGAAAGTAATAAAGGGCATGATTCTGTCAGAATATTTTAGGAAAAATATATTTTCATCTGTCTAATAGAAAGGATATTTTTTTTTCAGGAAAAAGAATAGGATTTGGATCCATGATATTAATAATTCAATCCACAATTACTTCTACACATGCAATGCTATCCTTCTTTCTAACTTTTCTGTATTCTGGGTGTGAAGTGTGATAAAGTAAACGATGCTTGCTAATTTCGTTGATTATTCTTTCTGTATTTGTATCCGACATCATGAAAATACCATCAAAATCAGAAACAATAACGTTGTGTGCAGCGTGCAAACTCTGCAGGCAGGAACTGATCGCGGCAAGCGAACACCGCGTCCAGACGCAGCACAAGACGCCCGCGGCCACTCAGTGAACGCGTCGATGTGAACACGGTGCTACGAGTTCGTACACAACATCTGGTGGGTGATTTTGTAACTCATCGGCAATCGACTATCGCATCGATTTGATAATTCTGTTTGATTAAAACTGTTTTTAAAATGTTTAACGTTTTGTAATGTCGTCGTTTAAGTAGTCATGGTATATTTGTTGAATAAATCAACCAATACTTATAGCTAATGAAGAAAATTTCGCTCTTCTTTATTAAATCATGCAGTCTGATAACGATTGCCGATCAATCGATGAGTTACAAAATCACCACCCTGATCGCCACCGTGCACGTGATCGCGGACGCACTATGAACGCTTTGGTTTGATTCGCTTCAGTGTGCGCGGAACGGTAGGTACTTATCTTGTACCAACCTAAACGCGTAGGGAGGCCTGGCCTGGCTCAGGTCAGAGCGACACGAGGCATGTATTTAACAGCTTTGACAGTATACTCGTAACTGTGGGGTCGGGTGTGGATCGGAAACACAATTGTTGGGACCGGAAACACTTGTCGGGATCACTCCAAAAACAGTCAGCTCAGGTCTAAGTACTCAATTGAAAATGAAGCACCAAAAGAATAGGCCAATCAAAAAGGAATGAATCACGCCAAGCTCTTCATGGGTATGGATAATTGGTTCAAACTTACACTGAGCTCAAGCAGATCCCAGATTCGCCTACTGTTGGGTGCTCTAACCGGACACTTCGGCACTAAGATCCTGCTAACCAGGACGGGACACGCCAGTTCCAAAGTCTGTAGGGGCTACAAGGAGGGAGAGGAGAGCATGGAGCACCTGTTGTGCCACTGCGATGCCCTAGCCTGCAGGAGATTAAGGCTGACGGGAACTGGATACCCAAAACCGGAGGATTACAGGGCCATACCACCGCAGGACATCGTCGTGCTCATGGGCACGATAGACTGAGCCGTAGGTGGTGATGGCTTTACGGACTAAAGCTTGGGGAAGCACAAAAGATCCGTGGTGAGTCGAGTGCGAAGACCCAACAATTGGCCCGCCTCCACCCGAAGATAAGATAACTGTGGTGTGGCCCTTTAGGAGCTTGACAAAACTATTGGCCGATAGTGGTCTTAAATCTGCAATGTGCGCGGGCTCTTGAGCAAAAAATTTATCTAAACATTAACAACAAAGGCACAAGGCACACGAATTATTTGACGTCGTAACACTTAGCCAACACTTGCTCGGTCGACCGAGTACCAAGTGCCCCTGAATAATGTATCGCGCTGAAGGAAATAAGCCATTTTGTCCCTTCCGTGTCATTCGCTGTTACTTCATTACTTGGGTGCAGGGTTGGCAGCTTAATATCTTAATCAATTCTAAAATGTCACATTTTTTTTCTTTGATATTGCGACGTAGCAATTAGCCAGTGTTATTTTATAAGCAACTAGCTTTCCGCTCGCGACTTCGCCCGCGTTATTTTTGTTTTCCCGTGGGAATTTTTTCCCCCTAGGAAAATTACCCTATGTCCTTCCCCTGGTCTCGAATTATTCATCAAAATAGGTTCAGTAGTTTCGAAGCCTATTCAATACAAACAAACAATCAAATCTTTCCTCCTTATAATATTAGGGAATTTATGGATTTTAAACAATAACTTAAGGGAATAGAATATTTTTGAATTTGTAGGTAATAAGTTTAATAAAATTGATTTTGACATTGTATATAAACTTAAGTAAATTTGACATTGATTTCATTAAAATTCTGTTGTAAAATGTAGAAAAACAAGAATATTGACTATTCCTAATAATTGATGTATTTTTTTTAAATTTTATAAGTTTAATGATTTTTAGAATATAAGACATAACTTAACATTTGCACATTGACTATGTTCAATAGAATATGTGATACACTCTAAAATGTAAAATATTATAATTACTAACCATATTCTTGCAAATAAATATTACTATATGCACTGGTGGATCGAGATGGTGGATCCAAATGGACGGAGGGGAACAAAAACGTACAAGACCTATACTCAGTACGACTTTTTGTAGCAATGCAATCGCGGTTCAGTAGCATGTAGCAGATTGCAATTTAAAACGCTTGTATTAATTACCTATTATCTGGTACAAGTTAGTAAGAAATTATATCAATGTCAGCCTATAACAAAAACGTTCCTAAGCAACGAGAACTATGTTCTCAACAATGTTTGAAAGTATGGAATGCATTTTTTTAAACCACAAATTAGGATTGGCCACCCCTACGCGATTCAACTAAGTTGGAACTCAATTTGCGCAAGTGAAGCACTACTTACTTTCTCAGAAAACTTGGGGACTGCGATATAGAGACATGAGTTTGATGAGACTTTAAGGGCTACTCTCTAAGTCTGTTAACGAAGCAGTGCATATTGCTTGCTTGCTCTTCCCCGTCAATGCTCATTATCATTGGCTAGCTTCCCGCCCGTAGCTTCCTCGGCGTTATTTTCGATGCAAAATGCAAAATCAAAATCTTGAAAAACACCCACAACGTCAAGTGTAATCGTTGCACGCCAATAAAAGATAAAATAAACTTAAAACCTCCGATTTCAATTTTTCTCTTCGTAGAGATTATATACAGTAGAATATTGTTAAATAGGTAGTACACATGTTTACATACTACTTATTAATGTAGTTAAATACAAATATAAAAAAATGTGTCAAAGTTTAGTCAAATATTTCGACTACTAGTGTCTCGTCAAAATAGGTGCAAAGGTTCCAAAATATCTCACTTTACATTAATCTATTACACACATATTATAACGCTTAACGAAATTCAACTAATTCAAATTCTCTTAACTGTCTAATCTATTTCGAAATCTAAGTCAAACGAATTTATATCCACGCCACCTGCGTCAGAGTCTAATTTGGAACTTTAAATTGGCTCAGTCTCCGCCAAGATATTTTATTCACTGTCCAGTCGGTAGGTAATTTCTAAGCTAATTGCTAAGGTCCCGAGGCGTCCACGGGACTAAACTGAACTTCAATTTCGACTAATTACACGGTGCCTGGCCGTTTGATTTGAAGCCTTTGTTTGAATTGTCCTATTTTGTAACTTGCACATTTTAGTTTGCTCTGCTTACCTAAATAGATTTGATGGAGTCTGTGTTGGAATATTATCGTCTATGCCAATATGTTCTTTACGTCGACAGGGAAGATCTTGGCCTTTATCTCACGTGATGGTAAGTGATGATAAGGCCGAAGGTGGAAGCGAGGTTCACATGGACTGCTTAACAACTGAGGAACTGGTTGTCTTACCTCTAGTATGTTGGATTTGGATCACAACAATGTTATTATGGCGACAAACTTTGGTAAGATGGTGGTAGCTAGCCAGGCGGGCTACCACCAACCAAACCGAGCAGAAGAATTTCTGCGCCCATGGGGAATCAAACCTCGATCAACGCCCGGTGGTCGCAACCATCAAACCACGAAGGCGGTTATAATTTTATTATGTTCACGATAGAAATTTTACGAAAATGTTAGTTCGGCGTGAAACAGCCATTTCACGCTGTAGCCAGCGTAGGAAATTAAAAAAATCCGGCCAAGCCCGAGTCGGACTCACGCTCGAAGGGTTCCGTACCATTATTTATACATCGTTAGAGACTATTTAAAAAAACGGCATAAAATCACGTTTGTTGTTTGGGAGCCCCCTTAAATATTTATTGTATTTTAATTTAATTATTTTTATTTATTTATAAAGTGGTTGGTTATACAACTAAATTTTCTGTGAATATTTCAAGCGTCTTACTGTTGCCGTCATTAATATCGAGTAAAAAACAGCAAAAAAAAAACACGTTTGTTTTATGGGAGCTCAAATATTTATTTTATTGTTTTTAGTATTTGTTGTTATAGCGGTAACAGAAATATATTATCCGTGAAAATTTCAACTGTCTAGCTATAACGGTTAATGAGATACAGCCTGGTTACAGAGAGACGGACGGACAGAAGGACAGACAGACGGACTTACAGACAGACGGACAGCGGAGTCTTAGTAATAGGGTCCCGTTTTTACGGAACCCTAAAAACGCTATTTCAAACCAGTACAGCGTCGATGGCGTAGTGCGTAAGGCTATCGCCTTCCAATCGGGAGGTAGCGGTTCGAACCCCGCCACGTACCAATGTGTTTTCAAATTTTGAATTTATATGTACGTTTATTCGACGCTTTTACAATGAAGGAAAACATCGTGAGGAAACCTGCATACACCTGTGAAGAAAGAAGTTCTTTGTGTGGGGTTCTCCCGGCAGAGTGCCAGGTCTACCCACTAATACCCCCACGTTGTTCTCTCTGTCCTTATGGGCGCGTATGGTAAGGTCTACACTGCGACACCACTACCAATGCGCTCGGTTTATATAGTGGGCCTAGCAAATAACTCCATTCCCTCAGACGGTAGGTGGAAGTGATGTCCAGATTCGAAGATAGCTAGTACAGGAGAGAGAATACACGTTGCACTAGCTACCCTCACCTTGCCGACCTGCAAGGTGCTTCTTTACGCCTCTTTTAAAGGACCCAGGATTGTAAGGAGGTCCCTCCTCCTTACAATCCCGGTTCCTTTAACGTGTGTTGGCAGGAAGTTCCATTTTTTGATTGTGCAACAAAAAAAAATTATTGACCCAATGGGTCGGTCTCAGGTTGTCTAGATAGCATTAAGACTACACTACACTATTACTTTGTTCGCATTGGCATGGTAGTCACAGGAAGACAGTGACAGCGCAGGCTAGTACGTGTTGTCCTTAAAAATAAAGCAGAAGGTGGGATTAGGGAAAAAGCTTTTCAGAACATCGCGCTAAGCTAGAAACAACATCACGATACAATTGCAGAGGTTTGAGATTGTTAGTCACCTCTACATCGCCAATGATGCGTGTTGCGCGCTGTTGCAACCTCTCCAAAGCATCGAGTACTTGTACTACTACATGTACTTAACATACTTGGCGGAGCCATCCCTGAAATGCGAGCAACGTTACACAGGACCGTACTTCTTTTGATTTTTTTTCATTTCTTCTCATCCATTTTTTCAGCAAAAAACGCGAATAACTTTTGTAAAACACAAGCAAACAAAATGGACGAAAGACCTTTGTTAGAGCAGCTTAAGTTGAATAAGAGTCGACTAGCAGCACGAAATACAATTAAACTCCTGTAATAGCATTCTGACAGATATTATACGAGTCGTGATATAAACATGCAGTAAAAGCAACGAAGAAGCCTGATAGTAAATTAATATCTTTTATTCGACATTTATAAAAATATAACAGTTTGCTAAGTAATGGTTGTATAAAAGTGCCTTATTCAGCGAATTTGTTATACCATAACTGTTATAGAACTATTTTAGCACTAAGATACTGAGTTATAGTGTATTGGTCATTATTACTCAGCACCTTTTAAGAGATCGAGTAAAAGCGCTATAACACAGTCCTGTAAACGTTAACTCTACTTGTTTAAGCACTTTTTAGTGTTAAATGCTAAATAGTCGAGTTAACCACTATTATACGGCTATTCAGTGTCTTGGAAACGTTAATTCGGTATTTATTCAACTGTAACCTGAGTAAATCATTTCTTATTCGACTGTTTTGCTGGTTGGGGCGTCATATCTATTACCACTCCTTCCCTTGCCTTACAAATCGTACTCCAATCCGTTTATCCAATTCCTCCTTACCTATAAAGAAGGATCCGTGGTTCAAGTTTATTGCCGCACTTAGTCTAATCTACTAATCGAAACTGAATAAAACATTGCCCGCCAAGTAACCTAGAATCTGAGATTGCAAATAAAAATGAAATATTTACCAATAACAGAGCCGGTGTAAGGAATGTTGCCAAGTACGTGTCATCTGGAAAAAACGGGAACAACGATTCTGGGCGGCCCCCGAGGGAGTCAGCCGGTGCGCATTTGACAAACCTCGCCGCGAAAAATCCGAAATGTATTCACTGAAAGTGACAACGACATTTTGGTATAAAAAATTTGAAGACTTGTGTCTTGGGAGTTTAATTTTTGTGGGAAACTTCTTCGTGTTTTATAACGGCAATAGTTATGTCACGTGGTGATGTCTGGATAAAAAGTAGCAATGTACATAATTACGGAGTTTTATCAAAATTCTTCGATCATAGGCTCAGCACCGGATTGGACCCTTGTGATAAACAATACAAGTTTCCGTCTAACGTAGCGATTACTGCATCCAGGCCAGACATTTTGCTTTACTCTCGGATAATAAAGCGCGTGCTACTTATACGTACCGTGGGAAAATAACATTCCAGAGACCACACAATTAAATTTAATAGATACTACGATCTTACCATCGGTATCACAAAAAACGGTGATTATGTTCACTTATATGTGGTAGAAGTAGGCGCGAGAGGTATTCCGGCAAAATCCTTATAATGTATATAAGGATTTTGCCGAAATACCTCTCGCGCCTACTTCTACCACATATCATGCTTAAAAGATCTAGGCTTACCGAGAACGTTCGTGAGCTCAATATAAAACCGCGTAACAAAGGCGGCAATGACGGAATCGTATTAAATATGGTTAGGCAGAGAGCCGGCGTGGTGAAGGTGAATGTTGATGCATTGTAAACTAGCTACTGAAACCTGCACCTGGGTCGTAAGCCCCAGGCACTGCTCTTGGCTCATTTCTCTGCAACGCGATGGACCCGGCACCCGCACGGTGAATCCATGCTAAAGTTATCGTCTCATAGTTCTAGCGTGAAGGAGGAACAAACTGTACTTGTGGATATTTTTCTACATAAAATATCGACCCATTACACAAATCTGTCGCAAATTTGTCCCAAGCAGGCGACCCTGGTAGAGAGTCTCCCTCCGGTTTCACTAACATCGAACTACTGAGACAAGAGGCGGCTTTACAGTCTACGTGTACAGTAAAACCGAACTAGATACTGAGACGAATAAATCCCATCAGTTCGGTCTACCGGACTAATAGCCAAACTATTGTTACAAGGGTGTGTAGGGTTTTTGTCAAATATTTTGACAAAGAAAACATTCGCATTAGACACTCCTAAAGCGTACAGCATTATAAATCATAGACATAACGTGATTATGAAGCCATTAACCAAGTATTATTGAGATTAATGATCAGCGTGCAACTTATACGGCAAACTTAGTAGCCACGGCAGCTGTAACTTGCACAATAAAAGTAGTTCTTGTGGAACTTAATAGTGAAACTTACGATACAGAAGGAGATCCAAGATATTTGCTATCCTGTTTATTTTTCCGTTAGCAATAACGTTTTTCGTATAGCCACAACACAAATCAACATTAACAGGTCAAAGGAGCAACTACCACTAGCGCTTGGTATCTAAGAGATACCTCCTAAATTAAAATCACCTACTATGAGGTACTTTGTCGCTTGGGTGTCGATTGATAACAGTGCCTAGGTTTTCGAAAAAGTTAGTAAATTTTTGTGAAAAAGAAAAGTTTTTAGTTATATCTTCTATATTTTTCCCGTTTTAGCAACATTTTTTATTGATTCTCCTCTCGTATTGGTCGTAGCGTGATATTATACAGGGTGTAACTGAACACCCCAATAACATTTAAGGGTATGTATCCATCAGAAGTAGAGATTCTGTAGGAAAAATATTAGGGCTAACAAACCTACTTTTTTTTTCCATACAAACTAAATAAATTATTTTTTGGTATCAAGTGCCGACAACCCTACGTAAGCGTACGAGGAATACTACGCTCACGTCATACAAACAAAATAAATTATTTTTCGGTATCAAGTGCCGACAACCCTACGTAAGCGTAGGAGGAATACAACGCTCACGTTTGCCACGTGTCATATTGTGTTTAAATTTCTTTCGTGTTAAGAGCTGATTATGGTTGTCACTTGAAAGTTTTTGCTTTCAGTTTAAAATCAAATAACTCTGAAAGTATTGGGGTTCCAGGTCTCAGACAAGCAACGAAGGTCCATTCAGTATCTAACTTATATGCCCCTTAAATGTTATTGGGGTGTTCAGTTAAACCCGGTAAATAGCCTAAAGCCTTCCTCGATAAATGGACTATCCAAAACAAAAATATTTTTTCAATTCGGACCAATAGTTCCAGAGATTAGCGCGTTCAACCAAACAGACAATCAAACAAACTCTTCAGCTTTATAATATTAGCTTCATTCATTAAATTATTAATCCTTATCTAATTAACTGTTATAAGTTCCTTCTATATTAAATTACCTTTCCATACGTATTTTTTGTTCTCTTGTAGACAGTATGAATCACTCTCCGCAACGTATTTTAAACACGCAGCACGCGCCGGGGTGAGTCATTCCGCAATGGCGGCACCTTTGATATTTGAGATATACTACTTTTTGCTTATGAGGCCTACCACGCATCGCGGGGCGGACGTGTGAGTGGATATTAGTATTAGTAAAGATAACACGGACTCCACTCCCACGCCGCTTAAGCATCTGCGTTAACCACAAGTTCTCGCCAGTCGGCACTAGAGTGGAATGTCGGTGGCGTGCGGTACAACGGCTAGATTCTGGTGCACCGCTTTCAATACACCCCCTCCATAAATCTGGCCTAGTAATAGATATTGTAATAAGCACTCTATGTGTTAGCCATATACCTACATAATAGAAAAAAATAAGGGGTAAGTTGCAGTGAAATACGCGGGATAATTGTAACATTATAAAAACATTGCAATGTTATAAATACATTAATTATAGATCCTAAACATTATAGATCCTAAATATTTGATTAGGAATATACAATTTGTTAGGTTTATACATTGTCAGATGTAGGCGACTACGTGACATTGGTGGCAAACAAACATTCAGACCACTTACCAGATGTTAAACAGTTACTCGTACCATAGCCTATTGTACAGAGGAGGACTGGCAACCAGAATAATTTGAACTTTCCGACAACAGCACGGGAGAACCGACATCGCTCCC
This sequence comes from Schoenobius gigantellus, assembly GCA_963935595.1. Classification (NCBI taxonomy): domain Eukaryota; kingdom Metazoa; phylum Arthropoda; class Insecta; order Lepidoptera; family Crambidae; genus Schoenobius; species Schoenobius gigantellus. Next base: position 2,870,017 of record OZ012553.1, read on the forward strand.
CTCCTCTGTAGCGAGCAATATAATCTTAGTTGCCGCTTCCATTCGACTTATATCAGTGGTTGTAAAGGATCTGGGGCTCACTTTTTTAATCATGCAATTTAAAAGAGGACTAAAAAAATATAAGACTTTTTTTTATTGCAATTAAGTTGGCAAACAAGCGAACTGCCCACCTGATGGTAAGTGGTAACAGTTACCTCTAGTAAATGTGGTTCCTGTGAGATTCGCAGCAAAATTGCAACCCCCACAAGAACCACAGTGTACGTTGCCAACTTGTGACTTAAGATGTAAAGTCACGGTACCCAGTAATTTCAGTGCCATATCTTACCCTTCAAACCGGAGCACAGCAATGCAAGCACTGCTGCTTTGCGGCAGAAATAGGTAAGACGGAGGCACCCAAGCACACGACCCTGGTACAGAGTCTCCCTCCGGTAAACCATCCGAGTTTCTTGCCTGTTCTTCTCGAGAAGACTCTCCCAATTTCCGAACAGGTGTAGAGTCAACTTTTTTTTATTTGCATACAACTTAGTTATGATTGAGGTGTATGTACACATACAACATTTAAATAAAATATATTAGATTTTTGATTATTTAGATTTTTGTATTTTGGTTGACATCAATAAGTGCCTGTAAAGGTCTTGAATAAAGATTTTTGAGTTTGAATTTGATTTGTCTGACCTCGTGCGTTCATCAAGTGTCGTTTTTGCCCGATTTTTACTTATTTTAATTCCGTTTTTGATGAAAATCAAAATGATACAAATTTCATTGTAATATTATATTGATTTTTGTCGAAAATGAAACGAGTATTCGCGAAAATCGAGCGCAGGAGACGCTCCACGACAGGCGAATAATCCGAATATAGCGCCTCAGTTCGCTTTGTTACGAACTGATCCCTCAGAACAGCTCACAACAAACTCCGGGATATATTACAGCGAGTCGCCAAAGTTCTAATTAATATCGCATCGCTTACATTATAGAAAGTTCGCTTTAAAACTGGCAAACGGAGGCGCCGCAAAAGCTTAGCATCAATTTCAGTTTAGTTTTAGCTTAACACTTTCGTGATGTCATATGATAGGTATCGGGAAATTTTTGTGTGGAGTTAGACTATTTTTGGGTTCCGTACCTGAAAATGGAAAAATAGAACCCTTATAGGATCAATTTGTTGTTTCTCAGAAACACGTTTATATTAAACAAAAAATTTTACCAAACTAGCTGTCCGCTCCGGCCTCGCACGGGTATACTAAAAACCTTTTGATAATACAACAGAAACCATAATAGAATTCATAATTTTTACCTTTCTGTATAATTTTTTTTACATTTTTTATACAAACCTTGTCCTAACAATAACGAACACAACAAATTAAGAATTAACCAATATGGTGTAGTCGTTTTGATGTTATACACATAATACATTTTGAAGATTTATTTTTATTTACATACAGGTTGTCTTAAAACAATACATAAACCTGTAACTATAGATGGACTTCATCATAGCCTCCCTTACCAAATTTTTTTACCTTAGTAATAATATCACGGCTTTAGAGATATTTATTGTTTTTGTATTTTTTGAAAATTTCCAAGCGCCATTCGTTTTTATATCTCTGAAACCGTGATATTTTTACAAATGCCAAAATTTGTGGTAAGGGAGGCCACGATGAAGTCCATATACAGAATGGATTTTTGAGATGGGATTTAAAGGGCAGGTACATTAACCGTTATAGTTACAAGAAAACATTGTTAAGCAACCATCCATAACTTTTTAAGATATTCTGATCTGCATTCACAGATTTTGGAAAAAAGTTACAGTCGTCAAAAAAATGCTGAGATAGCAAAAAAAAATTTTTATGGCTATCGATCCTATTTTATGTAGGGATCAAAAGACTCTATGGGGCCATTTAAGGTATGTGGTGGCTCCCCAAGTAGACACCACCACGTCGGCGTTTCACCGAGTAAGGAATTTTGGGTTGATTGCTGATGCCCTACTACCCGCTCATAGAAGGCATTGTGGCTTACCCCGATTCCCGTTGTCTCCTTCCGTCTCCTCCGTAGCCGGTGGACTTCCTGAGCTAGCTCGAAGGAAGTCGCGGCTCCTGAAGTTCTGCAGTGGATCCACCGGTGGAGACCGGAGCACTACAAATGCCTATTAGGCCATCACGACTCACACACGCGATTTTGACACAAAGCGGGCACTCTTTTGCACAACACAAAGCGGGCTTTCGCACCCCGATATTAGGTGCGCCGCGCAAAACACGATTTGTTATTTAACTTAAATTACATTTTATTCCGGCCCGCACCTAACCTCTAAGCATGTCATGACATTTCGACTCGACTCAACTGACATGTCACATGCGGCCGGCCGCCAAAAAAGCTGTCACTGCACAGACTAGAATGCAGTGCCGCCACTCGCTCTTCCTCGAGCGTGAACATCCCCCCGCTCCGGACAGTCCCGGACTGTCCGCCAAATCAGTCTAAGGGGAGGCGAGAAAGAGTAGCGACCGCGCGCTTCAAAACAGAATCCCCAACTAGGACCTCGGCAAACCTGGGCACACCATCAGACCCTAGAGTAAGTTGGACAATGCGTCCGCGACGCCAACGTAAGGGTGGCAGGTTTGGGTCCTTCACTAACACGAGGTCTCCAACCCTCGGTGGGTTTGTCTTATCTGACCACTTAACGCGCTGTTGCAAAATGTGTAAATATTCAAGGTGCCAGCGGCGCCAGAAGCTCTGGGTAAGCTGCTGGAGCAACTCAAACTGCGAAAGGCGTCCTGGATTGACATCTCTATAAGGATACTCGGGCAGGGCGTTAAGTGGTCTGCCTATCAAGAAATGGCCCGGCGTGAGGGCCTGCAAATCGTTCGCGTCGGTAGACAACGGACATAACGGACGCGAGTTGAGAACCGCCTCAATCTTATGAAACACCGTCGCGAGTTCCTCAAACGTGAGAATAGTCTCCCCAATAACGCGGCGAAGGTGAGTCTTGGCGGCCTTTACAACAGATTCAAAAATCCCTCCCCAGTGAGGGCAAGACGGCGGGGAGTATCGCCATGTTACCCCCCTACGGGAGAGTATGGATCCGATCTCAATATTATTTTTATCTAAAAATTCACAAACTTCTCTTATATGTCTATCAGTGCCCTTGAAGTTCGTCCCACAATCGGACCGAATTAGAGAAGGCAGTCCCCGGCGGGAGACAAATCTGCCTAACGCTGCTAAGAAAGCGTCCATGGTGAGCGCACTCACCACCTCCAAATGAACGGCTTTAGTGGCCAAACAAACAAACACACACAAGTAAGCCTTTTCAGTCTTAGCATTACGGAGTCGCGACGTTTTTATAGTGAATGGTCCCGCAAAATCAGTTCCAACTCCTAAGAAGGTCATCGATTCATTCACACGATCAGCAGGCAAATCACCCATTTGGGGCTGCATCGTCTCGGGGCGTAAACGATAGCAGGGCAGACATCGAAATATAACAGATCGGATTATTCTTCGCGCTGACAAAATCCAAAACTCCCGTTGGAGGAGCGCGGTCAATGCATTACATCCGGCATGAGCATTCTTCACATGGCGATCAATGATCAACAATCGCACCAATGGTCCGTCCTTGGGGAGCAACAGGGGATGACGTGATCTATAAGGCAAGTTAGCGTGCCTCAATCGGCCTCCTACACGCAACAATCCTTTATCATCCAGAAAGGGAGTCAAACGCACCAAGGGTCCCTTCAATTTGGACGTCCCGGTACGGAAAATCTTAAGTTCCGGTTCAAACGCTCTAGACTGGGTCATACGCACCCAATGCAGAAGAGCATCTTGGCGCTCCTGCGGTGAGAGGACCGGACACAAATCTTTGTCCTGAGGCCGGCGACAATTTCGTATAAATCTTCTTATCCAAGCGGTCACGCCGAGCAACTTGTCCAGAGAACTGTAGCGGTCTAATAAAAATTCCCGCTCTGGAGCCGCCATAGTCTCGACAGCGTGAACACGCAAGCCCGGATTTGGTACCTTCACCACAGCTGGTGTGGAAGGCCAAGACGGTTGTAACAACCAGTCGGGACCCCACCACAGAGTGTGGTCAATAAGCTGAGGGGCTTCGCTGCCTCGTGATGCACAGTCAGCAGGGTTTATTTCACCTGGCACGTGGCGCCAAATCAACGTGGCCTTCGAGGCCTGTATTTGGGATACCCGATTGGCCACAAATACTTCCAGGGAGTGGACGGAGTTCTTAATCCAACACAGGACAACCTGACTGTCGGACCAAGCAAAGAGCGACTCAAAGTCCACACTACGTCCCAGGGTGTCAACAACGTGGTTCATCAACCGAACCAGAAGAGTAGCTCCAGACAATTCTAACTTCGGAATCGTTAATCGAGTCCGAAGTGGAGCAACCTTACTCTTAGCAATTAGCAAGTGGAGCTTAACAGCTCCTCTATCATCAACCGTCCGGATATATACGACGGCTGCGTATCCACTCTCAGACGCGTCACAAAAGCCATGAAGGCTGGCCGTAAACCGTCCCTTAGGCAGTATATGTCTAGGGATACTAACACGGTTAATGTCGGGGAGAGACGACATGAAGGACTCCCAATCTCGCAGCAAACGGCCCGAGAGGGGCTCATCCCACGACACTTCGGCTGACCAAAGTTCCTGTAGGAAGCACTTCATCCAAAACACTACGGGACTAATCCAGCCATTTGGGTCAAAGGTACGAGCTACTGTAGACAAAACCAACCGTTTCGTCCAGACCTTGGGGCTTGGCAGCTCCAATCGATAGGTGAACGTGTCCTGGACAGGTCTGTATTGCACTCCCAAAACAGACAGTAAATCTGGAGTGTTGGCATTCTCAAAAATATGAGGCTCCTGCTGGTGGTCGTCTGGCAAGTCACACAAAAGCTGAGGTGAGTTGGACATCCACTTCCTCAATTCATAACCACCAGCCCCGAGAAGAGCAATTAGTTCATCTCGCAAAATCAAGGCTTCCTCGACACTAGAGGAGCCCGTACAAATATCATCCACAAATGCATCCTCCTTGAGAACCAAGGATGCGCGAGGGTATCGTAACCGCTCACGTTCAGCGAGTTCCACAAGTGAGCGAATTGCCACAAAGGGGCTCGAACGCAAACCGTATGTATTGGTGTTCAGCTCGTAGACCAGCATGGGATCCCTGCGATCCTCCCTCCATAATATGAGCTGATATCGTCTATCGTCCGGGTGAATCACAGTCTGCCGAAACATCATCCGGATATCGGTCACAAAGACGACGGCATGGCGACGGAAGTTGGTCAATACATCACCCACCTCGTGGTGCAACTTCGGTCCAGCATGCAGACATTGATTCAGCGAAGCTCCGGTAGACGTGGGAGCTGACCCATCAAAAACAACGCGTATCTTCCCGGTGGAAGGTTTCAAAACCGCGTGGTGAGGAAGAAAATTATGTTCCTCGTTTCGCCAGTCCAGTCGCGAGACCGACATGTGCCCCAGTTGCTCATATTCTCGCATGAAGTCGACATACTTCTGTTTGAAGTCGGAGTTCCTACTCATCCGACGCTCCATGGACAGCAGCCGCTTCTCGGCCAACGGCCGGGAGCTGCCAAGTGAGGGGCGAACTGACAAAAAGGGCAAACGAGTGATCAGCCGTCCCGAGTGAAGGCGACCTGTATTGTTCTGGTAGAACAACTCACACTCCTCGTCCAAGGGGTTCACTCGCTTCACGGTAGGTGGCTCTTCCACCTCCCAAAACCGTTGAAGGACATCCGATAAGGTGGAGCTAACAGTTATGTAACTGTCCACCGATGGAGATGGTGGGTTATGCCTAACTGGTCCCATCACTACAAACCCAAGCGATGTAGATAAGGCTACCAGCCCACCCTTCTGTAACTCTCTCCTCTTCCCACAATACACGCGGCCTAGAACATCGGCACCGAGCAATAAGTGAATCGGACCGGTTCGGTGGAGGGAAGGGTCAGCCAAGGTCAATCCTGATGTCGCATCAACGACAGCGCGCGAAACGTGCTGTTGCGGAAGCTGACCAACAACCTTCTCATAAACAATCGCGGTAGCGCCAATTTTGGGCGCTGAAGAGAAGTGGGGGGAGAAGGAGAACAAAACCTGACCGATCGGATCCGGGATCCGCAGGTCTCCGATTCCTCGTACCGATTCAAGGTATGGAGATGTGTTCAAACTCAACTGCCGGACCAGCCAGCTGGAGGCAATGCAACCCTGAGCTCCCGTATCCAAAAGGGCGCGAACTAAAACAAAGGTGCCCCTCGGGCCCCACACCTGTACGGAGGCTGTTGGTAACAGCACCTGCTCCTGTGGGGGGGTTGCAGCCGACAGTTGGTTTAATGAAAATCCTCCCGCATTCCCCGCAACGGGGGGGAAGGGGGGTCCGAAGAAAAATGCGTGCGCGGCGGAGGAATAGGGCGCTCAAGGCGCTCGAGCGGGTCTCAATCCGGCAAGTACTGGCCCCGATCAAAGCGGCATCGGGGGGCCGGACGGTGCCCATGATGGGCGAAAGTTGGGGGAGCCCGTGACAAACGGGGTCTCTCCATCAGAGGGGGAGAGAAGCGTATCGGCTCCCGGCGTGGCTCCGTAATAACCGCAGCCCAATCCCGCGGTGGCGCCTCATAAGCGGCGCGTCGATCCCCCCCCGCCCGTAGGGGGGGTGGGGCGCCCAATCCTCTCACTGGAGGGGGGGCGCCTGTCCAATCTCCGCGGAGGGGTGGCACGCCCCTCCGATCTCCTCGGAGATGTGGGTGACCTACGAGGGCCCCCGCCCGTGTGCGAGTCCCTCTCTCTCACCACCCCACGAGTGTCTCTATTGTTGAAGCACAAAAGGGGGTGATGGGCCCCTCCACAACAGTGGCAATCTCGTGGGTGGGGGCAAGCCGATGCCATATGGGCCCCCAGGCAGCGGTAGCACCAATTCCGCTGTTTGGCCATATTTCTACGCCCCTCGGTGCGTAGGCCAACAAATTTGGGACAGGCCGGCAAACGATGGCCATCCCGCTTGCAACACTTGCAAGGCATCGGCCTCTCCCTGTGTGGAGAGTTCTGCCGCACTGCAGTATACTGCTTGTACGGGCGGCGCTCTCTCCGTGGCGCTGCCCGGGTCGCCTCATAGCGACCTGTACTCGGTCCCGGTATAGGAGCCAGATCCAAGTGGTCGGTCATCCGACACTCATCCTCCAAAAATCTGAGGAGATCCGAGAAGGGGGGGAGGTACGAGGCACTATTGCTCCCGTACCTTTGTTCGAAGCGTCCCTTCATCTCCATGGGAAGCTTATCGATGATGAGGTGGAGCAAAATAAAGGACCACTGGTCCACCGGTAGATCAAGTCGTTTGAGCGCGTTAATAGCGCTCAGCAGCGGGTTCAAAATCTCCTTCCTCAATGAGGAGACCCGCGATACTCGTGGCAGCCCTAAAATGGCAGCCACATGTGTGTCCGCTAGCAAGCGAACATTCTGATACCGGGCGGTCAACAACGCCCTTGCAATATCATAACTGTCATCATTGACAGGTAGATGCTGGACAAGTACACCAGCCTCTCCACGTAAGGCAGAGAGCAAATAGGCCAATTTCTGGCTAGGGAACAGGTCGTCCTTCGAGTGAACCAGGCTATCAAAGAGGTTAATGAACCCCATCCAAGAAGCCAGGTTCCCATCAAAGGTTGGGATGTCTAAAGTGGGCAGTCTGCCCAGCAAGCCGGCCGGGGTAGGCTTGACCTCCCCGGGCGTGCACGACTCACCCCTCCGGACGGATAGGATTGCCTGAGCCTTGTTTATAATCACATCCGCCTGTTCAAAACACTGATCATAATCGGCATTAAATTGGTCGACTGCCCGCAACTCAGCGGCACCCTCGGCTGGGTGGTCGAGCAGATATTGTTGATGAGCAACGAAAAGCTGCTCCAATTCCTTCAAGCGAGCCGGTACTCCCTCATGCCGAATTAACAAGGCCTGTTCTCGGTCTGGTCGGTCTACCAAAGCGACGGCACTAGCAAACCATCTCAAAATCTTTTGTGCACCCGCGCGGGCACCACTAAGCGGGCTGACTGGCGGGACCATTTTGCACCAAAATTAATAAACACTATAATAATACACGGACAAACAGACCGACAACCGCAGACAATAAAACAGATCGGGAGGAACTTCAAAGGCAGAACAAAATATATAAACAAACCAAAATCAAGTGTAAATGCTAGAACTTAACTAGAACAACAAAGGCATTTAACAATAGAATTTTTCAAACAAATTAAATTCAACTATTAAGTCAATAACTTAACAAACATAATATTCAAAGGCAAACAAAACAAAATCAAATGTAAATGCCAAAACTTAACACAGCAAAATAGTGTATTACAACAACAGCAAAGTCATTTAGCAGCAAAATTTTTTAAACAAAATAAATTCAAATATAAGTTTACAACTTAACAACAAAATATTCAAGGGCAAAACAAAGATATGAAAAAACAAACCAAAATCAAATATAGGTAAATGCTAGAACTTAACTAGAACAACAAAGACATTTAACCCCAATTTTTCATATACAATGACAATTAGTTAAGGAGATCGGTCCACAAATGAGCTGGTAGTCGGTTTAAAATCAGCAATCAAAACCAATTAATATGTATTGCCCATTTGGACAACCAACAAGATTACAATATTAATTGTACAATACTAATCAACCACTCAAATCTAAAAACCACGCTCTGCTACCAAGAGATGGTGGCTCCCCAAGTAGACACCACCACGTCGGCGTTTCACCGAGTAAGGAATTTTGGGTTGATTGCTGATGCCCTACTACCCGCTCATAGAAGGCATTGTGGCTTACCCCGATTCCCGTTGTCTCCTTCCGTCTCCTCCGTAGCCGGTGGACTTCCTGAGCTAGCTCGAAGGAAGTCGCGGCTCCTGAAGTTCTGCAGTGGATCCACCGGTGGAGACCGGAGCACTACAAATGCCTATTAGGCCATCACGACTCACACACGCGAATTTGACACAAAGCGGGCACTCTTTTGCACAACACAAAGCGGGCTTTCGCACCCCGATATTAGGTGCGCCGCGCAAAACACGATTTGTTATTTAACTTAAATTACATTTTATTCCGGCCCGCACCTAACCTCTAAGCATGTCATGACATTTCGACTCGACTCAACTGACATGTCACATGCGGCCGGCCGCCAAAAAAGCTGTCACTGCACAGACTAGAATGCAGTGCCGCCACTCGCTCTTCCTCGAGCGTGAACAGTATGAGTACTAGAAATGACAGAAATCGCCAAAAACTTTTCCCATACATTTTGTACGGAAAACCCTCAGCTCCTAAGTATTTCATACGGTAATCTCTCTACGAATCCTATTTTTTACTTTTAAGGGAAAATGTTAAGTTTATTTTCAACAAGATGGCGCTCCATCACATTACAGCCGCCGTACGCTTTCAAATTTTAACAGACAATCAGGACACAGTGGATAGGGACACATGGTCCAATAAAGTGGCCACCTTGCAGCCCCGATCGCCACGCCACTAGATTTTTTTATGGGGCTACCTAAAAAACGAAATCTACAAAAAGAAATACGACAGTGTTCAGGAACTGAAAGGTGCATTGACGAGGACTTTAAATAACATCCATCCAAGAAAATTATTAGCTGCTACGTCCTCACCTTCAGTACAAAAGCGAGCAAACTTATGATGTATTCGTGAAGAGGGCGGACATTTTGAGCAATTTATTTCATAGATAGATTAGATATTTTTGCGTTTGTTTAAAAATACATGTTGAATTGATTTAATTTAGTATTTATTTAAATTACAGTTTCCCTTAAAAATAAGAAATAGGATTCATAGAGAGATCACCTTAACAAATAGGATCCGAGGATTTTCCGTACAAAATGTATGGGAAATGTTTTTGGCGATTTCTGTCGTTTCTAGTACTCATATCTTAAATGGTCCCATAGAGTCTTTTGATCCCTACATGAAATAGGATCGATAGGCATAAAAATTTTTTTTTGCTATCTCAGCATTTTTTTGTTGACTGTAACTTTTTTCCAAAATCTGTGAATGCAGATCAGAATATCTTAAAAAGTTATGGATGGCTGCCTAACAATGTTTTCTTGTAACTATAACGGTTAATGTACCTGCCCTTTAAATCCCATCTCAAAAATCCATCCTGTATAGTTACAGGTTTATCCATTGTTTTGGAGACATTCTGTATATAGATACTCGGGTCTACGGTAAAAAAAATCAAACTTGTATGTGCTTGTATGCTTGTAAGTCAATGCAATTTAAAAGATATGACCATTTACGTTGTATCAAGTTTTGTTCTAGAAACGAGTTATCATTAAACATAACAATATAGTATATAATTATTATGTATACACGGTGTTTCAAAATAGACAATAAATAATCAATTCTTTATCGAAAAGTCATTATTAAAATGTGTTTACACGTAATGTCATTCAACCCAAAATTTTCTTGTCTATGATTTACATTAAAATTTTGGGTTAAATGACGTTACGTGTAAACACATTTTAATAATGAGAGAAAAAGTACATGTGGCTTTGTATTCATGTACTGTGGTGGTGGTCCTGTACATTGGAGCACAAGAAAGCAACCCATAGTTGCACTATCGAGCTGCGAAGATGAATATATTTCAGTAGCCGAATGTACAAAAGATTTGTTATATCTGGAAGGACTAATTGAGGAGATAATTAATGTGAAAATGAGTGCTAATTTAACCATTGGCAATCAATGTACTATTAAGTTAATTGAAAATGGGACTTTTAATTGAAGACCAAAACATAAAGACGTGCGATTAAAAATTCAAAAGTGAAAAAGTGTCTTGTGGTGATATAAATATAAAGTATTGTCAAACCTTTCATCAACTAACAGATCTGTTTACAAAACCTCTAAAAAGCGTTAAATTTGACTGTTTTGTTTTTAATTACATTTTTTTAAATTAATTGATCTAACAAAATAAAATCGGCTAAAAGATGAACATTTGTCACATGTTTTATTTGACAAATTTATTATTCTTTTTATCTTAAACATTTATGTTTACCTGACTTAAGTAAACTAATATATTTCTTTCATGATCCATTAAAACAAGATACAATCTTCAACATAGAAGTGTCACCTTTTTAAAAGCTTATCTGCGGGGTAAGTTTCTTGGGAATAAACCAAATTAACGCTTCAATGTACTATTGAACTCGTTGCAAACATGACACCGATTGACTTGGTGGTGCGTAAATATATTCACACAATACAAGATGGGCTCAGCGACTCAGTGAGCGTGTGGAATAATTTCCGCTGTGACTCCGTCTGCACGCTCGGCTTGGTTTACTCTTTGTCAATGCGAACCCCTAAAATGTTTGTGCGTTTACGCTTATTTTTCTCAAAGTTGTTGGTAAGTTTGTATTTATTTTTTCTCCTTTGAAGCACTTGTACTATTGAATAATACCAGTGATACAATTGACACTGATTTTTTTCATTAGTATCAAATGAAATTCCATTTGTACCATTTGACAGAATGAAATAATCATCATCACAGCTCATATACGACCCCACCGAGGGGCACGAGCCTGTCCTTATGTTAGGGCGATTAGGCCTGTCAAACCACGCTGGCCCAGTGCGGATTGGTTGACTTCACATACACCTTTGAATTACTTCGCAGGTGTATGCAGGTTTCCTTACGATGTTTTCCTTCACCGTAGGAGCGTCAGATAAATGTACATAAATGAAATTTGTGAAACGAAAAACACATTGGTACATGGCAGGATCGATCGCAGGCCTCCCGATTCTACTCGGGGCACAGTCCAGATGCCGAGGCCACAGCGCCACCGACGCTCACATGATTAAACAATAGCTAAGAATTTATCTCACTAGTACCATTGATGGTGCAACTGGCACCGATTTATCCCATTAGTACCAAATGATGATAGGAACTTCGCCTAACCACTAAGTCAGCGGTGTCAAGTCCGATTTTATTTTATTGAAGAAGGTAAAATGAGTAGTAATTCGCAGTAATTATTTCATACACATCATCTGTTACATAGGCATTAACTATCTATACTACTGTCTACTGCGCTGGACCTTCCCTAAAAGGGGGGGATATTCCCATCTCACTGCCTTGGTGCGGATTGGTGGAAGCGCCAGAACCGCGTCTGTAAATGGACACGAACCACAGGAAGTAAGGTTGGCATGGGTCCTCCCATAAGGTGTTTCGGAATTTTACACACCAGTCTTTAGAATAAATTTTCGTTTTTATATTAATCGACTGCAGTCCACATCTGTTAATATTTACCAATAAATAATGATCAATAATTGATCGCTTGCGTATTCTCGTAAATCATTGATTTTTTACGAGAAGACGCAAGCGATCAAAATACTCGTAGTTAAGTCTAAATGCTTTAAAACGTGAATACTTAGACAGGCTTAATTCAATATACATATACTTAAGTGTGTGTCAAAGGTCGGATCTAGTTTTGTATCGAACATAAGAACATTACAGCAGTACGGTCCAAAACCCTTCGGCAAACCTTTTTAACTAAGAGCTGGAGCAATTTACGTCGTCCCAAAGACGTCCCTTCACTGTCCATTTAATTCGGGAGACATATTATGAAGGCCGGTGTTGCGATAAATAAGGTCTGAAGAGGTAACATATGGGATTCATTGGCGAATGGTTTTGTTTAAGGGCAACAACTTTCAGAACTATTTGCGAATCTTATTAAGCTTCCATTGCCGCGGTGGTGTCATCTTTACACCGTGCGAGATGAAACAGGAACTTATGTAACAATTATATAGGCGCGTTCCAGATAAGAACGGATTTGCAACATCTTCAACATTTTTAGTATCAACGCGTTTCATTAGCTTTTAGTGTAAACTTTTTGTCTGTTTCATTTAAACATTTTTGCCAGGAAAAGTTAACATCTATTACATATCCACCCAGGGCAGACTGGGTAGGTATGGATTTTCTGAAGCCATTTTTGACATTTGACAATTTTGATGTTGGTATTTTGAAAATTCGGGTGATTTTAAAATTCAATTGCCTCGCGTAGCATCATTGGGATGTATTGGTATTCTTTGGTGAGGATCTGTGGTTATCAAATCTTGAATAATGGATGGGGTCGTCAAGAGCGCGTACACAAATTGCAGATTTTGTTTCGCGTCTGTAGTAGATACTCGTACATGTGCAAATAAAAGACAGTGTTACTTATTTTGTCTTCTTTTTCAGATGTCGAAACATTCAAAACACAACAATTTCAACAGCACTGAAATTAGTTCACTCAATTTTCGCGCAATACGGATCCAGTTTGGCGCTAGTGTACAACTCAAGAGTAGGTACGGAAAATCATAATATTAATTTTGATCGATGATCTACTGGACTAGTTGCACGTACAAGATGCATTTTTCTGATAACAATGGACCATGTTATATGAGACTGACTCCAACAACTATCGTGATAAAGCTGTTTGAACTGTTACCTATATTAGATATTTTTTCACGGTTTGTCCGTCTCAAGTTTCAGTCGCGGATCGCGGTGAGATCGGGTTCATTTTCTGTTCAGTTACTTATCGCTAAGCCACAACAAACACATGGCTAATGAAATGGATAGACCACACTCTTCGGATAGAGACGACAAACAACACTAGACGTGGTCGGAGTGTGGAGAGCGAGCTATGACCAGTGGAATAGAGCTGGATTGACGCTAAGACGACGACAGTGGATAGAAAGGCATTCGTGGAGGTTCTATGCACTTCTGGGGTGTCACAAGACAACACTAGCAACATAAACAGTCACCATCTATCTTAAATCTCTCACTACAATAACATTATTCACGGAGTAAATTCCTCTATTATCCAGGATTCTAGAGGAAGATCGCTCCCATTTTCGGCATTTTTGCCATAAATATGATACTCAATACTCAATACTTTATTGCTTTTCCACAATGAAATTCGATGTTATTTTTGATTGGTTATAAATTAAGTAAATTGTGGACCCTGTCGGGCACAGCAATATTAGGAGAGAGGAGACCATAATTTAAGATTAGGTTCTTTAATTGATTTATGCTTAAAATTATAAATATAATATTACGATTTAATTTATTTATAAGCGATTTTGTTACATATTTTTACAATATTAAATTTATATATCTAAAACTGTATGTAGTGAGTATGTGTGGATGTGTGTGCGTATGCGTGGATTTGTGCGCGCGTGTTGCGTGGGTTGTGCGTGCGTGTATGTGTGTGTACGTGTGAGAGCGGCGCTTTTTTTAATAATAATATAATACTTTATATAATTCTAATACAACTATTTATGATTGTTCGGATTATAAAACTAGAACAAGATAGCTTGTCTGACTTCTGGTTTTACAATCCTTTTAAGACCTTTGTTATAATTAAGCTCTTAACAAGGTTTAGTTTAAAGATTAAAATTTAAAAATTCATAATATTGCTAGTTTAATTTATTTCATTTATCCTTTATTCTCATGAGTGCTACTAATTTATATTATTTACTAGTTTATATATTTTCTGAAGTTAGGTTTTTGAAAACTAACTTCAGAATATATTCTATTAAGAATTCATACTCGTACATTCCATAAAAGTTTTTTTATGTCAATTGTAAAATGAATTAATTTGCCATTATTAATTAATGTAAAACATATTTCATTTATTAAATTAATTATTTCATTTATTAGATTAATTGTAATCGTCACTGCAATTTATTTGTATTATAAAGTTTATTAATAAATAATTTAAAATAAGTACAATTTATTCCATACATTTCAGTAAAATACCATTTTATTTCAATTCATTATTACATACATAAATTTGAGTAAAATAACATTGTATTTCATTTCAATTATTATTATTATTAATGTTCCACTTTTTAAATATCACAGTAATTGCCATAAAAAAGGTATAAATAAAAATAATAGATACCTATAAAATCGTCTTGTCGTTGAAGTATTCTTGTAGTGTATAATAGCTTTTTGATACAAGTAAATCTTCAAGCTTTTTATTAAATTCGTTTTCATTATTTAGTTTTTTTTAACGCAATTGGCAATTTATTAAATATTTTGACTCCCATAACTGAGGGGCTATTGGTATGTAATTTTAATATAGAAGTAGGCAACATTAGTCTAGTTGCTGTCTTTTGGCGTAACGTATGTCTTGACGGTAGGTCCTGCCTATTCGTAAAATATTCGGGATGCTTTTTTACAAATTTGCATATTTCAAATATAAACATGCAAGGGTTGGTCAAAATTCTTCTACTTTGAAATATGGGCTTGCAACTGTCTGTTTGTGGTATATTTTCTATTATACGCAGAAGTTTCTTTTGTAGAATAAAAAGATTCTGCGCATCTGTGCTATTCCTTCCCCCATAACATTACACCGTAGCTAAGCCATGAATGTGCATATGCGTAGTAAGCAGCAATTGCTGTTTTCTCGTCAGTACATTTCTTAATTTCGCGAAGACCATATGAGAATCTGGACAATTTTAAACTTATATTATTTATGTGAGGCTTCCATGTAATATTAGTATCAATGGTTCATAAAATTAGTGTCAATGGTATCAATGGTTCGTAAATCAATTGATTAGTTGAGAAAACCCAAGACTCACGATAAAATGAGTTATAAGTACAATCAGATCATAATGACCTCTACCCAGACCTATCCTCTTTTTTGTCGGAGCTTTGAAATACTCAATTGCTGAGGGCAGAGGAAATTGCATTCGACTACTGGCCCGACCTACGCTCCAAAGCTCCACTCTGTTCCTATGAACAGTATGAAACCCGTAAATATCCTTCCCAACATTCGCCGTTACATCAGAGTCATTTATTTACGAATACGACGGAAATCGAATCGCTAAAAATGTTTTTCGATAGAAATTGCAATATAAAATTGACTATAAATTTACACGCGCCTCTTGTCGTACATTTAAATTATTAATTCTGAAACGGCGTTGAAAATGGGTTTCAATTGGATATACAGTTGTTGCTTATAACGTGAATCGTTGGTAGTTGTTGTTTCTCGCCTGCAGCGTTGAGGAGATAATATCTTATTATCATTTTAGCCCATCGCCGGATATAGGTCGCCCTTTTAAAGGGTTAATTTAGCTTGCCCTGTTTGTTTGATGAAGATTGCCGAAGCTAATATATAATGGCGGATTACCTACATATTCGAATTCAAAATTCGAAAATCGAACCCCGGACCTCCCGATTAGAAGGCCAGTGCCAAATCCACAGCACCACGTCGGTGCGTCGGCTCCGCTTGCGCATATTACCAACCACAGAACAAAAATTTGGTCTGTGCTGCCAACCCAAAACCATTCGCCGCCATCACAGATGTTACACCGACGACGCTCGTACTTTCGCATTACCAACAGCTCAGTAGGTCCTACGTTAATTTATTTTTACCATTGGCACTTGACAAAGGGCTCGCGATTCTTCAAAAACAGTGAATAAAACGCTCTTTGTTTCAAGAAATGATTTAAAAAATAATAATTTGGAACATGCGCGAATATACGGATTGTTGTAAGAAAAAAGGAAAACGTGCAAAGCGGTTGCACACTCTCGCTATAAAAACGTACTAAAAACCACCAAAACGTATAACTAGTAAGTTTCAAAAACTGTTCTAATTTTACAATCAATTTCTAGTTCTTTTGTTTTTTATTATTATTTTGAGTATGGGTAATACTAAAATTTGATTCATAATCACAGTCATTATTTTCTCGCAGTCAATGATAAAAAGTAGAGTACCTAACACGTGAAAAAAAATCATCTCGGCTCTTGTATCCCTTGATCCGCTCAGGATTGTATTCTAGAATCCTTCGCTCCTCTCGGGATACGACTTAGTGCCTCGAAAAGAATTCACCTTTTTTCACTTGTTGGGTAATCTACTATTTCTCTTTATATTAAATTTTATAAGATGATGTGGGCATGAACATTTTAATAGGAAATTCATGTGTAGAGGATCTCGTTTTGTTTAACGGCAATAAGTGCCTGCAAAGGGCATTGAATAAAGATTCTTGGGTTTCAGTTTGTTAATTGAGCTTACATCGAAACTGCACTGAAGATACTGATAATTTTAGTGGAAACCTTTCACACATTCTTTCGTTTAGTCATTATTCGGTGAAGTACAATTAGACATTACAAGTACAAACACAAGGTACAAAGTACAAGATATTCCTTCTAAGATAAAATTCTACAAACATTCAATCGTTTTGATTTCCACATTATGCACGTGGAATAAAGTTAACACTAGTTTGTAAATTAAATTAAAAAAAGATCTTTTTTAGATTACAATGTTCGTGGATAAATTCGATTTGAAATCTTACATAGAGGCAATTTCCACATTATAGCTTCAAATTTTTTCTTCAGGTGGTTTACCGAAATGTGTATCAAATATTATATTTTGATGATATTGTACACCAACTACTCCAATAGCTGCCCCAACTTTCACGAGACTCTTAGCAGATCTATCAATGTCATGGCGTGGTAACTACTTACGGGCATATTGCATTGAGTAACTTTATCGATTTAGACACGCATCAATATTGTTAGTGAGCAGTCACCGAGATATTGGATATGATTTTCGTTGATAAAACACATTGGTTAGGCACTTGTATTGATTTATGCGATTTCGTTGCACACAAAAGTCATTGTTTAGTAAATCTAATATATAAAAAACTCGTATCACAGTGTTTGTTATAGAGCTCCTTCGAAACGGCTAGACCGATTATTTTATGATTATATATTATAGATATTTGGTAGGTCCAAGAATAGGTCGTAAGCTATTTTTGTGCCTACCCCTAGGTGATAAGAGTGGCCTTCTCCAGTAAACGTGAAACGTAGTTTACGGGAACAGCTAGTTATAAGTATGTAATGGTGTAACGGGTGAGGAGTAGGTTCAGCGACGACGCAGTGGTGCAGTGGTTAGGAAGTAAGCCCGTTAATAAATAATGCACCAAGAATTGTGTCACTGATATATATATTGTTCCATCGTTACAAATATAATTAAAAAGGCACTACATAAGTGCTTTTAAGATTTTATGATATTCGTTAAATTATTTCGTCAGATTTATAGAAAAAGGTGCTGATAAAAATATTAATTTATGTCAATTAGCCATCGCTACTTTTTCACGTTTCGATGTCCGCAATTGAGTGACGGGAGAGACGAAATTAATTATGTCAAAGACATAAGATTCGAAATGCAGTCAGGTTAGGCGGGAATGCAACGAGTTGCTATATATAGAGTATAGCACCTCGTTACAAGTATAATTCCATAGATAATAATATCGGTTAACTAGTGTAATTGTTTGTGAGACTTCCTTTTTTTATTGCCTTAGAAGGCAGACGAGCAAACGGCCCACCTGATGGTAAGTGATAACCGCCGCCCATGGACTTTGCCAATATCAGGGACATAGCGAAGCCGCTGCCTACTTTGAATACAATACTCTTCTTAAACCTCGCTTGAAAATAGACATGTTATAGCGCTCGGGAAACAAAGCAGCAGGAAATTCATTCCAGAGCCGGACCGTACGTGGTAAAAAAGAGCGCTGAAAGCGAACCGTGCTAGACGATATTGCTTCCAGGTAGTAAGGATGAACTCTACTGCGGTGCCGAGTGGTCATTTCAGCCAAGAAATGACCACTCGGCACCGCATGCCGCCGAGTGGTACGGTGATTAAAAGGTGACGTTGGTACCAAGTCGAACAGTTCCTCGGAGCACACCGTTGAAAATTCGATAGAAGACACAGAGAGATCCGAAGTCCCTCCGTGACTTCAACGACTCTAACGAGTCCAGCAGATCAGAATCACCGATGATTCGAGCCGCCCGTCTTTGTAGAGAGTCAAATGGTTCAAGTTGGTATTTTGGGGCTCCTGCTCAGAGATGTGAACACTACTCCACGTGTGGAAGAACTTGAGCTGTCTCAAAAGTTGGGTTCCATCGAACTAAATAAAACAATACCGTAAAATATAAAATAAAAACATTTAATGGCGTATCATTTAATAAATTGAAAAACTTTAAAAACAACGTTTCACTTAAGAGCTAAGAATAAATTAGGTATAATTTACGAAAATAACACACTTGTTCGAATTGCAAGTTTACATATAAAACTTAATAAATGCATTATTTATAATATTTAAGTTACGACTATAAATAAACATTGAGTACCTATCGTAAAAGTGGTTTTAAAATGAAATGACTAGATTGAAACGGTTAATATTATTGCTAAAATTGTAAATACTGGTTCACGTTTAGTTAAATATTCTAAACACAATTTAGAAGTATTGCACTGCCCGTAATGTCAGTCTTCTAAACGATTAAGAAATAATTTTCCACTACAACTTATTCGTGAATTTATACACGACAAATAATGTTCTACTACAAGGTATTAATGAACTTATAATACAAAAAGATGAGTATAGTACATCAGTAAGTAAAAAATGAACGAAAATACATTTACACGATAACTACGTATTGTCTGACTTCAGCGTGATTCCCTTCGTAAAGGTTCTCGATTTTCAATATTTTATAACGAGCCTAACGCAATTAGGTATAATACTGAAGTTAGATAATACGCTTGTAAAACTTAATTTTGTCACAAAAAATGTGTCTGCAGTAACAATTATTTTGTAAATACAGTCAAGAGTGCGAGTGACAAATTTGAAAGCATTTCACAAATTAATGCCGAATTTCAACGAGGCAAGTGGGGACAACATGAAAAGCATTTGCTGAAATTATGCCAAGCCAAAATTTAAAAATTGATAGCCCAAGTTATTTTGACGTTTCTAAATCTACCCCAACTCAGTTGAGACTTACTTACTTACTTACAATTTCTTTGGTTGAGATTTTTTGGTTACAAAATATTATTTAATTCCCTAAATATGGTGTCTAATAAATATCTGGGTGAGTTTTAGATGAAAATGTATCTTAAAAATATAATCGTGCTACAATATTAATATGATCAGATGATATGAAAAATTTTAAATGAATTTTTTATTCACAGATTGGTCCTTATCAAGACTAGTGCGTGTTCTATTCCAATTCAACTCTTTGGTAATAACACTAATATTTAGAGCTATCTGATTTTTTTGGAGAGCTTTCAACTCCATAACTTCTTACGTCTAAGTCTAGGTTTATTTTCAAGAACTTTAATTATGAGAAGTTAAGGGTGGGGATGATTTAGGACTTTTTTATCTATATTATTGTGCCGGATATAATAATTTTTTATTAATTAATTATCGTAACATACATTTTGACTTTTTTAAATTTGATCGCTTCTTTTACACTAAATGTAGATCATGAAACGATGCACCTATTTGTGATCTGTTGAATCTGTACCTGGCTATTAACATTTTCTATTAGTCACAATTAGTTGCTTGATTTCTTCGTCAGTTCGTTTGTTTATTTACTGACAGTTGTTATTTTATTATACTCGTGCGTCATATCTCTCAACAAGCTTATTACTATCCGGCGAATCATCAGCAAATTTGATTTCATTCGAAGAGTCTGATGTCTCATCAGCGAACTTTATGTCGTTCAGAAGATCAGTTCGTCGCAGAGTATCACTGTTCGTTTCTCTGGCCGTATCATTGACCCTTTTCAGAGTCGACGATTTGTCGTAATCATTCCTATTCTCTTTTCTGTGTACCTTCACCGGAGAACTCGTCAATGTCAAATCTTTCATCTGAATCGATACAGAATTATCCTCCTTCTTCTTCTTATTTCTCTTGTTAAGCTTCGGTGAGTTTTGTAGGTCGCTAATGCTGAAATTTAGAGGATGGATTATGTTTCCTCTGTCCATGACTTTGCGGATTGATTTAATGGATTCGTTTGATTTGTTCGATTTGTTTTCCAGGTTTCTCTTGAGAGTGCTGGATGATGGCTTCTCCTCAGGAGACTCGGTGTTGCTGCCAGGATCTGGTCGAAGCTCCATCGGCAGGATTTCCTGGTGGAAAAAAAATTGAACCTAAATTGCGAGTGTGACGGAATTCTTACAATAAAGCTAGTCTTGCAAAAGACGCATTTTAAGTCACCAAACAATATTAATAATCGTCAGATGTAATCCCCGTAAAGATGCTTTCGTTAATAAAATTGAATAAAGAGGATTTAATTGACAATAAAAGATAATTTATTTTGAATCTCATTATATTAAAAAAATTAAACACTACAGAGAGCTAGATTACCTCATAAATTGGTGCTTTAGTTTCGTCGATTTCTTTAATAATATCGCCTTCTTCGAGCGGAGGGATCCACACGAGGAAGGCGGGGTCCATGCCTAAATATGAACCGGGAACGGAACCTGAGAAAACAAATATGTGAATGATTAAATGGTTTGTACAGCAAATCCATGTGGTAAATGTCGAAAATGGCTAACGAGAATTGGGGGATTTTCTTCGAGCTGTTAAAATCTAGGTTTCAATCAATATGCGTTTCCACAATAATGTGCCTTATTTAAACCAATGCCATTTAATATTTCTGATGGTATGCCTCCACCGAAAGCAAGTAACAAACCCTCCGAGGAACACAAGTTACAACATGATATGGTTTTGCTACGATCTTTTGTTACTCCTTCGTGATGCCAGAATTCACCAGACCTTGTATTCTATTCAGAATAATAGATTTCCATTTCTGGTGAGATCGGACCGCAGCAAGCTCCGATTACAGATGTCATTGAGCCGTAGCATATTAGCGTATGTCACTGAAGCCGCCAGCGTTATTGACTTCGCCGATGTGAGTAAATTGGGGTCAGAGCAAACATCAACAGTGTTGTAATACTGGCCATAAGGTCAATTCTAGTTAAATAATATATTTTTTAGAATATCAAAGGAGATGTCCTCTTTTTGTATGGAGGCTGGGTTTTGCTAACTAAAAGAAACGAAACTATGCCTGTTATAAAGGTTATATATTTAGTGTCCTAAAACCGTGAAAATGATAACTTTATACCCCTCCGTTTTGGAAATATTTTTATTTTTGTATATTTTAGTTATGGCAACAGTTTTGTTTAATGATCGAAAGCTGTGTTAGATTATCTGCAAAAAACATCTATTTGTAATTTGTATTTGTAAATGCAATGACACTTATGCTAGTCTATGGTTGTGGTTTGGTTGTTGTTGTTTGTGTTGAAGTTGTTGGTGCGTGAAATGTTGACGGCGTAATGACTATCGAATTAAAGGCGATCGTGATGGATTTTTATAGACAATCTGCCTATTAGGGCCTATTCTACTTTAAATCTAATTAATGAACACCATAATAATTGATTATTAAATCATAAAGCCCCACAGCGTCAAGTCACTGTCAAAACTGTCAAACTAAAATGTCAAATCTTTTTTTTTTCATTTTACGCATTGGACTAGAGACTTCAGCCAATCACTGCCAGTTGATTAAAAGATTTGTAGATTTTTCTTAAAAACACGAATAATATGGATTTTCATATGAAAATACATTAACATTTTAGTAATACATTGTATTTTAGTAATACATTCTATATGAAGTTAATACGGGTTAATTGGATAGATTTAAAGCATGTGATTTCAAAACTTTCACCACAGTTTAATACAAATCGGAGGAACTTAAAAGTATATTTTTAATATGACTGAATTGCTGTTTCGATCCTCTTTCCAATGGTATATAAATTATTGCTTTTAGTTACAATAATTAATAAAAACCCACTCGTGGACATCTCCTTTATACTTATGCCTTGTCACTTCAAAAAAAGCTTATTTACTTTCATATTTTACAATACGTTATCAGCACGAAGCTCTCAAGAGCAGAAAAGTGCAATATGTGCGTTGCGTGAAAAGTGCGTATGATTAAATTTATTGAAACAGTGAAAATATAATATTTTTTTCATTTTTCAAATTATTTTTCGTCGTTGACAACTTATCAGTCGTAAATATGTCAAACAATTCTATTTCTGCAATTAAACCGCTAATAAACAGAGACGGTTATGGTGTATGGAAATTCAAGGTGCGAATGTACTTAATACATGAAGAATTGTGGGAAACTATCGCCGGATACCCTGAAGGTAGTACCATTTCTGCAGAGAAGAAGTCGCGGAACGATCAGGTAGCATTATCAAAAATATGTCTAACTGTAGATGGTATGGCAATCACCCACGTAAGAACATGTAAGACGGCTACAGATGCTTGGAATGCTCTATCGTCAGCCTACAATAAACAGTACGTCTTCTTGCGCCATGCCTTTTTTTTACCATGCTCGGTATGGACGTACGCTGCGACCTAAACCCAAAGGATTACATCGAAAGCCTTCTAAAACAGCTTCACTCGGTGTCTTGAACAAGGTGCGGCGATTCTTTACAGTTGATCAACTGTGTTTGCTATACAAAACGCAAGTACGGTCCTGTGTAGAATATTGTTCGCACCTCTGGGATGGCTCCGCCAAGTACTTACTCGATACTTTGGATAGGTTGCAGCGGCGCCCAACACGCATCATTGGCGATGTAGAGGTGACCAACAACCTTGAACCTCTGCAGCTGCGTCGCGATATAGCGTCACTTAGCGCGTTCTATCGTCTATACCACGGTGAGTGCTCTGAAGAGCCTTTTCACTAATACCACCTTCTCCTTTCCATTTAAGAACGACACGTGCTGGCCTGCGTTGTCACCGTCTAACTGTGACTACCATTCAAACGCGTACCAAGAAATTCGGTAACTCATTTCTATGTCGCACGATTAAGAAATGGAACTCTCTGCCAGCTCATGTGTTTCCTTTTTCCTATAATCCCGGGTCCTTTAAAAGAGGCGTGAAGAAGCACCTTGCAGATCGACAAGGTGAGGGTGGCTAGTGCGGCGTTTAACCTCTCTCCCGCACTATCTTCGCATTTGGACTCTACTTCCACTTACCACCAGGTGGAATGGAGTCATTTGCTTGGCCTTCTATAAAAAAAAGGGCGTTTCGGTAACTCACCAGCGTTATTGACCTCGTAATCATAGTAATCGATCTCCATCTCCGGGTGCGAGGTGAGGCTGAGGTCGGACCGCAGCAGGCGCCGGTTGCAGCTCTCCTTCTTGTACTTCGGGTTGTCCAGAATCTTGGCGGAGGACACGCCGCTCAACGCGGGGGAGTACCAGCCCTGAGGGGAGAATTTTTTCGCTTGTAAAAAAATGAGTTTTCGAATCACCTACCTACATAACTTGTTTTAAAATTATGTGATCCTTTAGTTTTTTTCTATAAGTCGATCATTTTATTTCAACCCATAAAAATAGGTAAGTATTTCAAATTGCGGTATTCTTTGTAATGTGTTTTAAACCACTTTTTATGAAAACAAAGCGATAGGATTGATTGGATTCGCAAATCATCACAAGCACAACTCATAAAAGATATACGGTAATTTTTTTATAATATAATCCTTGGAATTTGATTTTTGATTTTAATATTCATTGTTTGTACAGGTAAGCTCCCATTCAAGCTTCACATTTACACTACAAAATCCGTTACTATTATGAGCGACATAGAATGGTCCAAAGGTCAAACAGTATAGCTTGATATAGTTGTTTACTGTACTATGGAAACAATAAAAAATCGAAATAGCAATGGATTCGCTTTGCTGTACATTGCTGTTCACAGCATTTTATAAATGTATGTCCACCTCAGAAACATTCAATTAACAACGACTTGAAGACTTTCTTCCCCACTCACGTTAGTAAGCGTCGCAGCTGAAGTGGATGAGGATGCTCTACTCTCGCTACGGTCTTTCTCCCAGCCGCTGTCTTTGTCTTTTTCGCTGCAGCTGTCATCCCTCTCACTCACACTGCTGGCACTAGTGCTTATGTCGACGGTCACCACCTCCGTGTTTGCCGTTTGAGGTGGTGAGGTGACCTGCAAGTTAAATTGAAGTAAGAACATTTTTGAAGTTATATTCCTCTTCAGTTTGTTGCGTTTCTATCATAATTTTAATTTGAACTGTAAAATAATTCCAATCTTAATCACTCTTTACCTAAGTAACCTTTGACGCCATAGACACCATAGCACTAAACACAAGGTAAGAGTGTGCAAGCGCCGTAGCGGGGAAGGGGCGATATTGGCGCGCTACTTGAAGACAAATTAACTATAAACCTTTGACGTCATAGGCACCATAGCACTAGACACTACGGTGACAGTGTGCGAGTCCCGTAGCGGGGACGTAGCTTAGACAATAGATACCAATAGACATGAAATACCTACGAAAAAAGCGTGCCAGCATTTGGGTTGGTGCTCTAAGATGGGGGAAAAAAACTAGGGTTGCCGCATCCAAGATTCCACACTTTTTATGTTTTTCTTTATAGAATTCATTTAAAAAATCAATAAAAAACGTATAACTGTAAAATGCACTCACAAATAATGCTCACCGACTGATATTTTAGCACAACAACAAACACGGTGCTTTGTAATGGCGGACTGAACTGGACGCAAATTTATTTGAGACATATAATAACATTGCGAATCCATTGGTTTACTTAATCTGAGGGACGTAGCAAAATTGAAGTGCCGCTTGAGGATACACGAAATATAAACTATAGTCCGTTTATCTTAATAAACGAGTACTGAAAATTTTTACTGCGTTGCTACTGGTCCACGTAATCAACATTAAGTCCATTTTATTCAATAACAACGGTCCTTTACAATTTCAAAACAAAAACAAAGGGTTGGCTTTGTCCCTTAAAATGACCCATCTCACTCTGTCAGTACTGGAAATGTACGAGGGACATACTCGTTTCTTAAAAAAACGAACTATAGCGCTATCTGCCTTCGACGTCATTGCGCCGTAGCACTACACGCTACGGTGACAGTGTGCGAACGCTGTAGCGGGACAGCGCGGTATTGGTGCGCTGATTGAAACACAACTCTAAACTAGCGCTATGTAGCTTTGACACCATAGATAACATTAGAGGCTACGGTGACAGTGCGCGAGCACTGCACTGTGGGACATCCATAGGTCATAAATCTTAAAAACCTGCTTTCTTGTTTTACATTTTATTCCTTGTCGTTACATTGGATAGTTGCGGTACCTTCTGAAACTATAAATAGGTCAGTAATTAGAGTGCGCCTTCATTATCTATTGTGCATTCAAAGAGAGCGCATCGCCAATCGTAAATACTGTTATCAGTGAGTCATTAAAAAGCGTGACGTCATTTGTTGTCATTGCGGGACCTGTGAGTGCTGTGTGAGTTTTTTCTGAAATGGATATCCAAGAACAGGGTATGTAATAATTAATATTTTTATTTTAATTGTATCTTAGTATATATTTTCTTTAGTATGTCATTGCTATGAGGCGACTTTTCTTGGAGTATTATATTTTAATATTCAAAGTTTGAATAAACTTTTAAATATGTTCCCACTCGCTCCGACTATGGAGGTATATTGCACCATAATCTTTAGACTTTCTTATCTTAGGAAAATTAAAACTTGGCTGCCCTTATCTGCCCTTTTGGCGATGACAAGGGTGCTACGGTTGCCAGATTATCTCGTAGCATTTGCTACGAAATTAGTTTATTTAGTCTTAGTGCTTTGTGTAGGTTTTGTGACTGAATTTTAACCGTTTTTTTTTTGTTTTAGGTAATTTATACATATGCTCGTTTTCAAGAATGCATATTCTTGAAATATGGCTAACTGTCAATACCGATAATGACTCGGAAAAGTGTCGTCAAGTCCTACAAAGTTTGTTGACTACTCTGAACGACGATGCTGAGAACATTGATATTCATTATTTAGAGAAAATTGTTAATAATTTATGTAAAGCTATTGCTCGATTCTGGAAAAAATGTAATAGGGATAAAACCAAGCTTTTATATAAGAATTCCGATTGGTTTAATGTTATTGAAAAAATTCAACTTGTGAAAAACAATAAGCAATGTACTCCGTCTGAAACGTCGCCGTGTCATTCACGTGGTCGTCCTCGAAAACCTTTTACGCAATGTAGTAAAAGGACTAAACGTCGGAGAGTAGCTGATTTGTCAAAGTCTGATGATTCTACTGTGAGTGCATTGCTTGATGTTTCAGACTGTTCATTCGATTCGTGTATATCTAGAGTTAGCACTGATGATGTCTTGTCACTTGTGACTGATGCTCAGTTGACAAAACATCAGTATTTATTAATTAAAAACTTTGTTAATAGTAAGATTTCTCCTAATGTATTACCATGTTACCAACAAATTACTAAAGCGAAACAGAGATGTTACCCTTCTAATATAACTGTTTCCGAGTCTTCAGCTGAAGTTGAATTACAAAGTCTTTTTGATCACACAGCTTCTCGAATCCTTGAATCTCAAAAAGAGGTCTTAGATCAGATTCCTGATGATTGTTTGTCTAATATCTCTTTACTTGGGAAATGGGGATTCGATGGCAGCACTGGACATAGTGAATACAAACAATTTTTTTCAGATTCAACTTTAGAAGATAGTAGTTTGTTTGTAACATCTTATGTACCCCTTCAAATTATTGTAAAATTAGCTGAAGATAATTGTAAAATTTTATGGAAAAATCCTCGACCCTCTTCCACTAGGTACTGCCGTCCTATTCGATTTCAATTTTTGAAAGAAAGCACAGCAGTGTCTTTGCAAGAGGAAGCTTATTTTAAGGATAAAATTGAAAGTTTGCAACCTACTTTTATTCAGATCGACAATCGTGAATTGGTCGTTTCTCATAAGTTGCAGCTTTCAATGGTAGATGGTAAAATTTGTAGTGCTTTAAGTGAAACATCTACAAGTAGATGTTATATATGTAATGGTACCCCTAAAGAGATGAATAAAATAGACGAATGTTTACAAAAACCTGTAATAGAGAGTAGATACCAATTTGGATTATCACCACTACATTCTTGGATACGTTTCTTCGAATATTTTATTCATCTTTCATATAGATTAGACATAAAAAATGGCAAGTTAGGCTAGATAGTGATAAACAATTGTTATCAAATAAAAAACAATATGTACAGTCCCAGTTTAGGGAACGATTAGGTTTAATAGTTGACAAGCCGCGTAGTGGTGGAAGCGGGACGTCTAACGACGGAAACACGGCCAGGAAGTTTTTTTTGGAATCAGCTGTATCTGCTGAAATTACAGGTTTGAATAAGGATCTCATAGATCGTTGTTGTGTAATATTACAAACGTTATCTTCTGGACATAAAATTAATGAATGCAAGTTTAAAGACTATGCATTACAAACAGCATACAGCCTGGTCGAGAAATATCCGTGGTATAGTCTTCCTGCTTCTGTCCACAAGGTGCTCGTACATGGATCAGATATTATAAGTTATGCATTGTTATCTATAGGAGAACTTTCCGAAGAAGCTGCTGAAGCGACAAATAAGTATATCAAAATTTATAGACGAAGTCACACTCGAAAAATGTCACGTGAAGTTACCAATCAAGATTTAATACAACGACTATTATTACATTCAGATCCTTATATTACAAGTCTTCGGAAACTTCCCCCTAAAAAGAAAAATACTCTGTCACAAAGTGTAATAGAATTGTTACATGTTTAATATTGTTAGAATAAGAATAATTTATTTGTATTTTGTTAGTTGTTTTGTTTTTTTTGTATTAATTTTAATTTATTTATTTCTATTATTTTATTATAATTAAATAATGTTATCAATGTTTTGACTCTTATTTTATTTAAAATATATGTTTTACATTCCAATTTTTAAGTGTTTGTTCATGATAAATTTAGGTAAAAGTATGTTATTGTTTATATTTGTTTTTTACTGAAGTAAACGTTTTTTATATCGTAAATACATGTACTTCTTTCATTTTAATGTTCCTAAAACACTTTTACAACTATAAGTCACTAAAATAATACAATGTATTGATAGTAACAGGACTTTAACTATTTATGACCGCCCTTGTATGGAGCGTGTCCCTCTGTGCACTGTAGCGGTGACGAGGCGATATTGGAGATGGTGACATGCGCTATCTATCTTTGACGTCGTAGACACCGTCGCGCTAGACGTTACGGTCACAATGTGCGAGCGCCGTAACGAGGACGGCGCGACATTGGCGCGCTGCCGCTGCTTTAGGACTGTGAAGTGCCAATTCATGGTTCGAGTATGCACTTTCAAAAATGCAGTTTGTTGCGGTGGGTTAGAGTTGAAAGTCCGAGGCAAGTGCCTACATTTCTTATTGAAATATTGTTTCGGGCGATAACTGTTTTACCCCCCTAAACCTTTACGAAATTAGACACTTTTGATCACATTAGATTCAGTATACTTTAATCTATGTTTGTACGTTTTGCTTTTTTTGTAATTCAGTATAATTTATTTTAAAAAAGATATAATGCTCGAGGTAGTTTTTAAGTCTAAAATATGGATATTTAGATGCTAATTATTTATATTCTAAGCAATATAGTTGCATGTAAGCCTTTCTTCAAGACACTGAATATTTTAACATTTCCGTGCCTGTATATTTTTGAAATAGGTAAGTTTGTGAAACAGAACAGTCACCTCTATCAGAAAGCAAAAGATACTACCAGCAGAAATTTGAAAAGCTTGGACAGGCTTATTTTAAATATAATTCCAAAAACTAGACGATTCAATAAGAATGGTTATGCAATGGCCATCAAAATCTATAATAAAATACCGGAACCAATAAAGCTGCTACCCTTCAGCAGGTTTAAAATTGTTTTGAGGAAATGGCTAATTGAACAGAGTTTTTATTCAATTGAAGATTTTTTCAAACATAAGGCTTAACATTATGTGTATATTTAAATATAATATTTCCTGTAGAATATATTGAATATTATTGATATATTATTGATGAATGATTGAAAATAAATAATACCTGACATAGAATTGTAATGAATCGTAGACATGTATAACTTTAATTGATAAAAATTGTACATAAAATAAAATATTGACATTTGCATGCTATACACTAATAGCTAAATAGGCAGTAAGCTCGCTAACTTTAATTAACACCCACAAAATTGTGAAATGTAACCCTATTTGAAGACCACAGGGGAAAAACAAGGATTGTCAGTTGCAGGTTAATTTGCATAAATTAAAAATTAAACTAATGAAAGTCTATATATTTTTTTAATTAGACTTTAAATTCAATTATTCATATCTTTTTTATCAGAATACTCATATGTATAAATTCTGGTCTATAAAATAATTAAAACAACATATTGATACTGAGAAAACATTATATTTTTAAAACAAAGCCTTAAAATAAAATGCAAAAAGCATGAATGTCATTGACTTTCATTGTTGTTGGTCTTTCTTTTATGTTCAAAATTAGTGGAAAAAAAATGTTTTTCTCCCTATTGACTGCTTTTATGTACTTTTTTTTTATTTACCATACAATGTTAATCTTTTGGCATCATTGTTGTTTTTATTTGAACAAAGTCCACGCAGTGGTTACAATGTTACAAACACAAAAGGTCTTAAAAAGATAATAAAAAAATAAAAAATCAATATTAAATACAATTTAAATTTTTTTTTATATTTTTTTATCGATAAATTGTAGTTTTCACCCATTTTCGTTTGTGCACCTTATCCACTGGGGACACACTGTATACAAACGCACGAAACCAACAAACATATGACAGTCAATGGCGTCAAGTCAGGCGCTGTCAAAGTGACATTGCCGGTTTTTGTTTTTTTGCGCACAGACATTCATGATTCTTGCTAGTTGTAAACATTCAAATAACTGGCCATAAATCAGGACTCCGACTATTGTTGCCTTTCAAATTTAGCTAAGGTATAAATACGTACAAAAGCCACTAGATGGCATTATTACTTTATTTTTGAATTTTTTATGACATTCCTTGTTTTTTCCCTGTAGTCTTCATTTACAGTAAATAAAGAATTTGAATTTGAATATTACTTCAAAATCAAAACGTACAAACCTAGATCTTCATTATATCTACAACATTTCCAAAAATGTCGAAAATTGGACTATGTAAATAGGGGGAAAAGCGTTATCGCTTTTTGTATGAACATTTACAGCTTCACAATCCTCTTGAGACTTAACTATAAACTAGCGCTATCTACCTTTGAAGTCATGGACACCGTAGCACTAGACGCTACGGTGACAGTGTGCGAACGTCGTAGCGGGGACGGGGCGATATTGGCGCTCGTCACTGGTGCGCTACTCGAAGATACTGTCTCTGGTGTGATAGTGGCTTGGCTGGCTGAGCTCCGCGCGCTCACTACGCTGGCGTTGTCGGCTAGCTCCGTCTCCACGTCTGTGCACTCGTCTTCGTCCCTGGTTGCGTATAAATTTTTCATTAAACTTTAGTTTTTGAAAATTACTGTTGACTATCGACTAATGTATACGAGTTTTATCTGTGTCCATACTGTCCTTAATCAAATGAATCTATATGATTAAGAGGGTCGTATGTTTTCGTGAGTTGTCTGTGATCACTGATCACGGACAACTCACACCACCACTATCACTGGCGAGTGATTAATCACTGATCACTTTTGCGCCGCAGCAGTGTCATATACCGCTTCGGTGTGCCACCGATCAGCAGGCCTATTATGGATCTTTCATCGTATGACATGGTATAAATTAGATTTAAGGAAGTCATGAAATGCTTCATAAGGTATTATGGATCTCCAATGATTTCATCACTATGGAATAATTTCAATGATGTTTCATCGTAATATAAATGAACGAATGATCAAAAATCTGACCGAAAATCTTATGACATGTTTTACACTATGATTAATCATCATGATATCATTTAAAACCATAAGATCGGTAATAGGCCTGCAGATCTGTGTCTGAGGGGGCTCCTGTTAAAATTTTATCAAGTCATGTGGCACCATTCCAGACCGGTGACGGATCAAAGCTCATTAAGGAAAGGATTTAAAAATTGATAGCAGAGCGAAGTTAATGTCGCAAAATTAACGAATAAGTCAAAGAATTATGCTACCTAATTTTAATGATCCGCATCCAAAGAAAGGATGTGAACCTAAAAGGGCCTCATTACCAGAATTAGAAATTGATAATAATATGATTAATTTTGGTAGTCATAAAATAACCAAAATGTTGGCAATTCGTACTATGAATGGAGTGCAATTCATCTTATGGAATTATACTTGTATGAATATTCGTAAAATGTCCTACATATTAGGAATCGCTTAAGTGACAATAAGGACTAGCGACAATTAGGACTATTAAAAAATTAAATATTCCAAATTGTAAAACTCTTTAAAAAGCCTCCGACTCGTTAAAATATTTTCCACGAAAATTATTAAATTCCTTAATATTTTTACAATCGGCCACTGAGATGTATGAAGTTATCCATAACATAACAGAAAGATTTTTCGTAGGTAAGCAACTTAGTTATAACGTAATGATTTCATATAAATATTATGACAGGATCATTTCGTGGTAATATTATTTTTCTGTGCAAATGGCCAACGGTCCTAAATAAATGTAGAAGTAAAATAAGCTTAGATTTGTATAGGACTTGTTGACTTTGTTATAGCAAGCTGTTATCTGATTAAAATCATTCTACCCCTCGTTGTATTTCTCTCGAAATATTTATAATGCTAATTATTATTTAAAAATTCATTATCATAAAATAAATTAAATCATTGTATGATAGTTTAGGACTATACTGATAGGATGTAGTAGACTGATAGGTCAACTTTTTTTTCTTTCATTCCTACTTGTATTTGCAGACATCCTGATTATATTCAGGATGTATGCACATACAAGGTTAATATGTTTCCTTTAAATTAAAATGTTTTGCTTTGTTTTGACGTCAATAAGTGCTTGTAAAGGCCTATGTTGAATAAAGATTTTTGAATTTGAATTAGGATAATGCCGTTTTAATAAATTAAAAAAGAATAATTATTAAAAAAGTGTGCGAAAATACAAAGTAACGGATTATTTAACAAAAATGATTCATGGATGAAATCTGCTTGGTTCTATGAAATACTGTTTATTGTCAATTTATTTTCCTGTACCTACATAAAGTCTTGATATATGTATTAAGTATGCAACATATTTGTAACTTGTTTAAAAAAATGCTCTTTTCCCCACCCCCGAGTTTCAGACTCGCTCTACTCGGAGAGGTCAGCAATTCAGCATTCCGAACGAGTTGTAGACACACAATTTATTTATTTATTTCAGTGAATTAATTCTCACGCTTAGATCGTCGTCGGCGCAGTGGACTGGCACTTGCCTTCCAATCGAGAGGTCCGGGGTTTGAGACCGTTATGTACCAATGTGTTTTTCGTTTTTTCAAATTTCATATGTAGTAAATTAATTTGTCTGAGGCTCCTAGTGAAGGTGACGGTACTGACGGTGAAGGGAGATATCGTGAGGCAACCAGCGTAAATCGGCAAAGAAATTCAATGTTGTATGTGAAGTCGACCAATCCGCACTGGGCCAGCGTGGTTGACTAAGGCCTAATCACCCTAACATAGGGTAGGCTGGAGCCCCTCGGTGGGGACGTATATGAGCCGTGATAATCAATAGCACCCTGACAGTTACTACGATGTTTTGTTTTTACGCGAAGTACGGTCAAAAGTAGTAGGAAACCACTTTCTTGGCTGATTATACCTATTTTATTAGGTACTAGCTGTGCCCGCGACTTCGTCCGCGTGGAATAGTATTTTTTGTTGAAGTTGATAAAAATAGCCTATGTTATACCTTATATAATTAGCTATCTATTAGTGAAAGTCCGGTCAAAATCGGTCCAGCCGTTCCGGAGATTAGCGGGAACAAACAAACAGACAGACAAAAATTTTTTAAATTGTGTTTTTGTTATTGGTGTACATTCATACTCATTTAGTAAAAACTTGTTATTTTGACATTACAAACAGACACTTCAACTTTATTTATTTGTATAGATATTTGTATAGATAGATTCCAAGTGTTTAAACGGCGAAAAAAAACCTAAATAATTCAATAATATGAAATAAAATAGTTAACGCATATTTTCAAGTAGGTAGGTAACCTACTGAATTAAGACACATTTAGTAGAGACAGAATCGCTATGAGGACCTGAGAGCCCTCTTGCACTTCACATTAGAAAGCTTCATATCATCCAGTCAAGCAAGGCTCTCAACCAAACGACAAACGACGTAATTTGCACTAGAAGCAGCCCCGACCTCGTATCACTTGTGAAACGGCCCGCCAAATCCCGGGGGACCGTGGGTTTTAAAACGTCAAGTTGAGCACTGGCGGTGCGTGCCGGGACAATAAGGCGGAGACGCAATTAATGAGGACTTTGTAGCCCAAGGGCCTGGAGTACGCGTTAATTAAAAAAACACAGCCCTCCGAAGCTGGCGTTCAACGCTGGAATCGACGAAGTTTTTCTTTGTGTTTCAGTACAGTCAATACCACGTCAGGCTTAACAAAATTGTCAAATTTTTATAATTGATTTTGAACCTTAAGAGGAAATCCTACGGGCCGTTTTCCATGCAAGCGTAGTCCCCTGTTTCCCTCCTGAATAATGACAATGTTTGCTCTACTTTTTCCAAAAAATCAATAGACACTATTAGCATGTTCCCATGTTTTCCTTTTTTTCTAAAGTTAATTATTAAAAGAGATTCAAACCTTCAGAAACCTAAAAGATTGGCCTGATTTTCTGCTATGTATATTCAAACATCCATCAAACAAATTTCATGACATTATTATGATAAAAGAAAAACATAGAAACACAGCCTCAGCCTTTGTTTAATTTAAATGCAAAAAGTAATTGAATTACTCTAGTGTTACGGAGAAAATAGGCGAACTACGAAACGTATATTTTCATAGGTATATTTCCGGTCTAAACTGCAGTTGTTTCGATCGCGCTCGTTCGGTTGTTCGGGCACATAGCGCGACAGCCAGCAGTACAATTTACAAATACCTATTTTTGAATTCTCTCGACCTTAGTTACTTTAGTGCCATTTTATTATGTGCCTTAGTGTTTCCTCTTAAGCTGTTTACGCTAAGTAATGTAAACTAAAATAGGTGTAAAGCCCCTACATCTTTATGGTCCTTCGAGCCGGATCATAAAGATGTAGGGGCTTTACACCTTAGAGATGATTGAAAGATATTTTGATGGTTACGATAACTGTATTTATATAAACTGCTAATTTAAATGATATGATGTTAATGAGTCACGTTTAGTGATGGACGCGCGTTTACGTGAACTGGTTCAAATTGCTATACGAATGAAAATGCTGAAATGCACTTTGTACGGTCGAACCGTACGTATGTAACACCTATATTACAATGTTAATAGTTGGTGTGACATTGTACTAAAATGCTTATCTACTTTTGATGCCGACTGTACATATATAACATTTTGCGTAGGGACCGGCGCAAATAATATTCACGATATCTCAAACACTCGCAATGAGCTTTTAATTGTGCAAGTAATTTGTTTGAGTGCTTTTAAATGTTTGTATTGGTTCAGTTTGCGACGAAATATTTATAAAATATCACACCATAAAATATCTTCAAGGTCTGGAGCCATGTCTGCAGCATACTTTTTCTTATAGATTTGTTAACTTCATTTTTATAATCGTTGACCTTACAATAGTCTTAAGTTATAAGTCTTTTGCCCATGCAATTTAAACTTATATACTTTATACCATGACTACGAGAAAAAGAAAGATTTAAGCGAAAATAGACATTTAATATCGAGTATTTTTTTTTGCAAGTAGGTTATACAGCATTGAGATGGTGATCGAATATATCGGTGTGTTCTAAATTCAAACACCAAAATAGTGATTAAAAGTGCTTTTTATTCACTGTTTTCAGTGAATAAAATAAACTTTTTAGAAGGGGAATGGTATAAATATTAAATATATTTATACTGGATGCTGTGTCATCGTGTTACGGCGTAGGAAAACATCGCGAGGAAACCTGCACACACCTGTGAAGAAAGAACTTCTTTACAGGTTGTGTGTGAAGTCGACCGACCCGCACTTGGCCAGCGTGGTTGACTAAGGCCTATTCGCCCTAGTTCGGGGTGGGCTCGAGCCCCTCGGCGGGGACGTATGTGAGCTGTTGATAATAAATAAATAAATTTTTATTTTAGTAACATATAGGTAACATTTAACAACATTACAGTCAAGACAATATTAAATATAGGAAACATATAATCGTGAGCCTGAACTAGGATTAACCTGTGTTTCAGGGAAACAAACACCTACTATAAAAAAAAACGTAAAATCAAATGCAGAATCAATAACATTAACAATAGCTACAAAAGTATTATTACCTATTATGGACACACACAACACACACCAGAAATCAAACAATACAAATTACTTATCTACTACTAATAATTTTTCTGTATCTTCATACGACATATTTTGGAGAGCTTCTTGGAGAAGTCTCTTAGTTTTATAATAGGTACAACTATATATAATCAGTTTAGCGTTTACTCTGTTATATAGAAATGGGCCCAAAAACACGTAAAATCTGTGCAGGAAAGTATGTTTAGTTCCTATATTTTGGCAGCAAACAATATCTTTACGCCTTTTGTTAGTAATTTCAGTGCTAAAAGTAAGTGAAGAGTGCTGTTTGCGAATAGTGCTGATAATAAATAATTGTCTTACAGTTAATACTTCACAGTTCTTATATAAGAGGTGCGTAGGGTAAATAAAGGTGCGAAATGTAGATACCTTTAGTACTGCTCTTTGTGCCCTCTCAACCGTTATTAAAAGCGTTTCAGCAGTGCCACCCCATGACGTAATGCAATAAGTAATAATAGATTGCCATAACGAAAGGTGAACTTGTCTCACTAGCTTAAAATCTGCGATGTCACGAAGTTTTTAAAAACAAATATTAATTTGCGGATTCTATAACATGAAGCATCAATATGATATTTAAATGTGAGGTGTTCATCTATTATAACACCCAGGTATTTTAATTTGTCAGTGATGTTGATGTTGAGTTGATGATGATGATGATGTGTTGTCGTGTGCTCACCTCTGGTCCGCGGGCTCCTCGAGCCGGTCGGAGTCCCGCAGCCGCGTGTGTCCCGTGCGCGAGCCGGAAGGCAGCAGGCGGCGCAGCGCCCCGCCGCCGGCCGCCGCCGCCGCGCCGCTCACTACCTCCGACAGCAGCGTGCTGCGGGACCCCGCCGCCGCCACCCCCGCCCCCGCCCCGGCGCCCAGCTCCAGCGACGCCGAGCACGCTGCCGGGAGACCGACCACCGATATTTGTAAGAGCGAGGTTACATACATCATCGGTGTTCGGAATCAAGGTCACGCGCCAGATTCACTCCGGTCAAACGAGCCATCCATCATGGTGACTTCACTGAGGAGACCGAATTTCTCTCTAAAGTTAAAGTAAACCAAAATAATGTACAGCGAACGGCCACCATCGTAGCCCATCGTGTAGAGGGGCTATAAAACTACATTGGATTTTAGTCAGCTTTTAAAAAAGGAGAAATATCGATAAATTATCAATATATCGGCGTACTAGACCTATATATCGATATTTTAGTATCGACTTAATTCGATATAGTTTAAAGATATCGATATATCGATATTTTTAAAATCTTTGCATCCCTAGCTCCGAACATCGCAGACAAGTTCCAACAATCTTCGACACGCGCTGGTCAGCGCTGGCACCGTCATTTTAAATTAATGATTTTTTTACAAATAAATGATGATATTCTCCGAAACGTTTCCTTTCTCTAGTAAGTATAGCTTGTTTTCGTATTTTTAAATACACATTTTCTAACAAAACCAAATCATCGTCCGATGAGTCCGACATTTTGCATGCTACACAGAAAATAGTATCTGCTTCAATCTGCTTGCTTAATGTAGCTGTCACCTAAATGGATCAGCGCTAATAAGCACTGGTAGATCGGCATAGGCTGCCAGCTTTCTTTCTGTATACCACGGCCCGTATCGAGTTCATACGACGGCGCTAGTACATACGTAGCACGAAGCACCTTCGCAATCGTAAAATATTCGGACGTTTCGATAGCCAGCCTTCGAAATTCGACTCGGCATTTGCCTTTCAATCGGAAGGGCCGGGGTTCGAGACCCCCATGAGCCAATGTGTTTTTCGTTTTCGAATTTCATATGTACACTAGCCTGTGTCCGCGAACTAAGTTTCGCCTTTTTTTCTAACATTTTTCATTGATGCTCAGCTCCTATTAGTCGTAGCGCGATGTTATATAGCCTATGGCCTTCCTCGATAAATGAACTATCCAACATAAAAATATTTTTTCAATTTGAATCAGTAGTTCCTGAAATTAGCGCGTTTAAACAAACAAACAATGAAACAAACTCTTCAGCTTTATAATATTAGTAAGTAAGTATAGATTTGACTGATGCTCCTACAGTGAAGGTAAACATCATGACTAAAACAACTTGCATACATCTGCGAAGAAATTCAGCGTGGTTGACTGAGGCCTAAACACCCAAACTTAGGGTAGGCTCGAGCCTCTCGGTGGGGACGAATATGAGCTGTCGATGTCGTGGTGAAGCAATCACGGTAAGGCCTTCGTCTCACCTGGTGGTGACAAGGCCGAAGCTGGAAGCTTAACCTGAACTCAACTGAGACTGGCTATCTTGCCTCTAATCTAATTGTCGGAACACAGTAATCAATCACAATCAAAATAAATGTTATTCAAATATGACTTGATGAAAGCTCTTTTGAATTGTTCATTTTCCTGTCTACCACCCAGGTACCTACCATTCAGGACGAATTTTAGTTAATAAGAAGAATGGGCCCAAAAAACCTATCAGCTTTATCACAAATAGGTAACGACATTTACAATCAATTATACCTTATTCTTTATTATAAATTAACTTGAATAACATTATTGACAAAACATGTACAATTGTACACAGATGGACTTATTCCTAAAAGAGATCTCTTCCACCTTCTAGCTAACCTTACTGGGTTTTCTATGTTATTAACATCGACTCCAATGGAATGCACCGTAAGACTATCAAAAAATAGAAGAAATTCATAGAAGGGACTGCGAACCATCCCAGGAGTAACTCACCATCGCTGTCCGTCAACGACTCCTTATCCGCCGCTCGCTGGTAGGCCCTCGTGCGGTGCGCTGAATGCAGCGCTAAGCTGAGCGCGGCGAGCGCTATGACCGCTGCGAGCACCACCGCAGTGCCGCGATTCTTACACGCTCGTATAAGGCGACTCCGGTGAAATGCACCGTTAGACACTATATTTACGACTGCGCACAGTCCCAGGAGTGACTCACCATCGCTGTCCGTCAGCGACTCCTTATCCGCCGCTCGCTGGTAGGCCCTCGTGCGGTGCGCTGAATGCAGCGCTAAGCTGAGCGCGGCGAGCGCCGTGAGCGCTGCGAGCGCCACCACAGCGCCGCGCGCGCCGCCGCCGCCGCGCCACCACGTGGCGCCGCTCACCACGGCCCACGCCGCTGATGCGTTCCTTACCGGCTCTACGATTGAACGTTACACCGTGTTTGGTCAACACCATGTCAAGCTGAAACCTACCCAACCCATGTCAACATCCTACTAATATTATAAATGTGAAAGTGTGAATCACGCAAAAACGGCTGAACGGATTTGCATGAAATTTGGCATGCGCGTAGCCTTTGACATGGAAAAGAACATAGACTACCTTTTATCCCGATTCCTTAAGCAGTTCTCGAGGGAAAATTGAAAATTGTTTACGAGCTAAGCCGCGGGTAGACAGCTTTGAAATTTGGTATGCATGTCACCTATGCTATGGAAAAGGACATGTCCTTAATGATCTCTCAAATAGTTCCCGTGGGAAGATTAAAAATTGATAACGAGCGAAGCTTTAGACCCAATTCTGAAGTCCACGCAGACGAAGTCGCGGGCAGAAGCTCGTAGTCATATAAAAGTTAAGCTTGGCTTGGTGGCGTATTGGCGCGTGCGCTCAGCGAACGATTGCTAAGCAACGTTCGCTGTGGTCAGTCCTAGGATGGGTGACCGAAATAAGAAACCACTCAAGCTCGTCCTTGCTTTGGAAGGCACGTTAAACAGCGGGTCCTGCGCCTGATCTCGCCCCGGTCGTGTCGTTTAACCGTCCCATCGGACTAGGCGAGTGAAGGAACAGAGAGTGCACTTGCGTTTGAGCAGTCACTTGTGCCCTATAATAACTCCCGCGCAGATGGCTAGTCTCTGTGGAGATTGGCCGCCGTGACCAAATATCGGTTAGGAGGACATTATTATTATTGTTATAAAAGTTAAGGCGTCATTGGAATCCGAAATTGTAGGATTAATTTTGAAATCCTCCATACACTTTTACCGGAGGAAGAGTCTGTATCAGGGTCGCCTGCTTGGGTACCTCCGTCTTACCCATTTCTACCGCAAAACCGCAGTGCTTGCATTGCTGTGGTCCGGTTTGAAAGGTAAGATATGGCAGTAAAATTACTGGGTACCGTGACTTTACATTATGGGTATTGGTTGATGTGGATCTTTAACTTGATTGGGTGTAGGAATAAAACCACGCTATGTAAAGGCGAAAGCGATGTAACTCTGTTTCACAATCAGCAGATCACCAGAACAATACCATATAATTAATTTAGAATATGAACCAACATTTCAATAGTATGTGTGAATAATATATAACAATATTTTCGCTAATATATGTCAAAAATCAAATCGGCGAACGAACGTCTTGTCAGTGCTGTCAGTTGTCACGCGCGTTAGACACGCGCCTGAAAGGAGTTCGTAATCGCCACACCACCCCCCTACGGAGAAGAAAAGGTCCAGAAAAAGGTAAAAAAAAAAAAAAAAACAGTTACAAATTAAAAGGCTTTTGAAAACGGACGCGACGACCAGATCTAGTGGTATACTCAGGCTTGGCTGGCTCAGGCAGGGCTGGAGAAGGAGTACATTTTAAGATGATCGGTTGAGGAATTGTAGGTACCGGTGCTGATACAACTGGTTGTTGTAGTTGAGCTTCCAGATGTGCCGGCTTGACTCTATCTATGCTGACTTCCATATTACGACCTTTAAAGTCTAAAATGACCGTCTTTTCCTTAAGCTCGACTATCCGGTGTGGGCCAGTGTAAGGGGGAGTCAGAGGACGGCGGACAGTGTCATCACGCAGAAATACGTGCGAGGCTTTTGGGAGCATAGAGGAAACGAAGGTAGCTGGCTGTGTATGACGCGAACCTGAGGCAGGTCTTAGCTTTGCCATCATCGCTCTTAGTTGTGCTACCAAATCCGTGGCGTCAGCTGTTTGTGAACTAGTTGGAGGCACCAACAGTTCTCCCGGCAGGCGGAGTGTTTCTCCGTAAAGCAACTCTGCGGAAGAGGTGTTTAAATCCTCCTTAACCGCTGTGCGTATCCCGAGAAGGACAAACGGCAAGGCGCTGAGCCATGATTCCTCATGGCACATCAAAGCTGCCTTGAGAGTTCGGTGGAACCTCTCGACCATACCATTTGCGCATGGGTGGTAACTCGTGGTGCGGATACGTTTAGTGGCGCACTGCTGTAAAAATCTATGAAAGAGATCCGCTTCAAATTGGCGTCCCTGGTCGGTGGTAATGACTGTGGGAACTCCGAAACGAGAAATCCATCCAGCTGTGAGGGTTTCAACGACCTCTTCAGCTGTAATACCAGACATGGGCCACGCTTCCGGCCAGCGGGTGAAACGGTCCACGGCAGTCAAACAGTACCGATATCCTTTACAAGGAGGTAGTGGTCCGATGATGTCGATATGGACATGTTTCATTCTGGCCGAAGGGCTGCTGAAATGACCCAAAGGTGTAACCGTATGCCGCGAGATCTTGGATCGCTGACATGGTATACAGTTCCGTGCCCATGTCCGGCAATCTTTACCAATACTAGGCCAAACAAAGCGCTCCGAGATTAAGCGGGTACTAGCTTTAACTCCCGGGTGGCTGAGATTATGTATCCTCTCGAAAACCTTTCTTCGAAGCGGAGGAGGAACATATGGACGAGGTTTTCCGGTCGATGTGTCGCATACAAGTGTTATATCCGTACCAGGGACAGCAATTCGCTCGAGCTTTAGCGAGGAAGAGTCACCAGCTAATAGAAATTCCTTAAGTTCATCGTCCAGCTCCTGTGAATTTGCTAGGGCGGAATAATCAGTCTCAAAAGAGACCGCCTCAATACGAGACATGGCATCAGCGACTGTGTTGTCTTCGCCCTTGATGTGAACTATATCTGTCGTGAACTGGGAAATAAAGGAGAGTTGGTTGAGTTGGACTGGCGGAAGTTTTTCCCGGCGTTGTAAGAAAGCGTACACAAGAGGCTTGTGATCAGTAAAAATTGTCGCATGCTGAGCCTCAAGTATGTGACGATAATGCTGTACGCTTTCGTACACTGCCAATAACTCCCTGTAATAGGCAGGCCACTCAGATTGACGGGCATTAAGTTTCTTACTAAAGAAACCCAAGGGTTGCCAAGCGTTGTCTACTCGCTGTTGTAAACAAGCACCAACATGAACGCTAGACGCATCTGTAAAAAGACCAAGCTGCGCGTCGCAAATAGGATGAGCCAGGAGTGTGACTGAAGAAAGGCCAGATTTACAATTTTCGAAGGCTTGCAAGAGATCGGCGTTCCAGTGAACTGGTTTGGCGCCTTTCCCGTTGATGTTGGTGATTGCTTCAATGAGTGGGGCCTGTAACTCAGCAGCGTGAGGCAAAAATCGACGATAATAATTTATCATGCCCAAAAAACGTCGTAGACCCTGCACTGTTTTGGGCGGGGGAAAATCTCTGAGACCCTGAATACGGTCTTCAGGTGGTCGCGTGCCATCAGCGTTGATGCGGCAGCCAAGAAAGGTTACCTCACGGACACCCAAAACACACTTCGAAGGGTTGATAACAACACCGAAGTTTTGGAGTCGCTGAAAAATCACGCGCAGGTGTTCCAGGTGCTGGGTCTCGTTTTTAGAGTAAACTAAAATATCGTCGACGTATGCAAAACAGAAATCTAACCCCTGAACGACCTGATCGATGAACCTTTGGAAGGTCTGACCTGCGTTCCTCAGACCAAAGGTCATAAAAGGAAACTCGAAAAGGCCGAAAGGAGTGATGATGGCTGTCTTGCATACGTCCTCGGGTGCGACAGGAATTTGATGGTAGGCTTTGACGAGGTCTAAGGTACTAAAAATAGTCGAACCAGTGATGTTCTGGCACACGTCACCGATATGGCGCACTGGATAGCGGTCTGGAACCGTCCTGGCGTTCAAGGCGCGGTAATCGCCACATGGACGCCAGGTTGAGTCCTTCTTCACAACCATGTGTAGCGGTGATGACCAGGGACCCTTAGCAGGTCGTGCCGTGCCACATTGCACCATCTCTTCAAATTCCTTTTTCGCAGCCAAGAGCTTCTGCGGGCCAAGTCGTCGAGGACGGCATGAGACAGGCGGTCCCTCAGTCGTCTGAATGTGGTGAACGGTGTCATGCCGGATTTCCCTTGGCATACCAGGAGGTCGAGTGATGGAAGGGAATTCTGAAAGAAGTTTTTCAAAAACAGAATTCGGGTTATTGCTAACGACAGCTCTAACGCTAACCTGTTCAGAAGCAGCAATATTAGCAGTACAGGACACACCAGTAATTCCGTCGATCAAACGCTTGCCGGCACAGTCAGGCAGGAGGTGGTAATGTGCTAAAAAGTCGGAACCTAATATAGCACAACTCACATCAGCGACAACAAAACTCCATGGAAAATCCCTGCGTAACCCAATATTTAGGCGTAAAGTTATAGTGCCATATGTCTTGATTTGGCTACCGTTGGCCGCGTGTAGTACATAATCCGAAAGTTTCGGTCGCGACGATAGCCAGCGGTGGGGATAGCAAGAGAGGTCTGAACCAGTGTCAACAAGGAGGCGACGCTTAGACGTCTTCTCAGTGACAAATAACCGGCGACTTATAGAAAGGCAATCGGCTGCCGCCACTACTGACCGCCCTGCTGGTTTTCCGCATTGGTCCAGGTGCATGGTTGAAGGCAACGCTTTGCCTTGTCCTGAAACCTCTTATGATACCAGCACACACGTGGCCGAGATCTGGATCGAGCATCGGGAGTAGATGCTCGGCTATTGGAAGCCGTGCGGCTCCTAGATCTGTCATGTCGACCAACGCTAAGAGCGGCCACCTGGCGGGACAACTCGTCCAGGCGAGCAGTGATAGTGATAGCAAGTAAGTTAGACTCTGTGGAAGTATTCGCAGTCGCTGCGTAAACTGCGGCAGGAGGCGCTGCAATGCCAGGAGAGACTTCCAGGATCTTGTCCGCTAGTTCGGCAATTTTATCTAACGATAGCTCTGCTTGAGCGGCAAGGATGGCCTGGAGGTGCTGGGGCAGGCGCCTCATCCAAAGCTGACGCAGGATGTTCTGGTCTGAAAGTGACGTTCCGGCGAGAGACCTAAGATGACGCAGGAACTGGGATGGTTTTCTATCTCCAAGCTCCACGTCGCTGATCAGCTGCCTCACACGGGATTCCTCCGATGAAGACAAACGTCGGATGAGTTCGTCTTTCAACCGCCTATATTTATCTGTCTCTGGTGGCTTGGTAATTATGTCTTCAACCTCAGCGATTATCTTTGTGTCAAGTTGAGCTACTACGTAATCGAACTTAGTATCATCTACTGTAATACCAGAAACCTTAAACTGAGCCTCAACCTGAGCAAACCACACAGCTGGTCGGTCAGGCCAAAACGGGGGCAATTTAGCAGAAACTCTAAAAACACAAGATGAATCCGTAGGAGGAGGGTTGGTTTTATTGAGCTCCAAAAGTTGTTGCAATTGTAAATTAAGTGCAGCGTTTTGTTTTTCTAACAAAACAAGACGTTCTTCCGCATTAGACATGATACGGGCGCACAAGAAAAGTAACACACACAACACAAATTATGTCATAAAAAGAAAAATAAGTAAACAACACGCC
Organism: Schoenobius gigantellus; assembly: GCA_963935595.1. NCBI lineage: Eukaryota > Metazoa > Arthropoda > Insecta > Lepidoptera > Crambidae > Schoenobius > Schoenobius gigantellus. The sequence goes on from OZ012553.1 coordinate 2,914,798, forward strand.
GTGTAGTGCAGGCTTGCCAAAACAAAATACATGCGACTACTCAAAAAGTTATTTAAGAAATTAGTCACACATTAAAATAATACACAACAATAAAATAGGTAACATACACAGAAACAACATTAAAAAAACTAATACTCATACAATAGGCAAGTATTTAAATATAGCCATATTACTATTATTATTTTTATAACAATATATAAACATATTAACAATATATAAAAACAACAATATTATTTATAATTATTGTCGTATTCGTTTATGTATATAGAAAAAACCAAAATCATGAAGTTCGTATGATAAGCGACGATAGGTACAATTACCGCAGCACGTTCTAGTCATTGACACGTCAATGGTTCTAGTAGTAGAAGTTGTAGAGCTCCGAGCTGATGTGACTTCAAACAGCATGAAATGTAGTTACCATAAAAATCTTACGTTACGTTAAAAGTAGCAGTAGTAGGTTCACGTCGCAAAACGTGCAGATTGCAAACATAGACTCTTCACAAAAACACGCTGGCAGGCACACAGGCAAGAGTTGGGCAGGATTGTTTCCACTTGTTACTTTGTTACCATTGAACGGAAGTAGTCGTGCTCCTCAAAACTTACGTTACGGCGTTCAAATCACGTCGGGGTCACCAATTTATGGGTATTGGTTGATGTGGATCTTTAACTTGATTGGGTGTAGGAATAAAACCACGCTATGTAAAGGCGAAAGCGATGTAACTCTGTTTCACAATCAGCAGATCACCAGAACAATACCATATAATTAATTTAGAATATGAACCAACATTTCAATAGTATGTGTGAATAATATATAACAATATTTTCGCTAATATATGTCAAAAATCAAATCGGCGAACGAACGTCTTGTCAGTGCTGTCAGTTGTCACGCGCGTTAGACACGCGCCTGAAAGGAGTTCGTAATCGCCACAACATCTTATGTCGCAAGTTGGCAACGTACACTGTGGTTCTTGTGGGGATTGCAGATTTGTTGCGAATCTCACAAGAGCCACATGTACTATAGATGACTGTTACCACTTACCATCAGGTGGGCAGTATGCGAAAAAATTGTATAAGGTATTAGAAAATTAACTTCACAATTTCAAATTTTCTATGACGTCATATCTTTCATTTTTTTCTGTACTCCTAACCGATATTCGGTCACGGCGGCCAATCTCAACAGAGACTAGCCATCTGCGCAGGAGAATTATAGTGTACAACTGACTGCGCAAACGCAAGTGCACTCTTTGTTCCTTCACTCGTATATTCAGTTGTAGCAAGAAACATAATATTGTTTTGTATGTAGGTACAAAGAATTTGTTGAGTAGTGATTTTATATAACTTACACTTACCTGCTAAACTATATTAAAATAGGTACCAATCATTAAAAAATAAAGTAAGTAATACAAATCTACTCCTATTGTGTAATTTTCAATAATATCCTGAATGAAGTCCCTAATAACACCTTCTGAGACCCGATCGAACATTAACCGCGTACTGGGCGACCGACGACCTAACTAGCCATGCTGGGAAGATTTTGCCTAGCGTTGGGCCTACTGTGACTGAAATGGTGATGGGTTAAATATAGCGGTGTATACGTACGAGTATGTGATTGATTCACTCACCCATTTGACTGGCGTGCGCCAGGAAGCCGCCCGCGCAGCGCTCGCTGGTGTCCGAGGACCGGAGCTCCACCAGGATGTGTCTGCCGCCGGCGATCTCCATCATGCCGGTACTGTCAGTTGTGGTCTCCACATCGCCGACCTTCACGGGAAGGAGATGAAATTTTGAAATATAGTATTCAAAATTTCTTTTGTGACTTTTCCATTAGCACAAAGACCCCAAGATAAATATGTCTATCATTCATCATCTGTCTCTTTCTCGACACCAATCAATAGCTATCTTATTCGCTACTGTCAAAAGTGACATTTCGGTGTAGAGAAATAGGCCGAGAAAATACTTTCGCGATCCTTGTGCTACGCGTGCTGAGGTGCATTTTGCAGAAAACTCTCTTAGCCTGCTTTTATACGTCTTCCACGGGAGGATAGGAAACAGCGACACGTGTATTCTTAACCACCGAACGGTATGGTTTTTCGTTTTAGTTCAATTTTCGTATTAAATATTTATGGTTGTGGTATTCTTATTTCTTTTTGTAATTTTTCGGTAATGCTAACGCGCTATTTGCAAGGTTTCCGCAAAAAACTGTGTCATGACACTTTGGATGTCGAGACGTTATACTGATATGGAGATTTATTTGGTCTTTTTAAATATTATTACTAGGAATTTTATGTTTATTTTTAGCAACAATAATGATTTTATTTTCTGCTATTACTAATTAATTGCTTACCACAGCAGAGCTGTCGGGTCCGTCCCACGAAGCCAGGAGTGGTGCACCCAAGGAGTCTCCGTCTCTAGCGCGGAGGGCCTGGCCAGCGCACGGCAGTCGCACCGACTCCATCCTCAGCCGCACCACGAGGCCCTCTTCAGCCTACACGAGATAAGAGATCAAACCATTTCTGTGCAACAAACTTAGTACAAAGGGCTAGGCATCAATTCAGTTGTGACTCTAGTGTGGTTGGTGTCGCAATGTTTAATATAGTTCTAGTATCTTTTTAAGGCAGGGCTAAACCTAGTAGACCGCACACTTGGCTATACCGTAGGGCTCTGATCCACCAACGGTTATTCCACTGGTGTTCCTATACCCTACTAAACTTCCCCCCAGACCCTCTGCCTGCACCCTCTATGGAGGATATTCACAGTACTTAGTAATTTTTTGGTTGTCTCGTTCTCTTCAAACTAGATTACTCCAATGCAAGCACAGCTTACCTATTTCTGCCGAAAAGCAGCGGTAACAGACAGTGAAATTACTGGGTACTGTGACAGTGGCCATAGGCTGATGATGAAACACGATGCTTATAAAATTGGATCCTTTCAAAACCTTTAGGAAATAAACCCACGACGATCAATGTCAAATTTATAGTCACTACAAGTTTGGGTAAAGTTATAATTGAAACGTGAGGAAACAAGCCAGACGACACAACTTTGACATGGCTGTACAACGTTCCAACTTAAGTTTAGGGTTGCCAAACACCAAAAAAAAATTCCTTACCACTTTAAATGGATGTACAAAGTTCCAACTTAAATATAGGGTTGTCAAACAGTGAAAAAAAGAATTCTAATCACTTTAAAGAATTTAATTATTGTTTGAAATATGAGAAAGAAACATTGTATAGTTTACACATGGGTACAGGTCTTGATTTCACAGGCATCAAGGAGCTCATGAAAGAATAAAATCAGATTTCAAAGGATCTGACACAATAACGCTATAAAAATTAGAAAACTCCTAAGGTGCTGTATCACTGAACTTTATAGTATTGTTTTCATATAAGTAGTTAAATCCAAAGCGAAAAGGCCTAAACAAAGCTACAATTAAAAAAATAAAAACCGACTTCAAAAACACTTAAAAGTTAAAAATAATATAATAATACAGATAACAACAGACATATAAAATAGCTTCGGAAAAACATGAATCACGTTGGACGTATTAATAAAATTTAAGTTTTCCTCGATTTTTATGAGATCCCATCATCAGATCCTAACTTTCGTGACCATGGGACCACCCTTGGAGTATACTCTATCGAATACAAAAAGAATTTTGAAAATCGGTCCACAATTCCAAAAAAACATACGCATCGAATTGAGAACCTACTCCTTTTTTGAAGTCGGTTAAAAAGATAACGAAGTTAGAAAAAAACAAAATGTAAGTATGTGACTAATTCCACATCATGAATCATTCTCATGCATTACCGTTCTATACAGAACGTATAACGTTAACGAAGCGAACGTGAATGATTCTTTGGCTACAGACCTTGAACCTCAAACAGAATCTACAGAATGTCTCCAATGTTCGATGAAATCTATTCCAGAAGTTAAGCAAACAAGGATTTTGTAGTAGTGATAATTGACATAATTACATGATGAACATTAGTCACTAGTCAGCCCTAAACATTTATTTGAAACAAACAGCTCTACTTGTTAAAATGGACGTCTAATATTTTACTTCGATGCTACGTTGCGCATCCCAACTGGATTCGCTGGTGAATTAATGGATGTTTCGTGTTGCTGTCACCGTGTATGATATCATTCGTCACTGGACACTTAACTACCTACATTCTCGGAAATTCTTCTCGTGTTCGTGGACGTCAGCTATGAATATTCTTTTTATGGATTCTGTATGACTTTTAGTTTATGACTAGTGGGTCCGGCAGACGTTGTCCTGCCCGATTATTGCGTACATATAAACCTTCCTTGGGCCTATCCAAACACACACATAAAATTTCGTAAAAATCTGTCGAGCCGTTTCAGAGTTTTTGCGAGACTAACACACAGCGATTCATTTTTATATATAAGAAGATTTAACTATTAATTAACGTGTACCAATATTAAAGTGTTAATCTATTGAAATAAGTAAACCGAATTTCTCGCAAACTCACGAAAACCTCCTAAAACGCCCGACATTTATCTCAAACTTTACAGAGCATCACAACGGCATTCTCGAAATATGAAAGACTTAAAACATTACATAAATCTTAGCACTAAATTCTCAGAACAACGAACTTTCTTAATACAGTTCTTGAATAACAAATTAACACAGATTCTTGATTCAGTTCAAACTGAAAGATATTTTAAGCGTATATGTGTAGCACAAGATTACGTAGTTTAAAATAACGATTTCGAACAACAATGCTAGCCTTTTATGTTTGAGGAAGCCTTAATTCAAATTTCTTTTCTGTCCATCTTGTTCATGATACTAAATTAGTTTAACCAAGTGAAGATTTCAGCGCAACTCTTCATTGATCGGCAACATAAATTTTCCCGAAGCTAACTTCGATTTTCACAATTTGACGGAACCCTCGAGAGTCCAATTAGTGACCGTAACTTGGCAGAAATCGTTTAAACCAGTTGAATCATTAAGGGAAATTTTCCCAAAACAAAGTCCCCAACTTCGCGACTCAATCGATTTATGTAAAATTGACAATTAAAACTTTTGTCTTCAACATAGTTTTTGTAAAGATTCTCTTTAATTTCACCGAATACTTTTTGGGATGTTGGGACAAATTTCCCGAAAGATAAATCACGAAAGCTCAAAGATAAAGTGACTTCACTTTGCTGATGCTTAGATAATGACCCGAAAGCTTTTACAATTCAGATATCATTCGGTTCCTTTTTAAATTAACGCACACAAAATCCAATTCTTGTCATTTGGAACAGAAAAAATAATTAATGATTCTTATGTAATAATCGTAAAGTCCCTTATATTGTACAGCTTGGAGGTACTATTGATAACACATAAAATACGTTTGTGAAAGACAATAATAAAAATAAATCGAAACAAGGAACATATGTTCAGCTGCGAGAATGATGCGCCTATCAGTATAACAAAAAATGATAAAAGCTGATAGGTTTTTAGTATTTTTGAGTAGGTTTATGTTTAGGTAAAACATATGAGAATCTAAACAAATCATTTTTGTTTCCCAGTGGACAGGCTAATGATGACAATTTTTTAAGGATATGCAAGATCAGACAGGAAGGTCAAGAAAACGTGAAAACGAAGATCAAGAAAATGTACGCACGGTGGTACTTGGTTGGGTGGGCACAGGAGATGGCCCAACCACCGCCTAAGCTAAGAAGAATAACTTAAAGCCTCTATCAGAACCTGGTCGTCTATCGCCAGATCACGGCGGTGATGACATCGTATTGAACTCTTCATCGTTGGAATTGGCAGGTGTACCTGAAGGCCTATTTTGAGAATTAACAAACGTAAACACACCTCTAAACGTTTTATATATTAAAACCAGCTTTATATATTACTACTTAAATGAGCGTCGGTGGCGCTGTGGACTCGGCACTAGCCTTCTAATCGGGTGGTTCGCGGTTCGATCCTGCTATGTACCAATGTGTTTTTCGTTTTCTGAATTTCATATGTTCATTTATCCGACGCTCTTATTGTGAAGGAAAACATCGTGAGGCAACCTGTGTATATCTGCGGAGAAATTCTAGAACTCCAATCCAAACCTAATATGCTGGCTGCACCTAGTTTTAGCCGGCCAAAATTAGGTGTCAACATAGTTCGGCTTCTAGCCGTAACGTATTACGTAGTATGGTATATGGTTATTATATATTGTTGAAAATCAGTACACATTATTTTCTTCTTTCTTGTTTTTGTATAAATTCTTCCCGCTATTACGCAAAATCTTACTCTACTACTATGGTTGTCTGGAACAGTTCTCTATCACACACAGATAGGTTCACCCTTGTACATGTTTTAGTTTTAATAGTATTTTTTTTTCATAATTATGAGTGATTAATAATCAACGAGTAAAAATATTTTCCAATTGTGTCACAAATGCCTCTTTAAAACGTATATACGCGTGACATAGTTAGCTAATTTAGAATGTTTCAACTAGTTGTGGATGAAAACGCAGTTAGCTGGTCACTCGCTCGGTCGTTGAAACTCGGCATGAACGAGTTTGTATCGCCATCTAGTCATTAAAACTTGCCAATCTCATTACCCCAACAGGACTGCCAGTCGATAGTACCGCTTAATTTACACAGTATCAGACTTTATCAATTTATAAATCGATAATTAAAGTAAAAATTATATGTATATAAAAGGATATGTCTGTACAAAGAACTAAATATTTGTGCCACGAAACACATCCAGAGAGGAAACACAAATTCTTTGAAATCTATTTTTTTTTATATTACAGCCACAGGTACAGCAACGAGCTAACAAAATATTATTACTTCAAAATGTACAGTGTAAGAAAAATATAGCAAAGTTAATGAAGAATGACCTAACTATACCATCCAGGTATAATGTCTGAAACGAAACACAGGTGCAAATGATTTTAAAATATTCCCACTTTTCATAATTATTATTAAAATGAAACGAAACACAGGTGCAAATGATTTTAAAATATTCCCACTTTTCATTATTATTATTAAAATCTTTATCTCTATTAATTATTAAGCAGCCAACTATTCGTCATTTCCGTCGTTGATACTACAAGTAAATTTATTTTTGTTAATACAAAGAGGTAACTAATCAATTGAAATAGCCGGCCATTGGTAATGTCTAAAGGCTTTCATTACTTATTAATATAAACAACTGGCTTGTGTGTTATTATGAGTTGTTCCTATCCGGGTTGCTAAGTAAAAATATTTGTTCATTACTTAACAGGAAGCTAAAATACGGGGAAAAGATATGCGAAAAATACCCGATGCAAAAGTTTGTGAGATTTGTATATTTTTAACCGACTTTAAAAAAGGAGGAGCTTCTCAATTCGATGCGTATGTTTTTAAACCGACTTCAAAAAAGGAGTAGGTTATTAACCGACTTCAAAAAAGGAGGAGGTTATCAATTCGGTTGTATTTTTTTTTTTTTTTATGTTTGTTACCTCATAACTCCGTCATTATTAAACCGATTTCCAAAATCTTTTTGTATTCGATAGAGTATACTGCAAGGGTGGGCCCATGGTCCAAAGTTAGAATCTGATGATGGGATCTCATGGAAATTGAGGAAAACCCTTAAATTTTAAGGTGTGTCCAATGTGTTTTGTGTGTATGTTACGCCATTACTCTGCCAATTGTGGACCGATTTTCAAAATTCTTTTGTATTTGATAGAGTATACTCCTGAGGTGGTTCCAAGGATCCCATGAAAATCGAGGAAAACCCTAATGTAATATTAAATTAGGGTTTCTTTCACTAAACAGTTAAAAATAAAAAATATTTTAACAAAAATAAAAACCGACTTCAAAAACACTGAAAACTTAAAAATAATATAAGAATAGGTACAGACAACATCACACTTCTATATTGAAGTCGGTGACAACTTTTAACACTTTCTAGGAGATCTTCGTTTGACGCTGACTTCAATATAGAAGTGTGATGTTGTCTGTACCTATTCTTATATTATTTTTTTTTAAGTTTTCAGTGTTTTTGAAGTCGGTTTTTATTTTTATAAAAATATTTTTTTTTGTGTGTATGTTACGCGATTACATCGCCAATTGTGGACCGATTTTAAAAATTCTTTTTGTATTCGACAGAGTATACTCCTAGAGTGGTCCCAAGGTCACAAAATTCAGGATCTGATAATGGGATCCCACTACAAATCGAGGAAAACACTAATTTAATATCAGCTCACCGGTTTCTTTCACAAAAAAGATTTCAGTCACTAAAAAGTTAAAAATAAAAAATATTTTACAAAAAATGAAAACCGACTTCAAAAACATTGAAAAGTTAAAAATAATATAAGAATAGGTACAGACAGACAACATCACGCTTCTATATTGAAATCGGTGACAAATTTTAAGACTTTCTATAGGAGATCATCGTTTGACACCGACTTCAATATAGAAGTGTGATGTTGTTTGTATCTATTCTTATATAGATTAGCACTCAGTGAAAAAATAAATGACTTCATAATACGTACAGCTTACGTAAACTTTGCTAAAACTTGTTCTTATTAATAGGTGGCGGTAACGGCAATAAATGATATAATATCAATAAAAGATTTTTTTTATTTTAAAAGATTTAATATCTTTTCAATGTCATTTACACCAGAGAGAAATTCAGTACTACAGTCGCCTGTGTGGTTACCTATTCTGCCACCAAGCAGCGGTGCTTGCATTGCTATATTCTGGTTAGAAGGCAGGCAGGCAGTGAAATTACTGGGTACTGTGACTTGGTATCGTATGTTACAACGTAGGTACATTTCCGTCCTTTTAGGGCTTGCAAATTAACAAATCTTACAGAAATCATGTAAGACGCCTACTCTTCACCATGACGTGATTTGCCAACTTTATTGCATAAAAAATAACAAATCAACTTAATCACCGAAGTCCTTATACTCAAGGTAGGCGACGCATAATCATAATATGATCTATTATTAAATGAAGAAAAAATTAAGAATAAGGAAACATTAAAAAGAAAACTTAAGAAATCACTATTGATGTAAAATCATTTAAAATTAGAGAGTAAAAAAAGTAATTAAATATTAGATGTCATGTTTTACAGAATAAGTATTATATTATTGTATGTAAGTGCGTAAGGTAAAAGGCCCAGTACTCGTCAGGTTTTGAACTTTGCTGACTTTGGAGCTGTGTTACAGTAAACCTTGTAGACTTAATAATCTAAAACTTCGATAGCTTGCTAAAATATTTATTGTAGTTTTCAGAGGTAGAAGTGGTTTTTAGATAAACTAAATAAATAATTTATTGTAATATAAAAAAGTAAAAAGGAGCCAATTGTACCAGTAGTCGGCAAGTTTGTCCTAGTAACCGTCATGTTGACCCAAAAGTCGTCGATTTTTCACGCTACCTTGAACTTTATTGCTATACGTTAAAGATTACATTATAATCATTACGAAAAAAATATATAATTATATTCGTTTTATTTTTCATATAGGTACTTACGTTATAATAAAATAATGTAATATTTATTTGTATTTTATACATATTATAGTATTATAGAAAGCAGATCCCAGACTAATAATTTACTATAAATAAATTTCTTTAAAGGGTTTGCGAAAACCAAAGAGTATATTCAATATAAAAGTATTAATAGAAATTTTCTTTTTTAAGTATGACAAACTGATTATCATTATGATGAATCATATACGGCCTTCCTCCATATTTGTTTTAAAGGCCGGAAAACTGCCACATCCATCGGTTGGAGTATTTGCAGCGGAGCGGGAGGAGGACTTTCAAGCCACCCTGCTCCGTCGTAGGCAGTTAGGTAGGAAGAGACGCGCCTTCTAAGGTGCGCACCTACTACCCTAAGCAGCCAGGAAGGATTCAGGTCCAACCGACCCACAACCGGCTAGGAGATATTACATCACCTTCCTGGTTGCCCGTCTGGGGGGTCACAACCGAGTAACCCCTTCCTTGGCAAGTCCCAGCTCGTTTATACCACTGGGCCTGTTCCCAAGGGGTGTGTTCGGGAAATGGCTAGTTCGATCCCGAACATGCCTTCACCGGGGGTAGAGAGGTACCGCAGGGTGGTGTCGCCGGGTATGGGGTTGTTACCCGAGTCCTACGGCATATCCAAAGGACAGCCTTATCAGCTACAGTCCCTTGTGAATTGTAAAGAGATTCCCTCGCCCTAAAAAAGTGTGTCGCATTAGGATAGAAGGGCCCATTAAGATATAGAGGTCAGAGTGATGTTTTTTCCCCGGCAAAAATTGCTCAGTGGTTGCCTATGAGAGCAGTGGCCATCCAAAAACAAAATTATTTTGCAAAGAGATGGTAAAGAGATGGAAAGAGAGGGTAAAAAAGCATTCGTTACATATTCAAAAAAACCTTCTGTCCAGTAGAATCCACCATCTCGATCCACCAGTTGATCACGCTATAGCACGCTGAAGTTCACTAAGATCCAACATTGATCTTGCTGGATCCTATGATACTTACTTCATTTCTTTTTAATGCTCCACTAGTGGATCGAACAGCACACGTCAGATGGCCTCAGAAGGTCCAACTCCCAAAAAATGGATCGGACTAGCCAAAGGCCCCAAGTGCCCGGCGGTCCCGGAGGCCGTGTCAGCAGGGACAATCGTCGACCCAGGGCTGGGACCTGGGGTGCGAAGAATCCCCGGGCGACGAAAACCCCCAATCAAACGACCTTGGCTCTGGCAACGTATAACGTGCGTACACTGCGGACCGAGGAGCAGCTGCTGGAACTACAGGAGGAATTGAGCAGGATTTGTTGGAGTATTGTGGGACTATTCGTAGTTCGTTAAGAGGGTGATAACACGATGGTCCTTAAATCTGGCAACCTGCTCTATTTCCGGGAGGGCGAAGACCTGTCCCAAGGTGGTGTCGGGTTCATTGTCCATAAGTCTCTCGTGAACAACGAGGTACAGATCGAAAGTGTGTCGAATAGGATGGCATACCTTATACTCAGAATCACCAAACGATATTCGCTGAAGGTCATACAAGTCTACGCCCCGACCTCAACCCACCCCGACGAGGAAGTGAAAGCTGTATATGAGAACATTTCTCGAGCAATAGGTACATGCTTCCAAGACTCACTACACCGTTGTCATGGGAGACTTCAACGCAAGGATAGGCAAGCGGGGCGATAATGAGTTGAAAGTGGAGCAATTTCGAGCTGGAATCCGGAAATACCGAGGTCAAATGCTAGCCGATTACATGGACAGAGAGGGACTCTATATCATGAAATCTTTCTTCAAAAAACGGCTGCATCGAAAGTGTACCTGGAAAAGTCCGGATGGCGTGACAAAAAATGAGATTGACTTAATCCAGTATATTCAATGACGTCTCAGTAATCAATTCGTTTAACATGGGGAGCGATCACCGAACGGTAAGAGGCGCATTGAATCTTAACATAAAAGCGGAAAGGTATCGCTCCGTGCCGAAGCCATACAGATCCAAAACCCCGAGCGCTTTCAACTCGAATTGCAAAATCGCTTTGATTGTCTAGAGGACTGCACGAACGTGGACATTTAACATGACAGGATTCTGGAAGCTGTCTTTACGGCGGGTGCAAAGCTTTGCAAACCCAGCCGTACTCAGCAAAGAAGTAACATCTCGGAGCCGAAAGCTAAGCTGATGGAGGAATGGCGTGGAATGGGTCTACAGTCTTATGAAGATGCTCGTCGGTGACTCAACAAACAGGTCTCTTAGGCCCGTATTATAAAACGATTCTCAGTAATGAATCTAGTTTTAAAACTATGTAGTTTTAAGATGAGCTTTAATTTTTGAATGTTTCTTAAAACGAGATTCATTGATCGTTGTTCATCTGAGTAATTGCTTATTATAGAAGTGCCTTGTACGCTCAAGTAAAGATTTGATCTTTGATTACTTAAGTATGGTCGAAACCACTCTTGAGAAAATAAATTCATATTATGTTACCAAATAAAGTTGAAATTTACGCCAAAATCTGATGCTGGGCGAGTGTCCAGCTGTGGGCTGGTGCTGGATGAGTGTGTCCATCAATGGGGCTGGTGCTGGGAAGATTTCCAGCAATGGGATGATGCTGGACAAGATTATCCAGTAGTGGGCCGGTGCTGGGCAAGATTGTTCAGCAGTGGGCTGGTGCTGGGAAATATTGTTTAGTAGTGGGCTGTTGCTGGGCATGATTCCCAACAGTGGGATGGTGCTGGACAAGATTGCCCAGCATTGGACTTATGCTGGGCAAGATTGTTCAGCTGTGGGCTGGTGCTGGGCATGATTCTCAACACAAGGATGGCGCTGGACAAGATTGTCCAATAGTGGGCTGGTGCTGGGTAAAATTGTTCAGCAGTGGGTTGGTGCTGGGAAAGATTGTCCAGCAGTGGACTATTGCGTTCTGCAACACGGGCCTTAATGTCTGACGTATTAAAGAGGCCATCGAGCAGAACAAAGGCTCCAAAGTGTTCGCAAGAGATCTGTCACCCGGTCAGAGTCTGCTGAAGACAGAGAACGGCAGAGTCATTACACCCCAACCTGAACTTATGGTCGAGATCGAACGCTTCTATGGACAGCTTTACGAATCATCACAGGCACCTGTTATTCTGGCCACAGATCCTAGAGCCAAATTGACTCGGCACTACACCGAAGACATCCCGTACGTCAGCCTGTACGGGATTAGTGTAGCTCTCAAACAGCCTAAAAACAACAAGGCGCCGCGTGATGATAGAGTACAGCCTAACTCCTAAAGTGGATGGACTATCAGTCCGGAAAGCGCTGCAGCGGCTATTCAACTCCGTCATACTCGAGGGCAAAACGCCTAAGTCATGGCATAGGGGCATGGTCGCACTGTTCTTCATAAAGGGCGACAGGGCCCAGTTGAAGAACCATAGACCCATCATGCTCCTGAGTCATTTTCATTCATTGGGTGTCATGGGTCTGGGTCTGGGTCATTACGAATCATCTCGCAAGTAGGTTCGACGACTTCCAGCCCCCCGATAAAGCCGGATTCCGAAATGGCTATAGTACCATATGTTAAAACTTATGACATTAATAAGGACACTGGCAGTTTTATACTTGTTTACTTTTCTAATATTAATTTTGAATCTGACATGTATTTCATACTTCTACTCTAATTTTGATAGCTCGTGTATATTTATCCAATGAGACTCTTCCTCAAATATAATTTTCAACAAATAATCTGCGTTTTTCACTGCACCATAGACCACATCCATACGCTGCGGCAGGTTATACAGAAGACCGAGGAGTATAATCTGCCACAATGTTTGGCTAAGAACTAAGGACAATGGAGAGGGCTATGCTCGGGGTTTCTCTGCGTGATCACATCACAAATGATGAAATCCGTAGAAGAACTAGAGTTACCGACATAGCCCAAAGAATTGCAAACCTTAAGTGGCAGTGGGCAGGACACATTGCTCGTAGAACTGACGGCCGTTGGGCCGAAAGGTCTTCGAGTGGCGGCCGCATACCGGGAGACGATCTGATGAAGGTCGCGGAAAGCCGCTGGATGCGGGAGGCGCAGGACCAATCGGTATGGAGATCATTGGAAGAGGCCTATGTCCAACAGTGGGCGTCTCGTGGCTGAAATGATGATGATGATGAAGCAAACTGCCTATCTCACGAGTCATTGAAAAGTTCAATACCTGCACGACCAAAGTGCATAGAACAGTTAATTATTTTTGTAAAAGTAGGTCCCGTAAAAACGTAGTCTATAAATGTTACTGAACCATATAAAAATGTAATCATAATAATGAAACTATTATACTGATATAACTATAACTAATATTAAATTTCAAGAAATTGTTTGAATTTAAAAAAATCTGTACATATAGAGATACCTACTTTTTATCCAATAATAAAACAAATTGATTCAAACGAATATCGTACATAATTCAAGGTAATAAGAGCTCTATGATGGGCTCAGGTACAATTGTAACGTACGTCCCCATATCCGTCGTTATCTAAGTATAAGATTTTTATAATGTCAAAGGAAAATTAAACTTAATACCGAGAAATAAGGTAACAATGACGGGTTAAGGTACTTTTGTTAATGCTCGCCCCAGTATCCGTCAGAACTACATAAATTTTGACGAGTATTGGGCAAAACAGGCATAAGCGAGCACCAATGAATGTCACATGCAATAAAAAAATAAATTCTCAAGATTTAGCACTAATTAATAGGTATAGTGTTAGAAAATGTATTATACTATTATTAAAAAATAAACACACTTACCGTATAAATATCTGAAGCGGTATATTATGTAAAAAATAGGAGCCGGTTGTTGCTCAGTTTAGTTGCCAAACTATACCTATTACAGATTTTTTTCTGAGCGCACACTTTTAGCACCTCGAATTTTTGACACAATTACAATTTTAATGCAGTGTTGCAAATATAGTAAAACATTATAGTACTGTGATTGTATTTCAATCACAATTCTATCATTTACGGTTGGTAGAAATATTATAAGCCCCTTTTAAAGTGTAGGTATAGGTACCTGACGAGTATTGGGACACTGACGAGTATACCAGCGTTTACCTTATATCATCATATCAGCCAATAGACGCCCACTGTTGGACATAGGCCTCCCCCAAGGATCTCCATACCGATCGGTCCTGCGCCTCCCGCATCCAGCGGCTTCCCGCGACCTTCATCAGATCGTCGGTCCACCTTTTGGGGGGCCTACCAACACTGCGTCTCCCGGTACGCGGCCGCCACTCGAGGACCTTTCCGCCCCAACGGCCGTCAGTCCTACGAGCGATGTGTCCTGCCCACTGCCACTTAAGGTTTGCAATTCTTTGGGGTATGTCGGTAACTCTAGTTCTTCTACGGATCTCATCATTTCTGATGTGATCACGTAGAGAAACCCCGAGCATAGCCCGCTCCATTGCCCTTTGGGTGACTTTGAGCCTTCTGATGAGACCCATTGTAAGCGGCCACGTCTCAGTTCCGTATGTCATCACTGGCAACACGCACGAATTGAAGACTTTCGTCTTGAGACGTGCGTATATGTTAAGATTAAAAGAAACCAGAGCGCAACGCTAACAAACTACTCTGTAGTTTGGCGTATATGTAGTTTAGAAACGTGTATGTAAATTGTTAAATAAATTAAAGAAAATTAACCGGTACCCATGATGTCGCAAATGTCCATGGGCGACGATGACCATTAACCATCAGGTGGCTCGTCCGCTCTTTCACCGCCTTCGATGACATGAAAAAAAATAGAAGTTTCTATTGAGCTCACCTGGAGAAGCCAAAAAGATCTGGAGGGGCAGGCGCGGGCCGAGCCAGCCAGCAGCCGCGCAGCCGGCGCGAGGTGCAGCACGCAGCCGCAGCGGCACCGGGCGCCGACCTCCGCCACCACCACCGAGGAGTCGCCAGCCCACGGCCGGGCGGTGCACTCACACGCCTCCAGCTCCACCGCCTCGCCCTAAGAAATTGAACTTTGCAATGTTAATACCTACGCACGCGCAGCAAGTTAGGTGCAAACGGGGAAAAGTCCCCTTAAGTTAAGGATTCTGTTAAAACTGGGCATTAGTTTTACTGACCGTGTAAGGGCGCTTGCGCACTTATACCTATTCGGTTCGTATTCGATTCGTGTTCGGTTTTGATCCGGTTTGGCCGTCCTAGTGATTGTATGTACGCTTGCGCACTCCTAGGTATTCGTTTCGTATTCGGTTCGTGTTCGATCCGTTTCTCACTTCGAGTCGTTTTTAGGTGTGCATCAGAATGGCGGGTCTCCATCATTTATTTGTATTATTTGATTGAAGTTGTTAGAAATGTTTATATAAATATATATTTATAATGATTGCTTAATCGCTTTTTTTAATATAAAATGACAATTTATACTGGAAAACATATTATTATGTTATAAGTAGAATGTTAAAACACCTACAGTTTATTCAATATCGATTAATTAAACTGGAACTTTTGCTCGTAATTCCTTTCCCATATAACAAACTTTCCTTAGTCCTAGTTCTGCACCCTTTCCCCTATTGAATATGCTGTCTCATTCGTTTGTCTCAAAGTTGCCTAGAAGAGATTACTTTTTAGCAATAAAGCCGCCTATTTGTGCTGGACTATTTCTTATGTAAAATATTTCATACATTTTATGTACTTTTTTCATACATTTTTGTGTCATCAGAATTTAAATATTAGATTTTAAAAGAAACTGCTTTTTATGTTAGGGCATAGTCCCGCCATTTTAATAATCAAAGCCGGATTTTGTGTAAGATAAGCAGGTACCAAAATTATAATGTTTGGTATCAAATAGTACCAAATGAGTACTAAATTGCAGTGGGTTTTTAAAAACAGGATGTGATCCCGCCATCCTGACGTTTATCGCACAACCGTCTCAAACACGAATCGAATATGGATAAGTGCGCAAACGCTAGGACGTTAATTTCCCGTTCGGTTTTTTTACGTATCCAACACGAATTGAATACGAACCGAATGCGAATAAGTGCGCAAGCGCCCTAAGAAACACAATACGGTCAAACACTGAAATAGGTAATGTGGGTCAAAAGATTGCGGAATTAAAGTGATGCACCCAGAGCGGTAGACACTTATATCGTCGTTCAGTGGGCCCCACTGGACGGCTTGGAATGTATCCTACATCCAGTCATAAACTTGTGATAACTCCGCATAGACGAAGTACTAATTAATTATTAATATTTCAATTATATTTTTTATAGAACAGATAATGATGTGGTTGAAGTCTGAAGAAAACTGCCAGCAATCTGAACTTAAAGTATATTTGCCTAAAGATATATCCATTGATCAATATTTAGTAAATATAACTAGCAAAATAGAATTAACATAGCATAGCAAGTTCTCATAATTTATTTTAATACAAGTTTTATAAAAAGTTTTAATTTAGCAAAAATATTATGTGATTATAAATATCAATTTCATAAAAAATATTATTCTTTTAGCGCTTCTTCTGTGATCTCTTCTTTTTTTTCTTCAGGGTCTTCAACGTCTTCTGTGACTTCTTCAGCACCTTCAGTCTTATCTCCCTCTTCTATGATTTGACTTTCCTCCTCAGAATCCTCATCAGTTCCAGCTATCGTCTCTGATTTTATAGACATTGTGATGTCATCTTCATTTAATTTTGGGTGCGATTTAAATGACACATGGGAATATTCAATATCCTTCAAAATAGATTTTTGTATTTCTAATTTACTTTGCTCTAATAGCTTCTCAATTTCACCCATTGGTTCCTCCTCTTCCTCAGCCGAAATCTCGGTCTCGCTTGATTTCGACGTTTTCTCGAAAGACTGGACACTATCTTTAATTGTTACTTCTGGTTGTGAAAGTGGAGGTACTAGTTTAATGCTAGGTATCGTCTTCAAGCTGCCAAAAGTAGTTGTAGAAACCGACACACTTGGCAAACTACGTTTATCGGACTTTTCCGATTCTTTTGATACAAAAGACAGCGCATGCGAAGAAATACCAGTCTTTTTCACAGTTCCTTTTGGTATAAATCCTAGATCTCCCTCTTCATATATTTTACCCATTGATGCAAGAGTGTCGATAGATTCTGTCCTCTGTATATCACGATATTGACTTATAATATCTAACAAACGTGATAGTAAAATTTGTCTATCCATTATTTCTCTTGTGGGGTCAATTGTGGCCCATTGATCTAACTTTAATGCAGCTTGAACAGCTATGGCTGCTTCCTTCAATATTTTCTTTAACTTTTTACATTCCGTAACGATTTTCGATGATTCAATCACTGATTTATTTTGGGCACAAAGCTTTGAATGCAAATTTTGCTCTAATACTCGAACTTGCAATGACAAATTTTCATTTTCTTTAGTTAGCTTTTGTATCTTGACATCTTGAGTTTCAAAGTCATAGTCTCTCTTTACATACAAAGCTCTTTCTTTTTTTAATTCCTCAAAAGCTGTAGTGAGCTGATCAATTACTTTGAGTTGTATAACGTTTTTATTAATCGCTTTGTCTCTTTCTTCTTCAGCTAGTTCCATAGCGATTCGAGCGATTCTCTCACTCTCCTTATATTTTTCATTCTGTTCAGAAAGCTTTGCTTGAGAAGATAAGATGGTATCCAATTCGTTATTAATCGCAATGTTTTCTCGAATGACTCTATGAGTGGAGGCAGCTATTCTAAGCTCAGTAGCATCTTGAAAATCTTGAGCAAGTTGCAACAAACGGGCTTCCATCTCCTTTTTTAATTTATCTTTTCCAATAATAAATTTCTTTTCGGCGTCATATATAATTCTCTTGTACTTCATCTCTTGATCTTTAAAATCTTGTTCTTGCTTTTCAAACTTTCTCATCAAGTCATCTCTGATTGCCCTAAACTCTTCTAAAGTGTTCAATTTACCTGCCAACAACTTATTTTCCGATGTGAGTTGATCTTTCATAATAGTGAAATTCTTTTCCAGTTCAGAGACAGTTTGTTTGAACTGAGTAGTCTCTATCTCTCTTGTTTCTTCTAAGCCTTTGACTTTTTCTTTCAATTCATTATTTTCTTCGTTTTTCACCATAAGAGTCTTTTTCAAATAAGCAATTATATCAGCCCTGTCTTCGTCTAATTTATCATAAGACTTCTGCAATTCTTCGTTTCGCTGCTCATACTCATCAACAGCTGAACGAAGCCTTGCGACCTTGCGATTCAATTCAGCAATCTGGAGTTCCATGAAAGTTCTTTCTACTTCTGTAAAGGTTCCCCCGCCAGCTTTGGGGGCCTCTTCTTCCTTCTTTTTGTCTTTTTTTGGCGCCATTCTTATAAAATATTATACGAAAAATAAAAATTATCTCAAACCCTGTCGGCAGTTCACGCAAAAGTTGTATTGACGTAACAATCTCGGGTAGCTAGGCAACGACGCGTTGCCAAGCTACTGTTATTATACGAGTAAGTCATATAAGCACGCAGATAATAACATCAGTCGTAATACTAACCTCCTTTGTTGGATAGTACTTTAGCAGATATTTATTTTCGAGACACTACATAGAAACTCTTTGCAAAATATTTGTATGATGAGCATGAATATATGTTATGAATGCGTAAACTGACGACACGGTTAGCGCAGCGGTCGAGTGATCGCCTACTCCGCAACGGGTCGCGGGTTCGATTCCCGTACAGGACAAATATTTTGTATGACCTACAGAAATTTGTTCCGGTCTGGGCGTATGTGCATGTGATAGTCTATGTTTGTAACTGCACCCACGACACAGGAGAAAATCCTAGTGTGGGGCGACTTTAAAAAAAACATCTCTTCAGTTATTAAACTCTTTCACCAAAATAAAACGCATATTTTTTATCTTGATAATCAAAAGTATTCTTTTATTATACTGGTTTAGGGGAAAGACTGTACTGTACTCCTGAACCTTGAACAAGCCTTGAAATAAATATATTAAAATAACGTTCTGTAAATTTAATGCTACAAATTTTTAATTACAAAACTAGTGGCTAGGCTAGAAGAAAAATTATAGCGCAGATTGCTATGCCAAAAATGCGGGTGTATTCTGTCACCTACGGAACGGCACCCCCAAGGCTAGAATCAAACTGGAGCCTGGAAAAATTATTTTTCATCCCCCCATCTCGAAAAGAGTATTTTTGCTATTCGATATCTGACAGCCAAAGCCGTTTTTATCCGCTTGAGGTTAAAGTAAATTTGAATTTAGTACATCGCGTGAACTAGGTATGTGATTTCTCATCTCAGACTCTGAACCTCCTTAGTGTACTTTTGTTTATTTCTTCGCTGGGGGGGGGGGGGGAGATGAAAAGTTACGTGTTGAACTATTTAGGCTCCAGTTTGCTCGCTCAAAAGTACTGTTTTTAATTCTTAAATAGTATCAAAATATTTGTGAAACCTCACCACTATTTTTGTCAACATTATAAACCTTAGAGACTTGAAATTACCTGTTTTAAGAATAATATTGATATCAAGGGCTATTTTATAAAGGAATGTTTAAAATGTCATGATAGAGGAAAACATTTTATTTTACAAATCTCTATAATTTAGTTAGACAAACTTAATCTTTAGTTGAATTGAAATAAAAAAATATTAAGAATACTTACTCCATTTATCTTCTTTATTCTAAACTAGCTGTGCCCGCGAACTCCGTTTCGCCATCAAAATGCTTAAAACAGTGTTTAGATTTTTCCTCCATTTTATTCCATAATGATTCAACTTTATTCTGCCTTTCTTGAGCAGCGGCCATTTGGAAATTAACAAATTAAGACAATTATCGTAGGTTCGTAATGCTCTAGGTACTCTTCAGGGCCTTTCATTTAATACCCATATTGCTGGGTTTGAAAACGATCTTTAATCCATTTTTTGAACGGCGGCCATGTTTAATTTAGGGCAATTTTCCTAAGTTCATAATGCGCTACTCTTTGAGACCTTTTATTTGATACCCATATTGCTAGGTTTGGAAACGAACTTTTATCCACCTTTTTTGAGCAGCGGCTATGTTGAATTTATGTCAATGTTACTAGGTTCATAGTGCTTTACTTATCAAGGACTACTTTCATTTGATACCCATATTGCTGGGTTCGAAAACGAACTTGTATCCTTTTTTTAGCGGCGGCCATGTTGAATTAAGGTCTATTTTTCTAGGTACCTAATGCTCTACTCTTCAAGGCCTTTCATTTGATACCCATATTGCTAGGTTTGGAAACGAACTTTTATCCATTTTTTTTGAGCGGCGGCCATGTTTTATTTAGGACAATTTTCCTAACTTCATAATGCTCTACTCTTTGAGGCCTTTCATTTGATACCCATATTGCTATGTTTGGAAACGAATTTTTATCCACCTTTTTTGAGCAGCGGCTATTTTGAATTTATGTAAATTTTGCTAAGTTCATAGTGCTTTACTCGTCAAGGCCTTTCATTTGATACCCATATTGCTGCGTTTGAAAACGAACTTTTATCCTTTTTTTTAGCGGCGGCCATGTTGAATTTAGATCGATTTTTCTAGTTACCTAAATGCTTTACCCTTCAAGGCCTTTCATTTGATACCCATATTGCTAGGTTTGGAAACGAACTTTCATCCACCATTTTTGAGCGGCAGCCATGTTGAATTTATGTCAATGTTGCTAGGTTCATAGTGCTTTATGCATCAAAGCTTTTGTTTTGATACCCATATTGCAGGGTTTGAAAACGAACTTTTATCCTTTTTTTTTTTTGAGAGGTGGCCATGTTTAATTTAGACCAATTTTCCTAAGTTCATATTGCTCTACTCTTTGATGCCTTTCATTTGATACCCATATTGCTAGGTTTGGAAAGGAACTTTTATCCACCTTTTTCGAGCAGCGGCTATGTTGAATTTATGTCAATATTGCTAGGTTCATAGTGCTTTACTCGTCAACGCCTTTCATTTGATACCCATATTGCTGGGTATGAAAACAAACTTTTATCCTTTTTTTACGAACTTTTATCCTTTAGGACAATTTTTCTAGGTACCCAATGCTCTACTTTTCAAGGCTTTTCATTTGATACCCATATTGCTAGGTTTGGAAAAGAATTTGTATCCACCTTTTTTTTGAGCGGCGGCCATGTTGAATGTATGTCAATGTTGCTAGGTTCATAGTGCTTTATTCATCAGAGCCTTTGATTTGATACCCATATTGCTGGGTTTGGAAACGAACTTTTATCCGTTTTTTTGGAGCCGCGGCCATGTTGAATTTAGGTCAATTTTTCTAGATACCTAATGCTTTACTCTTCAAGGCCTTTCATTTGATAACCATATTGCTGGGTTTGAAAACGAACTTTTATCCATTTTTTTGAGCGGCGGCCATGTTTAATTTAGGGCATTTTTCCTAAGTTCATAATGCTTTACTCTTCTAGGCCTTTCATTTGATACCCATATTGCTAGGTTTGGAAACGATCTTGTATCCGCCTTTTTTGAGCGGCGGCCATGTTGAATTTATGTCAATGTTGCTAGGTTCATAGTGCTCTACACATCAAGGCCTTTCATTTGATACCCATATTGCTGGGTTTGGAAACGAACTTGTATCCACCTTTTTTGAGCGGCGGCCATGTTGAATTTTAGGCGATTTTCCTAGGTTCATAATGTTCTACGCTTCAAGGCCTTTCACTTGATACCTATATTGCTAGGTTTGGAAACGAACTTTTATCCACCTTTTTTGAGCATCAGCTATGTCGGCGAATTTACGTCAATGTTACATTAGGATCAAGAGTCCCGTACTCCCTCTACGCGTAATACTTTTAATAGTTTTAAATGGATGAAAGAGTTTGATTCCTTAGTCATAATGGGCCAAAAATTAAACCAACCTACAAATTTTATATTTGTTACGTGATATTGTCATAAAAAATGCTATATACATTGGTTGTATGGCTTGATCATTTTTCCTTACCACCACGGTACTACATAAGAAAAAGACAATTTAAACTTCTTGGTTGGCAAAATTCAGATGGGCACAGCCAATAACAGAAAAGATTTTTTTTTGCAATATGTAACAGACTTGTCAAAATAATTTCACGTGCGCCATGTTGATTTTCTACATACTTGTCATCAAAAATTTTATATGGTATTTTTTGAATAAAAATAAAAAGTGAATTTAAGCAAATGAAATTATGCCTAAATGTTCTTCCGGAAAATTTTAAGCATTGTGGTGTAAGCCATATCAAATTCTGTCCAGTAGTTTCGGAGATCTTTCCGGACAAACATTTGTACCCCTACGATTTTATTATATATGGAGATATGGAGATTATTATAAAATATCAATGTTACCAATTATTTGTTTTATAACATAAATATAATATAATAAAGATAGTATACTAAGATGTTTGACGCTCTTTCGGGTTTGCTTCGAGGTATTGATTTTTTAAAATCTAATGATGCAGTTTTAGTTTTTATCAAAACGAGCCCATAATTCCTTTGAGCATTTTTTATTTTTTATTTCATATTTTATATGGAAACAAATGAAACAACAACTGTTTATTTTATATATATCTTGTTGCAAATGAAAACCAAAAATAATTACGGAGAAAATATTGATTTTTGTATTAATTTATACACAGAATATGTGGAGAATTATCATGGCATATTTTTTAAACTACACAATCATACTTTAATTTAACACCGATAGTAATACTTTCTTTTTAAGCGCGTTGGACCAATCATGAAATCACCTAGGCTATGGCTCCGCAGTACCGTGCGTGATTTTAAAATAATTGCAGCGTCCTAAAAGAGTATCCGTATATTCAAAATCAAATATGTGTTTCTTTATATCTTTAGCTAGACACGAGAAGAACCGGAAACGCGATTTAAAGATTTTTCCTCAATACATTTTATTTTTTAAATTACCTCTTAAAAATAAGAAAATTCAGAATTACTTGTATACGGTATTAGGTACGAGTATTCATTAAAAGTTCCTTGAATAGGTAGACATACAGTATTCAGAATCATACAGAAGCATTTTTTTCTAATTATTATAGTTATTTCTTAATAAAATAGGTAATTTGTATTTTGTCGCTTACGTCGATAATTTCTAAACGACCTGATTGCATGCGGGCTCAGCGCATTTACGACTTTGATGACATAGATATAAAGACTTGCTGATTTATTTTTGATGTAGGTAGCGCCTTAAAACATACCTATATGCGGACCGACGTATCGACGACGTAAGAACAGAATCCAGCAATGATGGTACTATTAATTAATTGCTTACCTTTATAGCTTGAATAATAATTAAATATACCCCAAAAACTATTTTGGACTTAACTAAAGAAAGACGCGGCTAACTGCTAGATTCAGATATGTCACAACCATAAAACGTAAGTGTTGCCAGAATTAAAAAAAAATCATTTTAGTAGGAGTTCTGTGGGTGGAACGATTTAACGATCAGTACAAATTATCCTACATCCCCATACAAAGTTTGAATTTTTTTAATCTCCATAATTTTTATTATAATGAAAGATCTTTTCGAAGGATGCTCAATCTGAAATAACGTATAAGTACAGCCGTAAGATTTTTGTAGGCAGAACCAGAATTAGAATCACATAGCCCTATAACATTATTCTTGTGTGCTGCAGCAGCACAAGAAAAGCATGGCACAACGCCAATTTCTATTAATGAGACACAAGCAAATCGCTGATTCTCAATAACAGCCTGGGGAAATTCTACGACTCTCATATAAGTGGTGTACGTTTCTTCATTCGAGTACAAAAAGATCGATACGGTGAAAGTTACAAAAATAACTCAACCAATAAAGTCTGTTAAGTCAATAAAGTCTGTCAATCAATGTATATATATTTTTGTAACTTTGACAGTAACGGAACTGAAAAAAAGACGAACGGAACGTTGTTGAATCAAGAGTGAAACATGTAAATGACAGCATATTTGTATGTCTTGCTCGTCGAGAAGTGACGATGGCGGTTTGTCTCCCGGTGCATCTGTGGTAGTGTAGGTCGGGTACATGGAGTACATAACCAGTGGAGAGCGCATGCGGGGGTGAGGGCACTCACCAAACATACGCTATTTCAAGCTTATGCGACGAAATATTGGTCAGTCGGAGCTTACGTACGAACGTCACGCACTCTTCTTAATAAATTCAATAAACGGTAAAGTAATGCCTAGTTGTGCGATTAAATGGTGTGGAAAGTGAACTACTACCTCGAGCTACACAAAAGATGGGATAACATTTCATAGGTAAGTAGTTTTTTATTAAATTGACAAATTAAATCTAAATTTTAATTTTTTAAATGTTTGCGTTGATGTCTTTAGCTTTCTCTTTCTGGTGCACTGACTTGCGTGTAATAGATATTGTCTCTTTCGTTCTTGATAGCGCGGTGCCGCGAAGGCAGCGGAACCATGCATATCTATATCTTAAAATTTAGTATTATTAGTATTTAATATTTTTTGTAATTATTCTATTTTAAGACCAGCTTAGGCGTTTGGTTTTGTTCGCCAAATCTAAGTATATCTTCTTCGTTCTTCTAATATATAAAATTCTCGTGTCAGTGTTTGTAACCGAACTCCTCTGAAACGGCTTGACCGATTTTTATGAAAATTTTTGTGTATATTCGGTAGGTCTGAGAATAATTCGTAAACTATTTTTTATAACCCTAGGTAATTAGAGCTTTTTTTTGTCAATTGTTATGGCGAAACGTAGTTCGCGAGCACAGCTAGATTATATATAAAAATGGATACGTTACTATTACTCCACGCTAACGCCTATCATAGCTTACGAGAACAGAGCCTTAGGATAATTAAAAATATGTATATTGCATACATTAATACTTTTTCAAATTCCCAACAATAATAACGAGAAAAAAGAAATTTGGATCGGGGCTACGCATAAAGACAATTTTTTCCCAACAAAGTATAGTGTTGTATGTTCTAGACATTTCACACCAGATTGTATTGAAACGTTAAAAAATAATAGACGCAGATTATATAGGTCGACAGTGCCTACACTATATTTACCGACTCTTGTAAGTATTTTTTGTATATTCAACTATTAATTATAATTTGCACTTTTTGTTGTTAAAATATTTGAATTTTACAGACTATTCCAGAGGAATCGAAGAACATTAAAGATCTGTCGTCTTTGTTGAGAGAAAATAAGAATGTATTTTTCAAAAACACGTTATTCCTAACATTTTTTTTTTCATTCATCACAGCCCATATACGTCCCCACCGAGGGGTGCGAGCCTACCCTATGTTAGGGTGATTAGGCCTTAGTCAACCACGCTGGCCCAGTGCGGATTGGTCGACTTCACATACACCATTGAATTTCTTCGCAGATGTATGCAGGTTGCCTCACGATGTTTTCCTTCACCGTAGGAGCGTCAGACAAATGTACATATGAAATTCGAAACGAAAAACACATTGGTACATGGCGGGTCTCGAACCCCGACCTCCCGATTGGAAGGCAAGTGCCGAGTCCACTGCGCCACCGACGCTCAATCCTAACAATTACCTTTTTATTGCAGCATCAACAATCAGCAGATTGTTTCTATAATGACTGGCCCAACTAACAGCCTATACATAACGTATTTGTAATTCTGTATAATAACAGAGTTCACAAAAAATTAACCAGTGTATAAATTTTTACAATATTGTAGATTTTTAGTAAAATCTTCGTCTTACTTTAAATAGTATAAAATAGATAATTTTGCAGGGGTCACCGGCTGATTCAACTAATTTCCTAGCTGATTTAACTAATACCCAAACAGAAGACGTTGTAAATAAACCTTCTACAAGCAAGGCAATTTTCATGAAAATAGTGTAATTAAAAATTAAACTTTTTGTAATGCAGCAGTTATAAAATTTATACTTTTTTTAACTTCAGAGTTCAGATGAACGAAATTATAAGAGCACCGAAGAACAATACATTGATTTTACACCAAGGAAAAGAAAAATGAAACGCCACATTGCTCATCTATCATATAATTTGAATAAGAAGAATCAATCAAGAAGAAATTATAATAATAATAGGCAAAACAATATGTTATGTGACGTTTAAATTGTATTGGCCCTGATCTGTATAATATATTCCTTGTTACCGACGGGTGTTATCTTCAAGTAGGATCTTACAATAATTTACTAAAAAAAATTAAGCTTTAAAAAACAATAATAAGCCTTTTTATTTCATAGGGAAACCCCATAATACGTGTATCGCAAACCAAACCTAAAAGTACTTATAACGTAAAAAAATATCGATATTATCGATATCGGTATCCATATTTTTTAATTGCTTTTTTGGCGCGCCTATAAAAGTCGTTGTCATTTGGTTGTCAACTAATCATCCAATCATAGCGGGCGAGCTTACCTCTCCCCCCGCCGTAAATCGGTGACTTTGTTTTAGAATAAAAACATGCCGATGCTTTCTCCACTGGTTATGTACTCCGTGGTCGGGTACAACAAACCTCAGAACAATAACTAAAGCAGTACAGACAAATGAAATTGTCTGACCTTGCATGTTTCACATTTGTTCAATGTAACGTAGTGTTGCCACAGATTACATAATACTAGTAGTTAGTAGCATTAAACAAATGTGAAACCGCATTTTTTGTAGGTCCACATTGACAGTATCAATCATTTTGTACTCGAGTGTTCATTCAAAACTTTAGAACAAGTCTATGATAAATCTACGTCAGTCTAGTCTAGTCTATCAAGAGCATCCAGTGGACCTATAAATAATACGCACCTCGCAGTACTTGGCCCCGTAGGCCGGCGGCGGCGAGTCGCAGAAGCGGTGCCGGCTGCGCGTGCGCGTGGAGCAGTGCGCCGGCGCCGGGCACGGCGACCACGCCGACCACTCGCCCCACCCGCCCGCGCCGCCTTCTGTCACGACATTTTTAATGTAGGTATCATACAGTCATCATGGAGTGCATTGAATTAACTTTTGTATTATATTTATAACTTTTGTAATATTTTTGTATTGGACCTTTTTATTTTTTTTAAGGCGAGGATAATTACGAATCCAAGAGGCTAAGTTGACTAGACCGTCCATTGGGTATGCCGAGGCTCTGGTTTACCAACAGCTATTCCGCTGGTGTCGCCGTATCTCGGCACAGAAGATATAATAGTACTCGTCTTGGTTAAACCTCTGATGGAGGCACGATCGGGACCAGGAAGACCAATTCACTGAACGATGAAATTCTATCGGAAGGACGAAGTCCAAATGCGAAGGTTATACACGCTGCACTAGCCACCTTCACTTTGCCGACCTGCAAGGTGCTTCTTCATGCCTATTTTAAAGGGACTCCTATTATAATAAGGAAGAAACACGTATATCACGGGCGTTCCCTTTCAGTTGATCTTACGGCGAATACGAGAATAAGGTAGACACTTATAGAAACAAACTGCTACTATGTAAAGTATAAAAGTTAATTTATCCGTAAATCTTATTATTTTTATTATATGATAAAGATCTAATGAACATGAACAGTGTCATGGTGGGTACCGTAAATTGCAGGTAACAAATTGTTGTATGTAGTTCGTAAAATGGTTAAACTATTAAATTTTCTGTATAATAACTTTTTAGTTTTGAAGTTGACAAAAACATCAGTTTTGTACAATCTCCCTTGACTCTTTATCTCCACGTGAAACATCTTGACCAGATTGAAATGTGCGAAAGTTTGTTACCTGACAAGGGTGACGTGGGCAAACAGTCCATCCTGACATCAGCCACGGCACCGGTGACCGCCTGGGACACATACACGAAGCAGTACTCCGGGTATCGCTCGCTGAACAGTCTGCAGTCGAAGGACGCTGTGTGCTGGCCCCTGGGAGAAAACAGTGATTTATAGTTCATCGGATATCATCATCACAGCTCATATACGTCCCCACTGAGGAGCTCGAGCCTACCCTATGTTAGTGTAATTAGGCCTTAGTCAACCACGCTGGCCCAGTGCGGATTGGTCGACTTCACATACACCTTTGAATTTTTTCGCAGATGTATGCAGGTTGCCTCACGATGTTTTCCTACACCGTAGGAGCGTCAGACAAATGTTGACATGACATCGGATATTAGACTTGGGTTATATGATGTTCTTCAAAAGCGATTGGTTTAGCAGACAGTTCTATTTTTGTCCTACAACAGGCTCTTCTTACGAGAAGATCCTTCCAGGCCTTCATCTCACCTTATGGTAAGTGACGATGAGGCTGAAGGTGGAAGCGAAGTTCACCTGGACTCCTCAAGAACTGGAACTGGCTATCTTACCTCTAGTTATCAGAACACAATAGTACAATCAACATTGTTATCATGACAACAAACTAAGGTGAGATAGTGGTAATTAGCCAGGCAGGCTCAGAAGCTCTACCACTAACCAAACCGTGCAGAAAAACTTCTGCCCCCATTGGGAATCGAACTTCAGACTTCCCGATCAACACCCAGTGGTCTTAACCACTAGACCACGAGGCGGTCAAAGTTCACCATCACTCCTGTTATCTACGACAGGTTATCCAGAGGCGAATAAACAAGCTTCGCTATTATTTAATACTAGCTGTTGCCCGCGATTTCGTCTGCGTGGAATTCAGTTACAAAGCGAGTTCGGTTTTGCCTCGGGATGTCATTAGAATTCGGGATAAAAAGTAGGTTATGATGACATTCCTCAGAGCCTAAACTATGCCAATACCAAATTACATTAAAATTGGTTGACAAAAGAAAAAACTTTAAGACCTCGTATATGTACTCGTATGTTTAGGAAGTTATAAAAGGTATTTTTAGTCACGAGCCTTTTGTGTTCTTATTCAGACAAGCAAACTGAGCAATATTTAATATGGGACCAATCTTGAAATCGCGAAAAAAATAAGCTGTTCCAATCAGCGTTGCCAGACGTCCCGATTTTGGCGGGACATCCCGATTTTTAAATCAAAATTAAATGTCCCGGGACAGACTCAGTCCCGCTTTTCGGGGATAACAGACTCTGCCGTACGTGCAGCGTGCTGAGAAAACACGGCCGGGTGGCACAGACAAGTGTATTTTTATTAAATACATTTTCTATGGCTATTTTTGCTATCTATTGTTACATAAACGCCATTTAAAATTCAAATAAAAAGATTTAAATATTTGAAAATATCTGATTATATACATTTTTTTTACTATGTCCCGCTTTCGATGAAAGAATCCCGCTTTTTTTACCTCAAAAAGTTTCAAAGTCATGACTTGCCAAAAAAATCTGGCAACGCTGTGTTCCATACAAATGTTCAACATCCACTGGGCCTAGATGTATGGAACAGCTGATTTTTTCGCGATTTCAAGATTGGTCCCGAAGTAAAAGCAGTTCAATTTGCTTGTCTCAACAAGCTCACCAAATTTGGCTCCTGCAAAATAAAAAGTAAATATTTATTCAAATCAGTCACACTATCATTACAGGATAAATTCCAAATCAAAAGTGTAGTCAGCTTAAACATATATACAATAGTGTAGTAATCCTGTATACCTCGGCGGAACGCTCGACGGGCGAGTCTAAAGCACACTTGGCCTGATTTTTTTTAAAGAAACCCAGAAAACAATTGTCTGGGAACACTGAAGAAGGTAAAGAGTTCCATTCCATAGCAACGTGTTTAAGAAAAGAATTGCTAAACTGAAACATTTAGTACGGGAAATGGGGATGTCCACATTCTTTATTGTACACAAATTGTCATACGTTTTAGTTAAATACCTAAGTTACGTACAAGGACGAGCTTATCTCTTTAAGAGATCGCTACCAGCCAACCCTAGCAAGTGTATCGAGATTTTAAAACTGCAGGAAGAAGTTTACAAATACGAAAAATATATAAATAACTAGCTTTTGCCCGCGACTTCGTCCGCGTGGAAGCTATTTTTCCCTTGTCCCTTTACAAATTTCCCCTTCCTTTTTACGCCCTTAAGGAATGATTTCGGGGATAAAAATTCTTTATCCTTCCCCACAATTCAAACTATCTCCATACCAAATTTCATCTAAATCGTTTCAGCGGTTATTGATTCCTCATACAAACTTCCACCCTCATTTTCTCCGCTTAAGGGGTGATTTCTGCAAAAGCTATCCTATGTCCTTTCTTGGGACTCAAACTATGTCTATACCAAATTTCTAAATTGATTCAGTAGTTTAGGCGTGATTGCGTAACACACAGACAGACAGTTACTTTCGCATTTATAATATTAGTAAGGACAATAAACGTATACCTACACTATACATATAATAATAAACTAATATTTACTGCTATAAACTAAGAAGAAGAATATAATATACTAATTAATATAATAACTTTTTGAGCAGTTCGAAAGGAGGTGATCTTTTACTTTAATTTGAAAGATGTGATGGTTCAACTCTCTCGTTGTAGGGATGAATTACCGACGGACGTCTTGTATGTTAATATCATCTTTTTCCCAATTAGCTTCTCCCATCAGAGTTACAGTCCACTGCTAATTAGTAAAACGAAGACCTTTTCCATTGCATATGAAAGCACGTTCTGAAATCCATTTGTTCCCAGTGCCTTAATCATACTGCTAATTGATTATCATCACCAAATTAATTTAATAATGGAGTCTGCCATTAATGACGTCATTGCAGGCGAATCATTTACCTCGCGCGTTAATGTGCACTTCATTTTCAATGATCGATTATGAACAAGGTTGCGGTACTCCGCAAATTAAGCGTTAATTAGACCCGTGTTTGTATTATCCCCCCAGCTGTTTGGTTTCACACGAATTGCGATATTAAAATTTAATACATATTTTCTCCTCCAAGATCGGTTTGGAGATCCTTGGTATCTTTAAGCTGATCTCAAGTGATGGTAAAAACGATAGGTGAGCTTCACCATGTATCAAATTCTGCTAACGTCAATACCATTATTGAGTGTTGTGGGCGTGTCAATTACGTTTTTATAATAGCCCATTAAAATATTGTTATTAGTGTTATAAGTATTTGAAGTTATACTAGTTATACGATAAGAATATATTATCGTGATTTGCTGGTTATTCTTAATGCTTATTTCGTTGAAAAATTTGTGATAAGCGGTGTTGGTGTCAAATTTGTCAATTGTATTTGTATGAGTGGTATTTGTTTCGCCAATTATATTTGTTTTGAGTTTGATAAACTGTCAAATAGTAGTATAATTCAAAAACATTGACATTATTTTTTTAGTGGGTTACCAGAAGAGAGAAACTAGGTGAATAAGTGGTGTTTATGCCAGGTTAACATTTAGTTAGTTACTGTTACCTATATCAGTAATATGCGTCTATTTTTCATCAATTGTCTACATAACAAATCTGAAGAATTATTATTATGTCCGCAATCAGGACTCCACAAGAAAAATCGGTAACATTTCAAACGCTTACCTTCTAACTCTCTGCTCAGCGACATACCGCAGTCTCTCGCCATCCCTCCCAAAAACCCTGACCCTATCGGCTCCTTCCAAGACACATTCAGGATATTGGAAGAGAACCCGCAGCCCGTCAACACACGGCAGCACCGAGCCCCCATGGACGTTCAGCACGAACTGTTCCGACCAGTCAGCCTGTGAAAAGAATATAAATTCTGATTTATGTAGTTTACCCGGAATTTTCCATAGAGTCATTTCATGAGGTTATTTATAGAAAAATCGCACGACAGCTTTTGGCGATAATAAGGCCGGAGGCAGATGCGAGATTCATCTGGAATCCTCAACAACTATCCTCATCTTACTTCTAATTATCGGAACACAAGAATTTTATTAACATTGTTACTATGGCAACAAACTTAGATGAAACGGTGGCAGCTAGCCACGAGGGCTCAGAGGCCTTACCATTATCTAATCCGAACTTAGTGAGGCTAGAGGCCTTCTTCTGCCCCCAATGGGAAAGGGAACCCCGGACCTCCAGATCAATTGCTCTCAACCACTAGATCATGGAGGAGAAAATTAACGTCATCTAGCTGCAGTTTTCGTTGAGATGGAAATACTTTCAACAGGCATTCATTTCATAAGAATCATACGCTATCTGTCTACCTACTTCTTATGTGTTCAAATTCTAACCGAAATTTTAGATAGATATTAGCTGTGAAGCAGTAACTTCTCATACCTACTGAACCAACCTGAAAAAAAATCGCTATACTGTTCTACCAATAGAACTATAAGAAGACCCCGATGGACTACATCACAGAGATAGACTAAAATATTGGTGAAAACAATTTTGAAGCGGAGGAAAAAAAAAGGTGGTAAAATTTCTACGAGGAATGCATGTCCAATACTATATTTCGACTTTTATATTACCCACGCAATAAAATAAACTATTCCATTTACAGAACGTTAAAACCTTATCGACAAAGAAAATAAAACAAAAGCGATCTGGAAACAAAAGAAGAAGGCAAGTAATATCGTTCAAAGTGTAAATCAGACTGTGGATTGCACTTCACTCCAAATTTCCAAGGAGAAACATCGCCACGTCTAATATCAGACGAAATCTAATCTCCCTGTGGACCTCCACTTAGCGAGATGCGATGGAAGGAAGTCCCGAGTGAAAGTTTGCATAATATCGCACTATTAAATTTTAACGCTATTTTTAGAGTAATGGAGTTGGAGGAGTTTGCATAAAAATGCTCACTTGAGTTGTGGATCAGGTGAGAGAGGAATGATACCTCGTAAATGTGATCCTATACTATTATCTGACGCATTTTGTAGGCATGTACTCGTTAGGTCAATCTTGTAAAATTAATTCGGACGAAAAATCATATACATCTGGATAATATAAGATGATTTATTTTATGTCATATACAAACTCACAAAATTGCAGATTTTCAGGATTGACCTTTTAAATATTTCGTATTTTTTTCTCTCTAAGCTATGAAAAACAAGGACTCATACCGACTCAATTACACCACAAAAACAATTCAAAACAAGCGAAATGATAACACAAAACCACAAAATAGAGTAATGTACAATAAGAACTTTATACTGATCGTAATATTCTTTACGAGACAGCTAAAGAATGATATGACTGGTATCTTCGTTTCATACTTACTTGCAAAAGGCGTCCTTACACTCACTTGCTTACGAAAGTTTAAAAATATGGAGTAGATGAAACCGGAAAATGGAAGTCACAATTTAACATGATCTCAAACCTTTTTTTTCTCTCAGCCCTCTAGATTTTTAGTAAGTATTCGATTTGCTTTCAAAACCGAACAACAGAACAAAAAATCTCAAAGAAAATCGTCCCAACTCTATTTGTCTTCAAAACAATTTTTATTTCATAGACTTTAGTTAAATTATTTCGATTACCTAGATAGATTGAAACCAAGTTCGCATTTTCTGCCCCTATCAGGAATTCGAATTCCAGATTTCCAAACCTGAGTCTAGTTGAAGCAACCTCTTAATGGTTTGACCTTTGTGGTCTAATAATAGATGACAACAAATCATACGAGTATATTACACCACAAATGAAAGTACTTGTACTTACTATAACAAATAGTTACTTACTATTATTTATGCCCGCGTTCGTGGTCTAATTGTTGAGATTATCCGGTATTGATCTGTAGCTCTAGAGTTCGATTTTCCGTAGAGGCAGAAATTGTGTGCTTGGTTTGGTTGGTGATAGAGCTCCTGAGCCCACTGGCCAGCTACCAGTGTCATACCTAAGTTTGTCAATGTTAGTAACATTTTTGTGCCCTATAATTAAAGGTAAAATGGGTTCCTCAGATGTTGAGTAATCCTTATGAATTCTCTCCCATCTTCAGCCTTATTGTTAACTAGCTGGGCCCGCGACTTCATCCGCGTGGAATAGTAACGGCTGGACCGATCTTGATAAAAAGTAGCCTATGTTGTACCTTATATAATTAGCTATCTATCAGTGAAAGTCCCATCAAAATAGGTCCAGCTGTTCCGGAGATTAGCAAACAGACAGACAGACAGACAATTTTTTTAAAAATTGCGTTTTTGTTATTGGTACCCGATATATACTCACACCCATTTAGTAAATACTTGTTATTTTGACATTTCAAACAGACACTTCAATTTTATTTTTTTGTATAGATGTATAGATAGATTGTATAGATTGCGTGCCTTATTGCTAAGTGAGATAAAGAGCAAGATCTTCACTGTTGTGTGTTTAAAAAATCATGTCAAACAAAATTACAGATAATTTTGTCGAGAATGCAGTCATTGTATCGGATACGAATGAGTGTACACACGCCTTTACAGCGCACAAACATTTACGTAGACTGCTCCAGATCTCAGTTTCTGGTAGAAATAACATTTTTTTATTATGTATGACCCGGCAAATGACCTCCTGCCGCCTGATGTTAAGCGGTGAAAGAGGCCCAAATGAGTTGACAGGTAGGGACGACATCCACTATCCTACCTGCCCGCCCCTTGCCGGCCCAAAAGATGCTTTTTCACGCCTCTTTTGAAGGAACCCATGTTGTAGGATGGAGGAAACACGTGCGCAGGTAGAGAATTCCAAGTGTGGGATGAACGACAGAAGAAGGAATCTTGGAATTTCTTGGTACGGTGTGAAAAGGAGGACACAGTGTACGGAAGAATTCGAAGGCCCTTACGCGTGTTTCTGTTAAGGAATGGAGAGGGAGGGATAAGGTTAAAGAGCTCCTCAGAGCATTCCCCATGGAATTTTTAAACGGCAATAACTGAGTAGACGCCTTCTACTCTTAATTGAAATGAATGATTTTACAGATGATCTGATAACGTAAATTGTAAACCTCGGTACTCGATTTTAGATCAGGAGAGAAATTTCCTGATTCCTAAGGAAATATCAATCGGTCATTTATTTTATAGCATTAGTATGTTTCAAGCATTGACAGTCTTTTTTAATACATAAAATAATACAATGATAAATGGTTACACACATCTATTGTGTGGTAATATTTACAGTAGGTACAATATTTACGGTAGTACACGTGGAAACTGCAAGTTTTGCAAATATAATGCATATTCTGAAATCAGTGCATGCATGCGAGTGCAATGCATATTCTGTTCTTCTAGACTAGTTAGTTTCGCTAAAAGTCGAGTTTAATCTGAAAATCACGAATATCCCTAAAAGCTTTCTAAAAGGCTGTCATAGTGCCATCAATAATGTTTACATTAAGTTAGTGTCCGTGTTTTGTTCTCAGGGCGGATTTTATGGTTGCCACTTTGTGTACCAACTTGTAAAACTTATTATCGATTCAAAGCCTTTAAATTATTTAGTCAACAATTTTATTTCCTTAACATATTAATGAAATATTTTTTTTTCAAAAATTCACCACACTATAATATTATAACGTAATACTATAGTATATTATCGTCAATAAAGCAAATACAGCCAACTGTAGATCCTCAGATATACTTATTTAATATGATTAAAAACTAGCAGTTTTACAACCTTTTAATGTTTATCTACTAAAATTCCATCCACTTGCAGACAACCTTACGTCACGCTTAGCACATCAGAATGTTAAAGGATTATAACTAAGTTAAAATAACACAGGTTAACCTCACAACACTGCTCCACTTACACGGAAGTTCAAAATAAACAGAGCTTTAGTAAATATAGGTGCGTCAACCGCAGCGGGGTACTCAATACAAGCGAGCGTTTGGGAAAGGAGGCACCCTATAAAATATTCCAACAAGAGGCGTTGTAGCAATGAATCTCAATAAACGAGAATACCTTTCCATGAGTTTTTGTTAGAATTAAACAGAACGCTATAAATATCTTTATAGAGAGCGGAGTGTCGAATAAAATATGGGGCAAGCAGCCCGGCAAAATATTTATTGGAGAGTATATTCATGAGGGCTTCTGGTGATTGTGGAGTTTTTATTGAAGGTCGTAAAGGAATATTGTTCGGTGGATTTTCTTATTATGCTGCTGTTATTGTCAATATTACAGGAAGTAATTGTAATGGTAACATCAATCAATGAGAAATGTTTAATATTTCTAAAAATGTTTCTTTTAGGGATAGGCAGATAATTTAATCTGCATGATAAAAGTACGCTGATTTTCGGCGAAAGAAAGAAAAGTGTAAGTTAGTTAGCTCAGTTCAAAAAACAGTCGTACACTTAGCGAGATCTTAGAAAGATAGCTCGCTGGAGTAAATTTGCTGGCTGTGGGTGTTGGTGTTTCTTAGTATTTTTCAAAAGGTAGAATTTAATGTATCAACTCAATAATTTCATGATAAAATTATTATTTACCGAGAAATCTTCTTATATATAAAAATAAAACGCTGTGTGTTAATTTCACTAAAACTCAAAAACGGCTCGACTGATTCTTACGAAATTTTCTGTGTGTATTTGAATAGGCCCAAGGAAGGCTTAAACATAAAGTTAGACCCGGTATGTGGCGCTGTAATTGGGCAGGACAACGTCTGCGGGGCCCACTAGTGATTAATAAATTTATTAATAATGATTATTGTTTCTAGATACCATGAATTATAAAATGCTTTAAAACTTTTAATACCTTAATAAATGCAGCTGCAAAATCTTGAGGACCAGCCGCAGTTGCTGGTCTTAATGTCAAGGCATAATCACCAGCTAGTCCAAACAGCTCACAACGTAAAGTCATTGTTCTGCGACCAGTGAAGCCATGCATCTGTAAATTGAAGATATTTTCACAGAATCCTTATAAATTTCTACATTTTATATCTACTTAAATTTGTTGTAAATTAATTATATGGGGCGAATCGAAGAATAATGGGCACAAATAGATTATCGTCTTAGCCACAACTTTCACTGCTATGTCAAGCTTCCCCAGGAAGGGGAATTTGGGCTGTCTCCCACCACGCTGGCACAGTGAGGATTGGTGGGGAGCGCCATGCCAGAGAATTGACCCTTGGTCGGCAGAAAACACCACAAGCAGCTAAGGATGACTTCAATTCTGTGAGGTTTTATCCGTGCATTCGGATATCTACGCCCCTGCATTCGGACGTTATGTAGGTAATTATTCCCAGATTTCGGGAAGATTAGAGACAATCTGGAGCTAAGCAATTTAGTAAATTTTGGTATACTCTGTAAGAGTGTCTAATCTCTTGGATAAAAAGTGTTAACTATATCATTCTTATAGAACCTCAATGTAATCATGTTTATGAACGAGAAAAAGCTGAATAAATTTAATTACTACCGTTCAAGGGAAATTTTCGCTAGTTCACTGAATGGAACAAGTCGATTTTCTTGTCAGACTGGCTAGACGATTTAACTTTAATTACTTTCGAACGAAAAGCAAATTATTGCCTCCTA
Organism: Schoenobius gigantellus; assembly: GCA_963935595.1. Taxonomy (NCBI): domain Eukaryota; kingdom Metazoa; phylum Arthropoda; class Insecta; order Lepidoptera; family Crambidae; genus Schoenobius; species Schoenobius gigantellus. Next base: position 2,952,416 of record OZ012553.1, read on the forward strand.
TACAAACGTATTTAGCTGAAGTTTCCTTATTTGATTTCGTTATGTAAATAAGCGAGGAGCGTTTTTATGAGACCCCGTTTTCGTTTCGGACTCTTTCTTAAACTTTTCTCGAGTTCAGTCTCCCGTGGTTTTTCTTATAATATTACCATACACTGAATGGAGCCTTCGCGTTGAATTGGCTCAACTTTCTCCTCCGAGCGGCATTCACATTTATACGTAGTTAAATTTCGTGAATTAAAATTATGCAGGTATTTTTAAGCTTATCTGCTTCGTTAAACATCACTCTAAATCTTGAGTGTGTTCTCTAAGTAACGACGTACCTAATTGTTCTGTTGTCGTAATATTCAAGAACGTTCCCTCACATAATTTGAATTTTCTTCGTGAACGAGTTAAAAGTAATTTCCTGGTATTTAGGTACCACGCAAAATAAATTTTCTTTTACCTTATGCAGAACGTAGTCTTTTCTAGAATAATAATGTTTTTCATTACAGCGTAAGTGATAAGAGACGCCCAAAGACGCCATATACATAACTCTGTAGAAAATGAAGACCCAGCTAAAGTCTGGAAATTCCTCAAATCATTTGCTATTGGTAAATCTCGGATGCACAGTAGTGACTTCAAAATTGACATTAATCTTTTAAACTCACACTTTACTTCAATTTCGCCCTTTAGTGGTGATCGTAAAGCTGATACCTTAAATTACCTTTCTTCATTACCTTTACCTGATTACACTCCGTTCGCTATTGAGACATTTACGGATAGTGATGTCAAGAGAACTATTACTTCTATAACTTCTGGTGCTATAGGCAGTGATTGCATTAGTCGCAAAATGATCCTCCCTATCCTAGATATTCTTACCCCAATTATCACCCAAATCCTTAATAATTCCATCGCGTCTGGTGTATTTCCCTCTGCATGGAAGGATGCTTTTGTTATTCCCCTTCCAAAGAAAACTAATCGTGGCTCCTTTTCTGATTTTCGTCCTATCTCCATTCTCCCGTTCCTTTCCAAAGTCCTTGAAAAACTTGTCTATCAACAACTTCTCAGATTCCTCAATGTTAACAAACTTTTGAACCCTTTACAATCCGGCTTCCGCGTGGGTCATAGCACGACTACTGCTTTAGCTAAAATCACTCACGACATTCACCAGGGCATGGAAAATCGCCAACTTACACTACTTACGCTCTTGGATTTCAGCAATGCCTTCAATTCGGTGGATTTTGATGTGCTCACTGGTATCCTACGTTCTCTTGGCATATCTCCTACCGTAATTGACTGGTTTCATAGTTACCTGTTGGAACGTCGGCAGCGAATACGCATTGAGGACTCCTTGTCTGATTGGTGCACTATCGCTGCCGGTGTCCCCCAGGGTGGCGTATTGTCTCCGCTTCTTTTCTCGATTTTCATAAATTCCATTACGCAATCACTTTCATGTCTCTATCACTTGTATGCTGATGACTTGCAGATCTACACGCAAGCCCCACTATCTGATTTTCCACAGGCTATCTCGATAACCAACACTGATCTTAGTATAATTGACAACTGGAGTAAATATTACGGTCTTGTTATTAATCCATTCAAAATACAGACAATCATTATCGGCAATTCCTATTTCATTTCACGTATTGATTACAGTTTGCTGCCAGCAGTGATCTTTGATGGAACAGTCATTCCATTCAGCAAATCCGTGAAAAATCTAGGTATAGTTTTTGATCAGTGCCTATCATGGCGACCTCAGGTTGAAGCTGTTCGCAAGAAGCTGTTTGCCGCATATTATTCTATCAACAGATTCCGTAACTTTCTCCCAATGGCTACAAAAACAGTGTTAGCTCAATCACTTCTACTCTCCTTAATTGACTACGCTGACGCCGCCTGGGCGGGTTTGTCAGTTATTAGACAACTTGGAGCGTCTACAAAATGTGGCCATTAGGTTTATTTTTAATCTGCGTAAATTTAAACATGTTTCTTACTATCGCTCTCAACTTAAATGGCTCCCAATTCGCCAGCGCAGAGATTTACATGTTCTATCCCTACTTTACAATGTTTTGTTTCTTCCAACTTCCCCATCATATCTAAAGTCACAGTTCTCTTTTCGGTCCACTTCTTCGTGTCGTATTTTACGATCGAATTTTAATTTAACCCCACAGTACTGATTTTCTTTCATACTCTTTTCCCGCATATGCCGTTCGGCTATGGAACTCTCTCCCTGAGAGTATTAAGAGAGCTCGTACACTGGAGTCCTTTAAGAATCAAGTTCGAAATCACTTCCTATCCTTAAATCTTTAGCTAAATCACTCCTTCGTTGTCCATATTTAGCTACTACTGCACCCATCCCCGAATTGAATTCCCTTTCTGTATTTCCCTGATCCAAGGTTGCCTGGAAGAGATTGCTTTTTAGCAATAAGGCCGCCTGTGTTGTACATGTGTTGATTTAAAAAAATTCTGTTTCTATATTTTTGTGTGCAATAAAGTATTTATTATTATTGGACACGTTAAATGTGATTACGTAAACAGACGTTTGTCTATAATTTTTCTTTGAAGCTGTTTATGCTAAATTATTGTTAAGATTTTTTTTGTATAAATAAGAAGATATAGAACCCTCTATGATAAACTTTCAAGAGGCAGGTTTATGGGTAATATTGATGATTCCAATTGATCACTAGATCAAATAGAATTCTCAAAGCTGCTTTATTGAATATTTTTTAGTTATTAAGATGCGATAAATGAAATTATAAATTTAATTATAATTACACGTGGCAAAAATGAATTAAGAATATATTCTACTAACCTGTTCTGAATACAGTACATGTGCTCGCGAACTTGTGTTCTTGCCATCACACAGCACTGCACCACCACTAGAATGTCCACAGTACAAAAGTTCTAACCAAAAATCAGCACTAGACTCGACTGGTGCGCAAACCACCTTCGGAAACTCTAGTATAGCCGTAACTTGTCTCTCTGGATATGTTTGTATTTGCTCCGGTGTCACGTCTAGATTAGCTGTAGGCCACAATACATCAAATTTCCAAGACTTAACAACACTATCACCTGTTTCTATTATCACTCCTTCACTATCTACGTCTCGTTTAACTCTATTATTTTCACTAACACTTAATGTTAACCTCGAAGTATCATCTTGTTTTTCATTATCTATTAAATCTTTATGTACGTTTCTTTTTACTTTGTTACTCTCACTGGCGTTAACGCTATCGTAATCCAAGAATTCTTTGCTGCTGACGAGTTCCAGGTAGTAAACGCCTCCTCTGGAGAAATAGCCACAGGGTAGGACCATGCGACCTTCGGAGTCAAGTGCCAGCGGCATTGTGGCCAGCTGCGCGCGGCCGTCGCCGTCGTCGCGCGCGAGTCGCACGCGCAGCGCACCGTTTCCGAGCGCGCCGTGCACGCGCACACGAACGTCGCCGCCAAGAGCGACAAGTGACGATGGAATGTCCACCCATACTTGGTTTAGGTCGACTTGATCTTCGTTCACGTATGGGTTAACAAAACTGGCACCTCCTGTAACAAAAAGTGTCATTATCATAATCATTGTTTGATGATAGAGTTATTATGAGTTATTTTGCATGTGTGCCTTTTAATTTAATTATCCTTTTATGTATTTAGTATTTCACATAATAATATTGTGAACTTTATAAGACGAAATAGATAATTACTCTTAAAGTTTTAAATTGAGGCATATTCCATATAGTCAATTATTATGTTTTGGTGGTTTTTAGAACGTTTTTATTGCAAGAGTGTGCAACCTCTTAGCACATTTTTCGTTTATTCGCATGTTCCAAATTCAATTATTGTTATTAACTCAGTGAAACAAAGAGCGTTTTATTCACTGTTTTTGAGGAATCGCGAGCCCTTTGTCTAGTGTCAATCATAAAATAGTATATTATGCAACTAGTGAGTAAAGGATGGATTGAAAGCTAGGGCTATAGATGAATCAAGAGCAAGTGAAGGATTCTAATAACTGAACCACGACCGTAGGGAGTGATTCAAGTGCTAGAATCCTGAGCGACGCGAGTCATTTATGGCCCTCGGTATAAATCCGTTTTATTCAAGAGTTGCATACTATACTTTATACCATGACTACGAGAAAAAGAAAGATTTTAGCGAAAATAGACATTTAATATCGAGTATTTTTTATGCAAGTAGGTATTGTACAGCATTGAGATGGAGGTCGAAAATAATATCTGTGTGCTCTAAATTCAAACATCAAAAAAGTGATTAAAAGTGCTTTTTATTCACTGCTTTCAGTGAATAAAATAAGCTTTTTAGAGGGGAAATTGTATAAAATATATTATGTGTCGAAGTTCTCTTTCTTCTTTTATATGTCGCCAAAGCCACATCTGCTTAAAGATGGTAAAGACCAATAGTATCCCAATCTGAAGTTATTAACAAAACGCGAAAAGATATTGTTTGCACTCAAAATATCTATAGTAAACATGCTTTCCTGAGCAAATTTTTTGTGCTTTTGGGTCCATTTCTCTATAAAAGTTTAAACGCTAAACTTTGTATAATAGTTATTCCTATAATAGAACCTACTCCAAAAAGCACTTCTAGATTTGTCGTATGATGATACAGAGAAATTACTAATAGTTCCTGTATACTCGTAATTTGTATTGCTTGATTTGTCATCTCTGTGTAGACTGTGTGATTGTGTGTGTATTATGTAATTTTATGTGGCTCATTTATATAATTGTATTGTTTTGCATTTGATTGCCCATATTTCATACATGTATTCTATTTGCCTGAAACACATGTTAACCCTAGTTCAGGCGCACGTTATAATACACCTTTTACCAATTTTGTCTGAATTTGATGTTATAGGTATTATGTCATAAGTTATTGAAATAAAAAATTTGAATTACTCCTCATCTGAGGAAATACTGGTGCACAGTAGTGGAAAAGTATATGAGATGAAGTGATGGCTAGTTTATTTATGAGTATAGGGTTAGGGATGGGTGTGTAATGTTTGATATAAATACTGATAATATAAAATTCAAATAATGTAATTTCATTTCATATAATTTCATTTGGTATAACAACTGGCTTAATATTATATAATAAACATTTGGTATAATTAAGATTCTCTAATTTCATGTGATATAATGGTCATTTGATATAATAATCTTTTGATATAATACGACTAAGTACATAGTAATAACGCCTGTTCGTTTGCAATGCGTTTTTAACTTGCATGCAATTGTTATAGACAATGAGTATTATACGAGTATATCAAATGAATAATATACGAAATGTTGTTATAAAAAGTGTAGTTAGAACCAAGTAAAAATTATACCCAATGAAAGTTATATACTTTGAAATTAGATTATTTGTAATTATAAGAAATGAAACGCACCCGTCAGGGATACGAAACCTCTTGTTCAGTTATTTCTTGTTTTACAACATATCCCACAAAGAACCGATTAAAAGTTACCTATTAATATAGTTACTACTAAAAAGCATTATCTTGGTAGAGAGATTAGCTCACATTCCAATATATTAGTACGACAAGGTTACAAACAACATTACTGACATATTCACTAATTATCACGAGGCGTGCAATTAAAATGAACACTACAAAATGCTGCTTAAAATTGTCATGGTTTAAGCATGTTATTATCTATGTCTTCTCTTACCAACACAAATGAAACAGCATCATGTTAAACCACGACTAACTTTAAATAACTGTTAGACAATGCTTTGTGGTAACACCCTTTGTTTAATTCAAACACAAACTTAGAACAACTTCAAATAAACATTTTGACTAGAATCGAGGATGGTACTATCTTTAAAGTGATTATTCTGGCACAAATATTGAACGCCATTTCACACATCTATCTATTCACGAATCTATTCTATTCACAAAAACAAAAGATCGCGGAGGCATTTCACAGCTGGCTAAGTCGCGTCGCTAATTGCATCTCAGCAATGAGTCGTTAGCACCAAGCCTGAAGGCTTTGGAGGAACGTTTGGCAAAGAGGAAAATGAAGCGGGCTTGTGAGATGTTTAAAGAAAATCTAGAACTTTTAGGCGGATTGTTGTTGTTACCCTCTTTAATTCAAAACAATTGCTGAATTTATGTTCATAGCACAATAAAATAAAATCTAAAGGGATCAATAATTTTGTGAATTTGTTTTGTGTAAGATCAATAATATTTATTAATTTTACGCCTTCTTGGAAATTTTGATAGCTCATTTAAATTTGAAGTTTTCGTTATCACGAATTGAGACAATAAAAATATTTTGGTAAAGTAATCAAAGACTTAATTATTAAATACATTTATGTTGTCTAATGAAGATAACGTAAAAACGATTTTTCATAACACACTTATTTGTAGTCATGCAAATGTTTCACAGCAGAAGATTGCTTTTTCCGTTTGCCGGCTCTCTTCTTATTACGGAAGTGGAGTGGGCATTAATAATAATGAAATTCAAAGGCCAGAGCATCACGTGACTTCTGCAATCTCGTTGTAAGCGAGCCCAATTAAATTACAATGTCTACCTACTTGGAATTTTCAAGAGGATTAGCATAGCAATACAAAACGGAGCGGCAGAATTCCGACCGGAAAATGCAACTCGTTGTCAAATGAAAGAGAAATTGAGTGTAATATTTAGTTTTGAAGTCAAATTGCTGTAGACTGAGAATTAAACAGAATATCTCGCAATATGTTGTTTCTTCTAAGTTTAGCGAGGATAAACGATAAGATTATTGTTGCAAATTCTAAGAGCGCCCGTAAACATAAATACATTAACAAGACAAAAGATAATATTTTGAAGGCAAAGAACTATTTATAAAGCCATTCGGTTTGCGATCATAATGTAAATCAGCGATTCCCAGACAGGGCGGAGCGGCAGACGCATTAATTTCCCGAACACCGCATTTCTGCTGAGACACCCAAGGCCGCAGAAATTGAGCACGAAAACCACTCAGCCGAAGTAACCATTTCAAGGTCTACGTAGTAGTGTTATCAATGTCAGAACCATGTTCTATGTATTACGTGGATTTTGTAATTTTTGGACGTTCATGTGATAAGATTACTTGTTTTATGTTTACCATGCGGGCGTTATTTCGATTACAAACAGTTAGGATCTTTTGTGCTGCCCCTTTCTATTTGCTTTTCATTGCTATCATCATTGCTGGAAACGTTTTACAATTGGTTCGTGGGGGATTATTTTACACAACAAAGTTAGCAAACAAGCAACCTGCCCCCTTAAATCATCCGATGGCAAGAGGCTGTCGTCGCTATACCACATGTAGTTCTTGTAATCTGCAAATATACAACCTCTACAGGGACTCACGTTAGCACGTAACCGACATAAGAACGGAGTCTTTGTCTGGTAAATAATAACCCTAAAGTCCTCAAGTTTTCGATATCCAATCCCAAAGAGAACGAGATTAGTTACTTAAAGAAACGGAACGACCCTTTTGGCTTCCCTGTTTGACACTAAATCCTTCAAACTCTCTTTCCAGTCATTGCGGTGTCAATACAAAAATCTGTAACGGTTGTCAGTTGTAATTTTGCGGACATATAGTTGATATAAGAGCCTAGTAACAACCTAAATACCTTTCTAGGAGCAGTGGGACCTATCTTGGAGATACTTGGGAAGCCTCTATCCACAATGGACACACTTGGCTGAAATCATTTCTGAAATTTTGCTCTTTCCAAAAGATGCTGTCGACAAAAAATGCGGTCCTAACTAAAAGGCTTTCCAAATATCTGTTTATAAATCCCAGAAATCTTTACGGACCTATTTCTGAGAAATATTTCGAAGTCTTATCAAGGAATCTGTACTTTAAGTATTGGGGAATAAAAAGGTTGACTTACTATTTATAATCAATGTAACCAACATCCATTCAAACCGAATTCATGATCTTGGTTCGAATATCCACGAGCAAAAAGTTTTCTGTTTGGTTGGTGGTTGAGCTTCTGGTTCCACCTGGTATAATGTGGGATGGTAGTGGCTAACTACCATTTTACCTTAGTTTTTTGCCATAATAATAATTATGAAAACTATTGCATTCCGGCAATTAGAGAACAAATAGTCAGTTCCTCAGCTTCAGAAGTGAAGTTCGCCTATATTTTTGACTTAATCGTCACTCAGCATCAGGTGAGATGAGGCTTCCTGTAGTATGTAAATAAACCGGCAAAGGGTGAGTTGGACTCGAGCACCGAGGGTTGCATGCCAAACCACGGTGCGCGATACAATCTCCTAACATTTTTTATTCTTGTGGGGTAAGGCGTGACTACGCCGTACCCGCCGTTGGCTAGACGTAGAGCGTTTGTGGGGCTCTTAGCAGTGTGCGAGGGCAGTGTGGGCAGAGTGGCCAGGCCTGCCCACTAAAGCCTAACGGTGTTCTCCCTGCCCACTGTGACACCATTACTCACGTGCCCGAGCTAGCCCGACCTCACTGTTCGGGCTGTCGCCAAGGGGGGATTGGCAGAGAACACCAGGGCCAGAGCGATCCCCAGACGGAGGATTTTACGGCGGCGTGCCCGGGGCCAACCGTGCACGCAGCCCTCCTCGGCAGGGTTATTAGACGGGAATCCCTTGAGCGAATGCCCGCCTTCGCCTGCCTAGCCGTCTGCGGCCAATAGGAGCGGCATGAGGATCTTCCTCCCGCTTTCTCTCTGCGGGCTCCTCCTGCGAGATGACGTCCTCACAGAGGGAGGCGACAGCCTCTCTTTCCGCCTCGCCGCGGAGATACAAGCTTTTAAACATATTTACGGTTTTAGATTTTTTCCTCAACACAGGCCGTAGGTTTCTGGTTAACTTTATGATTTTTTTTTAAGGTACGAAATCCTAAAAAGAAGACAGAAATATATTAATCATAAAATTAAGCCCCGAAAAACTACCTAGTCGGTAGTTTAATTTCGATTGGAACTGATTAACAAATTATTTTTCTGACGTTTTATAAAACGTATCGATATTTAACAAAACGCTGCTAAATCGTCATGTTTTGGTTCATGTAATTTAATTTCAATATTAGTTGTATCGACAACATCGTGTTTAGTGTTCGTCTCGCGTGGGGTTCAAGATTAGACAAGTTTCAGCAAACAAGCCGAACTTAGTTGTGAAGTTATTAAACCGTGACAGGTAAAGCGAACCGTATCGGCACCCGACATATCTTTGACGACGTTAATAATGTACGCGTGGGCTTCGACTGAGAGTGCTACTATCTAAGTCTGCACTCAAAATTGTGAGTGTCGAAATCGCCATTCATTTCCACGTGCTTTCATGAAGGTCATCAAATCAAAGCGTGCGTGTCCTCGTTGTCGTCATCCTGCGTTCTACTGATGACTTCGAGACCAAAACTTTGACTACGTACTTAGAGAGTAGCACTAGCACTTTTAGCGTTCTATGGTAAGTAGATTACAGCTGTTACTCGATTCGTACTTGGAAATTGATTCGCATCTCGCGTTTGATTCTCCATAGTGATACCGTTAATTAATCATGAGAGAGACTCTGTACCAGAGTCGGCTGCTTGGTTACCTCCGTCTTACCTATTTCTGTCGCAAAGCAGCATTGCTGTGTTCCGGTTTGAAGGGTAAGATATAGCAGTGAAATTACTGGGTACCGTGACTTTACATTTGATGTCACAAGTTGGCACCGTACACTGTGGTTCTTGTACGAGTGACTGTTACTACTTACCATCAGGTGGGCAGTTTGCTTGTTTGCCAACTTATTTGCAATAAAAAAATTTGCCAGTAAAGAAAATATTTATCCCCACAAATTATCACGCTTTTGACGGACCCACCCAAAATTTAAAGTTTGATAAACCACAGCTGATCATCTCTAAAGAAAATCGATTCATTATTATGATGCTACGCGGAAAGCTATTGATATTCAGAAACACACGAATTTCAAAAGAGATAATGGTTTGAGTATACCCACTTGCATAGTTGAGTAAAACTGCTAAAGTCGGTGCGGCGCGCCACTAAACATTGTGGTTTATTAATCACAATTTTAGTAACAATAAAGCACTCGTACAAACAATACACGTTATTATCATATCCAAGTCATTATCATTTTCGTGACAATTTCAGAGTTTCTATCAATTTAACATTATCATATCAAAGTGCCTCCAACAGAGACAGCCTCCAACTCCATATCTTGAAAATAATAATCTCAAGCTCTCAAGCCCTTTCTCACCTTGCCAAACAGATAGAATATACGATGAGCCCTATATGTGTGGAACGAACCATATAAATATATGAGACGACGTAATAAAATAATATATCTCCTGATGGTTTCCACTTACCGCCCATCATTTTTTCAAATCAAATCATATCCCGTTCGAAACGTAAGGAGTATTTCAGCATTAAATAATTAGAATGTTATACATATATAACCAAATATACGTGATTAAATCCGAAAAATATAGTTTCATATATTTTAAGTGACAATTTAATAGGTAGCATATTAGCAATAATTTATCATAATCCACAATTCATACTAGAAGCAAACAGCGAGTGTAAAATTAGACAGCTGAGAAATAACATTAAAAATCATTGCTTGTAAAATTTCACATGTGAAATCATATGAAAAAAAAATCGTTTCATCAAATCAAAATGAATGAAAAATAGCAATCATTACCATGCCTAATATTATGTACCTACATTGGGTGATTATTGATGTCGGTGGAAGTGGAAAAGACGCCGATACAAAACATACCCGCTATGATGAGTAGCCGCAGCACAGCGGCCAGCGGCATGTGATGCATGCTGCGTCACCGCGCCATCAAACGGCGACGCTGCATCAAACGTCGTGGTACCTGCAACAAGGGAAATGCTCGTCAGACAGCAACGGGAACTACTCCTCGGGCTGGAGATCATTTTAAGGGTTTCGCACCCCAAAAGGAAAAACCGGAACCCTTTGTCCGTCTGTCCGTTAGTCTGTCAAAATCCTCCGTCTCAGAAACTAGTAGAGATGTCAAACTGTAATTTACGTCAAAGACTCTGTCTCAATCAGTAGAGATGTCAAACTGTAATTTACGTCAAAGACTCGGTCTCAATCAGTAGAGATGTCAAACTGTAATTTACGTCAAAGACTCGGTCTCAATCAGTAGAGATATCAAACTGTAATTTACGTCAAAGACTCGGTCTCAATCAGTAGAGATGTCAAACTGTAATTTACGTCAAAGACTCGGTCTCAATCAGTAGAGATGTCAAACTGTAATTTACGTCAAAGACTCGGTCTCAATCAGTAGAGATATCAAACTGTAATTTACGTCAAAGACTCGGTCTCAATCAGTAGAGATGTCAAACTGTAATTTACGTCAAAGACTCGGTCTCAATCAGTAGAGATGTCAAACTGTAATTTACGTCAAAGACTCGGTCTCAATCAGTAGAGATGTCAAACTGTAATTTACGTCAAAGACTCGGTCTCAATCAGTAGAGATGTCAAACTGTAATTTACGTCAAAGACTCGGTCTCAATCAGTTGTGACGAAATCAGACTTGTAAGTCAACGTGATATCTTATTTTCGCAAATTAAGCGATTTCACAAAAGATTCAAAAAGAAAAAACTTCCCCTTGATCTAGAATAATGAAATATGGCAAAAAGCAAGCTCTTAAGGACATGTGAAGGAAAAATCTGAAAACCGTGGATGAATAGGTACATTGTTTGACAATTATAATTATACTTAGATACGTTTATACGGAACCTTCGGCGCTAGTAGTCCAGCTCACACTTGGCCGATTTTTTAATTTATCCACAAATTTTCTAAAACCAAATAGTATAGCGAGAAATGACAAACTTGAAACGGTGTATTACATGTATCGCGTTTATAAAATCTAGTCTCCATTACCGTAAAGCTCGCGTTAACGCAACAATGTAAGCGAGCAATAAGTCGGAATCTACAATAAAGGATTTTAAGAAAAGTCTAACAAAATTGTTACAAAGAGTGCTGTTCCCAACAAAATAAGCAATATGTATGTGTAGAAGAGTAGTCTTGGAAAAGAATATTCAAAATACTTTACGATATATTATTTTGAATATCTTTGTCTGTAACATTAACTGATTCTTTTTTTTGACGGTGGGAAATGCGTTACGCATACCTTGCACCTGGGAGAACGCAAGATTATGTCGGACTCTCCGCGGCCCCTGGGGGCAGAGTGCCAGCCAAAAACCGCGGCCTACCGACTAAAACCCACCCACCCATCACATACGCCAGGGTGATAAATAAATAACCGTGTATATATATATATATATATTGCTGTTTGTTTGGGTTTTGTACCTTATAGTTTTTACCTTTCCATCTAATTCAGTACTTGAATGGTTAGGTACCTATGTAGGTAGGTATACAGTATTTGTATGAACTTTGAATAGCGTAAGTAAGTAACCTAAGACGAACAGCCACAACTATTCTAAAAAGCCTTTCTTATTCAAATGAAAAAGGGGTCTCAATTGACCTAACACTCCTCAGACACCATTTCTGCTCAGGATATTACCTTCCACATCCCTTACGGCCTTTCATAGCCGTTAAACTTTAACGCGTCTGCATTAGGCACTGGAATATTTCCAAGCTTCCATTTGGGCCGCACTCATATTTTCAACCTTAGCTCTTGGCGTTAAGAGAGCTTAGCTGCAGCTGTGAAAAGCAATTCAGTTCACGAAATTGTATTAACATCGACTTTTGAGGAAGTCGCCTTGTTTTTATTTATCGCAACGTGTTTGTTGCAAACTGCATCAATGTATTTTAAAGGTTCCTCTTGTATAGTTTCAGGCTTATAACTAACTTGGCATCATCATTCAGGGTATGAATGCTGGTAGCGCTAAAAATATTTGCTATCTTCGTTACACATGACAGGCATGATTATAATAATATGTAAGTTTAATTAGTGATGTAAGTATACAATTATATATGGTACTGACATTATACAGTAATTCGAAGTGAGTAACATGTTTACCTTATTGCACCTTTGCCGTAGGTATATAAAATATCATTTAAATTTACATGCTATTGGTAAAAATAAAAATGTGTTATTTTTGTCATTTAAGGTTTCCTCAAACTAAAAAGACACTTTCAAAATATAAGAATTGAAAAATATCCTTCTATTCGGTTCGCTACAGCTTCCTTTTGACGTTTTTATTAAAAGCCACGGAACCAAAAGCGTAGGAGATTCTGCTCTCTGGTACGTGTTTCGGTAAAATCTAATTTAAATTCCTTCCTATTTGCGAAAGGATTTTTTAAGGTTTGTTTTATTCTTGTAATCTATTGTGGTATAACGTTAACAGAATATATTCCCTTTACCGAGTTACATAAAGAATTGTCGAAGAATAACTTGCAGTGAACTATGTACAAGTCTTGCTTTGTTAATTTTAAAGCAACCAAGATTACATCATTAATGGAACATCAATGTTTGAATTGACGAATATAAACCGCTAGCCTCGTTGACTACCTCGTTGGTTTAGCTAGTCACAATTGTGACTGCTAATCCAAGGTCCCGGGCCCGATTCCCGGGTCAGTTAAAAGCTCATTACGATTAATACGACTTATTTCGTTATAAAGGCGACTATTGGATTGTAATAGGATGTATTGTTGCGATAAACTTGTAAGGAAAATAACATAGGATTTCGTGTTCTGTAGTAGGTATATGTTAAAATTAATTGAGGAAAGTAAGGGCGGAAAATCTATACGTGAGTTTACTATTTTGTAGAGATGAATTATATGGGATCTCAAAATTGTCCAAGTGGCGGTGTTTAATACACCTCCACCCCCTCGTATAAGTGTGTATAGTAAGTAGAAATAATGGTAAACATACCTAAATTAAACCAGGAGGATAGATTCCTTATAAAAAATTCTCAGTAACAAACATAAAAAATAAGCGTTGCCCGCACGGCCATGTGGGAATTGTGAAGCTGTTCCGATATACGCTTCCGCACTCAAATTAGATGATCCTGAAGAATAGTTGACATTCCCGATAGTTTTATTATCTTTTATTAGTTGGAATTCTTTTAACCTTTATGGGTATTTACCTGTAATATATTCTTTGACTCCCGTCTTTATAAGTCGACGTAAAAGGGAGAGGCTCTCAGTTCAACGTGTATAATTTATAAGTATCCATGAGTAACTTTTACCGTATCGTTACCGTATTTTTTTTACTGGGTAGGTAGTGTTTATTTGGATTCCTCGTTTTGATTACAAGTTTTCTTTCTCCGTTAAAAATTTTCAATTAGCGATGTGTCCGGAACTTATGTGTTCTATTGATCTTAAGTGTATAAGCATAGCTATGTCACATCGATGTATATATGTATGTATCTATAGAGTCCGGTTAGCTTTGTCGGTAGAACATGAGACCCTTAATCTCAGGGTCGTGGGTTCGAGCCCCACGTTGGGCGCCACTGTGGAACTAGGTCGGCAGTGACCAGCCCTCCACTGGTAGTTGGGGTAGGGGTTCAAAATAAAAGGATATTTACTGTAGTAATTGGTACTTTTGTTAAATAAAAAATAAATGTTATATAGTTTTATAATATTTATAATACATTTTTTTTACGTTGTTTAAGTACAACGTTACAGTGTGTCATGCATAATTATACGTTTACTATGCTTCCTTATTATGTTAATACATAGGTATATAGGAGCGTCGGTGGCGCTGTGGACTCGGCACTTGCCTTCCAATCGGGAGGTCGGGGTTCGAGACCCGCCATGTACCAATGTGTTTTTCGTTTCGAATTTCATATGTACATTTGTCTGACGCTCTTACGGTGAAGGAAAACATCGTGAGGCAACCTGCATACATCTGCGAAGAAATTCAATGATGTATGTGAAGTCGACCAATCCGCACTGGGCCAGCGTGGTTGACTGAGGCCTAATCACCCTAACATAGGGTAGGCTCGAACCCCTCGGTGGGGACGTATGTGAGCTGTGATGATGATGATGATGATGATGATGATGATAGGTATATATGGTTGTATTTCACTAAATACACATATTGCTTGGTATGTCACACAATTCCATTCTTATTTGTTATTTTTGGTGTTCATTCATATTATTTTTTTCGCAAAGTTTTATCTGGACAATTTTTGATATAGTCGCGTTGCGTCAGCTTACTTCCTATAGGTGATGGATGGCGGAACATCAGTGTTCATTCGAAAGGGCGAAGCTAGCATGTTACTGTTCGGAAATGTAGGTGTATATTAAGATTATTTAGCATTGTTTGAATGTCCTGTAATAAGTGTGTGTGTTTTAGAGCAAATAAACTTTTATCTAAAGAAATCATTCTTGCCTTTCATCGCGATATTTCCTGCATTAATTATAATCACGATAACTTGAGGGGCCACATTTGATCGTTTAACATCAATGCAATGGAAATTATCGTTTAAATTGCTGGAAATTATCCTTGATTAATAGGAACATTGGCGTTGTTGCACTCTATTATATATAATGTACACCCACATTTATTTTATAATTATTATTAAACGAAGATGAAAGAACACAAAAGACCTACAGGACATGTACACCAATGCTGTTATATCGAAATATAAATCAAAATTTAAGAAATTCTATTTGCAAAATTATAGCCTTGGTACAACAACTGCTACTTTTAGTACAATAAAATCTAAACTAACATAATTAGTGACTCGCCTTGCACAGATAAACCTTACAGGTTTCCGTGTACGGCCTATGTATTATGTGTGTGTATAAAAATGTATTGGAAATAAATAAATAAATAAAATAGATTGATTCCCTTGATTCTCGCGGAAAATCTGTTTCATTTTCCGCCACTCGTGGTATCGCTTATCGTGACGTCAATGTGAATGCCGTTTTCAAATTATCGTGATAAGTCGTGCTTACGACTAGGTTAAGCACCCATCATCCCAATAATAACGGCAGTTTCCGTTAGTGCGCCCCAGCCTAATAAAATATCATTGAATAATAACCTTAATTGCTAACGTTCACAACTTGCACTAAAGCCCCTAGGAACCCAGCTGAAAGCATCACGTAAACATTCAACGGAAGCCAACGTCCGTTGACAGCAATAATGGAGGGCCCTGTAAAATATAAGTTTGTGCTGACATAAATACACATAAACAGGCGATTTACTGTACCGCCGGGGCCACCGGACTGAGGATCGCTTAACTGATACAAAGGAGCCGAATTGATTTCCTATTAATGTACAAAAGGCTGCCGGAGGATGTGCGTCTGAACAGAGATTACTGAAGGGCTGGCAATCTCATTTACTGCGGATAAGCTTTGTAACGGATCTGCGTTATTGGTGTCTTCCGAGTAGTTGCCGCCGGTTCGTAAGTTATCAGTAATAGTCTCACAATCTTTGCACCGTATTGACTTCCGAGGGCCAGTTTTACTAATAATACTATTGCGGAAATGAGTTCATTGATTGGAAGAAATCCACAAAGTACTCATCGATGGCAAGGTTTTCTGGACTTCAAAAAATGAGAAAAGGACAATGGGCTTTGTATGGCACTTGTCCTATCGGCGGCCACTTCTGTACTTTTTATTTTTAGTAGGCAATTATGTATACAGTAAGACTACAAAAGATTGTTTCTGTAACTTCCTTGGATATAAAGTTACCATAGGTTGATTATATTTAAAAAAAATATAGAATTAAATCATTTAACTAAAAGAATTATTACAGTTTGTATCTTAAATACAATATTTTTACACATCGGGATGATGCTACATTAATATGACAATGAATTTAAATATATAAAAGTTACTTAATTATGTAATTATATAATAATAATAATAATAATAATATCTTTATTGTACCATAAGTTTGTTGTTTACATAAATTTTGCACATATTATAAGTAGAAAGATCTTACAAAATAATTGTAGCATCCGGTACCGAACTAAGTTGAAAACCTGTATTTCGGTAGTCGGCGCCTCAAACCTCGGTCACAAAATTAATTACTTTTAGTATTTTATACAGAATATAAAGGAACAACTATTCTAGTAAACCCTGATATATAATAAAAAACAAAGAAAATCTACATGAATGGAATGTATAAAATATAATTTGGTGTAGTTTATTATAACGGTATTGCCATATAATTAATACGTATTCATAATATTTAAGTTTTAATAATTAATATGAGGTTGTGATGTCGTAATTTACTTTAGAGTATATGAATATTTCCACTAAAAACCCACAAATTCCATCTCAATTTTCCACTTATGTCGGTATCACTAATAGTTTTTCAGTACCATCATAATCTTTTTGTAATAACCAGGCCGTTACTGTATTTTTACAGTTATGGCCATTTAAGTGGTAAATGTTTAGTTGTTTATTGAACTTATTATAAATATAAGGTGCCAGAAATGAGTAAAAGTGTTTTACAAATGCTGTTCTAGGCATAAAGTTTCTGTCACATACCTCATAACTCCTTCTTTTATTTGAGTACTTTTCTGGACAGTAAACAAGGGAAGTATGTTGCTTCATTACAATCGAAAGCAAGAAGAGCTGACGGACTGTTAAGACTTCACAGAACTTGTAGAGCATTGCCGAGGGGTAGAAAAATGATTTGAAGGTACAAATTTTCAGAATGGCTCTCTGGGCTACCTCCACCTTTTTCAGTGTGGTTTTAGGAACGCCACCCCAGCTTGATATACAATAGTTAATTAATGACTGGCATAGTGCATAATATACTTGTTTGAGCAAACCTGGTCCAAGTATGTGCCTTAATGTTTTGAAGACTTGAAATAATTTTCTAATTCTTTTACTTAGTATATCAATGTGGTTTTTGAAACTCAATTTTTCATCTATCATAATACCCAAGTATTTGATGACTTTGACGTTTTCAAGTGGTCTACAAATACAACCATCCCCTATATCTAGGTCACAGGTGTGCATGTATATTTTAAAACTGTTTATAGGAGGGTGACGTATAGAAAAAGTGAGGTATTTTGTTTTTTCAGCATTGAGGGTCAATTTATTTTCTTGCAGCCAGTAACAGACGTCATTAAAAACCTGTTGGGCTTTTATATAGGTTTCTTCCCAAGTTTTAGCTACAATAGTTAGAACAGTATCGTCCGCATAAGATATAGCATGACAGTCAGTAGAGTTGAAAAATAAGAGATCATTTATATATATGAGAAATAGAGTAGGCCCAAGTATACTACCTTGCGGAACTCCATATGATATTGGGAGATCATCACTAACATACTCTCCAACTCTCACACATTGACATCTGCCGCACAGATAGTCCCTAAATAGTTCCAGCTGTGTACCTCTGATACCTATCTTCTCCAGCTTTTTCAAAAGATTTGGAATAGAGACCGTGTCAAAAGCCTTTGCGAAATCTAAAAAAATCGACAAACACTTTCTGCCACGGTCAAGGCTATAATATCTGTTAGGTAGTGAGCCGCATCATTTGTAGATCGACCACGACGAAATCCAAATTGAAGTTCAGACAGTATGTGATTATTTTCAAGAAAATTTATCAACCGGGAATTTATAATTTTCTCCAATATTTTTGATATACGTTATATACAATATACAAACTACTGTGCGCGGGGATTTCACGGCAAATTCCGGGTGTTGCATGAGAGTCGCACTCGTCGCTGATTGGTTACACTAAACAGATATAATGACAAATATTTTACAATTAATCCCAATATTTTATTAATGTTATTTGTTGATGTGCTTATATGTTAGCACAATAAACAAAACGCAGTGATTTTTACAAAGTTTTTTCATCAAAACAAAAATTGCAGCATGAAAAAAATATGCTTATTCCTTAAAATATTATTTTACCCATATCTTTTTGTTCTGAATGATATTTTATCGTATTCCTTGAACAATATTTATTGTACATGTCCTACTCACCTTTCAAACGATACTACTTAGTTTCATTGATGGCCGCTTATAGAGAATGCAAATTGTCGTTTCAGTCAACTGTTTTCGACCATAATTTTCTTTCGACTTCTCTTCTACTCGTAATTTTCTCTTTATTCTAGGAATGTTCTGCTAAAATTAGTTTTATCAAAAATTCTATTAATGCACTACTTAGAAGTCTTAGAACATACTGATTCCACTACCGGCTTACTAACGTTACGCGAGCCTTCCAAATGTTGAATCTCTTATTAGGACTTATTTACCAATGTGTTCAATCGTCTGTCAGCCGAATTGCAGAGGTAGTCACGTAACCCGTGTCACGTCTATATTTTACGCTCGCACCGGTAAGGACCGGCGCTAGTCTGCAACCGGTATTTTCCGGAATAAACGCTGACGTCCGTACAGGGAAATAAGATCAACTCGTGTCTCCCCGAGCGTTCATTTTGAATCTCCTCTCGCAATAAGCTAATAAACGTTATTCCAGGGAGTTTGTTAAGCAAAATTGTTAGCTTTTCTACAAGCACGCAAACATTGGCTACACCAACAGTCGTGCGTGCATGTGTTATCTATAATATTTGTAAATATACTTGCAAACAAATCTTATGAGCACCCCAACGTACGTTGCCAACTTGTGACATGAGATGTCAAGTCACAGTACTTTGTAATTTCACTGCTTGCCTAACTCTTCAAACTGGAACAGAGCAATGTTGCTTACATTGCTGTATTCCAGTTTGAAGAGTTAAGGTAAAGCGAAACGGTAAGGCCCCATACCGTATCATGGTACACTACAACGGCTTTCAACTTCAAGCTGTCATTCCGAAATACACCTTACGTCCCTCAGAAGAATAACTAAAGCATTACATCCATTACTAGTTTAGCGAATAGTTCTGTTTCGGCGGCACTCATTATAGTAGCAATGTTTGAGTGCATCTTAAATTGAGAGCTAGGAGCCGGCAAGTCCGGCAACCGAAGTAACGTAATGGTGGGGACCATACAATAATAATGTTTGCCCGCGCAGTTTCCAGACATTGGTTTGGAGCACCCGTGTCAGAGCAGCGAGCCGTGAAGCGTCAGGGAAACGACAGAAACAATTTATCGGATGTCGCCTTTAGATTACTCTATATTTTATAGAAATTTCACCTGAACTGTTTAAGTGAACTCCTTACCTTTAAGGGATTTTCTTTACAGACAACAGCTTTAAGCTCTTCACCTTATCTGAACTGATAGTCAGTGATGGAAGCGAGCTACACCTGCTGTACGATTTACTCGTACAAATAAACCGTTCTAACGCAGTCAGCATTTAAAGACATTAAAATATAAGTTTATACTTACTAATATTATAAAGCTGAATACTAATATTATAAAGCTGAAGAGTTTGTTTGTTTGGTTGAACGCGCTAATCTGTGAAACTACTGGTCCGAATTAATAAAATATTTTTGTGTTGGATAGTCCACTTATCGAGGAAGGCTTTAGGCTATGTAATATCACGCTACGACCAATAGGAGAGAATAATCAATGAAAAATGTTACTAAAACGGGAAAAATATTGAAGATATAACTAAGAATGCGTTGAAGTCTTTTATAAGGCGAAACGTAGTTCGCGGGCACAGCTAGTCATAATTATAATTCAAGTCAGTTTACGTTATTGCGCACATCATCGCCGTCACGTATCGCACTCGTGTGCTCATTACCATATTATTATCATTAGCAGTTTGATAATACAGTTATTTTTATCATATTTAATATCTTTCATTGATCATCATCATCATCATCTTAAGAGGACACGTCATCTTTATGGTCCTTCGAGTTCAAACCTTAAGCGGCATCTGTAACACGTGTGACCTAAATTTTGGATTGCAACGCGTTGAAAGCCACCACGTGGGTAAGCAGCCAGCATCGCGCATCGGTGAGTCTTCTGATTTTATCGTCACTATCAAAGATTTTCTGAAATACCTATCAATCAAAATGAATAACTATCTGGCTAATCAAAATCAGGTCATGGAAGCCTTGGATCAAATTTTTGATATTTTAGGAAAGACGGTGCACTCCGCCTCAGTGTACCTACTCCTCAACATTTGAGGAACTGACTATGTTACTTACCACTAATCTTCGGAGTACAACACTGTTACTATCATAGTTATTATAGCGGCAAACTTAGGTATCATGGTGGTCTTCTGCGAGGATGTGATCTCGCAGAAGGGGGCAGCAGAGCGGGCGCGAGAGGTTGACCCTCTCGCCGCACCGCTCCGGCGCAGGCGGTTGGGTAGGAGGAGGCGCGCGTTCCTGGACGCGCGCCACCAACTCCCTTAAGCAAGCTGGGGATGAAATGGCCCGGCCGGCCGACAACCGGTTGGGAGACACTTTTCTACCCCCGGCCTACCCGGCTGGGGATCGAATTAGATATATAGATTCTTCTTTTTTAAACGAATAAGTATTTGACCATAATGTTTGAATTTATATTCACAATCCATAATTATTCAAACGTTCGAATTTCACATCGCTTTTCTACGCTAGCGGTTAAAATAGACTTTTCTACGCAGATTTCGAAGAATAAAGAAAGCCTTTCTGAGCTGGTGAGGTGAAAAATATTTTACAAAAAAATTAAAACCGACTTCAAAAACACTGAAAAGTTTAAAATAATATAAGAATAGATACAGACAACATCACACTTCTATATTGAAGTCGATGCCAAACGATGATCTCCTAGAAAGTCTTAAAATTTGTCACCGACTTCAATATAGAAGTGGGATGTTGTCTGTAGCGATTCTTATATTATTTTAAACTTTTCAGTGTTTTTGAAGTCGGTTTTTATATTTTGTAAAATAAATTTTATTTTTAACTTTTTAGTGAATGAAATCTTTTTAGTGAAAGGAACCCTAATTTAATTTAAGTTAGGGTTCCCCTCGATTTTCATGAGATCTCATCATCAGATTCTGACTTTAGTGATCTTGGGTCTACCCCAGAAGTATACTCTATCGAATACAAAAGGAATTTTGAAAATCGGTCCACAATTGGCGGAGTAATCGCGTAACATACACACAAAACACGTTGCACACACCTAAAACTTTAAGGATTTCCCTCGTTTTTTATGGGATCCCATCATTAGATACTAACTTTGGTGACCATGAGACCACCCTTGGAATATCCTCTATCGAATACAAAAAGAATCATCAAAATCGGTTCATAAACGAAGAAGTTATCTGCGAAGAAACATAAAAAAGCATATATACACGGTCGAATTGAGAAACCTCCTCCTTTTTCGAAGTCGGTTAAAAATAATATTTAATATCTATAAAGGGAGCCTAACCTATTCTATTAGTTTCACGAACCTCAACCGAAGGAGACGTAATTTGCAAAACAATAAGCTATCACTCACTAGCATTGCGTCGTGAACTTGACGAATCTTGTGGCGAAGCTTGTCTGGGCCAGTCAATTAGTTCTTGCCGCGTGACAGCGCGGTGACGGATGGCTGGCCGGCCTGATTTGTGGGCTCATTACTCATTTCGGGACATTTCATTATTGAGGAATGTCTAGGATCTGGTTATTGTTAACGTAGGTAACTGTTCACACTTAAAGCGCTGTCAAAAAAGCTTCGTCTTTCGAAGACAGACAAGTTATTACTATTTGGCGTCCATCATAGAATTTTGAAATGGTAGACTAACATCCTGGGATGGGCACTGGACCGTACTGGGGTGGGCACGCCCCCCCCCCCCCCCCATATTCGCCTATGGTGACTATGGTGAGACCGGGTATTTTTAAAATTCGAATTACATTGTTCCCAGCTATCGTTTTCTTTGTAATTTCGAGTAGCTGGCATCACGTTGCACGTCGCCGACCTCCAGCCAAGCTATATTTGTGTTCAGAGCATGTAGTTATCTAATGCAGAAGCTGTTTGACAGGGTTAAATGTAATTCAGTTGAGTGTGTTTGATGTTTTTATCTGGAAGGCAGCCACTTTTTGTTTATTTTAAATATGTCATAAGTTGTAAATAATTTTAAAAATATGTGTAGGTATTTTGTATGTTATTAAATTACCAAACAGTGTACGTATAAAATAGTAACAATTTCATTTCGTGTCTTAATTTTATGTCATTGTTAAAAGAGCTGTAATAAAAAAGCAAAGAGCAATAATTAACAGAGCTGTAATTAAGTAAATATCTTTGTTGTATTTTCATTTCTTTGTTTTATCAAGGAAATATCTAAACCAGACTTAATAAACGTTAATCAGTAAGGGAGTTAATCATTCGTTGATTCCCGTAACAAGAAAAATAACTTAAGTGTACCTACATACACATGTACAGTGCTGGCTACAAATCGAGAAAAGTTTAAATTATACTTAATATCTCTCCCGAAGATGATTACCAGTTTACATGCAGCAGCACACGCGATGATGCTGTCTTCACCACACATTAAAAGTTATTTCGAAGAATACTTTTGTTTTATTTACATAATAGGACACTATTTTGGCTACTTCCGAACAGTCCGCCATCTTGCGCCCGCGTCTCGCAACCTGTCACCTTCATTACTCGTTTTGGTGTTGTCCGAACCACATTGCATCATTTACTTTTTTTTTTACATCAAGTGTTATAAAATAGAAAAATGGGAAAAAGAAAGAAATCCAGTAAAGACGATACCGATCTAGTGGAAAGTATATTGAAAAAAGTAAAGAAAATGGTAAAAAGAAGGAGAATTGAATCGTCTTCAGATGAAGAACAGCATGTCGAATTAACATGCGATCTTGAAAACTCTAGTAAGTTTAAACATTAACATTTAATATTATTATTGAATAAAACTATATACTTTTGGCTATTTTACGTAGAATTTGTACAAAAAAAATACCTACATAATTCAATAAGTACACAATGTCGTTTTTCGATGCCTACCTAACTCGATATTATATTATGTAGAACGAAATTTAATAAATAAATTTCATAATCCCGACGTTCTCGTGTGTGGATATAAATTGCTACGAAACTACGTTTTAATTTTAATATTTACTTTTTATCCAAATATTAAGCCCCGACATTTTTTGTGTGTGGGTACATTTAGGAAAATAATGTGCCACTACTAATTAAATGGTTAAATGTCCAAACCTATTATCCCGACGTATATCGTGTGTGGATATATGCTTTATAGAAATATAAATCAAATATACTATTATCAAAAATGGTTAAATGTCCAGTCTCATTATCCCGACGTATTATCGTGTGTGGATATTCTGCTCAAACATTCATGTATAAATGTATCTAAATATACATTATACTTACATACAGTTACATCACAAGTGTATTTATTAACTGTTGCAATTTTATATAATTACAGCAGAGATCCCAATTAATGAGGATCCGTTGGATACCGAGAAAGACACTGATAAGGATGATCTTGAACCAGACATTCTTGATTTGCTTGGGTTTGACCCAACCCAGGACAAATGTTTTGGGGATAATTTGCAAAAGGATCTAGCCGTGAGATGGAAACATATTTTACTTAACGGTTTGCCCAAAGAAGAAAAAGCAAATCTCCTTAAAAAATATTTACCAGCCGAAAACTGCAGCATTATGAAAGCTCCGAAACTCAATCCCGAGATAAAGTCAGCTTTATCTGAGTTGAATCACAAAAAAGATTCATACAGTGAACAAAAACAAAATCAAATGACAAGTTGTTTAGCTGCTATAGGAAAGAGTTTAAACATTGCCTTATCACAGACTGAAAATGTTGGTAATCAAGAATTAATTAAATCACTGAGTGATGCAGGTCGGCTACTCTGTGACACTCATTACAGAGAGTCAATATCAAGGAGATATACTATAATAAATTCAATAAGTAAATATAAAAGGGATGTCATTAAGAATACAAAGACGGATGAATTTTTATTTGGCTCTGATTTAAGTGACCATCTAAGGTCTTCTAAAGCAATATCCAAATCTGCTTCTGAACTAAAGCCGACAACAAGTCGCGGACGTTACTACCAACAAGTCCCTGGTCAACCGAGCACATCTGGGCAACGAAGACCAGACACTTTAAACGCCAGGGGGGCACCGCGGACAGCCACCGCCGGGCAGCGAGTGAACCCCCAGCCCCAGCAGTCCCGGCGTCAGGGCCCGCCGCTGACCGCGCCGGTGCCGCCACCGCCGCCGCCACCAGCACAGTGGCGCGATCGTTATCGCGGCACGAACAGAACACGGACCAACTACAGTCAGAAACGTTAACTTCAATACCAGAGGTAAATTCTTATTCCATTGCCGGGAGACTTAAATATTATTACAATTCATGGCTTGAGATTACTAATGACAAGACTATTCTGTCTTGGATACAGGGGTACAGAATACCCTTTCATTCCACTCCATATCAAACAGTAATGCCCAAATGTAAGTCATACACCCTTGAAGAAACAATAATAATTGATAACTGTATTAGTGAGTTACTTGACTTTGGTTATATCTCAGCCTGTTCACCAAGTAAATCAATTTATTTCTACCATTTTTACTGTGGAAAAGTCTAATGGGAAGCATCGCTTCATTCTTAATTTAAAGGAATTAAACAAATTTATTCAAGTCGATCACTTTAAATTAGAAGATTATCGTACAGCATTAAAATTATTAGACAATAATTATTATATGGCAACTTTAGATCTCAAAGATGCATATTTTTTACTTCCTATTGCAGACAATGACCGAGCATACTTGCGTTTCACTTGGAATTCACAGTCTTGTCGTAATCAACTGTTTCAATTTAATGTTCTACCCTTTGGACTTTGCACAGCACCATATGCCTTTACAAAATTATTAAAACCTGTATTACACTATTTACGCTCACAGGGTTATCTGTCTGTAGTATATTTAGATGACTTTTTATGTATTGGGAACTCTTATATCAATTGCCTAAATAATGTAATTAAAACAAAGGATATATTAATTAAGTTAGGATTTATTATAAATGAAGAAAAAAGTATACTACACCCAACAAACAAATGCATCTTTCTTGGCTTTATATTTGATACAGTAACCATGTCATTAACATTACCAAAGGAAAAGAAAGATAAAATTAAAAAATTATCTCAAAAATTACTAATTACTAAAAAAATTACTATTCGAGAATTTGCTAGATTCCTTGGTGTATTGACTTCAGCATGCCCTGCTGTGAAATATGGCTGGATCTACACTAAACTTCTTGAAAGAGAAAAGTTTTTAGCACTTAACTATTCTGACAATTATAATAAAAGTATGCATTTAGTCGAGTTTTTAAAAAATGACATAATGTGGTGGATAGACCACATAGATTCTTCATTTTGTCCTTTTAGTATCAATGAATATAATTTAGTTATTTTCACGGATGCTTCAAATACTGGTTGGGGTGCAGTATGCAATAATCAGACTGCCAGTGGCCATTGGGATCGCTCACAGCAATCCTTACACATTAATTCGCTAGAATTGTTAGCAGCATTTTATGGCCTTAAGATATTTGCTTCACAAATGAATAATTGTAATATACTATTAAGAATCGACAATACGACAGCAATTGCGTACATAAATAGAATGGGAGGTATACAATTTAAACACTTAAATAACATAGCTCGTGACATATGGCAATGGTGTGAAAAACGAAACATTTATATTTTTGCTTCTTACATCCAGTCAAATAAAAACGTGATAGCTGACTTTGAATCTCGTAGAACCCATAATATTGATACGGAATGGGAATTAGCAGATTACGCTTTTAATGAAATTACAAAATCTTTTGGCATTTCAGAATTTGACTTATTTGCGAGCATTCAAAATCACAAATGTCATAGATATGCATCTTGGAAACTAGACCCTAGCTCAGAGCTCATTGACGCATTTACATTTAATTGGGAAAAAAGAAAATTCTACGCTTTTCCTCCCTTTAGTTTAATTATTAAGGTTTTACAAAAAATAAAAAATGACAAGGCTGAAGGCATTGTCGTTGCCCCTTATTGGCCAACACAACCGTGGTATCCTCTGTGGTCTTCGCTATTAGTATCAGAAGTTTTATACTTCAAACCAGATGCAAAATTGTTGTTTTCACCTTTCAGAGAGAGACATCCTCTGCACATGGACCTATGCTTGATGGCAGGGATATTATCCAGCGATCGTTCCTAAGGCGAGGTATTCCCGTGGCCTCAATGGAAATAATGATGTCCTCTCTCTCGGTAAATACATTAAATCAATATAATTCATCTTTAAAGTCATGGCAGCAATTTTGCATGGATAGAACTATTGATTATTTGGAACCAAATGTTACACAAATAATAGAATATCTAACGGAAAAATTTAATCATGTCATCGTTCTGCCCTTTCTGTTCTGTCATCTCAGACGTCCGATGACCACGATTGTATAAAACGTTTCTTCAAGGGTGTATATCGCCTTAACCCACCTACCCCAAAATATAATACAACATGGGATCCAAATGTAGTCTTAAATTACCTTGATTTTTTTTTCCCTAATGATTTGATTTCTATGAAAGATCTTACACTTAAAACTATTACTCTACTTGCCTTAGCATCGGCACATAGAATGCAGACCTTAAGTTTGATTAAGATTAAAAATATTACATTTGACTTAGAAAAAGTAACCATTAAAATTGATGACATAATTAAAACATCAAGACCTGGCAATTATCAACCTTTTATTGTATTACCATATATCAAAGAAAACTCGAAGGTATGTCCAGCCTTAACTCTCAAGTATTATGTTGATAGAACTAGCAACATCCGTAATCAAGACTATCTTTTTGTCAGCTATCAGAAACCACATAAAAAAGTAGTTTCACAGACATTGTCTAATTGGGTTAAGCTTGTTTTAAATAAAAGTGGTATAGACACTAGTATTTACACTGCTCACAGCACTCGACATGCGTCGACTTCTGCAGCTAGCAGAGCAGGTGTTAACCTGGAAACTATAAGAAAAGCTGCGGGCTGGACAAACTCTTCTAAAGTATTCTTAAAGTACTATAATAAAAATTTGCAAACTTCAAATGAAATTGATTTTGCTAATGCGGTATTTCAATAAATATTCTTCATGATTATGATTTAAAAATTATGATGTCTATACCTAATCTGTTCCAACTATTGTGACTGATTTAATTAATAAAATTTCAATAAGTAAAATATCGTTATTTATATATACACGTAATACATACAATATATATATATATATATATATATATATATATATATATAATAAAAGATGCTCTAAACATCTGCATGTAAACTGGTAATCATCTTCGGGAGAGATATGAAGTATAATTAAGAATCAAACGAACTTACCTTGTGAAGTTTGATATCTAATTATACTAATGTCTTGACCGAAGATGATTACAGTCCCACCCGTCCCTTACACCCTTTAGAGATATCTTTTATGTATATATTATATATATATAATTACCTCTGTACTCTGAAATAATGAAGGTGACAGGTTGCGAGACGCGGGCGCAAGATGGCGGACTGTTCGGAAGTAGCCAAAATAGTGTCCTATTATGTAAATAAAACAAAAGTATTCTTCGAAATAACTTTTAATGTGTGGTGAAGACAGCATCATCGCGTGTGCTGCTGCATGTAAACTGGTAATCATCTTCGGTCAAGACATTCGTATAATTAGATATCAAACTTCACAAGGTAAGTTCGTTTGATTCTTAAGTATTGCGGTAAACGGATCCGATTCAACAAATCATTTCAATCTCGTAAGAATGTCGCCCCTAAGCCCCTCCAGAGCGCTGCTGGCACGTGACAAGGAATCGGGTTGCTTGTTACAAGAATCTGTAAAAGGATCGCGACCAGAGAAAAATGGAGACAGTTGAAATGTAAAATAAAAATATCAAAATTTAGGAAACATTATGGAAAATCTCCTTCTGATGTGGATCGAGCCCAACTCATAGCCTCTTCTAAATGTGTATCAGGTTTTTGGCTCCATGCTCTTGCATCACCAAATATAGATGAGCTTTTGGATAAAGTCACCTTAAATTTTTCAATATCTTTGTCTTAGTATAAAAATTTGCGAACCGCATCGTTCTTCCTGTGGTGAATTAGTTGAACAGATGGGTCACCACGGTCTTTCATGCCAGCGTTGCGCTGGTCGCGTGTTCCGGCATGATGCAATTAACGACATCATCCAAAGAGCTTTCGTCACCACCAACGTGCCGACCATTTTGAAGCTGAACACCAGCGCACGTGATGATGGCAAGAAGCCTGATGGGAATTCTATGTCTTTTTTGTGGGACGCAACCGGTGTCGCTCTTTTGCCGCATCAGGGAAGTAGAGCTCCCCCCCCCCTTCCATATACTGATGGACGCCTCAACATCATCACAGCTCATATACATCCCCACCGAGGGGCACGAGCCTACCCTAACTATTTAGGGCGATTAGGCCTTAGTCAAACCACGCTGGCCCAGTGCGGACTGGTTGACTTCACATACACCTTTGAATTATTTCGCAGGTGAATGCAGGTTGCCTCACGATGTTTTCCTTCACCGTAGGAGTGTCAGATAAATGTACACATGAAATTCGTGAAACGAAAAACACATTAGTACATGGCAGGATCGATCGCGGGCCTCCCGATTATACTCGGAGCTCGGAGCACAGTCCAGTGCCGAGGCCACAGCGCCACCGACGCTCTTTATGGATGCACCGACGCTCGATGGACGCATGGCATCAGCATACTTTGTGGGCGTCTCGTTCGTTTCTTCCGCGAACATGCAAAATGTGGAATGAGCTCCCTCCGGAGGTGTTTTCGACGCGCTACACTACAACGTAGCATTTTTCAAGCGAAACGTAAATGAGGTCCTTTAACTCAAGGCGGGCGACGCATAAGCAACACCCATGATGTCGCAGATGTCCATGGGCGACGATGACCACTTACCATCAGATGGCTCATCTGCTCGTTTACCGCCTTTGATGACATAAAAAAGAGAAAGCCTATTTTTCTTACTATTTCAAGCTAAAGTAGTCCAGCTGAAATGCTCTACAGTAGACAACAAAATTAGGTAGTCAAAGCGAACGTACCCGGGACACAGGCAAGTTATAATTCAGAGTTTTCCCATAATTAATGTTGTTTAGTTTTATGGTCTCTACAACCTTTTTAAATACATACAACTTTTTGGAACACCTTACTTAAATAGCAATAAAAGCAGCTTACGTAACTATTATAGCGTAACATCAAACCGTGTAAGCATATGTAAGCAAATCCCATAAGCCCTTCAGCGACGATCTGAAATTCAAATACTCAAGATTATTGCCAAATATCCGCACATTCGCTAAGACCAGGGTCGCATGGGAAGGGTCGCAGTACCTCAACACTCCGCTAAGATAGCCCTGGAGGGCTCTTTCCCTCACTAACTTAAGGGTTAAGTGCGGGATAGCTCTTACTTACTTAAGAGCGTAAGCAGCCGATGTAGATTTTCGGGACAATATTGCTACTATATTGCTATGGCAGGGACTGCGTCAGTTGTTAATATGCTTAGATTCTTGTTTGTAGGTATGTTTGTTACTTGATCGTAAATGTTGGTATTTTTTTCATTTATTAGCGAATTATTATTAGAATAAAGTATTGAAACACATTTATTACTAAGAATCGAAGATATATTTGCGCAGGTTGGGATTCTTATTCATACTAAATTAGCCTTCTAAAAATGCGGCAAATATAATTGTATTAATTATATTATTATATCGTGTATTTCATTTATTACATTGAAAGTTTCATAACATACCTACATGTCTAAATTTAAGGCTTGATGAAACAAGTTTATTAGCGAAACAAAAGTGATATTGTACTTACTAAAAGAATATGTAAGGTTGTTAAAAATATAGATTAAAATATAGAACAAGAACTCAAACATTTCCCGCTACCGAGAAAACCCTTCGTAACAAGCTCAAAGCGAGATAATTCGAAAAGATCGGATAACTGAGCACCCTAAAATATTTTCAACAAAATATGTGATAAAATACCGCCACAAAATTATCGAGTATTTTGATATATTTTATCCCTAGTTCTTTCTGACGATACCTACTGAAATGGCTTAGATCGTTTTATTTATATCTTCACGTTAACTACGTGAAAATTGAAATTCAACGATGGATTGGTGAAAAGAAACAAATATGCGAGTATGACGGTGTTATTACTAACATTATACAACTTTTGGGGCGGGTTGTTCGTTGAGCAAGCGCCCGCGCCGGATGTCCGTCGCGAGCACCCATCTGACAATAAGATCCGTCGCGGGCTGCCACGCCGGATTCCCGCCTCACGCAGCGCCAACAAAGGCCCAATAGGGAATATGCATGATTTTTTTTATTTCATAAACTAATCAATTACATCTTTATAACATAGAAAAAAATATAAATAGGTTTGAAAATAATCAAGTTATTGTTCAAAGTGAAATTTAAAACATCGAATAAATTTGAGCCATTCAAACGCCACCATTTTGCGCGTGTTTTGATGACGTCATTGGTTTTAGTTGTCATTGGTCTCGTGTTTGTTTACTATAGCGTTAGCGCGCCCACATACTTATTTCGTGACTTAATTTTAGTTAATTGTTATACAAATCATGGAAGATGTTAAAAACCTTTTTACAAGTATTGTATGGTACCGCAGTGCAAAAACAATATTAATAATACACCCCATAATAGTTATTTTCACTACAAATAACGGCGAACTTACGTTTCGCCGTAATAAAAAATAGTTTACGACCTATTCTCAGACCTACTGAATATACACAAAAAATTTCATAAAGATCGGTCATGCCGTTTCGGAGGAGTTCGGTAACAAACACTGTGACACGAGAATTTTATATATTAGAAGATAGGTTAAACTTTTAAGCAAATAACAACAATCAATAATCACGCAGAGAAAATTTTAGAAAAATGGCGCCAAATATGTCGTCGTACGTACACAGCAGTGACAAAGCAAATGCGTGCTATGCTTTGCTTGTCGTGTTTTTAAAAGCAAGGTCCGGCCGTGCTTTTTGTTATGCTTTGCTTTTAGGCATGCTTTTACAATACAAAATCTGGTAGACCTGTCAGATTATTTAGCGCAATCTTAACTTAGCATGCTAGAAAAAAGCTGGAAAAAAGCAAAATGTGTGTCATTCTAGACATTTGACATTTGGTAAAGAAAAAGCACTAGTGCGTAATGGTGGTCATCCCGGACGCTAAACAGCCCTGCAATAGACGTAAATTAGGAGTTTAGGAACAATTTTAATGACAAATGGTTATGTAGGTACTTAAGTAAAGGTTATGTTTTGTTGTAAGTATTATTTAAACATTTATGAATAAAAATCTATGTTCTGGACTTAAATATACCATTTAACATAAAAATTACCTTGCTGCTTTCAGTCCTTTGATCACTGCGCTCGTAAAATCGAGATTTGATGCAAAATATGCTGACATAATTAATAAATGCATCTATTTTCGGTAGATTATCCGATTGTGCTTTGACAAAACCAGTTTCTGTCATCGTCTTAGATTGATTACAAATATATATACACAAGTAATCACACAGAAATACAGTTTTAAACAATTTTTCTCACAAACACTACTAACACATGAATATCGACGCCGATAAATCCATTGAGGCATTGACGGAATGACCACTGACGTCACATTCCGTTTCGACCAATCAATGGTGGCGCGTTTTGTAAGATTGAATTTCTCTCCCATAATTTTCACTTTTTATATAATATTTTTTGGGTTTGAATAACAACTAAATAAAAAAATACCTTTTAAGTATAATGTAAAAGACAATAAAGAATCTAGAAAAAAATATTTGATACAAATTTAAATTTTATGCATATTCCCTATTCTGCTAATAAGTTACAGCCGAATCGAAACTGCACCGTTGCGATCGACCAATCAGAACGCCACATTATCACGTCATCGAACAGTTGCATGGCAATATACGCGCTCCGATTGGTCGATCGCAACGGTTAAGTTTCGATTCGGCTGTAACTTATTAGCAGAATTAGGCCTCAGTACAATTTTATCGCGCGGATGTACAATCGCACCGTAATGTATTAATTTTATTCTTTTACTACCTTTCCCAATGACGACGTAGGCAAGAAAAATATAGACAGCTAATTAGCCCATGTATCAACATCCTGTATGAGGGAAAAATCTGAAAACCGGTAAATATGTAAGTACATAGTTAGGAACTTATACTTATAAGGTGCTTTGGGTTAATTTCGAATAAAAAATAAATCGGAATAATTCCGAACATATAGAATTTCTACAAAATTATGAACAATTTCATGGTTGGCAATTTGCACCTAGATGCCATCCTCATATACAGAATTACTTCTTTATCACCCCGGAAAATTTAAGGGACACTTTAGGGCACATCCATTATTATATTTTAAAAAATAAAAAATCTTATAAATATTTATTATTTTTAAAACAGTATTTTAAATCCCCGGCGCGCGAGTCTTACTCACTCTCGGTCGGTTTTTGTTATTTAGTTTATTTGAAAAATATGTTTTATTGTTTGGATGTTAAGTTACTTTAGGTTACGTCACATTCTCCGTGGCGTTTTTATGCCTGGCTTGAGTGGTGGTGGGGTTTCCTTCTCAGTCCGCTTGGTTAGCTACTACACCGTCTTGCCTAAGTTTAATGAAACTCGGACCCGAACACAGGCTTATCTTTACTACTTTCAATCTAGAAATTCCCACAGGATGAAAACCAACGCGTGTAAAATCGCGAGGCGCAGTTAGCAGCAGAGGCACAGAATAGATAATAGTACTACGTACAGAACGGCCACTCACCTCCCCGCACACATTTCAAATACCTCATCCCACGCCGCATTTCGTTGGAGACATCACTGACACATAAACAAGGGCGCGCGCGATCGCTCGAACGAGTAGACGCGAGCGCCGGCCGCTAACAGAGACAGCGCTATGCGGGTGAAAGAGAAGGCAGTCGCTGCACTCCTCGCGTCATTTCGATTGATAACCGCGCACTCAGCCCTACTAGAATTACTAGATGCCACGCACACATTTGCGCGTGTAGAAACGTCATTGCTTATGTAGTAGTAATAGGTAATTGATTTGTGAACGTTGTATGGAGTGTCCGGGGTGTGATTTAGGTGCCTAAGGTAATCGGCCTAATTAGTGCGAATGCACACGACCGACTATCGATAACCGATTTTTTGTGCGTTAACGTTTATATTTACGAACGTTCCATCAGCTCGGTCGGAATCGACCGATTTTTTTGGACGACTTTCTGTAATTCGTGTGTGTTACAACGAAGAACTCTATAGCATTAGCTCTATAAAATTAAAAGGGAATTCCTAAATAATAAGGAGCTAAGTAAATACGTGATTATTTTTAAGAGTGTCTCGCAGTTCTCGAGTAAGCCCTGGAGGCTTTAGAGTAACAGCGTTAGTGTAATATAAATATATACTCGCAAGGTATTGAAATAAATTTAAGAAAAATTCCACCGTCAATAAATCGGTCACCGATAGTCGGTCGTGTGCGTTCGCGCTTAATCAAAACGTAACTATTGTATTGTTCATTCCGTTGTCTTACGAGAACGGTGTCTCGTTCTCGCATGTCGACTAGCTGCGCCATGTGAAAATACGATGATGAAAAAATTTACATAAAAATGCCCGAATTTTCTAAGTAAATTTAAAAGAGAACCCAAAACATTAACGTTTAGAGCCAATGCATTTAAGAGTGACTACATAAAGAGAAAAAACTCGGTCCATAGTCACAAGCACAGCTGTCTAGCGCAACACCTGATGCACTGAAGTCAGAACTGCAGTAATTGAAGAGACTCCAGACGGGATTTGTCGTAATCACAGGTAGATAGTCAAAGAAAATGTTTAAAACTCAAATTGCAGTTCTGGAAACTTCTTACGCCATTCCGCTTTATGAATAGAATTCTGAAACATTTGGTATTCATTTGGAATCGTAGTATTTTTAGTTTATTTTTTCAATAAAATATAATTCTATTGTTAGAGTTTCACAGAATGTTACTATTTTGTCTTTTCATAAATTTAAAGTTCTCCACATAGGGTTAACCACAGAACACAGAAAGACCTCTTTTAATGTTTATGATTAATTTAAACCACTTTATAGTTTCACTAATGTTTATTTGGAAGCTTAAACACAGGATAAATTTGGACACACGATAATCACTATGTTAATTACACCAGCGATAGATCAAAGACAACACAGGACAGAGTTGGGCATAGAGCACTAAAGATGAGTGCGTTCATAATAATCTCGATTGGAATATGTAAAGATACATTCACTAACATGCCCCCTCAATTGAGATTATGAGTAAAATAACAATTCAAACAAATTAAAAAATAAAACCTTACAACTACTTAGCACAGACTGTTCAGTCAATCATTTTTGACTTGAATTGACAAACCATCAAGAAACTTATTTAATTTTACAGCACTAACTGGCTTTGTTAACAAGTCTGCAATCATATCACAAGTAGGTAAATATTTAATTACAACCTTCCCATTCAAAACAGCATCGCGAATAAAATGATACTTAATATCAATATGTTTTGTTTTATTTGAATTCATTTTATTTGCTGCCATTTTATGACAAGGTTGGTTGTCATTGTACAATATAACTGGAACATTTAACAAACTATCACATAGTTCACTCAATAAATTTTTTAAGTAAATTCCCTCTTTTGCACCTTGAGCTAAAGCTACATACTCAGCTTCGGTAGATGACAAGGAAATACAGGTCTGTTTTCTACTTTCAAAACGAAATCAAATTATAACCAATCTTGAATAAATGACCCGAATAGGACTTTCTATCATGAGAATTGCCCCAATCGGCATCAACATATCCACATAATTTAAAATCATCAGACTTAGAATACAACAAACTATAATTTAAAGTACCTTTGAGATATCTAAGTATTCTTTTTGCATGAGTAAAGTGCTCTTGAGTGTAAGAATTATTAAATTGTGACAATGCACAAACACTATGCAAAATATCAGGCCTTGTATTAATAGTTACATACATCAAACTACCTATTAGATTTTGAAATGGTATTTTAGGATCAGGTTCACCTTCTCCTTTTAACAACTTAGTATTAGGCAGCATAGGCGTTGTCACAGGTTTACAATTACTCATACCATACATAGCTAACACCTTTTCTATGTATGCATTCTGATCAATATATATTTTATCTTTATCTCTTTTAATTTTTAAACTCAAAGCGTATTCAATAGGACCTAAATCTTTTATTTTAAATTTATGTTGTAACTGATTCAAAACTTTAAATCTATACTTTTCATTATTACCAAAAACAAAAATATCGTCTACATAGATTGCAATGATTAGGTAAACTTTGTCAATTTTAGTGATATAAACACATGGTTCATATTTTGACTGCTTGAAACCAAGATTAATCAAAGCAGTATGTATTTCATAATTCCAACTATAGGCGGCTTGTTTTAAGCCATACAATGCTTTACTGAGTTTACACACTTTATTATTATTAATATTGGCTTCATCAGTCAATCCTTTAGGCAAATACATGTACACATCCTCCTTCAAAGTACCATGAAGAAAAGCAGTGACTACATCCCAATGATGTACAAACCAATCATATTGAACAGCCAATGAGAACAGAATTTTTAATGTACTAGATCGAACTACTGGTGAGTATGAATTAAAATAATCCACACCATACTTTTGATTGTACCCTCTGGCCACCAGTCTCGCTTTATATTTTATTACATTACCGTCACTGTCTCTCTTTATTTTAAACACCCATTTACTATCAATAGGAATTACATTTTTAGGCAAATTCACAATAGACCAAGTATTGTTCTCTTTTAATGCTGCAAGCTCATCATGCACAGCCTGCTTCCAACAATCTGGTAAGTCATTAATATTTTTAAAATTTATGTTACAATTATCATTCAATTCTGAACAGACATAAATGTAGTAATCTGGAAAGCCTTTAGCTTTTCTATCTCGCTTAGGATAACGTCTTTCACTATCATTATTATCACTTTCAGATCCCGACTCTACAGAAATTGGCACTTCGTCACACTCAAAGAAAAATGGTTCAACCTCACCTGAATTAGATTCAACACTTATCACTTCATCAGCACGCTCGCCTGCATCACACACAACAGGATCTGGATCATCATGACTCGCACCCTGCGAATCACTTTCACACGGCAGCACCTGGACATCATTAACTGGAGTCGCAATCTTATCATTTGTCTCCAAATCAACCATTTCTACTTCCAAATAATGCTCTACAGTGTCAGGGTCCTTATTCTCTAGTAGTGATAACTCATCTTGGCATTTAAAAGCATCTATATCAGGGAAAACACTAACCGATGTATCTTCTGGTAAAAACTTCACATCTCGCGACAGTATTATAGTATTATCATCAGTCAAAATTCGGTATCCATCTTTGTCTCCTGAATATCCAACTAAGTATCCCTTAAATGCCTTTTTATCCAGTTTTTTACGCTTTTGCTGTGGGATATGAACAAAACATTTAGTTCCAAAAATCCTTAAATGAGTAATATCAGCCTCACGTCCATGCCATAAACTATAAGGGGTTGACACACTGTCAACTCCGGTAGGGCCCGTTCTATTTATAACATATGCAGCTGTATTGACAGCTTCTGCCCAAAGTTCCTTCTTAAAATTATTGGCATGTAACATACTGCGGGCAGCTTCCACCAATATTCTATTTTCCCGTTCGGCAGCTCCGTTTTGTTGAGGGCTGTATGGCATCATTACTCTATGATTTATACCAAAAGAATTTAATATTGTTTTCATATCTGAGTTCACAAATTCTTTTCCACCATCAGTAATTAACTCTCGAATAGTATGGCCACAAGTCTTAACCTCATTTAAATATATGGGTAAAATATCTTTAACCTCAGACTTTTCTTTCATAAAGTAAACCCGACGATATTTTGTGTAGTCATCCTTAAATACTACAAAATATTTCTTATCACCAAGTGATTGTAGAATGGGTCCACATACATCAGCATGTATAATCTGGCCTGGCCGTTCGGCCCTCACTTCCCTTGTATGAAATGGCAATCGAGTCATTTTACCATACATGCATCCATCGCATAAACCACTGATTTGAGAATCAACCTTAATGCCTTTATTATTAAGAAAATGTTTAACGTGGCGAATATTTTGATGGCAAAGGCGTTCATGCCACACTTGCAAGTTGACACTGAAACATACATTTTTAGGCTCTTCTACCTTCATCAACAACTTGTAGAGAGTTTCATTCAGTTTCACTCCAATAGCCTTTATATCACCATCCGAATTTTTAAATATTCTTCTTTTATCATCAGCAATTTCAATTAATCCATTTTTTATTGCAGAACCTGATGAAAATAAATTTTGTGCACACATAGGCACATACCACACATCTCTCAAATGTGCTTTCTCCCATCTGCCATTTATCAGCATCTGTACTAGAATAATACCACAACCATGGGCCATCATGCTGCTTCCGTTGCCAATCAGTAATGGAATTGGTTTTTCAAAACTTTCATATTCATAAAACCATTCCCGCTTTGCAGTTATATGATGGGACGCCCCTGAGTCGACGATCCAATCTTTTGATTCTCCTCCCACCATAAACGCTTGCCCATGTTGCATGTTATTAGAAGCCCTTTTATCTTTCTCAATTTTATTTTTCAGTTTAAAACAATTTTTCTTTATATGACCCTTTTTCTTACAAAAATTACATTGAATAGTTTTCTTTTGTGCAACTTTTGTATATAATGCCATATTATCTTTTTCAGGTTTAACTGATCTTTCATTGAGGCGCTGCTCATGAAGCCTTAGTCGTTCCATGAGCACAGCCACTCCGCGGTCTTCGGAGGGCACAGACTCCCAAGCATTCTTAAACTCCATGTACTCATTTGGCAGTGTATTTAATATTCTGTTTAGCAATAAAGAGTTTGGTAATTCACATTTCTCACCCTTTAATTCAGCATTCAGCTGAGTAAAAATTCTCTGAAGCTTGCTCACATGCATAGCAATATTGTCTTCCTCAGCCTTTTTATATGTAAAAAGCTCACAATAGAGAAGATCTAAACGCCGATCGTTCTTTTGTTCATACACGGCATGCAATACATCCCACATTTCTTTGGCGGTTGTACACGTGAGAATATGTTGCTTAGGCTCGGAGCCCACAGATGAGCCGATGATATATTTTGCAATCGACTCTTTATTAGCATACAGTTTAGATGCCGCTACATCGGTCTCCTCAGGCTTGACTGCCTCGCCGGTCACGTGGTCCAATACATTGTGCAAAGTAAATTGAAGATTCATGTCGAATTTCCAAGAGATCCAATTGGAATCACCTTCTAATTTGTCCACAGGAAACTTTTCTAGTTTGACCGACATTATGACAAACGAAATAATAACAGCAACACGACAAAAGTTCAATTCCAAAAAACAATGTCCGCCGAAACAGTTTTGTAGGTTATGAAAAAAGAACACTTTTCAGTCCCACTTTTCTTTCACTGGTTTAGGGACTGGGCCCATAACCTTTTAATGTTTATGATTAATTTAAACCACTTTATAGTTTCACTAATGTTTATTTGGAAGCTTAAACACAGGATAAATTTGGACACACGATAATCACTATGTTAATTACACCAGCGATAGATCAAAGACAACACAGGACAGAGTTGGGCATAGAGCACTAAAGATGAGTGCGTTCATAATAATCTCGATTGGAATATGTAAAGATACATTCACTAACAACCTCTTTCTGTGTTCTGTGGGGTTAACACAGTCGAATCCTATTGAGGCTGATTATTGAACACGCTTGTTATTTTGTGACATCGTCGAAGTGGTTTTTGAATAATTGTTTGTCGAGTAAAGAGAAACGGGCCAAGCGGGCCAGCACAGAATACTCGTAGATAGCACCACAGGATATTGTACTACGTAAATTTTAAACGAGTGATCTAACCTGATAAATTTACCTCTTTTTTAAGTTTCAAAATATAAAATTCAAAAGAAATAAAAAATAATAAAAAATACTAAACTAGTGCAGTATTT
The DNA here is from genome assembly GCA_963935595.1 of Schoenobius gigantellus. Classification (NCBI taxonomy): domain Eukaryota; kingdom Metazoa; phylum Arthropoda; class Insecta; order Lepidoptera; family Crambidae; genus Schoenobius; species Schoenobius gigantellus. The sequence continues at coordinate 2,992,263 of OZ012553.1, forward strand.
TTTGGATATTTTAGAAAATTAATATTAAATTAAATAGGTGAGTTACTTTCTATATTGATGTTTAAATCAGTCTACTACCGAGTCCTAAAACGTCCCTTCAATATCCGTGGTGATAAAAAAGTAATCATCTATACGCACACCTTTTAAACATGCACACAGACAGACAGACAGACACGCACACATGCCCTAACACACAATTACGTAAAATAACTATCAAAACAATATTCACACATTTTTTAATTTTTAGTTTTTTTCTATTAAGTAATTATTATCCTTATTTGTTTTTTTTTCTTTGTAAAACCTGAACAAAAAATACTGATTTCTCACAGCACAGAGAATCCTAGTGTGGAGACTAGGGCCTTATTTGTAAACTATTATGGCAAAAAAGAATTTATTATTATTATTATTCTTTTTGAGGCGGGGTTCGGTTACGACACCAAGGGGATAAGTTGACTAGGGCGCCTACTTGAGTATGCCGTAGGACTAAACGAGTCCTACGGCATACTCACCAGCACCAGCAGCAATTCCGCTAGTGTCCCCATACCCGGCTAAATCACCCTCCGATACCTCTCCACCCCCGATGAAGGTACGTTCGGAATTGGGAAGACACCGCGGAATTCACCGAGCCTAGGAAGTAACTTGATTGTCACACACGTACAAATGAATCAATTTCATATTCTTATGTTATTAATTTTAACAGTGAATCTAAATGAAAAATAAACCTCAAATTAAGTTGTTAAATCATTCAACGATTCGTTTCGAAATAACGTTCTTCGAAGTGGCACAAGTGGTGTCTACGATAAGGTTTATTTTCAACATATCGCAAAATAAATTTGAGACGTCTCGCCCGTTCAAAATTTGCGTGAGCGTGCAGTGGGTGTGCGTTATGGTCTCAATTATAAATGTCATGAAACTTTTTCTAAAACATATTTGAAAGAACTCGTAGAAAAAGACGATTGTAGGTAGGTACGACGAAAAATAAAAAAAGAACAGTCTCATTTGATACATTTATTTATAGCACATAGCACTCGTCAATATCCAATCGGTAGTCCGGCACCGATATCAAAGATATACCGGATACACCTTAAATGACATACCGGACCTTGGGGTAGAAACCGCCAATGATGGAGTCGTAGTAGGTGTCATCGAGGACGGTGCGGTACGCGCCGCCGGCGCCGGGGTAGTACCGGTACGGCAGCGGATCGATGGTCTCGACGAGCAGCGACCGCTTCTCTACGTTCTCCGCCGGCGACGGCGAAGCGAAGCACGCCGCCAGAGCGAGCAGAAGCACAAACACGATTCTGTTCATCTGGTGAACGAAATGTTGTTTCAAACATAAATATTTTCAGTAAGAAGGGTATTAGTAGGTAGGTACTGTTGTTCCGACATTAGAAGGACTACTCTCTATCCACAACGAAAATATTGAATTTAGCACGCAAAAATGAACGGTGAATTTGAAACTCAAAATTTTGATTGCCTTCTTAAGGTGGAGCTCACCATCACTAACTATTGATTAAAGGTTAACCGTCAAATTTTGACATTTGCGATCTTAAGATACAGTTTTGACACATCATCTGCTTAGAGTCGCACTTCAGATACCTACGAGTACTATGTGGGGATGAAGTCACTTTCACCTCACTTTCACATTCCGACTTATTTGACGATGAGCTTATCAAAAATGTGTCTCTAAAATACAATAGGTAATTAGGTACTATGTTACTATATATAATAATATGTAATCAGTATCATGGCATAATTATAATCCGTTGTTATTTGTACACGAATAGAATTGTTCTGATGTCCTAGATCTAAATAAGTCATTGTTCTCGTATTACTTGTAATAAAACTTGATAAAAATAAAATTTTAAATGTTTTGAATGTTTATGGTAGTTGCAGGAATTGTTTGAAAAATATTAAGGGCACATATTCCAATATCTTACCTTTGCAAAATGCAGGAGGTTACTACTCTTTGGATAGTAAATAGTAGAATGATTTTTTTCAATATTGTCGATATCTTTTATACCGGTTGTTAGGAATGCATTGAACACTTAAATCGTTATTGCTGTAATTACATATTAATTTTTAATTGCTCTTTTCATCACATGTGTATCATTTTTTTAGTATATACCTACGTATGTAAAAATGTAACCTTTTAAAGGAAAAAGATTCATCATATAACTGAGGCTTAACACAGTTCTTAGTAATATAAATATAGGCAATGTAATGGGTCTTTTAATTTCTCTACATACAATAAAGGTTTCGTAATAGCATATATATCCCAGTCTACTTAGATACAATATGTAGTATAGATGTAGTATAAACTCTAGAATTTGGCAGACACGCGAAAGAGTTCAGTAAGCCGAACTTAGTACAATAGGCTAGTTGACCCTTTTTTAAAGTAGGGCTTAAAATGTTCATAATTATTGTATTAGACCATAGCACATGAATATTATTTTTTTCGATGGCTAAAAAGTGCAAAAAATCTATTTTAAATTAAGATTTTCAATTTTGGACCGAAAACACGGTCAGCCATGATAGTCTGTTCATTATCTGTGGCAATGACGTCAGTCTTATAGTAAACAAAGCACGGGGGCGAAATAACCTCACAAAAACAATGCTTTCTATTAAATATCACAAAATATAGTAAAACTGTATATGGAACGGGACAATAGAACAGGAATATAATAACCTCTTCAAAGACTCCAGGAAATCTGTGGATTAGACGTACCCAGTTATATAGACATGCGAAATATTTGGTTAACACTCGCTTAAAGAAATCCTGTAACTATCTACTGAAACTCGAATGTATTTTTGCGAAAATCACATTAATGTAAGTACTATAACTTAATAACTCAATCTGTGTAGGTACTTCAGTTTCAACTTAAACAAAATAGAAGTTTTTAGGTTGTATGTAAAATCAAATCTGTATGTAAATTAATTAAATTTTTATCTTTCAGTTAGAATGAAAACTGACTGCAGCCGACCAACCAAATTTTAACTTGACCAGAAAACTGAGAGAAAACTTCACCATTCACGCCTTTTTGATTTAATCTAAGTTATACACTGACACTAGATGATGTTTCAAAGAAAAGAATATGTACTTATGTCCAATTGAATAATGATGTAATTGAATATTAATTAAAAAGTATGTAATACAAACAAAAATATCAAAGTTTCATAATGAATATATTTATCTAAACAACTTTTACTTGAATTTACTGAGTACCTAATTAAAATTTGTTGCTTTCAGTGGTTACTTAATGAGAACTATTGTGTACTAACCGGTTCTCCTCTTGACAACGAGATTGATAAGGCAGTAAAAGTTGTGCAACATAATACAAAGCAGTGCATGCTCAGCCACAACATCAAAATGTGACCCGTCAACTAGAACAACATTATGTCAACAAAATAACTCAAGTATTCATATACACACCATAGAAGTAAATAGGTCCAGTTTGGTAACACTGAAAGATGTTATATCTTCACTGATTAAACCTGCTGGCCACCATGGCTGGTAAATTTCAGAACAGCTTACGCAAGAATATGCAAGTTATCCATTTTAAAGCCGTATACAAATATATTAAATGTGATTGCTGTGTTGTCAGCCTGTGCTCTTCTTAATTTATAAGACCCTTCTTATTAAATAAATAATATAAATAATTTTTTTTTCTTTACTTTATACATAACTAACATCTAAAGATGACATAATAAATTTTTGTACTACATTAGTCATTATGTTCTTCACTAAAAAAAATGTTCTATGTTTATTTGACAATAATGACTTGTAAAGGTTTAAGTTGAATCAAAATATTTAAATTTGAAATACATGTGTTTTATTTTTCCGTTACACCTTAAAAGATTTATAATATTTTATAGGTTTGTTGCTCATATTTATCATTGTTACTCAAATATAGTATATGTTCCAAAAGTACAAATAGGTTGAATAGAGTTAGATCAAATTTATTAATTTGTATATATTGCCTTAAGGTCGCAGGTAATAAAAGTCAAAATAAAAGTAAAGTGATTTATTATGAAGTAATACTTTCATATAATTTAGGAAAAATGTAGTATAGTTTCCAAAATGGCACTATTTGATCAATAAGTTTTTTGACATACAGATTGTTAGAACAAATACCTATTATAGCTAATATTGTCACCTTTTGAGTGTTTTCAAAATTACATACTGCTAGCAACACAAAAGTATATAAGTTTTGCTTTAGCACAAAACATCTGCATCTATACTTGAGTTAAGCATACTGTTCACAGTTTTCCGTCTTTGATAATTAACATTTTCTTCAGTAAAACAGCATGACAATTTTGTATTAATCTAATTTTATGGATACCGTTTGTTGAATAGACTATTACAGGGTATTAATCAGAAATGAGGTCACATTTTGCAAATTTCAACCCAAATCTTCATCTTTCAACTTTATCCACATTTCATTATACTCGTAGGTGTCTGCAAGATTTCCCAACAAAAGAACCATCATGTGTTATGCACTGGCTGACTTTATAGCACATGGAAGCTGTTATTGTTTATAACGAAGCTCGAACTAAAGAGCACTTCTGTATTGATGATTCGTGGTTTAGTTTTCTATGCACTTTATTCTTTCTTCATTGAAGAGGTCTTTTATTTTTTAAGAAATATGTCACAATCTGTGTCTGTGAATGTATATATATTTTACCTCCCAGTAATTTTCTTCATGCTTGACAAATTAACAACTGCCAATCTTTCTCTTTTTATGTTCATTTACAAATTCTTGCAGTATAACACTGGTATTTGACACATGATCCTGATGTTTTCTTTTCAACATTTCTCTTGAACTAAATACTTTTAGTGTTTATTTGACTTTTGAGAGATAGAATTCTATCCAATAGCATTCAACTGCTGTACAAAATAGCTCCTCACTGTGATGGTGCAACCACACCAAAAATGCATGTTTGCAACTTTCTTCTGCCGCGTGACAGTCTTGACAAGTACACTTGTAACCTGGGGCCCTACCATGATCGCTTATAGCAAGGATAAAACAATATTAAAACAGAGACACCGCTCTTGCTGCGTATAGCGCCATCCCGCTCTCAGCGCGGTTTTAATATTGTTTTAAGCGATCATGGTTAGGGGGCTGTTCTTCATTATAACGGTATTGAAACTGTACTTATATTGTTTAGAGCGATACACAAAGAATCTCCAGACCATCAATCTGTCTATTTTCGGAAGATTTGTACTATCTGCTCTCACAAATCTAACATCAATGGTTGATTTTGCTATTAATACAAATAATTTACGATATTTACAAATATAATAACGGAGACTTGGACGATTTTTTGGCAGTTTTAGGAAAGAATAGTGCAAATCGACGAGTTGTTGAATCAAATTTGACATTTCTTTGTTTACTATATGAGTGACGTCACGGCCCTGACCACAGGATATCAAAGCGTTTACGGCGTGAGATAAAAAAGATTATTTCTAGCATTTTCAAATTAAAATTTTACAGTAATCATTCATTGTTATTTATTAAAATCGGTATATTGTGGAACCTTATGCCAAATACTGTTAGAAATAAACAATATTTTAATAAATTTTGATATGAGTCAACTACCCTATTATTATATTCAATCTGAGAAAAAAGATTTATATACGAGTACTACAATGTTTTAATTGTCAATCAACATGAATATTATCTCCTTGCATTTTTAAATTATTCTATAAAACAACGATTATTCAAAAAACGTGTCGAACTAATGAGATTTTAAATGTGAAACAATTTTCACTTAACTATATAGGGTTTATGTTTTAAAAGGCATCACAAGTACTTAAGCGTTGAACAAGTAACAAGGTAAGAGTTTCATTATAAAATATATAAATCACACGTCGAAGTCACTCCGTTCCCGGTTTCATCATAGGAACAGGGTTCTAATTCCGCTATTCTTAACTTCGTTGTCGTGTCTTGATGGCGTTTCAGTAAAACTGTTTTTGTAGTTTTTATACGCATTTCCTGGTGCAATTTATTTGTACTACAATTTCTTGATACGTCAGTGGTGATAAATGTTTTTGTTAGTAAACGGTTAACCAACAATAATTTTCTCAAAATGCGATTCTATTGAAGGGGTATTGACACGCCACAAATGCGTTAACGCTAGCAGAATAAGGCCCCAGTAAAAATGTTTACTTAAGGTGCCTGCTTTTCAAAAGAGCATATAATTTGTTAGTATAGTTTCAATTCAACGTACAACATAAAACATTGCATTTATTAAATTACTAGCTGTGCCCGCGAAAAAATAGCCTACGACCTATTCTCAGACCTACCAAATATACCTACACGAAAAAATTCATAAAAATCAATCAACCGTTACGCAGGAGTTCGATAAAAACATTAAATAAATTCCTTTTCAATTATATTGCTGTTAGAGCTTTCTTTAAAGTTATAGATAAAAGGCATTTTATAAATCAAGCATGTGTCTTCTGAAGGTTTCAATTCCTGTATAGGTATATGTTTTTTTTTCCTACAGTATAATAGATTCAAACTATATCAGGCGTATTTACAACATCACTACTTGGCAACATAATAGGCAATATTCACGCTTTTTTATTATTGTTTTAGCAAAAGCTTGTTTATTAGATAAACAAAAGTGATATTTCAAATACCGATATTTATAGACTTCAGTAAGGCTTTTGAAACACTCAGTCACAAAACATTATTTTAAAAATTACAGGAAAATGGCATACAGAGTCCCCTTTTAGAGTGGTTTAAAGATTATCACAGCAATAGGTATACAACGGTAAAATTTGCTAACCAATGCAGTGAGCTCATACCCAGCGATGTGAGTACGTGTCAAGGATCAATTTTGGCGCCTACAGAATACCTACTCTACTCTAATGATATGCCGAATATCATTAAAAATGGACAAGTATACCAATTTGCAGATGACACCTGTCTTATTACGGCTCATAAACGTGTTGAAGTGACGGAGGAGCAAATGCAGTCTTGTTTTGACAACCTGTGCTCGTGGGCACACGATCTCGGTTTAGTTATCAACTACGAAAAAACAAAAATGATGCACATACATTCATCACAAAACATCTCTGTACACGAACCGAAAATCGTTGCACATGGGCACAGTTGTCAACACAAGCAATATAGAAACTGTAAATGTAATAGCTTAAACAGAGTAAGCACACACACATACCTAGGACTCATAATCGATAACAGATTCAATTAGAAAGCACATATATTAAAAGTGTGTGATAAACTGAGAGCAGTCATTTGCAAAATGTCAATTTTAAAATTTAAATTACCTTATAACATTAGGCGAACATTGTATACTGCACTTGCTGATTCCATAATTAATTATGGAGTAAGCTGTTACGGCTTAACGTATAAAACATATTTAGAAAATATATACAATTTACAATTAAAGCTCCTTAAAACGATAGTACCGAAAAAAATTAAATTACCACATAAAGTTAACAATTACAAAAGCTTATTCTCATATTGCAAGGTAATTGACGTATTTAATACAGTGAAATTTAATAGTATAAAAGAAAACACAAATCTAATAAATAACCTAAAATATAACAAGAGAACAGACAGATTAAGAGAATTATCTTATTTAAGGAAATTTGTAATACCAAAAACAAATAACACGTACGGAGAAAGGGTGTTAGAATATATTTTTCCAGATATATTAAATCAATTACCTAGAGATATATTAGAATATTATATAATTAGAAAAAATACTTCCAAAAAAATAAAAGAGCATTTTTACACAAGCGAAGATTTTGTAAGGAAATCTCAAGTAGGTTCACTGTGTCCAGACAGTACTAAAGGGTAATATTTGTTACACCGTCAATGTATATTTACTGTTAAGTTATATATTAATTAATAATATAATAGCAAACGGTCTATACCTAATATAGAACATAGGAAAAACTATACACATATAAGCGTTATTTTGTAGTACAGCTCGCTGTTACATACAAGCAAACTAGCTTAAGTACTGCTAAATAGATAAAAAATTATAATACACATTGTGATGTTGGATAATAAATGAAAAAAAAGGTATTCGTAATACTCGTACAAAAAAGAGATCAAGAGAAACTTTTAAACGCTTATAACTTGTTTCTTTTTCATTGTATTAGACCGTTTATTCGAAATTTGTTAATGTTTTAATATATTGTGATGTGTTATTAATAAAATTATAATAATATTTCTATGCAGATTCCCTATTCACCTCTGAAATACACTAATTATGAAGTATGCAGTCCTGTAACCTGCAGTTTTAAATTACTTCGTTAAACGTCTTATAAATGTATTTACAGCTGAACAAGATTAGCTTCGTTCTGTTGCTGTAGAGAAACGCAACCGTACCGGTACCTGCCCAAATACCCGTTGTACAGGATACGGGCCCTTGCTCTAGACACTGAAACGTATTACGAACCTGCTGTCGGTGGGTACGTCTTACGCAAAGACCGGTACATCTGGGACAAATAACCTGATAAGCTACATGTCTGTATTAAACGATTAAGCTGATTTGGATTGAAATACATTCCTTCGTGCACTGCATTTTTTTTTGTTTTATTTAATATTTTTTGTAAGATACCTACTGCCGATACTTTGAATGAAATCTCTCTGTACAGGACACTAATATTAATGTCCTCCTATTCGGTAAGCGGCCGTGGCGGCCTATCTTGATAGAGACAAGTCATATAGTGGGTCACAAGGGTTCTTCTTGTTCCTTTACTCGTAGTCCGATGGGATCGCGGAATTGGGAAAGCCCAGTTCATGGAACGAGCACTGAGACAGGCCCAGTAGCACACAATCAAACCAAGCCGCACAGACCAACATTGCAGTCTGATATGATGAAGGACAGATACCTGAGACTCTTACGTAGACCCAGACCATGGAAAGTTATCCATGCTCACAACCACTGAATCACTGAACTTCATCAACCACTGAACTGGACACATGTTCACCAACCACTGAAGCCGGCTTCAGTGGCTAGTGAACATGTGAAAACTGAAAACTGTTAACAGCAGACCATTCGTATTTATTTACATAGGGTCTACTTTTGAGCTAAGGATCCGGTTATGGACTATCTGGGAATGTGAAATCGCAATGTGCCTGATACCATCCGTATACTTAGGAAACAATATCTTCTTATTTTTTAGGACGAGTGTTATAAAACAAAAAATGTTACAAAATGGAACACTTACTTTGGTATCGTTGTAACAACTTGAATGTATTTAAATTAGAGCGAATTGGAACTGGAAGCTTTTATTGTTTTGCAACACATACATAACTTGCAGTAATTTAATATTTGTAAGTAATTAACGGTCACTTAACATGTTATTGTTGTAAGCTAAGTCCGCCTTGTAATTAGTTAATTAAATAATTAATTATAATATAGTAATTACTCATTACACCTGAGAGTAGGAATAAGATCGCGTGTCTTTCCTTAAGTAGCGGCGGATTCATAAAACCTGCCGGTGTCTAGATCTTGTGTCTCGGTTATGGACAAGATGGACGTCGAGGTGATTGAGTGGGTATGGTGGGAGGACACACGCTTGTCGACTAGCCATTAGCAAGAAAGAAAGGTTAGTGTCCTGTGAGGAGCACGATGGCATAGTGGTGTGCGCGCTCGGCCAACGATTGCTGTAGTTAGTCGTGCCCGCGCCTATGATGGGAAACAGAAAATGTAAATGATCTCAACAATCCATGTAATCACACCTTCAAGAGGTCATTTACAAAAAAAATGCGGAGATTAAGGTTTTTAATCGTTAAAATTGTATACCTATCGTAAGTCGCCATAAAGAACATTTACTTGATAAAACTAGTTCATATTCTTATGTATATTTATACAAATCAATAAAATTGAAGTGTCTGTTTGTAATGTCAAAATAACAAGTTTTTACTAAATGGGTATGGATGTATATGGGGTACCAATAACAAAAACACAATTTAATAAATATTTGTCTGTCTGTCTGTATATTTGTTCCCGCTAATCTCCGGAACGGCTGGACCGATTTTGACGGGACTTTTACTCATAGATAGATAATTATATAAGGTATATAACATAGGCTTAACTTTTTATCAAGATCTTTAAAAAAAATTGCCTACAAAAATCAAATTGATACCAAAAGTTACTATTCCACGCGAACCAACTCACGGGCACAGCTAGTGTACAATATAATAAAGCGGTTTTTACATTACTTTTTTCTTCACTTAGTAATAGTTATTTTCCCGCAGCATGTTTAGGCAAAAATTCACGCGGATCTGATTCGGGAGCTCCAATTTACAGATTCTATTAAATATCAACTATCAAAATATTTTATTTTATGATAAAATATATTTTCGTAAGATGGCTCCTAAGTAAAGAAATAAATTATTAATCTAATCAAATTTTCTGACGAAAAGGTGTCGAAATAAGTCAGATTATGAACGAAGTTCTTCATTCTTTAAACGTAATTTTTCTGCCAAAATATTACTTAACGTTTGCTTAAACTGTCGTATTTATTTGTATGATTATAAATCGATACTATATTTTTTATGAACATAATAAAACATAAATAAATTTTGCCGCGCCGGGGCGATGCCAGTTTGTTTAGTACAGGGCAATGCTGGCGCGACGCGATTTTGTGATAGGCCTATAAAAGCAGACCAACCGTAAATGGCTTCAGTGGTTGGTGAACATGTATAGCTTCGAACAGCACAGTACGGACCCTTGTACCAGGGTCGTCGGCTTGGGTACCTTCGTCTCACCTATTTCTGCCGCAAAACAGCAGTACTTGCTGTGTTGCGGTTTGAAGGGTTAAGATATGTATTATGTTATCTGTGATATTATAGCAGTGAAATGACTGGATACCGTGACTTTACATCTGATGTCACAAGTTGGCAGCGTGCACTGTGGTTCATGTGGCGGTTGCAGTTATGCTGCGAATCTCACAAGAGCCGCATGTTTTATACGTGAGTGTTACCACTTACCATCAGGTGGGCAGTTTGTTTGTTTACCAACTTAGTTGCAATAAAAAAACCTACGTAAGAGTCTCATATAACCTATCCTTCGTCTTATCAGTCTGTAATGTTGGTCAGTGCGGGCTGTTTCGTTCTGCTGGGCCTGTCTCAAGGGAGTTCGTTTGGTGAACTAGGCTTTCCCGATCCCGGTCAAGCCATCCTCAGGTGAAAGCACATTAAATAGTTCTGCGTCTGATTTGGTCCAGGACGTGTCTCATTGGACTACGAGTGAAGGAACAAAGAGAACCCTTGTGCCATCTTCCACTTCATGGTCTAACTCTGTTGAAATTGGCCGCCATCCATGACCGCTCACCAGGTAGAAGAACATACAGAAAGATTTCATTCAAGGTATCGGCAGGTATCTTACAAGAAATCCATACTAGTATAAAATATTATAAATGCTAAAGTAACTGTCTGTCTGTCGCGCTTTCACGCCAAAACTATTGAACCAATTTAGATGAAATTTGGTATAGACATAGTTTGAGTCCCAGGAAAGGACATAGGATAGCTTTTATCGCAAAAATCACCCCTTAAGAGGGAGAAAAGGGGGTGGAAGTTTATATGGGGAATCAATAACCGCTAAACCGATTGAGATGAAATTTGGTATGGTTTCTCCATACCAAATTTCATCTCTAGTTGGACTTGTGAGGAAGGATTAAGAATAGTTTTTATCCCCGAAATCATTCCTTAAGGGTGCAAAAAAAGGATTTCCACGCAGTCGATGTCGCGGGAAAAGCTAGTATTAAATAAAACTAAAAAAAATACCAATGCATTAGGTAATTTATTTTAATCCAAATCAGCTAAACCATTTGATAGAGACATGCAGCTTATCAGGTTATTTGTCCCAGATGTGCCGGTCATTGCGTAAGACGTACCCACCGACAGCTGGTTCGTAATACGTGTCAGTGTCTAGGTCCAGGGCCCGTGTCTTATATAGCGGGTATTTGGGCAGGTACCGGTACGGTAGCCCGTTGTAGAATATCGAGCGCTTCTCCACATTCTCAGCCGGCTCCGGCGCGGCGAAGCACGCTGCTAAGGCGAGCAACAGCACGAAGATAATCTTGTTCATCTATAAATACATTATAAAAGACGTTTAGCGAAGTAATTTAAGACTGCAGGTTACAGGACTGCAAAGTTCATAATTAGTGTATTTTAGGGATGAATGGGGAATATGCATAGAAATATAATTAATATAATTAGGTTTTTATTGATAACGCATCATAATACATTTAAACCTTAATAAAATATAAAGGTTATTAAAAAATATGAAACGGTCTAATTACAATTAAAAATCTACAAGTTATTAGGGTATTGAAAATTGTATGCCATCTCTTTTTTGCAAAACAGATTTTTGTATGTATTACGAGTATAAGGTGGACGTGTAGAATGACGTCACAGTCTATGTCGGATCTCTCTGTCTAGCCGGCAACTTAAAAGCTTTATAGTTTGCGGTTTTTAAAGGGTATTTGAAATATAACCTCACTGAGTGGTTTGTATATAGAAAAAGCTTTTGCTAATAGAATAATAAGCAAGTGTGAATATTCCTTATTATGTCGCCAAGTGGTGAAGTTGAATTCACCTGACTTAAGTTGAAATCTATATAATGTAATACCTAAATAAATAAAAATAAAATAATGTAGAAATAACATACCTACAGAAATTGAAACCACATGCTTGATCCATCTAATGAAAGCTTTAACGGAAATTTATTTATTTATTAAAAAGTACAACATATCGCCCTTACAGTAGCCCCTATACGGCGGTATAAAATATTTTTGATGTGGTAAATTATCTATACGAATATTATAAAGAGGAAAGATTTGATTGTTTGTTTGTTTGTTCGATTTTGATGAAAGTTGGTATAAGGATAGTTCGAGACCAGGGGAAGGACATAGGGTAATTTTCCTACGGGTAAAATCTGACTGGAAAAGTTAGTTATAATGCAAACAAAGTTGCATACGGTCAGCTAGTAATTTAATAAATGCAAAGATCTTATGTTGTACGCTACACAATACATTATAAATTTGCATATAGAGGAAGGATTAAGTAAACATTTTTACTGTTTATGTGATGAAACCGGGAGTGGAGTGACTTTGACGTGGGACATTGTAATTTAATAATGGAACACTTACCTTGTTACTTGTTCAACACTAAAGTACTTGTGATGCATTTTAAAACATAAATCCTTTATATAGTTGAGTGAAAATTGTTTCACATTTAAAATCTCATTAGTGCGACTCGTTTTTTTTTTGAGTAAATCGTTGTTTTATCGAACAATTTAAAAAATGCACTGAGATATTCATCTTGATTGACAATTAAAACATTGTAAGTAGATATTTCTTCTTCTCAGATTGAATATGATTTTTGCTGAGTTCGGCTTACTGAACTCTCTGAGGAGTCTGCCAAATCCTAGAGTTGATATCTACGTAAATACAAATAAACTTATGATTATCTGCGTGTAACTAAATGTATATGCTATACACATACACATATATAAATATATTTATACTATACTATACTTACTTAGGACTAATATTATAAAGCTGAAGAGCTTTTTGTTTGTTTGGTTGAGCGCGCTTATTTCAGCCCCCGTAGCACGTCCACCAAAACACGATATGATAAAGCGATTTATCGCGGTGAACCGTCAAAATACAACGAAACCCTATTGTATTTCGACAGTTCACCGCGATAAACCGCTTTATCATATCGCGTTTTGGTGGACGTGCTAGGGGGGGGCAGGAACTTCTGGTTCGAATTGAAAAATCATTTTTATGTTGGATAGTCCCATTATCGAGTAAGGATATAGGCTATATGACATCAGGTAATGATAAATAGAAGCGAATCAATAAAAGATGTCGTAAAAACGGGAAATAAAATTCTTTGGAGAGCTACTGTTGCGGGCGCTCTATGCGATCCCGAGAAAACAAGTCTTTACAGTCAAACGGACAACGAAATGATTCTATTGGGGTTTCGGTTTTTAGGGTTCCGTTTCTCAAAAAAAACGAAACCCTTTTAATATCATTGTTCCGCTTGTCCGTCTATCAGTCTGTTCGGCTGCTCGTCAGCCCATCTGTCTGCCAAGACCCTTTTTATCAGGAACGCGTAGAGATATCAAACTAAAATTTATACCAAATACTTGGGTCGGTCTTTTTCAGCTGTGAAAAAATATTTGAGAAAATTTTGCGATTTAGCTAAGGAATCAAAACCTATACTCTTACCGTTGACTTAGAATCTTGAAATTAGACAAGAAGCAAGGTAATATGGCACATGTTAAAGAAAAAATCTGAAAAAGTAAATATGTACATAGTAAGGAATTTACATACTTAGATAAATTAGTACGGAACCCTCGATTCGCGAGGGTTCCCTATCGCACTTGACCGGCTTTTCCTTTTGAGGTACGTAACCCTAAAAAGAGGAGTGAAGAGCATTACGGACACAACGAAAGACTCTATTGTGAGAGCTTGTAAAAAACTGATATTCGTTTTAAGATTACTAGGCGCATTAGGGTTATTAAGCATGGAATAAAGCGTAGTTAAACTCTTTATATCTTTATTATGAAGCTTCGATGGCGTAGTGCGTAAGGACCTCGCCTTCCGGTTCGAACCCGCCACGTACCAATGTGTTTTCAAATTCTGAATTATACGTAAGTTTAAAGGGCGCTTTCACGATGAAGAAAAACATTGTGAGGAAATCTACATACCTGTGACGAAAGGATTTCTTTACAGGTTGTGTGTAAAGTCGACCAACCCGCACTTGGCCAGCGTGGTTGACTAAGACCTAATCACCCTAGTATAGAATAGGGTCGAGCCTGTCGTTGGGGACGTATATGAGCAAACCTTTCTTTATTTGTAGGCATGTACTAGAAAATTCAATAAATTTTATAAGTATATGTGATAAAAAGTGTATTTAAACATTAATATGTAATTACTGCAATAACAATTTAAGTGTTCAATGCATTAATATCAACCGGTATAAAAGACGTCGACAATTTTGAGAAATATCATTCGACTATTCACTATCCAGAGTAAGAACCTTCTTTTTTTACCAAGGTGAGTTATTGTAATATTCGCCTTTCGTATTCTACAATTCCTACTACATCAAAAATTAATATTATTTATAATTTGAATCTTATCGAGTTCTATTAATTTTAAAATAAAAATAAAGAAACAAATCATATGAGAACAATTTCTTAGACCTACAATTGTATTTGTTATACATTGATTTACTACCAATAGTAAATCAATGTTGTTATAAAACAATTACAGATTATCATTATGCCATCATACTGATCACATATTAAAGTAACGTAATATATTATAGTAATACACTTTATAGTGACCGATAGACAGATAAGACAGAGGATGGAAGCGAGATTTTCTTTAACATGGATCACTCTAGTAGGAAATCAAAGTTTTGAATTTCAAACTCACCATTCATTTATTTGTGCTGTCTTTACTGTCACCAAAACACGAGGTTAACTACAATATCAAGACTTTCATTACGGACAGAGAGTATCCCTTCTGACTGAAAATATTTATGTTTGAAACAACGTTTCGTTCACCAGATGAACAGAATCGTGTTTGTGCTTCTGCTCGCTCTGGCGGCGTGCTTCGCTGCGCCGTCGCCGGCGGAGAACGTAGAGAAGCGGTCGCTGCTCGTCGAGACCATCGATCCGCTCCCGTACCGGTACTACCCCGGCGCCGGCGGCGCATATCGCACCGTCCTCGATGACACCTACTACGACTCCATCATTGGCGGATTCTACCCCAAGGTCCGGTATGTCATTTAAGGTGTATCCGGTATACCTTTGCTACCAGCGCCGAACTACCGATTGGATATTGACGAATGCCACCTACGTACTATAAATAAATATATCAAATGATACAGTTTTTTATTTATTTTTCGTGTTATTTGTGTATTTCATTTTTTATAACTACCCCAAAAAATTTAAAATAAATCTAATCGCAAGCGTCTACCAGTTGCAGTTATTAATATCGAGCAACAAACGGCAAAAAATCACTTTTGTTCTATGGCATTCCCCATAAATATTTATTTTATTCTGTTTTTAGTTTTTTTTGTTATAGCGACAACAGATATACATCATCTGTGAAAATTTCAACTGTCTAGTTATTATGGTTCATGAGATACAGCCTGGTGAGGAGACAGACGGACGGACAGATGGACGGACAATGGAGTCTTAAGCCTCTTCTACACGTCGGCAGATGCGTCCGCAGACGTCATCGGCGGACGCGTCCACCGACGTGTAGACGGGGTGATTTGGTCGTCTGTGTTAGGTATTTAACGTCGGCAGATGCGTCCGGCACTAACGCACGACGCTTCAGTGTTCATCGGCAAGCGAATGACAGTGCACGCGTCCTTCTTACAGTTTTTTCATTCTTTCCTTTTAACGGACTCGTTAAAATGACTAACATGACCACTGACGAAACATTTAAATTCCTGGAGCAAAAAACTGCCTGTGAAATCTAAAAAACAAGTACCTACAACTAAAATAAAAATGTTCTAAGTAGGTACCTACACAATTACTACTACCTATCAATTTCAATCAATGAATTCAGTTGTGGCTACTGTAAATTGGATGCTATAAAACAATTTGGAGATCTGATAGGTAGGTAATTTTTATTTACTTCTTTTTATATTATATTACTTATTTACTGCGATGGACACTCAAATAATACTTAAAGGTACTAAATAAATAAATCGCTGCGGCAGCTTCGGTCTCGATATCCATTTTGCGTGCATACTATGTACGTGTTGCGTCTGTCGAGAACCAACACAGACTGATCGACCTACAGACGTGTGGACGGTTCGTGATGATCCATCTGCGGATGCATCTGCCGAGGTGTAGAGCAGGCATCAGTAATAGGGTCCCGTTTTTACCCTTTGTATTTCACAACAAAATTTGAGCTTTATTTTGATTAGTTTCATACTGTTAAACCTAATAAAATACGAAGTAAAATTGATTCATTTGCATGTTTGTAACAATGGAATTCCTTCCTAGGTGTCCGTATTTTCAAAACATTGGTGCAATTCTCGTGTTACGTCGCTCATTTAAAATGAACATAGTATTAACACAAAAAAAATATGCACGCGCCGTACGCGCCGCATTTTTCGAATTCGTTGTATGAAATTATATAAAACCTCGCACATTTTGCCGCACCCTACGCGCCAAATTTCAAAAATGCGGGATGTGTCCGGGTTTTGAAAAACGGGTGCTGATGACGTCATATAATGTTTGAAAATCGGTCCACAATTGGCGGCGTAATCGCGTAACATACACACAAAGAAAAACATACGCATCGAATTGAGAACCTCCTCCTTTTTTGAATTCGGTTAAAAAAGCAAGCGTATTCCATTAGCTTGCTACACTAATTAATCTGTGTGTTCGATAAATCGGCTGTAATTGAATAGAACTGTTGACTATACGAAGAACCTAAAAAAATATGAAAAGGCAAACAGTAACGCTCTGTGGAACTTAACAATAGTGTTATATTTGAAAACTTAAAATCCCCTCTGGATGACTTCGTATTCAATATATTGAGCCCCAAGCGTTTTAGAATTCTATTCATAAAGCGGATGGCGTAAGAACTTTCCAGACATGCAATCTAAGATTTAAACATTTTCTTTCACTATCTGTGATTACGACAAGACCCGGTCCCCAATCACTATAATTCTGACTTCAATGCAGCGATGCTGCGGTCGACGGCTGAACTTGTGAAAAAACGTAGTTGTTTTTTTACTTAGAATGGGCTTACTCTTGATCCCAATCCAGCCTTGAGGCAAGAATGAGATCTACGGTGGGACGAATTTGCCCAGAAAATACCTATCACCCTTGATCTGAAGATTTCCGGGCTGTATGACCTCGGGAATAAAGACGCCGGCAGAAAATTTCACAGCTTGGCTGCGCGCGCTATAAAAGAAGACGTGTAGCGCTTTGTGCGACCAGCGGTAATGTCAACCAGGTGAGGGTGGTAACCAGCCGTCTAGATTCCCGATAGAAAAAGGAGATGGCTCAGAGATCAGCTCACGCAGCCCCAGAGCCCACTCCCCGAAGTACAGGCTGTAGAACACAGATAGACAGGCAACACTGCGCCGGTGATCCCGGCTGTGAAGCTTGGTGTTCATAAGCTTCTTGTCCCCAATAAGTCTCCTGGCTCGGCGTTCCACTGAGTCTAGTGCATAAACTTCTACCCGGGTATCCGGATCAATAGCGGATGATCCGGATACCCGGTACTGAGACAGTTCACAGAGACAGGTTATATTAAGGTCAGCCAAGCGTTAGGTGACAGTGAACACGAAAAATAAATAAGTATTTTCTTAAGATAAACGCAGTTTCCAAGCCGGACCTGCAAACATGAATTATTGCCCCCGCCTCTTGCAAAACTTCGGAAATTCTTGGAGTAAACATGAATTATAGCAAGTCACATTTTAAAAATACCTCACTGATGCTAAGACTAACTTTCTAGGTGCTTTTGTGATACAGTTAATAAAAGGTCAGTTCAGACTAAATATTTTTGTTTATTTATACTCAGGCACAGATAATATAATACTACAGTAACTCAGGCAACTTAGGCAACTTAGGCCCATAAATACATACCTACTAATATACATAGATACATAATATACATAAATATAAAACAATTTTGTTAGCGTAATCTAATCTAATCTCTTCTCTAATATATAAAATTCTCGTGTCACAGTGTTTGTTACCAAACTCCTCCGAAACGGCTTGACCGATCTTTATGATTTTTTTTGTGTACCTATGTTCGGTAGGTCTGAGAATAGGTAGTAAACTATTTTTTATTATGGCGAAACGTAGTTCGCCGGCACAGCTAGTCCTACTAATATTATAAATGTGAAAGTGTGGATGTTTGGATGTTTGTTACTTAATCACGCAAAAACGTCTGAACGGATTTGGATGAAATTTCGCATGCATGTAGCCTTTAATATGGAAAAGAACATAGGCTACCTTTTATCCCAATCCCTAAGTAGTTCCCGAGGGAAAATTTAAAATTGTTTACGAGCTAAGCCGCGGGCAGACAGCTTTGAAGTATGCATGACACCTATGCTATGGAAAAGGACATGTACTTTATATTCCTTAATAGTTCCCGTCGGAAGATTAAAAATTGTTAACGAGCGAAGCTGTAGACCCAATTCTGAAGTCCACGCAGACGAAGTCGCGGGCAGAAGCTAGTCTAATATATAAAATTCTCGTGTCACAGTGTTTGTTACCAAACTCCTCCGAAACGGCTTGAGCGATCTTTATAGTTTTTTTTGTGTATATTCAGTAAGTTTGAGAATAGGTCGTAAACTATTTTTCGTTCGCCGTAAGTTCGCCGTTATTATGGCGAAACGTAGTTCGCCGGCACAGCTAGTAGACTTATAAATTACGTTAGTAATAGTACATTGTTACCCTAGGGGTGAAAGTTACTTATTCAGTCCCGAGACGGGAGTTGGCGCACGAGCGAAGCGAGGGCGCCGATAGCTCGAGGGATTAAATACGTCTTTAACACGAGGTAAACACTGCTTTTCATTACGAATACAAGGAAAGTAAAAATAAAAACATGAACAAATACAATATTGATGAATGAATTCAAATATTTTATTTTACATAAATTAACAACTTCTCCTTTAGCCTCTTATGAAATCAGGCGCTAAATCTATATCTGAATCAGATGAACTCATTGTACAAATCTCTGCTATACGGAAGTATAAACAAAACTCGAAAACTCGAAAAAACAAATTAAGATCGGATTGACGCTTTCCCGCCTTTTTGTTTTTTTTCCTACGGCATGCCAGCTATTCTGCCATTATTTTTCATTATCATCATTGAAAAAATGGTAAATATTTTACCCAAATCTTTTATTTCAAAGAAATAGTTGAAAGTAAATTCCTATAAAACAGTCATTTAAAAAAATATTCTTTAATTAATACTTAACCTTATGTTATTTCAATTTTACATCGCGCTGTAATTGAGTGGTTGTTTAGAAGGTATTTTTTATAATTTGACAGCTGTCAGTTGAAAGCGATTCTCCCTAGGGCTGAAAAGTATATTACTTTCAACCCGCTCTTCAGGCAACTTCAGACCTACTTTCAGAGTATGAGTGATGAAAAATTAAATTAAATATCTGGCTTGCACTGCACCACGCCGGTGGTGTTCGGTATCCGGCCCCAGAAACGCCAGAGGCCCTAGACAAAATGCCACACGCTAACATTTCCGCTGTCGTTCTGCAGAAAAAAATGTATGGAAATGACATTAGCTTACGACAACCTCACGCTTTTTTTTCCGCAGCTAATGTCATCTCCATACATTTTTTCTGAGGAACGACTGCGGAAATATTAGCGTGTGGCATTTGTCTAGGGGGGCTGTACGCAACTCCCTTCGGCCAGAAGTCCTCCTTCATGAAGGTGTCCAGCGCGGTGTTCGGGACTCGCACCACAAATGCTTTAAGATTGGCATTGCATCTCGACTCCAGCACCTGCACCCTCAAGACGAATATAATTTGAGTCTTTGGAAACAGCAAAATCTTTTTGTGAAAACTGACCGAAAATGAGCAACTGAACAGACATTGTATAGCTTTCGTGACATGTGCAAGCCATGTATGTATTTCAACGGGGAATGTTGGCGGAGAGCGCAGTAGAGGAATAATTTTCTGACCGCATGTACTGTAGCTTCTCCTTCTTTACCTATATGTATAACCACAGAATAACTAAGTACTAATAACTATGCAATAGGAAACAGACTAGGCTTTGAAAAACTTACTTTCAGAATTAACCTTTGCGCTCTTTCCAATTCCATCAAATATGATTTTGAAACTCCTACCCACGAAGTAATGCAGTAAGACAAAGAAGGATTGGACCGGCGATAGATATATTCGGCCTTACCACAAAAAGTTTTAAAACACTGTCTTAAGTTAAACGCTGTTTAAACATGATGCTGTCTCTATCTTTCCTTTGAAAACAAATAAAACAGCATCATGTTAAAACAGTGTCTAACTTAAGACAGTGTTTAAAAACTTTTTGTGGTAAGGCCGTTTGTCTTTAAAGTTTGCGCGTTGGCAACGTGTCTAAAATGTTTGACAATATAGTTTGCACACTACACAGATTACACAGAGTTGATTCTAAAAGGTAATTATCAGTGGTAACACCCAAGTATTTTATTTATTTTATTTGTTTAGTAATTTTAATTTTCGGGTAACCACATGTGCTTGATTGGGGAAAAGAACACTTATGTGAGTACAAGTATTAAGTTTGCAATCTTTTGGAGTCCTAGTTATTTCTAAGTGTGAAAACAGTTTATTTTGTTTTATCTGAATTGACCGTCATTAAATTTAGAGCAATAAATTTAGTTGACCAATCCGCATTGCGCCAGCGTGGTTGACTAAGGCCTAATCACCCTAACATAGGGTAGGCTCGAGCCCCTCGGTGGGGACGTATATTATATGAGCTGTGATGATGATGATGAAATTTAGAGCCAACCACTGTAAAACCACATAATATCCTTGTTGAGCCAAAGAAAACTTTTCATCCCATGAATCTCAGTAAAAAGTTGTTGCATTATCTGCGTTATAATGTTACAGCTCTATATAATTATTTAATTTACATAAGCCATTAATGTAACACAAAAAGAGCGTGGGCCCGGTTATACTACCCTGTGGGATGCCATAATTGACTGAGAAAAGGGATCTAACAGTCGGACAACTAAGTGATTCTATTAGGGTTCAAATTTTTCCTTTGTGTTAGGTACAGAACATTCAAAAGGGATTTGTTTCGAGTTTTTCCATATCTTAGCAAACTCTCTTAGTCAATACAGTCGAGGTTTCTTCGGGCTGAATAAATCCTCGGTGGCCTAATGGTCACAGCGCCAACACGGTATGTTGAAGACGTGGATTCGAATTCTGCTCGAGGTATTTTTTTTGTGTTGACTTATTTATTTTCACCGACACCCTAACATGTAAAATCTCAATAAATAGAGTCTTAGTAATAACACTGCCATACTCGCTGTCTGATTTCACATTTGGCAAAGTATAGAGAAGATCAATACAAATACTACAGCCAAGAATTTCATTTCAAATCCCGCCCGAGACGAAGATTTTTTCTATTATTGATTTATTCGTAATTTTTTTTTTTCAATTTATTTAGCACTTTTAAAGAAAACACATAAAGAAAGGTCTTTTTTCTTTATTTTTTACTTATCTTGGCATACCTTAATTATGGTTGGGGTATGTGTACATACAAGGCTTTCTGTGTTTTCTTTGACGTCTATAAGTGCCTGTAAAAGATTTTTGAGTCTAGGTTTAGTAAACTAGCAGGTTTTACGAATCTGTTCTCCATTCGATCTTATTCCATCTCCCAGGTGTAATTAAGTAATTGCTTTGCAAAGCAGTCATTTTTAATAACAATTAAAAATTAAATGACCGCTAATCACTAACAAATATTAATTTACCGCAACTCTATATTGCAAAGCTATAAAAGCCTCCGATTTGCCTAGTTTAATTACATTCAAGCAGCTACAATTTCTATCAAAGTAAGTATGGAGTACTTTTGATACATTTTTTGTTTTATTAAAATACTCGTCCGAAATAATAAGAAGATATTGTTTTCTAAGTACTCTCACTGCGGGTATCAGATACATAGGTAGCGATGTCACATTCCCAGAATACCCACTATAGCTAACCAGAGCCTTAGCTCAAAAGCAGGCCATCCGTAACTACGGATGATATGCTATATACACTATGTATTCATAGAGCTTTGAATAAAATGTATCAAAATAAATTAAGCACAGAATTACTTTTCAATTACAATAATTATAATTGAATATTTTTTATAATAACGTAATAATTGGAATATTATATTGACGAGTATCGTGACAGATTATCCCGTATTAAAATGGCTAGTTAATTATTTGGTTATTTTGCAGTCTTTGGCGTGGTCTAGTGGTTGAGGTCACCGGGTGTTGATCGGGAGGTCCGGGGTTCGATTCCCTTTGGGGGCAGAACTTTTTCTCCTCGGTTCGGGTGGTGGTAGGGCTTCTGAGCCCGCCTGGCTAGCTACCACCGTCTTACCTAACCTTGTCGCTATAATATTAATGTAATTAGGACTGTTGTGTTACGATAATTAGAGGTAAGATAGCCAGTTCCTCAAGTGTTGCAGGTGAAGCCCATTTCCACCTTTTTTTCTCGGGGAGAAATGCGTGACCGCACCATACCCGCCGTTGGCTAGACGGCGAGCGTGTGTGGGGCTCTCCCGGCAGAGTGCCAGGCCTACCCGCTAAAACCCCCCCGGTGTCCTTCCTGCCTTTATGGGCGCGCTATGTAAGGTCCGCACTGCGACTCCACTACCCAAGCCCGTTTCCACCTACCATCAGATGAGTTGAAAGCCAACAGCTTCCCTGTCGTATTAAAAAAATCTATTATTCAATTATTAAGTCTATACGTATATGTATAAAATAGAACTGCTTTAGAATAAATGTCACAAAATTTCACGTTGCTGAAAAATTGTTTACAGATGAACACCAGGATCCTATTCGTGCTGCTGCTCGCACTGGCCGCGTGCTTCGCTGCGCCGGCGCCGGCCGAGAGCGTGGAGAAGCGGTCATTACTGCTGCGGCACGGGTATGGGCATGGGTACTACCACGGCCACGGTTACCGTGCCTACGGCAAAGGGCTGTACTACGACGCAGCTGCCGGCGGACACGGACATTACGGACGTTACTACTTTTAAACCCGGAAGCGGATACGATACCAATAAAACATAGTTTTTGATAAGCCTGTCTATTCGTTTGGGGATTGGATTGGGGAGCCTGTTGTCCTACAGTTGGCGTTTCTTGACTAAAATTATAATGATAATATTATTTCATTAAGAACATATTATAATTCTTAAGGCGCCTCTTCCCAATGGCCCATGATGGGCAAGTATACACAATCACGATTGTGTAGAGGGCATGATTGTCTATGAGCGGCCATCATCGCCGGTAATCGTGAGCAATCGGTAAATTGTCGGTACATCAAAGGAATTATGGCCCATGATGCCGCATACGCGTCCACACAATCGCCGATTACTCAGTACGTATTTGTCTCGAGTACAGTGTAGACTTCTCGGTAAATAAATTTTACTCTATAATGTTTCTTTTTTCACGCACATTAAGTAGATGATTATAAGAGCTAAGTAAAAATATTGCAGCTGCCGCGATAATCTCTTCGATGTCCATTTTTAACCGACTTCAAAAAAGGAGGTGATTCTCAATTCGATGCTTATGTTTTTTTGTGTGTATGTTACGCGATTACGCCGCCAATTGTGGACCGATTTTCAAAATTATTTTTGTATTCGATAGAGTATACTCCAAGGGTAGTCCCATGGTCACCAAAGTTAGGATCTGATGATGGGATCGTATGAAAATCGAGGAAAACCCTTATTTTTTAAGGTTTGTTCAACGTGTTTTGTGTGTATGTTACGCGATTACTCCGCCAATTGTGGATCGATTTTCATATTTTTTGTATTTGATAGAGTAAACTCCTCGGGTGGTTCCAAGGTCACCAAAATCAGGATCTGATGATGGGATCCCAAGAAAATCGAGGAAAACGCTAATTTACTTAAAATTAGCGTTTTCCTCGATTTTTAAAATTAGGGTTTCTTTCACTAAAAAGATTGCATTCACTAAATAGTAAACAATATTTTACAAAAAATAAAAACCGACTTCAAAAACACTGCAAAGTGAAAAATAATATAAGAATAGGTACATACAAACAACATCACACTTCTATATTGAAGTCGGTGACAAACTTTAAGACTTTCTAGGAGATAATCGTTTGGCTTGAAGTCGGTTTTTAGTTTTTGTAAAATATTTTTGATAGACGTCTTATCATAACAGTAAACAGTTAGTAAAGATGTTCACGATTGTGTGGAGAGTTGCCCGATCATGGCGGCATTGATGGACGATCATTTGATGGGCCATCATGGTCCATTGTGAAGAGGCGCCTTTAGAGTAAAGTTTATGGAAAGAAATTAAGTATACAAAAACAAGCAACAATAAGTTACTAAGTTTACTTTTAATATTTTTTTATGTAAAATGCACCACATAATTTTAAAACAGTGGAAATAATCAAAGGACTAGAATAAAATAGTTGGGTATTTTTTTATTGAATATTGCGTTGAAAGATGAACATTATGTATATTAACATCCTCTGGTGGCGTGCTTCGCTGCGCCGGCGCTGGCCGCCACCCGCACCACGGTTACTGGGCCTACGGCAAAGCGCTGTACTACGACGCAGCTGCCGGCGGACACGGATATTACGGACGTTGCTACTTTTAAAACCGGAAGCGGATACCGATATCAATAAAACATAGTTGTTGACTTTACTAAAGCCTGTCTATTCGTTTGGGGATTGGATTGGGAAGGCCTACAGTTGGCGTTCCTCGGCTGAAATTATATATTGAAAATATCATAACTATTAGGCCTCGATGACACGGGGCGAGTTTACAAGCTACAAGCCACAGTTCGCGAGCAGCATGTAAACTAGCTCCGTGTCATTGAGCTTTTTTGCAATCTGCTTTTGACTATCCGATTGTAAAAAACTGCTTGAAAAATAGAAAGCCGAGCTAATTTACTTGCCATTTGCTGGCGTGTTGGCCTGTAAGCTAGTAAACTAACTGTGTGTCATCATCGCTGCTAGTGAACTAGTTGAGAGCGTTTTTGCATTTGGCAGTTAAAGCTAAAATGTCAAGGGTAATAGTTCACTGTCAAGGGGAGTAGTTATTTTAGCTCATGTTATCAAGAGGAATTTACAACGAAAACTAAAGAAAAACTTGAAACAGAAAAAAAAATGGGTAAGATCGTGGATAGAAAAACGCGATGAATTATGGTGCTTCCAGTGGTTTATTGAGAGAGTTGACGGACGGAGATCCTTTGGCTTATAGAAATATGTTGAGGCTAAACAGTTCCAAATTTGATGACTTACTGCAGATGGTATAAATGGGATGCTCAAAAAAAGATACAACAATGAAATCGGCAATACCAGTTACCACGAAATTGGAAATTACAATAAGTTAATTAAAAAATAGGGTACTGCTCGTAGATGTTGAGAAACTATTGGCCGTTTTCGCTACGTGCGATGGAAAGTTTTGTGTGTCATCGACATTCGCTTACTCGCTCACTCGCTAGCGTTTAAACTCACCGATTAGCAGCTCGTTAAACTAGCCCCGTGTCATCGAGGCTTTAGGGTAAAATCAGCTTAGGGATCCCATAATTCTGAAATGCGAAAGTGGGACACTTCCAAAACCTTTATTATATACTATATAAATATACCCACAGTATACCCACCCATATTATATACTATATACCCACAGGGTATAGTGGCTACATAGACGTCAAAGGACGAGTCATAGGCAAAGGACGCTAAGGACACATTCCAACAATGACAATAGATGCACAGACTGAGACTGTGATAGATAAAGGGGGTCTAAATCTAAACACGGCGGCCGCGGTCGAAAACGTGGGCGCTCTTTGAATAAGGAAGGGAACACAATAAAGGTTTTATTGGTATTACCTACCAATAAAACCTTTATTGTGTTCCTTCAATATTTTTAAGGCGGGACTTTCTTGGGTACCGGGGAACAGCAGGACACGATTTGGACTGCCGGGGTATACAGCAGGACTGTCCAGCCTTTATTGGGATGGATGGGATCCATAACTTAACCCATCTTAATTCATAAATAGACAGAAACAATCAACAATAAGTCACTAAGTTACTTTGTTTTTTCGGAAGATGCACCAGGTAATTTGAAACTCTGAAAATAGTGTATCAAAGAACTACAATACATTTATAGTTATTTTTTAAATTAAATATGACTGTTCTGTTTATATTGTTTATTAAACCTTTGAGCTGTTTAAAAAGAATATAACTAATGTTACTTTGACGTCAGGTTTGTGAGTTTGTGTCAAATCCACAAGAAATAAAGGTCAAAATTACATTATTAATTCATTTGGCCGAAGGCATAACCGCTGGTGCGCGTTCAGAGCCTTCGCGCGAAGTACAACTTTTCGCTCTAACCCCGTTCAATGCCTTCGAGCGTCTCGCGCGGCGCGGGTTAAACCACAGAATACAGAAAGAAAGAGAAAGAACACAGAAACAACCGGCCCGTTCAAGACCTTAGAGTTTCAAAGCGAGTTACAACCGAACAACTATCGAATTTGATGGTTGTAAAACGCTCTGACGTTTATTACTGAAAAACTCTTACGTGATTGGATGATATTGGGGGCCATAATCTAAAATGTCATCTTATAGAAAGAGAGAGAAGTAAAAATTAATGTGAAAGAGGGACATAAAAGATTTGGTTGCTGCAATCCGTTCAACGCCTCTGAGCGAGTTAAAAAACAACCGGACAACTACACCCAGAGGCTCTGAACGCGCTCCTGTCAATCCATCAAACGGCTTTGACAATGGCCTACCTTTCAAATAGTTTTAAGAGGACTCAGAATAAAAATGATGGAATAAAGTTATTCGGTCATTGCGCACTATTGCAGACTCAATTAACAATATTTCCAGAGGTTCGTGGTTGAAACCCCGATATAAATGTTGTTGCTGTCCTCTCTGGCCTGGCAGGGAGCTTTGTTGCACCGGCGCCGGTAGAAAGTTTGTAGATACGATACAGCATAGGCTCGGTGACCAATACGGCCCTAACGTTGGCTGTTACCCCATCTAGGGCAACGTGTTCTACTAGGGCGCAGCTGCTAACGGACACGATTATGGAAACATTTGATTTGAAAAATGATGTTCCGTCATTATCATCTTCATAATCATCATCTTGCTTTATAAAATAAATAAAAATAAAAAAGCCTTTATTTCCCATAACTTTAAACATGATTTTTAAAGTAATATTTTGTTAAAATTGTTAATACTTTTTTATTGTTATAATCTAAGTTAGTTAAGTTAATAATCTAATTCTTTGGAGTATGGGCCCCTCCACGGGTGAAGGCATCCTCTGGCTTCTTCCAATTTTCTCTGACTCCTGTAATGTTCCGCCAATCGCTTCCTGCTATATCCGCGAGGTCGTTAGCCCACCTTCTCTTCGGTCTGCCTACTCTTCTTTTCCCCTTCTTTGACAGAAACCTTTTCTTTGTTTCTTGGACAGAAACCAATATACTTCGTGAGTATAGCTGTGATGTAGATATTATTTTTATGTACATAGTAACTTATAATATACTTAAATAACTTAATACGGAACACATGTTGCGCGAGTCCAACTCATCATTCCACCCAATTTTCATTGAATAGGTATATAGCAATACTACTATCGAAGTCAATGAAAACAAAACAGTTAAAAACGCCATATAGAGATTTCAAATGTTTTTATTGCACATTAAAATTACGGATAATACCCGTAAGTATGACAGAAAGCTTCTGGGTCAATTTGAGAGTTAAGCAAACCACATGAAGGTCTTGGGCTTGGAGACGATTCGCGCTGACTCCCTGTACAGTTCCTGGGGCTTTGGGAAGAGTTTGGGCTCTTCAAAGATGACCTTCGGTTGATGGTATGCTGCTGGGTAGTATTCAGCAGGCAGTAGACTCGTGTATGAGAGGGGCTGCGGAGACGCAGCTGCGACGAATATGGCGAAAATTGCAAGGAATTTCATCTGCAATTGAGATTATTAGTTTAATTTTACTCCGTGCAATAGATACCTTAAAAAAATCCCAATTTTAATTATATGACTAAACTAGCTGTGCCCGCGACTTCGTCCGCGTGGAATAGTACCTCTTGACAAAAAGTAGCCTATATTATACCTTATATAATTAGCTATCTATTAGTTAAAGTCCCGTCAAAATCGGTCCAGCCGTTCCGGAGATTAGCGGGAACAAAGAGACTGACAGACAAAAAAAATTAAATTGTGTTTTTGTTATTGGTACCCGATATACCTTCATACCCATTTAGTAAAAACTTGTTATTTTGACATTACAAACAGACACTTCAATTTTATTTATTTGTATAGATAATAACTTGATTAAGGCTCTGTACGAGATACGAGAGGCGTTCGCACGGGTATAAGTGTACCAGATTCTGATGAAAAATCATCATCGCAGCTCTTATACGTCCCCACCGAGGGGGCAGCCTACGTAAGGATGTTTGTTTGTTTGTTTTCGTTCACCGCAGGAGTGTCGGCAAATGTACATATGAAATTCGAAAAACGAAAAGCACATTGGTACATGACAGGATTGAACCATGGACCTCCCGATTAGAAGGCCAGTGGCGAGTCCACAGCGCCACCGACGTTCAATATTATGTTGTCAAAATATATAAGAACAGAAGCCCCTCGCGATATCCTCTCAGAACTGTATTCCTGTACTGACAAATTAGGTCAAATGATCATTACATAAGACAAGTTTTCTTAGGAATTGTAACAACAAAATGGTGAAATTATTCTTTTAACAAATCGATAAATCTCACCTTAATTTGGTATCGTCGTAATAAAACTGACAGGAAAATATTTTGTCAAGCCTTTTATCGTTTACGACACAATGAAATCATTAGTAACTTAAATTAAATCTTTATAACTTCATAATTTCAATGGCCGTTGCCAGTTTACCAATAAGTGAAATGGTATTTTAATAAACAACGAAGCCATTAGTTAACCGCAGAAGTCTTGTTATGAACAAGTGGTCTCTTAATAAACAATGAAGTCAAAGTTGACCGTAAAAGTTAATTGAACAGACCAATTTACATTTCGTGTGTGACGATAACTTAGTATTCCATGGATTCACCGTGCGGGTGCCGGGTCATTCGCGTTGCAGAGAAAAGAGCCAAGAGCAGTGCCTGGGGCTTACCTTACGACCCAGATGCAGGTTTAAGTAGCTACTTTATAATGCATCAACATTCATCTTCACCACTCCGGCTCCTCTCTCTGCCTAACCATATTTGATATGATTCCGTCAGTGCCGCCTTTGTTACGCGGTTTAATATTGAGCTCACGGACGTTCTCCATAAGCCTAGATCTTTTAGCAATGTGTATAAGAATTTTGCCGGAATACCTCTCGCGCCTACTTCTACCGCATATAAGTGAACATAATAACCGTTTTTTGTGATATCGTTGGTAAGATTGTAGTATCTATTCAATTTGAATGTGTGGTCTTTGGGAATGTTATTTTCTCACGGCACGGTGATTTCGATGAGTAGCACGCGCTTTAGTATCCGAGAGTAAAGCAAAATGCCTAGTCTGGATGCAGTAATGGCTACGCCAGACGGAAACTTGTATTGTTTATCATACTTATCCATCACAAGGGTCCAATCCGGTGCCGAGCTTAGGATCGAATAGGAATTATTTATTGGTTTTGTTTTAGAGCCCTCTTTGATGAATTGGATGAGGCTTGTGGATGTTGTCATCCCTTTCTTGGCTCTTGCGACCGCTTGACTGACTGGTTCCCGGATGATTCCCAAAACCTTATCATGACGTCGCGAGTAATGACCCTTTTCTAAAAGAACTCTGCATCCCACCAGTATGTGCCTAGCTGTTCCAGGTGCTTCACCACACGTATAGCATGTTTTTTCTGTGGCTATTCCCCATCTTGTTAAATTACATTGGTCTGGGAGAGTCACCTGGAAGGCGTTAAGATAGAATTTCAGAATTGCAGGCGACCAATCATAAAGTAGAGTTTTTTTTATTGCTACTAAGTTGGCAAACAAGCAAACTGCCTGATGATAAGTGGTAACAGTCACCTATTGCATGTACCCTATATTTGTCATTCTCATCTTGGTGAAGAAAGGATTTCAGTATTACTTTGTCTTCCGGTTTTTTGATCGAACCTAACCCTAATTGATTTGATTGCGCGCCTATCATGAATTTTTTATGGAATTGAAGCCTAGACTCTAGCTCTGAACTGTTATTGTCGTTCGGGAGAGATTAAACTACAATATAGAGATGTGATTTAACCGTATCGTCTTTGGATTGACTTTAGATATGTGTTTTAGTGACTCTAAGGTGTTTATAGAGCTCTGATGGTTGTTTAAGTTTTAATCCAAAATTATTGTGATCCCTAAATAGGGTTGAGGGATCAGCCGAATGCGCTAGACCTAGCCACATCACTATAATACATCGAGGGTTCCGTAAAAATTTACCTAAGTATACAAGATTCTAACTATAAAAATATTTATGGTTTCCAGATTTTTTCTTAGCAAGTGCTATAAGAACTTACTTCTTGCCAAATTTCATGAATCTAGGTCAACAGCCATATCTTGCCGTGTGTGTGCCGGCCTAGAATAGCACCAACCCATCTCTTCCCGTGGGTGTCGTACGAGGCGACTAAGGGAGATATGGCCTTTAGGAGACGGGCAGCAGCGTCTCCTTAGATCTCGGCCCTACTGCGATCGCCAACCCGCCTGCCAAGCGTGGCGATTATGGCAAACCCCCCCCCCCCCCCCCCAATATGAATCACACACAAACAAATTGGCCCCTAGTCCCCGGCAGCCCTGCTATGCCTAGCTACGGTAGCGGCTACGGTAACGGTAGGGCAGGGGGTGCGAAGAATCCCCGGGTAAGATCCGGCTACCATCTACGACGACTCGACCTGGCAACCTACAACACGCGTACACTGAGGACGGACGCGAAGTTAACGGAGTTGGAAGAAGCTATCAGTAAGCTACGCTGGGATATCATTGGTCTATCTGAAGTCCGAAGAGAGGGGGAGGACTCGATAATCCTTAATTCCGGCAACTTGCTGTACTACCGGGAGGGCGACCAACAGTCCCAAGGTGGTGTCGGCTTCATCGTCCACAAGTCCCTCGTCAACAACGTAATAACCATCGGGAGTGTGTCGACCAGGGTAGCATACCTGATACTCAGAATATCGAAACGATATTCGTTGAATGTCATACAGGTTTACGCTCCGACCTCGACACACCCAGATGACGAAGTGGAGGCTATGTATGAGGAGATCTCTGAAGCCATACGTAGCCACAATACCCACTACACGGTTGTGATGGGGGACTTTAATGCTAGGTTGGGGAAACGTTGCGGTGATGAGTTGAGAATGGGGCAATTTGGATTTGGGCACCGGAACACCAGAGGCCAGATGCTAGTGGACTTCATGGAGAAGGAGAACCTCTATATGATGAACTCCTTCTTCAGGAAGTCCGAAAGCCGAAAATGGACCTGGATGAGTCCGGACGGTAATGTCAAAAATGAGATAGATTTTATCATGTCGACGAAAAGGCACATATTCAATGATGTCTCTGTGATCAATGCCGTCAAAACGGGGAGTGATCACAGACTGGTGCGAGGCACATTGAATATCAATATTAAGCTGGAAAGATCTCGACTGATAAAGTCTACGCTCCGACCAGTACCTGCGCAAATCCAAAACCCCGAAAGGTTTCAGCTCGAGCTCCAGAACCGCTTCGAAGCCCTTGAGAACAGCTTAAATGTGGACGATCTAAACAACATGGTGGTGGATACTGTCCGTACGGTAGGGTCTAAGTTCTTTAAAACCCGCCGTCCCAGAACAAAGAAACTCTCCGACAAAACGCTCCAACTTATGGATAGGAGACACGAAATGAGGCTGCAGAACTCAACGGATGTTAGTCGTTACCGGCAGCTTAATAGGCAGATATCAAAGTCATTGACATGCGATCTTCGCCGATTCAATACGGCTTGTATTGAAGAGGCTATCGAGCGAAATAAAGGCTCCAAGGTATTTGCGAGATATCTGTCTATTGGGCAAAGTCAACTGACTCAGCTGAAGATTGACGACGGTAGCCTCATTTCGTCGAAGCCTGAGATCCTGAGGGAGATCGAGAGTTTCTATGGACAGTTGTACTCCACGCAAGCACCTGTTGAAAGCGAGGCTAGAGACCCCAGAGCCAAGCTTACTCGACACTATACTGATGATATCCCGGACGTCAGCCTGTACGAGATTAGTATGGCTCTCAAACAACTAAAAAACAACAAGGCGGCGGGTGATGATGGAATCACTACAGAGCTTCTGAGAGCGGGCGGTAAGCCGATATTTAAAGTCCTCCAGAGGCTCTTTAATTCCGTTATTCTCGAGGGCAGAACGCCTAAAACATGGAGTGAGAGTGAGGTCATCCTGTTCTTCAAAAAGGGTGATAAAACACTCTTGAAGAACTATAGGCCGATCTCACTCTTGAGTCATGTTTATAAGTTGTTTTCGAGAGTCATTACGAATCGTCTCGCTCGCAGGTTCGACGACTTCCAACCTCCCGAACAAGCCGGTTTCCGAAAAGGCTATAGTACCATAGACCACATCCATACGCTGCGGCAGGTTATACAGAAGACCGAGGAGTATAATCTGCCACTTTACTTGGCGTTTGTGGACTATGAGAAAGCCTTCGATTCGATCGAGACATGGGCGGTGCTGCAGTCTCTCCAAAGGTGCCAAGTGGACTATAGGTACATAGAGGTGCTAAGGTACCTATACGGAAATGCCACTATGTCGGTCCGACTCCAGAACCAGAGCTCTAATCCCATCCAATTGCAGCGAGGTGTAAGACAGGGAGACGTTATCTCTCCAAAACTCTTTACCGCTGCATTGGAGAATATTTTCAAGCTTCTGAATTGGAAAGGACACGGCATTAACATTAATGGCGAGTACCTAACACACCTCCGTTTTGCCGATGATATAGTTCTAATGGCTGAGACCTTGGAAGACCTGAACACCATGCTCGGAGATCTCAGTAGTGCTTCCCAAAGAGTGGGTCTTAAAATGAACATGGATAAGACAAAAATCATGTCGAATGCCCATGTTGTACCCACTCCAGTTAATATTGGGAACACTACACTTGAAGTTGTTGACAGCTATGTATACCTGGGACAGATAGTCCAGTTAGGTAAGTCCAACTTCGAGAAAGAGATCTCTCGTCGAATCCAGCTTGGATGGGCAGCTTTCGGGAAGCTACGAGAAGTCTTCGCGTCCAAACTACCTCAGTGTCTCAAGACGAAAGTCTTTGACCAGTGTGTGTTGCCAGTGATGACCTACGGAAGTGAAACGTGGCCATTCACTATGGGTCTCGTCCGAAGGCTCAAGGTCGCTCAGCGGGCAATGGAGAGAGCAATGCTTGGGGTCTCCCTGCGTGATCGGATCCGAAATGAGGAGATCCGCAGGAGAACTAAAGCAACCGACATTGCTCGAAGGATTGCTCAGCTGAAGTGGCAGTGGGCGGGACACCGGGCCCGGTGGACCGACGATCTGGTAAAGGTCGCGGGAAGACGCTGGATGCGGGCGGCACAGGACCGATCGTTGTGGAGATCCATGGGGGAGGCCTATGCCCAGCAGTGGGCGTCGTGCGGCTGAGATGATGATGATGATGATGATGATGATGAGGTCAACAGAAAGTGCCATATAGGTTTTGATTCTAGGTCAACAGAAAGTGCCATATAGGTTTTGATTCTAGGTCAACAGAAAGTGCCATATAGGTTTTGTTTCGCTTTTAAACAATAAGGTAATTCTAACGGAGAATAAACTTGCAGTCTTGCTTCATTCGGGGTGGTTCGAGCTTGACACACATTTGATATTGTTCATGACATTATTTGTGTGGGGTTTGCATTAATTTACTACTAAACGTAGATAGAGCAGTTCATAAAAAACGCGCTTGAAATCTGTCACCTAATCAACTATACATTTGTACTCGCTGATAGTAAATCAATGGGGGTTTGGTTCGACTTTGAGCGCATAGACAATGGTCAAACGCAACATCAGCCCCCCTGCTCGTTTCCCCCAACATCGGTTGCCAACTCAGAACTGACACTTTTATGTAAATTTTAAATCTACGAGTATTACCGCTATAATGAACGTCGCCATAACGAAACCACTTGCTGATCTAGTAATACTCGTATATAAAAAAAATTGCTGCCCGCCCCAGCTTCGCATGGGTTGCTATAGTCTTTTCAAGATAAGATAAGATAAGTTCCTGTGACAGGTCGAAATTATCCGTTTCATGCATACTTTTTGCCGTAATTAAAATATTAAGTTTAAAAATATTTACATATATGAGGGTTACGATCTCAGGGATATGAATTATACACGGTCTTAGGTACAAACGTTTACTGGCACAGCACAGGTACACAACACAAACAGACTAGTACTAGGTTAATAGCTTAAGTATAACCATAGACGAAGAATAATACATCCTTGGTATAACGTAGGTAAGGCCCACGCCGACGTCGCCGTCGGCATGGGGAACGATAAGCGAGCACGCGTGAATTAGATGGAGCGCGGGCGCGGACTGTTTTTGCGCCGAGGCGGCGCTTGTCGGGACGAGCGCTGGGCCCCGCGGGGAACGCAGGTCGGGGGAGAGGGGCCTAGCGACAGTGGCGTGATCGGAAGCGGAAACGGTTTGCTATATGCTCCCCCTCTAGACCTGGAAAACGACCCCGTTCCTGGTCTAGCATCATTGTTGCTTTTTCTTACGTTCTAAGCTTACGTGGTCTGCCACGTTTCCTCTTAGGAATTATAGGCTCAGGAAGGGCGGTGTCACTACCTCGGTAACGGGTGAGATCCTGCGCATGATATCTCCCTATGACGTCAGGCTGGTCGGTACTAGAGATGTTGTACGTAGTAGGACTGACCTTTTCTGCTATGCGGTACGGTCCATCCCGGCGTGGGAAGAACTTGGCAGTCAAATCTTTAGAACCTTTGCTCAGGAGATGGGACACCACAGCCAGCGCCTCCCGTTCCGTAGTGGAATAATTGCGCTCAGCTGCATTGAGGAGTCGGCTGGCGTATTCGATTGGTCTCTCCTGATTACCTTCCCCCTGTAGTAGCACTGCCCCGAGCGCATAGTTGCTTGCGTCAGTGCGCAGAACGAATGGCTGAGTAAAGTCGGCTTGCACCAACACGGGAGCTGAGGTCAGCAAGTGCTTCAGCTCGTTAAATGCTTGGGTTTGGCTATCACCCCAAGTCCAAACTTGATTTTTCCTAGTCAAGCGTGTTAATGGTTCGGCTACCTTAGAAAAATTCGGAATGAATTTCCTGAACCATGAACACGTCTGCAAAAAGGTTCTCAGGTGCTTAGGGCTACCTGGTTCCTTCATCTCGAGAACCGCACTCACCTTCTCTGGGTCGGTGGAAATACCCTGCTGTGTAATAATGTGGCCAAGATATTTCACGCTTTCCCTAGCAAAAGCACACTTCTCCCTATTGACGTGGAGGTTGAACTCGGCAAGACGTTTGAAAACGGCGTCCAGATCTTGCAAATGCTTCTGCAGGCCTCCGTCCGAAATCACCAAAATATCATCTAAATATGTTAGAATTGTTACATTTTGTAGAGCTGAGCTGGAACGAAGACGATCTATGAGACGCTGGAATGTCGCTGGAGCATTTTTTAATCCAAAGGGCATTCTTTTGAAACGGTAAGTACCAAGAGGGCAAGTAAAAGCAGTTTTGTCCCTGTCGGCTTCACGAACCATCACCTGCCAGTACGAGGACTTAAGATCTAGGGTACTCATAAAGCAGTCCCGTTTGGTGCTCTGCAGCAACTCATCGATGCGAGGCATCGGGTAAGTATCTGACTTGGTGATTGCATTTAAGCGTCGATAGTCGACACAGAAGCGAATACCTCCATTGGACTTCGGCACCATCAGCGCCGGGGAACACCAAGCCGACTCACAGTCTTCGATGATGTCATCCTGCAACATTTGATCGATCTCTGCCTTCATCTTCTCTTTCTTCGCGGGATTCAGACGGTAAGGAGGTACGGCTATCGGAGGATGCTCACCTGTATCGATGCGATGTTCTGCATATGGCGTTGGGCCTCCCCCTGCTTTAAAAACATGCGCATGCCTGGTGAGAACATCAGCGAGCGCCTGTCGCTCAGCTGGGTTGAGATGACAGCCTTCATCTTCACGAAGAACTTCTGTAGAAGCACAGGACACGGTACGCGAGGTAGGTTCAAACGACAAGTTATACTCTATTTTATCATTACCGCTGAAATACCAAACCTTTTTATTAAAATCTATTACAACTTTAGCAGCAGTAATAAAGTCGATGCCAAGCAAAGTTTCGTTGTTTGTAGCATCGGGAAAGATGATAAAAGGAATCATAATAACTTTCTGTTCTAATCGCACCGGTAAGGTAATAGTAAGTACCTCCATATTTCGGATTACACCGTCAGCGAGTTTTACTTCACGCGAAGAAGAACGAAGAGGATGACCCAGACGTAGAAGGAGAGCATATAGCGTATGGCCCGCAATACAGTGCTTAGCGGCTGTATCTATCAAAGCGGTGCCTTCATGGTCTAAAATGTTAATGTGAAAAATGGGGCGTAAGTTGCGACCTATAGAGCTAGCTGCAAAATCAACATCACGCGCGCGCACCCTATTATTATCACTAGACTTTCTATATGTAAAACAATAACATTTTAAAAGATCACATTTTTGACATTTTTGTGAAGATTGTGTATGCTGAACATCACTACACTGTGTAATTGAAGGAACATTTTCACAAGACTGAGGACCAGTGCATGTTGTTGAATTATATTTACAACTATCCTGAAAATTTTGATTCTGCTGCTCATTATTATACTGTGACACATTAGTACAAATATAACAATAATGAGAAAAATTACTACTGTCTTGAAGCATACACTTGCAATTAATTAATAAGGACTGATCATAATTATTGCATTGTAACACATTATTACAAACATCACAGGAATGAGAAAAAATATTTTTTTTATTACATTCACAATTATTTGGTAGTGATTTATCATACTGATTAATATTGCACTGTGACACATAACCATAAACATCACAGGAATTACATTTTTTATTTTTGGGATTACACTTACAACTACTTAATAATGATTGATCACACTGATTAGCCTTACACTGTGACATACATTTGCAGTTAATTTTACAAAGTTGAGAAAAATCAGATTTTTCCAGAATGTCGCAGTTTTGTAAACATTGAGAATCGTTACTACCACTAGTATAACTACTATTATCCCGACATCGCCCATCAAATAGTTCATTCATTTTCTTTGTCGAAATAAGTGCTTTCGGGCCTTTAACATTTTTACACGAATTTTGATCAGTGTTTATAAACTTACTGAGAGGTATTTTAGGCTCTGAATGATTATTTGATGGACGAGCAGTTTCTACTTGAATGTTAGAATAATAATTAGAGTCTTTAAGAATCAAATCACACATTGGTTGCGAACTTTTACTACTCATTTTACGCGAAAATGACTGAGATGTAACACTATAGAATGGATCACTTTTATCACGCGACATGTTATCCCCGTTATCATCGCGCACTGAATAGTTAGTAGGGATATGGGACTCACCTCGGGACTGCAACTTACGGCACTGCTCCCTGGTGTGTCCAAACTTCTTGCAGTACGTGCAGGCGGGACGCTGCTTTCTCACGGCTGGGGCAGCGGCTGTTCCGGGCAACGGTTGCAGTGGCAGCGCCGGTGTCGGCGCCGACGGTGGCGGTGGCGGCGGTGGCCGGGCGGCGACGGCGGTGTTCGTGGACGCGGGCGGTGCCACCTGCTTGGTGCGTTCGGCGGACGCCGTTGCCGTTAAAGTAGGCGCCCGGGAGCTGACCTGTGTTGTGGTCGCGCGGGGTGCCGTTCGGGTATCCCGTGGTGCCGGTATACAGTTTATCACGTCTGCCTCCCCCTGGCTGTCCTCTATATTTCTTGCATTACGCAGTAGGTCTTGAAAAGTGGCAAACTCTTCTCGGCGTAATCTTTGTCGGATTTTTGTGTGCAGGAGGCCGTAAATCATGTCAAGTCTAGCTTTCTCTGACACGTCTCTCTCCGGGATTTTACATAAAAGAGCACGGCTGCGCGCAACGAACATATCCGTGTTTTCGTTGTATCGTTGCGGGCTCGCGAAAAGTTGTAGGTATATCCGGTGGGGCGGGCGGCGGTCACCATAGGCACTTATTAAGTTTTCTTTGGCTTCGTCCCATGACGTGACGGTATTTTTAATCCCCTGCCACCATGTAGCAGCATCATTTGTAAAAAGATACGCGAGGCCGCGGACGATGTTCGCGCTACATACCTGCGCACATTCGCTGTACGCCTCCACGGCGTCGATGAATGCCTCTACTGACTCATGCGGCTGGCCAGAAAACTGTGCCTTGCAGCGGGCGAGGGTTCCATCTGCGAATTGTGTTTGTAATGGTGTCGACGAGTTCGCATGTGTTACTGATAACAAAAGATCTCTAAATGCTTCCGTTTGTGATCTTTGGAGAGATGCGATGATATTCGCTACGTTTTCACTTGAAAATGTCATGTTCGCACTCGAATGGGGCACGGACTCACGATCTTGCGTTGACGGCGTTGTCGGCAGAGGGTCGGTGAATGCGGGTTGCGGCGCCGCATCATCTCTGTTGGCGCTTGCCGTTCTGCTTCTGGTCATCATGGCTTGTGCTAAATGCGATTTACCACTGAACGCTATTGGCGCGTTTTGATTACACTTTCTTTCTAACACCAGGTTGTGTTCGCACTTGTGCTTCTTTTACGTTGGGGGCCACCTATGAGGGTTACGATCTCAGGGATATGAATTATACACGGTCTTAGGTACAAACGTTTACTGGCACAGCACAGGTACACAACACAAACAGACTAGTACTAGGTTAATAGCTTAAGTATAACCATAGACGAAGAATAATACATCCTTGGTATAACGTAGGTAAGGCCCACGCCGACGTCGCCGTCGGCATGGGGAACGATAAGCGAGCACGCGTGAATTAGATGGAGCGCGGGCGCGGACTGTTTTTGCGCCGAGGCGGCGCTTGTCGGGACGAGCGCTGGGCCCCGCGGGGAACGCAGGTCGGGGGAGAGGGGCCTAGCGACAGTGGCGTGATCGGAAGCGGAAACGGTTTGCTATACATACATTTATTCAAATATATACATTTATCAAATTTTCCGTGGAAATCCTTTTTTATTGATTCCCTTTGCAAATATTGTTAAATATGTCTTTAAAAAATAATGTAAGGTTCAGAACACCATTTTGCGATTTCTGAAATATTTGCAGCCACGGGTTTTTTTTCCACCCAGTATACCTATAAAGAAAAGATTGTGAATGTGTAACATTTCTAAAATTAGTTATAACCACGAGCTAGATGGAGCGAGCTGTATTAAATCTAAAATTTGTCGATATTTTTAAAAGCAACAAAGCACACACGCTTCTAGGATGCACAGCAATGATTACATACATTTATGTAGTTATACAAGAGCACGATAGATGGCGCTACATACATTTTTGACACTTTCTGCCAGACATTCTCTCTCATTTTAAGGTGCGTCTAGGGTTACCATCCATGCCAGGGAGGATGTCTGTTGAGGATGCACAAAACGCCAGATTTTTCGGAAAAATGCCTGTCTTTCCGACCGGGGGGGGGGGGGGGGGGGGGGGGTGTCCAGATCAAAACTTTAATTTCCCTAGTGTATACTGATACTTGGAAGGAAAAGCTTATTCTATCTGTATGTTCATTTTCAATGGGGTAGTCCGGATCCCAAGCCTACACCAATGTATTTGAGCTATTGAGACCCGCGAAATTCAGAAAAGCCTGTCCCAGTGTAGCGCCGGCCGCACGCCTGTCTAATGGCTGTAGCACACCTCCGCCGCGAAACCAACAAGGCGAAACCGCTATGCTAGTTCCGCAGCGAAACCAGGCCACACACGCTAAGTTCGCAATCAGTGAGTGAACCGCCAGGCGCCATTACGCCAGCGGCAAGCTAGTGAAATGTCGTCATCGCTCTGTGCCCCAAGCACGAACCACTATATTTATGGTTATGGTAATCGTATTATTTTGTATGAAAACTATAGCAGAGCCGCTACGGTCGCTTAATGGTATCGTAATGGTATAGTTTAATGTTAGGGAACTTACAAATGGCAACTTTTAGTTCGCATCGGCGCCGCGGGTGGCGCTGGCAGTCGAAAACTTAGTTTGCTGCTTGAGACATATTCTCTCTAATCTATGATTTCGTGATTCGAACGTTTGACGGTTAGGGCATTCAGTTTTGAAAAACATTGTAATTCGAAAAATAAAAGTGAACTGCTGTGACCATTTGTTTACGTTTAACATTCTTCACTTACGGAATCGTATCAAATATGTTTAGGCAGAGAGAGGAGCCGGGGTGGTGAAGGTGAATGTTAATGCATTGTAAAGTAGCTACTTAAACCTGCACCTGGGTCATAAGCCCCAGGCACCGCTCTTGGCTCTCTTCTCTGCAATGCGATGCACCCGGCATCCGTATGGTGAATGCATGGAATGCTAAGTTATCGTCTCTCCTTGGGATTAATCTAACATTAACGAGAGCTAAAGTATGAGAATCGTCAGCACGAACTCACTTTTGACATATCGTATCGTTTTATTCGACAGCTAATTATCGTAATATCTCTCACCGACTATTTTACAGTGAGAGAACTATCGTTAGGTACGTTACGAGCTCACGATAGCCTTACGATAACTGTCCATTTAATATCTCAATCGTTATG
This sequence comes from Schoenobius gigantellus, assembly GCA_963935595.1. Classification (NCBI taxonomy): domain Eukaryota; kingdom Metazoa; phylum Arthropoda; class Insecta; order Lepidoptera; family Crambidae; genus Schoenobius; species Schoenobius gigantellus. The sequence goes on from OZ012553.1 coordinate 3,033,750, forward strand.
TGATAGTAAGTAAATAAACTATGATTCGTGCTAGGGATGCAGGTCTTTAATTTTAAAAAGACGAAGAATTTGGGCATACAAAATAAAACAAAAGATAAAAAGTTAAGAGAAAACAGATTATGCATAGAACTTATGTCACATGAAGACCGCTTTTATGATTATTTTCAGATGACCCCGCAAAACTTCTAAGATTGCATAATCTTTTAAAGACACATATTAAAAAACAAAACACAAGATTTTAAAAAGTTAGAAACGAAAAGATACGGGATAAAATTGAGTACTTAACAGAAAATACTAACTAAAATGACGTATTCTGACGTAAATTTTAATTATAATACCTACATAATATATTGAATATTCTTAAACTATTACATAACTTCTTCATTTAATTCCCGTCCAAGCTGCCTCCAAAGGCTTGTATTTTTTTATACTCAGGATGACCTAAAAATAAATCATAGGTCTATTACGGACCTCTTCAATTAATTCCTCTGTGAATTTTAATGAATTTGACACCATTTTTATAAAAATATTACAGGTTTCGCCTACAAAATCTGTCGACTTCGACAGATCGCGCACAAAACTAAAAGCGGAACAGACAATGTGGCGAATCGAACGCGGAGGTGTAGACGGCGTTGAAGCAGATCGGGCGGATCCGCGCACGACAGAGATAGCGCCATAGTTAAATATGCGTGTTAGAACAGCCTATACACGCCTGAGCTCGAGCGCCATACAAACGACAACGCGGGAGAATCGTTCAGCGGTTTCGCTACTACAGTTCCGCGGCGGAGGTGTGCTACCGGCGTAAATCGTAAAATTCCTGTCAAATGCGGCGAACTCCTGTCAGATGGTAACCCTAGGTGCGTCCGATAACAAGTAATTCATAGCGTTCGAGAACCAAACCAAGTGGAGTAATTTTCGCCTGACAAGTGAATTTCTCGCGGACCCCAGAAAGCGTTAAATTTTACCTGGTATTGACAGATGATTGTTCTGTGATTTGGGCTAGCATTTCGTTTTTATGTAGAAGTTAAAGTTTGCAAATAGTAAGTAAAGCTTTGTGTAGTTGTAAAATAAAGTAAGTTCGCGTTGCAAAACACAAAAACTCTTTTCTTTATTTTTATACTACTAAAAAAGTTTGGAGTGGCAAAAAATAAACCTTTTTTTAACCTACTTCTAAAATAGGAGCAGGTTTCTCAATTCGACCGTATACCTATATGCTTTCTTTATGTTTTATGTAAAATTCCTTTTGTATTCGATAGAGTATACTCCTGGGGTGGCTCCAAGATCACTAAAGTCGGAATCTGATGATGGGATCTCATGAAAATCGAGGGAAATCCCAAATTTCCTTTATATTATTTTAGGGTTCCTTTCACTTTCAGAGGTCTCGAAGGGTGTCCCACCCGGATCCGAGATCCTAATTGCCAGTGTCAAGGTGCCACTTCAGCGACACCTGAAATATTTGGGCCTTGTTATCGATGGGAGGTGGGGGTTCGACGAGCACTTTCGTCCCGAGTGCCACCACTGTGGCGCCGATGAGGATACAGCGCAGCACACCCTAGAGGTGTGTCCGGCCTTTTCCTTACGGCGCCATTAGCTGGCCGCCGTCATAGGCGATGACCTCTCCCTTCAAAACGTGGTGTGTGCAATGTTGGAGGGAGAGAGGACGTGGGACGCGGTGGACTCCTTCTGTGTGGAGGTTATGTCACAGAAGGAGGAGGCAGAGAGGGCCAGGGAGGACGACTCCCTGGCTGCTCCATGCCGCCGCAGACGCACAGGACGAAGGAGGCGGCAATTCGCCCGCTTACTTCCTCCCGACGGCAACCAGCGGGGTCCTAGGTTGGGAAGCCCGGACCCTGCATTGCACCGGTTGCCGCCAGTCGCGGATCCCTTGGATGCCCCGGGGGATCACCGGCCTCCCCATTTTGGGAGGGGTGAGAGGAGCTCGCCCTAGGCGGGCAGACGCCGATGAAGCCATGGAAGTGTTCGTGATACCCCATTTACACTCGCGTGCGAGCCGCGAGACGAGCCACGAGCCGAGCCACGAGACGCGAGTGTAAACACTGAGCTCGTGGCTCGGCTCGCGGCTCGTCTCGCCACTCGCAAGGCTCGCGTCGGGAGCGGTTTTTTGGGCACGAGTCAAAGGGGCTCGCGTCGTGGCTCGCGTATGCGCGAGCGCGTGTTTACACTCGCGCGCGAGCTTCATATAAAATTTATAATATTGCTTTATTTTTTACCATTTTTTTTTAAATCTTTAAATATTTCAAAGTTGGCTGTTGATACGTAGTTATTAAGAGTGAATAAAGATTACTTTGGTTAAAAGAAGATATCAATACAGTTGAATTTTCGTCGGGGCTGGTAAGACCTCGGTGGCCGAGTGGTAAAGGCGTCAACACGGTATGTTGAAGACGCGGGTTCGATCCCCTCCCGAGATTAAATTTATCTTTATTGATTTATTCATCTTTCTTTTATTTAAAAAAAATTACTACAGACGAAACCTTACACTTCATTGTACTTTCTCAAAAGGGGCCTATAATTTGGAACCCTAAGAATAAAAAGTCATATTTAGTCAAATTATTTGCGTAGTTATAGGGTATATGCTGGCTAAGCACAGCGTTGATGCCGCTAATACTTCGACGTCCTCCATTGCTGAAAGCTCGAAAGCAACTGAACGCATTGCGAGAGTGTAAACACCTTAGAGTTCCCATGACCTTGTCCGGCAGCGACGCGTCCCTCCGACTTCAAAAACACTGAAAACAGAAAAATAATATAAGAATAGGTACAGACAACATCACACTTCTATATTGAAGTCAGTGACACATTTTAAGACTTTCTAGGGGATCATCGTTTGGCACCGACTTCAATATAGGCTGTGATGTTGTCTGTACCTATACCTACTTATTTCAGTGTTTTTGAAGTCGGTTTTTATTTTTTGTTAAATATTTTTGTATTGTGAAGAACGCAAAATTGTTTAAATATTTGATGTGACTCATTTAATAAAAAATATAAGAAATAATTTTTTAACTCATAATTTCATTAACAATAAAAATGAAATGTCTTTTAAAGGTATCATCAACTTATAATTTAGACAAAAATAATAAAAGTAGGTCGCTTCTAAAAATAACCGATCGGCACTTAAATCCGAACTAGACTTGAGGCATAAATATGTGAATAGGTATTTTTCGTTACCAGTACGTACCTAATCCACGCCACCTAGGCTAGGATAAGGTATTCGTATATCATGTTTATTAATCGTGAAGTATCAATCTGTAAACCAAACTACACTACGTCTAAATATTAAGTTTCAAATTCATTTAAAAGTTCTCAAACCTCATCTAGGATAAAATACAATATATCTTTTTTTTTCGCATAGAAATACATCGAATCTCTTGCTAAACTAACACCCAGTTTCTGAAAGGCTGTTCAGCGTTAAAATTAACTAACAAGCTGTCAATCTAATGCTAACTATGACTTGAGTTGCTGAAAGCTAAATCAACTTATCACTGTGTTAGTTGACACAGCTGTCAAATTTATTGCAAAATTAATAAGGAAAGACCCATTTTGGGTTTCCAAAATATATATGAATAAAACAAAATATATGATTTCAGCAATGTGACCGTGTCTAAAAATATTTCTCACAAGAAATCAAATTTTTAGAGATAAGTAAATTTTGGCTAATCAACGTTTCGGAAACTCAAATTGATTTCACACTGCTGTTAAGATGACATGGATGTTAGTTGAACATTATTTTGATCAACCTTTCAGAAACTGGGGGTACGTTTAACAAAATCATAAAATCTTTTTAAAAAATACAACAAATGAAAACCGACTTCAAAAACACTTTAAAGTCAAAAATTATATAAGAATGCACACCATCACCTTTTTATTATGAAGTCTCTGCCAAATTTTAAGTATTTTTTAAAGTCGGTTTTATTTTATTGTATCAAAAAAATATTTTTATGTTTTTTGTTAATTTAATACCAGCTCACCGAAGTAACTTGGAAGAATGCAACTTAGCATCAAAACGTGCCTATTATATTTAAAAAACTAACCTCTAACTCCTTAAAGTTAAGGGTCCTTCCATCATCATCTCGTTTTATGACTACCAGACGCAAATACCTGAATAGCCTTGGAAACAAACATGAAACACGTTGAACGTACCGTCCCTCGATTTTCCTGGGATCCCATCATCAGACCCTGACTTTGGTGACAATGGAACCACCCCAGGACTATACTCTATCGAACACAAAAAGAATTTTGAAAATCGGTCCACAATCGGCGGAGTAATCACATACCTACTCACAAAAAAAACGGTTAAAAATATTAAACTTGAATCAAGAATGAAATTAAATATTAGGACATTAAAATTCTAATATATTCCTTATTCTTAATATTTATTCCAGTATTAAATAAATATTAGGATCTATTACTACTCCAATACATTCCCTATTCCGAATATTTATGCTAATACTGAATAAATATTAGGACCTATTACTACTATACTATATTATCTGTGATTCAGTATAAATTATCAACAAAATTTAAGTTAGCAATCTCATAGGTCAGCCCCATCTAGATATAAGGCGGGAATAGGACCTTTCTTATAGTTGTATGACATTGGCAGTCTATCGATATAACACGAAAGTTTGAAAGTTAGTATTGGCATGAGTCTATATTATTCTTCGTCTATGGTTTGTACTTAGTACTCAACTCTGATTATAGTCCTTGGTACAAACTAAAAAGTTATAGGCGACCATCTTATAAAATGTACTCGGAAAAGTAAAATTTCATTGAAAATTAGTACTGTAGCAAGCAACAGACAAGCAGTAAGTTGACGGTTTGAACGTGCTGATAGAGATGGCGCCACTGTATACAATTGTATTGGTTCGTATGTGACCGCAGAGATGGCGCTGTTGTAAATTATAACGCGATTACGTTATGTGTTAATCAGATGCATATAATGCTCGAAGGCCATTTTTTGGTAACTACAGTGTTGCCAAATTCAGAGGATTTCCCTAAATCCTAGGGGTTTTTGCAGGTCTTTGAGGTTTTTTGGAGGTTTTGATTAGACATGGGCTGGATTAGCATATTTCCGTACCTAATCCACCTGTTCCTAATATTTTCAAACACCTAATCCAAATACCTGTTCCTAATATTTATTCAGTTCCACCAAAAATATTCGGAATAGGGAATGTATTAGTTTAGTACTCGTAATAGGTCCTAATATTTATTAGGTACCGGCATAAATATTTGGAATAGGGAATGTATTAGTATCGTAATAGGTCTTAATATTTATTCAGTATTGGCATAAATATTCGGATTAGGGAATGTATTGGAATAGTAATAGGTTCTAATATTTAATTTCATTCTTGAATCAAGTTTAATATTTTTACCGTTTTTTTTGTGAGTATATTACGTGATTACTCCGCCCATTGTGGACCGATTTTCAAAATTCTTTTTGTGTTCGATAGAGTATAGTCCTGGGATGGTTCCATTGTCACCAAAGTCAGGATCTGATGATGGGATCCCAGGAAAATCGAGGGAAACCCTTAAATTTCATAAGTACGTCCAACGTGTTTCATGTTTTTTTCGAAGCTATTCAGGTATTTGCGTCTGGTAGTCATGAAATGAGCTGATGATGGAAGGATCCTTGACTTTTAGGAGTTAGAGGTTAGTTTTTTAAATACAATAGGCACGTTTTGATGCTAATTGGCATTCTTTCAAGTTACTTCGGTGAGCTGGTATTAAATTTCTAAAAAACATAAAAAAATTTGTTACAAAAAAATAAAACCGACTTCAAAAAGACTTCAATTTGGCAGCGACTTCATAATAAAAAGGTGATGGTGTGCATTCTTATATAATTTTTTACTTTTAAGTGTTTTTGAAGTCGAATTTTATTTTTTTTGTATTTTGTAAAAAGATTTTATGATTTTGTTAAACTGAACAAGAGATTCGCTGTATTTTCTAAGCAAAAAATAGTTATGGTATTTTATCCTAGATGACGTTTGAAACTTAATAATTAGACGTAAAGTGTAGTTTTGTTTACAGGACCTATAGTTTGACAGATTGATACTTCACGATTAACAAACATGGTATACGAATACCTAATCCTAGGTGGCATGGATTAGGTACGTACTGGTAACGAAAAATACCTAATCCACGTACCTAATCACATATTTATGCCTCAAGTCTAGTTTTGATATCACGAAATTTATCTAGGGGATTTTCTGAAGGTTTTCTACTATTCTAACCAAATGGCAAATTCCTTTTTATATCAGACAAGACCGACAATTTATTCACCAAATAGAATGAATGGGACACTAAAACTTACGAGTATTAGCTGGCAACACATTATGTTACCATTTTACTGTCTTGTTTATCATAATTCCGGCTAAAAGACTGTTTTCCACAGCCTCACACATAAATTTATAACGAAAAATCCGAATCGACAGATAGAGGCTATGTATGTGAAATAAATTAAAATAGGTAATTTGAAGAAAACTTCTAAGTTTTTTGTCAATATTAGAAAGCTTATGTATATGACATGGCCAAAATAGTCAGAGGTTTTTTATCAATCAAACTGGAGAAACTAGGGGTTTTTTAAATGTATTTGGGGGGGAAGGTGGAAAAAATCTGGCAACACTGGGTTACTATAACCATAAGAATAAACAAGTATAGAAGCGAATCTCCTTTGTGGGTGCACCAAATGCCGCTATTTGCATACCTACAGCGCCCTTCCTCCTGTAACGCCCCGCAGTAGTCTGCGGGCGCCGCTAGGGTCACCACATGGACGTATGGTGACCACTACAATATTTTTTATATAGGTACCTCCATATTTTACATTAAATGAGAAACTGAGTATACACCGAGTCTTATTGATTTTGTACTTCAAGTGTAGCGAGCGAGCGACTATCTTTAGCAATAGTACCCACATTTTTAGTTTTTTTGATTCCGTAGTTATAAGAACCTGCCTATTTTTGATTAATTGAGCTTAATCCCTACAACTTAGAGAACAAAATCATTAAAATGTTTCGAATTTCGATGTACAAAAATGGTTTGTAATTTAGGTATCGTACCTACGTTTATAGTCCAAGAGCTGAAGTTATGAATGTACTAATGGATAAAACCTAAGCTCACTTTTTACTATCAGACCAACATTTTCACTTGAAAAAAAATCTGTTAAAGTTTTTAGACTTCCGCTATTTGTACACATTTTAAATACAATTGACTCGGGTCTATTTCGCGGTTAACAATAACTATATTGACTTACTGTTTCCCGACGTTTCGGCCGAATTACATCAGGCCGTGGTCACGGGATGACTGCCGAGGCTCAGCGACGTCTTCGCAAAGCGCGGGTTTCACGACTACCCTCCGCTTGATCTTCAGAATTTTTATACTGATCGACCGACCGATCGATCGATCGGTACCGACGATACTGATAAAAATTCTGAAGATCAAGCGGAGGGTAGTCGTGAAACCCGCGCTTTGCGAAGACGTCGCTGAGCCTCGGCAGTCATCCCGTGACCACGGCCTGATGTAATTCGGCCGAAACGTCGGGAAACAGTAAGTCAATATAGTTATTGTTAACCGCGAAATAGACCCGAGTCAATTGTATTTAAAAAATCTGTTGTTTCATAATTTTAATCAAGTATTGATTGTATTTAAATTTTATATGGAACAGTAACAAAGGTCGATAAAAATATACCTATATAGCAGTACCAAAGTTTCTCATAATTCAAATTATTCCCGACTTGACAAAAAAAAATCCCATACTTACAGAGTTTCAAAATTGCACTACAATGACAGCTTTAGAAACTCGATACATTATATTGTATTAGCTTTGACATGTAATGAATATTACGAATAAAACTGTATCTGTATCTAGGGTAGGTATAATAAAAATAATTTTAAAATATTCAATCATTTTTATTTAAAAGGTTTCAATTCAACAGAAATATTTACAAATGTCTGATATTTATAAAAGATGGCGTTTTTGTAGATGATTTGAAGTTTCGGTTATTAAACTTCAGCGCGTAGTAAATACGCATTCTTATAAAAAGCTTAATCAGGTAATCAATAGGAAAATATTCACAAGGTACCTGAAACACAATTTTTTTCATTGTATCTAGCAAGATCGCACCAGCACCATCGGTAAAAATAAAATTTTTGAAGCTATTTACGAATATATTCTCGAGTTTCTCAATATAGTTTACAAAATGTGCCGGAGGAACAGTTAAACTTCCGAAAATTTTTGTCCGATTGAATGCTTTAAAATGAATAAATAGTTGACAATTTTCTGTATTTTCTCCCTTGTAATCTCTGTATTTATTGAAAGCTGGGCATTCATGTTTAAGCGAGCATTTTTTGAGTAGATACCTACCCACAAACGTAGGAAAGTGCGTTTTGTGTAGGCAAATCTGAGGGCCAATTATGGATCTTTCATTTTATGACATGGTATAAATTTGAGAAAAAGAAGTCATGAAATACTGCATTTCGTATTACTGATCTCCAATGATATCATCACTATGGCATAATTTCAATGATGTCATCATTAAATAATAAACAAATGATTAAAAATCTGACCGGAAATCGTATTTTTCGTCTTGCACTATGATATCATATGATATCATTTGCAAAACCATGAGATCGGTAATAGGCCCTCAGACCTGTAATCGCATGTCGGAACAGCAAGCGGCGAAATCTCCGATGTCATATGGTTTGCAAAAAAAGGTTCTGTGCCGTCGTCTTTGCTCAAAAGAAATATATCCAAGTCATCTTCGCAGTTGCTTAGAGAGGATTGAATAAAACAAGTAGATATACCTTTGTACTTACCTTTCTTTATCTTCGGGCAAATTGTAAAACTTTAAATTTGGGGTTATTATGGCATTATTTTTGCACCCATAAACGCAACAATAAGTCGGCATCGCGGCGACTAGGTAGATAGCGGCGCGCGGGAAGGAGTCACGTACGTGCGGGATGCGGTGCGCGCCTTGACTGGCGATTCCGTTCAACGGAAATCAAACGGTAGGTGAATAACGTGGCCTTGAGCGCTCGACGGCCGGGAGTTTCGCTTCTATACTTGTTTATTCTTATGCTATAACCTTCTTGTTGGGGCTCAAAGCTTATCCTATGCTGACGGCATCCCTGCTCAGTGAGCCGGGAAGCCGTCAGCATAGGTGAGCCGGGCTCACCAGATAAAATATCCTGCGACACGACAGTGCGACCACACCACCACGGTAAAAGTACGTGCTGTGCGACTCCGTGTTAAGTAAGGCCTCTGCATACGTAGTGTTTCTTTTACTCGGACGGAACGGGACGGGAAATTTTGGAAATATCGTTTTATAGAAAATGTATACGTCACGAGCATACGGACGGGACGGGAACGTGGCGCCCACGTGACGGGAAAAATATCGTCGGCGACGATGTTTAGCACGTGCCGGGCGGAACGTGCTAAACATCGAGACCCCCACCGAGAACCCCACCGAGGGGTTCGAGCCTACCCTATGTTAGGGTGATTAGGCCTTAGTCAACCACGCTGGCCCAGTGCGGATTGGTCGACTTCACATACATCATTGAATTTCTTCGCAGATGTATGCAAGTTGCCTCACGATGTTTTCCTTCACCGTAGGAGCGTCAGACAAATGTACATATGAAATTCGAAACGAAAAACACATTGGTACATGGCGGGTACAGCGCCACCGACGCTCTGGATATAATATTACACTGAATTTCATTAATTTCTATTTGGAACACAAAAAATACTTAAATTTTGATAGAAACCCAAGATTTGATTAATAATAAGATCTATTTTGTTAAGCGAAAAAATAACAATTTAGATTCGACAACATATGCTCAAAAATTTGTGAAATTCTTCTTGTTCTCTTGTTTGCCATGTAGGTAAGATGTACAGAAAATCTCCTTTTCCTCTTGGCAGCCATAGCTTTTTCGTCATCTAAAGCAATAGCAATTATAGCCAATTCTTCAAATGAAAAGTCCATCTTTCCTATTCACAACACTAGCACGTTAGTTACGAGTCACTGTCACGTTGCGTATGCATTAAACTCCACGTCAGGGTTTTCTAAACCACGTCCCGTCTCCGTGCCGTCCTCGCTCCGTCCACGTTCTGAGCACGTTACGCATACAGAGACCTTTAAGGCCTCGGCATACGTAACGTGTTTTTACTCGGACGGAACGGGACGGGAAATTTTGGAAATATCGTTTTATAGAGAATGTATCAGATAGTGTATACGTCACGAGCACACGGACGGGACGGGAACGTGGCGCCCACGTGATAGGAAAAATATCGTCGGCGACGATGTTTAGCACGTCCCGCCCTGCACGTGCCCCGTCCCGTCCGTGATTTCGCTGCGTATGCACACTCACTCCACTCGCTTCCGAAACCAATATAGTGATGTCACAAGAATCGAAAATGGACGACGAAAAGCTAATCGAGTGTGTACGTTTATATCCAGCTTTGTATAATTTTGCAGATGCAAAGTATTTAGATACGAAGCATAAAAATTTTCTGTGGCGTAAAATTGCAGTCGAATTATCACTCACTGAAAACGATAACTTTCATTTAATTTTTTTACTGCATTCATAACTTTATTTATAATATTTTCGCACCACCTACTCAAGATTAATAAATTCTAGGTCATGTAAACTCAATGTGAAGTAAGTACCTAATCATTTCAAGCCTCTAAAAAACAGGGATATAATATTATAATGAATTTCATTATTTCCCTAGTAATTAAATTAATTTCTATTTGGAACACAAAAAATACTTAAATTTTGATAGAAACCCATCTTATATTGTTAAGCGAAAAAAATAATGATTATGATTCGATAACATATGCTCAAAAATTTGTGAAATTCTTCCTGTTCTTTTGTTTGCCATGTAAGATGTACAGAAAATGTTCTTTTCCTCTTGGCAACCATAGCTTTTTCGTCATCTAAAGCAATAGCAAGTATAGCCAATTCTTCAAATGAAAAGTTCATCTTTCCTATTCACAACACTAGCACGTTAGTTACGAGTCCCTGTGACGTTGCGTATGCATTAAACTCCACGTCAGGGTTTTCTAAACCACGTCCCGTCTCCGTCCCGTCCTCGCTCCGTCCACGTTCTAAGCACGTTACGTATACTGAGACCTTTAGATATCTATCACTAGGCATGCATGGCCCATGCATGCCTACCGGGAACTAGCGGTGGGCGATTACGAATGATTATACTAATGATATAATGATAATACTAATGTTAATAATCGATTATGAAATTAGTTACCGTAAAGAGGGGCTAATTGGAACATTTATTGAAACAGGTGTTTTACAAAAACGGCAGTTAGTTTATCAACATAGACCATTATTTTTGGATAGGTCTCATATTTTGTCTTATATTTTTTATAGTTACAGTTAGAAATATGCATTTACACAATAGTTTATTACTTGATCTTACTAATGTCGACGTTAGAACGAATTGCAAGGACTGACGTGGTATATGACTTCCGCACCAGTATGGTGCCGTGTTTGACCCAGACGTATTTAAAATCATTCGCTTTTGCTGTTTGCCGGCACTGTCTAAATAGCAATTTATTGTTAAGAGTTAGATGCTCGTTTAGGTATATAGTAGTAGGAATACCGTTTATAGCAAGTTTACTGGAATCAAGAACTTTTGCTGTACGATATGCTGACAAGACACTGTCACGCACTTTTATGTACAACTAGCTTTTGCCCGCGGCTTCGCTTGCGTTAAATTCGGGGTAACACGGAAGATTTCCAAAAAAAAATAAGGCAGGTATTTTTAGTTGGTAACAAACAAACAGTCTGTGTACCGATTTTTAGCTTCCTACCTTGAAAACTGCGAAAAGTCCCATATAAAATTTCACCCCCTCTTTTAAGGGGTTGGGGGCAGATTTCCAATAAAAAAATTATGCACGATTTTATTGTTAGTCACAAATAGTCCGCATATCAATTTTAGCTTTCTACCATGAAAATTGCGGAATGCTCTATACAAACTGCCACCCCCCATTTTAGGGAAGTGGTGAGTTCTTCTTTCTTTTCTTCTTTAGCCTGTCTCGACTGATTCAGTGTAGGCCTCCTTCAACATTTTCCATTCTTTCCGGCATTGCGCTTTCTGCATCCATCTCGAGCCTGCAACCTTCTTCACGACGTCCTTCCAGCGCATTTGTGGTCTGCCTTTTGGGCGTTTGTTTCCCCACAGTTTCCACTCAAGAAGACGCTTGCGCCACTCGTTTTGTTACATCTGCGACTTTGCTTTGCTCTCGATGCCATTTGTTCGTTTTGTGATTCATTGATGTCACTCCTACCAGCTTTCTCTCTACTGCCCTCTGGGCGACTTCCAATCTCTTGATTGTATCTTTGGTGAAAACCCAGGTTTCGGCACCATGAGTGAGCACCGGTAGGATGCACTGGTTAAATATCCTGGCTTTTTGTTCCGTTGAGATTTTCATCTTAAAAGCAAAGTCCAGTTTCGAGTAGGCTGCCCACATAAGCCTTATCCTTCTATGAAGCTCGTTTGTCTGATTTTCCTTACCCATTCTGATCTCCTGCCCTAAGTATATGTACTTCTCAACATGCTCTATGGTGGTTTGGTTGATAGTTATGTTGATGTTATTACTGTCCATGTTTGTCATAATTTTTGTTTTGTCCAAGTTCATTTCCAAACTAACTTGCAGAGAGACGTCGCTCTCTGTGGGGAGTTAGAAAGAGACAAAAAGTAGCCTATATCACTCTCCATCCCTTCAACTATCTCCACTTAAAAAATCACGTCAATTCGTCGCTCCGTTTTGCTGTGAAAGACGGACAAACAAACACACACATACACTTTCCCATTTATAATATTAGTATGGATTGCTTTGGAGGATGTGTTTAAGGTTTTAGCCTGGAGAAAACTCAGCATCAATATAAACAGTAAATACATGACTCGCCTTCGTTTCGCTGATGACATCGTAATTATGGCTGTGACATTGGAGGACTTGGGCACAATGCTCGATGACACAATCTGTAGTCTCTTAAAAGTGGGTTTTAAAATGAATTCGGACAAGACAAAACTTTACCATGTCGCACCCACTCCTGTGAAAATTAGAGGCTCTTCCCTGGAAGATGTCGATAAGTCTACCTGGAAAAACTCCAACTTCGTAGTTTCTATCTTCAGGAAAAAGTCAATCGGATTAAACTCGTCTGGGCGGCGGCGTCCGGGAAGCCTAGCAGCACATTCGGTGCCTATCTACCACAGTGTTTCTTTAGTTCGTGTGTTTGTTGTTTTTCGTATTGTCTTATGGTTCAAAACGTGGTTACTTTACAATGGAACTTTGCGCTTAGATTTCAATACTATTACATCTCCCGCACAGTTTAATAAAGTCTCTATTCATCTGTTGGGATTCATCATAACTCATTAAAGCCACGAATACTGACACGGTTAATTCTTTAAAAATAAAATGTTATATAGGAGGCACTTTTTATAAGTAGAGTTTAATCGCAGCGCATCATAACCAGGCACAACTGAAATAAACACGAGAACGCCAGCTCGAATTAATCTTCATTAAAGCGGCGAAGACTCTCCAGTGGAGCTCGACGACGCTTGATTAAAAGAAACTGTCTCGTCTCCACGTGTACTTGACAATTTTTAACTCTGCCCCAAAGGTAGCAATGTGAATTATTTGAGGAGTGATTTAATGAGACGAGGCGCACAAGTAAAGTGCCTTTCGAGGAGGCCATCTTGAAATATCAAGATTGGGTTGGTGCGTCGCCCTCATTTTTTGAACTGTATCTAGCAGCAGTAGAAGCGCAGTTTCATTTAATGTAACTACGGAGGAGGCGTTTCTGGAAGAAATAATATTAATAATTTTGTTAATTTGGATATATTTGGCTTTGAATCAAATCAGCTTTGACTTTTGTGACTCTGTTGATGACCATGTTTAAGCACCGTAGGTTTTTTTTATTGCAGAAAGTTGACAAACACGCAAACTGCCCACCTGATGGTAAGTGGTAACAATCACCTATAGTACATGTGGCTCCTGTGAGATTTGCAGCAAAACTGCAACCCCCACAAGATACGTTGCCAACTTGTGACTTAGGATGTAAAGTCACGGTACCCAGTAATTTCAATGCCATATCTTACCCTTCAAACCGGAACACAGCAATGCAAGCACTGCTACTTTGCGGCAGAAATAAGTAAGACGGAGGTACCTAAGCACACGACCCTGGTACAGAGTCTCCCTCCGGTAACAAGGTCAGGACATTTTCAAATCAAATCAAATGCTTTATTTGCAAAATACAGTGATATTAAGGTGTTATACATTGTCTGGTACAGTATTCTACCCTCAAGGGGATGCAAATGTCTTGTTTTTTTACAATTACATACAAATCATTACAATTAATATGGTAAGTCAATGAGATATAAAAATAATTATTGTCAAATATACATGTCAATGAAATTAGATTAAGAATAGTAAGTACATTTATTAATATATTATTTGAAAGTATCATTAAGATATTCCTTGACACTATAGTATGCTTTGCTTATAAGAAACTGCTTTAATCTGAATTTAAATACGTCAATGTTAGAATAATCTAGTAAGTGTTTAGGGAGATGGTTATAAAGACGTGGAGCCATACAGAATACACTTTTTCCATATTGTGCAGTAAAACTCGGTGGGAAACAAATTTTATGGTTATTACGTTTTGATCTTAACTGCTCAAACATAGACCTATTCGTTGCTACAAATATTACAATCTCATATATGTAAATACAAGAGAGGGTTAATAGCTTAAGATCAATAAAAAAGGACTTACAACTGTCTGTATATTTAAGTTTACAAATTGCCCTTATACATCTTTTTTGAGCCTTGAATACAATTTCATTGTTTACCGAGTTTCCCCAAAAAATAACGCCATATCTTAATACAGATTCGACATAACCATGGTAGGCAGTGAGCACAGCATTCCGATTCACAATTTTTTGGAGCATGTGCAGAGCATAGGAAAACTGACTCAGTTTGGTCGTAACACTATATGATATTTCCTTTTCTCTTTCTTTCTTTTTCTTTCCTTTAACTCTATATGAGATTTCCAATTTAAGTGACAATCAAGATTCATACCCAAAAATTTTATTATTAACCCATTTTAGTTATAATTTCAAAAAAAATTGAAGCGTTGGTGTCGCTGTGGATTAGGCACTAGCTTATTAATGGGGAGGTCCGGAGTTTGATCCTACTATGTACCAATGTATCTTTCGTTTTTCGAATTACATAATTATGTACATTTGTCCAACGCTTCTACAGTTAAGGAAAATATCATAAGGCAACCTGCATACGTCTGCGAAGAAATTCAAAGGTGTATGTGAAGTCGACCAATCCGCTCTGGGCCAGCGTGGTTGACAAACTCCTAGCTTAGGGTAGGCTCAAAGCCACTCGTGGGGACATTTTGGGCCGTAGTGAAATTATAATTTCCAAAATTAATTGTGAGTTCGTCGGCACGTATAATTTTATTGTTTTATCAACCAACGCGGCTTGGCCAACTGCGGCGTCCGCGATATTTTCTATGATAATGAATCTCTACCCATTTTCATTTTTATGTGCTGTACGTGTAAACAGAGGGACGCGGTCCACATTTTAATTAATTTGTTTGCCGTTTTTGCTTATCACTTAACGTGAATTACTGCTCAGCTTCGTTCGCGTAATGCCGTACACAAAATTACGCATAAGAATCCCACATTATTAAAAAAAAAATACGCCCTGTAATGACCAATACAGATGCTACGCGGCTGAAGGTGACCAGCCTAAATTACGCTTTATTGCTTTTTATTGTCTCCGCTGGAATGATGATGATTTTATTGGTTCATCATTCGCAATTTGTATTTAATCCCTAATAATATTCCGAATGCCAAAGTATTTCTGTACGTCTATCTGTTATGCCTTCACGCCTAAACCGCGGATTAAATTTTAATGAAAATTGATAATATAGATAGTTTAAGCCCTGAGGAAGGAGGTAGGCTACTTTTAATTACGTATTTCCCTAGGGAACACGATATACAACAAAACTCACGATAAAACTAAATTCGACACAGACGAAATCGCGGGCAGCACATAGTACTTATCTCGTAAATACGTCTGCTTGTAAATTACTCGAGTCCAGGAGACGCATTTTTGAAATAATGAAATTCAAATTCGCATTCGAAATCGTAAGATTCGCATTCGAATTACCAAATTCACTATTTTTGAAGTTTCATTCAGTGAAATCTGCAACGAGTGGTTCTACCCACTCGCTGTTGATTTCTACTAGTAGAATATACGCAACGTAATATAAGTTCCGTTTTAATCTTCCGTTTTAGGTTCTTTAAATAAATGAGCTATTTCAATGTTATTGCGTACCGGATTTTATTTTTTCTGCGTGTAACGGTTTCTAACATAGATTTTATTTTTATTGACAAATACTGAATTCGAGTGATTCAACAATCCATAAAATTGGGAACAGTAGAAAATAATTTCGCACGTGATTTGTATTCGTGTTCGAATTCAAGATTCATTTCTAATGATTCAAAAATGCGTCGTCAGAGCTTAGCTCCGTAATATGATGTTAATCTCGTTACTCGTTGCTAAATATTTAAGTCAAAGTAAAGGACATTGTTCTGCGTTCATTTCATAGATTGCTCGTCCCAATACCAACAGCAGTGAAAAATTTTTTTTTTGTGTTTAGGACCTAAATACTCCACGTCCATATCCATTACTAAGGACAAGTTTTGAATAGTGGTGACGGGTGAGCATTTGCGTAGGTAATGGGGGGGGGGGGGGTCCAGTTAAATGTGTATACGTGTGTGTGTATATAAATTTTATATACACACACACGTATCTATGCTTAGTTAATTTGTTTTATATTATAAAACAAATTAACTAAGCATAGATAGCTAATTTGATTGAGTTGCGCAACTTACCTTAAAATAAGAGTGAAAAGTAATCGTAAGTCTTAATATAATTTCTGTGGAGAGTTAACTATGTATAATAAAAAAAAAAAAAAAGAATACATACAATATCACAGTTTTATACTGAAGTCGGTGCCAAGCAATTATCACCTTGAAAATCTTAAAAAATATAAGAACAATTAATGTCTTCAATATAAAACTGTGATGTTGTATATTCTTTTATTATTTTTGACTTTTTAGTGTTTTTGAAGTCGGTTTTATTTGTTTGTAAACAAAATTATTCTAATTTTTAGGGTTCCGTAGCCAAATGGCAAAAAACGGATCCCTTATACATAGATTCGTCATGTCTGTCTCTTTGTCCGTCCGTATGTCACAGCCACTTTTTTCCGAAACTATAGAACTATACTGTTGAAACTTGGTAAGTAGAAGTATTCTGTGAACTGCATTAAAATTTTCACACAAAAATAGAAAAAGCAATAAATTTTGGGGGTTCCCCATACTTAGAACTAAAACTCAAAAAAAATTTTTTCATCAAACCCATACGTGTATCCACAGATCCACTTTGGAAGTATCTCTCGCGCAAACTAATCAGTTTAGAAAAAAATTATATTAGAAACCTCAATTTCATTTTTTAAGACCTATCAAAGGATCTTTAGATAGGTCTTCAAAAATGAAATTGAGGTTTCTAATATATTTTTTTTCTAAACTGAATAGTTTGCGCGAGAGATACTTCCAAAGTGGTAAAGTGTGTTCCACCCCTGTAACTTCTAAAATAAGAGAATGATAAAACTAAAAAATATATATGATGTACATTACCATGCAAACTTCCACCGGAAATTGGTTTGAATGAGATCTAGTAAGTAGTTTTTTTAATACGTCATAAATCGTACGGAACCCTTTATGGGCGAGTCCGACTCGCACTTGGCCGGTTTTTTGATTACTTCATCGGATACTTTGTTACGAGTGTTATTATGAAATATGCACAATGCACATAATTATGAAGTAAGTTAAATCTTAGTTGATTATGGAGCGATTTTTATATTGATATTTTGATGATATTCTTGAATTTTATCGTTACAGGTAATCCATAATAATATTATAAATGTGAAATTGTGTGTGTGTGTTTGTTTGTCCGTCTTTCACGGCAAAACGAAGCGACGGATTGAAGTGATTTTTTAAGTGGAGATAGTTGAACGGATGGAAAGTGACATAGGCTACTTTTTGTCTCTTTCTAACTCCCCACTTCCCTAAAATGGGGGGTGGAAGTTTGTATGGAGCATTCCGCAATTTTCAAGGTAGAAAGCTAAAAATTGGTATGCGAACTATTTGTGACTAACAAAAAAATCGTGCATCATTTTTTTTTTGAAATCTGCCCCCAACCCCTTAAAAGAGGGGGTGAAATTTTATATGGGACTTTTTGCAGTTTTCAAGGTAGGAAGCTAAAAATCAGCACACAGACTCTTTGTTACCAACGAAAAATACCTGCCTTATTTTTTTTTAATCTTCGGTGTTACCCGGAATTTAACGCTAGCGAAGCCGCGGGCAAAAGCTAGTTAAGTATCTATATAAATAAAAATGGACCTTCGAAATGTATGTACGCCCATAACTTTCGAACGACTGCACCAAATTGGATGATTCTTGGTTTTATGTATATTCGTTATTGTTAGGTCAAGGTTTGTATAAAATAAATTATTTAGGTAGGTAGGTATGCGGTAGGTTTTTGGTATACCCGTGCGGGACCGGGGCGGGCAGCTAGTTAGAAATAAAAATAGAAAATACTTCCTAAACACTTTTAATTATTAGCCTTGGGCTCACTTGTTCAGTTCACTATCAACTTGCTTGTAGGAGTAAAAGAAGGGCTCCTGGGGGTAAACTTTGTAGGTAGGTGTGGCGATGCGGTACGCGGTCCGGACCGGGAGACGGCCCACGCGGTACTGCGGTACGGTATCCACGAGGCGGTACTGCCCGTCGCGGTCCCAATGGACGCCGGCCACCGCCATCACGATGCAGGCGAGGAAGAAGAGGATGAATTTCATCTGGGAAATAAATGTTTTTCTATTACCTACAGGTTCAAAAGGTTGTATTGAAAGTGGCTGCAGGATGATTATTATTTGTTGTTTAAATAACCAATTTTTGGGCTTTAAAACTCTATATTATCGAAAAATGTAATCACTAATCAGAAGCAAATCAAACCAAATTTGCAATGAATAAATGTGAAAATAACTCGCAAAATATAATTGTTTTCAATAACATTGACTAATTGAAAATATTCTTACCTTGCAGACTCAACAGGTAGAAGTGGTGAAGTGATAATTATTGTGAGTTTATATAGTCTTGAACCTATTTTAAATATATTTCCCAATTAACAGCACGTTTAATCGCAAACATAATTAGTTTAACAGTGAGTAACGAAATCAATGAACCCGTATATTATGATTCATTTTGGGAACACGTATTTTGGCTAATTTGTTTTAATGTTTATTATACCTACGTAGGTAAGTATAAGTATAGTATAACCACAATACAGTTAGTAATATATTTTTTATCAATTATTAGCTTTTTAGTGTGTCCTTGTCCGTGTTATTAATGGAGTTTTAGAAACAGATGAACTCTTAGAACTCTTTCTTATTTATGGTGAGAAGAGAGATACTCTCTCTCTCTCTCTCTCTCTCTCTCTCTCTCTCTCTCTCTCTCTATAAAACCAATATAGAATTAATGCGAGAAAGTTAGAAATATTCATGTCTCAATTAATTATGTTACTTTCTAAATTTATTTAGCTACCTATTCCAAAAGCATATCGATAATCTAATTTTATTATGATAATCTAATTTTATTATATATAATGTCGCAATTTCTGAATATATATTAAAAATACATTGTAACACCGTTTTTTCTTAAAATGTCATAAAACACTAATTTTGCAAATACCCTTTGGTTTCACTGTTGTTTTAACACAAATTTCACAACTAAAATGTGAAAAAAAATTAAAATCTATATTTTTTATCTGTTTGCTATCTTTGCACACTTACAACATATATTCACATGCACTTAGACGTCAAACAAAACATAAAAATCTAATTAGTCAAGAATCTAATTAGCTAATTATTTTACAAAAAATGCAATTTTCACGAAATCTGTAAAGATGTATAAATTGGACGTAAGTAAAGTTACTTTAGCTTAACAAAGTGAACAGATACTTACTCGTACTTCAATACAGTTGAAGTTCCTCGGTGATTTGATCGATCGTGGCGTCAACACGATATCGTATCATTGGGGCTCTATTTTTGAATCATTCGTCAGACGTCGAGTGTTCGTCGAGGGTCGTTTGCGTTCGATTTCTGCTGAATTTTGTTTTGTTTTCGATGAAAATAAAAAAATATATTTTCGACATAATACTCTATCGATTTTTATCGCATACGAATCGAAAATCAAAAGAAATCTAGGTCGCAGCCGATACTCGACAAGCGTTCGATGGCAACGAATAATTCAAAAATAGGGCCCCTGAGTTATTTTCATTAGTCGCCAGCCTTGCTGATATTGCTATTTATGCTATTATTGATATATTTATAAATTAATTTAACATATTTTAATGACGGATAAAAATGTGACTAAAAAAATGAAAAGCAGAGAACTCATCACATTAACACTTGAATCCAAACGAACGTTAAAAATTACCTAAGACCTAAGAGAGACGTCAAATTTTGCGCAAAAGATTAATCGCCAAGCTCCCCATTGTTTCATCCCCGGCGAGCAAACCTATCAATCAAAGAGGATTAGGTGTTCTTCCGCGAGTTCATTATCAGAATGATAAAGGAGTTTTAAATCCATATTAAAAACACCATAAAAGTGAAATCCATCATACTTACATCCACGAGTATACTTCACCTGAACCATAATTAATAAAATCCCTTTCAAAATGCCCAGCGGGGTACGGCTATTCCCAGTAGGATAGGCTGTGGTCGAAGTCACTGGTTGAAGCGGAGTACTCGGAATGGTCGTCGGTGTGCGTCGGTGGCGCTGTGGATTTCTAATCGGGAGGTCCGCGGCTCGATCCTGCCATGTACCAATGTGTTTTTCGAATTTCATATGTACATTTGCCCGACGCTCCTACGGTGAAGAAAAACATTGTGAGGCAACCTGCATACATCTGCGAAGAAATTCAAAGGTGTATGTGAAGTTGACCAATCCGCATTGGGCCAGCCTGGTTGACTAAGGTCTAAACACCCTAACTTACGGTAGGCTCGAGTCCCTCGGTGGGGACGTATATGAGCTGTGATGATGACTCGGAATATGGGTTGAGGGAGAGACAGAGAGAGAAAGAGATATCTCTGCGTAAAGCGTTCAAAAGCCCGCCCTATTGAGGGACATACCTCCACAGCAAGACCACCGCCAAATTACTCCCTGTTGTGTTTCTACGCGTAACGGCCGGTTTCAATATTGTACGAGTATCTGTGGCTTTGGTATCAGCGATAGGTCTTTGACATTGGCTCAATACAAAATACGTCAAATTTCTATCTTCAGTAAAACAAATCCAGAGATGGATATTGAAACCGGTCATAAGAGGGTATGATAGAGCTCATTGGAGAGCATTGACAGTTGGTAGTACCAGTGGTTGGGTTGGCGTAGAGAAAGGTATCTTGAAAGCAATATTGGTGTAGAGGATAGTCAAAGTCGTGAATGCATTCTTTACGTTAAACACATTAAGCGGCAATGTATGGAAATGAGCTTTGAGGATTGGGGGACAAAGCTGTTTCCAGCCTGTTGTAGACCTACCATAATAACATTTAACATCTCTTCGGATTGCTCACGTTCCCATGTCGAAAATTTACTAATTATGTTTGTTTTGGCTTCAGGAAGAATTAAAACATGCTGTACGGTGCAACCGTGCATTCTAACAATATCTTAAATTTTACGTTATACGCGTTATCTGTCTATTCAGTGCTCGTTTACACCCAACCGCGGCGGACGCGTACTCACTCGCATATATCATTAGCATAAAAGTTAATCAATACACATGTGGTATCTTATTAAATCGTCTTTCAATACAACAAGCAACATATCCCCAACACATGCCTGCCAACTACCAATTCTGTTTCACGAATAGAACAATGTTATAATTCTTATAATTACCCCGCCGTTCGCTTATCACTTTTTCCATCGTTAGGCTAGGCTTACAAACTTCTATTTCGGGATTGATAGCAGGACCCCCTCTGAACATAAATTAATTAGCATTCTTAGGAAACCAAGTTTAGTAAGTCACGTAATTTTCATGAAGCATCACCGGCTTGTTGGAGCGTCGATGGCGCTGTAGACTCGGCACTTGCCTTCCAATCGGGAGGTCCGGGTTTAGAGAACGCCATCTACCAATGTGTTTTTCGATTTTCGAATCTCATATTATGTACATTTGTCTGAAGCTCCCACGGGGAAGGAAAACATCGTGAGGCAACCTGCAGACTTCTGCGAAGAAATTCATAAATGTATGTGAAGTCGACCAATCTGCACTGGGCCAGCGTGGTTGACTAAGGCCTAAACACCCTAACTTAGTGTAGGCTCGAGCCCCTCTGTGGGGACGTATATAAGCTGTTATGATCATTAACTTGAAGTCAAAGTTAACAATTATAAAAATTGTAGAATTTCTTTATTCGCAACCAATTTTCTCGAAATCTGCAAAGATTTCTAAAATGGATGTTGATACATTAACAACAATGAGTAAAGTCTTGGGCTTAACAATGTAAAAAGAGATCAGTAGGTAGAATACCTACACAACTATGTATTAAGTTCGGGGAGGTTTTCAAGCATATGTTTCTTAAAACAATTTTAATTAACTAGTTAATTATGTATTCCTTTGACGTTGTCCTTCCTTTGAAGCTGTCATCCTTCAATTTAAAGGCTTTTTTGATACTGGTTTCGAGGACGCATATTGATTGAGCCTTAAAACGATTCTAGTTCGATTCGAGTTCTAATTTTATTTTAAGTTGTGATTGTGACGCATGTGTGTGATGGAGAATTGAAATAAATGTCTATCTATCTATGATAGTGTATGGTAACATGTAAATTTATCAAAAACAGTCTATATAGTAGAGTACTCATTGCTGTGTTAGTAAATATAACACATTGAGTGGTTACATAGAATTATCACGGTGATTCATTACAAATTTGTGTTTTTAAGTGGCCTCTTCCAAATGTATAGGTACACTCATGTACCAAATTATGTATACATAGATTGACAGAGTATACATATTTGTGTAACTTTAACCGTATCGATCTATTTGTACTGGAGTGTACATTATATTGTAGCTTTGAAATGGAAACATTTTAAAGTACTCGACTGTTCAGCAATTTGGTTCGACTTGTGTATGTTCTAAGTATCCTCAACACAGAATCCCGTCCGAGATCACTTTTTGATTTCAAACTCAAACTCAAACTCAAAAATCTTTATTCAATATAGACCTTTACAGGCACTTATTGACGTCAAACAAAACATAAAAATCTTATTAAACAAGAATCTAATTTATTCGTCAACTGGCGATGGCGAGTGTGAAACTAGCTACTGCGCGTGTTCTTGCATTGATTAAGTAATTCATTTTTCAATTTATTTAGCAAACATTTTATCAGCATAAATCGACTTACTCCTCAATAAATAAACCTGTACCCACGCCTTGAACGTTCACAAACGTATTCCCAATCCTTACTTCAATTGCGTAGAGTCACCTCCGAAATTGTATCGGCACGCTTCCCTAACTTTGTAAGGAACCAACGCCGCCTTTATTTACTCCACACGGAAAACTACTAACCGAAAATAGACGGTAAATTGCCAGTGCATTCCCCGTGTAACAGCCTCTTCCCCTCCACTTCCCGGTAGCAGGGATCCCCTCGACGCGAAATGTTGTGCTTTCGGGAAAAAATATCAATAAAACAAATGAAATTGTCCCCTCGCAGCTCCCATCTTCGCGACTCAATTTTTTACGATTGTGATTCGGCTCCGAGCGGGTTCGTTAGCGATATTTTTTGATGTTTAATGAGAATCGCTGTGACGACAGCGCTCGGGGTGCGCGCCCTGATTTATATTTGGCGAGACGTCTTCAACTCAGAACGGCTACTCTGTAAGGCCGTAGCAGCCCAAAATCCCAGAGCAAGTAGACATTACTTATTTTCTCATAAATAAAATGTATGGGATATAGTAGCTTAGTATCTATATACTTTGAGTGTATGCAACTTGGCTGAACGGCCAATTTACAGGTACCAAGTGCTAAAGATAGAATATTACAGTATACACTTTTCTTAAAAAAAATAAAATACTACCAGACACTTTCCGCCGACATTAAATTTTGAATGACGCTTTATTAAAGCTCTCAAATAAATGTAAATTCAATAATCCCAGTCTTGATTTTCTGCTAGCTTGGCTTGGCTAAGCTAGAGAAGGTATGCATTAAGTATATGCGGTCTAGTAAATGAAGAATGGTTCTGAGTCACATTTAATACTCGATAATATGGGTAACGCGCAGAACGTCACATTCGTAGAATATCACATTGTTTTAAAATGTCTCATTCGCAAAAAGTCCTATTCGTGTAATCATCACGCTAACATAACATATACTAGGTCACAGCATAACTCTGAAAGAACTACTTTATCCCATACATGTTATTTTTGAGAAAAATTAGCATCTGTGGCCCCTGGGATATTGCTCTATAATGTTTGATCAATCTAATCAATTGTTACGATTTGAATATGAAGTTAGCTCTACTAAGATATGACCGTAAAGGAAACGAACAATTTCGATACTCTACACTACGAGTACGACAGTACGTATTTTAGATGTAGATAGCACTTCAGAAATGAGGGGCGTTTTTTACATTCCGACACAACCGATTACACAACAAAAGTCCGTCTCTAAGTCCGTATCAAAGCTAGTTGATACGGACTTAGAGACGGACTTTTATTCTACCTTTATGTTATGTTGTACTGTTTATGAAAATAAATGTCTTGAGTCTGAGTCTGAGAGCAGCACTTATGGATTTTGTGTTTTACATTAATGTTGAGAAAGATGATTTAAAAAATATGACATAGTTTATTCCATAGTTTCCTCTGCTGGGTGACTGAGGTAAACTCTTGAAAAGGGGGCGACACATGTATTCTGTCTTTTTTTTTTAAAATGCCGTAATTTTTTTAAATACAGTCGCCGACATCAGGCGACATCTCAATTCCGCATTGAAAGAAACACTAATTGCAATAAGTATTATTAAAACTCTATCCTAATTACACCCAGACGTATTTAATGACTTTGAATGAGAGAGTAATGTAAAATTAATTTCATGAGTTTTTACTCATTAGATCTGTTATTTTGGACTGTAATTATGTATTACGTTGACGTCATATTCAACAGATCTATTCCACCTATTATTACATGGCACAGTAACCACGACCACTATAAATTGAGGCTCTTCCATAGTGTAATAATGTAGCATCAATAGTATCGAGTCAATAGTACTACTGACATTAGGCAAAAATAATATTTAGGTAAATTAGAAACCGAAGATATTACTGAAAAATAGATCAAAAACTTTGGCCAGTAAAGTTTCGGAAAAATTACAATGTTTGTTTAAATTCAAACAAAATTTTAATTCCGTGAAAGGCTATAGGTACCTACAACAAAAGACTGTAGTTCTTAGTTCGTCGGCCTCTCAATATGTGAATAATTTAAGTCCAGCCCCCTACCTGCCGGCATGCCGTGCCACCATTCATCACAGGCCGGCTCGAAATTACAGCCCCTGTTCCACGGCAAACAGCATTAGGTACTGTAATTTTAACGGAAAAACCTGTGCAGTCTTCGCGGACAAATTCCTCGTGCTAGCTAGCGTTAAGAAAATCAACCCTCAATTTCGCGCTGTTTATAAAACTCACGAGACTATTATCACGAATAGTGGATGTCGCGGAAAAGACGTTTTAACTCGTTTAAGCACTCCACACACAGAGGCGGCAAGCGGGACTGTAGCGGAGCGGAATTTTTTGTAATGTTCGTGTTGCTATGGACCATGCCACACAGAAAACGCCGGTGGAAGCTGCGGGCGCGGCGCAAGTAAATCGCTTACCGCAGTCCCGACTCTCGCGACTGCGCGCGAGTTGAAACCTGCCGATTTTACTGGTTTTTTTTTCGTCGTCAACTCGCTCTATCGTGAAAATCTAACGAATTTACGTACAGTCAGCAACAAAAATGTTTCAACAAATTTAATGTATTTAAATGTTCCAGAGTTCTAGAAACTTTCTGACTCGGTCAAAAGTTTTACAAATGTAATAGATAAAAAAATCTCTAGTCTGTAGCAATACAGGGAGAAAATGAATTCCCCTTGCTGGGTTTCTTGCTGGTTCTTTTCTCGCGCCGAAGACTTTTGAACAATTGGTGTAGCTTCTTTCACGTGCAATTTAAACAAACGATATTACAAATAAAAATAAAGCATTTGTGTCACAGTGTTCGTTATCGAACCCCTCCGAAACATCTTGACCGATTTGTAAGAATTTTTTAATGTATATTTTGCAGGTCTGAGAATAGATCGTAGGTAATTTTTATACCCCTAGGTGATTAGGGTGACCCTCTCCAGAAATTTTTCAATGTTGAGCTTTAGTAAAGCGAAATTTAGTTCGCGGTCACATCTATAGCATAGTATTGGTATATACTCGTAAATAACAATAGTACATTACTGCAGAGGCCGGGAAGTTAGGGATTGCCGGACGAGTAATGCTTTCACATTGACAATAATTACGAGTCCGGCAATCCCATTCCCGCCGAGGTATGTATAGTGCTTTTCTCAATAAGTTCGAGGGACTAAATAAGTCCTTAACCCAAGGTAAACACTGTGCTTTTCATTACGAATACAAGGAAAGTAAAAAGACAAACAAGAAATAGGTAAAGAAAAAACGAGTGAATTTTATTTTACACTAGCTGTGCCCGCGAACTACGGTTTCGCCATAATAATTGTCAAAAAATATCACTAGTGGTACGACTTTTTCTCAGACCTACCAAATATACACAAAAAAATTCATAAAAATCGGTCGATTTGGAGGAGTTTCGGAGGAGCTCGATTACAAATACTGTTTATACGAGATTTTTATAAATTAGATAAATCAACAACTCCTGTTTTAGCCTCTTCTCTTATGAAATCAGGCGTTAAATCCATATCTGAACTCATTATTTGTTTATAATACAAATCTCTGCTATACGGAACTAAACAAAACTAGAACTCGAAAAAACAAATGAAGATCGGATCGCCGCTTTCCTGCCTATTTTGTTTTTTTTTCTCTCCTGTGGCTATTCAGCCATTATTTTTCATTTTCATTCAACCCCGTCTCGGGACTAAATAAGTTACTTTCAACCCTAGGGTAACAATGTACTGCGGAGCGGGCGCGAGAGGTCGACCCTCTCGCCGCACCGCTCCGGCGCAGGCGGTTGGGGAGGAGGAGGCGTGCGTTTCTCAACGCGCGCCAGCTCCCCTAGCAAGCTGGGGGCTGAAACGGCTCGGCCGGATGACCACCGGCCGAGAGATACTTTTCACCCCTAGCTTGGCCGTCTGGGGGGGTCGAATTTCTCAAGATACTTGTCGACCCCCTCCGTAGAGGTAAGTCCTGGCGCATGCGCCAGGCAACCCTCCAGGGGGCACAATCGGGGAATGGCCAACGCCGATCCCGATTGTGTCTCCACGGAGGTAGAAGTATCTAGAGAGTTTTTAGCCGGTAGTGGGTCTTCTACCCGAGTCCTGCATATCCTTGGGGTGGCCTAGTCAGCTCAATTCCCTTGTCGAATACCGTAAAGACTGTATTTTCTCTCTTGTAAAAAAAAAAGGGTAACAATGTACTATTACATAAACTCGAGTTAAAACAAAATATAGTTTTTGACAAACTTAAATGAATTTGTCGGTTCCGGGTACCAGGATAGCAGAATAGATATAGAGGCTTTTCACTCTGGATTCGAAGAGAGTTATCGTAATGTAAAGATAAATATTTTGTACCATTGCGTTTATTTCTTTCGCATTG
Organism: Schoenobius gigantellus; assembly: GCA_963935595.1. Lineage (NCBI taxonomy): Eukaryota > Metazoa > Arthropoda > Insecta > Lepidoptera > Crambidae > Schoenobius > Schoenobius gigantellus. Next base: position 3,061,706 of record OZ012553.1, read on the forward strand.
CATTGCATTGCGTTGCGAATACTTCCTTCCCGCGCGCCGGGCGCGCCCTCTTATTATAACCAAAACGCGATGACAGTTCGAGTTGTTGCCTTCTCCCGACGCAAGACGTATACCTAACTGCCACGGCACTCGCGCACCTACCTAGGAAACTCCTTTATAAAAATTACAAAACATAATAATATAATAAAATTAAAGTTTGTTTGTTAATAAATTTAGATTAAAATCAAAAAGTGTAAAAAATAAAATAAAATCATGTCAATAAAATAAAATAAAATTGTATAAAATAAAATCATGTGAATTATATTAAAATAAATTTCACAAGATACGTTCCTAACTACCATAAAATAAATATTAGTACAATTTGTTTGCCAGTACATGAATCATGTGACAATGATTCATGTACCGACAATCAAATCGGTTTGAGAATGTTATGAGGATGCTGTTGGGACTGGTCCGGACCCTGCGCGCCAGGGATGTGCACCGCTTGCACCGTATAAAAGCAGTCGACGCGACCTTCCGCGAACATCCCCGACGCGAATACATTGGATTTGTTCCTGATTCGTGCCTACAAGACTGCCTGGAGAATAGAAGCCTGCGTATATCCTATGGTCGACCTAGGTGCCTAGGTAACACCGAAATCCAGGAATAGCGGTAAAGTACCAGACTTGACTACATATATAACCTTACAGTTACAGCCCAGCATATTATCATTTAATTATATTGTTGTTCCCCCCTTAACATTTATATATGACTAGCTTTTGCCTTCGGCTTCGCTCGCGTTAAGTTCGGGGTAACACCGAAGATTTCAAAAAAAAAATAAGGCAGGTATTTTTCGTTGGTAACAAAGAGTCTGTGTACCGATTTTTAGCTTCCTACCTGCAAAAACTGCAAAAAGTCCCATATAAAATTTCACCCCCTCTTTTAAGGGGTTGGGGGCAGATTTCCAAAAAAAATTATGCACGATTTTTTTGTTAGTCACAAATAGTTCGCATACCAATTTTTAGCTTTCTACCTTAAAAACTGCGGAATCCTCCATAAAAACTTCCACCCCCCATTTTAGGGAAGTGGGGGGTTAGAAAGAGACAAAAAGTAGCCTATGTCACTGTCCATCCGTTCAACTATCTCCACTTAAAAAATCATTTCAATCCGTCGCTCTGTTTTGCCGTGAAAGACGGACAAACAAATACACACACATACTTTCCCATTTATAATATGTATTAGTATGGATAATTCCCTAACAGCTATCAACAAAATTCCTCTCAATAATTACGTCAAATTGTTCTTTTAGGAAATTGTCATCAACATCACGCACCCATATCTCAATTTTTGACGAAGAATTTTAAGTTATTTTTGTCTGAAAAATTCTAGTTTATTATGTAAAATATTTAAAGAGTTTTTGTTACTTACGAGTATAGGTATACCAATACTATGCTATAGCTGTGCCCGCAAACTAAATTTCGCTTTACTAAAGCTCAACACTGAAAAATTTCTAGAGAGGGTCACCCTTATCACCTAGGGGTATAAAAAATTACCTACGATCTATTTTCATACTTACCAAACATACAGAAAAAAATCTTAAAAATCGGTCAAGATGTTTCGGAGGGGTTCAATAACGAACACTGACACAAATCCTTTATTTGTAATATTGTTTGTTCAAATTACACTTCAAAGAAGCTACGCCAATGGTTCACAAGTCTACAGCGGGAGACCTTGTACCGGAAAGAACCAGCAAAAAAATCAGGAAGGGCTATTATTTTCTCCCTGTATTGTTACAGATACGAGATTTTTTATATACCTATTAGATTTGTAATCATAAAAACTATTAACCGTGCCAGAAAGTTTCTAGACATCTAAAACTTTTACCCATTTGTACAAGGAAATTATTCATAACAGTATCTCTGAATCGATATAAAGCCTCGATTATCATACAATACACAACGAGACTAGTCAAAGCAAAAACGTAACAATTACGGGTAAAAACGCTTCAACGACAGCTGGGACACTTCAAAATTCGTGTCGTGGAAGGTCCCTGAATTCCTTTGTATCCAGACAATTACAATTCAAAGTGTTGAGCACTTCGAAGCCACTCGATCGAGATTGGCGCTTCGGGAAATGCTTCGGGGAACGTTTCGGGGAAATTTCTCCTTTCGACACGAATGCAACTTTAACGCTTTTTGAGGAGTTAGCGACGTTAGCGTATCACTGGTCATTTTCCCAATTCACCCAAACACCATTTCTTAAGAGTCCTTAAGAAAACATATCCAAAACCATAATCTATTATACAGAGTTAATTTTAATACACCTGCAACCTCGCTGTATTAGATAGCTAACATCATTAACTACAACGTTTGTTTTACGAGTTTTAAGATAACTCAATAAATTACTCTCAATAATTAGAAAATACGTTTCAGAAAGTACTTTAATATCTTACCTGTACTATTTAAACTTTAATCTATCCATCGGTTGCCTGGTAGAGCTAAGATTGCTGCTCTGACAATAGGGCCGCCGTTTGTTATTCCATCACAATTTCTTTGTATTTTTAATTTTAACTAGCTGTGCCCGCGAACTTCGTTTCGCCTTAATTTATTTTTTCCCAACATCTTCAACAAATATCGTTAATGTACACAGAAATAAATACAAAAACTTAACAAATTATATACTAAAACCTTCCTCGAGAATCACGCTATCGAGTGGTGAAAACCGCTTAAAAATCGGTGCAGTCGTTTTTGGGTTTATCGCGAACAGACAGACAGACGCGGCGGGGGACTTTGTTTTTATAATATGTAAGGATGCAGAAAAGCATTCATTCATTCAAAAAGCGAAGATAGTCCTAAATATATTTCGGGATTAACATCCATGTTTTAAATACGAGTACATTTAAAAACAACAACATTCTAATATCTAGTGGTAGCTATATGCTCACATTTATTTTTGTATACAACAAAGTGGGCAAACAAGCAGATTGCCAACCTGATGATAAGTAAATATCTACAGTTGTCAAAACAGGTTGTTCCTGTAAGATTTGCAAGTATACAGCTCTTACCCTACAAGGACCCTTATGTACGTTGCCAGCTTGTGACATAAGATAGGTGACATTACTGGGTACTGTGTTGATATTATACTAGCTGATCGTATGCAACTTTGTTTGCATTATAACAAACTTTTCCCGTAGGAAAATTTTTCCCGTCAGATTTTTCCCGTAGCAAAATTACCCTATGTTCTTCCCCTGGTTTCGAGCTATCCCTATACCAACATTCATCGAAAATCGGTTCAGTAGTTTCGAAGCCTATTCAATAAAAACAAACAATCAATCAATCAAACATTCCTCTTTATAATATTATACCGGGTGTAACTGAACACCCCAATAACTTTTAAGGGGCATATAAGTTAGATACTAAATGGACCTTCGGTGCTTGTCTGAGACCTAGAACCCCAATACTTTCAGAGTTATTTGATTTTAAACTGAAAGCAAAAACTTTCAAGTGACAACCATAATCAGCTCTTAACACAAAATAAATTTAAACACAAAATGACACGTGACAGACGTGAGCGTAGTATTCCTCGTACGCTTACGTATGGCTTTCGGCACTTAATACCAAAAAATAATTTATTTAGTTTGTATGACGTGAGCGTAGTATTCCTCGTACGCTTACGTAGGGCTGTCGGCACTTAATACCAAAAAATAATTTATTTAGTTTGTATGGGAAAAAAGTAGGTTTGTTAGCCCTAATATTTTTCCTACAGAATCTTTACTTCTGATGGATACATACCCTTAAATGTTATTGGGGTGTTCAGTTACACCCTGTATATAGTATAGAAGACACAAGTTGGAAAAAAATTGGCGCTCTTGTGGGGGCAGGGCAGTACAAATTGGCGCTCTTGTGGGGGCAGTACTTATTCATATTACTTACTAACATTACTAGTTGTAACGCTAAGAATTAACAATTGGAATGATGACTGAATTCAAATTTTTACGTCTCGTCATTAAATATTAAAATACCGTGGAAAAATATGCAGTCCTGTGAAATTAGAATTAAAATCGGCTTAGAAATACATTAGATACAAGCATTTTAAGTTGTTAATTCGAAGGCGATTAGACAGAGAGATCTGACATCAACTGTGACGTCATTGTTGAGTACGGCCATATAAACTCCTTGTAAATTGCCGTTTTGCTAGAAAGAGATGGAGAAAAATCTTTAATACCTTATATCTTGGTTGTTTTTATAGTTATTCGAAAACTGATTTTTTCCTTCTGTTTATTATATGAATGAGCTTTTATTGACGCAAAAAAAAAAATTTTGTCATCTAGCCTATTGTACACCACCAATCTACATCCTGCCACCGAGCCAGTGGTACCACAACCAGTGCTCGGTGACATCCAGAGAGGAGAGTCCTGTTGCTCTGTAATACAGGCATTCCTGCCTAGCTCAGACGCCAGTCTCTCACGACCAAACTCTGTACCCTGGTGCAAATCCCAACTCTTGTATTATTTGTATTACACTAAGTTAGATTGTAGAGAAAATAAAGATATTTTATTATTTATTATATTATCTACATTCAGGTTCGGTACACATCCCTGCTCCGTTCATAAGACTGCCTTACAAAATCACATAACATCCTCACATAATTTCCGGTGGAAAGTCATCGTTTACACAGCTCGTTTTCGTTGAGATTCTATAAAATATTTTAAGTCCAGACTAACCTCTGAAGGAGATTTCTTCCAGCCACCTCTAGCTGATGTAATCCCCAATATAAATCGTTTAATAGGGATTTAAATAACCCAAAAAAAATCTGCTTTAAATATCCATAAGCATAGAATATGATACTTACATACATAAAATATATAAATATAATAAACAAACACAACAGTACAAAAAGTACAACAATAACTTGAATCAATAATTGCGTATTAATATGCAATAGATTTACTCACACAAATAGTATCAGACAGATTATTCCACATTGTAGCGGCACGTACTTTAAATGAGTGAAAAAAGAATTTGAAGCTATACTATACTTGGGTTAGCATAATTATATAGAGTAGTATAAAGCACACAGGAACGCTGAGGACGGATACTAGGCAAAAGGTGGTAACTTGGAGCGTAAGTACTGAGGAAATTGAGGGAATCTAAGGATCTTAAAAACCAAGACACAGAATGTGCATAGCTCTGCGAAATCTAATAGGATTTTAGTCGAGAGCGATATTGAGATACGTGATCGAATTTACGTAGACAGAAAATAAATCTATAGCTATGTAGGTTTTGAAGTCGCTCCGACTTTTTTATACCGGGTGTAACTGAACACCCCAATAACATTTAAGGGGCATATAAGTTAGATACTAAATGGACGTTCAGTGCTTGTCTGAGACCTGGAACCCCAATACTTTCAGAGTTATTTGATTTTAAACTGAAAGGAAAAACTTTCAAGTGACAACCATAATCAGCTCTAAACACAAAATAAATTTAAACACAAAATGATACGTGACAGACGTGAGCGTAGTATTCCTCCTACGCTTACGTAGGGCTGTCGGCACTTAATACCAAAAAATAATTTATTTAGTTTGTATGACGTGAGCGTAGTATTTCTCGTACGCTTACGTAGGGTTGTCGACACTTAATACCAAAAAATAATTTATTTAGTTTGTATGGGAAAAAAAGTAGTTTGTTAGCCCTAATATTTTTCCTACAGAATCTCTACTTCTGGCGGATACATACCCTTAAATGTTATTGGGGTGTTCAGTTACAACCTGTATATAAAAATTAATTTCGGTTTGTTAGTCTCGCTAAAACTCAAAAACGGCTTGACCGAATTGAATATTTTATTTGTCTTTTGCTCGCTCGTCAGAGGTGGTTTAAGAAGAAAAATAATAGGGAAAATTCTTAAGAAAAGCTAAAAAATTTAATAAAGGAATAATGGCAGTTTTCTACGGAAAATGGTGGTACTTCTGTCATCTATCAAGGTGATACGAAGTTCGTCGGGACAGCTAGTCTTGTTCTTCTTCTTCTTCTTTCTTATTCTTATTTTCTTCTTCTTCTTATATATAAAAATGAAACGCTGTGTGTTAGTCTCGCTAAAACTCAAAAACTGCTGGAGCGATTCTTACGAAATTTTTGGTGTGTGTTTGAATAGACCCAGGGAAGGTTTAAACATACAATTGGACTTGGTAGGTGGCGCTACAATCGGGCGGGACAACGTCAGCCGGGCCCACTAGTCTCCTTATACCTATATAATAGTTATTTGTTATACATGAGTGCAAAGTTGCTTTTTAATCGCGTGCTCATCTTTGATGACCGAGCAAGTGAAGGATTCAAAAATTAGAATCCTGAGCGTTAGCAAGGGAATCAAAAGAGCACAAGGTGAAAAATCTTTGCACTCGAGTGCAACACGTAACTTTTCATCCCCCCTCAGCGAGGAAATTACTAAATGCAAGATACTTTTATTTCAATTTAGGTATATACGAGTATTTACTACAACATTATGATAGGTAAGTATTACAGAAAAATATTTATATTATGTATAACAAATACGAGTAATACGTTTTTTTTACTTGTTTTAAAGTTTCTTATTTATAACAATACGACGTTAAAACAACATGGCGCGCGCAAAGCAAATTAAATTAAAGTACACCAAGGAGGTTCGGAGTCTGAGTTTTTAACAAAATTTAAAAAAAGTTGTATGATAAATTCGGCACCATGGAGATGGAAGTAAATAGGTTTAATGATGTTTTGAAATTACATACCTAGTGCACGAGATGTTCTAAATTCAAATTTACTTTAACCTCAAGCGGATAAAAACGGCTTTGGCGGTCAGATATCGAATAGCAAAAATACTCTTTCCGAGATGGGGGGATGAAAAATCTTTTTTCTTCTTTTTCTCTCTTCTTCTTGTCTTTCCTCTTCTTCTTTCTTATATATAAAAATGAAACGCTGTGTGTTTGTCTCGCTAAAACTCAGAAACGGCTCGACAGATTCTTACGAAATTTTCTGTGTGTGTTTGAATAGATCCAAGGAAGGTTTAAACGTACAGTTGGACTCGGTAGGTGGCGCTGCAATAGGGCAGGACAACGTCTGCCGGGCCCACTAGTTATATATAAAAATGAATTGCTGTGTGTTAGTCTCAAAAACTCTTTAATGGCTCAAACGATTCATAGGAAATTTTCAGCGTCTGTTTGAAATGGTCCAAGGAAGGTTTAAACGTACAATTAGACCCGGTAGGTCGCACTGTAATTGAGCAGGACAATGTCTGCCGGGCCCACTAGTTATAAATACAATGTAAGTTACATACTAGTTTTTATGTGTCAAATTGTTATGAGAAAATTTTATTAAAAGTATTTCTCGAATTATATTTCGAAACTCAAATGGATAACACTCCAATAACAACCGAAAGTGGTGTTCACAAATTGTGCGATAAAAAGAAAAAAAGAATTCCGAGAAAGGATCGTTGCCGATAATTAAAACGGTTCTGCGGTCTGAGTAATCATCGGACATGCGATTCCTGAATAAAACACCCTCAGTAAAAAAAGGCATGCCAGCTGCTAAGTTCGATGAACTGTGCACGCGATTTCCCTCACACTCGGTTAGAGGGAGGCAACGAAATGTGTTTTTGTTTTGTCTCTTTTACGTATAATGTGACAGGGCACAGTAGCGAGGATAACAAGAATGAATTTCGACAATAAAAAGACATTCCGAAAAATTTATAATATTATATACTTACCTACTAGCGGTCCCAGTGACCATTGTAACACCTTGACAGATGACATATTTACGAGTAAATTCACAATCGCAAAGTGCACTGTAATTTTCCACAAAATCATTACCTATTACTTTATATTGCTTTGAGATTTTTAGAAATTTTCATAGTATTTTTAAATCATCCCTATATTAAAGCGAACAAAAGATAAAAATCAATATAATTAAATCGGTCAAAGCTGTTTTTGAGTTTTAGCGAGACTCTGAAAGTGATTCAAATATGCCTCGACTTAATGCTTGAAAACAGGCATGACGGGTGTCGCTTATCGCCATGCGCTTCACGATAAGAGACACTCAGATGTCCATCCAGTTAATTCATGCACTTTCTTTTTCAACAAATAAATAGAACAAGCTTAAGCTGGTGATTGTTTTAGATCAGCCTTTTCCATTTGGTAGGTCGCAACTCGGTGCCGGGCCATCAAAATAATACACTGGGTCGCAGCATTCCCGTCTCGTTTATAAATAATTCTAGGTATCGATAATCGATATAAAATCAAATACTGAAATACCTATAGTTGAAAAAGCTAGTAAAACGTAGGTGTGTCGAAATATAAAGTAAGCGAGGGAGTAAAACTATTAAACTATTGAATGGGTTACAAAGTATCAGTATGAGAATTACTGGGTCATGACAGAATAATTTTCTTTTTAGTTTGAGATCTTTATTTTTAAATAACGAAACTTACGCATGAGTATTATTAAAAAAGTTGCCTCATGCGCTCTCAAATTATAAGTGCGGGACAATAGATCAGATCTAAAGCGGCTTAAGAACGTTGCTATGCCGTTTTAGTGCTAAATTGCTAACCAAGTTACTCGAAGTTAACGAAGTAAATCGACGATGGATGGCACCAACAGGTGGCTTATCTGCTCGTTCATTGCCTTTGGAGGCATACAAGTTATGCCATAAAAATATTTGATTGGTGGATATCGTGTAGATATTTTAGGCTCATATTAATAAATTCACGTACGTGTACAAGTACACTTGTACTTGTAACACGTGTACGTGTACACGTGTTACAAGTACGTGTAGGCTCTGGAACGAACTCCCAGCTGCGGTGTTTCTTGAGCGCTACGATATGTCCTACTCCAAACGAGGCTTAAAAAGAGCACCTCTCTTCAGGTAGGCAGTAACTGAACTGTGACCCAGCTAGCATTGCAGATGTCCATGAGCAGTGGTTACTACTTACCATCAGGTGGGCCACTGACTCGTGGGCCACCGACACGCACTTGGCCGGTTTTTTTGAATATTGAATAAGTAAACTAAACAAATATAGAGTTGTTTGCAACTTCATTTATGTGTCTCTACTTTAAATTGTAAAAATACAGTTGTAAAACCAAATCTTTATTGCTATCAAATAGATGAAAGCGCGAAATGTGTCTCCTTGTGTGACTTTTCATATGGAAACTTTGGTGTATGGGTGAGTCAACGGTAAGTACGTGAATCATTCAGTAAGCGATCGATGCAGTCTGCACGCCACAGACACGGCCGGCAGCTTATCGCTCACTTAGCAACAGGCGTTTGAACTTCAAGTTTTTTTACACACAACAGAGTAACCGGAGGGAGACTCTGCACAGGGTCGTCTGCTTGGCTACCTCCGTCTTACCTATTTCTGCCGCAAAGCAGCAGTGCCGACATTGCTGTGTTCCGGTTTGAAGGGAAATATATGACAGTAAAATTACTGGGTACCGTGACTTTACATCTGATGTCACAAGTTGGCAACGTACCTACACTGTGGTTCTTGTGGGGGTTGCAGTTTTGCTACGAATCTCACAGAAACAGCATGTATTATATGTGACTGTTACCACTTACCATCAGGTGGGCAGTTTGCTTGTTTACCAACTTAATTGCAATAAAAAAAGTCATTTTTCAATTTATTTAGCATATTATTTAAAAATGCAAAGACTTGTATAAAACGGAAGAAATATTCCGAAGCATCCACCTGTACCTGTACGTTAACTTCAGATTCGGAAATCGGCGTGGGCAGAAGCCATAATTCTATCGAAAAGCTCCGAAGGCTGCGCCGGACACCGTGCTGGGATATTGGCATGTGCCGCTTGGCGGCGGGCCAGTGGCCGAGTTATGGCCTCTATTTCAAGTCCACCTTGCTTGTGGTACCCCGAACAAGTTCCAACACGTGTGCACCCACAAAAAGTAGGATAGAAGCCAACTATGAATTTTCATGCAACGATACGAAGTCAGTTCAATATTCATATTTGGTAGTACTAGTATTTCGTTGCACCGGATGTGTGTAATTAAATTTCACGCACAAATACTTGAATTTGTTTTTGTGAAAATTTTACCATATTTATATCTTGTCTATTTCATTTAATTCCTCAATCCTGCTTATGAATAAGTACAGTGATATGTTTCACTTTAATTTTGTCTCCCTCGGCAGTTTCCGTAAGGTTGCTGCTAACAGCTAAAAACTAACTTTGTTTACGTACAGTAAGCTCCTTATCAAGCTTTGACCTTTGGACCGTTCTTATGTCACTCGTAATAGTGACGGTTTTCGTAGTGTAAATGTATAGCTTGAATGGGAGTTTACTGTACGTGTTGCCGGTGTTAACGTACGGAACTGAGACGTGGCCGATTACAATAGGTCTCATAAGTAGACTCAAGGTCAATTAAAGGGAAATTGAGAGGACAATGCTCGGGGTTTCTCTACTCAATCACATCAGAACTTATATGATGCGTGGAAGAACTAGAGCTACTGACATAGACCAAAAAATTGCAAATCTTAAGTGGCTATGGAAAGAACACATCTTTCGCAGGACTGACGGCCGTTGGAGCGGAAAGGTCCTCGAGTGGCGGCGCGCACCAGGAGACGCAGCGTGGGTAGGCCCTCCACAAGATAGACCGACGATCTAGTAAAGGTTGCAGGAAGCCGCTGGATGCAGGAGGAGTTGGATCGATCGATATAGAGATCCCTGGGCGGGCCCTATGTCCAACAGTGGGCGGCTCTTGGCTATAATGATGAAATTAGGATATAAAATATACATTACTCCTTGCTTAACGACCTTATTCTGGCTTTACCTCTCTACTCAACATAACTCCTTTCTTAACTCCTTTTCTGTGCAGGCCGTTCGATCGTGGAATGCTTTTGTGGATGCTTTGATAGGCAAAGCATTCTAACAGCAAAAGCATTCATACAGAAAAGGAGGTGAGAAAGGAGTTATGTTGAGTAGAAAGGTAAAGCCAGAATAATCGTGGCAGGAAGGAGATATGCTATTGGATATGAGAGAAACAAAATGAAAATCATTCGTTCAGATATGGAGGCGTTGGGACAGAATAGCATAGTATATGTATAAACGTCAGCTCAAAACGAGGACTAAATTACGCCATCGCTAAAGTAACATCCACCTCAAAAGCGAATTAATGAATTTATAGCCATTTTTTGTATCCCTGTATCGCCGCCGGATTTCATGTCGTAATTGTGGACCGTAAGTCTTAATTAATAGCGTAATAATAAAATATGCATCACTTGGCGCAGGGCATTCTGTGCGGCTACTAAATTTTGGTTTTCAAAATTTAAGGCCTTTACAAGTACAGCCTAGATCTGAGCTCTGGCGGATAGCCAAAAGGCTCTGCAATTTGTGGAACAGCTCCCTCTCATATTTCTAATAGACAGCAATACTGCCTATTTACTTTCGCATTAATGAAACCTCTTTTCTGCTAGCTTTAGTATCTTATTCATTAGGATACATACACAATAAACTTTTGACTACAGTACTTTTCACCTGTATCTACTACTATGGGAGGCTATTAAAGTAGCCAAATGGTAGAGGTTCGTATCGTCTGTCCCCACATTTGATAAGGTGTCCAGAGTCCTCACAAATTGCAAAATGTCCTTACATTTATTTGTATAGTTTTTAAGTACACATTAGTATAACACGAATTTGGTACTGCGATCTTCGAATTTAAGGGCAGGATGATGAGACAGTAACCTCAAATTCCAGCAATTTAAAACATTTTGCTCAGATATGCTAAAGCATCATTTTGCAGACTTATTTGTGGGCAAAATTTTGCCCACAAATAAGTCTTGGATTGCCTTAGTTTAAGTTGGATTGACTGAATTTATTAAATAAATCACAAATTAACGCTGATTGAGACATCTTATGATCGATGCGTCATTGATTTAATGAATTTTCATGCTAATATTGATAACTGCTAAATAGGTAAGAACTCATATGACTAAGAACTCAATGTAACCCTATTTCAAGTAAATAAATGATATGATATTATGATGATATGATATTTGTAGGTGACGTATGTTGGCGCGATGACCAGGGGAAACAAAATAACAAGGCGTAGATAATAGTGAGCTTTCGAGATGTGACAATATGTGAGTGGTCGCGGCGGCTGTGACAGGGCAACTGACATACGCACACAACGATTTTCGTAAAGATGGCTACTGTTCTAAGCCAGTAGTTAAGTAGCGCCATCTACACACACCCATACTCACACCCGTCAGCATGTTTATTCAAACCTCAATTCAAACACAATACATATAGGTATACGTGCAATAAGTAAACAATACAATAGATCGAATTAGGGAGAAATAAATACATGCGCAAATAACTAGGTAAGTGTATCGCGTCGTCTACAATATTAATTTTCAAATTCATCACTTAACACCAAGGACCGGAAAACCCCTTTATTTGATTAAGCCGATTGTTAGGGAAACCCTATCAAAAGGTTACCGAACGATAGGGTTACCCCATTGATAGGGTTAGACTTTCCTTGTGGAAACTTTTTTGAATAAGCTTAACCTTTAATTTTAAGTGCTTACCAACTAATAAGGTTACCCTATTGTCTCCTATCTTATTTCCGCACATTTTCGCGATTTTTATTAACATTGGATTGATTCGACCGACGCCGACGGTGAGGGCGGCGGACGGCAGTGTTTTCTTATTTATTAGATTGACACTGATATCTGTTTTCAAGTTTTATGTTAAATTATTATAAACATGGAATCTATAATACAGCTATAAATCTTGTCGCGAGATTGTAGATAAAGAATAATACAATACTTACCTATTTAAGTTGATCTTGATATTGGTAACTCTAAGAAAAATATTTGTTTTATTAAAAAAATCTTGCGGCAAGCTTTTATATTTTAATAAAAAAATGTTTCATGTAATAAATTAATGTTTATTTTCCTCTTTTTAGGGCATTAAAATAACGAATAGACAGCTCTTGTTGCGTATTGAATGTTTGTGAATAGCAACATTTGCCATTACATAGTTATTCATCAAGCAAATCAAAAACTAATGCTTGAACTAATTTGAAGAAATTAAGGTCTATTATCGTTTTTTTTTTTCAAACTTCTACGTTCAGCCGATTTAAGGCCGATTTCGAGATCTGGGAAATCCTATGTTACCGCAGCAAATTCCTAATAACTTAAAAAGACTTATTCGTCAACTGGCGAGCGCAAAACTCGCGAGCGCTCGCCAGTTGGCATCTTCCGATTTTACCAAATTTTTTGGTCGTCAACTCGCTCGATGGTGGAATCTGACATATTTATGTACAGTCAGCTACAAAAATGTTTAAGTAAATTTAAAGTAGGTACCTTTTTTAATGTTTAAGATACTTTATACGATGTAAGTTTAAAATAAAACAAAACATAGTTTTGAGATAAATATATAAATCAACATGACAAAAAACTGCTTATTTCCTTAATAATTTTATTTTATTTTATTTTATTTTATTTTATTCAACAAATAATTATCAACAATATCACAATGACTCAAGAATTTGGATTATTTCCTATTATATTAACTGTCCAAAACTAAGCAATGTGAGTGAATTTCACTATGAATACTTTTTAAGAAACTTAATTTACTACCCCTTCCTATATATTTGAAATTGCAAAATTTGTAAAACAAAATAGAAGTCTCTTTAAAAGTACTAAAGAATTATTTCCAAATAAATATACAAGATATATAAATAGACTTGACCCTGGTGTTCGACCAAATTCTACAAAATTCATAATTAACTGCTGTTGTATGTGTATCTCTATATACAGTGTGTCCCCAAATAAGGTGCACAAACGAAAATGGGTGAAACTAGACTACAATTTATCGATAAAAAAAGAGAAGAAAAATTTTAAAATTAAATTGTATTTAATACAGATTTTTTTATTCTCTTTTTAAGACCTTTTGTGTTTGTAAAATTGTAACATTGTAACCACTGCGTGGATTTTGTTCAAATAAAAACAATAATGATGCCAAAAGATTAACTATAGGTGCGTTCCATTTGACCGCAGATTCGCAGCATTTTCAACATTTTTAGCATCATCGCGTTTCATTAGCTTTTGACGCTAGCAGGGCTAGCATCGTATGTTGACGTAATGCGTTCTATTTAAACAATATCTTGATTTTTAGGTTAGGTTTCCTTTGTGAAACATAGCGCGGTTAAAAATTTTAACATTTCTTATAAGAAACGCAAAACGTGGTTAGCATATGATGTTAGCGTGACAAAATGGTGACGCTTAAATGGAAAACGGGGACTGTATGGTAAATAAAAAAAGTACATAAAAGCAGTCAATAGGGAGAAAAACATTTTTTTTTCACTAATTTTGAACATAAAAGTGTAAATTTTTTTTTATTGCATAAAGTTGGCAAACAAGCAAACTGCCCACCTGATGGTAAGTGGTAACAGTCACCTATAATACATGTGGCTCTTGTGAGATTCGCAGCAAAACTGCAACCTCCACAAGAACAACAGTGTACGTTGCCAACTTGTGACACAAGATGTAAAGTCACAGTACCCAATAATTTCACTGCCATATCTTACCCTTCAAACCGGAACACAGCAATGCGAGCACTGCTGTTTGCGGCAGAAATAGGTAAGACGGAGGTACCTAAGCAGACGACCCTGGTACAGAGTCTCCCTCTAGTAAATTTTCTAGTAAATGTTTATTTTTACCAAATAACGCAGTTAATAAAAAATGTTTTTTTTAGATTTTTTGTAATAAATACTTATTGTGATTTGTTTTTCTTGTTTTAATCAATTTTACAATGAAAAAGCTTAGCTTAAGTTTAAAAAATGCTTAAATGTGTTTAGCTAAATTCCAATTTAAGAAAAGCTACCTCAGCGGTTGACAAAAAGGCAGCGGCGGGCGCGGGCGCCAGGGGACGGCGCGTTAGCAGGCCCCTCAATTAAAGACTCGTAGCTAAACATGTATTAGATACAGAATGTTGTTTTTTTTTTGTTGAAAAGGTTATAAGATCTGGATTAATAAGAGGTAATAAAAACAACTTGTTATAGGGGGCATTATTTGGTAAAAATAAACATTTACTCAAAATTTAACACTTTTATGTTCAAAATTAGTTAAAAAAAAATGTTTTTCTCCCTATTGACTGCTTTTATGGACTTTTTTTTTATTTACCATACAGTGTCAATCTTTTGGCATCATTATTGTTTTTATTTGAACAAAATCCATGCAGTGGTTACAATATTACAATTTTACAAACACAAAAGGTCTTAAAAAGAGAATAAAAAAATAAAAATCAATATTAAATACAATTTTTTTTCTAAAAAAAAACATTTTTTTATCGATCAATTGTAGTCTAGTTTCACCCACTTTCGTTTGTGCACCTTATCCGGGGACACACTGTATAATAAGTTACCAGAATTTTTTTTACATTTAACAGATCTAAAGTTGAGTTATATAAATGGTTGCTATGTATTTTTTTTTTGTTAAAGAATTTTTAAGTAATAATTAGTTTTTGTAGCATTTAGCCAGGTAGCACCCGCCATTGCTATCGCTGACACGAGTGCAATTTCTTCTCGATATTTTATGTGAAAATTTTAGTTTTTGTTAAGTTTTAAAGTTAAGTATACGTTTCACATTAGAAGACGTAAGTATAATACTTATTTTAACTAAGTAAAATCATCAATTTACCCCTACAATACATTAATATCACTAAAAACTTCCACATTCAAATATTTTTCATTGTTTCGCCTTTAATTTTGGACGTCATTTTTTCCTTACACTTCTATGGACGGGGTCATTGAGGCCCCTGTTCTTCGTTACGCAGTTTACACGTTTTTTTAGATATTAGGCTAAAATTTATATCTTAATCGTAATAAATAGGTTCAAATCAAACTAAACCAATACAAATTAAATAAAATGTTAATAAATTTTACTTAATATAACGAAATAAAGAACTTATGTGATAATAATTATTGGAATAAGTCTCATCTAACAAGAAAAACTCCTTTTTCCTCAATTATGAATTCTAATAAGTAAATTAAACATAAAAGAAAGCTCGTAGGTAAAAAAATAGAAAAATGACACCTATTTAACAAAAGCAATCGTAATACAATTGCTTTATCGATATTTTCTGACGCACTACTGGCTGTACAGCTAATTATATTGAACATTTTTAAAGAAAAATTGATTAAAAGTAGAAGGAAATAAAAATATGATTGTCCTTATATTTGTAGACAAGGGGCCTTAGAGACCCCAAGTCCATTGTTAAAGATTAACTGTTTTATTTCCATATTTTCTCTACAGGCGGCAGTATTAAAGGCTTAATTTTTATTATAAAAACCAAAGCACGCTTAAGCATGCTAATCTGGGCAGAGCAACGTTTTGGTCCGAAAATGAAAACCAAATACGATTGTACATATTCCGAAAAATCGTAAACATAACAGATATTAAAATTCAATTCCAACCCAGAAAACAAAACACAAAGACTCAGTTACCAACCTTCCAAACCCAGGTAAAGCCGCGGGCAATAGCTAGTTTTTATAGTTTTTGGTTTCAATCTTTTTTATTTGACTGTACTTTAGATGCGCGCGCGAGTTGACGACAAAAAAAATAAAATAAAATCGGAAGGTGCCAACTGGCGCGCGCTCGCGAGTTTCGCACTCGCCAGTTGACGAATAAGTCCTTAAGAATGACAACACGCACTAATTCAAATTCAAAAATCTTTATTCAACCTAGGCCTTTACAGGCACTTATTGACGTCAAAACAAAGCAAAACATTCCAATTTAAAGAAAACATATTTAACCTTGTATGTGCATACATCCTGAATATACCTACTCAAGATGTCTGCAAATACAAGTAGCTATTTAAAAAAAAGTTGAATCTACACCTGTTCAGAAATTGGGAGAGCCTTCTCGAGAAGAACAGGCAAGAAACTCGAAAGGTCAAATTTTTTTATCTCCTCTTTTAAATCGCCATTTACAATTTTGGTTTTGTTACATAGTCATTGAAAGTTAAAAAAATACAATCGGTATGCTTACATACACTTAAAATGTCAAAAAATAAGTTATAGACTTTACACTAATCATAATACAATAAATTAGGTATGTTGTTACCAAACATATGATAACTTAGTCTATATAATTCAAAATCAGTGTCAGTTCTTTTCTGACAACAATATCTGTTAACATCAATAGCTATAACAACAACACGATTATTGACATTATAACGAATAAAATAATAACTTCATATTAAACACCAGGCATTGGCATCATCCTTTACTCATTAGTCTTTTTTACATGCGCTTTAAACTTATAAAAAGACAAGTGTAACTGACACTATGTGGAACTTTGTTGTAAAAAGTTCCAAATTTTCTCACAAATTTTGCTATTCACAATCATTTAATACGCAACAAAAGCTGTCTATTCGTGTATTTGGTTCCGGACGGAAACGATTCTATTTAAAAAAATTGACCCGAACATACAAACATACATACATATATACACATACATACATACAGTGCAGGCTAAATACAAGTTTGTAAAAACAAACAAGCTGCACCGCGACTGGCGCGCAGCTTGGCGACATCTTAACGTAAACTGATTGACGAGTCACACGAAAATTAACTTTAGTGCGAATAACTTATTATTCCTTATTATTTGATGGGGCGATAGTTTGCGGCTGTCGATAACTACACACGTAAACGGTTATGCAACAATAAGTCTAATGCATTTGACGTAAAAACTTGAATTGCTTGTGCGCGTTAAAACCCTATTGATAGGGTTAGCCTCAATGGGGTTTTCGGATGCGGTAAGTGCTTACCCTAATTAACTGTATTATTTTGGTTAGCCTTTCGGTGCAGTAAGTCGATGAAATGCTTACCGTATTGATAGGGTTTGTGAAAACAAGTCTATAAATTACCCAATCAAAAACCCCTTATATGGAAAGTGGTTTCGGTCCTTGCTTAACACAAGAAATAGAAATAAACTGATAGCGCCAACGTACGTACCTGCAGGCTTCAAAACACTAGATACTCGTTTATTAGTGAATAACATTTTACTACAAATTACAAAGCGTCCTGATTTGCCTTCTATAAGCCTAATAAAGTGCATGTAAAAAGTTATTATAAAGTCATTGATTGCTGAAAAATTTAAGTATGTGTTCGGTAGCGACATAATTTATTGTATATGCCGATATTTAAGTTTCTTGCGTCCATTCTTTTTATCAATTAAAAGACGCCATGATAGAGTAACAATATTTAGACTATTCAAGTCCAATCCAATCCAATTGGAGCGTCGGTGGCGCTGTGGACTCGGCACTTGCCTTCCAATCGGGAGGTCGGGGTTCGAGACCCGCCATGTACCAATGTGTTTTTCGTTTCGAATTTCATATGTACATTTGTCTGACGCTCCTACGGTGAAGGAAAACATCGTGAGGCAACCTGCATACATCTGCGAAGAAATTCAATGTTGTATGTGAAGTCGACCAATCCGCACTGGGCCAGCGTGGTTGACTAAGGCCTAATCACCCTAACATAGGGTAGGCTCGAACCCCTCGGTGGGGACGTATATGAGCTGTGTGTGATGATGTGATTTTGATGAATTCCAGTGCGTTTTTCCGAAAGATGTATGTATGTGTCTGTGTGTGAACTCAAGTGCACTATCCCTTACCGTCGGAATAGAGCGATTAGCAGAAACGCACGCTTTCAAAGTCCATTGTGGCGAATGGCGATGCAAGCCAGAAGGCGCGTTGCCAAACACGGCACAAAAGGCGCCGCACCATTGTCTCGCACAACGCGAAAGTGAACAGGATTGCGGAACAAACACGTGTTTACGCTGCGCCGCCTGTTATCTCACACACTCAAACTAAACACTGCCTGTAAAACGCTATGTACGCTACCATAATTCTACGACTCTACCAATCACGTCACACATGGGCGCCGGCAGGGGTGCGCAAGGGGGTGCACTTGCACCTCCCTGTCAGGAAAGAACATACATGGAAAAAATTACATATTTTTTACCCGGCTACATTATCCGGGAGGTTAATGTTTTTCCAGTGTATGTAAGACCATTCCGATAGCACGCGCTAGCCCAATGCGCTAAAGGGCTTGACGGATTTCAGTAAATTACGTGTCGTTAGATTCGTGAAGACCGTGGGAGTGACATAGGCTTTATCATTTTCAAGATTTAAAAGTCAATTTTATATGGCAAAAAGATTACAAATTTATTAGTGTATGAAGTTACTTTTTGATATTGCTTTATTCGAATAATATACATGTATACCTAATATTATATTTTTTATATTGGTTAATAGTGTGTGTAGATGCAGATGCACCTCCCTGAAAATAGTCCTGGCGGCGTAAACCCGTGACGTTACAGAAGAACAGCATGGTTAGTATGGCTTACCTATATGCAGAACAAACAAACATAGCTGAGCACAGGGCACTCTTAGACGATAAAGAATTGGCCTTTATATAACTCATTTTAATGAAATAAGCTTGTATAATCTATAACTGGAAAGTACGGTAACAGTTGTGTATTTAGTAAAAACGCGTAATGAACACAACTCACTTCGTGGTCACGGTTGATCGCTGTTCATGTGTACCTGGAATAAAAAAAAATTTTTGATTAATAAATGGCAAACAATCTTATACAGCTATGATAGCTTAGCTCATTTTGTTTGTGTATAGTCGAACACTATACACAAACAAAATGAGTTTTAAAAATTCTTGACTAGAATATTTATAAATGTTCTTCATTTTGGTATTGTTCGAAACACGCCGAGCTTTTGTAGAAATCATATGGATTTCATGCAACAAAATTGCCAACATTTCTCACTGCTATAACTTTGTTAGAAAAGTAATTTAAATTATACTGTTAACGTTGGCCTCTTCATACTCCAAACTCAGCAAAACTCATACTCAGCAAAACTCCAAACTGTATAGCATTTTACGAACCGACTGAAAACATACGAGACTTCATCATTGAAAACTTAGCTATAGTATACATACAATAGGTAATTAGGTATACAGGTACAGTGATTATAGAAATTTTGTTTGTTAAGGTACTTTATATTTCGTTTAATTTAGCAGTTTATTTTAAAGATTTATATGTTATACATCGATGTTAATAATAATAATGGGAAGGTACTGACTCCCGAAATACAGTTCACACTAGTTCAGGAGTCAGGACTCAACTAAATTGTACATTTGAGCATAATAAATTCTTTCTTTCTTTCTTTCTTCATTGTGATGTTCTTATATTTTATGTCATTTAGTTTAGAGCGAAAAGGGAAATAAAACAGAGGAATACGTATATTTTCACCGAAACAAAAGACCCTAACGGTCTTTGACGTGTGCACACAGTACAATATCAAGTTTCACATTTCTTATTTCAAGAAATAAATAAGTTCTATATTAGTTGCTTGCCACCGCTTCTTAATGTAAATTAGCTGTAAGATACAGTAACCGTAAGAAATCAAGAATACTTACAAATAATAACTGTGTATATTGTTAATTATTAGAATTGTGAGTTCAAATCCAAGCTATTTTGTCCGTCCGTCGTTTAATTAGTCGTGTTAAAGTGTGTTTTTTCATATGAACATCTTTGATTGCAACTTTAAATTTACTTATCCTAAGTTCTTGACTATAACTTGGAATTTTATTATAGAAACGTATACACAGGCTTCTAAGGGAATTGTAAACTTTTAGAGCATGGTATTTAAGCCGTAAAGCTACATATTCTTTTGTATGAAATCGAAAGCATTCATAATTTAATAATATTATAAGTAGTATGGCTGTGAACTATTTCTATATTTAATAATAAGCTTGTATAATTAGACATATATAAACGACACAGAAGACAAAACGTAAATGTACAAAGATACTGCTTACTTCATAAATAAAATTTATTCGTTCCGTGAAGAGGAGAAAGCGTGTATAGCAGAAAACGATTAAATGATATAAAAAAACGAGCCAGTCTTACAATTGTCGCATATGATGTGTAACATCTGACATCTCACTACCATCTGACGGCCACATCTACCACCGCGCACGCTCATTATACAAAACAAATGGCGCGCGCTTCCCCGGCTTCCTGTTACACACTTCCGCCCCATTTCACGAAATCACTCCCGTAGATTGCAAGAAAACGAGAAGAAATATGTTACATATCAAACATGAAATAAACAATTATAATACATACAAGATACAAAAATAAACTTGCCGTTCCAACGTACAGGCTTCAAAAAACTAGAGGCTCGTTTATGGAGAAATGTATAACCTTTTATAATAAGCTTTCATAAAGTGTTACTAACTTGCCATTTAATAAGTTTAAAGCGCATGTAAAAAAGACTTATGAGTAAAGGTAACTTATGAGTAAAGGTAACTATAAAATCAACGATTATTTGAATGATGCCAATGTCTGGTGTTAATTTGAAGATAATGAATCGTGTTGTTGTGTACCTATAACTAAATATTGTTGCATTTGGTAATAACACAATAAGAAGAGAACTGACACATCTAATCTTGTAATGGAAGTTGGGCTCAAACTTTTGCTGTGAGGTCAGCTTCCGATTGACGACTCTGTAACAATACAGGGAGAAAAAAATAGCCCTTGCTGGTTTTCTTGCTGGTTCTTTCCAGTACAAGGTCTCCCGCTGTAGACTTGTGAATCAATGGCGTAGCGGCTTTGACGTGCAAAAGAGATTGTAACAATCCAATTTGAATAAAAGATTTTGAATTTTTATTGGATCACCATCTTGTATTTAACAAAATATTTGAGTCAAAACGATTATTAATCGAAACGAGCACGCGCGAAACGTCTTCCTGTGAAGCACGCTCTCGGGGGGCTAATTCTCGCACAATTCGTTAAAAAGATGGAATTCGAGATTTTTCTCGAGCGGTAATCAGAGTTGAGCCAATCAAAACACAGGACATGTCGAGCTCCACCATTTCTTTATAGAAAGTCGCTTGTATTGTTTCGAGTGCTCGGGAGTCGAGACGTCAATTATATTGCTGTTTATTTTTTTTTCCTTTTTTGATTATCCTATTGCAGGTATATTTTTTAAATTTATTTCAATAACATTATACACTTATTTATTGTAGAATTTAACTTGGCCTTTTGTTTGTCAATAAACACAAAACTATTCTTTATGCCAATAATTTCATTGAAGGTTTATTTATCTAACATAAATTATTATTTAATAGGATAACACAAATGCGAAAAAAATCTATCTCACTACTCGAGATAACTCAAGCGACGAGCGTCGCGACGTTCCCTCAATAAATAGCGGACTTCGACATCTCTAGGCACCTCTTCACAATGGCCCATGATGGGCAAGTATAGATAGATACGCACGGAGGGCATGTTTGCCTATGAGCGGCCATCATCGCCGGTAATCGTGAGTAATCGGTAAATTGTCGGTACATCAAAGGAATTATGGCCCATGATCGCATACGCGTCCACACAATCGCCGATTACTCACTACCATTTGTCTCGAGTACAATGTAGACTTCTCGGTAAATAAATTTTACTCTATGGTGTTTCTTTTTTTACGCAATTATAACAGCAAAAATATTGCCCCGCAGCCGCGATCTCTTCGATGTCCATTTTCGATAGACGCCTTATCATCATAACAGTAAACAGTAAATGAATGTTCACGATTGTGTAGAGAGTTGCCCGATCATGGCGGCATTGATGGACGATCATTTAATGAGCTATCGTGGTCCATTGTGAAGAGGCGCCTTCTAGTGTTCCGATTGACTGAGCTGTTGTTACCGCCGAGAAAAAAATCGAATTCCAACTTTTTCGAATCCGTGAGAATCGACCTCCTGGTCGTGAAGTCGTGAAAGGGTCGTAACAAATTCGCCGGGCGCCGAGCACTCATTAGGCAGTGCTCAAGGTGGCGGCGAGCAGTGCTCGGGATAAATACATAAACACTGAACAGCTCCAACTCCAAAACATTTTCTGCGATCCCTTGAGAATATTCCGTTTCCATTCATCATGATTTCGCGAAAAGAAATATCCTTGTCAGATTTCTCAAAGGTCACTCACTCCCTGGCGTTTGTTTCGCTCCATTTCCATAGAAAATTAAAGCATTCATGTCTCCGAGTGTACTTAATGAACGCTCCTTTGAAATCGTTGTGTACCTATATGTGTATTGAACATGTATGTTATGCGAAAATAGATTCAATGTACGAATTTACTTAGGTATTTATATATGTTAAGGGTGTTGTTAACGCATTAAAATTATAATTATAAAACCCCAAAACATCATTTTAGTTTTAACAATAAATACAGTGTTTAATTGGAATAAGAAGCCAAATTCAAAATATATCTAAACATTCACAAAACGGCTGTAAATTCAATTCAATTTTAGGTTATGCCGCTTTTGTCAAACTACTACTGTATAATTATTATTTAGTGTCATGATATATTTTTTGAATCTACAATACTAATATTATAAAGCTGAAGAGTTTGTTTCATTGTTTGTTTGGTGTAATGTTGATTCAAATTGAAAAATTATTTTTGTGTTGGCTAGTCCATGTATCGAGGAAGGCTATAGGCTATTATAACATCACGCTACGACTATTAGGAGCTGAGCATCAATGAAAAATGTTGCAGAAACGGGGAAAAAATTATTATGGCGAAACGTAGTTCGCGGGCACAGCTATTAATCCATAAAATGGCTTCAGTTTATTTTTGTTCGTTACTGTGAGTTTCATTCCGTTGCACTGTGCATCTTGGTATAGTTAGCTAGGGCTTCCGTATCTGACGTATTTTAGTTTAATTTTAATTACTTAATTAGAAGAATAGCAAGATAGATGTGTGGTTAAAACTACTAGTTTTACCACACATCTATCTTCTAATATATAAAATTCTCGTGTCAGAGTGTTTGTAACCGAACTCTTCCGAAACGTCTTGACCGATTTTTATGAAACTTTTTGTGTATATTCGGTAGGTCTGAGAATAGGTCGTAAACTATTTTTTATACCCCTAAGTGATAAGGATGTTTTTTTTAATTATTAAGGCAAAACGTAGTGTGCGTTAAAAAATTCGTATTTTGCGTTAAACATTATTAAAAATTAGAGATTTAACCATAAAAAAAACTCCTGCTTTTACGTAGTCCGGCTGTTACTGATACTGAAGTCACTCCCGCAGATTCGGCTCCTCAATTTAACATATAAATTATATTTTATTACATTCTGTAATAGACAGAGCCGCAAAGTGATAAAAACGTTAATATCTGCTTAATTTTATTTTATGACATTCAATACTTGTTCGTACTCATACTGAACAAAGTCACAGATAGTAGTTATTATAATACAGTATAATATAAATAAAAATCAATGTATTAATATGTTTGTTTGTCCTTTATGCGTTCCGAAATCATCCATCAGATTGTAATGAAACTTTGGTAGGGTTTATGGGGACACCCGTGAGGGTTCCTAGCAAAAAAAAGGCATTTACGTGGCATTGCAACGCATGCCGGGTACAGCTAGTACAGTATAAAGTCAAGTAAAAACACACTTCCAGATTGTTCAACACTAATGAACTCATCGCGGGGAATAAAGTTGCTCATCTAACAACTGCTAAGGAGGCTATAAAGCGGGGATTTATAAACTGCACTGCACCGTTCAACTTTTATCAAAGAAAAAGTTCGGAAAGAACGGAGGAGCCCGGTTTCCTGTTGAACTTGTTGTGCCATTTCTATAATGACTCCGTATCTTACACTTTAGTTGGTATTGGAACGAACATTTTTATTTTATGCTCTAGTCGACTGCACCCTCTGTTATAGGTTTGCGCAAGTTAAAGTACAATTATTTTTTGGGATTTGCTGAAAATCAGATGGCTATTACAGCAGTATATGACATGGAGGGTAAAGTATAAATCCCACCAGATGTTAAGCGGTTACAGTAAAAATCAACTTGGTAGTCCGACAAGGCGGAAGGGGCTTAAACGCTTGGAACCAGATCGCTTGCGTCGCTAAACAAAAACCGACAGGCTGCTCAACCCAGTGACAAAGTCTATAAGAAGAATAACCTTTTTAACGCTGACCCAGTTTGAGGGAGAAATTCACAGGGCCAATATTGTTTGTGACTACCAGATGTCCAAGGCTAATCCACTAATAAGGCTTTCGAAATTCCTCTCTAATGCTTCCCACCCTGTGCGCGAGACTATTTCGCGGCCGGACTAAGGCGCATAACACCGGACACCGCTCCGGTGTGCGGTGCTGCGGTTTTTAATTTTGACTGAAGAATCTTAATTTGTATACGAAAACCGCAGGGTATAACACACTCACACCGCATGTCCGTGCGGTTGTGCGGCGCGCACGACGGCCCCGCACTCCCGGACGGTGATGCGGTGCGGTCCGCGGGGTATGCCACACTGTGCCGCACCGCAGTATCGTACGGATTTTTGCGAAGAAAGGACGTGCATACGCGTAATAGATCCCGACATAGATAATGCGGTGATGCGGTGCGTCGTGCATCGCAGTTCCGGACGGAGATACGGAGCATACCGTACGGTGGCACGGTTCCGCGTCCCCGCAGCCGCATGCGGATTTCGTCCCTCCGTACACCGCAGCGGGATGCGGCGGCAATGTGTTAAGCGCCTTAGTCCAAATAGTCGAATACGAACGTTAACTCCGGACCTTAAAGCGCCAAAAAGGGTGATCCCTTCTCGGCGCTTTGACAGCTATCCCACGTACGGGTGTGATAAAGGATTACGTCTCCTGATGGTGCATTTGCGAGATTAGAGACGCTCCTACTCCCCAACGGATATTCAGATAGTCGAGACAAACATGCCTCCTCCATCCAACTCCGCCGAGAGGAGCGTCAGAGTAGCCATCCTACTTCTGCTCTACAGCCTTTTTATATGCCATGCATAACCATAATATGATAGTCACCTACCCACACCGTCGCACTGGATAACATCTTCTAACTCGTTGCCTCGCCTCTCCTAATTGTAATCAACAAAACTATTCACATTCATATCACCAATCTAATAACATAATTCTATTTTGCTCGAAGGGAATCCTGTAACGACTTTAATTAAATGACACGCGAGCTGTTAAGTCGCTTCGCGCAGGCCGAGGCGTGGAGGCGCCATACAAAGTAATTGAATAATGAATTCGGTTGCGATATTAAAGCCCTTTACTTTCAAACTAACGCCATCAACTCATTTTGCTTCATAGTTTCAATTAAACTAAACTCGACACTATGAGTCGTATGAAGTCTGATAATACGTTGTACAAGCGATTTTACGTCAAATTTTCACGAACGCGGAGTTGACAAAAACAAGTAAAATCAAGAGGTCTGCATCTATGGTATCGTGGTCACCTTGTTTACCCTTTAGTAGTCGTGTCAAATTACTTAGTCTATGCGATCCCATAAATATGTCATAATTTAAAGGAAAAAAAATTTTTGAATTCCATCGATTTAGAAGATTTTGGGAACAATATTTTCGTGTAACAGAACTAATGACCTTCAAAACATCATTAGCACAAAAAAATAAAAATAATTAGTAATAACTTGGCATAGAAATCACGGTCTTCAGATTAGAGATAAAAAATACTATAGGTATCTACTGTATTTACAATATATTAACATACACACTATCTATCTATATAAATAAAAATGGATCTTCGAAATGTATGTACGCCCATAACTTTCGAACGACTGCACCAAATTGGATGATTCTTGGTTTCATGTATTCGTTATTGTTAGGACAAGGTTTTGTGTACTAAAAAAATTACAATAATTTAAAACAAACATTTCAGTAATTGAGTTGAAAAACATGGCGATACAAAGTACGCCGGGTCAGCTAGTTTATAATACATACAGACTAGTTAAAATATCTTTCTGAATTACAACACTGTAATCTATGATTGCTTATCGTATTAATTATAATATTTCCACCAAGCGATAAAATATAAGATCTGTGATACAAGTTGTAAAGCATTTGTCAATTTATCTTAAGTCGGAACGCAAATTCGGGGATTAGGCAGGTGTTGGAATCATGAGTGATTTGATTTGATTTGTGAGTTATATTTCTACAATAATTAGCGTTAAATGCCACATGGATTTTAATTGAGATTAATTATTTGATTATAGGTATAAACAATGGTCCTTTAATCTCAGCAGATCTATTGTCCAGATCAATTTTGGAAAACATAAAATCGAAACTTTTTAAAGTGAAACTTTTTTTTAAACAACTATTTCCCTTGAGAAAAAAACAATACATAATGTTAAAACACAACTTCATGTAAACCATTAAAATGTTTATTCTTAATTGTGCACAATTTTTTTGATACAGACCTAGTTTATAACAAAATGCACAAGGGGCGAGCATATCTCCTTAACAGATCTCTTCCAGCCAACTCTAGAGAAGTGAGAAAATTAAGTAGATGCGGGACGAGGTGTACATTTCAAAATTGAGCATAGTACTTACTACCAAACAAAGCAAATATGCAAAATATGCATATTGTTAGAAAGAGGGAAAATTATCTCTAAAATAAAGCGAAAACTCAACAGAAGCACAATATTATGTACCAAATCTTATATACACGAATTCTAATTTTCCCAGAAACAAGTAACAACCGTCCGCACCGCTTGTTGAGCCAAAAAGTGAAAATGTCATACGAAAACATGGACTCGTCTCCCGCAGACTGCTCCACCGACGGGTCGCAACCACAGATTGAAGAGTCACAACACTGGTCGGCAAAACGGTCTTAGACTGGAGTTGCCATTGACAATTTCCTTTTATTGCTAATAATATAGTAACATACACAAACATACACACACACACATACACGGTGTTTCATAATAACCAATAAATAATTAACCCAAAATTTTCATGTATATCATAGTATCATCATCATGTCTATGATTTACATGAAAATTTTGGGTTGAATGACATTACGGGTAAACACAATTTAATAATTAGTTTTAGATAACGTATTGATTATTGGGATATAATAAACCGATCGAATAAAAAAACAGGTAGCGACTGATGCTAAGATACTATTTTAATAACTTGAGCGGTATGAATTTGATTAAGCGAAAAATTAACTAAACTGGCGACGAATATTAATCTCTATCTCTATATATAATAAAATCGTAGGGGTACAAAAATCTGTAATTGCGAAATATTAAGAAAAAAAATACACAGGTCGCCTTAAAATCATTAGCAGAACACGATAGAATAGTTTTAAAAAAAATTGTTTGTTTGTTGGTTTGTTTGTTTGTTTGTTTGTTTGTTTGTTTGTTTGTCTGTTTGTCCGGAAAGATCTCCGAAACTACTGGACAGAATTTGATATGGCTTACACCACAATGCTTAGAATTTTCCGGAAGAACATTTAGGCATAATTTCGTTTGTTTAAATTCACTCTTTATTTTTAGTGAAAAAATACCATATAAAATTTTCGAATTGGCTTTAGGTAGAAAAACAACATGGCGCACGTGAAATTATTTTGACAAGTCTGTCACATAGTACAGAGAGAAAGTATTTTCTTCCACGAAGGAAAGGCGATGGAACTACGCCATACAGCCTGATCTTAAGTAATTGGATTTCGAAAATAAAGGCAGGAAATGTTTCACATAGTACAAATAAAATTTAATATTTTCTGTTAATGGCTGTGCCCAACTGGATTTCGCCAACCAAATTGTCTTTTTCTTATGTCGTACCGTGGTGGTAAGGCAAAAATATCAAGCCATACAACCAATGTATGAAGCATTTTTTATGATAATACTTATCGAGTGACCATACAATTTGTAGATTGGTTTAATTCTTGACTAATTTTCACAAAATCGGTACAATTTTTGAAATATTTGAAATGTTGAAAAATGAAGATACTCTTTCCAAGGTATTTTGAAAGGTGTTATATGTTTTTACATTAGGACTAAGGAATCAAACTCTTTCATCCATTTAAAACTATTAAAAGTAATAGATTAATATTGATAATTAAAAAAAATATCTGACTGCAATGTTCTGGGTTACGCGTAGAGGGACGGGACGGGACTCTTGATCCTAATGTCTAACATGACGGATCACATTTTTTTGGGTCCACCCAAGGAACATGGATATCGAACGAAGAACCTAAAGAGTAAAACACATTGAACCTAGCCACGTTGACTTAATTTGACATGACTGCCGATAAAGTTCGTTTCCAAACCCAGCGATATGCATATCAAATTAAAGGCCTTGATCAGTAGAGCACTATGAACATAGGAAAATCGCCCTAAATTCAACATGGCCGCCGCTCAAATAAAACGGATAAAAGTTCGTTTCCAAACCCAGCAATATGGGTATCAAATGTAAGGCATTGATGAGTAGAGCACTATGAACATAGCCACATTGACATAAATTCAACATGGCCGCCGCTCAAAAAAGGTGGGTAAAAGTTGGTTTCCAAACCTAGCAATATGGGTATCAAATGAAAGGCATTGATGAGTAGAGCATTATGAACCTAGGAACATTGACATAAATTCAACATGGCCGCCGCTCAAAAAAGGTGGATAAAAGTTAGTTTCCAAACCTAGCAATATGGGTATCAAATGAAAGGCCTTGAAGAGTAGAGCATTAGGTACCTAGGAAAATCGACCTAAATTCAAAATGGCCGCCGCTCAAAAAAAAAAGGATAAAAGTTCGTTTTCAAACCCAGCAATATGGGTATCAAATGAAAGGCAATGATGAGTAGAGCACTATGAACCTAGCAACATTGACATAAATTCAACATAGCCGCCGCTCTAAAAAGAAGAATAATAGTTCGTTTCCAAACCTAGCAATATGACTATCAACTTAAAGGCCTAAAAGAGTAGAGCATTATGAACTAAGGAAAATTGCCCTAAATTAAACATGGCCGCTGCTCAAAAAAGGTGGATAAAAGTTCGTTTTCAAACCCAGCAATATGGGTATCAAATAAAAGGCTTTGATAAGTAGAGCACTATGAACCTAGCATCATTGACATAAATTCAACATGGCCGCCGCTCAAAAAAGATAGATAAAAGTTCGTTTCCAAACCTAGCAATATGGGTATCAAATGAAAGGCCTTGAAGAGTAGAGCATTAGGAACCTGGCAAAATCGACCTAAATTCAACATGGCCGCCGCACAAAAAAAAAGGATAAAAGTTCGTTTCCAAACCTAGCAATATGGGTATCAAATGAAAAGCCTAAAAGAGTAGAGCATTATGAACTTAGGAAAATTGCTATAAATTCAACATGGCCGCCGCTCAAAAAATGGATAATAGTTCATTTCCAAACCCAGCAATATGGTACTCAAATGAAAGGCCTTGATGAGTAGAGAACTATGAACCTAGCAACATTTACATAAATTCAACATGGCCGCCACTCAAAAAAGGTGGATAAAAGTTAGTTTCCAAACCTAGCAATATGGGTATCAAATGAAAGGCCTTGAAGAGTAGAGCATTAGGTACCTACGAAAATCTACCTAAATTCAACATGGCTGCCGTTCAAAAAAAGGATAAATGTTCGTTTTCAAACCGAGCAATGTGGGTACCAAATGAAAGGCCTTGATGAGTAGAGCACTATGAACCTAGCAACACATAAAGAAATTCGTCATGGCCACCGCTAAAAAGGTGGATAAAAGTTCGTTTCCAAACCTAGCAATATAGGTATCAAATGAAAGGCCTTGAAGAGTAGAGCACTATGAACCTAGGAAAATAGCACAAAATTCAATGTGGCCGCTGCTCAAAAAAAACTGATAAAACTTCGTTTCTAAGCCCAGCAATATGGGTATCATATGAAAGGCCTTGATCAGTAGAGCACTATGAACGTAGCAACATTGACGTAAATTCAACATGGCCGCCGCTCAAAAAAGACGGATAACAGTTGCTTTTCAAACCC
Source organism: Schoenobius gigantellus (assembly GCA_963935595.1). Lineage (NCBI taxonomy): Eukaryota > Metazoa > Arthropoda > Insecta > Lepidoptera > Crambidae > Schoenobius > Schoenobius gigantellus. The sequence continues at coordinate 3,092,532 of OZ012553.1, forward strand.
AGCAATAGGGGTATTAAATGAAAGTAGGCCCTGAAGGGTACCTAGAGCAGCCATGCTCTAAGTGTGTTCCGCGGAACCCTAGGGCTCCACAATATAATATAAGGGGTCCGCAATAATTTAGAAAAATCAAAACACTCTCTCTGGTCGTACTTTCATTATGCTTATTAATATAGAATACACCTTTAAAAACTATTGTTTTATTTTAGGGTTCCGTCAAGTATTTCGCTTTCCAAAAAGGTTCTGTCACCAAAAAAGTTTGAGAACCGCTTCGGGGCCTATTGGATGTTCGATGTTAGATGTTACCTGTGTTTAGTGTCCTTCGAGACCGTGATAATGCAACGATCGTGAACTAACTAACGATAACTCCAAGTTTGTGTGTTGGATGTTAGTCATCACGGCGAGTTTGCTAACCGAACTATGCCAGCAACATTATATCGCACAGTACACGTTACAAAAACGGAAGTCTCAATACATTTTAAGGCTAACCGCATAAATACGTTTTTTCGCATTCTTTTTCTGAATGCGGGCATCCGAATGCATCAAATCTATACAAAATACTCATTGACTGCCGCACACGTTCGTTTTTATTACGAACGGAACACGTTCTGTACGTACGTTTAGGTAGAATGGTAGAAATCCCGAATGAGAAGAAACGAACGTCTGCGGTACGTTCACGAAACTCCGTGTCTGTATTCCGTGATCGGATATCGAATACGGAAAACGTATTTGTACAGTAACCCCCCCATTCATGCTATACATTAACTCTACGAAAACCGCCAGTATTACGAGCGACATAAGAACGGTTCAAAGGTCAAACAGTATAGCTTGACAAGGAGCTTACTGTACGACCAATCAAAATTGGTCAAGTCGTCATATCCAAAAAATATATTTTGTTGGTGTTACCAACACCCATTATAAAATCTAAACTTTATTCGTATACAGTTCTAATTTATTAACAATTGTTTATTTTAATTCGAAACATGAATACGATAAAGATTATTCTTGCAACTGTGTAGTTCTTTCTACTGAAGAAGAATTTATTAATATCAATAATGTCTCTAAAACAATAATAATACTTAGTGTTTATAGTAATATGTAATGTATTTAATTTTGTGGACTGTTAGAAAAAGAGCATTACGAACCTACGAAAATTGTCCTAATTTCGAAATGGCCGATGCTCAAGAAAGGCAGAATAAAGTTGAATCATTATGGAATAAAATGGAGGAAAAAACTAAACACTGTGTTAAGTATTTTGATGGCGAAACGTAGTTCGCGGGCACAGCTAGTTAATAATAAAATCCAGAATGAGCTTACAAAAAGTGTGTTTAGAATAATCGATTTTGGATATTAAAATTTTAAACGTGCGACTAAATTACTATATGAGCGACTAGAAATACAGAGACGGCATCTTTCGGTATAAAAAAGGGCAGGTGGACGGGGGGCTCACAAAAAAAAATAGGGGACAAAATTGCCTACTGTAGGTTAGATTAGGTTCAGAACATGACGGGGTGCGATGTCAGACAACCTCCTTGTGGTGCACCCTGGGCAACCCGGCAGATTCTCTGCCGCGGGCTAATAGTCTGACGAGAGGACCCCCATGGAGGGGGGGGGGGGGGGGCGTGGGATGGTTGGACTTAGCCCGGCGGGTCACTTCGTGTGGCCACCCGCTTCATGCGGGGAAGGGCGAAGTCCCCTCTTCTTATGTTAAGAAGAGGTGTGGCTCTCGCTGGAAGCCGATTCCGGCGGCTACCTTGTAGTAGCGAGGTTGAGGCGAGTTTCTCGCCGTGGCGCTTCGCGCCCGTTGGGGATTTCCCCGAGCTTCAGCTCACCTGCGCGGCGGTGGATCCAGTGGGATCTGCCGTCGGGCAACCCGTTACCCGCACTGAGCGGGCCGGGGGCCCGGCACACTAAGCGTCGGGCCGAGTGGAAGACAACCACAATAAAAAACCAATTCGGGGTGTAGAGTGGCGCAATCTGCGCCGCTCCACAAAGCAGCAGAGCCAGGAGGAGAGTTCGGCAACGGACATGTCACGGGCAGGGGGTCAGCGGGAACAAGGCCTGGCTGTACTCCCCTTCCCCCTATCTTGTGACGGACGGAGAGCTGCTGGGGGGGTTTTTAGTGCGTAGGCCCGGGCTGAGTACGGTCTGGGGAGTCCCACATATCCTCGTGGTTTGGCTCGACCACGAGGAATGCGTAAATGCATTTTCCCCCCTCCCAGAAAAAAAAAAAAAAAAGGTTCAGAACATGACCGTGCGTAGCGGAACGAGCGAAGCGAGCGCAGCGTCATACCTACTATTCTATGGGAACATATACCACTGAAATCATATTATTAAAATCTTCCAATTTTCCAAAAAAATAATTACAATGATTTAAAAGAAATTAGAGCCAAAGTGCTCTGCTCATTATGGTATTTTTCAATGTGGTTTTTCTATTCGAAACACCTCATTTAAGATAAAATGCCGCTCAACATAAATAAATAATTTGCCAAATACTGAAAAAAATGCAGGACATAATATTTGTTTAAGTGTCACTCAAACAAATATTAGGTCGCTCAAATATTATGAAGCTTCTCATTTTGTATTTGAAGTAACTCGAATGAATTTTTATAAGTTACTGTTCTGTTCATTTATCGTCATTCGCAGTCAGTCGCTCACTTAGTAATACAATAACCCAAATTAATTATTTTTGTATCTTAAAATTTTCATTTACAGTCACTCGTTTAAATACTACCCTTGATTATTTATTGGTTACTAGCTGACCCGGCGTATCGCCATGTTTTTTAACAAAATTACTAAAATGTTTGTTTAAATTATTGTAATTTTTATATTACACAAACCTTGTCCTGACAATAACGAATACATAAAACCGATAATCATCCAATTTGGTGCAGTCGTTCGAAAGTTATGGACGTACAGTAGGGGAAGGTAGCCTAAAACGGGTAGGCCGCCTAAAACGGGTAAGTACTCGTACACTGCTATATCAAGCGTTAGGGTTATTGTGTTCGTGTGCCTAGATTTCCCGAACGTCGACGAACTTCGATCAGTTTCGCTCGGATACCGGAGTCGTGTAATAGCGTAGGTGTATGCAATGAAAGTTTTTTTAAGTGACTTTATTTAAAAAAATAAAGGCAAGTGTCTTACGATTAGTAAAAAATCTTTATACGAATCATGCTATTTGTGTTACCATCTTATTTTAGCACTATTTAACATTAAACTAAGGTAGAAAGTTTACCGGTATTACCTTCCAATTTGAGGTTATTGTAATTTTGCATAAACATGTGCTCTTGGGCAAAACGAGAACCTACCCGTTATGATATAGAAAAGTGTTAAGTTCATCTTATTTTGATTTTTCTTTGTTAAAGATTCAAATTATTTAAAAATGTTATGGTTAAAGACTGAATTTGTTATAAGTAGGTTAATTAACATTTGTTACATTTGTTTATATTTTTCTTTATTTAGAAAAATATAAAGTAAGTTAGTTTTCAATGTAAAAAGATTTCTGAACAAAGTTTCCTGCAAAAATATGTTACAATGTCAGTTTTTTACTAATTATAATATATACATGTTATAGCCTGTCCAAATATGACTCTATCCTAAGCATACCTGTTTTGCCCGAAGGGGGTTACCCGTTTTAGGCACACATGTGGGCAAAACGGGTTTTTAAAAGGGTTTTGTATTTATCTTATTTAATAAATATTTGATATATGGTGCCATCATATTATGTTTTATTTTGATGCTCGATAAATATTCTATCTCATAACGTAAAAAAAATTATTCTTATAAAGGTAATTTATAGATTTTATTAACTATTTCCTTAGCTTACCCATTTTAGGCCACCTTCCCCTACGTACGAGCGACATAAGAACGGTCCAAAGGTCAAACAGTATAGCTTGATAAGGAGCTTAATGTACATACGCATTTCGAAGATCCATTTTTATTTATATAGATTATGAAACACCGTGTATATACACGGTTATTTTTTTACCACCCTGGAAATTTTAGGGACGTTTCAGGACACATCCATTATTATATAAAAAAAATAAAAAATGTAATAAAAAATTAAAACAAAATCTCTAAAAATGCTGCTCTCAACTAGTGCAACATTTTTTGGATTTTTTTGAAAATTAATATAAAATTAAGTAAGGGAGTTATTTTTTTATGCATATTTAAATCATTCTTATACCATGTCGTGAAGCGTCCCTTAAATATTCCAGGGTGATAAAAAATAACCGTGTATATATATTTTATTATATATGACACGATGACAAATTTGAGAGCAGATGAGCTTTAAACTTATTTATGAAGTTATGCAAGTGCTTTTACGGATATCAACAGACAACAGAGCATTCCACAATTGAGCAGCGCGCACTGCAAAGGACTCGTGAAAGAACCTTTGATTAATAATTAGGAATATCAAGTCGTTTTGCTAAAACACAGGTTGGTTTAGGAAAAAAGTCTTTCGACACAAAACAACTATTAAATCAGCTCACCAATTGAGGAATTCATGCAAAAAACCGCCAATATAACGCAAACAATAAACTCAATTCTATCCATTTATACGCCATTTATATCAGTATAATATTAGGCAGCTATCCTGTAGCACTTAAAAAACGTTCCCTCAGCTCAAGTCGCTTAACTTCAAAGACACAATATTCCAGTGAAGCGTAATCTAGTTCAATTATAAGTCATCGTGAAAAGTTTCACTCAAGCGTGCTAATTATAATGAGAAGACATCAAGGTGCTTGCAAACATTCGACGCTGGCACAGTTTCTGTGATGTCTGGCATTGGAACAGTTCTAACTGACTAACAAGAATTGACTTCGCTTTACAACTTTTATACAGCTTGAAGCTGTAAAAGTGAACGCTTTCGTGCTGTTATGGAAAGTAGTTTGAATAAAGATTTTCTTATTGATTTTAAACAACCTGAATTATACTTGCTCTAAGCGGTTATTCAAAGCCGCAGGAGGGCATTCGACGCTGGCACAGTTTCTGTGATGCCTGGCATTGGAACAGTTCTAACTGAGTAACAAGGACTGACTTCGCTTCACAACTCTTATACAGCTTGAAGCTGTAAAAGTGAAAGCTTTCGTGATGGTTATGGAAAGTCGTTTGAATAAAGATTTTATTTTTGACTTTAAACAACCTGAATTATACTTGCTCTGAGCGGTTCTTCAAAGCCGCAAGAGAGGACTCCAACCCCCTCATCAAGGGGGTGGTGGCCTTTGACCACCCTCCTCCCCCGCGGCATTACTACCGCAGACCCCGACATTTCTTGTCTGACCCTCCCGATACCATAACGCAGAATCTTCTCAACCTGCAAATAGCGGCATCAGCGCCGTCATCCCAGTCCTGATTTGTCGAGCTACCTTCTGTACGTTCGGAATTAGTTTTAGATCGGATCGTAGGTAACGATCCGCCTTAAGATTTCCGATCTCTTCAAGCGCCCTAGTTAGTCTAGGGTAGCGCTACATACTCTCTATCAGATACGATCGGCCCACTTTGGTCCCAGATCGATTTCAGGCCCTAGTTAGCCTAGGGTAGCGCTGCATCGTCCGCTCTCCTGTGGGGGCGGTCGCTATCAGATGAAGCCTTAATGACCTTCGGTTAAAGGCGTAAGGCGGAGTTTAGTCGGTAAGAGTCCGACATAACCTGTACGGCCGGCCGTGCAGGCATCCACGAGGATTCTCCGTCTCCACTCCCGGTGGGAAAAAAGCTGTTGTAGTATTTGTTGTATAGAGGTTAGAAACAATAGTATATTATGCAACTAGTGAATAAAGGGCGGATTTAAAGCGAGGGCCATAGATGAATCACGAGCAAGTGAAGGATTCTAACGACTGATTCACGACCGTAGGGAGTGATTCATGATGATTGACTCGTTATGCTCGTATTTCAAGTGTTACAATCCTGAGCGACGCGAGTCATTCATGGCCCTCGGTATAAATCCGTTTAATTCAAGAGTTGCATACTATACTTTATACCATGACTACGAGAAAAACAAAGATTTAAGCGAAAATAGACATTTAATTTCGAGTATTTTTTGTGCAAGTAGGTTGTACAGTATTGAGATGGAGGTCGAATATATCGGTGTGTTCTAAATTCAAACATCAAAATAGTGATCAAAAGTGATTTTTATTCACTGTTTTCAGTGAATAAAATAAGCTTTTTAGGGGGGGAATGATATAAACGTATTTTGTTCTCGTGCCGATAACAATGTGTAACAAAAAACACGAGCAACGAATCAATCTGAAATTTCTCGTTTAATTAAATTAATAAAAAAGAGGCGTAAAGTAAGAATTCTCTTACTTGTGAGCGTATTTTCGAGTAGTATAAACAGTTTTCTGAAGGCCAAGAGTGCACCGACGATGACCAACGTTCAAGTCGACGCGACTCTGTTTCAACGCCGCAAACAGTGACCAAAGTCAATAAAATTGTGTGCGGTCGTCGTATCGTTGCATAGCATAGCATTCTGATGATTGCTAAGAATGTAACCGCTGATAACCGCAAACCGAGGGAGACTCTGTACCAGGGTCGTCTGCTTAGGTACCTCCGTCTTACCTATTTCTGCCGCAAAGCAGTAGTGCTTGCATTGCTGTGTTCCGGTTTGAAGGGTAAGATATGGCAGTGAAATTACTGGGTACTGTGACTTTACATCTTGTGTCATAAGTTGGCAACGTACACTGTGGTTCTTATGGGGGTTGCAGTTTTCCTGTGAATCTCACAAGAGCCACATGTATTATAGGTGACTGTTACCACTTACCATCAGGTGGGCAGTTTGCTTGTTTGCCAACTTTCAGCAATAAAAAAAAAACCGTCAGAAAAAT